>OW203997.1:22969012-24349109 GCA_934047225.1 Ypsolopha sequella
AAAGAAAGCTTACATATACTTGATACTACTTTTATTAGGTCCTCAAAATATAAATATAAATAATTTACTCTCAGTCAAGATGCTTGTCAGGTCTATTTATTAATATACAATACAGTTGTCGTATATAATGTATGAGTAATAAAACAAAATATTACGTATGTATACATCATTCATTTATAAATAATTTTACAAACTAAAATATACGGTGACATTAATTTATGCAGCCAAATTCATACTGAAGACACGGTAAGATGTCGGTATCAAGGTTTGATGGCCTTTTTTGGGAAATTCGAAAATTATTTCCTTATTTTAAAAAACCCTGTTCCCTACAAACGCAAGCCTAGCGCCGAGTCAATTACTATGGTAGGTAGGTCAACATATTATTTTGTGAAATTACCAATACATGTTATCGATCCATGATACTAATCATTTACCAAGCATCCAGTATGAATTTAGCTGCATAAACACCTTATAAAATACCTCTTTCACGCGTGCAACATTTTAAACAACCCTACCGAGTGAACAGTGATTTATGACCTTGAGACCCTCACAGTAAAAGAAGCTCTAGCGCGTAGTAATTCCATACATTTTTGCTTGCACACACGTGTGGTACCTGACTGTAGGTAATTATAAAAAGTTGCCGAAGGGCGGGTGCGAGCTAGTTTGTACTTTATTGCTGCTTAGCGAGAGTAGCTATTTATTTCAATGTTTTTGCAAGGTGATTCTTCTGTACGTAGTATTTTATTCTGTGGCGTTAGTTCCTATTTTGACCACGACCAATTCACACGCTAAAAGAACCTTGTCACACTGTATATTTAACATTCTTACAGCCTATGTGTTATTGACCTCTTTCTTTATTCTTTATTACACACACATAAATATAAACATAAACAAAGTTACAGTAAAAAAAGATGCACATTGGCGAGCTTATCTCTAAACAGAGATGTCTGTCAGCAAAACCATCACAATAGGAAAAAGTAACATAAACGAAATAATCATCCACGTGTACACAAAGAAGAACATACAAAGAGTTATACAAGTTTAATAACAAAATTAAAATGTATATCAATACTTACTATAAATACAATCTATAAAATATTATAATAGTAGTTTATGCCGCAAGGGCGAAAATTAAACGTAACCGAGTAATTTATTGCTCTTACGCCCGTGTATCATGTTACGTTTTATAAAGCATAGTGTGAGGAAATAAAACAATTAATATAATCTTGTGAACTTTAAATTATGATTGGCTCAAAAGGACTGTATCCAGAGCCGTTAAACAATGGAAAAAAAGTATTACATTTATGGTACACACACAGGAAAGGTTGCAGGTTAGCTAACCATTGTAAATAAATAAAAAAAAATAATAATAAAGCCCTAGGGCAAAATAATCGACTTTCTGTTCAGTTTTGATGCATAAAAAGTGGGCCTTTAGAAGCACTTGTATTGAAAATATACTTACATAGTGTGTAATAAACTACATAAACATAAATATATATAATATCTATCTATTCAGATTGTGAGAGGTAGTGTTTTTTTAGGCAGTCGCGAATACTATGTAGAAAAGCATTCCATAGTCGGACTGATTGAACACTGAATGAGTTTCCATAATCACAGGCGTTATGTATAGGGGTTTTAAGGAGGGAGAAAGTCCTGGAACGTAAGGGTCTATCCCTGGAGATTAAAAACTAAAAACGTTCAGGTAAGCCGGAAAAAGTGGATTCTTACTTCTATGATTATAAAGTTCAGAGTTGTGTGTCAAATGTAAGTCATATGTGTCGATTCGGCTAACTTATTCGACAGAACTAAACTTAATTTGAGCCTTCTGTCTTGTTCTTTCCGTATCGAAAAGACAAAGACAGAACGCTTAAAATAAGGTTAGTCCTGTCAAATTAGTTAAATTGTGTTTAGCCGAATCGACACCATAATGTACTTCATGGGTTCTCGTTACAACATGCTATGACGTGTTGCCCTTGGCCAGCAGTGAAAAGTTTTTTCTTCTGTCGGCAGTCCCCATGACTGCCTGTTTTTTATTTTGTTTGAAACACAAACCTGCGTGGTATTCAATAGTAAGGTTAAAATTTGTCTACGAGTCTGTCATTCACCTCTTAGGATGGACTAGGTAACGGTATATTCGTTTTACATCCACGATTTTTTACCGAAAATTTTAAGCAATTTCTCAAAATCTATAAAGACAAAGTGCTATCACTACTATCCTATTTCTCCATCTATCAAGATGGCCTTGTCTGAAAGAAACTTTAATTTTAGAACTGGTTCAAATGATGGTGGCTCAAATTAAAAAAAACTGAATATTTTATACTGAATCTAAAAATTCAGTTAATAATTTTTTTTTTACTTTTGAGTAAAATGTTTACGAATGTGTTTAATTTTATCAAGACCAATCATTCTTAACTAATAGAAGAGCAGGAGGCCCAATCGTACGCGAAGTCTAATTATTGTAAATAAATTGATGTGGAGAAATAATAATAAGAGTATTCTAACTATTATGAGAGTGCATTACCAACGAGAAATCAATCAAAAACAAATTTAAAAGCACACATATTTTTGAAAAAATTCCTCGGGCCAGGATTTGAACATGCGACCTCCTGCTTACATGACGGTTATTTGAAAACCGACGAATCTCAGCACGACTTATTCCCTAGCTAGATCATCATCTCCAGCTCATTTCATCACAGTCATGCTCTATTAGTCCTGAAAGATTTGACGTTGAATTTAAAGATACACTAGTAGAATTACTTCGAAATAATAGTATTTTCATATTTTTCTTCCTTTTGAATTTTAATTTTTCCGTTAGTTTACTGATATAATTCCCAATTTTCAACCAGTGTCCATTTAATTCAACCTTCTCCATACAAACATTCTTAGATTGACTGGACTATACAGGGTTATTTTTGGACCCCTAACTAAATTTAAATGTGATGTATGGAAAGACATAAAAAAGTATTTGGTAAAAAAAAAATATCAACTTTTCCTTTTTTTAATCCGCTTTTTACACCACTTTTCAAATCCCAAATTCCTAGCCACGTTCGGTCACCCTTGCGATCAACGCGGTGGTGGGCGATGGAAACGTTGGTGAGGGGGGTGGCGGGGCGGCGCGTGAGCCGGTGCGCACGGTGAGCACAATTTTAATTTGTGTGTGAGGGAAAGTTGACGTAAAAATGTAAAAAAAATGTCGTTTTTTATTTGATAAATTGATTGTACTCATGCAATACTATGACGTGAAAAAATTTGGTTAGGGGTCCAAAAATAACCCTGTATAATAGAAACGTCTCCTGTAGTGAAATATTAGTATATTCTTTATAGTTACTGATTAATTTGTTTAAAAAAACACTTGTACTTATCCACATATAAAAGTGTATATGTGGATAAGTACAAGTGTTTTTTTAAACAATGTTTTATAAATTCCACCAAGTGCCAACAATCACTAGCATCTACTACAGTGCGCGCCAATCTTTTAGTCGCCTCTGAAGATAGCCGCACGAGGCGACGCAATAGCCGTTTTATGGTGTCAGGGGGACGTTACAGGAGCGAGGGCGCGGAGCACACCCGCCTGCGTGCCGCACCAAACCCCCCGTTCGCCATTTAGCAGGCGTCAACACTATGCGTTAGTGTTAGTGCTACGTCCGTACACTACACATGCGCGCGTTCCATGAAAAGTACATTCGAGGAAAAAAATCCATAAATCATTAAGTTTATCGTTGAATCTGTTTGTTATTATTTTTGTTGCCTTTATTTGTTGTTTTGTTGATTTAGTTTGTTAAAGTTTATAGTTGTTGTTATGCCTCGCGGACGTTATAGCGTTTTAAGGCGACAATGTAGAAAAATGGTGTTTATATTAATGCGTTTTAGTAATATAGTTAAGATCGCACTAAAATAATAAATAAATAATTAAATAGGTATGTACAACAAGTAAACCTTCCCACGTATAGTAAACATATTATAATCAACCGTTGATATTATTGTTTCCTTGACTGTACCTGCGCAAGCTTGCACTCGTAACTCAATCAGAGGCGACTAAAAGATTGGCGCGCACTTATAACTGATTAATTAATTAAAGCAAACCATCAGACTTTTTGAATTTGAAAAAAAATCCTGTTTTAAACGAAGAGAGAGTTCTGCAACTTCATCTTAACTAACAACCTGTATATTAAAGAATATAACACCTATGAAAACGAAAAAAAAATTTTGATGATGTAAACTAATATTTATAATGTACTGTGATATTTTATTGGTAGAACATTTTTTTTTTCGCTGATATACTTCTGTATCAAGGTGAGATCAATTGTGTGCTTTCATCATTGACGTAAAATTAAGGCGGACGGAGTTTCGCTGACCAACAACTGATGCACCCATAGTATGCCGATCCGTTCGTACGCACGAGCCCGTCATGCACACATTCACACCATAGTATGCCAATTTCCGCAGTTAATCCACTCACACACTTACAAACCGCCGCCATTGCTCTGCTTCAGTAGTTACTTAGCCCGCTTTTTTTTACGCCAATGGATATCACTTAAAGACACCGTGTCCGTTTAGAACCGGTAGGTATATAAGCAAAAAATCAAAGATTCAAATTGCCAAGTCACAGATGGAGCAAACGGTTACGAACGGTCCGTTGCACCCACGTAAAATATTGACTAGTAACAAGATTCCAACGACTGAGTCTCAGGCGTCCCGCGTCCCCAACGAACGAAAGAATAAAGAAAATTGTAGATTTTGTGAGAAAATATTGAAGCTGTACTTTTGCTGTAAAACTTACTAAAAACACTGTGAAACTTACCTACGAGACCAAAAAGTTTTTATCAAATCCATACCTAGACCTTTTAAGTATTTGTCGTGGCCATATTATAGAATTGACCATTTCATGATCTGGTTGGGCAGATCGTAAAGTATGAAATCAAAAATCTTTCACCAAAAGTGTAAAATAGGTAGGATCTTCATTTGAATGTACTGTCGCCAGTTTCCAGCTCCCGCAACATCTTTTACAGCTTGTATGCTTGTAATTTGCTCTAATATTACTGTTTTTGTTTTCATTTTATATAATGAGTGTAAATATATTTTTATTTATACGAATCAATAATTAAATAAAATACTTTATAATTATAAAATTACACGGTTTAAGATATATTTGGGGTCCGACCTGGATCCGGCATCAGTTTAATTTAAGTATATTTAACTGATGCCGAGTCCAGGTCGGACCCCAAATATATCTTAAACCGTGTAATTTTATAATTATAAAGAATTTTATTTAATTATTGATTCGTATAAATAAAAATATATATAAAAATCTTTTCAAGAGTGTAAATATAAATATACATAAAAAAACAGTGCTCATAATTATTATGACATATTTCGGCCCGAAGTGGGTTCAATCAAGTAGCGAAAATATGATTTATAAATATATTTTCAAATGTAAAATAAGACTATTTAACCTATAAACTTCTCTTCCTATTACTATCTCAGTTTTGACATTTGTGCAAAGGCTTGGTGAGCAACATTGTAATGTAAGGAAACCAGAAATAAGCATAAACTGGCTTTTCCAAAAATCAGACTCGCCAAAGTGAGTACCTTTTTCGTAGGACATGGTATAAGATTTTAAAATAAACTTCCAAAAGAGATCCTTACTTTGTCAGAGAATAAGTTTAAACAATATTTTAAGCAGGGCTTACTGAAAAAGGCATATTATAAAATAAATGAATACTTGGATGATGGTGAAGCATGGTGTTACAGTGGTAATGATATTTGTCGTGGTGGTAGGTTATAATTTAATTAATTAGTATAATTACCCAACTTGTGATTCCTCTAAAGAGTTAACATTAATTAATTACAGACTGTAAAAGGAAATGGAGTATATGAGACTGGTAGGCAAAGACATATATGTTTTCCTTTTTATTTCATTAACCTGAATTCCTGTTGTCTTGTATTTTCTTATCCCTTGGTTAAAGTAGATATAAGTATTTTGTTGTTTAGTATAAGTTTTATGTTAAAAAAAATGACATGATCTTGCTAAGTTTTTTGCCCGTTCTTCTGAGCAAGACTAATCGAATGGGCGGAGGAGGTAGGCATGTATTTATATATGTAACCTTATTAGTATGTAGTATATAGGATGGGATTTGGTCGGCCACCTGGATTCGTGCTGGGGGCTCGGTTGGTGATCATTGAACCTTGTTCCTGGTCTCTGGCCGGGTCTCCGGTGTGGGTTCGGGCGGTTGATTGGATTTCACCTTGTATAATATATATGTTACCTATAATTTTAATCGTATATATATTGCTACATAAATTAAATAAACCTTTAATCTAGTTCATGTACATTTATTATTTTATTACATATATTTTTTTACAAGATTAAATTTTGACTTGTGAAACATGTATTTTATATACCTACTTTGCAAAATAAACTATTTGAATTTGAATTTGAAACATATTTTATTTCAGACGGTCACTTGAGCAGCTTGAACTGATCCAATTGATAATATTATTAAAACGGCACTTGGCTGAAGATCAAAAAGATTGGCTTAAAAATAAGACACATTAAACTATATCTAAGGGTAAAAAAACCTTATTTCAATTTGAATGTCTTCTCGAACAAAGCACTTCATTAAAGATAAATACCAATGTGCGGACAAGCCAGTAGTCTGGAGTCTCGTTTTTAGTTTATACACCAGACTTCGTAATTTATTGGCTGTTCATCGTAAATGACACACGATAAGTACGTGTTAGCTAGATAGTGATCTAGACTCTTATTGGTATACAAATACAGTCCATTGTTGAAGAGCTCAGTCGTCTTATAACTGTAGTCTTCAAGTATATAGTTCTCCTTAATAATATATCGGTAAGTGAGTTGGCTAGGTCTAGACGGGGCTGCGGTAAATGAACTGTGAAAATTCAAACTCCATTATTAATATGACAGACAAGAATCTATGTACCCATACGTATGTAAGTTTTCTGGAATATTAGTCTTTATTAAGGGGCAGGTAGTCGCCAACGGCCTTGATTCAACCTATCTCGGTAAAAATATCGACAGAAACTATATTGAAATAACTTTCATATCAGCACGCACTGCATAACGTCGCGACGTCGCTGGGTCTCTGGATAGCACAAAACATGAAAAAATAATACTTTTCACATGGACTCCATACATGATTTTTCCAAACAATATTTTTCCTGTATTTTAGTGCAAGAACCATACAAATACTATTAATAGTTTCAAAGAAATAACCAATTTTACTTAATTATACACTCTAAAAACAGCTTGACTTCAAACAATATTTTCATGCTATTTCTTAGAATAATTTCCTTAAATGGTGCTGTTTATTATAGTTTAACTAACAATGTTAACTTTACTTTTTAAACATTTATTTTCGGATGACGCTGTGAAGGGGCGCCTTAAGAGTCCGGCGAAGCACGCTTATTTCATACAAACGAAATACCAAATCCATTTTCAAATCATAGATATTCTTAAGGTAGTCTGTATTGATTCCGATTCTATTACAGAATCTCGAGGTTCCCAAATAAATATTAAATAATAACACTGATTTAAACATGAAATATGAGAAAAATAAGCTCGCCATGGAAATTTAAAATTACATATACGTCGTATTTAAATCAAAGTCATTTCAAAATATGTATTTGGGAACCTAGACATTCTGTAATCCAATCGGAATAAAAACACTATCCTACGAATATATATGATTTACAAATGGTTTTGGTATTTTGTTTGTATGAACTAGGCATGTTCCACCGGCCTCTTAAGCAGCGGTAGCCAGACTCTCAATCTTGAGACCAGAGTCCTGCCAGTCGAGTTTTTTGGAATTTACTTGCATGAAACGAGTATTTGTTTACTTTATCTGCATAAAACTTTTTTTTTTTAATTTACTTGCATAATACGAGTATTTGTTTAATTACCAGCACTTGCTGACAAGAAGAAAATACTATGAGGTATACCTGCAAGACCTAAATTACGTGTATTTGTGCCCGAAGTAGGGCGATAACGTTGAAGGTTTTATATTTGCAATCACACCACTGGCAGCCTGCAGCACAATTTGTAAAAAGAATAGGATGACATTTTTTGTCATAGATTTAGAATGTACAAGATAAACAATGTGGTAGAGAAAATGATACCAAAAAATTACTATGATATTACTATTACATTTACTATTTCTCTAAATATTTTGGCCAATGCTGCATATAAATACTAAATACAACAAAGAAAATTAATACGTTACTGTAAAACTTTTTTTTGGGCCGATTAATACGAGAAATTGGGCAAAATGTGGTTCAAAATATTCTTGTGACAAAATCATATTTACCTGTGAAATGTGTTATTATTTGGTTTATTTCTCCTTGTGACATCACAATTACTCACTGCACGAGATAAACCAATCACTATTTATCAATTTAGTTACGTATTATTTAAATATTATTATAAAATCCGCAATCACACCCAAGCAAGCGGGACGCTATGGGCACTTACTCGAAAAAACATTGACACAGCGGTTCTTTGTTGTGTATCTCTTTCTCTCTTGCAAGGTGTTCATAAAGGTAGGACATCTCTTTTACACGCTATGGACGTCTTTTAAGCGCAGCGAATCCTATGTCTATGTTTTTGTAGATGTGACTATTTTTTTAGTTTATTTATTCAACAACAAAATAGTACACATTAATTTGTCTTACTAATTGTCTTGCGAAAATCCATTGTGTCCATTGTTTACGTTATTATATAAAAATATACTTGATTCTATACAAAACTAGTTGTTATTGATTTTAGGTGCAGACTCTGTATTGGGGCTTAACTTAGGCCCCTTTATAGATAAAGCCCATTTTGGGACGTAAAAATCGTTGGTGAAATGAAAAGGGTGTTAGAATTTGACTGTTTCAGTGACAGTGCACTTTTGCTGACCTACTTCTGAGACTTCCATAATATACGTCGTGTCGTGAAGATATGTAATGCATTCTTTAGAGTGTTTTTTCTTGATGACCTTTGGTTTACCACATACTTATCATAAACCGTTTAGTCAGTTTGCTGAAATCATTATTTTTCTAGTCATCATAAGCAAATTACCCCAAGTTTCGTTTTTAACGAGCACTGAATCTGTAAAATCAATGTAAATTTTTTCTGTGCCTCTAAAAATATTCCGTTCAAATACTGTTAAAATCCTGTCCCTTTTCACCCTTTTGGGCTAGGGAGACCCTCCCGTGCGCTTTTGATCACAGGTCATTGATTGAAAAACTATAGAGCTAAGAAAATGTGAAGAGTATTTTCAAATAAACATGGAAATTGTTTACACCGTTCTGTTTTCTTACTCAAAATAATGTAATGAGTTTTTCGAAGAGCTTTTCTTTATCCTTAATCGAGTCCTTTAAAAAATAAACCAAATAGAGAACAAAAAATCAACCTATCGCCCCAATAAAATATTGAAATTAATAATTTTATCCCGTTGTAACCAAGTAGACAAGTCTATACTTCTTAGCTCTACTACTCTACTTCTAAATAATTCAGAGACACATTTCCGGGAGCCTATTCCAGGATTTTATTTGCAAAATTATATATCCATTAGCTAAGAAATACTTTACTCGCACAATCATTTCTTTCAAGAGAAGATGTTGTTGTTGCGTAGATGTCGTGGGTGTCATGAAGTATAAAATCGAAAATCTTTAAGCAATTAGTCAAAAATGGGTGCAATGACGAGGGGAGCAAAGCAGAGCAAGGAGGAGCATTTCAGGTTTACATGTATATACATTTTGGGAGCCGAGCGAAGCGGAGCGACCCTTGTAGTTTTTACAGAATTCATGATATGCCCAATTCTACGATATCCCGTCAACAACGACATCCTTAATACGTATAGAGGAAAACAGAAGAAATTACAATTCAAATTATTCAAAATTTACTTTTTTGCAGAAAGATTCATGCAAGAATCATACATTTCAACAAGCGGAATATACTCACGACTGAATATGAACTGCTATGTCTATCCCACTAATATTATAAATGCAAAAATTTGGATAGATGTATGGATGGATGGATGTTTGTTACTCCTTCACTCTGAAACTACTGAAACGATTAGGCTAAAACTTTGCACAAATGTAGTTTCTAGACCTGGAATAGGACATAGGCTACTTTTTATCCCATAAATCAGTTCCCATTAGAACGCATGGGGTGTTAAGTTCCTATAGAAAAGTGATGTACTGTTACTCCTTCAGGCCGATGAGTATTTGTGGGATGGTATAGTGAGGATGGGATGGAATGGGATAGTGGCATTAGTGGGATGGGATGGGATCCAATACTATATGACAATACAATGACTATACAAAAACTTAATCAACGCGGGCGAAGCCGCGGGCAAAACCAAGTCTTAAATAACCGACGGTGTTGGATCGTTATAGGCATATTTTTATTTTGAAATACAACCCTGACAATAAACCTCTTTCTCTTCTTCCACAATTATCATATCAGTCAAGCAAGCAATCTCTTGAAAACTTGACATTGACACCTGGCAGAAGAAAATACGAAAATTTTATTATTTACAAAAAATATTCACCAACTGCTGCCTGCAGGACATTTACAGAAAAAAAAATAACAAGAAAATATAAGCAAAGAAGCAAATAACTAAATTACCTCAGTAAATACACCTTGTCTTGTTCCCATATTCATTTCAGTATACCTGGCCAACTGGCTGATGTCATTAGGCCAAGGCAAGAAGACTCAGAGGTTCAAAAATAAAACCAAGGACCTTAGAGACTCCTTAAGACTCTAAGCTCACTCTAAGGACACTCCAAAAATTCAACTACAGTTTGCTGACAATGAAGCCAGAATAAAATTTGGAGTCTACCAAAATAACGAAGGATTTTCCGTAAGAAATTAAAACCCAAAATTTCCACATCACTTTGACGACAGAAAATCTTCATAAAATCTTACAAAGCCATAGATAAATTATCTTTATATTCCACCTTCACGAACTTTCCTGATTTTGTACCAAGTGCCTGTTTTTTCCTTTAGTATAAACATATTTACTTGTTATTATTTTTAGCAAATATTTGATTTAGATGAGTTCAGTATTTTTAATTATTTAATGTGTTTAATTCGGTAAGTTTTTATTATTATGGCTTTTTAATACTTTGTTCCTACCTATTTCTATCAAGAATTATATTTTACTTTTTTATTTAAATACCCACAGGTTATGCATGTCTCAGGCCAATGGCCTGTCGAACAATAGTCCAAGAGCCTGTACCAGTGGTCAGGCATCGCTGGAGAACCAAGTTATATGTCCAGATTGTCCCCAGGCACGATCATTTAAGGGAAAAAGAGGTCTCAGTATCCACAGATCCAAAATCCATAATGTAGAAAAACAACAGGTACTACATTCATCCCAGATTTCAGGACCTTCAAACCCTAATTCATCTCAAGATAAACCACTCTGGCAGACAATCTCAAAATTAAAAAAATTATATCCTATAGTGAAAAGAATACCACGCGGAGCAAGGATTAGCGTCGCAGAAAAATTATCAAATTGTATAAAAAATGTGGTAGCAGAAAACACACAAAGTGCCTGGGAATCTTTTTTTAAATTCCCGTACGAAACTCTTCATGCAGACAATGAAGCCCGGAAACGCAGCTCCCTTACAAAATTAATAAAAGACAATTGCATTTATAACCAACCATTGGACTGTGATAAAAAACACACTAATTTTCAACCCCGCAACATTTATAAAAAATCTGAAGAAAAAGTGGCCGATGGAGACATCAAGGGAGCTGCGCAACTCCTTTTCTCCAGCGATGCCATTGCACCAGAGTCACCCGAAACCCTTTTGGCCCTTAAAAATAAACACCCTTCACCTTCAGCATCCCTCAACCTCCCACCGCCACCGCAACCTGACGATCCCAGCATCAGGGCCACCGGGAAGGACATCATGTCAGCCGTGATGTCATTTAAAAACGGATCAGCGGCAGGTATTGACGGCCTTAGTCCGCAACACCTCAAGGACCTGCTCTGCGGAACGACCGGCCTAGCAGGCGAGAACTTATTGAGTGCCATCACGGACCTGGTGAACCTGATGCTGGCAGGTAAAGTTAATACCGATATAACTAGTATACTGTATGGTGCTAATCTCTGCGCTCTTATAAAAAAAGACGGGGGAATAAGGCCTATAGCAGTGGGCGCAACTCTTCGCCGTATGGCATCAAAAATATGCTGCCAAAATATCCTCCCTAAACTTACTGAATTATTCCAGCCTTATCAGCTAGGCTTCGGCTCTAAGGGAGGCTGCGAGGCAGCCGTTCATGCCATGCGGACATACATCGAAAACAATGGAGGTGAGGTGGTGCTCAAGGTGGACATAAAAAACGCGTTCAACTCGGTGGATCGGGGCGCCCTGCTTTCCGAAGTAAAAGAAATCATTCCAGAAATCTACAACTACATTTGGCAATGTTATGGCTCTCCATCAAAATTATTATACAGCGATAATGTTTTAGAATCAGCAGTTGGCTGTCAGCAGGGCGACCCACTCGGGCCAGCGATATTCAGCCTCGCTATCAATAAACTAATTAATTCTTTAAATTCAAAATTAAACATTTGGTATCTCGACGACGGCACCCTGGGAGGTGATGCAAATACAGTTCTGAACGATTTAAAAACAATAACTCAGTCTTTCCAATCTATAGGTTTGGTTTTAAATTTCTCAAAATGTGAACTTTTCATCTCTGAGAGAATACCCGATTCAACAAAAATCGTAACCGATTTTAATAATTTGGCTCCGGATATCAAAATTCTAGACAAAAAATCACTTCGTCTCTTAGGTGCTCCAGTCCTCGAAGATGCCATGCCCCAATATTTGGATGACCAATTATCTAAATTCAACGACACATTTCCGCATCTTGAAAAAATTTCCTCCCATATGGCATATCAAATTATCCGGTTTTGTCTATTCGTCCCTAAATTCACATATGTTATAAGATGTTCACCAATATTTAAATGTGAATCACTTCTCACAGAAGTCGACAATATGATTCAATTGGCATTAACCAAAATTCTAAATTGCCACATCACAGACAGGTCCTGGCTCCAGGCTTCCTTACCGATTCGATTTGGAGGACTGGGCATCAGATCAACAAAGAGCATTGCGCTTCCTGCCTTTTTGTCTTCTGTCCACAGCACGGAGACCTTGTATAAAAAAATTATTCATCCATCCTTGGGTGATATTGAGGTCTCGTGCTGTGGGGAAGCCAGGGAGACATGGTCGCAAGCTTGTCCGGGTGAAGATCCACCTCAAAATTTAACAGTTCAACGGCAATGGGACGAGCCGCTCTGCAAAATTAAACAAAAACAACTATTAGAAACCTGCATCAGCGACACAGAGCGGGCACGTCTCCTTGCCGTCTCAGAACGTGAGTCGGGATACTGGTTACGGGCTCTCCCTTCGCCTAACATAGGCACACTTATGGATGATATTTCTTTTGGCACCGCCATCGGCCTGCGGCTAGGCACAATCTTAGCACATCCACATCGCTGCCCCTGTGGAACCGACGTTGACCAATACGGCCACCACGGGCTCTCGTGTCGACGCAGCGCTGGCCGTCTCTCCCGCCATGCCAGCCTAAATGACATCATCCGGAGGGCCCTTGTCACCGTCAATACACCGTGCACTCTCGAACCAAAGGGGATTGTACGAGACGATGGCAAGAGGCCTGATGGTATGTCATTAATCCCTTGGAAACATGGGCGTCCGCTAGTGTGGGACGCTACATGCGTCGACACACTGGCGGCCTCCCATGTTAGACAAACTTGTAAAGCTGCTGGTGCGGCGGCGGATTCGGCCGAAAGCAACAAACGGCGCATATATGTCAGCTTAGACAGCTGCTACATGTTTATGCCGTTTGGCGTCGAGACTTTGGGCCCGTGGGGTCCAGAGGCAAGAAAATTATTTAAAGAACTGTCATCGCGCCTGGTCAACGTCTCGGGTGACCAGAGGGCTGGTGCTTACCTCGGCCAGAGAATAAGTCTGGCCATCCAGAGAGGTAATGTAGCCAGCATTCTGGGCACCCTACCGAGGGACAGCGATCTGGATCCAGTTTTTTATTTGTAATAGGTCTATTTTATTTATAGGATAGTTTTAATTTGTTATTATCTTATAATAAGTTTTTGTGTTTTGAATAAAACACTTTTTTCATTTAAAAAAATTTTTCAGAAAAAAGCAATCTCTTCTATTCCGGTTGCTTTTAAATTCTTCGCATCTCCTTTAAAGTGTTCCATAACATAAAATATATGACATAACAAATATTATGGAAATACCAACTAGAGTCGCCCCTCATTTATGTCTTCACTAAAGACAGGTGAGCGAAGCGTGAAGCGGTTTGATATTACGCGCCATTACGCGCAACGCTGTGATACGCGTAGCGTTACATGTTACCGACTTAGACGTTTTACACGTTATACAACGTATTACAGAAAGGTGTAACCATATTTGAAGAGCTTTTTCAGTCAATGGTATAGAACAACTTTTACTATGGAACAAAATCTGTCCCTCGAAAAAAAAATTTACATTTTCATAGAAAAATGCAATGCTGCTCGGCCGAAGGACAGATTTTTTTTTTTAATTTTAGGTTTGGCTCCATAGTAAAAGTTGTTCTATACCATTGACTGAATAAACTCTTCAAATATGGTTACACCTTTCTGTTACACGTTGTATACTGACACGTTTTACTTATCAGTAACAAACTGCCGCATTCGGCATATGTTTAAATTTTAGCTGTTACTTGTTAATTGTTAAGAACGGTTTCGCAGCCGGAATGTGAAAAACCCGCTTTTTTCTAATTAATCGGAACAAAACACTGACATTCAAAATTCATTCAATAGTAATGCAACAAAACCTACGTCTTACCTACGAATTGCGTATGCTGCCATCGTAAATTTTCCATTGGTTTTTGTAGATAAGACTTTCAAAGTTTTTGATATTCTAAGATACAGAACACAATGGAAAATTTACGATGACAGCATATACAACACATAGCTAGGTAATAAGGTTTTGTTGAATTGTAAATTAAGATTTCAAAATATTTATAATTCTAATTTACAGGAACCAATGGATAATTTGCGAAGACAGCACACACAATACGTAGGTTATAAGGTTTTGCTGAATAACTATTGAGTGAATTTTGAATTTAAGTGTTCTGTTCTTCACAATCCGGCTGCGAAACTGCTCTTTACAGTTAATTGATTCTTCAACACATTTAATTGTGCAGACTATCAATAATTATGCTGGAGAGTAAAAATTTTTATATTTCAAAACTATGACAGAATAAATTTCTACGTTTGAACACTTGCCATCGCAAGGAGATATAAATTAACATTATATCATTGCAGTATAAAAACGCAGAATGAAAAGTTAATCTGGATGTGAGGAGCTCTGAACCGGGATTCGAACCCGGGACCTCTCGCTTCCCGGGCGATTGCTCCGCGGGAGCAGACAGATCTGCAATGCGAGAGCAATCGCCCGGCAAGCGAGAGGTCCCGGGTTCGAATCCCGGTTCAGAGCTCCTCACATCCAGATTTACTTTTCATTCTGCGTTTTTATACTGCAATGATAAAATGTTAATTTTATATTTCACTTAGAGAAAATAACAGCACAACCTTTTTTCGCCTTTTGAGTTTATAGTTACGTAGCAGACTTCTAAATGATCTAAGTGGAGATCTTTTGATCACAGGCTGATTAGATAATACATATGTATTTAATATATTTAGCTAGAAGATCGTGATTTCAATCTACTTTAATGCGAAATTGTTCGTTCAAAGGAATAACATATGAGCACAAGTACAGTATTTGGTATACCTAAATAATCTTTATATAGGTATAAGTAGGTATACTAGTTTAAGCTATAGCAGCGTTTCTTAACCTGTGGTCCGTGGACCCCTGGGGGTCCGCGAGCAGATGTATGGGGGTCCGCAGCCTAATCTAGTAATAGATAAGCCTATTACTAGATTATAATCTCAGTAGTAATATAAATCCAAATATCACCAATTTAGTTGCAAAAAAGCAGCACCAACCTTCTCATTATCGTATTTTATACGAAAAAGTGTATCTTTTTGTTATTTGTAGAAATAAAATAAATGGTCCGAAATTTATTGCTGCTTTTTTATTAAAGGGGTCCTTAAAATTGTACTTGATTTCCTAAGGGGTCCTTGGGCAAAAAAGGTTAAGAAACGCTGAGCTATACTATAGTAGCTATACTGTATGCGTTCGGACGTCATTTGTTTTCAGCTGCTCACTACCGTTAGCATCGTTGTCAATGTCAAGTATATTATATTTTGTTCATAGAACCAACGATATAAGAAGAAAGTTTAGATAGGTTATAGGCGATCCGCGAGTGGCACGTTAAGGTGATATATCGTCTGTGCAAAGGTCCCCGTTACGCCAGGCGGAAAGACCTGCAGTGCGGGAGGGACGGAATCGGGGAAAATTTACAAAAAGTCGGTTTTAAATCAATACAAAATTAACTAAAATAGCTATGAAAATTTCCTGACCTAGTACTTTAGGTATTAATAAAACCCATCTAAATAAATATTTTTGAAGTCTGTATGCTATCCCAATTTGTCAGAATATCAAAAAGGTGTAAATTTAGACCTCATTTCAATAATTATTTCTAACGAGTAAAATTTCTCCAATCGCGTTTATGATAGTCCAAAATCTAAAAAAAGGACCCAAAATTGTTACACTAATTTATTCAACATGAGACTTCTTTAGAACAGCAAATAAGTAACTTCAAAAAGTGTAAATTTTGACGATATACACCCTTAAAACTTGGCTAATTTGCCAACCTGAACTCGGTATCGCGTCGGCGTCAGCGCACAACGGACTTCGCACGGGACGACGCACAGCAACATATAGGTCTTGTTTCTTATTCGCTCGCGATAATTATGATTTCTACGTGTCAGTGTGACATTGCAATACTACGTATTTGACTGAAGTCTTATGTTGCGTGCCGTTTTAGAAGTTCGATTATTGTGTAGGTAACCTATCTACACTTTCTTCTAATATCGTTGCATAGAACGTAATATATTTATGGTTTTGTCTGTCTATGATCCCAAGGTAGTATCATCTGTTTTTCATTAAGGTGGATGTTCCAAGGCAATCTTCATACAAACTTGTGGGAACCAATAACGACGACAGAAGTATTATTATTTAATTTTTCCATCAACTTTACACCCGCGAATAATCAGTTTTTTTACAAACAAACTTTTTTAGAATCTAATTTTGTTATTTAAAACTTTTGTAATCCAATGTATGAAAGTTTTAAATTGCAAAATTAGACTGTTAAAACATTTTGTTTTTAAGAAAAACTGATTATTGGCGGGTGTAAAGTTGATGGAACTTGTGGAAAAAGGTAACAGAATTAAATAATAATAATTCTGCCGTCGTTATTGGTTCTCAAATGTTTTTTTATAAAAACTACCTTGGACCGTCCACCTTGAATGTTTGTATTACTTTTCTTCTGACCGTTCTCAAACAATATTTACTGTGAATTATTTAGACAAAGTTCCAACGCATTAGCAACTTGCGTGGCTTTACTTAAATAATAATGCAGTACATGCAATATTATATTCTCTTTGATGTTATCCACCTCTAATAAGATATACACTTTACCTCGAAAGGTATCAGCATGATCTAAATTAATTATGTACTCAAAGGACTTATTATGTACCCTTAAGGGGCTGCACAATGCTAAAATTCAGTCCTGCTTTAACGCTTTTGTTTTTTAACTCTCTATCCTGCTCTAATCAGAAACCACGCATGCAAAACTTCAGTTATTTTGAAAACGCAGCTCAAAATTTACTATAATTTCTTTATGTAATAAAGATGGTTTTTTTTCTAGTAAGTATCTGTGTGTGTTAGTTTTGTTTCAATTGGTTTTGAAATAGGGAAACTGAATCGCTTTTTCCTTGAAATAAATGCATTTTTAAAAGTTATATAACTAATATAATATTGAAATTATGTTTATTTATATAGTGTAATTCATAATTGACATTTTACCGTCTTCATTAACGAAACTGAATCCAAAATACAACTGAATTGGGGCCCCTTAATTACACCACAATTTTCTATTTTTTTTCCTCTGTGTACATATTTAAATCAATTACTCGGTAGAATTAGTTCTGCAAAACTATAAGATACTAGATTTTGCCCGCGGCTCCGCCCGCGTTGGTAAATTTTTTGTTTTCAGCTCATTAATCTTTTAGTACGTTGTTGATCTGACTCTGATTTGGAGATATGGAGTGTTTTGGATTCTCATCATCTCTAATTTGATCCCCATGTAAAGTGTCATTGGCCGAGCCACTTTTCTGATCGACACTATTTTTTGTTCTCTGGATTAATTCTCTGCTAATGTCTCTTTGGCGATCTTTGATAACTGATTTAATCCCCTAGCAGTATGTTTGGCAAGGCTGAAGGCCAAGCCGTGTCTCTGAACGACACTATTTCTTGTTCCCATGGGAACTGGTTTATGGGATAAAAAGTAGCCTATGTCCTATTCCAGGTCTCGAACTACATTTGTGCAAAGTTTCAGCCAAATCGGTTCAGTAGTTACGGCGTGAAGGAGTAACAAACATCCATCCAAACTTTCGCATTTATAATATTAGTGGGATGGGACGAGTACCTTAGTAAAAAAATGTCAATTGCAAGTTTTCTAAACTTAATTCATTCAGTTTTTCCAATTTCCAAAACGCTTTTATTTCCTGTAATCTTTACGCAATAATGTACCGGTCGCATCACGATTTTTGACTGCTCGGCGATAGTGGTGGGGGACTAGCGCATGTGTTCATTCGCGCACAAAATTACTAAGTGAAATAGAGATAAAATGAGTAGTGCAGTCAAGGTCAGACCTCATAAACTGTACCGCTTCCTGTATAATCGTTGATTTTTTTACATTTTTTGGTCCACATCACACATATTGTTTGCGTTTTTTTGAATAAGATGTATTCAGTTCAGTTGGTTAGTATCAATTAGGCTAGTAATTTTCTGTTATTTAGTGCAAATTATTGTAAATTATTCTGCACAACAACTATAAGTGTAGTGTAACAATAATGTTTATTTGAAAAGAAATACGTAAAAAAACCAAACTTTGCTAAAAAAAAGCTTAACATACGCAACAAAGGGTGAATCCAAAAGTTCTAAGCCCGACCGTGAAAATGAAAGAAAAGTGGGTTCAAAATTATTTTTATTTTTCGACATAGTCTCCATCTAGATCAACACACTTCTTCCACCTGACCTGCAACTTATTTATACCCTCGAAAAAAAATGATTCCGGAAGGTCGTCAAAATAGTCATTAACTGCGACTATCACTTCTTCTCTAGTCGAATATTTAGATCCCCCCAAGTGTTTTTTAAATTTGGAAAGAGATGATAGTCAGAGGGGGCTAAATCCGGCGAATAAGGTGGGTGGGGCAGCAACTCGTAACCACATTCATGGATCACAGCCATCGTTTCAACCGAAGTGTGAACTCGTGCATTGTCTTGATGAAACAAAACTCTCTTACGCAACATCCCCGGCCGTTTTTCTTTTATTTCTTCGCGAAGTTTTCGTAATAGGTTACAATAATAGCGTGAGTTTATAGTTTCACCTTTAGGTAAATAATCCAATAAAATAACTCCCTTCGAATCCCAAAAAACAGATGCCATGACTTTGTTGGCTGACAAAACGCACTTGGCCTTCTTCAGCGTGGGTGAGCCAGATCTTTTCCACTGTTTGGATTGCTGTTTTGTTTCAGGAGTATGGTGATGAACCCAGCTTTTATCCATGGTAACAAAACGAGACATAAAATCCTCAGCATCTGCCTCAAAAAGTTCCAAACAGTCACGCGAAATTGTGAATCGAACTCGTTTTTGGTCAGCTGAAAGCAATCTTGGGACCCAGCGAGCAGAAACCTTACGGAACCCCAATTCTACAATTATAATGTTTTGCACTCGGCCATAACTGATGCCTGTGATCTCAGATATCCTACTAATGGTCAATCGTCGGTCACCTAGGATGAGATCACAAATTTTGTCAGTGTTTTCTTTAGTGGTAGACGTTGAAGGCCTTCCGCTCCTTGGGCCATCTTCAATGGTCTCCCGACCGCGTTTAAATTCAGCTACCCACTTTTTGACAGTGGAATACGATGGAGCAGATTCCCCTAATGTTGTTTCCAT
The DNA here is from genome assembly GCA_934047225.1 of Ypsolopha sequella. NCBI lineage: Eukaryota > Metazoa > Arthropoda > Insecta > Lepidoptera > Ypsolophidae > Ypsolopha > Ypsolopha sequella. Next base: position 22,989,209 of record OW203997.1, read on the forward strand.
ATCTTCATGAATCTCTTTAGGTGAAAGACCTTTTTTATTGAGGTACTTAATCACAGCACGGTGTTCAATTTTCTCCATTGTGAAAAATCCCGTCAGACTGCGTTAAACAAAATATCACAAAAAAATAATAGCTTGCAGTATCCAACTTCAACTTCACACAATCAATCACGAAAAAACATTCTAACAAATGACTTTAGATTTACAAAGATTTGATACCTCTTTGTAGGTCGGGCTTAGAACTTTTTGATTCGTAGTTTAAGGCTCGTTTCTCCACATTTGTTACAAAATATTAAGAAATAATTATAACGGCCAAAATATAATTTTTAAGCTTAGATCAATGTATACCAATAGTTTGCTATATGCATAATAGTAGTTTATGCTACAAGAGCGAATTTTAAACGTAACCGAGTAATTTTTTGCTCTTGCGCCTGTGTATCATACTACGTTTTTCAATGCATAGTGTGAGGAAATAAAACAAATATAATCTTGTGATCTTTAAATTATGATTGGCTCAAAAGGACTGTATCCAGAGCCGTTAAACAGTGGAAAAAAAAGTATTACATTAATGATACACAGGAAAGGCTGCAGGCTAGCCAACTATTGTAAATAAATTAAAAAAAAAAAAAAAAAAAAGCCCTAGGGCAAAATAATCGACTTTTTGTTTGGTTTTGATGCATAAAAAGTGGGCCTTTACGAGCACTTGCATTGGAAAGATATTTTAATAATACTACAATAGCTATAAAACAATTTGCTTTTCCATAGTCGTGATACCAAATTTAAATTACTAAAATAATCTAATATCACGCTTATGGAAAATCCGATTATTTTGAAGCTACCATAATACGAGTATCACCAAAAATACGTTTATGCATGTATACATTGCTCTTAGATAAAAGTTTTATTTTGGCCGTTATAATTATTTCCTAATATTTTACTACAAATACGGAGAAACGAACCTTAAATTATTCTCGTGTAGAGCCATAAATCACATTTATTTATTACATTTTATTCAAAAATAAGAAAAAATAAATCATAAGTTGTGCGCTTTTGAACAAGACTCGTTGCAACCACCTTAATAATTATAAAAAAAAATTACCTACAGTAGAGCCACTGAGTGATGGCGCCTATGAAGTTTAAATGCCTATAAAGTATCGTAATTATTTATAAGCAAGTGTGAATTAAAAAATGTAATACTTCATTGTTGATAGTGATATGTACTACTTGTTTCAGTTATTAATTTTCGATTTGAATGTTGCTTTATTGTGCAATAGAATTCGTATAGAAACAAAGAATTTTTATTAACAAAGTTTCTCATTCTTTATAGTTCGTATTTGGGGTCGACAAGTAACGCAATAATATTTAATTAAAAACAAAACAATGACGAAGTTAAACTTAACGAAAATAAATGATAGTAAAACACTTTTTTCGATTAAGATATTTAAAAATCTCTTGGAGGCCTCGGGGCACTACACCGCATAGCCCTCCTACAGCTACGCAACTGGTTTTGGCACATTTTCCTTTTGTATCATTATGTTGAATGTTGAATGACGTGTCTCATGTTGAGTAACCTCACAATTTATATTTATTTTTAACCGAAATTTGAAATGTACCTCATCACTAAATGCAGCTGTCATAAGTGCCATCACTCAGTGGCCCTACTTTAGCTTTACCGAAACGGTTAGTATTTCGTTCCCTGAAAACCAGTTTCAGTTAGACATAGCATCCGTCGACGTAGCGAGAGTAATATGACGTGGAATTGAGTGACATACGCCAGGGAATGTTCGTGGAGACAATATGGACGAGTAGATGATATAAACCATTGCTGCCTTAAGAAAAGCCCAAGACCGCATTTCGAACTTATTGTTAAGCCAATAAGGTACAATAAAATGCGTATAATATTATCTTTTTATTTTTGAACGATTGTCTATTTTTATAAGAAGTAAAATTAGTTGTCTTATAATCTTTAAATAACGCCGAATGAAATAATATCCCACGTATTGGGGCCAAAAACGCCAATTACCAAGTTAGATTTTAGCTATAAACTTTTTAACTATGGCTCTTGGGATCCCTTCTTATATCTATCTTACATTCCTTCATTATATCTTCTATGTAATGATTTTTAACGTTTTTGTGATTACATTTTTTAACTTTGTTCCAATTTGCTTTGTACCGATGTTTGGCTTAGACTGAAAATACTGCATGCTTAATAGCTGCATGCCGAGTTTTTGATAGTATTTGTTTTTTATTTCAATTTATTTTAATTTATTTTTAATTGTATGTATTATTTATATTGAAAACAAATGAAATCCTGTTCTATTCTATTATATTACATTCTATACCAAATTTCACCAATACCAATGAATGAATGAATAAAAACTTTATTGCACACACATATGAAGACAAGATACACACAAAAAACAGATAGAAGGCGAGGGCAGACTTATTCCTATAGGCAGACTTATTCCAGTCAACCTTGGGAAAACATAAAAACATTTTTATCTTGGAAATTTAAATATAAATCAGTGCATAACATTATTTAAAAGTTTTTTAAACCTATAACCTAAACATAAAATATTTATAAATATATTATATTTAACCTTTATGAGCTTTTTATTAATACTGTTATTAAAACAATTAAAAAAAATTATTATTACTCGATATATTTCGGCCCTCGGTATGGGGCCGTCATCAGTCGAATGTAAAAAAATTTGTGACATTTAATTTAGGTATAATAATAAAAAAATAAAGAGTAAAAGTGACACTGGTAAACAATTTTAGTTTTAAACTATTTTCTAAAAAATAACAAAGTAGGTTTCTCTAAAAATTATGTTGGTTATTTTTGATATTATTTAATCACTGCTCTTCTTGGATGATCGATGATGGTGGTTGGGTGGTTATGTGATGTTGTTGGTGTTTTTACTAGAAAATTTGAGCGGTCTAATTCGTCGGTCGGTCGGGTCATGTCTGTCAGTGCTGTCTGTTGAGTCCAGGTCCATAATGAGCACCAAGTGACCAGATATATGACGTCTCCCAGGTTCTTAGGTCTATGTCAGTTAATGGTGGAGTGAATGATTTAATGATTCGAACGGAGAAGCAGTCGTTGAAGGTGACGTTGTGTAAGCGTGTGTGTGTGGGAATGGGTAGGACGTTGTTTTGTATAGTTGATGTATGTCTGTGGTTGTTCATCCGGATGTGTAAGGCGTTTCTGGTTTCACCTACGTAGAATGCCGGGCAATGTCGGCATTCTAGTAGGTAAATACAATTTTTGGTTGTACATGTTGTGTTGGGTTGTGTTTTGTAGGTGCTGGTAGTGTGGTGAGTATTGATATGTGTAGAAGTGTTAATCATGGTGCATGTTTTGCAGCGTGGCCGTCGGCAAGGGGATGTTCCAGGAGATGAGTTGCTGGGGTTGTTGGGGATGGTGAGTTGTTGTGTCTTGTTGAGTGTTATAAAAATAATAATAAATATAATTATAAACATAAAATATACTACATACAAATACAGATATAAATACACAGAAACATATATGCAGACAAACAGTACCTTAGTCAGTAAGTCATTGAGAGAGAGGAGAGGTAAATTATTTTGAACTTGTATCTAAAAGAGGACACAGAAGGAAGATCTTTGAGGGTTTGCGGAAGTTCATTCCAGAGTCGAACAGCAATGACTGTGAAGGATTTGGTGAAACGATTAGGTGGCTGTGACACACAAACATAAAGAAATAGGCGGGCGAATGAACACACGAATCATACGAAAAGTTTCTTTTTCTCTCATTACAAAACCATATAAAATACACGAAATCATGTTGGTATAAAATTTATTGGAATAGCAGCAAATTGCTTAACGGACTAAATAGTGGATTAAAATAGGCATTACTTTGCGGAAGTCCAATATGGATATATTAGTAATTTGCAATTTTCCGCTTGGGTAGCGAAATACTGCAAATGTACGCAGTAAGTCGGTGGACGCAGTATTTATTACTATGATATTTTGTGGGCATAGACGCAAGAGCTCTACATACATATATGTATGATATATATGATATATATTTATACTCCTATATGATATAAATCGAATATAATTGCGCCAACTTCTGAGAACATTATGTTTAAGGAAGAAAAAAGACAGCAAAAGTGTTATTTCGGTACAATCGATCGCCAGTATTTAATTATTATAAACTTTTTAGTGAATGACTGCGGTGACTATCTTTCTGTTAAAAGTTATTTTTTAATATAAATATTGTTTTAACTTCTGCCATGCCTGTATGTAAATATAACAATCAAATCAATTATATCCATCGATCTGATCCCTTAGTAAACAGATGGTTAAATTAATCAAACAATAAAAACGGATCGATGGTTACAAATTAATAGGTGACGTAGAACTCGACGGAATTCACAGAAATCCAAGCAAAAGATCGTAAATGTGAAATTCTGCAAACTTTCGTTTTATGAAGGCAGTTCTAACTTAGAACTTCTAAGCATGAATTTGTAAATTCCACTCTGGCTTTATAATCTATTGTCTGGGCATGAGCAAAATCATATTGTCAAGCAAGAGCTTTTAATAATGGTAATAATATGACTGGTTTATTTATATTTATCCGGTCTTATGGTGATTTTCGGCTTTTCCCTTTCTTTCTTTGTGTCTAAAACTTCTTTGGTGCAAAGTTTCAAGTGTTAATAATAATCATACATACATATTAGGGTGTCTCTTCCTTTTCGAAGAACTTTGTTTTTAAACGCCGCATGCGCTTTATATCTCACTTCATCACTTTATTTCTTATGTCCTAAAACTCTTGCAATAGTATTTTGTGCAACTCTGACATATTGTGAGACTTCGTTCGTTTTGTAATAGATTTGCACGAGTGTTCCAATGTCTAATTATGTCCAGTTACACACAATACCTTATCTACGGCCATCAAAAACAATTTCGCAAAAAATGAGAAAAAGTACTTAAAAATAAAAGAATACTCGTCATGATACTGTCGTGATACTCATCAAAGGGGTGTGGCTTGAAAAATTAAGACCGTTATTGCTTGTGATTGATTCCCTAGCGGTGTTATAATAAATTTGGCCAATCACAGCGCAGTTGCGTTGTTATAATGTACAATGTAGGTACTTTTAAACCCGCTTTTGATGTTGTAATTACCTTATTGCAGTGAGGGAGTAGATAAAATAAGTTTGAAGACACTCTTCCTTTAACCTATGCCTACTTGCGTGGAAACGTGTGTGTTTGTCACTATCCCATAGTACAGCAGAGATCAAATCAAGCTTTACACATTGGACTTTGTATCTATCTTATATCCTTCACTAAAGAGGCTAATATATTACTAATACTACAGTACTACGATTGTGGTCTCCACTGTACAACAAAATTACAAATGATGAAATCGAGGTTTTTTAGGGTTATGTACAAGAAGGGTGCCAGACAGGAATCTATTACTAAACAGGACTGTCTGTATGTGTGTCTGTCTGCCCATCTGTCACGGGGGTCTGCAGCTTCAGCCTTTAAAGGTAGCTAGTTGAACTTTTCACAGAATACATGTTACTACTATAGCCTCTAACAAGGCATATACACAATTAAAAATTTAGCCAAAGAGCATTTAAATTTAGCATACAAAAAAATATCGACAAAGTAGCATTTTTTAACGTTATTTGTTTCAGCTCTATCTTAAAGACGGTAATACATATAAGTAAAAAATTTGGTCAGATTGTAAATAATACAGCAAATAATAAAAATTTAGGTTTCGTACTCAGAATGTGCCAAATTGTTTGTCAGGCGCTACCATTTCAGCCACTTCTTTTTTGTCGCCTTGATGTTGCTGCGGCATCTATATTGTTCCTTACCCGTATTGTGTGGTGGTACGAAAGCCTTTGTGCGCGGTTCTGAATCGCACTTGGCCAATTTTTTTTTAGCTTGCTGCCGCCCGCCGGTTTCGCCGCAACACGTACAAAAAAAACAGTAAATAAGTATCCGGCAGTAAATAATGCACATCGGCTCTCTTCGGATTCTTAGAGCGTCGGACTGTTAGTGCTACGTGCGACAGAGATGACGATGCGATTTACGTCCGATCGACAAGATCTCGCAAAAAAGAAAATTTACTTACATAATTAAAAAAAATAAACCCAACTTGATAATTATTATCTGATACGAGACATCCATCGCAAACAACGCAACCCTTACTTTAATAATAATTATCGTTCGACGTTATAACATTTTAATTGATATCGTATTTCACTTCACTTTCATAAATTAGTATTTCCGATAGTATTTTTAGCGTTGAAAATAATTGTATCTACTTCCATACTACAATAAGGTCATTACAACATCAAAAGTGGTTTTTAAAGTACCTACATTGATTATCTAATATTTATAATATCACTTCAGGTATCATGACGAGAATCATGACAATATCATGACGACTGTCTTTTTTCCCATTTTTCGTGAAATTGTTAGTTTAAAATATTATAAATAATTATAATAAATATTATCGGGTCTACCGCGATTTCTATTCGTCTTATCGTTATTTGGTATATTATTTGGTAAAATAAGTTCCTTAAAAATATAAAATTTGCTAAATCCTTATTGATTTTTCTAAAAAATTTATCTTAGTAGGTATTATTGATTTTGTAACATTCAGTAAAATAAGTTACTTGAAATACGACCTAATTCTTTATAAGTTTTTGATTTTGTACTTTAAGGAACAATTAACAAGTTCCTAATAACAAGATTTCGAATTTTTAGTATCAACATTAATGATATGGTCAAACGTCGCTGACCAAATCGTTAAACGTTAAACATTTAAGGCGATTACCGTCGCCAAATTAGCAGCTCGATGTTTGTCGGTACGAATATCGACGGAATTGACAAAGAAATAAATTCATATCAGCGCGCAATGCATAGTGGCTGTTACGACGCTTGCTGCGTCCTTGATAGGGCGAAATAGGAGAAAATAATACTTTTCAGATGGACGTGATTGTCCGATTGAATAATGCTGTGTTATGTTTATAGCTATCAAGTTTATCTATTGTTCAAAGTATAAATTAATTAAATCGACCAAGCCGCTTAGGAGCAGTAGGGAATTTAAGCCAAAAAAACATAATTCGGTTGAAATTTGTTTTCATATAGAAGTTTTGGTGGTATGAAAAATAAAAAAGTTGCATATGTTGTCTTAAAGTTGATAAATCATAATACATTTTATCAATATTTTTGGTTTGGCCATAAACGAGGAGTAGGCTTTAGAAAGTACCCATTTGGCGGTACTAAGGCCCTTAATGATCTGGTCAGTGACAGTTGACTATTTCATGAAATGCGATTATTTTATGAAATGGTCGACTATTTCATGAAATGTTCAATTTTATGATCTGGTCACGACAGATATACAGCCATCAATCGGTTCCAGGCATAGTGGGCCACCTGGTTTTTTGCATGTTTGAGAGGTGTCCTCTTACTCTCCCCCGAATAACTTTGGGGGGTTTTGCAAGTAAGATGGTGGTACATCCACAGTCGAGCCCAGCATCAGCTCTACCATCCACACAGCTGATACAAACGAACGGCAAAGCGCTCACTCAAGAAATATTTTGCTAATTAAATAACTAAGAGCGATCTTATCCATTTCCTGAGTTGGATATCAGTTTCAAACTAACTAAAGGATAAAGTTTTACTCAAGTTGAGTCATTTTAATTTGCTTGCGAGTTAACTATGGCAATTGTGATAGTTAATAAAACAGTAAATAAAAGCCTTTTCAAAAACAAGCTTTTATTTTGGCCATGGACTTAAATGAACAAATAAGTTTAAATCGCTGAAACTGAATTGATATTTTATGTTGCATTATTTGTTTTCATACATTTCATACAGACAGAAGAATAATAAAAAAAAAATTTTAGGTTCATTACAATACTTAGAACCCATTTCATTTAAATATTCGCAAAAATATTCAATGTGTACATCATTAACACGACACACAGTGGATCGCAACTGTAATTTGAAGGACTTAAATCACTTTAGATAATAAATAATGTAGGATTTATATAAAAACGGCTCACCTCAATACGTGTAATGATCGAGAAAGCCGACCAGTTTCAGCAGATTTAGACTGCCTTCATATGGGCGAGTAAAGACGTTTACGCGACAACTTAACGCCTCAAACTGACACTGACACTGACAGTGACAGTGTGAGGTGTTAAGTCGTCGCGTAAACGTCTTTACTCGCCTATATGAAGGCAGTCTAAATCTGCTGAAACTGGTCGGCTTTCCCGATCATAACACGTATTGATGTGAGCCGTTTTTATATAAATCATGAATTATCCTCAAAGCTCATTTAATTCTTTAAATAACGTAGGCTTTGAAAAAAATTTTTTTTTTCATTTTTCCGATACATTTTCTCTAAGAATTGCAACTTTATGCACACGTTCATAGTGCAGAACGATAGTAGAGTTTACAATGATTAAGAAAAAAAAAGGTTTCAAAAAACAGTCGATCCTTAAACTTAACCTCTATCTATACTTTAAGGTTAAGCTTATATAGCTTAAATAAGAAAAGCATATCACAAAACTTTGTGCGTGTATTATTTTAGTTCCATAAAATTGTAATTTAAATATCTACCTGAAAATTGTGTATCTTATTTCATATGAAAATGTTGGAAGCTTTCGTGAAAATGGAAATCATTTCAAGATTTGCAAGTATGGAAAGAATAGGTATTTTATAAAGAAAACTTTTACGGTTTATATGAAGGACAAAAAACTTCACAGACATATTTTATTTTCATTCACTCACTGTGGCTTATTTTTCCATTTTATGACAATAAAATTATGTAAATTAATTCAAAAACTTTAATACCCCTATTTTGTTTTTGTGATTTATTTTGGATAAGGTGATTCAAATAGGTAGGCATTTCGTCGCAACGCGTCACAGGGCTGTACAGCCTCAGCCGTTATAGGTAGCCAGTTGGAATTTTCACAGATTACTTGGCACCTTTCACAGCAAATAATAATACCAATATTAACCAATAAAAACCAATATTATCTAAAATCCAATATTTTTTTCCCGAAAAATTTTTCAGTATTGGCTAAAAACGCACCAATTTGTTATTTCGTTGCGTGATCATTAATATTACGCGTCCAAGAAAAAGATGCCAATGAGCCAACATATAATCGCCTCTATTAAAAGTAAATAAGGTCTTTGCCATTGCACTCATTGTGATGGACGGGTAGTAAAAAAAGTTGCTAGGGTAGGCCATCCTCTTAAGTTTTTAGGGTTCCGTACCCGTATTATGCGGTGATACGAAACCCTTTGTGCGCAAGTCTAGCTCGCACTTGCCCAATTTATTTCGCTTCTTTGGGGAGGCTACCCAGTATGATCAGTAAATTACATAGTTTTAAGTCCATTTACATCCGGTAAGATACGGTTTATTTACGGGTTGCCGTGCCTTCTACCTACTCAACGTAAAATTTCCCGACTTCATGTCGAGCATTAACATATTTGCGAGTGAATTTATAAATGATTCATAGCGTAATTTTTTTGACGCAAGTCGTTGGGTTCTCGTTCGGGGATTTCTTTTCGATAGAGTTGAAAGTTGTCGTGCATTTCGGCTAAAAGAACATACATAGTCAGCAGATGTGAACACGGCTTCGCTGGGGTGGTGAAATAATGGTATTTTATGCAATTGTGACATAATGGGAGCCATTGGGATGAGTGTCTCAAAGACTAATTAGGTCCAGAACACCATCATTTATCGAAAAATGAAGAGCGCGGCTGTTCTTAGATGTTGAGCCATATCGTCAGCTTTATAATGAAGGTGTTCTATAGGAGCATACGCATACGCATTGCATACAATATATCTTTGCCGTAGCTCAAAGCAAATGATATGAATGGTTATTTCTTCTTTCTTTATCTTTGCATTTGATGAATATTTTAGCGGTGTAATAATAAATTGGGCCAATCACAGCGCAAAATTGCCGTATTATAACATCGAACAAATTCTTTATTCTTTATTGTACACAGAAACACGAACACAAACAATCACAGTAAAAGGTATGTACATATTGGTTAGCTTATCTCTAATAAGAGATTTCTTACTGCAAACCATTGAGGAAACAACATTTAAATAAGAGTAATCATACACGTGCACAAAAATAAAGTTTGCCTAAATATAAACATAAAATATAATAAATAGTATAATAATAATGTACTAACTTCTATTGTTATATTCATAAAACACATACCATAAGTAAACAAATAATATAATAAAATAAATATAATTATGTAATACAAATAATGTAGGTACTTATAAAACCGTTTTTGATGTTGCAATTGTCTATGGGAATAGATAAAATTATTTATATAATGATTAATAAAAAATAAAAATAAAAATCCATTTGTTCGTGTACCATAAGCGACATCTAGATCGATTGAAACAGATTAGTTACGTCAAACAAACTACAAAATTAAAATAGTGACAGTAATTTGTTTGGAAAAAAAACAGTGGTTTGCTTCGTAATTTACTATTGTTATAAGAATTTAGTTAATATTATGACTGCGTTTTTTTTTTGTTTGCATCTTTTTGCCATAAAATTTTATTTTAATAAACCCCCTAAAAATAAAAAGCGGCGGTATCTCAGAGGTAGAACGCTGGTCTCTCAATCTTGAGACCCAGGTTCGATCCCCGGTTGGGCATGCACTAATGTGTTCTTCGGATTTTATGTGCATAGTATTTGTTCTTACTTACCACTTGCTGAACGGTGAAGGAAAACATAATAAGGAAACCTACATAGATTAAAAAGCGTGTATTTGTGCTCGAAGTACGGCGATAGGGCTCACCACCCATTACTTTGAAACGTAATAATCGTCGGTGAAACGCAGGTGTACCGAGCATGCAATGGTACTTGCATTTCACAGTTCACACTCGCAACACCTCTGACACCTCCTCAGGGATTCATGTCGTGACGATATAGTATAAACCCCCTCGACGAAATTATTTATTAAGATTTTTGGTGACAAATTAATCTTCTTTTTCTATTTTGTTTTAGTGTCACTTAAGCACTCATGTCATTAAATGTGTCAATTAAATGACAAAAATATAAAATTTATAAAACTACTGTGCAGATTTTAGAGTTAAAGTGGCCCATACGCTTAAAAATGTAATTACATAATTAAATATAAAAAGATACTCTCTCTAAAAATGGTTATCCGATAAATAAACGAAAAGCTCGTATTTCGGCTAAAACACGTTTAGCCCTACTTCCCTATTCCGCATTACTTAGTCATGAATATATTTTTCAAGTACGCTCCACTCTGAAATAAGCCTAAAAGCAGGCGGAAGCAAAATTTGTAGAACATGTTTATAGTATCTTATGTTCATGTACAGTGGAGACCACATCAAGCTATACACTTGCAGTACGACATTAGCCCCTACAGAGAAAAATATAAGATAGGTACAAAGTCCAATGTGTCTTACTTGATGCGGTCTCCACTGTACTCATAACACGAAAATTCTTTGTTCTTTATTGTACACTGCAGATACATTAAATATAATTACAGAAGTACAGAGGCGAGCTTTTCTCTGAAAAGAAATTTCTTCCAGCAAACCTTAGTGGGAGAGGACACTTTAATAATAAATATAAGTAATCATACATACGTTTACTACAAATAAAGTCAAATTAACATACAAATAAAATAACATTATATAGGTAAATTAACATTATATCATTGCAGTATACAAACAGAGAAAGAAAAGTAAATCTGGATGTGAGGAGCTCTGAACTGGGGATTCGAATCCCGGTTCAGAGCTCCTCACATCCAGATTTACCTTCTTTCTGGGTTTCTATACTGCAATGATATAGGTAATATTAATTTATATCTCCTTGCGATGGATAAACATAGAAATTTATTTCTGTCATAGTTTAACAATATATAAATTTAAATATACTGGACTATATATACATCTCTACAAAGATATATACTTCTATAGATAATTACTTATATAAACAAATACATACATAACTTACCTACTTTAAGACAGAGAGAGGTAGCTTGTAGCTTTAACTTAAAACGACGAATTATTGTCAAAAATGGGAAAAAAATAGCTAGTTTTAGCGCATGATTTTTCGTTTATTTAAGAGCTTGGCTCTTGCCGGTGTAGCTCTTTCCATTGAGTATTGTTCATTGCCAACTCCTTCAGTTCTTCGTATGACACGACTCTAACCTTTTCTTTTAATTGGTCTACATAGCTCCTCCTCCCCTCTTCCTTCTGTTTTAAATGTAAAAATTATTATTATTATTAGTTGAAGCTTTCAATTCTTATTTATTTATTGATCATAAAATTCTGTTATTCGTGATGTAACAAACCAACTTATTTAAAGTTAATCACAATTTTTTCGTTCGTGTTCACGTCTTACATCCAACGGTTATTAAGGCAATATGTAAAAAAATAGAGGTGCTTCTTTCTTGTGTATTTCATGAAATACACGGAAAACTTTAATAAATTTCTGGTATATGCATTTTTATTATATAATCGAGGGTTTTAAAATTGGAAAACATGTTTGGATAAATTTTCCTCGATAGAAATAATTGTTGAAATGAGGTCTTCAAACACACTTTTTCTCCTCATTTGACGAATAGGAATCATATACAGAATTCAAACATATTTTATTAGGTGTGTTTCAACAATATCTAGAGATTTGACATTTGAAATTTTGATAGCTATTTTAGTTTTCTTATACAATTTATAAAAATAACATTTTTCGCTTTCGCCCTGAATCCGCCCCTCCCGCACTGAGCGTGTTTTCGCTTGGAGTGACAGTGACAGAAGTAAAATTCGCATTACCTCTTAATTGGGTTATAATAAAGCCGATTCTGAAGTCGTTAATTTTAGTTTTAGTGCTGTCAATACCTTCTAGCGCAAATTTAAAATTTCAAACCAACCAACTAAATAACTATGCCTCGGTATGCCCTAGCCTCTAGGGTTCTGTATGCTACAATCCTAAATCACTTTAACGTCTCTTACACATACATTTGTAACACATTTTTAGGGTTCCATACCCAAAGGGTAACTAACGGGACCCTATAACTAAGACTCCGCTGTGCGTCTGTCTGTCTGTACGTCTGTCTATCCGACTGTCTGTCCGTCTGTCACCAATATGTATCTCATGAACCATGATAGTTAGACAGTTGAAATTTTTACAGATGATGTATTTCTGTTGCTGCTATAACAACAATACTAAAAAACAGAATAAAATAAATATTTAAGGGGGCTCCCATACAACAAACGTGTTTTTTTTTGCCGTTTTTATGGATAATGGTATGGAAACCTTCGTGCGCGAGTTCGACTCGCACTTGGCCAGTTTTTTTTTATTCCGGAATAAGACAGTCATTACAAAAATATTTTAACCAATCTAAATAATTATTGACTCCAACTATACTTCCATAAATCTTAAATAATGATTTGATTACCCACAATAGCGAAATATAGTCGCACGTACTACGAGTATAATAGGAAAGCAATACGTAATAGTAGTTTATGCTACAAGGGCGTAAGAGTAATACATTACTCGGTTACGTTTAAAACACTCGATTTATTCCTTTTCGCCCTTGTAGCATAAACTACTATTACGTATTGTGGTTTAAGGGCTATAATTGCAAAGCCGCTGTGTGCCTAACGAAGGCCTCGTCTTAAAGGTTGAATGTTTACTAATTATCTGCCTTGTTCTTATAAATAGGAACAAAAATGTACCCACCCATCCAGTGTTTTCCTCAAAACTAAGAATGAATTCTACCATCGTTTATTTATTTATTTATCAAAAATATCGCACAGCATTACAGACTTATCCTATTCACTGTACAATTAAAAAGGTAATAATAATTAATAATAATAATAAGATATTTACAGAAACATAAAATCAACAAAAGTAACCAAGATAAAAACACATTTTTTGGTCTTAGGCTTAGAATCTAAGGACATTGTCATTGAGGCTTCACTCTCACATAATTTCAAGCACCTGCCACATCTGTCATTCTGTCAGAGAAAAGATCACAAAGTGGTTCTGATTACCAAGAGTGCGTTGAGTTTCACGGGTGCGCGCATTAGTGGGACTCCCACTCATGACTGTATGACCTAGCTGAAACGTCTTAATTTTTGTCATATTATTTCAGTATTTATAAGTAATAAACGAAAGTTTATTTAATAACGAATGCGTGATAGTATAAATAAAATTGTATCTCTTTCAAAACGACAAAATTAAAAAAAAGTTTTCTGTCTTAATGAAAAACTTTTGTTAAAGCAGAAATAATGGAGGCGAGTTTATTTCTCAGAATTACTCAAGCGCAAAAACTTTATAAAGAAGTCAACGGCAACTTTTCAGTTCCAACGGCTCTGAAAAGTTTTAAAACAACGAAAACCCGAGTTTCTGTATCATTTAAATTTTAATACACTTAAGTTCAAAAGTGTTTCGAAATCATAAAGCGCAACCGGTGCCTCCGCTCGCGACTATGCTAACATCCTAACATTTTTGATACGGAAAATGGACGTTTCTTGTACAAAAATGTAAAAAGATTTTCTTCAGAATGGACTTTTATTCCAGACTGCCAAGATCTTGATACTTTAACATTTCAAAAATAATTTTTACGTCTTTTTTGGTGCGTACAATGATGACTAACTTCACGTTGCGATACAGGATGCTTATGTTTAACTTTTGAAATTTTGCTTTCCTTTTGTTCACTTTCCTATAGCTTTATCATAAACATGTTTTGTATCGTAAGAAGAACATGAGGTTATTGTTTTGTTGCGCGTCAATGAATACTTTGTATTGTATCTTATATGTATCAAATCCCTTTTCTTTAAATAAAATAACAAATCAACAAGTTCCGATTTTATTTTGTATAAATAAATATGAATCTGATTATCGTAGTCGTGTGTTAGAAAGTTTGCAAAATGAATAGACTTTTCAGACCTCATAACGCGACTTAAAATGACAAGTTCGAGGAGCGTGACACGACGTCTTGCGATTAAACAGTTTGTCTCACTCTTAATTGTGACATTTGTAAATTGAAACTGAAAGTGAAATTGAAATGAGTTTATTTGCCACAGAACATATTAACAAAAAAGAACCTAACCTAACTATAACCTAAACATAAAATATTTATAAATATATTATATTTAACCTTTATGAGCTTTTTATTAATACTGTTATTAAAACAATTAAAAAAAATTATTATTACTCGATATATTTCGGCCCTCGGTATGGGGCCGTCATCAGTCGAATGTAAAAAAATTTGTGACATTTAATTTAGGTATAATAATAAAAAAATAAAGAGTAAAAGTGACACTGGTAAACAATTTTAGTTTTAAACTATTTTCTAAAAAATAACAAAGTAGGTTTCTCTAAAAATTATGTTGGTTATTTTTGATATTATTTAATCACTGCTCTTCTTGGATGATCGATGATGGTGGTTGGGTGGTTATGTGATGTTGTTGGTGTTTTTACTAGAAAATTTGAGCGGTCTAATTCGTCGGTCGGTCGGGTCATGTCTGTCAGTGCTGTCTGTTGAGTCCAGGTCCATAATGAGCACCAAGTGACCAGATATATGACGTCTCCCAGGTTCTTAGGTCTATGTCAGTTAATGGTGGAGTGAATGATTTAATGATTCGAACGGAGAAGCAGTCGTTGAAGGTGACGTTGTGTAAGCGTGTGTGTGTGGGAATGGGTAGGACGTTGTTTTGTATAGTTGATGTATGTCTGTGGTTGTTCATCCGGATGTGTAAGGCGTTTCTGGTTTCACCTACGTAGAATGCCGGGCAATGTCGGCATTCTAGTAGGTAAATACAATTTTTGGTTGTACATGTTGTGTTGGGTTGTGTTTTGTAGGTGCTGGTAGTGTGGTGAGTATTGATATGTGTAGAAGTGTTAATCATGGTGCATGTTTTGCAGCGTGGCCGTCGGCAAGGGGATGTTCCAGGAGATGAGTTGCTGGGGTTGTTGGGGATGGTGAGTTGTTGTGTCTTGTTGAGTGTTATAAAAATAATAATAAATATAATTATAAACATAAAATATACTACATACAAATACAGATATAAATACACAGAAACATATATGCAGACAAACAGTACCTTAGTCAGTAAGTCATTGAGAGAGAGGAGAGGTAAATTATTTTGAACTTGTATCTAAAAGAGGACACAGAAGGAAGATCTTTGAGGGTTTGCGGAAGTTCATTCCAGAGTCGAACAGCAATGACTGTGAAGGATTTGGTGAAACGATTAGGTGGCTGTGACACACAAACATAAAGAAATAGGCGGGCGAATGAACACACGAATCATACGAAAAGTTTCTTTTTCTCTCATTACAAAACCATATAAAATACACGAAATCATGTTGGTATAAAATTTATTGGAATAGCAGCAAATTGCTTAACGGACTAAATAGTGGATTAAAATAGGCATTACTTTGCGGAAGTCCAATATGGATATATTAGTAATTTGCAATTTTCCGCTTGGGTAGCGAAATACTGCAAATGTACGCAGTAAGTCGGTGGACGCAGTATTTATTACTATGATATTTTGTGGGCATAGACGCAAGAGCTCTACATACATATATGTATGATATATATGATATATATTTATACTCCTATATGATATAAATCGAATATAATTGCGCCAACTTCTGAGAACATTATGTTTAAGGAAGAAAAAAGACAGCAAAAGTGTTATTTCGGTACAATCGATCGCCAGTATTTAATTATTATAAACTTTTTAGTGAATGACTGCGGTGACTATCTTTCTGTTAAAAGTTATTTTTTAATATAAATATTGTTTTAACTTCTGCCATGCCTGTATGTAAATATAACAATCAAATCAATTATATCCATCGATCTGATCCCTTAGTAAACAGATGGTTAAATTAATCAAACAATAAAAACGGATCGATGGTTACAAATTAATAGGTGACGTAGAACTCGACGGAATTCACAGAAATCCAAGCAAAAGATCGTAAATGTGAAATTCTGCAAACTTTCGTTTTATGAAGGCAGTTCTAACTTAGAACTTCTAAGCATGAATTTGTAAATTCCACTCTGGCTTTATAATCTATTGTCTGGGCATGAGCAAAATCATATTGTCAAGCAAGAGCTTTTAATAATGGTAATAATATGACTGGTTTATTTATATTTATCCGGTCTTATGGTGATTTTCGGCTTTTCCCTTTCTTTCTTTGTGTCTAAAACTTCTTTGGTGCAAAGTTTCAAGTGTTAATAATAATCATACATACATATTAGGGTGTCTCTTCCTTTTCGAAGAACTTTGTTTTTAAACGCCGCATGCGCTTTATATCTCACTTCATCACTTTATTTCTTATGTCCTAAAACTCTTGCAATAGTATTTTGTGCAACTCTGACATATTGTGAGACTTCGTTCGTTTTGTAATAGATTTGCACGAGTGTTCCAATGTCTAATTATGTCCAGTTACACACAATACCTTATCTACGGCCATCAAAAACAATTTCGCAAAAAATGAGAAAAAGTACTTAAAAATAAAAGAATACTCGTCATGATACTGTCGTGATACTCATCAAAGGGGTGTGGCTTGAAAAATTAAGACCGTTATTGCTTGTGATTGATTCCCTAGCGGTGTTATAATAAATTTGGCCAATCACAGCGCAGTTGCGTTGTTATAATGTACAATGTAGGTACTTTTAAACCCGCTTTTGATGTTGTAATTACCTTATTGCAGTGAGGGAGTAGATAAAATAAGTTTGAAGACACTCTTCCTTTAACCTATGCCTACTTGCGTGGAAACGTGTGTGTTTGTCACTATCCCATAGTACAGCAGAGATCAAATCAAGCTTTACACATTGGACTTTGTATCTATCTTATATCCTTCACTAAAGAGGCTAATATATTACTAATACTACAGTACTACGATTGTGGTCTCCACTGTACAACAAAATTACAAATGATGAAATCGAGGTTTTTTAGGGTTATGTACAAGAAGGGTGCCAGACAGGAATCTATTACTAAACAGGACTGTCTGTATGTGTGTCTGTCTGCCCATCTGTCACGGGGGTCTGCAGCTTCAGCCTTTAAAGGTAGCTAGTTGAACTTTTCACAGAATACATGTTACTACTATAGCCTCTAACAAGGCATATACACAATTAAAAATTTAGCCAAAGAGCATTTAAATTTAGCATACAAAAAAATATCGACAAAGTAGCATTTTTTAACGTTATTTGTTTCAGCTCTATCTTAAAGACGGTAATACATATAAGTAAAAAATTTGGTCAGATTGTAAATAATACAGCAAATAATAAAAATTTAGGTTTCGTACTCAGAATGTGCCAAATTGTTTGTCAGGCGCTACCATTTCAGCCACTTCTTTTTTGTCGCCTTGATGTTGCTGCGGCATCTATATTGTTCCTTACCCGTATTGTGTGGTGGTACGAAAGCCTTTGTGCGCGGTTCTGAATCGCACTTGGCCAATTTTTTTTTAGCTTGCTGCCGCCTGCCGGTTTCGCCGCAACACGTACAAAAAAAACAGTAAATAAGTATCCGGCAGTAAATAATGCACATCGGCTCTCTTCGGATTCTTAGAGCGTCGGACTGTTAGTGCTACGTGCGACAGAGATGACGATGCGATTTACGTCCGATCGACAAGATCTCGCAAAAAAGAAAATTTACTTACATAATTAAAAAAAATAAACCCAACTTGATAATTATTATCTGATACGAGACATCCATCGCAAACAACGCAACCCTTACTTTAATAATAATTATCGTTCGACGTTATAACATTTTAATTGATATCGTATTTCACTTCACTTTCATAAATTAGTATTTCCGATAGTATTTTTAGCGTTGAAAATAATTGTATCTACTTCCATACTACAATAAGGTCATTACAACATCAAAAGTGGTTTTTAAAGTACCTACATTGATTATCTAATATTTATAATATCACTTCAGGTATCATGACGAGAATCATGACAATATCATGACGACTGTCTTTTTTCCCATTTTTCGTGAAATTGTTAGTTTAAAATATTATAAATAATTATAATAAATATTATCGGGTCTACCGCGATTTCTATTCGTCTTATCGTTATTTGGTATATTATTTGGTAAAATAAGTTCCTTAAAAATATAAAATTTGCTAAATCCTTATTGATTTTTCTAAAAAATTTATCTTAGTAGGTATTATTGATTTTGTAACATTCAGTAAAATAAGTTACTTGAAATACGACCTAATTCTTTATAAGTTTTTGATTTTGTACTTTAAGGAACAATTAACAAGTTCCTAATAACAAGATTTCGAATTTTTAGTATCAACATTAATGATATGGTCAAACGTCGCTGACCAAATCGTTAAACGTTAAACATTTAAGGCGATTACCGTCGCCAAATTAGCAGCTCGATGTTTGTCGGTACGAATATCGACGGAATTGACAAAGAAATAAATTCATATCAGCGCGCAATGCATAGTGGCTGTTACGACGCTTGCTGCGTCCTTGATAGGGCGAAATAGGAGAAAATAATACTTTTCAGATGGACGTGATTGTCCGATTGAATAATGCTGTGTTATGTTTATAGCTATCAAGTTTATCTATTGTTCAAAGTATAAATTAATTAAATCGACCAAGCCGCTTAGGAGCAGTAGGGAATTTAAGCCAAAAAAACATAATTCGGTTGAAATTTGTTTTCATATAGAAGTTTTGGTGGTATGAAAAATAAAAAAGTTGCATATGTTGTCTTAAAGTTGATAAATCATAATACATTTTATCAATATTTTTGGTTTGGCCATAAACGAGGAGTAGGCTTTAGAAAGTACCCATTTGGCGGTACTAAGGCCCTTAATAATCTGGTCAGTGACAGTTGACTATTTCATGAAATGCGATTATTTTATGAAATGGTCGACTATTTCATGAAATGTTCAATTTTATGATCTGGTCACGACAGATATACAGCCATCAATCGGTTCCAGGCATAGTGGGCCACCTGGTTTTTTGCATGTTTGAGAGGTGTCCTCTTACTCTCCCCCGAATAACTTTGGGGGGTTTTGCAAGTAAGATGGTGGTACATCCACAGTCGAGCCCAGCATCAGCTCTACCATCCACACAGCTGATACAAACGAACGGCAAAGCGCTCACTCAAGAAATATTTTGCTAATTAAATAACTAAGAGCGATCTTATCCATTTCCTGAGTTGGATATCAGTTTCAAACTAACTAAAGGATAAAGTTTTACTCAAGTTGAGTCATTTTAATTTGCTTGCGAGTTAACTATGGCAATTGTGATAGTTAATAAAACAGTAAATAAAAGCCTTTTCAAAAACAAGCTTTTATTTTGGCCATGGACTTAAATGAACAAATAAGTTTAAATCGCTGAAACTGAATTGATATTTTATGTTGCATTATTTGTTTTCATACATTTCATACAGACAGAAGAATAATAAAAAAAAAATTTTAGGTTCATTACAATACTTAGAACCCATTTCATTTAAATATTCGCAAAAATATTCAATGTGTACATCATTAACACGACACACAGTGGATCGCAACTGTAATTTGAAGGACTTAAATCACTTTAGATAATAAATAATGTAGGATTTATATAAAAACGGCTCACCTCAATACGTGTAATGATCGAGAAAGCCGACCAGTTTCAGCAGATTTAGACTGCCTTCATATGGGCGAGTAAAGACGTTTACGCGACAACTTAACGCCTCAAACTGACACTGACACTGACAGTGACAGTGTGAGGTGTTAAGTCGTCGCGTAAACGTCTTTACTCGCCTATATGAAGGCAGTCTAAATCTGCTGAAACTGGTCGGCTTTCCCGATCATAACACGTATTGATGTGAGCCGTTTTTATATAAATCATGAATTATCCTCAAAGCTCATTTAATTCTTTAAATAACGTAGGCTTTGAAAAAAATTTTTTTTTTCATTTTTCCGATACATTTTCTCTAAGAATTGCAACTTTATGCACACGTTCATAGTGCAGAACGATAGTAGAGTTTACAATGATTAAGAAAAAAAAAGGTTTCAAAAAACAGTCGATCCTTAAACTTAACCTCTATCTATACTTTAAGGTTAAGCTTATATAGCTTAAATAAGAAAAGCATATCACAAAACTTTGTGCGTGTATTATTTTAGTTCCATAAAATTGTAATTTAAATATCTACCTGAAAATTGTGTATCTTATTTCATATGAAAATGTTGGAAGCTTTCGTGAAAATGGAAATCATTTCAAGATTTGCAAGTATGGAAAGAATAGGTATTTTATAAAGAAAACTTTTACGGTTTATATGAAGGACAAAAAACTTCACAGACATATTTTATTTTCATTCACTCACTGTGGCTTATTTTTCCATTTTATGACAATAAAATTATGTAAATTAATTCAAAAACTTTAATACCCCTATTTTGTTTTTGTGATTTATTTTGGATAAGGTGATTCAAATAGGTAGGCATTTCGTCGCAACGCGTCACAGGGCTGTACAGCCTCAGCCGTTATAGGTAGCCAGTTGGAATTTTCACAGATTACTTGGCACCTTTCACAGCAAATAATAATACCAATATTAACCAATAAAAACCAATATTATCTAAAATCCAATATTTTTTTCCCGAAAAATTTTTCAGTATTGGCTAAAAACGCACCAATTTGTTATTTCGTTGCGTGATCATTAATATTACGCGTCCAAGAAAAAGATGCCAATGAGCCAACATATAATCGCCTCTATTAAAAGTAAATAAGGTCTTTGCCATTGCACTCATTGTGATGGACGGGTAGTAAAAAAAGTTGCTAGGGTAGGCCATCCTCTTAAGTTTTTAGGGTTCCGTACCCGTATTATGCGGTGATACGAAACCCTTTGTGCGCAAGTCTAGCTCGCACTTGCCCAATTTATTTCGCTTCTTTGGGGAGGCTACCCAGTATGATCAGTAAATTACATAGTTTTAAGTCCATTTACATCCGGTAAGATACGGTTTATTTACGGGTTGCCGTGCCTTCTACCTACTCAACGTAAAATTTCCCGACTTCATGTCGAGCATTAACATATTTGCGAGTGAATTTATAAATGATTCATAGCGTAATTTTTTTGACGCAAGTCGTTGGGTTCTCGTTCGGGGATTTCTTTTCGATAGAGTTGAAAGTTGTCGTGCATTTCGGCTAAAAGAACATACATAGTCAGCAGATGTGAACACGGCTTCGCTGGGGTGGTGAAATAATGGTATTTTATGCAATTGTGACATAATGGGAGCCATTGGGATGAGTGTCTCAAAGACTAATTAGGTCCAGGACACCATCATTTATCGAAAAATGAAGAGCGCGGCTGTTCTTAGATGTTGAGCCATATCGTCAGCTTTATAATGAAGGTGTTCTATAGGAGCATACGCATACGCATTGCATACAATATATCTTTGCCGTAGCTCAAAGCAAATGATATGAATGGTTATTTCTTCTTTCTTTATCTTTGCATTTGATGAATATTTTAGCGGTGTAATAATAAATTGGGCCAATCACAGCGCAAAATTGCCGTATTATAACATCGAACAAATTCTTTATTCTTTATTGTACACAGAAACACGAACACAAACAATCACAGTAAAAGGTATGTACATATTGGTTAGCTTATCTCTAATAAGAGATTTCTTACTGCAAACCATTGAGGAAACAACATTTAAATAAGAGTAATCATACACGTGCACAAAAATAAAGTTTGCCTAAATATAAACATAAAATATAATAAATAGTATAATAATAATGTACTAACTTCTATTGTTATATTCATAAAACACATACCATAAGTAAACAAATAATATAATAAAATAAATATAATTATGTAATACAAACAATGTAGGTACTTATAAAACCGTTTTTGATGTTGCAATTGTCTATGGGAATAGATAAAATTATTTATATAATGATTAATAAAAAATAAAAATAAAAATCCATTTGTTCGTGTACCATAAGCGACATCTAGATCGATTGAAACAGATTAGTTACGTCAAACAAACTACAAAATTAAAATAGTGACAGTAATTTGTTTGGAAAAAAAACAGTGGTTTGCTTCGTAATTTACTATTGTTATAAGAATTTAGTTAATATTATGACTGCGTTTTTTTTTTGTTTGCATCTTTTTGCCATAAAATTTTATTTTAATAAACCCCCTAAAAATAAAAAGCGGCGGTATCTCAGAGGTAGAACGCTGGTCTCTCAATCTTGAGACCCAGGTTCGATCCCCGGTTGGGCATGCACTAATGAGTTCTTCGGATTTTATGTGCATAGTATTTGTTCTTACTTACCACTTGCTGAACGGTGAAGGAAAACATAATAAGGAAACCTACATAGATTAAAAAGCGTGTATTTGTGCTCGAAGTACGGCGATAGGGCTCACCACCCATTACTTTGAAACGTAATAATCGTCGGTGAAACGCAGGTGTACCGAGCATGCAATGGTACTTGCATTTCACAGTTCACACTCGCAACACCTCTGACACCTCCTCAGGGATTCATGTCGTGACGATATAGTATAAACCCCCTCGACGAAATTATTTATTAAGATTTTTGGTGACAAATTAATCTTCTTTTTCTATTTTGTTTTAGTGTCACTTAAGCACTCATGTCATTAAATGTGTCAATTAAATGACAAAAATATAAAATTTATAAAACTACTGTGCAGATTTTAGAGTTAAAGTGGCCTATACGCTTAAAAATGTAATTACATAATTAAATATAAAAAGATACTCTCTCTAAAAATGGTTATCCGATAAATAAACGAAAAGCTCGTATTTCGGCTAAAACACGTTTAGCCCTACTTCCCTATTCCGCATTACTTAGTCATGAATATATTTTTCAAGTACGCTCCACTCTGAAATAAGCCTAAAAGCAGGCGGAAGCAAAATTTGTAGAACATGTTTATAGTATCTTATGTTCATGTACAGTGGAGACCACATCAAGCTATACACTTGCAGTACGACATTAGCCCCTACAGAGAAAAATATAAGATAGGTACAAAGTCCAATGTGTCTTACTTGATGCGGTCTCCACTGTACTCATAACACGAAAATTCTTTGTTCTTTATTGTACACTGCAGATACATTAAATATAATTACAGAAGGACAGAGGCGAGCTTTTCTCTGAAAAGAAATTTCTTCCAGCAAACCTTAGTGGGAGAGGACACTTTAATAATAAATATAAGTAATCATACATACGTTTACTACAAATAAAGTCAAATTAACATACAAATAAAATAACATTATATAGGTAAATTAACATTATATCATTGCAGTATACAAACAGAGAAAGAAAAGTAAATCTGGATGTGAGGAGCTCTGAACTGGGGATTCGAATCCCGGTTCAGAGCTCCTCACATCCAGATTTACCTTCTTTCTGGGTTTCTATACTGCAATGATATAGGTAATATTAATTTATATCTCCTTGCGATGGATAAACATAGAAATTTATTTCTGTCATAGTTTAACAATATATAAATTTAAATATACTGGACTATATATACATCTCTACAAAGATATATACTTCTATAGATAATTACTTATATAAACAAATACATACATAACTTACCTACTTTAAGACAGAGAGAGGTAGCTTGTAGCTTTAACTTAAAACGACGAATTATTGTCAAAAATGGGAAAAAAATAGCTAGTTTTAGCGCATGATTTTTCGTTTATTTAAGAGCTTGGCTCTTGCCGGTGTAGCTCTTTCCATTGAGTATTGTTCATTGCCAACTCCTTCAGTTCTTCGTATGACACGACTCTAACCTTTTCTTTTAATTGGTCTACATAGCTCCTCCTCCCCTCTTCCTTCTGTTTTAAATGTAAAAATTATTATTATTATTAGTTGAAGCTTTCAATTCTTATTTATTTATTGATCATAAAATTCTGTTATTCGTGATGTAACAAACCAACTTATTTAAAGTTAATCACAATTTTTTCGTTCGTGTTCACGTCTTACATCCAACGGTTATTAAGGCAATATGTAAAAAAATAGAGGTGCTTCTTTCTTGTGTATTTCATGAAATACACGGAAAACTTTAATAAATTTCTGGTATATGCATTTTTATTATATAATCGAGGGTTTTAAAATTGGAAAACATGTTTGGATAAATTTTCCTCGATAGAAATAATTGTTGAAATGAGGTCTTCAAACACACTTTTTCTCCTCATTTGACGAATAGGAATCATATACAGAATTCAAACATATTTTATTAGGTGTGTTTCAACAATATCTAGAGATTTGACATTTGAAATTTTGATAGCTATTTTAGTTTTCTTATACAATTTATAAAAATAACATTTTTCGCTTTCGCCCTGAATCCGCCCCTCCCGCACTGAGCGTGTTTTCGCTTGGAGTGACAGTGACAGAAGTAAAATTCGCATTACCTCTTAATTGGGTTATAATAAAGCCGATTCTGAAGTCGTTAATTTTAGTTTTAGTGCTGTCAATACCTTCTAGCGCAAATTTAAAATTTCAAACCAACCAACTAAATAACTATGCCTCGGTATGCCCTAGCCTCTAGGGTTCTGTATGCTACAATCCTAAATCACTTTAACGTCTCTTACACATACATTTGTAACACATTTTTAGGGTTCCATACCCAAAGGGTAACTAACGGGACCCTATAACTAAGACTCCGCTGTGCGTCTGTCTGTCTGTACGTCTGTCTATCCGACTGTCTGTCCGTCTGTCACCAATATGTATCTCATGAACCATGATAGTTAGACAGTTGAAATTTTTACAGATGATGTATTTCTGTTGCTGCTATAACAACAATACTAAAAAACAGAATAAAATAAATATTTAAGGGGGCTCCCATACAACAAACGTGTTTTTTTTTGCCGTTTTTATGGATAATGGTATGGAAACCTTCGTGCGCGAGTTCGACTCGCACTTGGCCAGTTTTTTTTTATTCCGGAATAAGACAGTCATTACAAAAATATTTTAACCAATCTAAATAATTATTGACTCCAACTATACTTCCATAAATCTTAAATAATGATTTGATTACCCACAATAGCGAAATATAGTCGCACGTACTACGAGTATAATAGGAAAGCAATACGTAATAGTAGTTTATGCTACAAGGGCGTAAGAGTAATACATTACTCGGTTACGTTTAAAACACTCGATTTATTCCTTTTCGCCCTTGTAGCATAAACTACTATTACGTATTGTGGTTTAAGGGCTATAATTGCAAAGCCGCTGTGTGCCTAACGAAGGCCTCGTCTTAAAGGTTGAATGTTTACTAATTATCTGCCTTGTTCTTATAAATAGGAACAAAAATGTACCCACCCATCCAGTGTTTTCCTCAAAACTAAGAATGAATTCTACCATCGTTTATTTATTTATTTATCAAAAATATCGCACAGCATTACAGACTTATCCTATTCACTGTACAATTAAAAAGGTAATAATAATTAATAATAATAATAAGATATTTACAGAAACATAAAATCAACAAAAGTAACCAAGATAAAAACACATTTTTTGGTCTTAGGCTTAGAATCTAAGGACATTGTCATTGAGGCTTCACTCTCACATAATTTCAAGCACCTGCCACATCTGTCATTCTGTCAGAGAAAAGATCACAAAGTGGTTCTGATTACCAAGAGTGCGTTGAGTTTCACGGGTGCGCGCATTAGTGGGACTCCCACTCATGACTGTATGACCTAGCTGAAACGTCTTAATTTTTGTCATATTATTTCAGTATTTATAAGTAATAAACGAAAGTTTATTTAATAACGAATGCGTGATAGTATAAATAAAATTGTATCTCTTTCAAAACGACAAAATTAAAAAAAAGTTTTCTGTCTTAATGAAAAACTTTTGTTAAAGCAGAAATAATGGAGGCGAGTTTATTTCTCAGAATTACTCAAGCGCAAAAACTTTATAAAGAAGTCAACGGCAACTTTTCAGTTCCAACGGCTCTGAAAAGTTTTAAAACAACGAAAACCCGAGTTTCTGTATCATTTAAATTTTAATACACTTAAGTTCAAAAGTGTTTCGAAATCATAAAGCGCAACCGGTGCCTCCGCTCGCGACTATGCTAACATCCTAACATTTTTGATACGGAAAATGGACGTTTCTTGTACAAAAATGTAAAAAGATTTTCTTCAGAATGGACTTTTATTCCAGACTGCCAAGATCTTGATACTTTAACATTTCAAAAATAATTTTTACGTCTTTTTTGGTGCGTACAATGATGACTAACTTCACGTTGCGATACAGGATGCTTATGTTTAACTTTTGAAATTTTGCTTTCCTTTTGTTCACTTTCCTATAGCTTTATCATAAACATGTTTTGTATCGTAAGAAGAACATGAGGTTATTGTTTTGTTGCGCGTCAATGAATACTTTGTATTGTATCTTATATGTATCAAATCCCTTTTCTTTAAATAAAATAACAAATCAACAAGTTCCGATTTTATTTTGTATAAATAAATATGAATCTGATTATCGTAGTCGTGTGTTAGAAAGTTTGCAAAATGAATAGACTTTTCAGACCTCATAACGCGACTTAAAATGACAAGTTCGAGGAGCGTGACACGACGTCTTGCGATTAAACAGTTTGTCTCACTCTTAATTGTGACATTTGTAAATTGAAACTGAAAGTGAAATTGAAATGAGTTTATTTGCCACAGAACATATTAACAAAAAAGAAGTAACAGTAAAACACAATATAAAATGGCAAAAAGGAGCACTCTTAGCAAATGCTACAAGTTGAAGCAACTTGCAGCGCTGATTTTCAATTTGCCCCATTTTAAAACATATGAACAAATAATTCAACTCAGACGCGTCGCGCGCGATTAAACACTCTGCTACGGGTGCTAATATGATAACTAATAATTACATCACTTCAACAAAAAGCAAGCCCAGAAATGTAACAATTAAAAGTAGGCCCAAAATCTAAGTCGGGAAGTTTCTAACAAAACCGTAAAGTTAAAAAAAAAGCGTCTTTACAAACTTCCTACCAAGTATCGGTTGTTTGTTTGACTTATACAACCTCATTTGTGTTTCTTTCTTGCCTTTTAGACGATCAATAACAAATGAGAAGTGCCTGCTTTTGTAACGAAATCATTACTGGAAGACCGCGGACTATATTAAAACTTAGCCTTTCGGTCGTGGCTCCACCCGCTTTTATTAAATCTTTGACTCCTTTTCAACGTATCAGTTATTTTATTGATATCCATTACAGCCTATATGTTGACCCAGGTCACTTCGATGATATTTAAGAAAACCGCGTCCAAATCTGTTGAGCACTTTTCGAGTTAAAATGGAACATACAGACAGACAGACAAACAAACAGACAGACAGACATAAATTCTAAAAATTTTAGTTATCGCCTTAGATGTGCAGACACGGCTTTTTCAATACTTTATTATCTGAATACAATAATGGCACTGTTTATAACAACGTCAATAACAACGTCCAACATCCGGAAATGAATCGGATCAGTGCACAAACGTATTTAGTTGTTTGTGACGTCATGTCAAATCTGAACTTCATGTTTGTTTCGATTTGTATACTGATATGTCACAGACCACTTAGCCAGGTCTGTGTGAAATGTACTGGGTGTTAAGATGATGTTGCGGAAGCCAGAATCTGGCGATAGTACTCGTCATATAAATAACTTTTACCATGGAACCAATACTAAAATATCGAAAAAATATAGGCAGTCATGGAGACTGCCTATAGACTTAGGATATACCTGTCGACAGAGGTCAAAAGTTTACTGTCAAAATGGCATTTTGGTGACATCATAGAGAAATTAGGACCCCTTAAGAGGTGCAATGACACTTGGTTGGCATGTCGGTGACGGTGACGCGAACCAATATGATTTTCCCTTGGCAAAAATCGCTCAACGAGCCTAAAGAATTTTTCACTTGAAAAAATCTGCTCTTTCATTGAAAAGTTACATACTTACTCGACCAAAATGTATTTAATAACTGATTAGCCAGTTTCCGGCTTCCGCAACATTATTTTAACACCTGTATACCTATTCACGCTTAAAATACAAAGTGATACGATAATATTTAGAATCTACGCAAAAGATTTACGAAAAAACAAAACTGATGCACATAAATCAACTTTACTCTTTTAAAACTTATATTTTCATCCATAAAGTACTGAATAAAACTACACATTCGCAACTGTCTTTTAGTAAAAAACAACATAAATACGCCACAAGAAATGCCAACAATTTGAAATTAATCTCTCCCCGAACTTTGTATGGCAAGAAAAATAAAGCTTACGAGCACAGCTATACAACAAATTACCAAAAGACATTAAAAATCAATGTTGATATTAAAAAAAACACATTTTAAAGAATGTTACCACTATTACAAATAACCAATGAGCTAGCTACAATTATTTTTGTTAGATATGATTATTATATTTAAGTATTAACAAAAAAAAGTCCAACCGTTGGGGCCGTAGGGCATTGGAATGGAGACCACGTACAGCAAAGCGCAGCGTAGGCCACCCTCATGCCCGCTGGACTGACGATCTGAAGGACGTTGCGGGTGGCGGCTGGATGAGGATGACTGAGGACCGCCAAGAATGGCGTAATATGGGGGAGGCCTATGTCCAGCAGTGGACGAATACGGGCTGATGGATAAATTATACTTTGTACTTTGGAACAACTTGCTTGCAAATTTATGTAAATAAATTTTCAAAGACTAACAATTAATACTTAAGATAATTTAATTCTCATTTTAAGTGAACAATGAATTATGAGAAGAAACATTTAAAAATATAGTCTCGTACCATGATGTGAATTATGCCATTAACACTCGCCTTCTTGTACAAAAAGAATAATTATTTCCCGCACAAACGAAGGCCTGATCACAAAAACAACCTATGTCAAGTTAGCAATTTATTTATTTATTTATTTATTTATTTATTTACACACATACAGTTGCACAAACATATTTCAAATATACACCACTTAAACCCTTAGGGGTTTGTTTGCGGTGCTATTACAATCTACCACATAAGTAAATTGATTAATCGAAGTTAATACATAGTTAAGTTTTATGTTAAATTAAATGTTCATAATATGATTTTATCTTAGCGGGTAGGTTTTAAAAGGAAAAATTACATTTTGATTTCTACTACAAATCCACAAATATATCCGTGGCATCACGATGTTCCATAATGCTTTAATATTAGAGCGCATTATTGATTGTGATGAATCCACCGACAAGTTTGTAGTCTTCTTACAAAGGAAGGTGCAAAATCAAATACAATAGGAGCGTCAATTGTAACCGAAACAAGTTATTTTATGTTTGATGAATGATCTACAGGCTGTTTGTTACCTTGTAAGTTTGAGAAAAGGTAAACTTTTAATTTTGACTTCAGGTTTTTGTGCGTGATTTCTTGTCTCAAGTCAATTGGAATTGTGTTTATTAATTTGGCAATAAGTCGTGCAGTAGTACGATCACCATAATAATTAGTGGCCTTAGTTATATATAGGTGCTTTTTTGCCATTCGTCTGGTGTAAATTTTATGAGAAACTGGCTGTTGTATCTCTGAGTTGAAGTAATGATCTCGAAGTAAAAGATATTTAAATTTTAAGTTAACTGGTAAAACTCCACAGTGCTTAAATAAGTGATCAGAATTGTCTTTAAACTGTTTTTTTATTTTTGGACCTACGATGGTTTTTAAAATTCTAGTTTGAAGATATAGAAGGGAATCTATGTATGATTTAAAAGTGCGGCCGTAGGTTTTGATTTGGGATTATTCAGTACTAATTATTTTTATTTGATTATCGTCTTATCGTAGAACTGACAAAGTTTGTTTTTGTAATCAAGCCTTCAAATATTTTCGCCTTATCGGCATTCTTAATCCCTATTAAGAATAAGAATAAAAATAAGATCCTATTTATTCGCAACATAATAAAGCAATACAACAAACACATACAACATGCAAAAGAAAATAAAAAATAAAAAAAATAACAATACACATTATTAGAAATACAAATGTCCTATAAATATAAGACATTTGCAATACAGTTTCATTTATTGAAGCAGCGAAAAGGTTTGACTCAGCATAGTAATTGATTCGGAATTTGCATACGCTTGGGCATATTTCCATCCCAAAACACTCGACCAGGAGCCGTATTTTTGAATCGTTCTTTTTCAATTCGCATGCGAAAATATATACCTGTCTCATCTTGCAAATGACAAGTTCTGATGTGCTACGTGAGATGGGTATATACTTTCGCACGTGAATTGAAAACGAACGATTCAAAAATACGGCTCCAGGAGCTTGAACTTGAAGTTGTGACACAAAAAACACGCCTAGTGTAGTAGGTTTCAGCGAATCATTTTTAATATTTTGTTTTGTTACGAAAACCAATATCCGATCCCGTTTTGATTCACCGCACTACTCAGAGGCATTGTTCTTAGATAAGTCCATCTCTTTCGAACTATGTTGTATCTACGTTATATACATGTATCCAGCAGTAAGCCCCTGTTTGTTGGCGCGTTAATGATAAATGGAAAGGAAACAATCTCAGTAGGTTCAAGGCGAGTGAACACAACTTATTGGTTTATCAGGGAAAATTGCGCTGTTCCACTTTAGATGTTGAAAAAATGTATTTACTTTATTTATAACACTTTTTGCACCATCCATTCATCCATCCATCAGCCTAGTTCGTCCACTGCTGGACATAAGCCTTTCCAGGACTTTGTCACTCCCGGCGGTCATCCTAGAAGAATTGCCCATACTCACACACGCTGGGCTGGCCTTATATGGAACAGACTGGTGACGGGCAATGGCGTCACTGGTGCGAGGGTTTCAGCACCGCGCTCACCAACTCCCTACTGTCAAAAATTTCACACTTTATAGAGCTGTGCAAAATATCTGAAAAACTACAGTAACTGTTAAAATGCACTATTAGGAATTCCTTGCATTAGAAAGAAAATTCTAATATTCTATTAGATAAGTCATGTAGAAAAGCGTTTTTTTTTTAATTATCCAATAGAATTTGTAGGGAAGAAAAATTACAGAATCTAATACTGAAAGATTAGCCAGATTAGCAGCTCGATGTTTATCGGAACGAATATTGACGGAAATTACATTGAAATAACGTTCATATCAGCGCGTAATGCATAGTGGCTGTTACGACGCTCGCTGCGTCCTTAATAGGGCGAAATAGAAGAAAGTAATACTTTTCATATGGACGTGATTGTTCGAATAATCCTATGTTATGTTTATAGCCATCAAGTTTATCTATTACTCAAAGCGTAAATTAATTAAATCGACCCGAGCCGCATAGGAGCAGTAGGGTTTTCACGCCAAAAAACAACATTCGGTTGTTTTTTTTTTTTCATATCGATGTTTTGGTAGAATGAAAAAAAATTGCGTATGTTTTGTTACAGTTGATAATTCATATACATTTTTTTTCAATATTTTTGATTCGGCCATAAATGGGGAGGCTTTATAAAGTACCCTTTGGCGTTACCAAGCCCCTTAAGAGTGGCGCGGCGTAAGGAGTAATAATAAGTTTTTAAACAGAAGTCCTCCCAAACAAAAAGATAAGTTTTTCTTTCAGTTCAAAACAGTAATCCGTCCAAACTAAAAAAAAAAATTACAATAATTACTGTTTTAAATATATAAAACTGTTATCTAAAATACAGAACAGCGATATTTCAAAAACGCCGTTGTGTTAGTTTATATTTACTTTGATAATATTTATATTGTATTTATGTTTACTCTAACACTCACCACACACTACATCCTCTCATACACTCCATTCACTACTTACATTTACTTTATACTTACACACATACAGAAAAATATATATTTTTATGTCATACTTGACTGATGTTGGCCCCAAAAATGTCCAAAATATAACTATCTAGAAATTTTAATAAATATTTGTTATATTTATGATTTATTGTACCTTTAAATAAATAAGTAAACAGATCATAAATAAAACTAAATGGTCCATTGTAAAAGCTAACATTTTTTAGCTAAAAATCTTGGTGTATTCTCGTTTCCTCATCCTAATAGCAGAGAAATCCTTTTACTTATCCAAGAAGCCTTTTCTTAAAAATAAGGATAAGGTTACTTAGTAAAAAATTCGGTAAAGTGTATGTCGCATACGACATGATTGGGTTCCGTGCCAATATATTTATTTGGTTTATTGCAAAAATGTAAAAGTTCTTGTTACCTTATTTACGAATAGCTTTTGCCCGCGTAGATTTATCTTATGAATTTAAGTATGATCGAAAATGTTTAGCTAAGCGGTTATGTTGACCAAGGTCACTACGATGATATTTGAATCCGTTAAGAGGTTCTTGAGTTAAAACGAAACATACATACAGACAGACAAACGTTTTTTTTTTTATTATAGTTTTGGCCTCAGTATAATAGTAACGACCAATTTCATTTAAATTTTTGCAAAAATATTCAGTGTAGAGACACAACTTAATTTTTTGCACTTACGAAATACTCACTTTTAGTTTGCTAGTATAAATCTCTTTTAAAGATAAGCTCGCCTTTTGCTTAAACTGTAGGATACCGATATTTGTTATACGTTTTATTCTTGTGTGCAATAAAGGATTTTGAATTGAATTAAACTTTTTCACTACTTTAATTAGTAATAATAATTAAATCTAGGTCAATCAGAAGATTGAGGTGATTAGTGTCGCTAAATAAGCAGCTAAATCTTTGTCGGTACAAATATGTACAGAAACGACATTGAAATAACGTTCATGTCAGCGCGTAATGCATAGTGGTCGTTACGACGCTCGCTGCGTCCTTGACGGGACGAAATACGAGAAAATAAATACTTTTCACATGGACGTGATTGTTTGATTAAATAATCCTATGTTATGTTTATAGCTATCAAGTTTATATAACTAGCGTAAAGCCGCTTAATTCAAGCCTAAAAACACCATTCGGTTGAATTTTTATTCCATGTACAAGTTTTGGTGGTCTTTAAAATAAATATGTTGCATATGCTGTCTTAGAGTTGATAATTCATTTTTTCAATATTTTTGGTTTGGACATAAAAGAGGAGTACGGTTTTAGAAATTACCTATTTTTCAATTTTCGGGCACACCAGCGAAGCCCATCACACCCTCGCCAATAGCAGTCGCCGTAGCCGTGTCGGCTTGGAGACCATCATCATTTTTCAATACCAAGCCTTGACGCTATTTTTTTTTGTAAGGTTGTACAACGAACTGAGCGAGAACTTACAAAAAAAATTGCGTGCGCTTTTAAATTTATTTTACTTACCGATGAAGTTTTTGGTATTTTCGTGCATCATTTAGTATTTGCTGAATGGGGAAAGAACACGTCAGGCCGACCTGCTTAAACTTGTTGGACGACTAAAAAAGCAGTGATTTATATGCATATACATATTTTTATTTTAGGTCTTCTGTAAACTTTTTACATTTCCTTTACGAGTGTTGAAATTTACACATATCTTTTTCTTCTGCTTGAAACTTAAATTTCATAAAAACAATACCTCTACAACAATGTATGGAAAATGTAAGCATTCACAAAAAATATATATATTCTTACCAGATTCTTTTTTGAGCTTTGCATTCCAATTTGTATCATGCCTATGAATTTAAACTCAACCACGCTAACCGCTTTTTTAGTTTGCATGAAATTTTTTTTTTTTTCCTCTGAATATTTTTCTTTTTCCTTTTGCGTGTTGAAGGTGGCCAACCAGTTTTCATAGCTTCTCTCTCTCTCTCCAAATATGTATTATGGATGTCTATGTACGGTATGGATGTCTGGTTGTTGGTGTGGATTCTTTTCGGACTAAACCAGTTTTTTTTTTAAATGAAAATTAATTTCATTTCAGAAACGAGCAAAATTTTTACTTTGAAGTTTTTCCGGCGGTACCCTAAAAGAACGCTCCCCTTGTAAGTATCTTGT
This sequence comes from Ypsolopha sequella, assembly GCA_934047225.1. Classification (NCBI taxonomy): domain Eukaryota; kingdom Metazoa; phylum Arthropoda; class Insecta; order Lepidoptera; family Ypsolophidae; genus Ypsolopha; species Ypsolopha sequella. The sequence goes on from OW203997.1 coordinate 23,024,108, forward strand.
TACGTCCCAGATTGACTTTCCTGCAGAATTAGCTTCAGTAAGTACTATCCGTCTTGTGTGTGCCACAAACAATTATAAACGCTACAAAATCTTTAAAAGTCTCTTCGTGTACGCCGAACACAATTTACGGTAATGTTTACACTGTTGATTGTTGGCACATGGTGGAAATTGGAACTTGTGAAATCCCTTCTTAGAGGATGTCTACGTCATACAAGGAGGAACCAAAAGTCTAAATTTCATGTTCCAGTGACCAGTGTCAGTCAGTCAGTCAGTCAGTCAGTCAGACAGTCTGTCAGTCAGGGTATGCGTTTATAGAATAAATGCTATTTAAATCACACAAAAACCACAAAAGTTTTAAGGTGTTTTAAGGGTACAATATATTTGATCTTTCTAAAATTATTATCATTGTAAATCATACTAAAATGTTGATAGTTAAGTAAAACCAGTGACAGGAACAGGTAGTAAAATGTTGTGGTTATGCCAAACTCGATAAGAACTGGTTGCTTTCGATAGAAATATGTATTATACGTTGTCATACTACAATAAAATAAACATTCCACACACATAATAAAGTTTTAACTGATGTGAAATTTTGTCCGTTACACATATTTTTCTAATAAAAATAAGCATATGAAAAGCATTAAAGTTATTGAAAACATGTAGTTATCCCATTAGGAGAAAATATATTTTTAAATGTAAGTAATGTTTTAAGTATATGTCTTAGATATTTAGGTTTATATTTTAATATTGATCTCCCTATTATTTTCTGATAAGTATTTACACCTCCACATGTTAATTTGTTCATCTTTCTGTTAGCTACCAAGGGTTGCCTGGAAGATATTGCTATTAGCAATAAAGTGACGCCCTTGTACACCATGTTTAATTGTTTCTTTTGTCTTTAAAGTTATTTGTGTAAATGTGCAAAAAGTGTCAAATAAATAAATCCCGCCGGAGTATCGATACTAATATAACCACAGAACACATAACATAACAATTAAGGTCGTTAACCAGCACTACCTATTCCTATCACTAGTTATAACTAATAGGTAAGCAGTTAGAAATAGCTCAAGAACTTAAATGCTTTTTTTTAACATTGAACTATTGGTTGCAGATTTGACGCTTCACACACACAGTGTCAGCTTGTCGCTTTACACGTCACTTCACTTGACGATTTATTGTCGCTTCGCTCGTCATCCCGCTCGTCGCTTCGCTGGTATCCCCGCTTGTCTCCGCTTTGGTGCACGGCCAGGCCGTTAAAGGAAGCCCCAAGTTCACTACAAAGTTTGGCTTCTTAACCGTGGTTTAAGAAATATGAAATAGTTAGGATCATCCTAATTGCACTTTAAGTTACTAAACTTTTAAAGTATACTCCTCTCCCCTTTTTAACCCTTTTTGATGTTATAAACTTAAAAATAAATCGAGAAATTGGCGTTTTAAGAAAGATAAGATGGTAAAGAGATTACCCATATTACTATTTATTTAATGCAATAGACATAAAACTGTAAATATTTAGATACTTACTAAGTTATAAATACCTATTATCCACTCCGACCGTTTTCGGTCATGGCGACCACTTCGACTAATGCGCCCGAAGATGGCTTATGTAGCCGATCTTTCTAGTAAACTCCCATGCACACTGAGCGCACGTGAGTTTACCTTCTACATATTTAATGGCCGCGGGTAGTCGGGCTTTAAAATCATCGCGTTTGGCATCGAGGTCAGTTTTGCGCTGCTCCTCAAAATCGCGTACTTGCCTTTGTACAACCCCGCGCCATTGAGGGCGCTGTGCTGCTAATCTTTCCCATTTAGAGGACTCAATATTTATCTTTTAAATGAATATGAATATGAATTTTCATGTGTCGCTTCTGAACATCTTTGTACCTGAGGAGTTGGCCGCCTTGTTTTCGTTCGCCCTCCTTCAGGTCAGAATAAAAGATGCACTTCGCCATTTCTCTTCTTTACATCCGTGAGAAGTTATAATACAATTCAACAGAACCACATTTAAAGTGCATGCACTTTTTAAATCGTTTTGTTTTGTTTACGTAAGATAAAAAAAATAAAAACGTCGGTTTTAAGATCACAAAATCTATTTTATTGATCGTAACTTTTACAACTTTCAGCTCTTTAATTAAAAATATAAATATTTCAAGCCATGGTGTGTAACTTGCTAATTTATTATTTTACTGTTATTAAAAGACAAACGTTTAAATACATAAAATACATACAAACTACACTTAGGGTACGTATTTAGAACTGTAGAATGATGGACCAAATTCAAGCTGACATTCCACACTCAACAATTTAGGATCACAAGTCGTAAACTTTCTAACGGCCTCATACCCTCGACCATCATAATTAAGATGTTAGGAATAACTGTTTCAACGACCGACAATTGTTTTTATAATACGATTGGAGTTTCCGAGGAAAAAGCAACGATTCTGAGATAAAAAGCTCGTTGTGGTGACAAAAGACTCCCCCTCTATTAAGGCTACCACTCGTCATTAATGCCTTCCTTTGATAAAGGGAATATTGCCGACGAATGCTGGAGCGGACGTTGCCGTGGGGTGCTATTCTCGAAAACATTGCAGGGAATTATATTGGGTATTTTTTCCAGGTATGAATAAACGATTATAATTCCCTATATAATATACATAATTTATAATAAATTTTTTTCTGCTTACAGAACCAACATTTTGAGATTATTAATGAGCAAGATAGTATATGAAAAGACTACTTTTTATCCCACCAAAAATATACAATAAAAAATGGGCCAAGGGGCCAAAGGCAGTGCAGGATGATTGGCTTTGCCGAAAAAATAATTAAAATCAAATTGGGTGCCAAGATCTATAGAGGTTAACTGCAATAATGTACAACTATCTAGAAAGTTTGTTAGGGTCCTTGCTGGTTCTCCAAAATGTAGAACCTGGCAAGTTTTCACAGCTAAACAGTTACATCATACATGCAAATAATTGACTACGAAAACTTGCCAAGTTCTACATATTTAGTAGCAAGCACCCTAACAAAGTTTATTTTAAAATAAGTGAAGGGCGTTGAACATTATTAGGATTCCGTAGTACCTAAAAGGTAAAAGGAACCTTTATGGTGACTCTCCATTGTCCGTCCGTCCGTATGTCACAGCCTCATAACTTTAGCACCGTTAAAGATAAATACATGAAATTTGACAAAAAAATATCATTAATTTGCCCACATATGAGGGTCTAAAAAAAAATATGAAAAATTTGAAATTGTTCAAAATATTTCCAAAACAAAAGTGAAATGACCGAAAAATATGAAAAAAATGTCAATTATAGATCATAACTGGCTAATTACAGGAAAACTATATAGATTAAAAAAAATTCAGCACTATTGAGAAATATAAAAAGTAAAAAAAAAAAAAAAAAATTATAAAAACACAATATGAATATCAAATTGTAGGTATTAAAAAGCTGATTGTAAAAATATATACTTTTAATATATTTATTTACACTGATTTCGAGAAATCTTTAAAAAATCCCAAAAATATGTATGTCACCCCCCCCCCTTATCTCCGAAACTGGTAAACCGAAAAATATGAAAAAAATGTATGTTATAGATCATAACTGGCCAATCACAGGAAAACTATAGCGATTCAAAAAAAATTCAGCGCTAATGAGAAATATAAAAAAAGAAATAAAGTAAATAAAAAATATATTTTTATAAAAAAAAATATGGATATCAAATTGTAGGTATTAAAAAGATGAATTTAAACATATGTACTTTTACTATACTTACTGGCACTGGTTTCGAGAAATCTTTAAAAAACCCCCTTACCTCCAAAACTGGTGGACCAAAAAATATGAAAAAAATCATGGTAATATGTGTTTACGTAAAGTTTACAGGAAAAATAAAGCGGTTGAGAAATTCACGAAAAAAAATTGACAAAATTAAATTTATCATCCACAATACGGAACCCTAGGTACGCGAGTCTGGCTCGCACTTGGCCGGTTTTATTTATCTGACATGTATATTATATGACGTACCTACCTATATACTTTTTACGATGTACGGAAAAAACACAATCGGTAAATTTAAAGTTTTTGGATTAATGATTAAATTTTTCTTCTAAAAGTACTAAAACAATTTTTAAATTTTTACTTAAGTAATTTTTCTTGCATACATAGTAAAATCTACGGAAAATTTTATAAATGTTAAGTCTGAGAGAAGGATTTTCAAAAATTCGTGTGCCTTCAGAATAGCATCCCTGGTAAGATTACGAGGGAATGCAAGACAGCTGTTCCGCTGTCCGCAGTAGATTACGTCCGCCATTAAGGCGCGTTCGAAGCTCGCTCACTGTTGCGATTATACGAAAAATGCACTGACAATTAATTGGCTGTTTCTACGTTGTTTTGAATTTTATGTCGTGGATTTACGGTAAACCAGCCTCTTGCCCGCGGCTCTGCCCACGTTGAGTTATCAATGCCGCCTTTTTCCGACTTTTCTTGACAGCCCCTGTGCTGTATTACACAGCTTGATGAGTTATATTATCCTTGAACTTTTTCTATAGAACCATCTGTATGCAGCAATGAGAACTTCAATAATTTTTAAGAGACTATTGTTATAATTCGAGCAAACCTTTATAACGTCATGATACCTCTCTACTTTTTTCAACTATTTTGATAGATATGGAGTTTTTTGTTTTAATATAGGTACGTAGAAAATTAATTACAAGACAAAACAAATAATCTTTACAACACACCAAAAAATGTCAAATAGGTAAAAGAACAAACTTATTGAAGAACGCAACAATTGGCGGCCTTAATTGCTTATAGCGATTTCTTTTGCGAAAAAAAACGCGAAAGTTACAAAATAAATTATAATTGTTTAATGGGTAGCAAATACCTTAAATAAATACACAAGTATAACTTTCTACATACAAATACTTAGAAAAAGGTAATATATAACAAAAATAAATAGTAGGTATAATACGTAAACCAAAAGTAAATAAATATTAGTAGCAGAATTCGATGGATTTAACAAACATGTGATTGTACAAAAAATACCTTGGTTGTCTTGAAAAATTAACTAAATTTGAGTTAACGACTAGTAGTGGCCATCAGCGGCAGGCAAAATTAGTATGAAAATTCATATCTGTTGTGTTATCACGCCAGCAATTCCCCAATGAAATTTGAATATTGAGTGAGGTTTTGTTACATTTACTCACTAGCAATTTCAACTTGTAAAAAGTTTTTTTAATGGTACTGGCTGAATACAAATGAGGCAATGCAAAAAAGAAAAAAATATGGCGCGCAAAACATGAAACTTTTATTGGATTAAAAATTATTGATGAAAATGAGCTCAAACGGTGGTAGAGCTTAAGGTGGTAGAGCTGATGCCGGGTTCAACTGTGGAGATACCACCATCTTACTTGGAGACCCCCTCGAAGTAATTCGGGGGAGAGTAAGAGAACAGCTCACAGACAAAAAACCAGGAGGCTGACCATGCCTGGGACCGATGGATGGCGGTATATCCATCCCTAATAGCCGGGCCTTATTTGGAACCGACTGGTGACGAGCAGCGGCGTCACTGGCGCGAGAGTTCCGGCACCGCGCTCACCAACCCGCCTGCCCAGCGTGTGTGATTATTATGGGCAATTATTCCAGGATGACCGCTGGGAGTGGCAAAGCCCTGGAAAGGCTTATGTCCAGCGGTGGACGAACTAGGCTGATGGATGGATGGATGGAAGTCCTTCTATGATCTGACATGTCGAATCAAGTGTCCTATCATCGTCCCTCTTAGGTTTTCAACGATTTATTACCCAAAGAATAACCAGGATACCCATCATTGTTTTGTTTTTATTTAATTTATTTGGTTTCCTTTATATACAAGGTGTAACTGAAAGGTGTTACCATATTTGAAGAGCTTATTTACTTATTCAGTCAATGGTTTAGAACAACTTTTAATATGGAACAAATCCTGTATATCGAAAAAAATATTACTCGCTTCATAGGAAAACGCAATGCCGCTCGGCCGAAATGTATGGAAGGGTAAATTTTTTTTTAAGATTTCAGGGTTGACTCCATAGTTAAAATTGTTCTATGCCATTGACTGAATAAGCTCTTCAAATATGGTTACACCTTTTTGTTACACGTTGGATAGCTTTTTTATCACCTTTTTTGTTGCATTGGATTTTTACACCGTTACCCTAAGTTTCAAGTTTACTTAGATTAGGGAACAGGGCTACTCCCTGGGTACAGCTAAGATTTTATGTAGAAATAAGTAAACTAAGTAAGTAAGTTGTTAAAGATTAAAGATCATCAAAACAATAGCTATCCTTATGTTTTTCTTACGTTTATAAAGTAATTTTGAAAAGACTGCGTCAAATAGATTAATTTATTTAATGTAATTACAATCTTTTGTAACCCTTTATTTCATTGTGAAAAACAGGTGTTTTTATTTTAACTGGAAGTTGATTTACTAAATACTCAGATTTTCGAAAGCGCGTGATATTTCGGTTTCAAAGAGCGCGCTATTTTTGACAATAATTAAACTTCATAGAGTTCAGTTCTTTTTGAAGCAAAATAGTTGATCAATCTCAGGTCACCCATACCCTTAATGAAACAAGGCACGAGACTTTTAGAAGGTGATTAACCAGCACTTAAACTATTTACACACACATTTATGAAAACTTGTGCAAACTATGCACACTTGGGTTTATATTAAAACTGAATTTTTCATAGTGTTTGCTCAGGATTCAAGATGGAACATTCCTTCGATACCACAAAGAATCTGGTGAAGGGGTGAGCAGCTAATATAAATTCCTGACAGTTTGTGTTGCCCTCTCTTTATATTGTATTAAAAATACTCTCTGATTCCAGCGACAATATTATGTTTTATCAATCGGGGACAAACGCTCCGGGCACATTTTTGGATGTTAAAATAAATTATATGAAAATAGATTAAGAAAAACAATATGACTTGTAGTAAAATATTCTGCTGCAAAATTGAGAAAATTAAGAAAAATAAACTTCTTATAAAATGGCGCCATTTTGAATATTTATGACAAGATATATTCATAACCATACGTACCTATATTTTATTTAATAACAGTATCTTGAACTGAGTATAGGGGTGTTTGCGTGGTACGTGTCTTTGTCATATCGCTTGCTTACTTATTCATCTTAATCTGTTTATTTATAACCCATTTAACTTCCAAATCAACCCCATAAACACCGAGCGATATGAATACTAACAACTTTATTCATACTTCCGACCCTCGCCATAAAGGAGGTATAACTTTACAAGGAGGCTGAAAGGAATCGAATGAGGTCGGAACCTCCTTGCTACACACCGCAAGCCAGTGATTAAGTCTCCCTTCTTTCCGTCTCATTTTACTGCCTACCCCTTGCAATTTTGTAAACTACAGTCAGCTCAACGATAAACGGACTGAGCATGAGGCGCGGTAGGTCACAATCACAGAACTATTAATAGGAATAGAAAGGCCATGAAAGCCGTGACTGCGACGCACCGATATGATCAATACATAAGACATAACCCACGGGCCTCTCATTTCTCAACCAAACGCGTTAGAACAAACATATTGTAAAAATGGTGTATTGCAGCGTGGCAAATTGTTCTAACTCTTCAAATAACGCAAATAAGACATCCAAAGGAATTTCATTCATTAATTTATAATTTTTTTTTAATAAATTTAATTTAAACATGTATTTACTGTGATATTTGCAAAATAAACCTCGCGGTAAATAACATTTCAACCTTACCATGAAATATTTAGCGTAGTAGTGAGTAGCGTTGAAATTATACAATATTTTGTCCATTGCAGGTTATATAGAGTGTCACACATTGAGTTAGAATATTAACGCCGCAATGTATATTTTTTCAAACATTATCAGCACGGACCTAATTGTTTCAAAGTGCGGCCGCTGGTCATGGCTCTTCACACACATTGGCACAGTGCCATAACGTGTTTGGTATTTTACATCTCAGCTTCATAGAAATACGGTGCTATTTTGGCTGTATGAAGACGGGTGAATCTATGTGTGTGCCGCGTATGTTTACTAACTAGGTAATATAATACTACGTTATTCCAAAAGTGGCGACAGAGCTTCTCAAATAAAACTTGTGTCACGCCATCCCCGTGGTTACAATAGTAGATTACACAACAAGTGAAAAAAATAAGAATTCTCTTCGAGGTACAAAATTCTGATCCCGAGAGCAGCGAACGATTCTAAAGTAGAATCCCGAGTGTAACGAAGGATTCTAGAGTAGAATCCTGAGCAGAGCGAGGAATACAGTAGACGAGATGGAGTTTTTTTTTTACGAGTTATGTACTCTACTTTTTACCATTGACTACGAGAAAATAAACAGTAGTATAATAACAATTTGAATCACATTTTTATTTTGTTTACAAGTGATCGGTAAATAAGCAAACAAAACATTAATTGTAATCATAGATAACATTGCTTTAATCAGCTAGTCTAGCATAGCTTACCATATCGAGCTCGATAGCGTGTGATAAAGTCCTCTCTCTACCTCTGTTGATCTACAAGAGGGATAGACATGTTGCATCGAGCAGTTAAAACTCGATATGGACTGCTACGCTAGACCCAAGGCAGAAATATAAAACTAGTGGTTGTGTTTTTAAGTACCAAAAGTAGATTTCGGCTTTTGAGTTATTTTAAGAAAAAAGAAACAAGAAATGACAAATATCATATAGATACAGAAATCAGACGTAACTGAATGTGTATTTAAACCAAGAAAAAATAAACTTAAGATTTGGCTGTATGGTCACAGATACCTTTGCCTTTCCCAGAATGAATGTAAACAAATAAAAAAAAATTCACTCAGTGAGAAATAGAGCGCTTTATTCACTGTTATCGGTGAACCAATAGCTCTTTTAAAATGACATCAAATTTCATTAGACCAGTTAGCCTTTATTAGTTTTTTTTTTTATGCATCACTAGTTTATGTACAGTACTACAAATATCTTATGACACGTGGATAGGTTGTGTCCAAAATCGGAACTAACACCGGGACCATACTCCTTGTTTCACAGCTGCGCCCCCCTGTCACTGTCATCCACGCGACACCAAATCTTTGTAGCACTATACGCTTGTCGTCAATTTGGTAGCCCTCTTGTCATGAAAGCAAAAGGTCGCAGATTCAAATCCTGGTGCGAGTTCTTTTATCAAAATATCTGTCTTACTTAAAATTTATTTCTAATTGACCTATTCTAGTTTGTAAAAATAACTCTTATAAATCTAATGCGATTGCTAATAATTTTACTCAGTCGGTTCTTTTGTTTTTAATATCTGATCCCAAATTACAAAATGTATATCTTATGGTTAAACGTCAGTCGCGTAGTGCAAAGTCCATAACTTAACTTTGTGTTCCTTGTTTAGAAGTTAAAAATTGAAAAACACTTTTATATGTGGCAGTTGACGCCAATTACTTCAGTATTAGTGAGGTTTATAAAGCATGAGATTGAAATTTAATGCACAATTAGTCATGATCTTGTCCAAACAAAGTTACAACAGCATTTTAAGTTAGTTTTGAGAGGATCATGACTAATTGTGTATACCTCTACAATTTCCAACTCTTGTTTTATAAACCTTACTAACACTGAACTATTGGCGTCAAATGCCACAGACCAAAATGTTTTTTAATTTTAAATTTCTAAACAAGAAAAACAAAGTTAAGTTATGCACTTTGCGCTAAGCTACTGACGTTTAACTTTAACACTATAAAACAAAAATAATATAGTAGTAGTTTATGCTACAAGGGTGAATAGGAATATTAATTTAAACGTAACCAAGTAATTTATTGCTCTTACGCCCGTGTATCATACTACGTTTTTCAATGCATAGTGTGAGGAAATAAAAGAAATATAATCTTGTGAACTTTAAATTATGATTGGCTCAAAAGGACTGTATCCAGAGCCGTTAAACAGTGGAAAAATAAAACATTTATGGTACACAGGAAAGGTTGCAGGTTAGCCAACTTCTCAATATTAAATAAATAAAAAAATAATAAAGCCCTATGACAAAATAATCGACTTTCTGTTCGGTTTTGATGCATAAAAAGTGGGCCTTTACGAGCACTTGCATTGAAAAAGTATTTTGTCATATTAATTACGTCGTCGGCCAGACTATACTTGCCGTTATCAGACCGTCACTTACGAAGGGGGAAGTTGTAAAATTAGCCAAGATACCGTCACGTGACATGTGGGGTCGAGTCGCGGTACTAGTCAATGGTTAATGCAAAAACCCCCTTTATTTCTGGGTACTTAGATTCTGCTGCTCTTATCTTTAAAATACTAACTTTGAATATAATTATATCGTCATGAAATGAATCCCCGAGGGGGTGTCATGGGTGTTCCTGAGTGTAAATTGTGAAATGCAAGTCACAGTCTACACTCCAGTACACCCGCGTTTCACTACGATTAATACGTCCTAACGTGATGGCAATGACCTTGTCTTGATGGGTCGTGAGCCCTATCGCTGTTCTTTGGGCACAAATACACGCTTTTTAGGGCATGCAGGTTTCCTCACGATGTTTTCCTTCACCGTTCAGCAAGAGGTAAGTATAAGGTAATGCAGATACTTGCATCGCAGGGATCGAACTTGAGTCTCAAGATTGAGAGGCCAGCTTTCTACCTCTGAGCTACCGCCACTTTATTTTTACAAATTATTTATTTATGGATGATATTTTTTTTAAGTTTAATCAATCAATCAATATCATTGTTCTAGTTCCAGGAATTTACCTTGTTACATATACCTACAAGTACTTTACTCAAGCAAGGGTGTTGCCAAAGATAGACAGCTGCCGCCACCTACAAAAAAAAAATGCCAAGTCATTTATTGTACGATCCTTCAGCAGCGTGAGACGAATGAAAACTTGGCTAAAAAGTACTGAAAAGTATGGTGAAAGTCGCCTCAACGGTTTTGCAATGATTCGTGTTTATCGAAAGATTAATTATCATCGAGCATTCAGAAGACCTTAATAATAAAGAAGTCGAAAAATTCCAAGAAACCCAAATAGAATGTTTTTAATAAAGTGTTTTTTTTTTTTGTAGAGAACTATTGCATTTACAATTTGTATGTTGCCAAGACGACTATATTCTTACACATAATCTTACACATATATACCTAGTATTAGTATTATTGAGGTATGTAAATGGTCACGTGGTTTTATGCAAAGCTTTTCACTGTAAAAAAACTTCAATAGAATATAGAACAGATTTCAGTAAATGCCACAAGCACTCACAAAAGCGTCAAAAACCGCGGCTGCTTTTGAACGTCATCTCTTCGTTGGAAAACTTTTCATTTTCAAGACTCGGTCCCAAACAAATTCTAGTACTCGTATATCGCTTTACAGAGAGAGTGTACTCTTTCAAAAAGGTTGCTGGATCCACTTCAATCTTCCCTACGTGAATACATCTAAAACCTCTTTTGTGTGACCTTAGGTGTAGGTTGTATCACGCTTGGGACGTCCCTACAAGCCGCCACAAGCCATTTTAGTCTGATGGAATTTTTAATAACACCCAGCAGTTTTGCGTTATGACATTTTTCGTTGAAACACAATCATGAGACTGAGTCTTGTATGGCAGTTGTATGTATATGTCGCGGTACAGTAGCGTTAACTGCTTTTTCGCGTAATACGAGTAGCTTCTTTTTAGTGAAAATCCGAATTATGGTGTAAAAGCAGACCCATTACGTGATCCTACAAAATTATTTCGCATTTACGCGAAAAAAAAAGGTTTTTTAAGAAAAATCAATAACAAAAGAAATTTCAAAAATAGGTGCTGCGACTACGAGCGAAGCTGTAACTTTGGGAAACTAAGCAAAGTGCGGCGGAGCGAGGTGATCCCCAAGTTTTAACATAAAATATTATCGTATGATCGCGTAATGGGACTGAGTTCACGCCATAATTCCTTTTTCATCCAAAAGCGCGCTTTTTCCGCGAAAAAGCTGGTTCTGCCATATATGTTTATAATATAGCTACATTCGTAAAATTATTGGGAATAATTAAAATACAGATAATTGAAACATATACTTAATTAACCTTAAGTTTAAAAATAGAAATAAAATTACAGATTTCAAGACGATTTTGTTGCAATAATCAGGAAACCAATAGTCATTAAGAAGCATCTATGTTTTATCTTTTTTAAATCTCTATTATACTGATTTTAGACTTTAAATTGATTTTCTCTCGAATATCAATTTCAAAATTTAGTTGATTGTATATTTATAAAGAGGTAATTAATTTGTTTGAATGATATCAAGGTAGTCTGAACAAATCGTGTTTTTATTTCAACCAAAAGCCAAGCTATTTAAAAAAAACCGGCCAAGTGCAAATAGGACTCGCGCCGTGAGGGTTCCGCACCATTTAAATATGTAAATTAATATACTTAAATAGTTTAAACATAAATAACAAACTATTATCATTACCTACAAATGTATGAAACAAAACTGCAAAATTACGTTTGTTGACGTCCCTAAAACTACATTATAAATCGGAGTTTTCAGTATTTGTTAATTAAATAACAATAATGATCTAAAAATACAATTTTGATAGCCCCCCATTTCTTTATTAATGAAGATAGAAAAATAAAAATTATATTCATACTCTACCTAGAAAGAGAAAATTAAAATTTTTAGCTCCGTTTTCATGTATGAGGCTCCCCGGACTTTTTTTAATTACATCTTTAATTAAATATTTGGTTTTGAGTCAACAACTGTGTACTCGTATTAACAACATATCAAAATTTTAGGTCCCTGTCTCATTCCGGCTAAGAGAATACGGACGGACAGATGGACAGCGGAGTGACATTAATAGGGTTCCATTTTTCCCTTTGGGTACGAAACCCCAATAATAGCGCAGACCCTTCCCGGAAGAAAATATTTTTTTTACATCCAAAATAATTAGACTCCGGATCTTACTAATATTGTTCTTGGCCATGTTCTTATTAATGTGGTTAAAAAATATATATTTATCGGGGATTCTTTTGAACTTTAACTTTTCAGTAAGTTTCCAGTTTTCACCCAGTCTACATTTAATTCAACCTAAAAACATGCTTAGATTGACTGGACTACATGCATAATGGTATTTGTATGCACTGAAATACAAGGAAAATATTGCTTAGAAAAATAACTATGAAATTTTTTTTCCGTCCATTACGTCCATGTGAAAAGTTATTTTCTCCTATTTTGCGCAATCTGGAGACCCAGCGACGTGGTAATGCAGTGCGAGCTGATATAAACGTTATTGCAATATAATTTCTGTCGATATTTGTACCAACACAGGTCGAGTCAAGGTCGTTGGCGACTACCTGCCCCTTAACAAATTGTATTGTGTTATAGCCGGTCGGACGCGGAACTCTCAATTGCTAGACACGGGTTCAAACACTGCCGAGGCAAGTTTTTTGGAAATTACGTGCATAGTTTTTGTGTACCTCGTGCTGAACGCTGAAGGAAAACTATTACGTAAACCTGCATGCCCATATAAGCGTGTACTCGTACGGCGATAAGCCTCCGGCTTAGACCGGATATGTTACTCATATTTAAGTTTTATTAGTAAGTTTTGTAACGAGTATTTTGACCTGGCTAGTTATTTGTGGTTCGGGATGCTTGGAATGCTTGGAATTACACATGGCGCCAATTGATTTTTTTTAATATTAGGAAATCAATAAACTTAAACTACTAAAAGACAACAGGTAAAATAAACTTCTTAAAAGTGACACGACGTCGTAACTTATCAAGTTCTTGTGCTTTAAAACCTTCTCAAGCCTTGCATAAACTGTCAAGTTATTATTTATTTTGAATTGTCCACGATCCTCAGTAAGCCCGCGGCTTATTTGTCCAACTGAGTGCTAATTCCGAAAGATAAATTAATTTCGAAGCTTTTCCCAGTATTTTAGTTACTTCCTTTTGTTTTCACCCTTTTAAATTAGTCGTGACAACGGAAAGAGGTTGCAGATTGTTATTTTTTATTCCGTTCTGTTTTAACACACTTCGTCCCTTTGATCTAACGAAATGCTTTCATACCAGGTGTAAATATGTAGATCTTTAAATGAAACCTCTTGACATACTGATCATACTGAACAAATTTCACAAACAAATAAAATTTCACTTGCTCACACAGATGACAGTGGGCAAATTTGGTCCAAGCGCCGCCAAGGTCAAGACATATGCTAAATGAAAGGACATAATATATGACTAATTATGTTTTACAACCTCAACCTTGTCACCACTCTCCTCTCCCGATTTCATGGCGGGCGCGACTCATCTTAGTCTTATCGATGCTTTTCATCAGGCGATGTTATGGCCAAGAGTAAGCCCATAGTGCGTAAAATAAAAATGTGCAGCCAGGTAAACTACGGGTATCGGAAAGTACCTATAAGTTGAGGCCAATAATATATATGTATACTACTCGTATTGAGGTTGTAAAACATAATTAGATATGTCTCGAAATCTCTCGGATAGATTTTGTTGGGATTCTGCTTGCTTGAGGACTACTAATAGAATAGAATATTTATTAAAGCATCAAAGGCTCAAACTTTGTTAGTACAACTTAAAAAATAAAATAAAATAAAAATTGTTAGTAAAAAATTACAATCAAAAAAATAAAATACAAAAAAGACAAATTTTGTCCTTTTATTTAATAGACATCTTGATCTTGGCGGCGTTTGGACCAACTCCCATACAAGTTGGCAACTTTTATATTTAGGATAGTTAGGATCTTAGGATGGAGAGAAGATATTATATTATTTTTAAATGAATTTTCGCAATTTTTTTTTTGGTTTATTGTTCAACATGAACTTCTTTCGTTCGTTTCGTAAACAAGCACTCGAGTTCCAATGTCTTTCGTTATGTGACAGTTGTACAAAATACTATTGGATTTTTAAATACATTTTCAATGCATGTGCTCGTAAAGGCCCACTTTTTATGCATCAAAACCGAACAGAAAGTCGATTATTTTGCCCTAGGGCTTTATTATTATTTTTTTTTTTTATTTATTTACATTGGTTGGCTAACCTGCAGCCTTTCCTGTGTACCATAGACGTTATACTTTTTCTTCCACTGTTTAACGGCTCAGGATACAGTCCCTTTGAGCCAATTATAATTTAAAGTTTACAAGATTATATTTGTTTTCATTTCCTCACACTATGCATTGAAAAATGTAGTATGGTACACGGGCGTAAAAGCAATACATTACTCAGTTACGTTTAAAACACTCGCTACGCTCGTGTTTTAAATCGTCCTCATAATTTATTCCTTTGCGCCCTTGTAGCATAAACTACTATTTCTTTCTGATTGTTCCTTCAAGATAAGTTCGTAAAATTAGGATAAGTTTAGTATTTAGACAAAAATGACCGTAGAAAGGAGTATTCACAATAAAAAAATTGTATAAAAGTCATTTAGGATGGTTAGGATCTTAGGATGGAGAGAAGATATTTTTAAATTAATTTTCGGTAATTTTTTTTTGGATCAATATGAACTTCTTTCGTTTGTTTTGTAAACAAGCACTCGAGTTCCAATGTCTTTCGTTATGTGACAGTTGTACAAAATACTTGGTGGCGCCATCTATAATGATTGTAACCGCTTTATTATTTGATACTTTTTTTACTGATTGGTCTCCATCGTATTTCCTCAACCTAAAGCAATTGTTGCACTGTTTTTACCGACGAGTGCTGCCACCTGACAGGCAGCGAGGATTCGGAACTAATCCGAACACACGTCACTACGACTTGGCTTCTGGACGTTTCGAAGGAAGCATCGTCGAACCATCGCGCACCGTTTATGGACTCCCGCTTAAGTTGAGCCCTTCGGTTACCCAAAAAGAAACTGCGAGTGTCGTTCTGGTGTCGATATTTACATCATTTAATGTGCTAAGACACTTTGAGGTGAAAAAAAGGGACAATAAGTGATCGCTGTTACGAGACAAAGGCGGCCGCGCGGCAGACCATCCAGCATCTTCCTACTACGTCTATGGTCAGTGCACGATTGCTTCCCATGTTGTATTATATATATTTATCCATTGAGACCAAGCATCTTAAATAACTCGCGATACAGTCCACTAAAGTATAAAGATTGGCAACCGGCGCTCCCAATACTATTGGATTTTTAAAATACATTTTATATCGATCTAAGGTGTGATGTAGATACTCTACGCATACCTTGTTAGCGCCGGACTACTTACGTTAAATTTGACCCAGTGGGTGGAGGAAATGCCTTTCTAAGGTAGTTCTTTACATCTACAATACATTTTCAATAAAATTTATTCGTTATTCATTTATTTGATTTTGCTGTCAAGCAGTCGGGCGGACAACACATCCCGAGAATGCCCCGTTTAGAAGCGAAACACGTGTCGATAAGTTTTCTTGCTTGTTATTTATGATTGCTTTATTTTGTGCTCGTACTGCTTGCTTTGCTTGTGCGTGTTTTATACGGGAGGGTGGGCGGTGCTTGAGTTTGCATTTTGAATAGCATGGTAAGAGTGTTATATTGCAATATTGCGGAATATTGCAAATTAATAAATTCATGATGAACTTCTGCAAAGTAACGCCTTTTAAATTATACATTTTTATTTTATTTAAACTTATTTAAAACCAATAAAAACTAAACATAATTTATAAATAAAAAACACAATCGAGACCGCCGTCCTGGGGTAGGGTGCCCAGAAAGCTGGCGACATTACCTCTTTGGATGGCCAGACTAATCATTTTAAACGCCTTTTTCAATAAATATTAAATTTATTCGTCGTATTGATGGCAATAGAACCTAATTATTTATTCGTACGCAACAACCATAACATAATATATCCATTGTAACATAAGAAAAGGCTGCAGTCATAAAGCCAAAAATCGCTCTTGGCTTGCTTCCAAATGTTCAAAATACGTGCCCGTAATAAACGGAAATCTACTTTCTGTTTTGTTTTATGTGTCTGGCGACACTATTATAAGATTTAAGGATATAAGCAATGATAGGAATGATTCCCTGTTTCGAGGGGGAAATGATTATATTATATATATTAGGGGGTGTCAGAGGTGTTCCGAGTGTAAACTGTGAAATACAAGTCACAGTCCACACTCGGTACACCCGCTTTTCACCGACGGTTATTACGTCCCATTGTGATGTGGGGTGAGGCTTACATCGCCATTCTTCGGCCACAAATACCCGCTTTTTAGGGCGTGCAGGTTTCCTTACGATGTTTTAAACAAGTGGTGAGTAAGAACAAATACTATGCACATAAATTCCGAAAAACTCATTGGTGCATGCCCGACTGAGGTTCGAACCTGAATCTCAAGATTGAGATCAATGATCTAAAAGTTGAGATCCAGAAGGGTTACACCGAATTAACAAAATTCGATCGAATATCGTTCAGTCTTATATCCATCCATCTCTATCTCTATGCGTGTGCTAGATTTAAAAAATATTTAAATGTGTTTCATATTAAATATGTTATATAAGATAATCTTTATTCACTGTTTATCATTTGATATCATGTCAAGAGTCGAACCTTTAATATAGAATCTGTGTTTTTGTGGATATATTAATCATTTGCAATATTCCGCTAAACACTCTTACCATGCTATTCAAAATGCAGACTCAATCACCGCTCGCCCTCCCGCATAAAACATGCACAAGCAAAGCAAGCAGTACGAGCACAAAATAGAGCAATCTTAAATGCTCGTATGTTTTGTGCTCGTACTGCTTGCTTTGCTTGTGCATGTTTTATGCGGGAGGGCGGGAGGGCTGTGCTTGAGTCTTCATTTTGAATAGCATGGTACGAGTGTTTAGCGGAATATTGCAAATTATTAATATATCCATAAATTCATGATGGACTTGCGAAAAGTAACGCCTTTTTTAATAAATTTTAGAATCTGTGTTTTAAATAAATTTAAGAAACTCTTTCCACAACTTTTGTAAATAATCCAGGTTTGAGATTAATTTATGAAACAAGATCATTAACCTTTTATTATGTCAGCGATGAATTAGGAATTGAACCTATTTTGTATTTAATTCAACTATTCAATGTTATGTTAGATAACTAAATCTTGCAAGTAATTAATGTAACATATTAAACTAATACATTATCAAATCAGTGGGATGCCAAAAAACCTTATTACCCATGTATTGTATATACAGCATTCGCAAAGTTTCCATTGGTTTCTTTAAATTAGAATTTCCAAATTTCTTCAATTTAAAATTGTTGAAATTCTTATTTGCGGAAACTAATGAAAACTTTGCAATAGCAACATACACAATACATGGGTACAAAGGTTTTGTTGAATAACTATTGAGTGAATTTTGAATGTAAGTGTTCTGTTTCGATTAATTAGAAAAAGGCGGATATTTCACAATCTGGCTGCGATACCGCTCTTAATACAGAATGTTTGTAAAATAAATGATCGTAGATGTAAATGGCAATATTTTAAATCCAATAGGAATAATTAAAATATTTCAAAATAAAAATATTGCAAAAAAATGATGATTGGAATTTGACAGTTAAACACAAGCAAAACATACCCAAAGGATTTTCTTACTCGTCTTTTATACAAACTTAACAAGTCTACAAAGAATTACAATTTTGAAAAATTGTATTCTTAGTGCACCAATCTTTGAAGTCAATACTTACTGAGAAAGTCATCCATCACGGAAATTTTATTTAAAATGCAACAGGTGATCGGTAAAGCAATTTAAGAGGATAAGTATATATTCATGTTTTTTAACGTCACTTACTCATAGTTTGCTGTGGAATAATTTTGGGGTGCAAAATAGGGGAAGAAATGCCAAATGCTGTACATGTAGCAAGGAATCCATTAGTGGGTGAACGGGAAAATGTTTATTATAGCGTTGGTAGGCATATAGTGAGCACGCGATATGACGGCAGTGCTTTGTATCACCATAGGTTTTAAAAATAGCGGGAAGTGAAGAGAAATAATTACGAAGATGAAAGATCTGACCTTGGGAAGGAGCTGCATGCACCACAAACCACGCTTCGCCTGAGCCACCAAGTCTCTGGTGTTCTCCAAGATGGTTTTCTTCTTCCTCTTCGTGCCTGGTTGCGCTCTTCTCGGCTAATCTTCTTCGTAATAGTAATAGATGAAAATGAGGCGCACAGCGGGTGCGATCTCAAAATGGCGGGCGGTAGGGTCGAGGTAGGACCTAGTCGAATGACAATCAGCGTATACCTCCGGCGTGAAAGGCTTCTGATTGACGACTGATTGATTTGCGTCCAAAACTAAGCGGGTGGAGATGCAGCGAAAATGACAGTTGAAAATATTAATTCACAACTACCTCGCAGTATGAGAGCCACAAGAAGTGGCGCGAACATTTGCCCCCGGCGTTAAAACCATTGGTTTTAAAATAAGAATAGAAAAGTAAAAATAAGACAGAGAATAACGAAATTTTGAAGCGGGGGCAAAGAAAGGAGTTATTGAGATGGGAGAGGGCAAAGACGCACGACAGGTCGTTTGTAAACACCTGTCGTCGTTTTGACAGAAGCTACCCTAATGACATTATCTTTGCCAGGGTATACAGCTACAATAACACCGAGCGGCCATTGAAGCGGTGGAGTGTTATCGGTAACTACAACGACAACAGATCCAATTTTGATTGGGTTGGAAGGTGTATTCCATTTTCCTCTAGACTGGAGAAGATGGAGATAATCATTCTTCCATCGCCTTGCGAACGATTCTACCATTTGATCAAGCAACGCGTAGCGACGTAATAAATTAACTGGCTCATCAGCCACCTTACAAGCGGGTAATTCTTTTAAAGGAGTTGACATCAGAAAATGTGCAGGAGTTAACGCGCTAAGTTCAGATGGATCTTCACTCAGCAGCGTAAGCGGACGAGAATTTATGACACATTCTATTTGCGTAACTACAGTTAATAATTCTTCGTAGGTCAACAGTTGAGTACCTACTACTCTATGCAAATGCGTCTTAAATCCTTTGACATATATCTCATAATGTCCCCCAAAATGTGGGCTACGTGGAATATTAAATTTCCATTGTATTCTATGATCGGCAAGTTCATTCGCGAAAGACGTTTTAAATTCTTCGGAGTTTGTCAAATTGTAAATTTCTGAGAGGGCATTTCTAGCGCCTACAAAGTTCGTAGCATTATCTGAATATACGAAAGACACTGCTCCACGTCTAGATAAAAAACGTTTGAACGCGGAAAGAAAAGTGTTCGTGCTAAGATCAGTTGCCAATTCAACGTGAACTGCACGAGTCACCAGGCATACAAATATGCAGAGGTAACATTTGACGGGACGGACTCCACGTTTTCGATACGGAGTGATACTGATAGGACCACAATAATCCACAGCGCAGTGGACAAAAGCTTTAGCCTCATTAACGCGGCATGATGGTAAATCTGCCATGAAAGGGAAGGTTTGTCTCGGCTTCGCCTTAAAACAATAATTGCAGCTATGTATTACGCGACGAACAATATTTCGACAGGAAAGTATCCAAAATTTTTGGCGGATTATTGACATTAAAGCCACTGGTCCAGTGTGACAATTTTTGCGATGATAATGAATGATAATCAATTCGACAATATGATTTTTACGAGGTAACAACACAGGGTGTTGTTGATCGAACGTCATGTCTGTGTTGCGAAGTCGACCACCAACGCGTAACAATCCATTTTTATCTAAAAATGGCGATAGTCGATTTAAAGCGGGAGAACAAAGTTTATTTGACTTTAATCTTTTTATTTCATCAAGAAAATAAAATGCTTGAAGAGCTTTAATCAATGCAACTTCAGCGAAATCCATATCGGTAGCGGTAAAAATATTAGAGCGCGGTAAAATACGTAAAAATCGGTAGATGTAAATGATTGTGTGTAAAAGCACAAGCCATGACGAAATTCTTTCCGAAAGAGAAAGAAGAGGATGCGGTTCTTCATTACTAAAAGCGGGAAGAGAAATTGTTTTTGATTCCGGCAAGTTTTCTTCAATAGAAGCTGATTCTATTGTTTTGATTGGCCACTCTTTAGCGTCCAGATAAAGCCAAGCAGGTCCAGTGAACCAGAGCGGGTGACTCATCAACTGCATGGGAGTGAGACCACGGGAAAGACAGTCGCTCGGGTTTTGAGAACCAGCTGTATGGTAAAAACATTCAGCGGGAATAGCGGATATTATTTTTGTTATACGCGTCGCGACAAAGGTTTTAAACCTGTGCGGTGAGGAATGTATCCAGTGTAAAGTTACCATAGAATCGGTAAAACAGTAAATACGTTCAATATTGTGACGTATTTTATAAGCGTCAACTACACGACGAGTTAATTTCGACATGAGTAACGAGGCACAAAGCTCAAGGCGGGCGACACTGACGGTCTTGAGCGGACAGACTTTTGACTTTGCGCATACCAGCCGAATGCTAGTGCAAGTGTCTGAGTCATCTTGTACTCTAATATATACGACACATCCGTATCCACGTTCACTTGCGTCTGCAAATGATATTATCGAAATTTTCGAATTTTGGAACACGTCTAAGTGGCGTTTAATACGTAAATCCCGCAAAACAGGTAGCTCCTTCAAATAGTTTTGCCAAATCTGCGCAATATCAGAGGGTAGTGTTTCATCCCAGTCTAATTTTAAAATACAGATTTTCTGCAAGAGTAATTTTGCGTACAAGATCACAGGAGCGGTAAAGCCGAGGACGTCGTACTGACGTGCTATCACGGACAAAACATTGCGTTTAGTACATGGGCGACTATCTAGCGATACAGTAAAAGAGAACTCGTCAGAATCAGGCGACCACTGTAAGCCAAGAACTTTAAGAGTTTGAGTTTGTTCTTCAAAATTCTTACTAGAATTTAAGCGGTGAGTATCAGGCAGTGTATCAAGTAACTGTTGACAGTTACTAGACCACTTGACGAGCTCAAAGCCACCGGCCTTAAGCAATCCTACCAGCTCATCTCTGAGCTGTAAGGAGCCCTGCACGGTGGGCGTGCTATAGCAGATGTCGTCCATGTAACAGTTTCGTGCGGCTACAGTAGCGGCGAGCGGGTACGCTGAACTCCCATCCTCACAGAGTTTCCTGACTACTCTCATCGCAAGGAAAGGGCTACTACGTAGTCCAAAGCAGACGCGATTGAACTGATAAGCGATAAGCGGTGAACACGTGTCAAAGCGGTATAAAAACTTTTGAAATTTGCGATCATCGGCGTTAACCAAAACTTGTAAGAACATTTGTTTGATATCCGAGGTAAAAGCGATTTCATACAAGCGGAAGTCAAGTAAAATTAAAAACAAATCGTTTTGCAAATTAGCACCTGTGTGCAGCGTGTCATTTAATGAGACACGAGTACCATCAGCGGAGTCAGTCTTAGTACTGGCATTCATACAAATACGCACCTTTGTCGTTGATTTATCAACACGCACTACGGGATGATGCGGAATATAATAACCAAGAGATAATTGGTCATCATTATGAAGCGGGGATATGTAACCTTTAGTTAGGTATTCATTTATTATATTGTTATACTCGGAACGTAAATCTGCGTTAGAAACAAACCTACGCTCAAGAGACATAAAACACTTTTTTGCGTGATGGTACGAGTTTCCTAGTATGTTAGGATTCCGTGCGAACGGTAAAGAAACCGAATAGCGACCAGCGGGGTCACGTGACACATTGTTAATAAATAATTTTTCACATTCATCATTTGCGGGACTAGAAGCAGGTTCACAATGCACCTCTTCTAATTGCCAAAATTTTTGTAAAATAAAATCTATTGGCGGTTCAATCTCCATATAAGAGCATAACGAAATTGAACATGCGGTATTTTGGTAAACAGGCGTATTACCAATTAGCGTAAAACCGAAGATGGTCTGAAATCCCGTCGGCGTACCCGGGGGACCAGAGACGCGGCCTGATAACAAGATATCCGCGAATAAAGATGCACCGATAAGAATATCAATCTCGCCCGGTAAGTAAAAGGTTTCATCAGCAAGTGTGATACCTTTTAAATATGAAAGCGTAGACAAATCGACCTGCACCGATGGTAAGTTGTCGGTAATACGGTCGATTACATAAGTGTCAAGCGAAATTGAAACCGAATCATCAAATCGTGAAAACAATTTAAGGTTTGTCGCACCCTTAATTGGGTTTGATGAAGAGCCGATGCCCTTAACAAAAGCGCGGGGAATTTTCTCATATTTTAAGTTAAGCTTCTCACAACAGGAAACCGTCGAAAAACTGGATTGTGACGCAGGGTCGCAGAGCGCACGTAGACGGACTGACATACCGTTAGAATCTTTCACGATCACTTGAATTGTACCTAAAAGGCATGTTTCATTACGCTGCGAGTTAGGCTGTAAGTTACATAAAGAAATATTATTACTCGCAGTTGGTACGGATTGAGAATCATTAGTCATATGTTCTGTGTTAGTCGCCGATACGGCAGGATCCACCAACCTCGAAGATTGCGTATGTGTGCGTGGAGACACGGTAATATTTTGACCAAGCGCGGTGTGAGTATTCATCACATTTTGTTTGCGGCACAACATCGAATGGTGTTTACAATTACAATGGCGGCAATTATAAGACGATTTACAAGCGGAATTGTTATGCGTAATACTTAAACAATTGGTGCAACCGTTATTAGATTTGATGAACTGAAATCTTTTCTCGATATCTAGTTTCACAAATTCGGGACACTTATATAAATTATAGTGTTTTAATTGTTTACATAGCGGACAACAATTATTATTGGTCGAAGCGGAGACAAAAGCATGGGTTGACTTGGTACTGTACCCGGTTTTGTTGTTATTATTATTAACGGAGCGGTTCGGAGCGGGAGCGGTAATTGCGGGTGCAGTGCGGTTCAGTATCTTAGTTTGTTCCCGTAAAAATGATATTAATTCATCATAATGGGGTAAATCGGAACCACGTTTAAACATTTCAAATGAACGAGCGGTTTCAACATCAAGTTTTTTAAGGGCCAAATACATAAGGATAAAATCCGAAAGATCTTTAATATTCAGCGATTTTAAACACGAAACAGCGGAACAGAACTTGTCTAAAAACAAGTCCAAGTTTTTTGAACTAGCGGTAGTTAAAGGGCGAAATTCAAACATTTGATCCAAATAAGTAGTGGCTAAACTACGCGAGTCTTGAAAAGTAGAAACGAGTGTTTTCCAGATTATGTCGTAGTTAGTTGCGTTCGGTGTGATTCCAGAACAAATCGAAAGTGCCCGGCCAGAAAGTTTACCCATCAGGTATTGTACTCGTTCGTTGTCGGTCAAGTCCGGATTATCGTGAATCGTGGTTTTAAATGTTTCATAGAATGTTGGCCACATAGTAGCTTCACCAGAAAAACCAACGAGTTCCAGTTTTGGAAGCTTGATAGTAGGTTTTTTGGGACATTCCATGTCAAGTGGAGCTTTAACTTTAGAGTCAGCCGATTTCGAAGAATGTGATAACTTCCGGTTGATGTATTTGCAATGGGAGTAAAGATCCTCAAAAGCTGACCAACTTTGATAATTTGGTTCAAAATTAGGATTTATCAATACCTCTGTGTCATTAATTTCATCTATGATTACATGAATTTCTGAGCGTACAGTATCCAAAGTTTCGACATTGGCCATAAACAATTCTGCCGAAGAAACATCCTCTAAAGCGGTTTTAGAAAAGTCATAAACTCTCTGAAGGCGATTAAACAATTCTTGCCTTTTATTTTTAAGCTTCTTTAAACTATACGACATCTTTAATTTTGCAGCTTCTGCGGAATTTGGCATGTTATATAGTACAAAGTTAGGCAAGTACCAGAACTATTGAAAGTTTTATACTGACTACAACATAGAATAATGCTAATGAGTTAGAGATAACACGGGCGGCGGACGAACCTGTGTACGAGTACCTCTCGATAATATTAAGAATTAGCAGGTAGGCAGATAATATTTTCTGTGAAATGATCAAATGGTATAATCGCAGCGGATAAATTAACAGAATGGCGTATTTCACTGTAGATAATTTATAATTTCCAGTATATAGGAAATGGAATCACTAATATTTTGACGAATGCGGGGTTTTAATGCATAGATAATGCAAATAAGAGCGGGAATGCGGGGTAATACTGCGGGCAGAGTGAAAATTAGAGCGGAATTCACGTGTTCTTTAGACAAAGAACATGAAGATAGCGGTTGGAAATACCAAAAAATGGTTATAGATCGCAGATCAAAGGGCCTAAAATGGATCTAGATCCGGCTCGAATGGCCAAAAATGAGCACGCGATATGACGGCAGTGCTTTGTATCACCATAGGTTTTAAAAATAGCGGGAAGTGAAGAGAAATAATTACGAAGATGAAAGATCTGACCTTGGGAAGGAGCTGCATGCACCACAAACCACGCTTCGCCTGAGCCACCAAGTCTCTGGTGTTCTCCAAGATGGTTTTCTTCTTCCTCTTCGTGCCTGGTTGCGCTCTTCTCGGCTAATCTTCTTCGTAATAGTAATAGATGAAAATGAGGCGCACAGCGGGTGCGATCTCAAAATGGCGGGCGGTAGGGTCGAGGTAGGACCTAGTCGAATGACAATCAGCGTATACCTCCGGCGTGAAAGGCTTCTGATTGACGACTGATTGATTTGCGTCCAAAACTAAGCGGGTGGAGATGCAGCGAAAATGACAGTTGAAAATATTAATTCACAACTACCTCGCAGTATGAGAGCCACAAGAAGTGGCGCGAACATATAGGAATGCTTGTTTTTTGTCTTTATTGCTATTCTAGGAATATAATCTGCTTTTTTAGTCGCCACAAACGCATGTAAATATAGCATTACACAGCAGGGCTCAACAATTTTACAGAAACAGCTCGAGAAAATCCACTGAAAACAAAATTCATTTCAAAGCCACTGGATCCGTGGGCAACAGGTTAATAAAATATGAATCTTTATCGTTACCTATTTATCACTTGCCAACATTTTTGAATATATATTCTCTTTTAGTGGGCATCCAAAAAAAAATATATATATATATCGTCACGACATGAATCCCCGAGGGGCCGTCAGAAGTATTCCGGAATGTGAACTGTGAAATTCAAGTCACAGTCCACACTGGGTACACCCGCGTTTCACAAACGATTATTACGTCTCAAAGTGATGGGTAGTGAGCCCTATCGCCGTACTTCGGGCTTTTTGTTTTGTAAATATTCTTTGAGCCATAAATAGTTTAATGTGATAATTTAAACCCAAATTTACTCCTGGGACACTAAGATGTTTAAACCTCATTCAACCCATCTTATACTTCTTGCAAAGATACAAAAATATCTTATATTATTAACATAACTTTTTCGTGTATAATAATAAATAAGGGTTCGTTATTATGCAATTTTATTACATGATTAATACTTGCGATCGTCAGCACTTGGTGAAACTTGGATAACCACATTATGAATAAACACACTTGCACTCGTTTCACATTTTATTAGCTTATTTAACCGACTAATTTCAGTTTTACACCATCATCAATAGTTTAGATTGATTATATTTTGCACGGAATAACATCTAATCAGTCTAAACCGTTGATGATGGTGTAAAACTGAAACCGGTCGGGTTAAATAAGCTAATAAACTGTGAAACGTGTGCAGGTGTATTTATTAATAATTTTATTTTAGTTATAGATAAAAATGTTATGAAATGTAATAATAAAATAATTAATATACCTACAGGTAAAGTACTATATACGTATTTATATAGTATAGGTACTTTGCCCTATAGAGACAAAGGAACTGTGTAATATGCAAGTATTCTCAAATATATCTAAATCAAGTCTACGTTATAAAAAAATTGTAAAAATAAAAACGTGGTTCATGTAAGCCCAATTTTAAAAAGGCTTTTTCTAAAGCTGGAGGAAATAAAAGCCATATTTCGAGCTTTTATTGCGCCATAGCTTTTTGATGATTCCACCGAAACTTAGGGTGGCCATAAAGCTTTCCCATTTATCTCTGCTTTTGTCAGTTAATATTGGAAGGTACATTCATTAAGTGAAGATGAAAAGCAGGCAATTCAAGATTTTTTTAGTTTGAATAATATACCGAATTACAATATTATTAAATGCGAAACTGAAATGTCTTTGTCTAACATTCTTTGGGATTTGTACCATTATTTACAACTTTGTTTTATATTTGTGATTCAATATTAAATTTCAATACAAGCGAAAAAAAAACCTTCATATTTATAAAACCGTTGGTGTTAGTCTGTCATGTATATTTTGTTTTGTTTTTTAGCAAATCATGTTTGTAGTTTTGTAACGTACCAAATCAAAACCTTGCCCATTTATGCAAGTTGCTAATTATTTTATTTACCTACAATTCTATACGTTGAGCATATTTCTCATTCAAAATAAAAAAATACTTTTTAATATTGTTTGTTCACGAATTCAATTTGATCAACAATTCACGAAAAAATATATTTACGAACAAATATATTGTTCACAAAATATTTTCCAGCAAAATGTTTTCACTCCATTTCACTAAGCCTGTTACGACCCTTAAAAAACTACCCCCAGGGGGCAAAGTGAATGTAAGCCTGCAGAGTCTTTCCAATATTCATTTCGTAAAACTTTTATTGAAAATAATAAAAACGTTGCAATAAGCTCTGTGTGTGTTTCTACGGTTTTATAAGCCACGAAAGAACTAACGAGCTTTTAGTCGACCCTTCTGTTTGTTACATCGAGCAACTAGCCCCGAGAGGCAAATGTCGGTCAGTCCGATTTCGCCAACTAATCAGTGTTATTGCATAAACTGGATTATATGCATCTCACTCCCACTATCAGGGGATTCTCTATTTCTGTCACCGCGTGGTAATAGCTTAGCCAATCAGAGCGCCTTAAGGCGTTACGGAAAAAAAATCGACACTTTAAGGACTTGCATATCTACTTCAGTAAATAATGTATTATTTTGATAAAATAGTATATTATTTTTGGATTTTTTTCTAGGGATCTGTTAAAACAGAAACGCGATTGGAGAAATTCGGCTCGATAGAAATTTTTATTGAAATTAGGTCCTTTTCGACACCAATTCTCCTGGTTTGACAATTTAGAATGACATATAGACTGCAACTTTATTTTATTAGATGGGTTTTAACGGTATCTAGGACCTGGTTAAATGAAATTTTGATAGCAACTTTAGTACATTTGTTATTAATATAAAACCGACTTTTTGCTACTTTTCCACGAATCCGTTCCTGTCGCACTGAGGATTTTTTCGCATATTGAGTAACAGGGACGCTAAAACTTTTACATATCGCCCTAAAGCGCGACAAAAGTTAGCGGAATTTAATTTGAACAAACCAAGTGTCATTGCCTCAATGGGGTACTTCCTGTATGGTTTAGTTACACGGAGCAACAAGCCTAGTTCCTCTACGGTTTGTTACCACCAAAGTAAACCTATTCTTCGTAGTTCCGCTCTCAATGCGATCCAATACGTAATACCAACTGAAGAATCAACGCTTCATCAAATTTCAAGTTTAAATTTAAAGTCACTTATATGTGGAAATAAGTAAAATTGGAGACTAAAATAAAATTATTCTAACTAATTTAAATTGCAACTTAAATAAGCTGTCAATATTACATTTTGATTTTTTTGGAATGTTGTATCGTTTTATCAATACATAGAGTATGTATTATATATATATTATACATATACTGAAACCACGGCCTGTTTATTCTTAACGACTAATGCATCCGATTTTGTCTTGATGCGTTTTCCATAAGAAAATCGTGTCTTTGATTATGCTTAAAATTAATTTAGATCTGCAACATTTGAGGTTACTTTTTGTTTGAAGCTGAAGCTCATACTCGTTTAAAGAGCCGGCTGAAGCTGTAGACCCTTGTGACAGACGAAAAGACAGGCTGATGGACGGATAAACAGACATAGACAGTGGAGGCTTAGTAATAGAATCCCGTTTGGTATACCATCCGGGGACTGAACCCCACAAAACATTGGTGCAGTCTGGCTACAGTCATGGGTACTGCCGACAGAAGTGAAAACTTTTCACTGCTGGCCAAGCGCAACGTGAACAACGTGACTAATTACAATTTTAAAGTAAATTTAAAAAAAAATGTGACGTTAACCCAATAGATTTTCCCTTACAAAAATCACTTACCACGCTTAAAGAAGTTTTCACTTCCAAAAACTGTTACTAGTCTATTGTGTTTTTATTTTATTGTGACTGATGTGCCTTTAATATTTTATTTCATGCTTTTTTTTTTTAATAACTTATAAATTGTAATTACCAGAATTTAGATGATAGTGCTCTTACTTTTAACGACAAGCGATGGAGAGGATTTTGATAAAAATTTTATAGGAAATTAAAATTTAAAAATTTTGAAATTTTGTATTTAAAATTTTTGGAACTCTAATTTACAGAAGCCAATGAAAACTTTACGATGGCAGCATACACAATACATAGGGTAACAAGGTTTTGATGAATAACTTGTGAATGAATTTTGAATTTAAGGTTCTGTTTAGATTAATTAGAAAATCGCGGGTTTTTTACAATCCGGCTGCGAAATTGGACTAATAATATGGTCAATGGCAGATTATTGTACAACATTATTTTATATTAAATATTTCTAAAAGCAGACTTCCATTTCGAATAACAAACTGCAGGCACGAGGTTTCCACCGGATATTGGATCAGCGCAAATTAAGTTGAACTGCGCAGTTTGAAATATCGAGTTTGAAATAACTTGTTCTAGCTGAGCTACCGCCTGAAGAGGTGTAACTACTGGTCTGCTGCATCACATTCGCGGACCCAGGGGGGATAGGTCAAAATCATGACACCTCCCCCTTGTATGGTTGATTTTGTATCTAAAATTGTATTTCGAAAAGAATTATTACTGTTTACTCTTTTCAAATAAATTTAGTTTTTATAAAATAAACGAACTAAACAGTGTGTCAGTTATTAGAGTGCATTACAAACAATAAACTTTTCTGGTTTGTAATGCACTCTAATAATATTTAGAGTATTCATAGCGATGAATTTCGCAAAAATAAACATAATCTTAGTTTTGTCAGTTTATTGAGAACACAGATATTCCATTAATTTAACCTCAAGCTTGTTAGAAAACGGGATTTTTAAAAGTAGGTTCTATGGATCCCTTGGAGAGATAAGTTTTGAGGATACTCAGTGGAATAAATCCCAAAATAATGCCCAAAATTAATTGCTGCCATTTTTCAATTTGTAAAAAAGATCTAGTGGTTCTGGTTCTATGCTAAAAACGAATTAGAAAACTCTGTTCTAAAAGCTCGTGCCCCCCCACCCCCGCGAATCTCCCCCTGCAGGGAATGAGGGAGTAGTAGATGACGTGTATGATTTAAATCTTTAATGAAACCACAAAATCTACTTTTCTAAAGAAATAAATACAAAGATTTCTTAAATTTATCAAAAACCTATTTAAGTAGGCTAGTCCAACCAACAATACAAAATATCCACCAATTTTAGACGTGCTCATCGGATATTGCATCAGCCAGCAAATTATATTAAATTTAACTCTTGGGAGAAGGAGGGTGATCGATCATCACAATTTTATATTCTACTTTCTCCAAGGGAGCAAATTTAATTTCCCTACGTTACAAAAGTAATTGAATTTTCAAAATTACAGCAGGTTTAGTTCAGGTTTTGCAGCACATCAGTGATAGATTCAATGTAAATATGATACATTTCAATCCACGAAAAACAATGGCCTAAGAAAAACATTCAAAAAATCCGTACCAATCACGTAAAATTTACGTAACAAAACCCACAAGGCATAATTTATCTCCAATAACGAAGGAAGCAACAATGAAAGCAATAAAAAAGCCTAATCCTGAAAGGCTTCAGAAAACCGAATCGAATATCATCGAGCTGACAGCATCGCCCAGAGGAAATTAAAGATTCTATCCTTCCAGAGAAGTTAATCCCTTCCTAATAGTAAGCCGGAAAATTGCAAATTAAAAGAAGAAACCGGTAATGAAAAAATAACCTTATCCTCTATGCGATAGAGTTCGGTTTTGTTTGCGAAAAAGGAAGTAAAGCTAAAAATAAAAACGCTGATTTCCCAGAGCTGGATAGGATAAGTACAATTAATTAAAGAAGCCTATATGGGCAGCTTCAGGCAGTAACTACCCGTTTTAGTTGTAAATAAAGTCTCTTTGGGAATAAATCGTTTCTAGTTCGTGAAAGATTGGGAGGAGATTAAATTATGGTCGTAATTTCCGGGAAATATTAAAAGGAGGCTTTGTTAATTAAGATCAAACATTGACAATTTGAAGGAAACGATTTTGGCTACTTTATACTTGGTGTACTTGTTAAATTTGTTCAGCCAAATACTCTGCTAATCGTGATAAAAGTTTTAAAAAAATGTGTTCTTCACTATGAAATAAAATAACATTAATATTCTAATTATCCCGTGGAAATTGAAATACCAACAGGTAAAGGAAAAGTAACGAAATTTAAAATTTCGTTTTACAGTTTTGAAATCATTGATATGGAGGAGTTGCTAAATACAAGTAAAACCAATTTTAGGTAAAACGTTACTTGTCTCATGTAAAGTGCATAAATTAACATTGTTTGATAAAAACGCTCGTTGCTACCACAAATTGTAGCTTACAAAAAGTGGTAATACTGACTAGTGACGGGCATCGCCGTCACTGGTGCGAGGGTTCCATAACCACGCTCAGACACCACTAATTGTATGCTAAAGGGCGATACTTGCAGATGGAACAGGGGCCCATAAGCTGTCCCAGATTTATAGTCTACAAGTATCTTATATTCTACAAAAAATATGTACAAAGCGTCCTACCAGACAGTTGTATGATGACGTCATCCACTGATCCTCGCACGAAGACCCTCCACGTGGACTCCAAGGCGTGTCGGTGCCGTGACACGTTGATCACCTTCCACGATGAATCTAAACACAACCCTCCTACCCCGGGATGCATCCAACCCAGAAGAAATGATAATTGACAAGTCCACTTGTCGGAAGCCGCGTGGACACAGGTTATGTCACACACACACAGGAAATTCACTCAAAATGGTCTTCACACCAAAATATCGTCAGCCCTTGACTGAATAATATTTCTTACGATGTCCGCACCGATTTCCCGTTAATATCCCTTAATATAATTAAAAATATGGTCGACCGCGACCCCTTTTCCAAAAACACGTCTTTTCCGAGACATTTGACAGCTCCAAGTCCATAGACAAAATATATAGACCATTGATGGATACGTTCCGAAATATACATTTTATTCTAAACAGTGCCCCGCTCTGGGCTGAGCAATCAGAGCACTAGCTCATACAACCGGGAGACGGGAGAGAGTTGTCATGGCTCGTCACAAAATCGAACCTTCGACCAACACCTCTGCGACGCGTGGAGTTCCGTCTCCGCCAAAAAACAACTTTAATATACGGCCCCGGCGCCAAAACAAGGATAGCAAGTTCACATCCTTCAAAAGAGTTAAATTTCCTTCCCTAGGATGCTCAGTCCTGTCTGACCACAGAGAGGACGAGAGTTGAGGACCGCTTCCACTTTACAATATACAGTGGCAAGCTCCTCAAAAATTAGGACAGTTTCCCCAATAACGCAGCGGAGGTGGGTCTTCGCCGACTTGACGGCAGCTTCAAAAAATTCCCTCCCCAGTGAGGGCAATTTGGGGGACTGTACCGCCAAGTTACCCCTTTCCGGGCGAAGATTTAACTTAAACTAGCATAGTTATTTACAAAACAAAAAATAACAATATCATTAGCAGTACCTCTGTAGATTGTGCCATTGTCGGAACGAATAAGTGAAGGTAAACCCCTACGCGACACGAAACGATCCAACGCGGCGACGAAGGCCTCCGTAGTCAAAGCTGATACCACTGCCAAGTGAACGGCCTTGGTGGCCAAGCACACAAATACACAAGGTATGCTTTCACAACCCGAGCGTTGCGATTGCTGAAAACCCCCGTGCGCGTTACGTATGTGTCAATCCGACACCAACAGATTTACCAAAGGTCCGTCTTGGGTAGAAGCAAAGGATGAAGACTTCCGTATGGCAGGTCAGCTCTCCGAAATCAGCCTCCAAAACGCAGAAGTCCTTCATAATCCGTGAAAGGATTCAAACGAGCAACCGCTCACTTCAGCCTGGCGTGATCCTCGCGCAGAACTCGAAGTCTAAACTTGATGAGGTCCGCCTGAAGTACACGTACCGTGTACCAATGCGCTCCAACGCTCCTCTGCACTCATGGCTGGGGACAAAATATATAAATATCATTGACTGGTTGGTATTTCAACAAAATACCACCATCATATTGGGATCCTCCAAATCTGCAAACAGTCTATGTTTATTTGAAAGCCATTTCCTAAATTCGAACATAATAATCCAAGTATCGAATCAAATATTGAATATCCAAAATTGTGGATACCTCCACCAATGAAAAAGAACCCAGAGTCTTCTAAAAACCAAACAGGATCCATCCTAACAAATCCGAGCCCAGGAGAACATCGACTGGGCCGGATGACAAAACGTGGGTCTGCCAGATGCAGACCTGACGTGCATGAGATTATGGACGGAGGAAGGTCCAAAGAAGGCTGCCAGCCGACAATATTGTCTATAACCATGGCTGCAGCCGCTGATTCAACTCCAGTCCACCAATACCTAGGAGCGGCACCGACGAAACCTCCAGGTTCAAAATCAATCGGTGCGCCACTTGACTTTCCAAGTCGAGGAGGGCCCTTACCCTAACTCAATCCCCCCTGGGGCCCCAGACGCGAGCCATCGCGGTGGGCAACAGAACCGTCCACGATTCCGTACTCATAGCTTGAACAAGCTAGTTACAGGCTACCCCACCTGTGGAGCGCATGACCAGTCCACTGGCAGTAATATGGCTGGCGCGTGCACATCCCCACCATGGGGGGAGCGTAGCCTCCAACTCTCCCTGAGTACGGCGGGTGGTACTCTAACCGCGGGTAACCCGTGACTCCGTCTTAACACGGTGCTCCATGCCAGCTGGCACCAAAACCGGCGCGGGGAGGGGGGGCCTAGCCCTTGCCAATTCCAATTGGCCCCCGCCCGTAGGGGCCCAATTCACAACATGGCCATATGTGTGATAGCCCGTAGGCAAGCCCCCTACGGGTCCACGCGCAAATACATGACTCACCTCCTGGTGAG
This sequence comes from Ypsolopha sequella, assembly GCA_934047225.1. NCBI lineage: Eukaryota > Metazoa > Arthropoda > Insecta > Lepidoptera > Ypsolophidae > Ypsolopha > Ypsolopha sequella. The sequence goes on from OW203997.1 coordinate 23,058,257, forward strand.
GGGGCGCGCCTCGCGCCGCAGTCCTCCGTTCCGACGGAGGGGAGCTCTGCCCGACAGCAAGCTTTCCCTGGACCGAGGGGGGGGAAGGTCTCCCTGACGCACCCCCGTTGTCCAAGGGGGGGGGAGTTCTCCCTGAAGCACCCCCGTCCGTAGGGCTCCGTCGCTGCGGGACCGGTGAAGCCGCTTCAGATCTGTTGGCACACAACAATAAATGGTGAGGCCCCTCACAAACACTGCAACGTCGTGGCTCGGGACAATTACGTTCAAAATGATTGCCCAAGCAACCGAAACACAGGCCCTTACGCTTCACTATGCGTCACCGCTCGGTGACGTGCAGGTTTCGCCACTGCTGACATCTCAGCAGGTCATGCCCCGTATGGCCACACTGTAAACAGGTCGATGACCTCTCAACCACGGCGACCGCCGCTAAATGCGTCATATCGCGTCCCCGCGACTGCTGTGGTTGTCTGGGCTCCCCACATTCCGATGAGCCAGCAGACGAAATTGATTGCGCCCCAGATGGCGCCAAGTCCGGTTGTGATGTTTCTGCTACCCTAGCATCATATTCAAGAAACCTCATTAAGTCCGTAAATTTAGGCACAGTGCTGCCATCTTTTCCTGCGGACACCCGCTTAAAACGTGACCTCACGTCATTAGGCAACCTACCTAAAATAATGTAAACGAGTAAAAACGACCACTCGTCCACCGGTAAACCTAATGTTCTAAGGGCATTACACGCCACAGTGACCGGAGTCAGTAATTGCTGCCTCAGCTGTGCCCAATCGGTTACCCTAGGTAACGTCAACAATTGAGACGCATGCGCATCCGCCAGTAAGCGCATGTTTTGATACCTATCATTTAATAAGCCCCACGCTATATCATAATGATCATCCTCCACCCTGAGGTGCTGGATGAGCGACCTTGCTTCGCCCTCCAATGTTGACATCAAATATGCCATCTTTTGCCCCTTTGTTAAATCTACCCTAGAATTTACTAATGACGTAAACATATTCCTATATGAAACCCATTCTTGATTTTTCCCATTGAATTTATTCAGTTTTAAATTAGCCAAACTACTAGACACGCCATCTACCGGTTGAGGCGTGACAACTACAGGACCTCCTGAATTTTGCCTCTTTATATCAGCAATATTATTTGACTTTATAACCAACGCCTTACCAGTGGCGCCATCTGTTGGTCTAGGTGTGCTAACAACCGGGCTGCCCGATTGTCGCTTTTTGATCATGGAGGCCGCCTCTGTTAAAGCATCATAAATCCCTTTTATCTGAGCCAAATCCGTAACATACCTCTTCAAAGGCTCGTCACTTTCCTGCAGTGCTGCCACAGCCGCCTCTGCATCAGCCAGCCGCTGATGCATCCGCTCGACTCTCTCCAGGATTGCATTGTCGCGATCCGAACGAGAAAGCAATCCCTGGACGGTCGTAAACCAGCGTAGCTCCTTCGCAAACGCAGCCTTGTGAGACTTGGACATCATGCCGCAACAAACCGGGAAATGTATAAATAAAAACTATTTAGCAAACACCCTGACAAGTCACAAAATACAGAAGCACTGCTCAATAGATACCCTACCTATAACTAGAATTGAATTATCAAATTAAATTCCCAATCACAAATGTATATAGTGTACCGTCCCGGTAATACAAACAAACAAATAGGTTCCTACCTAATTCTAGAATTTAATTATCAAATGTAATTCCCAATTACAACAATGTAGGTACTGTATCAGTAATACAAAACAAACAAATAGGTTCCTACCTAATTCTATAATTTAATTATCAAATGTAAATTATATTTGGTGTATACAATACACACAAACCCGAATGCACATTCCACTATGCAACTGTATACATACTTGTAAGTACATAAATTCAAGCCAAGATAACCGTATATTAGCTAACAAGTTGATTTCCAATCTATAATATAAACCGTTATATAATATAATGTTATTGGAGTACAAGAACAGCTTATATGTACTAAATTAACAATTTATATTGATATTACCGAACCCTTCGAATCAATTATCTACTCAAAGCACTAAACAAATTCAATATAATTGTTACATCAATAACATGTACATTACAACCATGTAAAAGCCTAGCTATGTTAACAGTTCAATGACACTGGGGCCGCCCAGTGCCGCTGTTTAAATGTATATAATCCAAAAGTGGGATTAACCACGCTCTGGCTACCAGAGCTTGTTTGATAAAAACGCTCGTTGCTACCACAAATTGTAGCTTACAAAAAGTGGTAATACTGACTAGTGACGGGCATCGGCGTCACTGGTGCGAGGGTTCCATAACCACGCTCAGACACCACTAATTGTATGCTAAAGGGCGATACTTGCAGATGGAACAGGGGCCCATAAGCTGTCCCAGATTTATAGTCTACAAGTATCTTATATTCTACAAAAAATATGTACAAAGCGTCCTACCAGACAGTTGTATGATGACGTCATCCACTGATCCTCGCACGAAGACCCTCCACGTGGACTCCAAGGCGTGTCGGTGCCGTGACACGTTGATCACCTTCCACGATGAATCTAAACACAACCCTCCTACCCCGGGATGCATCCAACCCAGAAGAAATGATAATTGACAAGTCCACTTGTCGGAAGCCGCGTGGACACAGATTATGTCACACACACACAGGAAATTCACTCAAAATGGTCTTCACACCAAAATATCGTCAGCCCTTGACTGAATAATATTTCTTACGATGTCCGCACCGATTTCCCGTTAATATCCCTTAATATAATTAAAAATATGGTCGACCGCGACCCCTTTTCCAAAAACACGTCTTTTCCGAGACATTTGACAGCTCCAAGTCCATAGACAAAATATATAGACCATTGATGGATACGTTCCGAAATATACATTTTATTCTAAACAAACATTGTTTTTCTTCTTTAGGAGTTAAAAGTGGAAAATATTTTGGTCTGAGGCGGCAATTGACATCAATCATTTTAATGTTTTATTATAGATCTTGGTCGAAGACTAGATATTTGAAACTGATGGGAATAATTTAATAGTAGATCGGCAAAAGTACAAAAATACGCTTATATACGATTTTGGCACAATTCGTCTGGGATATATGGTATACGAGCTAACGCACACTAATGTATTTTACTCAAACATGTCAGTTTACATAATTAATGCAATTTGTCAGCTTGCACTTTTATATGTAGCAATTTCGTGAAAATGATATCAAATAAAGCAGTGTACGATCAACACTCGTTGGGTTTGGTTCTTAGCTCTCTTCGGAGTCACCATTAGCAGCAACCCTTGACTTTTAGCAACTCCGCTTTACAAGTGTATGGATTTATCATACAGCTAATAGTTCATACATTAATGGTCCTTCGAGCCGGATATGATCCAGTGGCCTATGGATTTACTTGCTTAACCAGCTACGATGACTGACTTCGAGGCAATATTCACACGCCAAGCTGACTTCGTCATATATGTACTAATTTTGATAAGGACTCACATCGCAAGACCTTGGAATACATAAATCTGAGATCAGAAACGTAAGTTTTTGAGAAATTATCAAGTACTTGAAGATGTAGAGATTAAATCTCAAAGGTATTTTACCAAAACCATTTTTGAGCGAACTAAAACTTACTATACTGATATTCGTGCTAAGATTTCGTCTTCCGCGCTGAAACCTTCGGGTTTATTTGGTAAAAGTTCAGGTATAGGTATAGAGACCACCCCAGCTAGCAAAAGCTGGATCAACGAGCTTTTGTTTCTTTAAATGACTAATTTTCCAGCTTTTAAGCGTCTGTTAGCAAGCATCGAGGTGAATGAAATTAGCGAGAAGTTGGAGCTAGAAGATGAGCTACGCAGCATCTAGACGAGATGAAGCACTATTGACAAGCTTCACCTAGAAATTAATAATATTCTGGAAGGTGAAGATGGTGATTACCAAGCTGAGTTTATGAGTCAAGAAATAGCATTTAAGAAGATGAAAAAGGGCGCTAAACCAAACATTATCTGCCACCTGTCACATTTAGCAAGCTGTGCCTTTATTAGAAATACCCATATTTACTGGCCAATACACTAATTGGCCTACATTCTTCGATTTATTCTCTAAATCGATACACAGCAACAACTATCTATCAAATGGGTAAAAAATGCAGCATCTCAAGGGTAAAGTTAAAGGAGAGGCGGAACGTTTAAGCCATCATTTAAATATCTCAGACGTTAACTTCGATATAGCATGGGAAATTCTGACACATCGTTATAATAACCCGCAAGTTTTATTCACTACTCACATCGAAACTTTCTTAAATCAGCCAAGCATCAGCAGGCAGACAAGAGATCAAAAGTCTCTACGACACCACTACGGAATGTTTCTATGCCATTTATAACCTGGGTGTGGATACCAGCACTTGGGATCCATTTGTAGTTCATCTTTCAACCAAGAAGCTAGACAACGACAAATGAAATGTAAAAAAATAAAAATGAAAAATTCTTCACAACATATTTTGAAAGATATTGCTTAACTGCTTAACTTTTATTATTCCTTGGCACAACTATCTTTCTATCATATTACATTGTAAATCGTGTTTTAGTAAGATAAATACCTATATTAGCTACAATAAAGCACCACCAACAAAACTCGGTCACAATAATAAACTAGTGCCTACAAAATTAGAGAGCTACATAGTAGTTGTCGCAATAAATTCAGCAACACTCGGCGCTGAAAACTGGAAACTCCGGCAACTGGCAACACTGTTTATGATTCAAATAACAGAGCTGCAGCAGTTTGAACTGCAATGTCATAGTTAATACACAGCACTGACCTACATACTGCCACTGAACAGTCAGGGGGCTGGCCGGTTTTTGTGCCTATTTGATTTACGCCATTTTGACGCTGCAGGCAGCTCCGAAGTTCCATGGAACAAAAATTTTAGCGATGTGCGCACGTCAACGGTCAATTAAAATGCGTGAGAACTTCGGATTTGAAGATAGTGTTTGCATTAATAATAGATATCATGACGCGACCAACTCAGTTGGGGGCGTGGCCAAATGTCATGCTGTTTCATTTCGCTATAAGGTGCACGCTCCATGAAACTTGTGAGGGCAATACAATCGTACCGATTTCAGGAGAAACCAAATTTTGGTTAGACTGCTGTTGTTTTTAAACATTATTTTTGGTTTATATAAAAACGGCTCACCTCAATACGAGTTATGATCGGGAAAGCCGACCAGTTTCAGCAGATTTAGACTGGTTATTTACTGGTTATTTTTGGTTATTATTATTCTAGATTACATTTTCGATGTTTAACTCGTATTAATTTTTGATTTTATCTAAAACAATAAAAGCACATTTGGTTACTTTTTTGGTAAAACACTGTTAAATTTACGTATTTTACGGGTTTGTTTTTAAGATATTACTCAAATTTCACGATTTTTTGTTCGAGTTAAACATAGATCTAGATCAGGGGTCGGCAACCGGCGGCCCGCGGGCCGCATGCGGCCCGTAGACTATCTCGGTGCGGCCCGCAAGCCTGAGGTCCGTAAGAAAAAAATACCGAAGCAAAAGGCCATATAAATTCACTAGAATTTATACGGCCATGCTGCTGGGCCATGAGAGTATTCTTGAAAGCTCGCTCCCACGCGGGGTGATAAAAATGTACCTCTATTTCATTTCTTAAGAACTGTTTATCAAGACTGTGATGTTATGTATTGTTTCTACCGAAAATAAATATTTGCTGTACTTATTCAATTCTTGGCAATTTCTTTTGCGTTTATCCGCCGCACGTGCTGCGGCGGGCGGCTCCTTTGAGACAATAGGCGGGGCGGCAGTCTTTGATTAGACGCAGGTGTGCGGCGGCGAAAAAATTCAAAGCGACCGGTTTTTAGTTAAAATCACAGCCGCGCGAGGCTCTCGCCACATTCGGTTGTGGAAATTCGCCGGAAACTCACGTCTCATCTGGTTGCTAGCTACGCGTTTCGTTTCACCTTTCTTCCCTTCGCTGATAGCTTCTCACGCACGACGTATGAGGTAAGTTGTATGCACTCGCGAGCATTTTGTTTTATTTTATTTACTGCTTGTTAATGTGAACCTTCAGATTGATGGGTAAATGTTATAAGGACGGGGATAGTAGTTACATGACATGAAGTTAGTTACGAGTGTGTCATGTTTTAATTATTATTTGAATGTGGAGTTGAATTTGTAGGTGCTAACTGGAACATATAATTTTACAACGAATTTAATTTTTTTCATTATTGTTACCGAATAATTATATAAACATGGCTTCAAGAAAAAGGAAGATAGAAGAAGAAAAAAGAGTTTTTAACGAATTATGGACAGAATTATACTTTTTTATCGAGTTTAAAGGAAAACCGTTATGCTTGATTTGTCAAAAGAGTATTTCCGTAGTAAAGGAATATAACCTGAAGCGAAATTACGACACTGAGCACAAAGCTAAATTTGACTGTCTTGAAGGAGAAATACGGAAAAGGAAAATTTCCACTTTGAAATCGTCATTACAAAATCAACAAAACATATTTAAGGTTGTGGCAGACAACAGCGAATCGAATGTTCGGGCCAGTTACAGGGTAGCAGAGATTCTTGCAAAAAGTGGACGTCCGTTTACCGATAGTGAATTAGTAAAAGAGTGTGTCTTAGCTATCGCAGAAGAAATATGCCCAGAGCAGAAAAAAATGTTTGAAAGTCTTAGTCTCTCTGCAAGAACTTGCACCCGACGTACTGAAGACTTGGGTGCTAATTTGTGTGAACAACTCAGGGATAAGGCGCAGTCTTTCGACTGCTTCTCTTTAGCGATGGATGAAAGTACGGACGTGTCGGATACAGCACAGCTACTCATATTTGTACGCGGCATTGACGAAAACTTTACTGTTTACGAATAGCTTGTGAAAATTTGCAGTTTGAAAGGTACAACAACGGGAGAAGATTTATTTCACCATGTGGAACAAGCTCTGGATTCATTGCAATTAAGCTGGGAAAAGTTAACAAGTGTCACTACCGATGGAGGCAAGAACATGAGCGGTCAAAACAAAGGTGTTGTTGGGAGAATCATCAGCAAAGTGAAAGATTCTGGATCTACTGTGCCATTGATTTTTCACTGTATTGTCCATCAAGAGGCATTGTGCTCCAAATTTATATCCTGGAAAGAAATAATGGATACTGTAACATCCACTGTTAATTTTATAAGAAGAAATGGGCTCACACACCGTCAGTTCCAAAAGTTTTTGGAAGATCTGGAAGCTGAACATGGTGACGTGGTTTACTACTGTGAAGTGAGGTGGCTCAGTCGAGGTGCCGTTTTGGAACGGTTTTTTGATTTGAGGAAAGAAATTGGCAACTTCATGGAGATGAAAGGAAAGCCAGTAGAAGAGCTTACTAACAAACAGTGGATTATCGATCTTGGTTTTTTGACTGATTTGACTAAGGAACTGAATCAGCTCAACAAACGCTTGCAGGGAAAAAATAAATTGATTTGCGATATGTGTACAGATGTAAAGTCATTTGAAATGAAACTGAAACTGTTTATCAAGCATATTGATGAAAAAAAGCTTGACCATTTTCCTAATTGCAAGAAAGCCGTGGAAGAAGCTGGAGATAATTTTGTGTGGCAAAATATTACAATGAGAAACGTGTTAACACAACTACAAACTGAGTTTGTAAATCGATTCACCGACTTTAAAAAGAGCTCCCTTAACATGGAAATATTCCAAAACCCTTTTGCAATTGATATTAGTGAGGTACCAAGCAATTTGCAAATGAACATAGTAGATTTGCAAAGTAATAGCACACTTAAAACGGCATTTAAGGAAAGCACTGACTTGATACAGTTCTACGGAGGTTTGAGTTCTGAAAACTTCAAAGAATTGAAAAAGTTTGCTCAGCAGATAATAACTATGTTTGGTAGTACATATTTGTGTGAGCAGACTTTTTCAATTCTCAACTACCGCAAAAATAAGAATTGTTCGCGGTTAACGGATGAACATTTAGACGCGATACTGCGCGTGTCTACTACTAAAATGAAAGCAGACGTTAAAAAACTTGCAAGTCAAATGCAGCCTCAAAAATCTCACTAGTTCTTACTTTTATGTTAGTATAGTAGTTCAATTAAAAAAAAGACATAATTGTATGAATATATATGCGTTTTATTTCAAATATTAAAAATACATGCCCGAACATATAAATATAAGTGCGGCCCGCACTGATACTCTGGCAACATATGTGGCCCGGCTATAGCATAAGGTTGCCGACCCCTGATCTAGATAATGTTATTCGACTTAACCTAAAATATTATAATAACATTCCATAGACACCTCACAATGTGTTGATATGGAGGTTTGTATGTGAGTCGCCTCTTAAATGTCCGGTGGTTGTTCGAATCGACACAGTTTATTAGCTGTCATTTATACCGGACAGCCAGTCTAGTGGTAATAGTATGAAGGTCAGTGATGCACAGTCAGTTTTTACTGACAGCGGGGATTGTGGGTGTGACGTTTTAAGGACTGGTGTTGAAAAGTTTTGAGAAGGATAACAAGCGTGATAATTTTAAAATGTTTCGGTTCTGGATTTCCGGTACGGATCTCGAAACTTTCATTCGCAAAGACTTCCTCCAAAGGGGCAGAATAATTTATATTTTTTTATTTTTCACCGTAAGCGTCATTGTACCTTGGGGTTGCATACTTACCGAGTCTTCAGTATGAATTTGGCTGTAAACAAAAGTCACCTTGTATAAATGACGGGCTCAGAAAATGGTCAAAACAAACACATGCTCTAACGATCATACAGACAAATATTTGTTTTTTTTTCTTTTTTCACATGCTTTCCTACATAAACATACATACAAATACATATACTCACAACTGTCTCCCAGAGGGGTAGACAGACTATAGATTTCCATCTGCCACGATCCAAACACACCTCTTTGGCCTCTATAAATTGACTAGTATTTACGTATTAAAATGTATGCTTGAAATAAATTTTAGTATTCGCTTTATATTCAAAAGTATTCTATGGAATTGGTCCATTATAATCAGTAGAATATTTGGTTTAATTTACTAAGCGCCTCATTAATTTACCCGATATACATTATGCGTATGAGTAAATTGTTGTAATAGTTCACTTTTTACTTTAGGTAAAACATACACATCTTTAACATTAAATCTTTAAAATTGTATAAAATGTTGTATATATTTGTGTTTACTTTTCCAGAACGTCAGCTTGAAACAAAACTGTTTGGTACGTTTTATCGTTTCTTTTATTGCTTGTATTCTCTTCTTATCAGTTTGAAGTGATACAAATCTTTTCGCTTTATTTGTTAGACTATGGAATACAACTAAATTGAGAGCCAGGACAGTATAAAAAAAGGAAGCAGTATTATGTCTTCATAGAAACGGCCTGAAACGACGCGCTTCGAAATCTCGGGGGCTTCGGGGGGCGCCAGCCGCAGTTGTGCCTTAGCCACGTAGGCACGCTAAAACTTTGAGACGCTCCCGCGCATTTACGAGTTTTTTACGTAAATTATGACACGTAGCTATCATGCTAATTGTTCAGTGTACGGATGTTTCAATACACCTCTATCGGAACCAGGATTAACGTTTTTTAAATTACCAACTCAGCCGGCAAAGTAAAACTATTCTAAGAAGCCTTAAAAGGATTGTAAGCTACCATCTGCTACGATCCGAACACACCTCTTTAATTTTATTTAAATGTTGCATTTAAAAATTTAATCGGCTCAACTACTGAATAAATATCTGGAAAATTCCTAAAAGTCTTGAAGAAATTGTAGACTACCATCAATTACGATCCTGACCCACCTCTTTCATATTTTTGTTCTCTTTTAACGATTTATGCACTGAAATCAACCTTGACAAATTGTGGTGAAATGGTTAAATCCTGACAAAAAAGTAACGCAACAAACAGTCACTATCCACTTGGCACCCCTAGTGCGTGTTTGCGTATCGAGCGGCCGTAGGTATTTATTTCAAGGACACTCCCCAGTCGTAATACTGCTTCCTTTTCTTATACTGTGGCCAGGATGAAGACGGTTTGCGGGGTAGGAGTACAGATGAGCACAAAAATGTTAATTGGACCAGTGAGATTATGAGATTAATGGTTGAGTACATTATTACTGACTAGAAAAATGCTAATTGACCTCTTTTTCAAATTTGACACCTTATTTTGAATATCAATTGAAATCTGACATAAACATTAATTTATTAATGATTGTTCATCGTTTTTCTGATTTGAATCTGAATCTGGTCAGATTTTACAGAAATTGAGTGCGAGTGACATATTTTTGTTTAGTGTTCAGTGCATTCGCACGAAGGGTTCCGTATCATTATCTTTAAAAACGGCAAAAAAAAACATGTAAGTATGTTGTTTGGTAACCCCCTTAAATATTTTTTTTATTCTATTTTTTAGTATTTTTTGTAATAGCGGCAACAGAAATACATCATTTGTGAAAATTTCAACTGTCTAACTATCACGGTTCATGAGATACAGCCTGGTGATAGATGGACAACGGAGTCTTAGTAATAGGGTCCCGTTGGTAACCCATTGGGTACGGAACCCCAAAAATAACAAAAGCAGTTTACTTTACGTTACAACTGTACCAAAAATCGTTCGATTTCAGTTTCATTTGTCGTTCAACTTGTCGTAATCAGTTTGAAAATGGAGACAGTCACGGTCACGCGTGTCATAAGTAATTAATTGGAATGCATTTAAATGTATGTCTGTCGACTAGTTGATCAACATGTTGATACATGGACACCATTGTCGATTGTAACCGTTGCTCTCTCCCCGCACCTCATACTTGCTCCGGCTCTCAATTAAGTTGAACTCCTATACCAGCCTTTTGTTAAAGGAGTAACGAACTTTAAGACGAGGCCTTCCTTAGGCGCACAGCGGCTTTGCAATTATAACCCGTTAGACTAACTATCATAAAGTTGAAAATCGCGTGCGCCATTTGCGCATTTGCGCGCGAAACGATTCAGAACGAGTCTAATTTTAAGATTAAAAGCGACTAAAATTACAATATTGCATTTAAGGCATTTTTGAACTTACATTGGTTAATAAACAAGATTTTCGTATTGATAGTAAAATATGACACATAAAAATCAAATGGATTAAACACAAAACAAAAAAAAACACTCAAAAAGACACTATTTTTAAAAATAAAATCTATCGAACGTAAGTTTTGCAATTAGGTAACGCTACTTACAACGTAAAGATAAAGGTTTGAAAAAACATATATATAAGTTTCAATTGATTGCGTCTGTGGTACATTCAGTACAATCGTTCAAAGACTGTTGAAAAAGAATAAAAGATAAAGATAAAGATAAAGAATCATTTATTTAAATGCCACAACACACACGAAACAAAACACATTTTAAATACAACTTTTTTAACTAAAAATAAAATTGATAAATACCACACTGATACATATAAACATGGAACGTCATGTGTCGTGGCAATAAAAAGGACCCCAACTCAGCATATGCTACGGGTGTTACAAGTAACATCCCGCAACGCTGTTATTCTGCGAGGGCCTGCAGTTGATATATAAGCACAGATCAGTACACGGCATCCGAATAAAATAGAAGTACGTATATAAATATAAATATTTATTTATGTCGTATATATAATTAAAAATAAATATTCACATAGTATAAACTATTTAAAATATAAAGTAAGGCTTCCTCATCCTCTTCATCCTGTATCACGCCTTTATATGACTTGAATTTCAGAAAATCCTACCGGGAGCCTGTATGGTCTGTCTTGTTAATTCAGTGCTGGTCGACTCTCACACCACGCCAGCCTCAATGACGTCATCCGCATTGGCCTTGGGGCTCGTTTAGCCTTGAACCTAGGGCTGCCATCATCTGCCATGCTGCCATCATGCCAAATTGCCGACGGAGGACAAAAACTTCAAAAACCCCGGACATTTAGGTGAAATTGAGGTTTTTCCCCGGACATCCGTAAAAAATATTCTTACAAAAAAAGTTTTCATTAAACATTTTTTATTCCACGTTAATTATTTATTAAACAATAAATATATTTATTGCCGCTCTGGGATTGCCTTCGATGCGGTTTACGAACGAATGAATTTTTTCTTAGATTTGTTTTTATTTATTGATTATCCTTCAATTAATTGTGGTTAATTAATTAATCTGACACATAAAGTGTCCGGGTTTTACCCGGATTTTGATCCAAATCCTCCCCCGGACGGCCCCCGGACGCCCTCCAAACTAGGACAAATCCGGGGAAACCCGGACGGATGGCAGCCCTACTTGAACCAAGCCGCAAGCAAAGCTCAAGGTGTGAATATATATTAAAACTTGATAGTTCTCAGAGTCTTTTACTTGCATGTATGTTACATGTAACTGTTGAAACTTAGCTACCTATATATTTAGTTTTTTGTGGACTAAACAAAACTTCTCACATTTTTTTTCTATGTACATATGGTATAAAATAGTCTAACGTATTTATTAATGTGCAAAAACTTTGTCCTACAATACAATATTATTTTGTTGACAAACAAGCCAACACAATTTGTCCAGTTTTGCGCTTTTAATCACTTAGTAAGGTCGTGAAATTTTACAGAAATCGCAAACTCGACAAATAGTTAACGAACTCTGAAATATTGTTGCCTCGATGTAAGTATTAATTACAAAAGTTCAAGCTGCTAAATATTTTGTTTTGGAATTTGACGATGAAATTTTCTCTCTTGTTTTCCAAAGCTCATTTTTATAATGTTCGTGCTTTTTAAAATTGCACAAGAACAGATAAAAGAAATTATATATATATATATATATATATATATAATTTCTTTAATCGAAAAGACAAGAAAAGTCTATTATCATTTTATGTTGTTTCTCACAAGAACAGATAATTATTTTGCCGTTCAGAATTTATTTGTGAATAATTTATACTTAATTTATAAATTAAAAAATGAGTCAAATTATGTAATTACTATAGTTTTGAAGTGTCTAGCAGATTTTGGGGGAATAAGTAGCTGGCCTGCGATAGCAGAGATACAGGTTGGTTTTTAGGGTTCCGTACCCAAATGGTAAAACCGAGCACTAGTAATGTCACTCCGCTGTCTGTCCGTATGTCACAGGTCTTTAGCTCTTAGACGGAATGAGATAAGAGACCTGACATTTTGATATATTGTGTAAAATTTGGACCCAAAACGAATATTAAATAAAAAATTTAATTAAATTATTTTTCAGGGGAGGCCTCATACACGTAAATGGTGCAGAAAACTTTGTTTTTATTTTTACCCCAAAATTTCGGGTGTCATAGTCTACAGCTCATTAAGTAGAGTATAAATGTATTTTTCATTTTTTTTATCTTCGAAAATAAAAAAATGGGAGGCTATCAAATTTGTCATTTTTAAACCCTTTTTGTTACGGGGGGGCTCAAAGACCAAAGTAGTTAGGAATTTGTAATTTCTGCGTAATTCATTTAATCAAATTCGTGAAGACAAAATACATATATTTAAATTGTACTTATTTTTTATTTATGCAGAAATAAGATTCAGTGTCATACCCGAAATGCTTTGTTTCGAAAAATATTTAACCATTAAAATTTTTATTGCTGTTGTATTCTCATAAAGTACGAGTATTAGAAGGTAACAGATTTAAAAAAAAATGTATTTTGAAAATAATGTTATGTAAAATCACATTTTTTTTGTAAACTTTTATTAATTCATTTGTCTTGTTTTAATTTTGTGAAATGCGAATAATATTAAAAATAAATAAAAAAGATTGGACTGTTTTAAGAATGTTATTGTTGATACATTGATTGGTTCTGTTTGTATTCCTGTTTGTATTAGGTTTTACAATAAATTTCTTTTTATGTCGTACAGTGAAATTCGAAGATTAACAATTTTGTGAATTCCATATTTTAATTTTATAAAATGCTATTATTAATTATTATTATTATTATACTTTAATTAAGACTATTTTGAAAAATGTTTCATTGTTTCAGGCATAATGGTTTTTACTTTACATTTACATAAATATATTATATTTAATGTAATAATCATATTTGCAAATTAAATCTTATAAAGTTATTCCGAATGTAAAAAAAAAATATATGAAAATAGTAATTTTTTTTTTCAAAAAACGGTGGATGTGTAGTGTGTGTCGCAACTCACACACATTTACCAATGTATGTAACTACTACTAGTACTTATGTACAACACGACACATAATTTGAGTCATTATAGATCTGAGTCTGAACAAATCAGTTGTTTCATTTGGTACAACTCCGAACCTAATTAGATAGTTATTTTGAAACAACAAATATATTATGAACCTGGCTACTTTTGTAACCGTGTATATTATGAACCTGGCTACTTTTGTAACCGTGTATATTATGAACCTGGCTACTTTTGTAACCGTGTATATTATGAACCTGGCTACTTTTGTAACCTTGTATATTATGAACCTGGCTACTTTTGTAACCTTGTATATTATGAACGTCGCTACTTTTGTAACCGTATATGTTACGAACCTGGCTACTTTTGTAACCGTGTATATAATGAACCTGGCTACTTTTGTAACCGTATATATTATGAACTTGGCTACTTTTGTAGCCGTATAGATTATAAATCTGACTACTTTTGTTACTATATATATTATGAACCTAGCTACTCTTGTAACCGTATATATTATGAACCTGGGTACTTTTGTAACCGTATAGGTTATAAATCTGGCTACTTTTGTTACTATATATATTATGAACCTAGCTACTCTTGTAGCCGTATATATTATGAACCTGGCTACTCTTGTAACGTAGATGTAATGTATGTAAATGTAGAAGTATCTCAGAATCGCTTCGTATATTTACAAATTACGTGAAATGCTTGAAAAAATACTAAAACCTAATCGCAACTAGATATTTATGTACTGTATGTACTTTTTTGTTGCGAGCACATGTAGGCAGAAATCATTTGCAAGTTCCGACATACAAAACTTTTTATATTTTAATATATAAAAAATAGTATTCAGCTTTTGCCTACAACTTTGTGTATACTTGTGTATAGCACCCTAAGCTTTTTAACCCCATGACTACATTACAAAAGGTATTGAAGTAGATAACTGCCACTATCTAGTGATTTTTTTTTCAGGAAAATGAGCTACAACAACACTGAAAACTCCATCCAAAGTCGCTTGAATCCATTCAGTGACTTTCGTCAAAAATAACTGAGATTACTAAGCTTGGTCAAAGCTTGGTAATCTCCAGTTTTTTTGTCTGGTACGGTAAAATCCATCTTGAAATTTTATTTTAAGTAAGTATTGATGACAAATACAAAATAATAATAAATTGTGTAACAAAACAGACTCGTACAAATTGCCAAATAAAACAACAAAAGTCATCATTCACCGAAAAAACAAGCACCAACAAGCGACAATGAATGAAGCCCGCACTAGTTTATGAGTGCTCTCGTGACGTATCGTTGGCAATATACTGGGGCATATACTAACTAGGACTAGAAGGTTGAAACCAAATGAAGGATACAATGCTAGATCGATGAATGCACAAATAATATTTTTTTTATTTTATTATTGACTTTAGAGCATTTTAGAAATCTCAATCATTTCGTCACAACGAACTATTCAGTCAAGAGATATATAAAAAAAAACCTTTCCACAGCAACAACGCTGAGAACCACTGCGATAACACTGTGAAATGTGTGTGAGTAGTTAAAACGCTGAATGTCCAATTCGGAACGCTGCATCTGTCAGTGTCAAATTTCACAAAATATAATTTGTCATTCATTGCCGAAGAATTGGCGCATACACTCAAAATTTCGTTGAAAATAAGTAGAATGTAGGTACATACCATTATGAAATTAATTGTAATAATTGATCATAATTGTATTGTAAATTTGACACTTTGACATTTCCATAACATTTTTTGTAATGATAAAACAAGATTTCTGATCTTTTTCACATTTTATCACTATCATCATAAAATGAGCTGTCATAAATTTAATAACAAACATAAATGAGCTATTGCTCGATTATCTCGAAATATTGAAAAGAGGACATTCATCATTATTTTTATCCTTCCGATGGAAAATCATGAAAAAAAATCTTAAACTATGATTCTAAAGAACTAAAAGAGTTCAATAAAACTTGTTTTAGCAAAGTCTATCCTTTTTGGGTTTCCATACCTAATGGTTGCCAAACGAGACCTTATTATCTGCTTTGTCTGTTTGTCCGTCTTCTGTCACAGAGTTCTACAGCTTCAACCGTTATAGGTTGTCAGTTGAAATCACAGAATACGTATTGCTGTGGCCTCTATGAAGGCAAATAATAAAAACTAAAATAAATTAAACCCAATGGTACTCATAGGTACAAAAAACTTCGAAAAAGCAGAATTTTTAAACTTTTATTGTTTATATTAAAAAATATACTTGCTATTTTCAGCACTTGGTTAAACTTGAAACACACCTTCAATTAAAAGCACTTGTACCACAGAACACAATACTACTACCTAAAATCTAAATGTATACTTGAATTCTTAAGAGGCCGGCGAGACAATCCTAGTTCATACAGACGAAATACTAAAACCATTTGTAAATCATAGATATTCATACGAGTATATAATATATGTATGTATATTTATTAATATATTCACGGATATCTATGAATATATTCTTGTATATTTGTTTATGTAAGTCTATGGTATCTAGTGTGTGTTTATTCCGATTGAATTACAGAATATCTAGATTTCCAAAAACATATTTTGAAAGGACACTGATTTAAAGACATATAAGCAATTTAATATTTCCATAGAAAGCTTATTTTTTTCATATTTCATGTTTAAATCAGTGTTCTTATTTAATATATATTTGGGGGGCTAGAAATTCTACAATGCAATCGGAATAAATACATACTACCTTAAGAATATTTATGATTTACAAAATTAAATGGTTTTGGTATATCTTTTGTATGAACTAAGATTGCTCCGCATGTCTCTTAACACCTTCCCTCAAAAATGGTGTATATCCGAAACCGGTTAGGAGAAAAACTGTAAATAGTGAAACTATTATAGGACAAGTGCATTTAATAAGATGTTTGTTGGTTTAAGCTCTATCATAAGTGGTACGATAATAGCACAGAATACAGATGCTGGGCTCGACTCGAAGTTATTCGGGGAAGAGTGAAAGGACGCTCTCAAAAGGTGGCTCACCATGCCTCGGACCGATTGATGGCAGTATATCCATCCCCAATTCCCGTAGCTTAATTTCCTAAACTTTTTTTTTTTCAATTAATATACGTAATTTTAGGACATAGTTTTCATTATTTTGGTAGGTATATAATAGTAGTTTATGCTACGAGGGCGCAAAGGAACAAATTACGAGGACGATTTAAAACACGAGCGTAGCGAGTGTTTTACGTAACCGAGTAATATATTGCTTTTACGCCCGTGTATCATACTACGTTTTTCAATGCATAGTGTGAGGAAATGAAAACAAGTATAATCTTGTGAACTTTAAATTATGATTGGCTCAAAAGGATTGTATCCAGAGCCGTTAAACAGTGGAAAAAAAAGTATAACATCTATGGTACACAAGAAAGGCTGCAGGTTAGCCAACCATTGCAAACAAATAAAAAAAAAAAATAATAATAAAGCCCTAGGGCAAAATAATCGACTTTCTGTTCGGTTTTGATGCATAAAAAGTGAGCATTTACGAGCACATGCATTGAAAAATTATTTTTTATGATGTTTTAAAGAATCGTCCGAATTTCAGCCATTATACCGATTGTGATGTGTGATTACTTATAAAAAAGTGATCTGTCTCTGTTTGTCTACTCATATGTCATCCAGCTGTCAAATCAGTCGGAAGCAAATTATGAAAAATGTATCTTTGTAGCATAGGACACATTTCTAAACAGCCATTTCTCAAGTGAAATAAAAAGCAAATGGAAGTTGCAGCTTTTTTGTAAAAATATTCATCATCATGAGGTTATTTATACGACTTATTAAACCTAAATCTCGAAATGGTTTTCGAATTAACTCACCTTAACACAATTTAATCTAAGCGAATTGCCAGCTCTTATACAAGTGACTTTTTCACATAGTGATTGACTCGGGATTAGGAGTGAATCACTATGGGAAGTCGAAATTTCTATTTACGAGTTTGACAAAAATTGTTACTGATCCAGGATACTGATCACTTACCAAGCCTCCAGTATAGATTTTGATGATGTATAAAAAGTCACCTTGTATAAAACAGACAAGTGATGGATATCGGCGTCACTAGTGCGAGTTCGGCATGGCACTCACCAACCCGCCTGCCCAGCGTGTGTGAGTATGGACATCACATCCAACAGGTCCAACAAGAGTGGCGATATCTTGGAAAGGTATCAGTCCAGCAGTGGATAAAGACAGGCTGATGGATGGATGGATGGAAATATGTAATACAGTATATTCAATATATTCAGCGCAGGTGAGCCGTCGATTACACAATATATATTTAAATAAAACAAAAAAAATATTCAAACAAGATAAAAACTTTAAGTGAGATACATCACATCAGTTTGTGACTGATGCTGAGCCCGAATATATCTCACTTAAATTTTATTCAAGTGTGTTATGTCTAGTTTTAATTATTTAAAAAGACAAAAAAGTCAATATTTAATACGCTAAAACAAAACCGAAATATCGACCAGGTTTCGGTTTTATTTTCTCTCAAGCAAACTATAATGTATCGCAATTTGAACCGCCAAAAAAATCCGCGAAAAGGATGGATATCTACATATATATTTTTTCAGAAAAAACATATCACAATTTAATGTTTTAAAATTAATGAGCGTTTCCTTTATGTCATATTTACTGTTAAATAAGATTCCTAGATGGCACTGTCGTATTCTTTAGCAACAGAATCAAAGACGAAATTTGCACCGATTCCGAACAAACGAAAAACCACTTTGACATTGATTGCTACAAAACACATTTTATCTATGGTGACATGGACAGCGCCATCTGGAAGAAAGCAAAGAACTAAAAAACAAAACAACGAGAAAAACGCTCATTAGAAAAGAGACAAAAGTGGGATAGGCCCTTGAGTCATATGGGTTTTGCACAGCCTAGGCTGGCATTAACTAACACGCCTTACAATTTATGTTGCTTCTCTGTTTGTAAAAACGCAATGTGACTATAATAAACAATGGTGTTTTGATCCCTACTGATTATTTATGGTTAGTCATGAGGTAGTCAAGGACGCAGGACACGTTTTTCGATTTTGCGGTGTCTATCAGACTACCACGTCAGCCGCAGAGAGTTAACTTAATGAAGTAATAAAAATATTTCGCCTGCAAAATTCCAACAGTAAAATAAAATGTTGATGCTTTTAAGTGCGAGTTTATGGATAGACAAAAGGATTTTATTATCTAGTTACCGCAGAGTTATTTTTTATTGTTTCTCCTTACTTTTTGTATAGATTTTTATTGCAATAAAAACTATTTATGGAAGAATATGTTTGTGTATTTGATTGTAGCTCAAGCTACATATTACGACGCGCGGCCTCGTCATTATTTAATAATAAAGACCAAAAAATATACTTACGTCTGTGTCCCAGAAGGGTAGGCAGAGACCAGGGTTTCCATCTACCACGATCCTGACACAAATCTTTCGCCTCGAAGTTAATGCTAATTTTGTAGAATATATCAATAACTTTGACGAAACTCGTCGCTAAACTAAGTATTGTTTTATTCTACAACAATTAGGTTCTATCTGGATTTGTTTTTCTTTTTTTTTGTATATTTGTGTGTACTATTAAATTCTTAAATAATAATATTCTTTAAATATACCACAAATTACCATATTAAGTATTGCAAATATATTAAGATAGAAGCATAGAAGAGGTTTTCTTTTTAAATGTTGCTTATTGTGTTTTTCGTTTGTCGTGTTTTCTATAAGTATTTTTTTTGTGAAAACGGTTTGCTTTTAATATTGGCTATCAGATGTGATCAAATGTGTAATTACAAAAGAAGCTGTTTGTTTCCCAAAAAAACAATTAAAATGAAAATGAAATTTTTCATATTTTAAACACAATGATACTCAACCGTGTTTACTGTCGCAATATCATGAAGGTTGGAACTGCAACCAGTTGTTGAATAAACAAGTTAGTTCAGGCGCATTCATCCCCTTAATTACGAATTGTGTGTCTGTGTGTCAGTACAAATATCGACGGAAAAGGTAGTTATTATATATTTTTGTCTAAAAAAATATATTTCCAACTTTTTTTGTTTTTAAACGTTCCGCAGAACAACGTGGTTAAGGTATCGACATGTTATTTTTTTTTTTGTTCATAAAATAGGTAATATAAATACGAGTATGAAGTCAATCTATTTAAAATTCAATTTTTATTTTTTTGCGTAATAAATATTTCAGTATTAGCTAAAAACAGTCCAATTTGTTGTTTCGCTGCGTGATTATTATTGCGTATTACGCGTCCAAGAAAAAAAAGCCAATGATCCAACATATAATCGCCTCTATCAAAAGCAAATAAAGTCTTCGCCACTAGACTTATTGTGCTGGACAGGTAATACAAAAGTTGCTAGGGTGGGGCATACTCTTAACTAACGGTCATATCAGCGCGCATTGCTAAGTGGTGGTAACAATACGACGATCGTTGTGTCTCCAGATAGCGTAAAATACTTTTCACATGGACGCGATGGTCTTTCGTTTTTAGGGTTCCGTACCCAAAGGGTCACCAACGGGTAACCCTATTACTAAGACTCCGCTGTCCGTCTGTCTGTCTGTCCGTCTGTCACCAGGCTGTATCTTATGAACCGTGATAGTTAGACAGTTGAAATTTTCACAGATGATGTATTTCTGTTGTCGCTATAACAACCATCCGTCCATCAGCCCGTATTCGTCCACTGCTGGACATAGGCCTCCCCAATATTACGCCACTCTTGGCGGTCCTCAGTCATCCTCATCCAGCCGCCACCCGCAACGTCCTTCAGATCGTCAGTCCAGCGGGCACGAGGGCGGCCTACGCTGCGCTTTGCTATACGTGGTCTCCATTCCAATGCCTTACGGCCCCGGTTATAAAAACAAATACTAAAAAACAGAATAAAATAAATATTTAAAGGGGCTCCCATACAACATACATGTTTTTTTTTTCTTTTTTTATAGATAATAGTACGGAACCCTTCGTGCGCGAGACCGACTCGCACTTGGCCGGTTTTTTATTTGTGTAATATTTTAGTTATTAAATTATCCAACCATTAATGTATTGTTCGTAAATAAATAAGGTAAATTTGAGGTTCAGTAATGAAAACCATGGAACTGTTGGGGAAACCTCCAACTAATCCTGGGCTCCGTCATGGTTGTGGAAACCTCCAACCTATATCCACGTCACGGCTCTGCAGAGGGTGGTACTCTCGATGGCAGCTTTGCTGTTTCCCATCAGAAAATTGATTTTCCGGTGGACTATACTATGGGGAACGTCGTGGGCAGCAAATAAAATTTCCAAAATTGTCCTTGCGCAAAGACTTCGATTACCTGAAAACCGCGAGAGAATGAATGCATGAATCAGTAATTGTTTTTAATGTTATTCATTCTTATGAAATAAGATATCATAAGGTAAGGTAAAATAATATAGAAATGTAAAACTCCACGGCAAGATATTGGAGATAAGAGCTGTGATTTTTAATTATTTTAATTTATATCCACTTACGAGTTAAGGGGCTTCACAAGCAAACTGCTTTTACAGACGTTTTTAAATTGGTTTAAACTTTCTATATGAATATTACAAAACTTTGAAAAAAATATATCACACATATTGACCCATGTCCCGTAATTGTGATGTTTTAAAATCTTAAAAGCATTAACCTACAACGAGAAAATAAATACCTTTAATAACCTTTCAAATGCTTTAAAAAAGTGATAAATAGTTTAAACTTTTTAAATTTAAAAGAGACAAGGTTAAAACTTATACACACACACGAGCAATACAAAAATCTAACACAATGATGTTTAAAACTTTTAAATATCAAACTTAACACATGTGAAAAGCATTATTTTCTCTATTTTGCGCTACCCGGCGACACAGCGATCGTCGTAACAGCCACTTTGAAATGCACTCTGACATGAACGTTATTTCGATTTCGTTTTTGTCGATATTTGTACAGACATATTTCGACCTGCTAATTTAACTTACTGAAGCCCCTTAAAAGGACAAACAGCTAAGCACAGCATTTTGCTGGGGGACGCGCCTTTATGTAGATTTTCCTTTGCAAAACTTCAAAGTTTTAATTTGAAAAGTGACTTTGAATTTCAAATGGCGTCGAATAACATTGTAAAGACAGCTTTAAATAAAATGGAAAATAATCTTCCATATCTTATTTATGAAAAGAGCCAAACATTTTAACATAGTTTCATAAAATGAAAAAAATAACAATAAATGTCATGACGAGCGTTTTTTTTTTTTTCTTATTATTCGTGAAATTGTTTTTGATGGTTGTAGATTAAGTATTGTGTGCAACTGGACATAATTAGACATTATTGGAACACTCGTGCAAGTCTATTACAAAACTCACTTCGTTGGGAGGCAGTTCGGGGATAGAAATTCAGTTTGCAAATATACGTTTATACTAAAGGTATGAACCGACAAACAACCACAGTTATTTTATTTTGTTGCACTAACAGGTATCAATCATTGAACCACAAAACCTTGTCAGAAAATTAATGTTACAGTTGCATCATAGATATATATTTAGTTGCATACCGTTTTTTCATCAATTTGCACAATCCATCATTATCGACCCCTTGTATTGTGTTGAACGTATCCTCAAAGGCTAAAGGTTGTATGAAATTAAAACACTCATTATGACCCTTATCAAAGTAAACTTAAGACTCATTTTGCATTGATTCCTAGTATTATGATTGCTGGTAAAGATTAGTGGTGATGACTGCGTAGTTTCATTGTAGGCTATCCAACCAAGATAACAAGTCAATCCAAAATTAATTTTATTTCAAAGCACCAAGATTGATTTTGCCATTTTATGGGCCAAATTACTTTGGCAAGTCAGTCATATGTTTTACGGAACATTGGAAGGGAAAATGATATTAGGTTAATGAAATTAGTGCATGAGTCAGCATTTCATATTGACTTAAATAGTTTTGTTAAAATGGACACAAGGGTACATTAGTAGATAAATGGATTTTTGACAAGATTTATTAACTAAAAAACCGGCCAAGTGTGAGTTGGGCCTCGCTCTTTTAGGGTTCCGTACATATGACCAATTATTTCAAACCAGATATTTATTTAATTTTAGGTAATGCTCTTATTCTGTCAGACATAAAAACTGCAAAATTAAGTTAGTTGAATATTATAAATCGAAGTTTTTAGTATTTGCTGTTTAAATACAGCATATAGTACATAATATACAGAAATTTTAAATACCTAACTGCTTTGGCCTTTGATATAGACCCCATAACAAAAATGGTCTAAAAATGGAAACTTTGATAGCCACCCATTTCTTTATTTTTTAAGGTAAAAAAAAATATATATATACTCTACTTAATGAGTTCTAGATAACGACATCCCACATGCTGGGGTATGAAAAAAAAAATGTTTTTTTGGCTCCATTTGCATGTATGAGGCCCCCCTAAAAATAATTGAGTTACATTTTAATTTCAAAATTTGGTTGCGGGTCAACATTTTACACAGTATATAATTCAGGTTTCATGTTTCTATCTCATTTCGTGTAAGAGCTGGAGACCCGTGACATACAGACAGACAGTGGAGTGACATTAATAGGGCTCCGATTTACCCTTTGGGTACGGAACCCTAAAACCTAGCATATCTCTAGGGTTGAAAATTGGCTACCGATCTAACTGACGGTTGATTGAGACCTCACCAGTGGGTCTACCACGTAATTCGGATTTTCATCAATATCAACTTGAGATTGAAATTTGACGTGCGTGCGACGACGCCCGCCTAACATGCCATCTCTTTTGCACGCACGTCAAATTTCAATCTCAATCTGATGTCGATGAAAATTAGAATTACGTGGTAGACCCGCAGTGCTCAATGCACCTGGGCTAGAACTAGAAAAGCAACCAGCTAAAGAAGAGACTCCGCAGCCTCTGTCCATCGTGCTATACATGTAGCAAAGAGGAAAGGCTACTTAGGGATGCAAGAGAGGAGTGGCTCTCTGAAGAGTTAGCTTACTGTGATTGAGACATGTTTTAAAATAAAATACAGTGCAAAAGCTTTTAATGTTTTTTTTTTATATAAATATATGATAATGCAAATATAAATACTGTAAAATACTCAAGATTAATTTCGGGTCCGATCTGGACCCGGCATCAGTTGAGTATCTTAATAAAAATAAATAGACATTGACATATATAATACTAGCTGACCCCGCGAACTTCATTCCGCCTAACAGTCTAATAATATCGTGTTAACTTTAGTTAAACTTAATTTAGGATATCATTAAGGTAATAACATTAATACACCTTTTTTGCAAATACAGAAATGTTTTATTGCTTGCCATTGCGAAAGAAGAATGTCAGGGACCCATGTAGTAGTTTCAGTACCGTTGTTAGGCTTGGCGTAGGGTGTTGAATATATGCAGAAATAATAGTTCTTGGAATAACAAAGCGATTTTTAAAACTTGGGGTTCAGATGTTATTTAATGATATCAGAACGCTAGATAAATAGGTTTCTTTTATATGCGTAGTTTTGTCAACAGATGGCAGCACATGCTGTTTGCATTCGTAAAATTTATTAATTTATTTATTGTTATTCGATAACTTATCCGATATTTTATTACTTATTCTGCTATTCAGAGCGGAGAAGAATACACCAAAAAAGAGATAACTAACATCAATCCAGCCGATCTTGAGTTATAAGTGGTGTAACTAACACGACTTTGTTTTATATATTTACTTGATAAAAGTACAATTTTATTGAGACAGTTATATTCGTACATACACCAAAACCTTACTGTAATTCAACTTTAGATTTTTTTTCTTATTCCGTATTACAGTTATTATTAATAATAACTATCAAAATTAAACTGTATTTTAATAATATATCATACTTAAGTGTTTAATTTATTAATTAAATACTTCGATATAGCTTACTTATGGTAAACGATACTACCACACCTTAGTGTAATATCTCGTTTCAAAATATGACCAAAGCTAGCTTTACTACTCGTAGACTTTTTTTGTTATAGTGCAAACTATTTATTATTTGGTTAAACTTAAATAACAAAAAAGTAACTTAAATTTAAAACTAAGTAATCCTATAAAATATTAAAACTTAATCTGAACACTTAAAAATAAATATATTACAAAATAAACTTAATAAAAATGTAATAAATAGAAGACTTTGTTAAAGTCATCGCTATCACTGGGCAGGTACCCAAGACACTCGCTGCATTATCTCGTTGGATAGCAATACTAATGCTTTGCCTCAGGAAAACTCCAGCCCTTGGGTCTCCTTATGATATTCTTTCAGGTTTATTTTGAATTTGAACCTTATTCTGGGCTACGTCGATATTAATACATTAGCAATAAATCGATCACGCTCTAATGAACCCATCTCGTCCATCACGCGTAGACGTGAACAATATCAAATAATACCCTTTCATACCTTATACCTATATTACAAACTGGTTTTCCCATACTTTGGTGAGCAAGCTTAAATCCGAAGCCTTTTCTGGATAAAGGGTGTGCATAATTAACCATGGATAATGTAATTAGGACTGCCCAACTAAACTACTCAACTGTGCAGGGCCCTGGTCTCTTCGGATTACGTTCAAAAGGGTTGCTTTTTTCGTTGAGGTTGTTTTTCGTGACAGGGTTTTTATCTGAATTTCAGATAATTGTGTTTGAAGGATGGATTTTGGATTAAAATTTTAACTGAAGATCAATTTAATGTCGGCCTCTCGAATGAAGCTGTCATTTGTCGAGTGTTTGAGAATACTATAAGCTAGGTGACGTCATTCTGAACGGATGCGTCCGGACGCCCCAAGAAGGCTAAGTAGAGTTTAATTTCACCACAATTTTGGTCTAAACATAGTGGAACTATGATATTGTATATTTTTATAATAATATTTTGTTCCAGTAGAACAAAACTCAATGGAAAGTGCTACACCGACAAAAGCTGAATATTAATCTTACATATTAATTATACTCGTACCTTTAAAACCACTCTAAGTAATTTAACATAAAATGATAATTGACTTGTCTTGTCTTATATTTGATTAAATATATTATATATATACGAAAACACAAAATATAATTGTAGGTAGTAAAATATATTTCGACCACTAGTTGTGGTCGGCATCAGTTACACAATTATATAGATATAAACGTTAAAAATTAATAATTATAAATTATAGGTATGATATTGAATATTTTATTTTTATATAGTTTTCAAAGTATTTTAATGTGGCTTTTATTGCTGGCCAGCGTTTTTCCGGGAAAGGTTTTGATATGACTTTGAAGACAAAGAGTTTAATAAATAACAATTTTTCTAACTTTCCCATTTGCCGGCCACAGCGTGCAATGACCCATGTGGCAAAGCCCTAAGAAAGCCAATATGAAGTTCATTTCCAAGCTTTATGTGAGGCATTATCCCGAGAACAATATTTTATAGTCAGAAACGGGGCTGTGAGGGGAGGGGGAGGCCATAAAACGTTTTGTAAAATGGGAAAATATATTAAAGAGAGTTTTACATGGGAGCGGAACGTAAAAGGTAGTGGTATCGCATTATCTGGTCTTTTGTATGGTTATTAAATTTTATATCGACGGTATTTTTTTTGGTCAGCTAACAGACACTAAATATTATTTGTAGCCTATCAGAGCGAATACAGTATAGTATAGATAAATCTACTTCCTTTCTAAAGATATCATAAATGTTTTTTCAATGTAAGTGCTCGTAAAGGCTCACTTTTTATGCATCAAAACCGAACAAAAAGTTGATTATTTTGCCCTAAGGCTTTATTATTATCATTTTTTTATTTATTTACAATGGTTGGCTAACCTGCAGCCTTTCCTGTGTACCATAAATGTTATACTTTTTTTTCCACTGTTTAACGGCAATCATAATTTAAAGTTCACAAGATTATGTTTGTTTTATTTCCTCACACTATGTATTGAAAAACGTAGTATGATACACGGGCGTAAGAGCAATAAATTACTCGGTTACGTTTAAAACACTCGCTACGCTCGTGTTTTAAATAGTCCTCGTAATTTATTCCTTTTCGCCCTAGTAGCATAAACTACTATTGCTAGAAATGATGACTATTATAGTCAAATCAACAACATTTTATGAAACGTTAAAAATGATTTTTTGTATGAAAATAATTAGAAGTGGCATCATAACTTTGTATTTTGGCAGAAAGCAAATGAATAACTAAATTAGTTCATTGTATTAAAATATTTAAATTGAACTTTATGAAAAATTATGAAATATTATTCTTATTCAAAGCAAAAAAGTTATTGCCCTTTAAATAATAAATTTCATACAAGAGCTTGTTTTTAATTTGTGTGCCCAAATATTTACAACGTAATGCATAAAATAACAAAATTTTGCCGGAAAATCCCAATTGAATCCTAACTAATTTTAGTTTTGACTGGCAAAAAGCTCTGCAGACGATTAATTGCGTGGAGAGTTCATTTCATTGTTGTTGTTATTTTTGAATTAAATATATTAAATTACTGTGATTTATGGCATTTTGAGAGGCAATACGAATTTTATTTTTGTCATTGTCACTCCAAGCGAAAAATCGCGCAGTGCGAGAGGGGCGGATTCAGGGCAAAAGGGAAAAAAGTTGGTTTTATATTTTTATAAAAAAAAAACTAAACTAGCTAGCATAATTTCCAAAATCAAAAATTAAGATTATGTTGAAACCCATCCAATAAAATATGTTTGAGTTCTGTACTCGTAAAACGGAGAGAAAAGGTATGTTAGAAGACCTCATTTCAACAATGATTTCTATCGAGGATAGTTTATCCAAACATGTTTTCCAAAATCAAATCCCTAGATTATATAGTCAAAATGCATATACCAGAAATTGATTATAATTTTCCGTGTATTTCATGAAATAGACAGAAAAAACGTATTTGTTCACATATCACCATGATGACAGTTAGCTTTTTCCGGCAAAAGATTGTTAATTTATGCGTATTTTAAGTTTGTGTGACTATTCATTTACAACATGATGCATAAAATAACGAAATTTTGCCGGATAATACTAACTGACATTAACTGTGTTCGCAAACAACCTTAAGGTTTCTACCAACGCCAACGACCTTGAACCAAGTAACTTTGTAACTATTTTATACGGTAACTATAACATTTTTCAACATAAGAAAAATACGTTATAATCTGCATGATACAAATAGTGATGTGGTTTTTCCTGAAATTAATTATAATATACAGAAGCAAGAAAATTCTAAGTTTACTTTTATTTCTCGACTTTTTGTTCACTTGTAACAACATAACTGCTGCAATTCAATTCAATTCAAATTCAAATAGTTTATTTTGCAAAGCAGGTATAGATATATACACTTTTTACACGTCAAATTTAATCTAATAAAGAAAATATATGTAATAGAATAATAAATGTACATGAACTAAATTAAAGGTTTATTTAATTTATGTAGCAATATATTTACGATTAAAATGATAGGTAAAATATATATTATACAAGGTAAAATCCAATCAGCCGCCCGAACCCATACCGGAGACCCGGCCAGGGACCAGGAACAAGGTTCAGTGATCACCAACCGAGCCCCCAGCACGAATCCAGGCGGCCGACCAAATCCCATCCTATATACTACATACTAATAGGTTACATATATAAATACATGCCTACCTCCGCCCATTCGATTAGTCTTGCTAAGAAGAAGGGCAAGAAACTTAGCAAGATCATGTCTTTTTTTCAATATAAAACTTATACTATACAATATATGACTTATATCTACTTTAACCAAGGGATAAGAAAATACAAGACAGTAGGAATTCAGGTTAATGAAAAAAAGAAAAACATATATATCTTTGTCTACCTGTCTCATATAGTCCTTTTCCTTTTACAGTCTATAATCAATTAATGTTTACACCTTAGAGGAATCATAAGTTAAGAAATTATACTATTTAATTAAATTATAACTTACTACGAGTATCATTATCACTGTAACACCATGCTTCACCATCATCCAAATATTCATTTATTTTATAATATGCCTTTTTCAATAGGCCCTGCTTAATATACAGTTTAAACTTATTCTCTGACAAAGTAAGGACCTCCTTTGGAAGTTTATTGTAAAATCTTATACCATGTCCTACAAAAGAGGTACTCACCTTAGCGAGTCTGATTTTTGGAAAAGCCAGTTTATGCTTATTTCTGGTCTCCTTACAATGTTGCTTACCAAGCCTTGGGAAAGACTCAACATTTTTTCTGACATATCTAAGGACTTGGTAAATATATTCACAAGGAACCGTTAATATATTAATTTCTTTGAACTTTTGTCTTAATGAATCCCGGTGCTTCATATTATAAATAGCCCGAATTGCTCTCTTCTGCAAAACAAAGACTGCGTCTGTATCCGCGGCTCTACCCCATAACAGCATGCCGTATGACATAATGCTGTGAAAGTAACTAAAATAGACTAGTCTAGCAGTATCTACATCAGTAATTTGTCTTATGCGTCTAACAGCGTATGCGGCCGAACTAAGTCTACCACATAGGGCTTCTATGTGGGGACCCCACTGAAGACGAGAGTCTACCGTAATGCCTAAAAACTTTGTTTCGTTAACTAACTCCAGCTTGGACCCCTGCAAAAGCAAATTACCATCCACTTGAATTACATTTGGTAACGTAAATTTTATACACTTTGTCTTTTTTGCGTTTAAAACTAAATTATTTACAGTAAACCAATCAAGCACCAGTGATAAAGTTGTATTCGTGATAAAGTTGTTGCAGTTTTTATCGAAACAATAGGTATGAAAATTTATAAATTTCTAAACAAAATAATATAAAATACCAAATGTTTTCCCAGTTATTGGAAATAAATTTTATTTTAGATAAAATAAATTAAAAACACACTATTTTCGCACTTGATAGCCGCAGCGACGCACGTAACAGCCATGTTGCAGTGCGAGCTGATAAGGACTTTATTTTAATATGGTTTTGTTCAAAATTTCAACCACCATGAATCGATTCGCTAATTATTCCAACGGAGCCACCTTAAGTTGTATGTTTCGTAACACACACGAATCGTTCCCCCTCAAGTTGCAAAATTTGGTTGTAATCTACGACTTGCTTCGAATTGGTAGGACAAGCGGTAACCTCGATTTATACAGAACCATTTTTTTCAAATTTTAATTTACGTCTGTTTTTTTGAGTCCTACATCCGTACTTACAGAAATTGCGTGCTGTTCTTACTTCTTTGGAGGCTATAAATTATTTAATTTTTCATAATTTTGTTTACTAGTTGCAGTCTTATAGTAACAAACACAGACAGACATAAACAAACCAACTTAGGGATAGATTACTCAGCAGACTGAGTACACAAGGATCCTAAAGGTAATCCTCTTTAATTAAAACGTAAAAACAAATTAAGAAGACATCATTGAACTGGACGATTGCGCATTTCAATTAAGAAGTTAAACGTTTACGACATGCGCTTTACGATTTTAATCTTAGTGAATTTGTAATTTGGATTAAAGTAAATGATAGCAACAAGGGCGCTGTAGATCATCTATGATCACTGCTGAGGCCTATTTGTTATAGCATGACATAAGTATAATATTTATATCTAGAAATATGGGTTGTTTGTACTTGGTGAAACTAGAACAGTAATTTGGAAGTATAAACACACTTGCACTAAATAGTTTCATGATAGTTATATTTCACACACACCCAACCGGTTTCTACATTTAATTCATTATTAATGGTTAACGTGGTATTTAGGTTATATCAAATAACAACAGTGGCTTTGTTTATTGCACGTTTTTGGGTTTTGAATGCCATTTAAATCATATAATAAATTGAATTTCTAAATGAAGTCTACATTTTCGCCTTGAAAAGTTTTGAGATACCGAGAGGAGCCAAAGCTATTCCTTTGACTATGGAGTTGGAAAATTATTCGAAAGTTGTCTTAAAACTACACAGGTAAAATAAATAATAATTTGTAAATGATATTTTAAGACTAAATTATTATGAAAGAAACGGTTGTTTGGTACAAACCTCGGAGGTTCCAACCATAGACTTAGAATATATCGAAGTCTATGGTTCTATAGACAACCAATAGAAATAAAAGCATTTCCCACCTCACCGCCTTTTCATTGCTGCTTCAAGCGCTACAGATTTTTTTTCTGATTGCGTTGCAATGTGGTTGTTTGTAGTCGCTTTTAATTCGGTAAAGTTCAGTTTACGAACTAGAACGATGGAACCTTCGAGTCTTTTCGTACTGTATTATTATTGTTGACTACGTGCCAACTGTTTCACCGCAACGATACAAATTTGCCATTTTTACTAGGTATTTGTAATCAACATTTACTACACAATCACGTATTCTACTGATTACACTAAATTAAATTGTATTATGTCGCAATTTTTGGGTTGCTTTTTCTACTGTGATTGTCCGGGCAGCGTCTTTTGAAAACATTGTTGAACACAGCGCTGCGGAGTACTGTAGCACGTAGTGTTTTAATTCTAATTTTTAGTCCAAAACCATTGCGTGCTACAGCCCTTACGACGCGTTGACTTGCACAATCTTTTAGGACCAAACTCTGCATTCATTTCGTTAGAATTAATTCTAGCTGATTCTGAAGGATTTTATTTTAGTTTTAGTGCTGTCAAAACTAAAATTATCTCAAAGTAATTTAGCTTCTGTTCCCAGCGTTTAAGGACTATTTTGCAATAAACAAAATTTAGTTTTGAGAGCAATAAAACTAAAATCAAAGCCTTCAGAATCGGCTTTATTGTGTGGTGTAGTACAGCGCCACTCTTACCACAAAATAACCAATTACAGAAGGTTTACTCCGCATAACTAGCGAAAACAGGCGCACGCACACTTAAACGCGTACGTACGACGATCTCGGTCAAAGTCGGTCGAATGCAAATACGAAATTCTGCCAA
Source organism: Ypsolopha sequella (assembly GCA_934047225.1). Classification (NCBI taxonomy): domain Eukaryota; kingdom Metazoa; phylum Arthropoda; class Insecta; order Lepidoptera; family Ypsolophidae; genus Ypsolopha; species Ypsolopha sequella. The sequence continues at coordinate 23,090,407 of OW203997.1, forward strand.
GATCATCATACGTACACGTCTATGCATGTGTGCGCCTGTTTTGTATATATTTTGTGCTCGTACTGAGTCATACATACCTTCGCTGGGAGGACGCACCGCAACTATGTGTGTGATTTTTTTTAATTTTTATCTTATAGGTTATTTAAATTAAAGGAGACTGTTCTTTTTTGTATGGAAGGTTGTCTAGGAACCAAAAGACATAATATTGTGGTTTTTACATTAGGTAACCCCAACTACACCTCTGTGCGAAAGGGCATCAAAATCTGACCCGACAGTTTTTTCGGTATTTTTTGGACAGAAAGAAGTGGCGTCAGCGTCTTCAAAGACACGGCGTGTAGTTTACCAACGCTAGTATAACAGGCCACTTATTTATAATTCTTTCGGCGTCATTGCAGTCAAAAATGTAATAAATGTAGCTCATTGCAAATTCGGAGTTCTTATAAGTTCCTTACTTTATTATAATATTATTATAATAAAAATGCTTAATTAAAGTAAAATAATACAAATATATTTGACTTGAAATATCTCAAAACTGTCGGGTCAGATTTTGATGACGTCATAACAAAGAAATACCGTCTAAATGTGTACTTCCTAAAAAAAATTACTCCATATCTGTTGGTCTATAGACCACTTTCGCCCAGTCTAAAAATGTATGCCTTTGTAGCTGAGCATAGCAAGTACTGTTTATCTATAAAACATCTGTAACTTCTTCTGAACAAATAAAGCACTAAACCTTTGACTTGTTAAAAACTATTTTTGATGTTTATCTGTAAATTCCAACACAGCAGAATAAAATACTTATAAAATATCATAGTATAGTGCACTGTGTAAGAGTCGGTACTTTAACAGTTTTTAAGGGTTCCGTACCTGAAATTACAGAATTACGATATGTCTAGGGAAATTATAAAATACTGTATTCTACGATATGACGACGACGACGCGAATTGCAAAATAGCGAGCATTTAGAAACTGATGACGCCGTTTGTAAACTGACAAATTTTACTATTTGCCTGTAACATGCCTGTTAATAAGATTCCTTCTTGAAATATAGTGTTTGCTCAAATGTGTGTTTAAACTAAGATTTCTGATGGCTATGACAACCGGGCAGTTATTATTTATCCAGTCAAAAATCAAAAGCCTTCATTTAGAAGTCTGTATAAATTATAAAATTAATTTGTTAAAGCCCCAGGCATTCCAAAAACCAAATTTCCTGTTCTGAAAGATAATAATCAAGATCTTAGAGAAAGGACAACAAAGAACGAAAAAAATAATGTTGAAGAACAAGAATCGTTGACAACAAACGTTTGTTTATTAATAGCACTTCTCTAGGTTTAATCAAGGCGGAAAATATTTAATTAAACTCCCAAAAGACGCCCTAAGGGGTGACCGAAGTACCACAGCGATCCCATCTCTGCCAGCGTGCAGCGATTATATTCTTAAGGGCCTTACTATTGCCAAATGGGTACTTTCTAAAGCCTACTCCTCGTTTACGGCCAAACCAAAAATAATGAAAAAATGTATTATGAATAATCAGCTCTTAGACAACATATGCAACATTTTTCTTTTTCATACCACCAAAACTTCTACATGAATTTTTTTTTTAACTGAATGGTGTTTTTTGGATTAAATATCCTACTGCTCATAAGTGGCTTGGCCGATTGAATTTATTTATGCTTTGATAAATAGATAAACTTGATAGCTATAAACATAACATATGATTATTCAAGTCACGTCCATGTGAAAAATATAATTTTATCCTATTTCGCTCTTTCAAAGACGCAGCCAGCGTCGTAACAGCCACTATGCATTGCGCGCTGATATAAACGTTATTTCAATGTCGTTTCCGTTGATATTCGTAGTGACAAATATCGAGCTGCTAATTTGGCGATAGCAATCGCTTTAAGAGGATAGTTTCCGCAAAATCATAATTTACTCTTCCTAGTTTGATTAATCTAGCAATACTACATAAATAAGAAAAAATACGTATTGCTTTCGGGAATATAATACATACTCATATCGGAACAGAATCGTCAAACGTCATTCCAATATTGAGAAATAACGTGCAAAAGAAGGCTCTAAAAAAGTTATCATGTCGAGGTATAAGTTTATTGAAGTAAAAACCCGTTCATATTATTTATGGATTAAATTCTGTATAAACTTTATTTAACTTTTAAAAGGATATATTTTTCATAGCACCTTTGCTTTTTTTTTAATAATAAAATTAGTGAAAAAAGTTGTCTTTTTGACTTTTTTTCAGAATCCGTCCCTCTCGCACTGCGGGTCTTTCCGCATTGCATTGCCTATTTTTTTATAGCTTATCCCGTAGATTAATTCATGAATTCAATCTAAAAACGTTTACCAAAATACACACACAAAAGTTAAAACCATTTAAAAGTAAATAATGGAATTCACACTCTATGACACAATAAACGCTTGTAACTTTTGTATGTATTTGATTTTGGTAAACGTATTAATAAAACAAAATTTAGGCAATTATTGATAAATATATAAGGACATTATCAACGAACAGCGCTTATTGGGAGTTTTGGCGGGCACGGTGCCCTTAATGCTATACCACCAATATTCAATACGTATACTTTTGATGCTGGAAAGGAAAATACTAAAGTCATACAGTTGTGATAATAGTAATATAATGGTGTCACCATGGTGTCCATACTGACTTCCAGGTGAATTTCACGGAAGGTTTTCCTAATCTTGGTACAAAGTGAGCGAAGGGCCTCTTAAATCTGAGCTACAGAGTTATGACCTAAAAGAATGTTTCCTTGAATTTATTAAGCAAAAGTCGCTCAGTCGGTGAGGCTCTCTACTCTTGAGGATTGAAATCCTACCGATCGAACATTGCACCAAAGATTTGTGGAATTTATGTAATAATAATAATAATACTTAAAATCCAACCCTACGTCCGAGCATTACATCAGGCCACGTAGAGCCTCTCAAAATCTAACCCTACGTCTGAGCCGAACATCAGGCCACGTGAGAGGCGGGCAACGTTTACAAAACTTACACGGCTAACAGGGCAATGGCATAACGCAGGGCAGCTTGAGGCAAGCTGTTGGGCAGTAGCGACCCCACGAACCCGAACGTGCTCCCGGGGGACGGCCCTGTTCCTCATCTTCAGCTTTCCTTTGTTGGCCAGCTGAAGTTAACAATGATGAGGGACAGATACCCCACCTTTGGCTTGCCGTGGGAGGCCAGTCAGAGTGGAGTAGCAAGAGCTTTATGCTTGAAGGGTGGATGTGAAACGTAAGTGGCGAGTGGGCACGTGATGCTGGACCCTCAGGGAGCAAGTGATCTTCGTTTAAACTCCAGTCTCCACCCTCTAGCCGCTCAGCAAATGTTGCCCTCTTGTCTCTCTGTGCAAGCGACCGTTTGGGGGCCGCATTTAATTGAGTTGGCGTGTTTCCGCCTGCCCATTTTTCCATGTTATTAACATAGATCGGGCAGGCACTATAGTTCCTTCCATAGCCCCAGATATCCAGTCCACTAGCACCTCAATCCAATAATCTGGTTTTCGTTGTTTTCATTCCTCACAATAGTCCTACTCTGGCCGGGGGTTGTCCTTGGGTGCACTCCTACAGTGTGTACAGGGATAATCGTCGGTTGGTGTCACATCACATTTAGATAAAATCGTTTAAAGGGCCGTGTGTAGACGTGTTGGCTTCGGCCTCATTCACACCTCTAAAAGGTCCGGGACTACATAGTACCGAGATATAATACATGACGGAATAAGGCTGACAGGCGTGATGGGCACGTGCCCGTCTTCATCCATATTTCCGAAGATGGGTTGGTAATTTAGCAGAAATGATCACTCGCCAATGTAGATAGGTAGTGTTTATAATCAAATAGGAAAGTTTTAAATTGAATTACAATAAGATGGCTTGAATAATAAGAGATTGAAATGCGGTGATCTCACAGAAGCGTGCGGTCGCTCAAACGACTCCAACCAGTCTGCCCACAAATTATAGAGGGATGAGTCTGCCACTTTCCCACTGACAGCTATCAAACGCAACTGACAACGTCAACTCAACGGATACCATCGTTGCGATGACCGATGCCAAACTACACGGTAACTTAACATCGCTAACAGCCGACCGCAACGCCATCTTTGATTCCACCCAGGTACTAAACCTGACAATTCAATCAGTGACGTAATTAACTAACTAATTGAAAAGAATTGAATGAATTTGCCCGCTGCTCCGACATACATATATACAATAATAATAAGATTATAAATAATATAGTTTACCAAAATCGTTTCAACTTATCACATGTCCTTTACAAGGATGACATAAAAGTATACGGTAAAAGTAAACAGGAGTTAATACAATCACAGAGATATTTTCAACAGATATATATATGCAATTTGGCATTGATAAATGTAAAACCCTATCTATTAAACGTGGCAAAATAGAACCAAACAGCTTTCTTCTTCAGACTGGGAAGGAAATCGAACCAATGAACCAAGAGCAATTATACAAATACTTAGTTTAATCAGTGTACACAATACATCAAAAAGACGACAAAGCTAGGTTTATTAAACCTGACTTATTCATCCGGAATAACAAAATGGTCTAAGACATACCTATTTAAATTACAAATAATAATAAACACTAACTTAACAAAACACTACAAACATTACCAAAAATATTGTGTGCAAAGACTAACCCTGTCACGTCAAAAAGAAGGAAGACGCCTAATCGCATCAAAAACCTGCATAACAAACAAATAACCATACTTAGGAACTTCTTTCAAAATCAATCACAAAACTCAGATTTGTACAAAACAATAGCCCCAGCAGATACTTACCTCATATCACTTTACTTGCATTCCTTAGATAAACAATACAATGAAATCTTAACTGATGAAAAAGGAAAAATCGCAGCTTGGGAACAATACGGAAAACACCGAAACGACCTGTCACAATCCCATGTTGATATAAAAGGATCAAACGCATGGTTGCGACAGGGCGAAGTCTTCCCTAAAACTGAAGCGTTCATGGCATACAAGATCAGGCTATACAAGGCTATACTGCGGTCTGTAATGATTGCGTTGTTGGCAACGCTTATGATGGCCGAAAGCGCAGCTCCAAGCCTACACAGCACGGTCAACATTGCAGCCATTGATAGATAAGCTGGAATAAGCGCGGATAACAAGGGCTGCAATGATGACCAAGCTTGAAGGCCGAGAGTGTAGCTGAGCTGAGCTCGAGGCCATCATAGCGTGGCCAGCAACGCAGTCATTGCGCAGTCGCTTGAATAGTGCTTTGCTTTTTTTGACACAAAGACTATGTTTAGGATTAAGTCTATGTTTTGACAACCTTCAAGTTTTTTTTTTCCTTAGACTTCGGTGGCAATACAATTTAGTTACTTACATGTTTCAAGAGCGGTGGTTTTGGAATGTATATGCATAGTATTTCTATACTAAACAATTGCTGAACGGTGAAGGTGAACCCCATCACCTTGAAATAATTTTATTTGTTAAAAACCCTATTCGTTCTTTTGCTACGCAACACTAGATGGTGCTACTTGTATGTTACATCGCGATATTGTTTAATCTTTCTCAAAAATGTTTGCGCACTTGAGCATACTCCGCTACCAGATAAGTGTGAGAAGTGCTGCTGGAACAAAACTCAACAATTATAACTCCCCAGCAATGAAATTCCATTTAACTTTTAGGGAGCAATTTTTATATTTTATTTTATTTATAGTTAGTATTAGTATTTGTACACTGACCACTCGCTGAGTAGTTAAGGAAAACACGGTGAGCTAAAAAGCGTGTATTGTGCCCGAAACACCACGGCGGTTTATCTTTCTATACTTATACTAAGGCAGAAAACAGATTTGCCAGGAATATCACTAGTGACTTGACTGACTATTTTCAAGCTTTTGTGTAGTTTTATTGTGCGTCTTTGTTCGTTGTTTGTAAATGAAATGGAGGAATTCACACTCAGTTTTCTCAAAGCTAAGTGTAGACATTTTTAAATCTTGTTTTACAATCTTGACATTTTAAGCTTTTGCAGTCTGTGTTTTATCCATTCATTGCAGGCTATTTAGATTGCAAGAAGAATAATTACCATTTCATTGGTAATCTAAAACTTTATTACAACATGTATTAATTCATAGCAATAATTCTTTTAGCAAATACCTACTGACAGATAAAACCACTATCGGAATGGTTAATGGATCGAATAAATCTCCCTGATTATCCAATCAGAATTCAGGATCCGACTGGAGAACGGAATCGAATCGCAATCAACGCGAATTACAGACTGAGATTACAATCGTAAACTTAGTGACTCATGGGTTATTATTTTGTCGGTTTCAAGCTCGCCTTAGTACATTTGACGCCAATTGTTAACGAATGAACAATGAATTCATACCATGCTGTACGATGCGGTGCAGAGACAGTCTAGGCTTAATCTCAATTTAGCTTACCTGAAGTACGAGTATACACAGTACTTAGGCTTGCCAAATTGAGAATTCAAATCTCTGGAAAAATATTTGGGCAATAGTATAGGGACAAAATTATTTAAAGAAATTTTAAACGTAATACATGTCCAAAACAATTAAGCCAATGAGCCAACCAATAATCAACTCTATCAAAAGCTAATAAAATCTTTGCTATTGGCCTAATTGTGTATATATTTTTAGTAATATGTTAATAATAAGTAAACAAACGTACGAAAGATAAACAATTTCAATGTAAACTACTGAGCTGACACCTCAAATTAGTAAGGCGGCGCGGATCGTGCGATTTTTTTTTTTTTGCGAAACATTTTGTCCCTCCAATCTGGCAATCTAGTATCTGTAATATAATTTATAAACTTGACAAATATATTCTACGTAATAAAGCAAAGAAAACATTTTCTTATGGGTCATGATTACCAAATTATCACGATCAAAATGAGCTACAGGTACTACTCGTAATAATATTCTTAGCATACAGACAACACGATAACGCGTGAACAGACAACCAATTTACGCAAAAAAATTCTTTTACGTTTTACGATGTTTTCATGAAATTAAATTTTGATTTTACTGCTTTAGAAGGAAATAAATAGGAAAGTTTCAAGTTTTGTAGCCTCCGGTGGAATACGGAAAAATTTACCTTGTTTGTTATCTCGAGAGAAACCAGATACAAACGAGTAGCGAATGTTATTTGAGTTGGAATACAATATATATTTTTTTAAATAGCCGATTGAGTTTCTGAAATCTATTATTGTCCTTATGGCTACTTGTATAATCCTTTGTATGTTTTTCTTTTCTGTGTACACGTGTATAATTACTTCGTTTGTGTTACTTTCTCCTATTGTGATGGTTTTGCTGTCAGAAATCTCTGTTTAGAGATAAATTCGCCAAATGTGCATCTTTTATCACTGTCATTTGTTTATGTTTATATTTCTGTGTGTGTACAATAAAGAATAAAGAAAAAACATTATAAAAAAATCATACTTTATACTTTTTCTCAGAACTTATGTTTTTGTTTTGTTTATGTTGTGTTTTTACAATTACTAACTTTGACTTGTTGTCTTTACCTACTTCTTCATGTGACCCCACGCAAACAAATTACTTCACTCTTTTATTTAGAAAACCCTGTGGCTATCTTGTCCTCCGAATAATCGAAACTCGGAATGTCTGGTTCGAGAATATTCATTTTGTTGAGTGTACGAATCCTTTGGTTTTAAATTTTGTATCCTTCCTTGCTTGGATTGCTTCAATTTACAAAGAAATTGGAACTGGACGTTTCTAAACTATACGCATTTGTATGTATGGGGCCCTGTGACATTGTTTTTTTTGTCATTTTATTTGTGTCGCAGGTAAACTTTCAAAGCCGTGAAATTAACTAGTGAAAGCAGTTTTTGTTAGGTTTATCATAAAGTAACCTAACGCAGTGAAATTATGGCTTTGACAATTTATCTGCGACATGCAATAGGCATGTGCTTGGCCACTACCGCAACTGATGAAAAGTATCAATGCGAACCTAGGATGAAGTGCATTCACCCAAACAGAGGGAGAGCGAAAGCAGGTGAGGCGTTAATCAGTCTGTACAGCAACTTCCGCAAAATCTACGGAAATCAGTAATGAACAAAAGCCCGATACTATTCAACTGCCTGTCAATACTCTCTTCCCTTCCATGCACCTACATTTTAAGATAGCTATTTTGAAACAATTTTAATCCTTATGTACAGTGGCGTATTTACCCTAGGGCCAAAAGGGCCTTAGCCCGGGGCGGCAGGCTGCGAGAGGGGGCACTTTTCATAATCATTTGTTACCTATCTTTTAATTTATATTACTTTTTGACTGTATACTATTATTTAAAAAAAAACATCGAAAAAAAAAATTATATAGAATAAATGGTGTTTATTTCTTTGTATAGGGCCTTTTGAGTTTTTAATTATCATCATTCTCAGCCCTAATCAACACACTGCCGGGTTTAATTTAATTTAATTATTGAAGTGTTTTTGCTATTTTCTTGTTCATTTATAAGGCAGCAAACCTTACAGGCCCAGGGCGCCAAATCTTAAGGGGGTATATCATCGATATCGACACTTTTTGAAGTTATTTGTCTACTTTTCAAAAGTAGTCTCAAGTAAAATAAATTAGTATAACAATTTTGAGACCTTTTTCTAGATCTTGGACTATCAGAAACGCGATCGGAAGAATTTCATCGATAGAAATAATTATTGAAATGAGGTCTAAATTTACACTTTTTTTGATATTCTGACAAATTGAGATAGTATACAGACTTCAAAAATTATTATTTAGATGGGTTTTAACAATACCTAAATAACTAGAAATGGAAATTTTTATAGCTATTTTAGTTAATTTTGTATTAATTTAAAACCGACATTTTGTACAGTTCCCCCATTCCGTCCCTCTCGCACTGCGAGTCTTTCCGCCTAGAGTAACTGGGACCTTTGCACGCACGATATATCACCTTAAAATACGCCACTGCTTATGTAACTAGCGGACGCCTCACAGCGTTGTTCGCCTGGGTCTTATTTTTCCCGATCCCGTGGGAATTTCCTTAACCCTACAGTAGTCGCGCTGTAAGTTTAAAATCTTAAAACAAGACATTTCCTTTCATTTGAAACATTTCTTTGCTAGTAACACTATCGAATAATAGGCATTTTTTTTTAAATTGAGCAACTTTGATTCCCGGATAAATTAAGTAATTATTCAAAAATCTTTGTATGCAGTTTTTATTTTCTCCAAGATCGACGAAGATAGTCCATTGAGCAAATTTCTCTATACCCTATAGTTTAATTTTCTCTATCCCCTTTAGTTTAAATTTCTCTATCCCCTATAGTTTAAATTTCTCTATCCCCTATAGTTTAAATTTCTCTATCCCCTATAGTTTAGATTGTCCCCATGCTGACCCATCTCAACGCGCTACCTTGTTTATAAAACTACCATTAGCTGGGTTGACGTGCGAGCGTATCACTGTTTATAGAACTACCATTAGCTGGGTTGACGTGCGAGCGTATCACTGTTTATAGAACTACCATTAGCTGGGTTGACGTGCGAGCGTATCACTGTTTATAGAACTACCATTAGCTGGGTTGACGTGCGAGCGTATCACTGTTTATAGAACTACCATTAGCTGGGTTGACGTGCGAGCGTCTCACTGTTTATAGAAATACCATTAGCTGGGTTGACGTGCGAGCGTATCACTGTTTATAGAACTACCATTAGCTGGGTTGACGTGCGAGCGTATCACTGTTTTCAACTCCTTATTTTTATCTTTATGTATAAAATTCAACGTCTATTATGTATAATATATTTAAAATGTACAAGACGAAGATGGGTATTGACCACAGCGTAAGTATTGATTGCTCCAGTGATTGTCAGCATCTCGAAACACTTCGAAACCTCTTAGGAAATATGTCATGATGATATGTGGTTACAAACAACCTATGGCTTCTTTTCTAATTTCAATCTTACTTTGACTACTTATAACACCAAATAAAACTTTCAGCGACACTTTTTTCTAAATCAGTGTGCGTCTTTATCTCTTCAAATATTATTCAAGTTCATCCTAGTATATTGAAACAGATAGTTTGAAGCTTACTCTAAATGGCCCTATCCACGATCCAATCAGATCTCGGCATCTATAAATGTACCTCATCAGTCTTCAGTCAATCTGATTACAACCAGCTACCCAACTAGAAAACAAAGGTCCTAACTTCTCGCTTACTAACAAAGAGATACGACTTTACCAAAGTCAAAGTAAGGCTTTCGAAAGTTACCAAAGGTTTAGAGAGAAAAGGTCCTTAATCAGAGGGAAGAAGGAAGAGGTTAGAACTTTACCGAAGAAAATGCTGGAACTATTAATGATCACTCTTCGAACTCTAGAACTCGTTACAGCAATAAATAACGGTACGGTACAAGTTTATTCGAAACTAGTTTTTATAGTGGCATATTTACAGGTATTTTGCATTACTTTACTGAATAGGTAAATTATTTTTATGTAAATAATAAATCCCCGAGGATGATGAGTTTCCGAGTACCGAATATGAAATGCAAGTCACACTCTACGCTCCTACACCCATGCTTCACCAACAATTATCACGTCCCCTGTGACGTATCGCTGTACTTCGGGTACAAATATGGATCTACAGCCTAATCTGCCATCCGAAGTACGCAGAACGAACATAAATGTTTCCCTGCGAGATTTGAACCCGCGACGTCCGGATCAGAGGCGGTTGAGCCACAAAATCACAGAGATGGTACAATTTTCATTATTTGTTCAAAATATCCATCATGGATGGATGCATGAGATTAGTAGTTCGTCCACTGCTGGACATAAGCCTCTCCAGGACTTTGCCTTTCCCGGCGGTCATCATGCAAAATTTTCCCACACAGGCTGGGCAGGCGGGTTGGTGAGCGCGGTGCCGGAACCCTCGCACTAGTGACGCCGCTGCCCGTCACCAGTCGGTCCCATATAAGGCCCGGCTATTAGGGATAGATATACCGCTATCCATTGGTCCCAGGCATTGTGGGCCTCCTGGTTTTTTGTCTGTGAGCTGTCCTCTTACTCTCCCCCGAATTACTTCGAGGGGGTCTCCAAGTAAGATGGTGGTACCTCCACAGTTGAGCCCGGCATCAGCTCTACCACCTATTAAAAATAATTTGAGGGAATATTGACATATGGGGCTGCCTATCATAATTCTCTTAGGACAGTTGCTTAGAAGTGGCGGATCCAGAGGGGTGCTAGGGGCTTAAGCCCCCTCCCTCCGAAAACATACGTTATAGGTCTCACATATTTATTTTATACTACTTTATTATGACGATTTCTTACTTATATAGTAGATAATAATTTTTCTATTAACCTATACATTTTTTAATAGTACAAGATATACTGCAAGCTATCCGTCCGTCAGACAGTTTTTTTCTGCTTTTGTCCGAAGTATGTATATAAAAATTTAAATAACATATTAGTAACATTTATACTTGCAATTGTCGGCAATTGGTGAAACTCGAAATACATCTTGAGTTAAAATTCAACTTGAGCACTTATACAGTAGTTTCACTTTAATTATATTTTCTCCCAATCGGTTTCGGATTTTGCACCATTTTCAAGGGAAGATGTTAATTAAAATACATTTCATTGACTCCAGGTACTAGCTCTGATTAAAGTTAAGAATGATAATTTTAGTATAAGTTCTTTTACATACTAGCTAACTTTATTATGTACTTTTTTATGAAATAAATTCTTATTCTCATTCTCATATTTACTAGACCCCAAAGTATTTTTCTGGATCCGCCACTGTTGTTCAGTACGATCCGTCAAATATTGTTTCATTTATGTTACCTTTCTATGAGAGGACTAAGGATGTATTCCCCCGGGAATAAAGTTGTGTTATAAAAAGGGGAACAAGGCTCATGCATTAAATTAATGGGTGCTTACATGTGGTTAAGTTTGTGTCGTAAATAAAATTACGGTTTTGGAGCAAAATTATGAGTGAGTTTTGATGTTGTCTTTAATAATAAAGCTTAAAATGCGTGTGACTTTATGGTTGCAAAATATGAATATTACATCTATTTGTAAAGAAAAGTCTACCTCTTATAACGGTTATGGTTGCAAAATATAACGGCTTCGTAGACCTTTGCTACGCCGTAGTACTATAGAACGCGTAGCTGTTCAAAGCTTAGCTGTTCAACACTTAGCAAGTGCCGAAGTTGTGTTCATTTCTAGGGTTCCGTACCTTATCATGAAAAAATTTAACACTTAAAGATATTTTTGTTGTCCGTCTATCTGTTATCAAGGCACTTTTTCAGGAATGGCTTGAGGTATTAAGTTGAAATTATGTCGTATAATAAAAGCTATAATAAATAAATAAAACATTTTTATTTCAAATAACAAAGATTCATATTTACAATTGATTTAAATTAAAATTAACATTAACATTAATATAACATTTGCCATCAAAACAAAACACTTGAATAATTTCAATAAAAAAAAATATAAAATGTCATGCATGTAAAATGATTATAAAATTACAAATTAGAATTTAAATGCAACAAAATGTCTTGTCATGATTCATAGAATCATATAAATCATATCTGATATGTCCATAGATTGTCTCATAAATTTCTACTTTAACGCAATAAAAAGATATTGCCTTTTAAAGGCCAAAGAAAAAATCCCACTTAATGGCGACCATCAAAACCTAAAGGATACTTCCTGATGACCTACAATCTTAAAATTTGGCTCAAGTAAAAGAATAATTCCAAAAACCCAAAATTTAAAATTCTACGTAGAAAAATACTTAACTCATTCAATTTCTCAGTTCCTTTTATACATTTTGTAAGTGATAATAAATTTTATTTATTTATAATTATTCAAGTCTACTAACTCATTTGATATAACGGTACGGAACCTTCAGTGCACAAGTCCTACTCCCACTTGATTGATTTTTATGGATGCAGCCGAAAAATAATCTGCCGGTACGAAATTCTTTGCTTTGTTTTTAGAAATATTTTAGGGGTACTCACAAAAGAACGTAAAACCCACACGCCACCCATCAATACCTCATAAAAATTTCAACAAAATCCATGTTGTCCCTCCATACACCACGTATCTATAAACCAAAGGACGTAACAAAAATCACGTCACCAACATTGTCCCGTGGAAAGAACATGCTTTTCCACTTCACAAGCCATGAACTAAGCCTTTAGAATACCTACCCAATCATCCTCCTTTGACAAACGAAAGTAAACCCTAACTCAGACTATTAAAGCGCATTTATAAGTGGCTGGTGTAGGTATTGGAGCTAGGTTCAAATACACCTCTGCAAAAAAGTTTCATCTGTCAATGGTTTTGTTTGAAAGTGGGCCGTGTCGACGGGTTGTTGGGATAATACTTTTTTCGAGTACTTTAGTACTATATAAATATATCATTATTTTTCTACGAATGAATGGTTCCCCTGGACCAGTATTTTGTTTCGTTTGTACAATTGCTTAAATTATCTTCAGTGAGGTGTATTAAATATATTTTTTGAGCTTTTTTTCTTTTTATTTCTTTCATTTCGCTCCAAACCTAATAAATGTATCCTTAACGCCTACACTGCAATTCAATATGTAAAGACTTTCTTACAAAACCCAAATAAAAAACCTTACTTACTGAGAATTTTGCACCAATTTTCAATTTTATATATTATCCTTTTAGTAAAGTTGTAAAAAAGTCTGATAATAAAGAAGTAAATTTTAAATGAAATAATTAATAGTAGATGAGAACAAAAGTTATTTTTTTTTCTTCCTGTCAGTATGTTTGTTTCGTTTTGACTCGTGCTTATGCAAACAAACTCAAATGATGCGGTATTCTTTATTATCATCGTAACCCTGGTCAACTATAAAGGGGTCTAGCTATAAAGGGGTTGATAAAATAACTGCGAAGACGAAAACGGTCGATAACAGAAAGAAACCCACGCGAGCGAAACCGTGGGCAAGTGCTAGTTAATATAGAAGATTTAATCAGTGTTTAAACAAAAATATCCTACAGACAGTTCAAAACAGTTCCATTTCCGCAAATTCAGTGCAACGTTCTATAAGCGACTTTGTAAACAGAAACTGAGAGCGAAGAAAAAATCCATCGAATCTTCGCTCCAGAGCGTTTTAAATCAAGAATTTGTGGAATTCATCAATTTGTTCGATTTCTCGAACGCGCTGCGAGGTTTCAGGAGCGACGATAAATTAGAAAAACCTGATTTATTACGTTACTTCTTACTCTATCTATACATCTACATTTTACTGGCTATAAATTAGATGATTTTCGTGAACCGAATCTGTTAGATGTTTCGTTGGGGTTGTAAAATAAACAAATGTGTTTCAAGGTTCATGTAGATATGTAAGTCATTTTATGAAAACTGACAAGGTAATAACTAAAAATGGTTTAGTTTACCGTTTTTCTGGTATAGCAAAAATATACAGGAAATGAAATTTGATTTTGTAAATTACACGTAAAGTAAAAACTACCTATACAATCCGACAAAGAGCACAAAATACAAGACTACGCTTCAAAGAAAAGCCAGAAAATTTCGTTCCAAACAAAAACTCTTTGCCGCTGAACACTATACATAAATAATATAAAACAATGTTTATTATTTCCAGTACGAGGCTCACGTCCTATACAACAAATTTTCGCCGTAAAAGCAACTTTATATTAAGTCGTAAATTTGAACAAACACCACTCGGGCCAATTTCCAGCACACTTATTTGTCGTGTGTGTGTAGAACGAGGCCATAGATCTCTTAGTTGTTTCTGGATAGGCAACTCTCTTTCGGTATGTGGCGGCTCACTTGAGAGAAGGATAGCGATAAAAACAAGATCCTAATAGGTTAGCGTAAAGTGGTAATGCGAATTTTATGTTTGTCACTGTCACTCCAAGCGAAATATCGCACAGTGCGAGAGGGGCGGATTCAGGGCAAAAGGAAAAAAAGTTGGTTTTAAGAAAACTAAAATAACTAGCAAAATTTCAAATATCAAATCTCTAGATATTGTTGAATAAACACACCTAATAAAATATGTTTGAGTTCTGTATATGGTTCCTATTCGTCAAACGAGGAGAAAAAATGTGTTTGAAGACCTCATTTCAACAATTATTTCTATCGAGGGAAATTTATCCAAACATGTTTTTCAATTTCAAAATCCTAGATTATATAGTCAAAATGCATATACCAGAAATTTATTTAAATTTTCCGTGTATTTCATGAAATACACAGAAAAGAAACACCCGTATTTTTTTCGCATATCGCTTTAATTTAAGATTAAACGTCATTATGTCCAAATAAAGTTAAAACATCATTTTAAGTTGGGTTTGAGAAGATCATGCCTAATTGTGTATAAAATTTCAAAATCTTGCTTTATAAAACTCACTAATACTGAAATATTGGCGTCAATTGCCACAGACCAAAATGTTTTTCAATTTTTAACTTCTAAACAAGAAAAACAAAGTTAAGTTATGCACTTTGCGCTACGTGACTGACGTCTAACCTTAAACCATATATTTATTCAGGCCCCGTAGCACAGTGTTTAATCGTGCGCAACGCGGCCTAGTTGAATCACAGGTGTGAGGAGCGTGACATACTGTTTAATGACAAAAACATAGTATCACGCTCCTCGCACTTGTGATTCAACCAAGTTACGTTGTGCGCGATTACACACTGTGCTAGCTACGAGTGCATGTTAACTAAAGAAGAATAACGCTGCCATATTGATTTACTTGTCAAAATTAAGAAATAACATAGTTTTTCGGGCTTTTCCTTAGCTTTTCTTCATAATTTCTATGCTTTCTACGATTTAAACCCTCATAACCCTTAATGAGGAACTTTTCAAGCCACATTCCTTAAAAATCTCATAGATGGCGCTGTAAAACTCTTTTAAATTAGGCTGCATGATGCCCTTTGCTCAGGTAGAGAAAAACCTTTTTATGAAAGCTAATGCCATGTCATTCACTGGCTTGTTTCGTGAATTTTTCAACAGTCCAAGAAGTTGTCACAGCCAGTACAAAGTAGAATCGGTGTCCAGATGTCGTAGCCAGGTTTTCATATATGCAGTTGTAGTCAGAGTCTAAAGTCATGCTGTTCGTTTTATACCATAAAAAAGGCAGAAAGATATACGATCACGAAAACAAAATAAACAGAACAATAAGTGAGTGATCGATCGATAAACAAAGACTATTTAACTGTTTGACTAGTTTTCTTTAAAAAAAACTTATTGCTCTAAACGAGCAAAGGATATCAAACTAATGCCATCTAATGTGAAGGGGTTTCACAGCGCCATCTATGAGATAATTGAGTAACGTGGCCAGAAAAGTTCCTCATTAAAATTTCTACTAACTACAAAAAGTGGATTAGAATAATCTATATAAAAATCTATAAAATAACAACGTATATTAATGTACTTATATTAAAATAGCAAGTATGGTTTTCTTCGTAAAAAGAAAAATCATGTTAAAAGTATTTTCGTGAAATGGGTATATAAAGAAAATTGAGAAATTTTTGGTCTATCCGTCTGTGAGCACGCGTTTTACATAAAAACAGCTGAACGAATTTGGATTTTTCATCTTTTTGTACACATTAGTTCTGCGAGTAATTGAGGACACATTACATATTTAAGAAAAAACATCAGTAAAGTTATTTTTTACCAACTAGATAGCGCTGCATGTCTGTCTACATGTCTATCTACATGTCTATCACGATACCTTTTACAAAGAGTTAATTAGTTCAGGGTAGATAGATGGTGATGTTTACTGAGTTATGAACTAGAAGATCAGCGCAGAAGAAGTCACGGTCTATTACCAGTACGCATAACCGGTCGGCCACAGCTTCAGGCTTCGAGAGGCGCGCCAAGCGATTCTTCTTGCGACGGCGCCGGCGGAGAGAACAAATGTATGAAGTTGTATAGAGCCGGCCATGGGTCGGCGCTCGCGCGTCTTGTTCGGCTTCGAGTGACTTGCGCTCTCGGGACGACGGTGTGCGGGGAGGCGGGTGGTTGAAACAGTGATCGAGCGCACAGGATGAACCTAGTGTCGAGCGCTTTGACCGAGCGAGCGTGCTATACATCCGATGCGGTGGAAGGCGCCGACGGGAGTCGTGGCAGGGCAAAGCCCGTCGCAAAAACCGCCTGGAAGCGCAGCAAGAAGCACCGCCAGAAGCCTGAAGCTGTAGCCCTGGCGTAGGAAGGCATGTATGAATTAAAAATGATCGGAACATCGAAAAAGTATGAAATACAACCGCTTTCTTAGCCAGCGCAAGTTTTGGTAGGTTTGCCCAGAAAGTTTTTAAGTTTGTTAGCTTTTGTTGTACATAGTAATGAAATAAATGCGCAGTTGTAAAAGCGCTCTTTCGCTGTCCCTCTCACACGGAGGCCGCCCATCCAAAAGAAGTTTGCTTACCCTATATTTACATAGTCTACATCCATGAACCAGGCTCGCCGTGCCTCTGAAATGGTCCTACGTGACGCCGCCCTTTTGACAGTCGGCAATTTATTGGAAAACGTGGCTTTGGGCCTGAGATATAGATGATATTATACTGCTTGAAGGTCTCACTTATGGTGGTGATAAATAGATTCTCGATGCAGTCGTAACGTGCCGAGTTTTATTTGCTTTCTCGATAAATATTCGTATAAGAAAAAAAATGTCAAGTCACGTTTTGTTGTTTTTTTTTCTAACGCGGATTGAAACTAGCAAAAAACTCTTACGAATAAAAGTCGCAGATTAAAAAAACAAGTGTCATCTAAATATCAAAAACACAGAACATTTAAATATCAAAAACTTTACTTTGGAATTTTATTTATGTATGGAAAACATAATAAAAAACAACAAATTAAAAAAAAAACAATATATATATATATACTATGGTAAATAACAACAATAAAAATGCCAAAGCAACATCAAAGCGAAAAAAACAAGGCGCTTAAATGGTAGCGGTGGCTAAACATCGGCACCCTTTTGGTACCTCCAGATTTTTATTACCTGTTGTTTTACTTTCCAGTATGTACAGTGGAGATCAAGTTAAGCTTTACATATTGTACTTTGTACCTATCTTATACATCTTGTACTATCTTATACTATAGGGGCTAATTTAGTATTGCAAGTGTGTAGCTTGATGTGATCTCTAGTGTACAACAATCTAACCAAATTTGAAACTTGTATGTATTACCGTCTTTAAGATAGAGCTGAAATAAATAACTTTTAAAAATACAACTTTTATAGAAACCTCTAAATATTTCTTGTATGGTTTTAAGGGTTCCTTACCCAAAGGGTTACCAACGGGACACTATTACTAAGACTCCGGTGTCCATCCGTCTGTCTGTCCGTCTGTCACCAAACTGTATCTTATGAAACGTGATAGTTAGACAGTTGAAATTTTCACAGATGATGTATTTCTGTTGCCGCTATAACAACAAATACTAAAAAAGAGAAAAAAAAAATATTTAAGGGGGCTCCCATACAAAAAACCTGATTTTTTTGCCGTTTTTATAGATAATGGCATAGATAGTTTATAGAATAATAACGGAACCCTTCGTGTGCGAGTCCGACTCGCACTTGGCCGGTTTTTTTATTGTTTATTATTATTTGCCGTTATAGAGGGCATAGTAACACGTATTTTGTGAAAATTTCAACTGGCTCCATAACGGCTGAAGCTGTAGACTATTGTGACAGACGGACAGACAGACAGACAGCGAAGGCTTAGTAATAGGGTCTCGTTTTGTACCCTTCGGGTACGAAACCATTAAGAGGCTATGCGAATTTTATTTTTGTCACTGTCACTCCAAGCAAAAAATCGCGCAGTGCGAGAGGGGCGGATCCAGAGCGAAAGCGGAAAATGGTAGTTTTATAATTTTTATGAAAAAACTAAAATTGCTAGCAAAATTTCAAATATCAAATCTCTAGATATTGTTAAAACACACCTAATAAATATGTTTGAGTTCTGTATATGCACGGACGTAGCGGACTCCGCGCCGCTAACAGAATATTGAGGTACCCCATGATAAGCCCACTCGCTTGTACGGACGAACCGCACGCAAACATACAAAAAACATAAGCTAATCAACCGCCATTCTGCAGCGAACCTTGCCCGGCGAAACGCGATGACGTCGTACTTAAAAAAATTCGAATATGCCGTCCTGCGTGGTCAAATCTTGCAGAAATAATAACGGATATATGAAAAAATGTCAGGTAATTACCTTTCATAGGTAAGTTATTCGATTTTTAACGTATTTCCATTTCTTTAACGTGTTTTTACATGAAATGAATCTGCTCAGTTTGGAACTCAAAACCTAAAGTCCGCGCCACCACTGAAGTCCTACGTCAAAGACTTTATTGTCTCTGTGATATGATTCAAAATGCCTTAATCCGTGAGACTTTAGTTCAATTGTCATACTCGTGACAATTGGCCAGTGTTGCCATTAAATACAAATGCAAATCACTCACCACAAAATGTCGGTGATAGATTTTCGAGTGGAATTGATAATTTTTTTTATCTTCGTTTAAACCCTACTTCAAAAAAGAGAAAGTTGTCAACTCACCTTTTTTTTTCTACACATATTTTTTGTGTAAGTTGCTCCATAACTTCATCATTTCTAAACCGATTTGGATGATTCTTTTTTTGTTTAAAATAGTGTGTCGATCAATAGATGTTGTTTCAGTTGGTCATCTCTATAGATATGATGAAATGAAACGTCTGTCTGTTTGTAAAATTTTTCCGCTCAGATAAAAAATACCCACGACACCAAAGGGCTTGAGCTAAACAAATTTCGACACAGGCATACACGCGCAAGTTAGGTAGTCTAAATTACATTAATTATTAAAAAAATATATACGTAATGTGTTTTTTTTTAGACTTCCAAAAATAAACCAAGTATGGAGGAGTGATTGGTTAAATATAATTAGAGAGAGTAGAGGTGAAAACGACTTGGTTCCCTCCAAATCCAGCGTCGTTTGTACGACTTGGTTTAGATTCGTATTACAGCGCCATCAAGCGACAATAGTATTATTTATAGTGCTAACCTATTTTCTGGGGAAATTGGTATCAGTTGGCAACCCAGCACACACACATGCACTTTGAGCCGCCGCCATTGTTGTGAATCAGTTATTAGTTAGCGACACGGTGTCCGATCCTTCATACGTTCATGTGTATATGGTTCCTATTCGTCAAATGAGGAGAAAAAGTTTGTTAGAAGACCTCATTTCAACAATTATTTCTGTCGAGGAAAATCTATCCAAACATTTTTTCCAATTTCAAATCCCCAGATTATATAGTCAGGATGCATATACCAGAAATTGATTATAATTTTCCGTGTATTTCATGAAATACATAGAAAAGAGACACCCGTATTTTTTTCGCATATCGCCTTAAAAGTTCTAACCCACTTTTATTTACAACATTACATTTTCTATGTTAATTTTCTCCCAAGCTGCCAAAGCCAATACAATGCCAACTCCACTCCGCATAGCTCAGCAAACTAGATTTATGAAGACACCCGCGTCAACGGCGCCGGCTTGACAACTGAATTCAATTAATTAAGACAGAAAACTCCCTTTGAAACTGTGCCACAGTTTGGTGACATTTCTACTGAAGCGTGGTATTAAAAGACTGGTATGCTCTATCCAACACTTCTTTTTGACACGACCTGTTTCTAGAAAATTGGGACTTGGGAAAATCGGCTTAATACGTGTCATTTAGGTGTAATTTAATCAATTTTAACCCCCCTAATTCTCATTATACACAAGGCAAGGCAAAACTGAAGGCTTGGTAAGTCATCAGTATCATGGATCAAATGGATGCAGTTATGCATAAGTAGTCCAAGCGCCAAAATGGATTTTTTCATATTATTGAATTTTTGTAGTCACAGGGTCATAAATTAAACTATAAAAAAATATTGTTACGTTTTTTCTCTTTTAAGTGGTATTTTTAGACACCCAGTCCATGCGCCATGTATGGAGAACCATATTTTTTGATACGCATGACTAGTCCAAACGCCATTTAAAAACCTAACCGCCAAAAGCGTATCGAAAATTTATATTTCTAGATATGCATTACAAGTCCAAACGACGTAGTGATACGCATCAGTAGTCCAAGTGACACTTCTTTGTCGTTTGGACTCGTTATGCAGAACTACTCGTATAATGGGATAAAGTTTTGCATAAGTAGTCCAAGCGCCGAAATGTTTTTTTTTCATATTATTGAATTTTTGCACTTACAGGGTCATAAATTTAACTATAAAAAAATGCTATCACTTTTTTATCGTTTTATTATATATATTGTATATAAATATTATATATATATTATATAAAAGGTATATAATAATAATATAGGTGTCGTTGGAAAGCTAGAAAGAGGAGCAACAAAAAAATAATAATAAGTAAAAAAAAGTTGTGATTTGTATTTTGTGACCCAAGTTTAACGCCTATCTTCTTTCATTTTTTTTTAAATAGTATATACTTATATACCTATATATATAGGTATATAAGTATATATAACTATTCTTTATATTTATATAAATTTGAATAGACACATATATATATATATATATAATATATAAATATATATTCATATATATAACTAAAACTTTCTCCCGTACATAGAGAAAAAAAAGCGTATCAAGAATTTATATTTTTAGATATATGCATTACAAGTCCAAGCGACGTAGTGTTACGCATCAGTAGTCCACGCGACACTTCTTGATGTCGCATGGACTCGTTATGCATAACTATAATGCGAGCCTCTATCCCGATAGAGTCGCATGGACTAGCGATGCATTATATTTTCGTCACCCCCGCACTCTCCGTAGAGTCCAATGATGCGTGCACTTTATGACCTCTCATTAGTTTGTTTGTTTACGTCAAACAAAGCAGGTGAAATTAATTTTGAAATTTGAGTGGTGTTCTTAGTGTACCAATCTTTTTATTATGGCACATAATAATTCAAGAGCCAAGATCATACTAGAACTGATAAAACAAAACGATGTACAGGAAGTAAGTATTTGAGTTATTTCGTTTATTTTATAATTTTACGTAATAGTTCCGGTCAGCCGGTATTTTAGTAGATTAATTATTATAGAGTAATTTGCAAGCTGCATTCGAGTAACTTGCTGTTCGAATTTACAACACAGACTAAAGAGGAAACTTCAACCCCAGACGGAAGAAGCTAAAAAAAGATACCTGTAACACATGTGACAGGCTTGAAATATTAATTAATAATGAGAATAGGCCAACCAAAGACGATTTGATAAAATAAAAGGACGAACACTGTGAAAAAGCTGAAACTGTGCGTGAAACAATGGATAAAGACATAAAAAATTCCAAGACTGACCCTGAAATGGAAGTTCTTACTTTCGACTTGGAAAAGACTCTTCCGATGCCTGGAATACCAACCAATATAGTGTTTTATTTAAGGCAACCATGGTTATATAACGCCGGCATATACTCTGGGAAAACGAATAAAAGCTTCTGTTATGTTTGGGTAGAAGGAGAGGCTGGCAGAGGGGCCCAAGAGGTTGGCTCATGTTTGCAAAAACACATACTTAGTGACCAATTTCCAAGAGTAAAAAATTTGATTCTCTGGTCTAATAGTTGCGGAGGCCAGAACCGAAATATAAAAATAGTTTTTATTTTGAAATCCATTCTTGAAGAGCATCCAACTTTAGAAAAAATATCTCTTAACTATTTGATCCCAAGGCATAGTTATTTACAAAACGATAACGATTTCGGAGATGTTGAAAGGGCGCTTAAACGTCAGCAAAGATTATACACAGAACAAAAAATCCACTTATTACAGTAAAAATGGAAAAGTGCGATTTCATCAGCACTGAAGAAATGGAAAAGGCTAAAATAAATAGATAAGTAATAGCTAAGTAAATAGAAAAAAAGATATGTTGGGTGAGAAAATTAATTGGCTTAAAATGAGGAAAATAGAGATTAGAAAAGATGAGCCATTTATCATAAGTGTGAAATCATCAGTTGTAGAAACAGAAGAAAGTGTTAAAATTGATATAGAAAAAAAAAGGGGAAGGAAAGGGCTGACGAAGTCTTTCAGCGAAATGATGTTTCCACTTTGGCCTAATGGGAAACCTATTTCTCACAAAAAACTGAAAGACATTAAGTCACTCTTTCCATATATCCCAAATGACGCGCTTCCATTTTATCAAAATTTGGTAGCATCAGAGGAAATAGATGACGATATCGAAGATTTTGATGGCGACTTAGATTTCGATGCACAAAATAATCTTGAAGAAAATTGACATAATGAAATTTTGTTATTATTGTTTTTGTTTTGTGTCATTTATAAAAAGTTGTTTCCATAGGTTTCTTTAGGTTTTGATAATTTTTCATTATGGTGTGTTTTTTTTTACAATAAATACTTTCTTAAACTATACTATTACCGTGTATTTTCTAAAACCAATTACATTTTCACTTTTAAGATCTAATAAGTTATTTGAAATCATGTTATGCATAAGGAGTCCACACGACAATAATGTCGTATGGACTTCTTTTGCATAACAAAATCGTCATATTCACCTCGAGTCCAAGTGCCATTCTGGCCATATCTTGTAAATTAAACATTTTTATTATATTTTTTTTATATGACATGGTAAATTATATACTTTTGCATCGATGTAAATCGATTTATATTCAAAAGAGAATACTTCAAGTCTTCAATCAATGAAAACGCGTTTCTGTTAATTCCCAAAAAAATTAAATTGGCGCTTGGACTACTTATGCATAACTGCATCCAAATGTTTGTGAAATTATTAAAATTTAATTTCGTCTTCCCGTCACTTAGTGAATAGTTAATTTTCGTCTTTAACGAATCACTTTGGGATGTCAAAATTTAATTTTACGGATTTCACGAGAACTGTTATTAATCAATGATACTGATCAATCACCAAGCCACCATGAATTTGGACGATGACTCAAAATTCACCTTGTTTAAAACAATAGTAAAACAAAGATCGCGTGCCAGACTGTGACTTAGATGCTTGATACAAATTGAGCTTTTATATTTTTTTGGCAAAATAACAAAAGATTATGAATATTTTATGATTATTCTATTTTGCCTTTGTGACGTTATTTGAAGGCTTAACTGTATCATAATCGATGAGATATTGAATAGGAAAACCTTACGTCAAAGTTTGGTTCTGTACAACACTGAACAACATTTTGTGCTATCACTTAACAAAATTATTTTAAGACAAAACTTATTTTACTTAATTCTACCTAAGACTGACAAAATAACGCCAAAAACAAGGAAAAAACTGACAAAATAACACGAAAGCAAGGAAAAGATATTACCTGAGACTGACAAAATAACGCCAAAAACAAGGAAAAAATATTGACTGCATAAAATTAAAAACTCTTCATTTAAAAAACTTTAAAATTTTCAAAATTGTAATTTCAGAAAAATATGTAAAGTCTACACCATGGTTAAAAAATACATAGGCAGTCATGAGGACTTCGGACAGAAGTGAAAACTTTACTGTCAAATTACCAATTTGAAGTTTCACGTCAGCTATAGATATATCATAGAGAAACTACCCCAAAAGAGGTGCAATTACACTTGGTTGGCTTGCCAGTTACGCGAACCACGCGCGAACGCGTCTAAAGAAGTTTTCACTTCAGTAACAAATTTTCCCAAATTCCCAACATCCTCGAAATTTAAAACAGGTCGTGTCAAAAAAGTGATGGATCGTGTAACTCCATCTTCTTCTACCGTATACTGAAGGAACTGTGTTGTTTTCCAAAGCAAACGCCTGCGTGTAATATCTTGAAGTCGTTTAATTTAAAGTGAAATTTAAGTGAATCCAACCTTTATTATTTCCCTGCATATTTCCCCATATTATTATTTATGACAAAGACAAAGAAATTTATTTGTAAAAACATGAGTAAAATATAAAAGATGGTGAACGAAGAGCTTAGATCTATCACGTTTTAGCCTAAAAGGCATAACATAAAACAATTACCTATACACATAGATTCTTTTATTACTTATATTACATTAAAATTGACCTGTAATAAGTGTATCTGTTATACCTACTGAGCACGCGATATGACGGCAGTGCTTTGTATCACCATAGGTTTTAAAAATAGCGGGAAGTGAAGAGAAATAATTACGAAGATGAAAGATCTGACCTTGGGAAGGAGCTGCATGCACCACAAACCACGCTTCGCCTGAGCCACCAAGTCTCTGGTGTTCTCCAAGATGGTTTTCTTCTTCCTCTTCGTGCCTGGTTGCGCTCTTCTCGGCTAATCTTCTTCGTAATAGTAATAGATGAAAATGAGGCGCACAGCGGGTGCGATCTCAAAATGGCGGGCGGTAGGGTCGAGGTAGGACCTAGTCGAATGACAATCAGCGTATACCTCCGGCGTGAAAGGCTTCTGATTGACGACTGCTTGATTTGCGTCCAAAACTAAGCGGGTGGAGATGCAGCGAAAATGACAGTTGAAAATATTAATTCACAACTACCCCGCAGTATGAGAGCCACAAGAAGTGGCGCGAACATTTGCCCCCGGCGTTAAAACCATTGGTTTTAAAATAAGAATAGAAAAGTAAAAATAAGACAGAGAATAACGAAATTTTGAAGCGGGGGCAAAGAAAGGAGTTATTGAGATGGGAGAGGGCAAAGACGCACGACAGGTCGTTTGTAAACACCTGTCGTCGTTTTGACAGAAGCTACCCTAATGACATTATCTTTGCCAGGGTATACAGCTATAATAACACCGAGCGGCCATTGAAGCGGTGGAGTGTTATCGGTAACTACAACGACAACAGATCCAATTTTGATTGGGTTGGAAGGTGTATTCCATTTTCCTCTAGACTGGAGAAGATGGAGATAATCATTCTTCCATCGCCTTGCGAACGATTCTACCATTTGATCAAGCAACGCGTAGCGACGTAATAAATTAACTGGCTCATCAGCCACCTTACAAGCGGGTAATTCTTTTAAAGGAGTTGACATCAGAAAATGTGCAGGAGTTAACGCGCTAAGTTCAGATGGATCTTCACTCAGCAGCGTAAGCGGACGAGAATTTATGACACATTCTATTTGCGTAACTACAGTTAATAATTCTTCGTAGGTCAACAGTTGAGTACCTACTACTCTATGCAAATGCGTCTTAAATCCTTTGACATATATCTCATAATGTCCCCCAAAATGTGGGCTACGTGGAATATTAAATTTCCATTGTATTCTATGATCGGCAAGTTCATTCGCGAAAGACGTTTTAAATTCTTCGGAGTTTGTCAAATTGTAAATTTCTGAGAGGGCATTTCTAGCGCCTACAAAGTTCGTAGCATTATCTGAATATACGAAAGACACTGCTCCACGTCTAGATAAAAAACGTTTGAACGCGGAAAGAAAAGTGTTCGTGCTAAGATCAGTTGCCAATTCAACGTGAACTGCACGAGTCACCAGGCATACAAATATGCAGAGGTAACATTTGACGGGACGGACTCCACGTTTTCGATACGGAGTGATACTGATAGGACCACAATAATCCACAGCGCAGTGGACAAAAGCTTTAGCCTCATTAACGCGGCATGATGGTAAATCTGCCATGAAAGGGAAGGTTTGTCTCGGCTTCGCCTTAAAACAATAATTGCAGCTATGTATTACGCGACGAACAATATTTCGACAGGAAAGTATCCAAAATTTTTGGCGGATTATTGACATTAAAGCCACTGGTCCAGTGTGACAATTTTTGCGATGATAATGAATGATAATCAATTCGACAATATGATTTTTACGAGGTAACAACACAGGGTGTTGTTGATCGAACGTCATGTCTGTGTTGCGAAGTCGACCACCAACGCGTAACAATCCATTTTTATCTAAAAATGGCGATAGTCGATTTAAAGCGGGAGAACAAAGTTTATTTGACTTTAATCTTTTTATTTCATCAAGAAAATAAAATGCTTGAAGAGCTTTAATCAATGCAACTTCAGCGAAATCCATATCGGTAGCGGTAAAAATATTAGAGCGCGGTAAAATACGTAAAAATCGGTAGATGTAAATGATTGTGTGTAAAAGCACAAGCCATGACGAAATTCTTTCCGAAAGAGAAAGAAGTGGATGCGGTTCTTCATTACTAAAAGCGGGAAGAGAAATTGTTTTTGATTCCGGCAAGTTTTCTTCAATAGAAGCTGATTCTATTGTTTTGATTGGCCACTCTTTAGCGTCCAGATAAAGCCAAGCAGGTCCAGTGAACCAGAGCGGGTGACTCATCAACTGCGTGGGAGTGAGACCACGGGAAAGACAGTCGCTCGGGTTTTGAGAACCAGCTGTATGGTAAAAACATTCAGCGGGAATAGCGGATATTATTTTTGTTATACGCGTCGCGACAAAGGTTTTAAACCTGTGCGGTGAGGAATGTATCCAGTGTAAAGTTACCATAGAATCGGTAAAACAGTAAATACGTTCAATATTGTGACGTATTTTATAAGCGTCAACTACACGACGAGTTAATTTCGACATGAGTAACGAGGCACAAAGCTCAAGGCGGGCGACACTGACGGTCTTGAGCGGACAGACTTTTGACTTTGCGCATACCAGCCGAATGCTAGTGCAAGTGTCTGAGTCATCTTGTACTCTAATATATACGACACATCCGTATCCACGTTCACTTGCGTCTGCAAATGATATTATCGAAATTTTCGAATTTTGGAACACGTCTAAGTGGCGTTTAATACGTAAATCCCGCAAAACAGGTAGCTCCTTCAAATAGTTTTGCCAAATCTGCGCAATATCAGAGGGTAGTGTTTCATCCCAGTCTAATTTTAAAATACAGATTTTCTGCAAGAGTAATTTTGCGTACAAGATCACAGGAGCGGTAAAGCCGAGGACGTCGTACTGACGTGCTATCACGGACAAAACATTGCGTTTAGTACATGGGCGACTATCTAGCGATACAGTAAAAGAGAACTCGTCAGAATCAGGCGACCACTGTAAGCCAAGAACTTTAAGAGTTTGAGTTTGTTCTTCAAAATTCTTACTAGAATTTAAGCGGTGAGTATCAGGCAGTGTATCAAGTAACTGTTGACAGTTACTAGACCACTTGACGAGCTCAAAGCCACCGGCCTTAAGCAATCCTACCAGCTCATCTCTGAGCTGTAAGGAGCCCTGCACGGTGGGCGTGCTATAGCAGATGTCGTCCATGTAACAGTTTCGTGCGGCTACAGTAGCGGCGAGCGGGTACGCTGAACTCCCATCCTCACAGAGTTTCCTGACTACTCTCATCGCAAGGAAAGGGCTACTACGTAGTCCAAAGCAGACGCGATTGAACTGATAAGCGATAAGCGGTGAACACGTGTCAAAGCGGTATAAAAACTTTTGAAATTTGCGATCATCGGCGTTAACCAAAACTTGTAAGAACATTTGTTTGACATCCGAGGTAAAAGCGATTTCATACAAGCGGAAGTCAAGTAAAATTAAAAAACAAATCGTTTTGCAAATTAGCACCTGTGTGCAGCGTGTCATTTAATGAGACACGAGTACCATCAGCGGAGTCAGTCTTAGTACTGGCATTCATACAAATACGCACCTTTGTCGTTGATTTATCAACACGCACTACGGGATGATGCGGAATATAATAACCAAGAGATAATTGGTCATCATTATGAAGCGGGGATATGTAACCTTTAGTTAGGTATTCATTTATTATATTGTTATACTCGGAACGTAAATCTGCGTTAGAAACAAACCTACGCTCAAGAGACATAAAACACTTTTTTGCGTGATGGTACGAGTTTCCTAGTATGTTAGGATTCCGTGCGAACGGTAAAGAAACCGAATAGCGACCAGCGGGGTCACGTGACACATTGTTAATAAATAATTTTTCACATTCATCATTTGCGGGACTAGAAGCAGGTTCACAATGCACCTCTTCTAATTGCCAAAATTTTTGTAAAATAAAATCTATTGGCGGTTCAATCTCCATATAAGAGCATAACGAAATTGAACATGCGGTATTTTGGTAAACAGGCGTATTACCAATTAGCGTAAAACCGAAGATGGTCTGAAATCCCGTCGGCGTACCCGGGGGACCAGAGACGCGGCCTGATAACAAGACATCCGCGAATAAAGATGCACCGATAAGAATATCAATCTCGCCCGGTAAGTAAAAGGTTTCATCAGCAAGTGTGATACCTTTTAAATATGAAAGCGTAGACAAATCCACCTGCACCGATGGTAAGTTGTCGGTAATACGGTCGATTACATAAGTGTCAAGCGAAATTGAAACCGAATCATCAAATCGTGAAAACAATTTAAGGTTTGTCGCACCCTTAATTGGGTTTGATGAAGAGCCGATGCCCTTAACAAAAGCGCGGGGAATTTTCTCATATTTTAAGTTAAGCTTCTCACAACAGGAAACCGTCGAAAAACTGGATTGTGACGCAGGGTCGCAGAGCGCACGTAGACGGACAGACATAACGTTAGAATCTTTCACGATCACTTGAATTGTACCTAAAAGGCATGTTTCATTACGCTGCGAGTTAGGCTGTAAGTTACATAAAGAAATATTATTACTCGCAGTTGGTACGGATTGAGAATCATTAGTCATATGTTCTGTGTTAGTCGCCGATACGGCAGGATCCACCAACCTCGAAGATTGCGTATGTGTGCGTGGAGACACGGTAATATTTTGACCAAGCGCGGTGTGAGTATTCATCACATTTTGTTTGCGGCACAACATCGAATGGTGTTTACAATTACAATGGCGGCAATTATAAGACGATTTACAAGCGGAATTGCTATGCGTAATACTTAAACAATTGGTGCAACCGTTATTAGATTTGATGAACTGAAATCTTTTCTCGATATCTAGTTTCACAAATTCGGGACACTTATATAAATTATAGTGTTTTAATTGTTTACATAGCGGACAACAATTATTATTGGTCGAAGCGGAGACAAAAGCATGGGTTGACTTGGTACTGTACCCGGTTTTGTTGTTATTATTATTAACGGAGCGGTTCGGAGCGGGAGCGGTAATTGCGGGTGCAGTGCGGTTCAGTATCTTAGTTTGTTCCCGTAAAAATGATATTAATTCATCATAATGGGGTAAATCGGAACCACGTTTAAACATTTCAAATGAACGAGCGGTTTCAACATCAAGTTTTTTAAGGGCCAAATACATAAGGATAAAATCCGAAAGATCTTTAATATTCAGCGATTTTAAACACGAAACAGCGGAACAGAACTTGTCTAAAAACAAGTCCAAGTTTTTTGAACTAGCGGTAGTTAAAGGGCGAAATTCAAACATTTGATCCAAATAAGTAGTGGCTAAACTACGCGAGTCTTGAAAAGTAGAAACGAGTGTTTTCCAGATTATGTCGTAGTTAGTTGCGTTCGGTGTGATTCCAGAACAAATCGAAAGTGCCCGGCCAGAAAGTTTACCCATCAGGTATTGTACTCGTTCGTTGTCGGTCAAGTCCGGATTATCGTGAATCGTGGTTTTAAATGTTTCATAGAATGTTGGCCACATAGTAGCTTCACCAGAAAAACCAACGAGTTCCAGTTTTGGAAGCTTGATAGTAGGTTTTTTGGGACATTCCATGTCAAGTGGAGCTTTAACTTTAGAGTCAGCCGATTTCGAAGAATGTGATAACTTCCGGTTGATGTATTTGCAATGGGAGTAAAGATCCTCAAAAGCTGACCAACTTTGATAATTTGGTTCAAAATTAGGATTTATCAATACCTCTGTGTCATTAATTTCATCTATGATTACATGAATTTCTGAGCGTACAGTATCCAAAGTTTCGACATTGGCCATAAACAATTCTGCCGAAGAAACATCCTCTAAAGCGGTTTTAGAAAAGTCATAAACTCTCTGAAGGCGATTAAACAATTCTTGCCTTTTATTTTTAAGCTTCTTTAAACTATACGACATCTTTAATTTTGCAGCTTCTGCGGAATTTGGCATGTTATATAGTACAAAGTTAGGCAAGTACCAGAACTATTGAAAGTTTTATACTGACTACAACATAGAATAATGCTAATGAGTTAGAGATAACACGGGCGGCGGACGAACCTGTGTACGAGTACCTCTCGATAATATTAAGAATTAGCAGGTAGGCAGATAATATTTTCTGTGAAATGATCAAATGGTATAATCGCAGCGGATAAATTAACAGAATGGCGTATTTCACTGTAGATTATTTACAATTTCCAGTATATAGGAAATGGAATCACTAATATTTTGACGAATGCGGGGTTTTAATGCATAGATAATGCAAATAAGAGCGGGAATGCGGGGTAATACTGCGGGCAGAGTGAAAATTAGAGCGGAATTCACGTGTTCTTTAGACAAAGAACATGAAGATAGCGGTTGGAAATACCAAAAAATGGTTATAGATCGCAGATCAAAGGGCCTAAAATGGATCTAGATCCGGCTCGAATGGCCAAAAAATGAGCACGCGATATGACGGCAGTGCTTTGTATCACCATAGGTTTTAAAAATAGCGGGAAGTGAAGAGAAATAATTACGAAGATGAAAGATCTGACCTTGGGAAGGAGCTGCATGCACCACAAACCACGCTTCGCCTGAGCCACCAAGTCTCTGGTGTTCTCCAAGATGGTTTTCTTCTTCCTCTTCGTGCCTGGTTGCGCTCTTCTCGGCTAATCTTCTTCGTAATAGTAATAGATGAAAATGAGGCGCACAGCGGGTGCGATCTCAAAATGGCGGGCGGTAGGGTCGAGGTAGGACCTAGTCGAATGACAATCAGCGTATACCTCCGGCGTGAAAGGCTTCTGATTGACGACTGCTTGATTTGCGTCCAAAACTAAGCGGGTGGAGATGCAGCGAAAATGACAGTTGAAAATATTAATTCACAACTACCCCGCAGTATGAGAGCCACAAGAAGTGGCGCGAACACCTACATCACATAAATAAATATATTGCATTTAATTTCGTTTGGTAATTGGCACGTGGAATTTTGGAAACAAATACAAAAATCCTGAAGTCTGTTGACATGGGCAAATCAGTTAATTTTACATTTTGAAAAGTATGTAACATGTTTTCTTACTTAAAATATAATTTATTTAGGTTTAGTATACTATTTATCTATGAAGGAGTTAAGTAACTACCACGAACGAATACAAGAATGTAGAATAAGTTTACCTTACAGCCTATTATTTGCGGTCAGAAATTGGAAGTTTATGCAAAGGCACGCAGATTCAAAACGCAGAACTAGCGTGTGATTTTAATACCATCAAAAAAGGGGTGTGCGAGCAATCGGCTGGTACAGAAATCTTTAGCTAACACGGCATTAAATTCGAGAAATAAAATTCAAATTAAAAACGACAAAAATACCAATTTTCATTACCTCCATAGTAAAAGAGCGAAAACTTATCAGAAGGTCTAGTATTATCTGCATAATTTTATTATTGTATCTATTCAGAACTCAAATAAGTATTCCAGCTCTATTTTAATATATGTTTTTATGATTTTCATAACCCAAAATTAGGGTAAATTTAAGATTTTTTTATTAAAAAAAAATAGAAGTCGTATCGATGCCGGAGTTTCACTGCATGGCTTAGAATGATTTAAACTCTTGATTTTTGCAATTAAAAGAATATGCGACAAAATCAGGTTTAAACAACACACTGCGGGTCCTTATCTTTAAGTAATAACTTAAAAAACGAACAAATTTTGAAAAAACGTCAATTTACAGGTTACAGCACCGACTTGTTTCAATTTTATTTCTGGTTACGATAGTATTTTCGTTTGAAAACAATATTCCAAAAACAAAAGTGTACCAAGTATCGAAAAACAATAGAGAAACACGGGCACGTTGCTGGCCAATGATATGTGGAAATGAGCCATTTCTATTCTCACTCGATCCGGAAAGGTGCTACGCGAGATGGCACCAAGAAAATAGTCCTCGAAGGCAGCTGGAATACTAGCAATTTTCCACGTCTCGGAAACACTGCTAAAGATTTAGCACCTCTGGTAGAAAGTAGTAAAGAAACTGCATACGTGAAGCGGATTTTATTTTGAAGCAAAATTAAGAGCGGTTTTGCAGCCGGATTGTGAAAAACCCGCCTTTTTCTAAATAATCGAAACAGAACACTTAAATTAATAATTTATTCAATAGTTATTCAGCAAAACCTATTATTACCTATGTATTGTGTATGTTACCATCGTAAAGTTTCCATTGGTTTCTGTATATTAGAATTACAAATTTCTTTTTATTAAATTTTTTGAAATCCTTTTTTACAGAGTCCATAATTTTTAAATTCTAATTTTTTGAATTTCTTATTTACAGAAACCAATGAAAATTTGCGATGGCAACTTACACAATACATAGGTAATAAATAAGGTTTTGTTGAATAACTATTGAGTGAATTTCTAATTTAAGTGTTCTGTTTCGGTTAATTAGTTTTTCACAATCCGGCTGCGAAATCGCTCTTAAGACTTGAGAACTTGTTTCTACGACGGTTTTTAAGGTATTAGGTATTACCTTTAAATGTTGTATTATATATAATTGTATAAACAATGTACAGACATAGTGTAAAATACACTAATAATAAAGTAGTAAAAATACAGTGTCTGTTCATTGTTTTTGCAAAATTTTAAATGAAATGGGTTAATAGTATTGTACTGAGGCCATTTTAAGAATGTCTGTATCTCTGTCTGTTTTAACTCCAGAACCAGTCAACCAGATTTGGATGCGGTTTTCTTTATTATCATCGTAGTAACCCTGGTCAACATATAGGCTATAAGGGATATTAATAAAATAACCACCAATCCGAAACCGCAGGCAAAAGCTGGTAGTAAATAAAAGGTTATTCACTCTACGACTCAAAGGTGTCATTGTTGACCTCTGCATAACAGAAGAAAAATGCGATTTAACTCCAAAGTAAATTGCGAACATCTGTCTCAAAATTACAGTCAATGAGCCGAATACAGAATAATATGATTTTACAGTGAATGTAGAATATCTGTGAAAATAAAATAAGCCTAACAATCTTTTCCCAAGCTGGTTTTTACCATAAATGCGGTGCCGCTAGTTATTTTCTTGAAATGGTTTTTGTATTTTCTTACTTGTATTTTCGTGTAGGGTATTTTATAAAGAGCTGGGATTCTTTTAAGACTAGAAATTGTCTCTGCGTAGGTTTAACTTTTACTGAAAAAATTAATAGTACGAGTACTGTTATCTTGACAGAGCAAAGTGTCAACAATAAAATTAATTGAGAAAGGAAAGCACAAAAATCAAGTACCATTTAAATATTGCACGTAGGAATCTTCGTCACACTTCGGCACTTTTCGGCAAAGATCGCATTTTCGTATTCGTATTCCATGACAGATTGTTCTCTTCCGGTCGCCTATATACCTGTAGTCAAAATGACGCACATAATTGCTCTCGATTTCCTTTTTTTGGCTTAATATGTTCTAAAATTACTTTGAGAAAGTAGTTTTGCTGTTTTAAATATTTTTTCAATGCAAGTGCTCGTAAATGCCCACTTTTTATGCATCAAAACCGAACAGAAAGTCGATTATTTTGCGCTAGGACTTTATAATAAATTTTTTTTTAGTTTATTTACAATGGTTGGCTTTCCTGCAGCCTTTCCTGTGTACCATAAATGTTAGATTATAGTTGTTTTATTTCCTCACACTATGCATTGAAAAACGTAGTATGATAAAAGTAAGAGCAATAAATTACTCGGTTACGTTTAAAACACTCGCTACGCTCGTGTTTTATATCGTCCTCGTAATTTATTCCTTTTCGCCCTTGTAGCATACACTACTATTTTATTTACATTGTCAACTTGTAAATATTATCTGTCATCTTGTCATCATTATTATTCCAACTGATGCTGGGCCCGGTGGGGCCCAAAATATATCTTGGATTTTATAATTTTATATTGTAATTGTGCCTCATTTGTATATATATTTATAATTATATACCAAGAAATAATGAAAACGATAACTTTGACTCTTATTTACCCTGCCATAAGTTTCCAAATATTACTTACTCTTACAATTTATAATTCGGCTCATTTTCGAGAATACGAACACTGGCAAAGATTTGTAGATGCATTATATCTTTAAGGGGCTGCACAATGCTAAAATTCAGTCCTGCCCTAACGCTTTTGTTTTTTAACTGTCTATCCTGCTCTAATCAAATGACGCGCGAGCAAAACTTCCATCATTTTGAAATCGCGGCTACATTAAGACATTATATAAATATTAATAGATAGTACCTATATAATTTCTTTATGTAATAAAGATGGTTTAATTTTAGTAAATATGTGCGTGTGTTTCAATTGGTTTTAAAACATGGAAACTGAATCACTTATTCATGAAATTCATGATTTTTTAAAAGTTCTTTAATGAAAAGAAGATTGAAAGTACAAATGTTTAAGTATTTATAAAGTGTAATTAATAATTATCTTGAGTCAAAAAAATACACCATTTTTTTTTAAATTACCTTCTACGTCTATACCTTTCACTCAAGGTGATTCTTTATTTAACCGCTTGATTGTGGCAACATTATAAAGGGCTCACAAGAATTTCTTCATTCCATCCTGAAATACGGAAATGAATCATCTTCTTCACCAACAAAGAATTATAACAGTGGGTTAATTGTCAGAATTCCTGAACGTTCCCCCCTGCCACCGCTTCCCTCCCTCGTCGGAGGGTCTTCATTGAGCAATATAAATTCCTTAGGGCTCTTTCTTGTTTGCGTTCACACTTTAGGGAAACAGTGTGCTCTCGTATGAGCTGTACGTAGGTTAAAGGTTTGTGAAACAAAGAGCGGATATGTTAGAAGAATGGGTAAACCTAGGTTTGTCTTAAAGTCTGTAAATTCGGAGTTTACCCGTATAATCCTTGGTTTACCCAGCGCTTGTAGAATAATATTAGATAAATATGGAAATGAAAAAAATTAAATGCGTCAAAAAGCTAAAAAGAAGCGAAGCGAAGCGGAGCCAAGCGAAGCGGAGCCAAGCGAAGCAGCGCGCGCAGTTGCTAAACGGTTTATCTCTCTACTATGAGTAAAGTCCCACTATCCTACTATCCCACTAATATTATAAATGCGAAATTTTGTGTGTGAGGGTATGTGTATGTGAGTTATAGTGATACTGATTTTGATGATGGTAGGTAATAATTTAATTAATTAATATAACTTCCTTACTTTTGATTCCTCTTAAAAGTTAACATTAATTAATTACAGACTGTAAAAGGACATAGACTATATGAGACAGGTAGGCAAAGATATATATGTTTTTCTTTTTTCATTAACCTGAATTCCTGCTGTCTTGTGTTTTCTTATCCCTTGGTTAAAGTAGATATAAGTAATTTAATGTATAGTATAAGTTTATGTTAAAAAAAAAGACATGATCTTGCCAAGTTTCTTGCCCGTTCTTCTTAGCAAGACTAATCGAATGGGCGGAGGTAGGCATGTATTTATATATGTAACCTATTACTATGTAGTATATAGGATAGGATTTGGTCGGCCGCCTGGATTCGTGCTGGGGGCTCGGTTGGTGATCATTGAACCTTGTTCCTGGTCCCTGGTCGGGTCTCCGGTATGGGTTCGGGCGGTTGAATGGATTTCACCTTGTATAATAATATTTTACCTATAATTTTAATCGTATATATATTGCTACATAAATTAAATAAACATTTAATCTAAGTAGTTCATGTACATTTATTATTTTATTACATATATTTTTATAACATTAAAATTTGACTTGTGAAACGTGTATTATATATACCTACTTTGCAAAATAAACTTTTTGAATTTTGTTAGTATGTTTGTTACTTCTCCACACTGAAACAGCTGGACGGATTTGGATGAAATTTGGAGTGAAGATAGCTTATACGCTGAATTAACACTTAGGCTACATATTACCCCGAAAAAAAAACACTGTTGCTGTGGGAAAAAGGATGACCTAAAATCAAATGTCACGCAGAGCTGGTTGATAAGCTTCATACACAGACAAAATTCATCACACCCTTTGTGTTTTCTACTAATTAAATAATTTCAAAAACACAAAATGGAATATTTTTAGGTAACTTTTTTCATTAATACCCTTAAAAGTTAGCATCTGCGGCCAACATCAACTTGCCAAAAACAAACGTCACAGAACAAAAGTTTTAATTACGTCTTAAAATGCTAGAGGCGCCTTAATTAAAATAAAAGACAAGCTGAATAAAGACAAGATTAGCGGTCGTCAGAGGGCTACTTTAAAATCAGGGAAGTATCTTTACTTTCTACAAGCTAACTTTTTGATCATCGTCCAAATTCATACTGGAGGCTTGATAAGTGATCAGTATCTTGGATCAGTAACAATTTTTGTAAAATTCGTAAAATTAAATTTCGGCTTCCTATAGAAATTCAGTTCCAGTCCCGCAGTCCCGAGTGAATCACTATGGGGAGTCGAAATTTCATTTTACGAATTTCACCAAAATTGTTATTGATCCAAGATACTGATCACTTACCAAGCCACCAGTATGAATTTGGACGATGATCAAAAAGTCACCTTGTATACGTTTCTTCACTTTTACTTGTTATATTACTACAAATAAGGTTTTATCGAACCATTGGAAGAAAATATAAGTAATAAATTCCATGAGCTTTCTTACCTTGGTCTTTCTCTCTCTTTCTCGAGAAAAATAATTTAAAATATCAGAATTTTTGTCTGTCTGTCTGTATATGCTCGTGATTCACGTTAAAACTATCTGAACTGAAACAATTTGAATGGGATTTTCACTATTGTACAACTAGGTATCCAGCAGTTACTTTAGCTATAAATTCAAATGAAAAAATAAAGCAGACAATATAGCCGATTTTGAAGGCTTTAATTTTAGTTTTAGTGCTGTCAAAACTTTAATTATTCCAATGTAATTTCACTCATGTTCCTTACATTTAAGGGCTATTTTGCAATAAATAAAATTTTGTTTTGACATAACTAAAACTAAAATTAAAGCCTTCAAAATCGGCTTTTTTGAAGGCTTTAATTTTAGCTTTAGTGCTGTCAAAACTTAATCTTTTCCAAAGTAATTTAGCTTCTGTTTTTAACTAAGGACATACACAATATTATAATAGCTAAGCCACAACGTAGCAAATGGACGGTTCATTGTCCGTTTCAATTCAATTTAACGTAAGAGCTGTGCTCTTGTCGGTGGAGTCCTCTCCATTCACTTGAATACTCCATTCCGTACAGACTTAATTTTTAGGGTTCCGTACCTAAAGGGTAACCAACGGGACCCTAATACTAAGACTGCGCTGTCCGTCTGTCTGTCTCTCATGAATGATAGTTAGACAGTTGAAATTTTCACAGATGATGTATTTCTGTTGCCAATATAACAACCAATACTAAAAAACAGAATAAAATAAATATTTAAGGGGGCTCCCATACAACAGACATGCTTTTTTTGCCGTTTTTATAGATAATGGCACGGAACCCTTTGTGGGCGAGTCCAAATCGCACTTGGCCGGGTTTTTTCCACTAAAGTGCATCCACACTGCAGTTACTTTTTGTGGAGCAACGTTTCCTATTGTTTGTGGGCAACGTCCGATAACAAAAGTTATTTGTTGTTTGTGAAAAGAAACTACTTTATCTGGTCACTCAAATATATTCTTCACTAGTTAGGAACAACAGTTCACCACGAAGTCAAGCAGGAAAAAGAGGGCCCGCTACCTCTTCCACCGATTTTTATATCACTCCTCCGTTCTCCAAAAATGCCGGGAAGAGCTAGTCGGCCAATCAGATTGAAGAGCCAATCCGAGACGTCCACCAGTGACAGCACGGTGTTGCTAGTATAAAAATATACTAAAATAATCGTAGAAACGATTTTAAAACTCGATCATCATGACATTTGTTAGCATATGTTGCCGTGTTAAGTAACGTTGTTAAACTTTTGAAATGAGTAAACATGTGGTAATAATCGATAACATTTGTTACTGAAGTTTGTGAACATATGCCGTCCGTACAACTCGCTTGTTGCTGAAAGTTACTTCCTGAAAGCGGCTTAAGTTTTATGTCAAAAATTTCTGCTATAATACGAATATTTAATGCACTGAACAAAGATATTAAAAACTGTGATAATATTAATGTATTTTCTAGGACACTTAAGACTTTTCTATTGGAACGACCTTTTTATAATTTAAATGAGTTCTATACTGCAATGATATAATGTTAATTTAAATGAGTTCTTTGATTGATATAATATGCACTATTTTGACTTGCTTGTGCTATTAATTACTTTATTTCTATGACATAATTTCTTTATTATTCTTAATATTCTTTCATTTATTGTAATTAAGACTGATGTATACTGTAATTATTTAGATTTAAGTTCATACCTTTTACTTTTTTGCATGCCTTAATACAACACACTCTTGCATATGGCTTTGTATTTCTGCAAATAAATGATTCTTATTCTTATTCTTATTCTTAATACATGGTTAATTTTCCGAAAATAACACGTACCATCCATCCATCCATCAGTTCGTATTCGTCCACTGCTGGACATAGGCCTCCCCAATATTACGCCACTCTTGGCGGTCCTCAGTCATCCTCATCCAGCCGCCACCCGCAACGTCCTTCAAATCGTCAGTCCAGCGGGCACGAGGGCGGCCTACGCTGCGCTTTGCTGTACGTGGTCCCCAATCCAATGCCTTACGGCCCCAACGGTTTAACTTCGGCGACAGATATGGCCAGTCCACTGCCACTTCAACTTACTGATTCGGCAGGCTATGTCAGTCACCTTCGATCTCTGACAGATCACGTACCTGAACGAACGTACATCAAATGTTTTTTCAGAGAATCCAGAAAATGCTTTAAAATTCCCTGATTACGCGTGCCGACTGCGCACGAAGTGATTGTTCTAATGTTGACTTTCTGACAACATAATTTAGTTCAAAAACACTCAATAGGATTGTTGTGTACCATGGACCAGGCCTTTAAAATGTCACCGAAAGTTATCGTGTTGCATAATGTAACTCCACAAACAGTAACTTCGTAGTTGGGACATCATGCATCATGAGAAAAAAACCTGTGCAAAGCAGCATACATAAAAAAAATAACAAAAATAAACGTAGCAATACTGCTATTTCCCTCAAAACAAACATCTTTTAAAAGACCCCAAGATCGTAAAGCATTTTAAAGCGTTCGTGGTTCGATATTGATCCCCGTGATTTCCTCCGAGAGAGGGTTCCGCCGGAATTCCTGCAATTAACAGCTGCGTGATAATATTTCTTTCAACGAACAACACTACGGGCCCCTCTGATTTATCTCCTCGGAACACGAGACCGCGAATATCAGGCCCTTTTGCACGGAACCATAAAGAATGCCTCAGATACAAAAGTGGGGAGCACGTGAATTATGTTTTTCCCCTTCTTTGCATTGGCCACTGTGCGGGATTAGCCATTTTGGTATATACCAGTGAAGGAAAAAAATAAAGAAGTCTGATTAGAGCTGAAAAATGACCCCACTATAAAGTGTGTTGAACACAATTTTGTACAGCGACGGCTCCAATAGCGTTCACTGTATCTTTGAGACGGCCAATCACGGCTGGCTTAGTGTCTTATGACAACAAAATGAACCAATCTTGAGCCTTTTGCCCTTTCTAGTCTTTGGTGCTATTTTCGAGTGACACTGTTAGAAATTCGTCTTCTGTGTGTTTTTTAATTCGCCTGTATATATTGTATTTAGCAAGACGATGCAAAGCGGTCCAGTCACACCTCAGTATTATGAAACAAAATTTTAGAAAAACCTTACTTGCTTCTGTTACAAAATGCAATTACACGTTACCCATGATTATCATGGTACTAGGGTCAGGCCACGAGCACTCAGAGGTGGTTTCTTTTGTATCGAGAGTCGAGATGGCGGCATTTCTTTTGACGCGGGGGCGGCAGGTGTCATGAATGAACCGCTTTGCATCGTCTCGCTAAACGTAGTATAGTTAAGACTGACTACGGATACTCGTAAGTATGAAAACGTTAAACGTTTAAATAAAAAATAAAAAAACAACCAACCGAATTCATACTGGAGACTCGGTTAGTGATCAAGAATAATGTTTAATAACCATCCAGGTGAAATTAGAAAAGAAAAATTGTTTCCCATACGATCGTTATTGAAATAGCTAAATCGTAGGAGCTACTCGTATATCTACTATTTTAATAGGTTTCAAACGTGTATAGACCGCCTCTGTGCCTTAGTCATTATCCTAGTGTTTCAAGTACTCAACTACTAATTCGAAAGGCGACGGTTCAAATCCCGCAGTTGTAGATGTGTGTTCGGCTGCGTGCTTCGAAAGGTACGTTAAGGTGGCTCCGTCAAAATAATTAGCAACTCGATTCATGGTGGTTGAAATTTCGAACAAAACCATATTAAAATAAAGTCCTTATCAGCTCGAACTGATTAACGGCTAACGGCTGTTACGTAAGTCGCTGCGGCTGACAAGTGCGAAAATAGTGTGTTTTTAATTTATTTTATCTAAAATAAAATTAATATTCAAGAACTGAGAAAACCAAATCATTTTATATTATTTTGTCTAGAAGTTTATAAATTTACATACTGTTTAAATAAAAACTGCAGCAGCTATGTTGTCACAAGTGAAATAAGGGTAAACTTAAAATTTTCTTGCCTCACTTCTGTACATTATAATGAAATTCAGGAAAAACCACATCACTATTTGTATCATGCAGATTACTATGTATTTTTCATCTGCTGAAAAATGCTATAGTTACCGTATAACATGGTTATAAAGTTACGTAGTTCAAGGTCGTTGGCGTTCGTAGAAGCCTCTATTGTGCTCGAAGTACGGCAATAGGGCTCACCGCCAATCACGTTGGGATTTAATAATCGTCGGTGAAAAGTGAGTGTACGAAAGAAGACGATGAATTTCATTCCACAGTCTCTACTCGGAACTGCCTATTACAACCCCTAGAGAGTTCATGTTGTGACAATGTCTATCTTAGAGTAGATTTGACTTAAAACCTCACTAAAATAAGGGAGCGACCAAATATTTTTTTTATAAAAATTTCTTCGTAGTATTAACTGGAGTGTTACCTTTTCAGGCTCAATCCTATATTTGTGAATATTCAAAAGAAGGATATAACAGACATACAAATAGAAGTTGGACCTTTCAATCAGATCGTAGGTTGTTGACCCGAGCGGCGTCTACTTAAGTCGAACTATTTCTATTCTTTTTCGGGGAACGGCAAAAATATTTGCAAATTGGTTTTGAATTACACTGGATGGAAAGCATTTTAACAATATTGAAAAAAAAAACAAGTGCCATGAACGGACGTGAGGTAGCACACGCAGCAAATGGTACTGTCAGAATTGAAATCGGTAAAAAACAAAAATTTATTTAGCAAACGGTTGCATATTTATAGCTGGAAAAAGATATGAAATTTTGAAGAACCTTAAGCAGCCATGGTCGGACTCAAAATACGATGAAATTCGGTGCATAAAAAACACATTAACCATACCCCGTCTATAAAATAGATACTACCAGAAGGCCGACTACATACAACGAGCAAAAACAGACGCACACATGCTTAGATATTGGCATTCGACCGAGATCGTCGTACGTACGCGTCTATTTGTGCGTGCGCCTGTTTTCGCTAGTTATGCGGAGTGAACCTTATGTAAGTGGTTTTTTTGTATCCCGGCGGTCGGCTCTTGGGCTCGGGCAAAAACAGGGTTTAGCGTTCTCACTTTTGACGGTAGTAAATGGTACAATTTCTAAACAAAATAAATAACACTTGCTACTCGATAAAATAAAGTACAAGAGTTGATGAGAAAATTGCAATAAAATTTAAAATTTACTTTAGGAAAAAATGCAACCATTCACCTTGACAGCTCGCCGGTGATTGAGGGTCGCGACCGTAAAATAGAAGCGTTTTTCAATGAAATTCCAGATCTTTTTCTGAATTAACTATAAAATGTTGCTGCAATTTTCTCATCAACGCTTGTACTTCATCTTATCGAGTAGCAAGTGTTATTTAGTTTGTTCATAAATTGCAACATTTAGTGCCCGAGCGCCAACCCTTATTCACCATTAAAAGCAGTATTTCTCCTTAATGACAATTATAATTCACACTAAAATTAGATCACACAGTTTGAAGTTCTAAACCATTCTTATCGGAATAATATATTTATTGAACTGTACAAATTATTTTATTTTACTCAAAACCGCGAAAACACGTTGAAATAAAATCAAACATATTGCCAATTTCAACCTTCTTCGAGTATCAAGCTTCCCCGCCCCATAAAAGAATAATTTTTGCGCAAAATTTAATATAAACAAATACACACTTTAATAGTCCAGATTGCAGTATTTAAGGCTTATAGTAACTAAACATAGTAAATAGAATTTATTCTAAAATATCCTAGCTATAAATTATTACAATTTAACCAATTTTATTAATGAAATTAACAAACCAGTCTATATTTCACAAAAATGCACATATCTCGAAAACAAGGATTGTACTACAATATTATTAAATTTTTGTTAAGTATTATTTTTATTAGTTAATTAAACAATTATTCTGAAGAAGATGAAAAACAAGCTTTTTCTAAAAAAAATACTGATGTAAAAGGAGTATTTGAATTTTTTTTTATTTAAACACTCACAAACGAAATTATTACAGCGAAGAAAAAACTGTTCGAATCCTAAATATCCAAGCACAGGCATACATCATTACGTCCCTTTTTGTCCGACCCTTTCTTTGTGCTCTTCCCAAAATTGGGTTCAAGTCAGAAACCAAATATTTCATTGTTGCAAATGCAAA
Organism: Ypsolopha sequella; assembly: GCA_934047225.1. Classification (NCBI taxonomy): domain Eukaryota; kingdom Metazoa; phylum Arthropoda; class Insecta; order Lepidoptera; family Ypsolophidae; genus Ypsolopha; species Ypsolopha sequella. The sequence continues at coordinate 23,134,184 of OW203997.1, forward strand.
TATCGTATTGGATCATGATGTTTCCAATTTTCTGGAGGACATCTCTATTTACGTCTTTGGTTGTACATACGAGTACAATACTTACTTATACATTAATTTACAATTATTTGCTTTTTGCTATTTTGGTAACCATCATAATACTAATTAAATTTAAAAAAGAAAACATGTTTTGTAAAAGCAAGTCAACTTTAATATTAAACTTTAAACTTTCACGATTTTCACACATTATAAGCATAAGATTCGGGTCTTAATCGCGTAAACATACAACATACCTTAACGGTTATGTGCTTGACGTTTCGAAGCCTCTGTAGGCTGTCGTGGTCACAAGCGAACTGACGAGATTCAGCAGCAGAGTGTCCTTGGCGAGCCGGCGGTAGTAAAACAGTAATTTGCAATGATCTACCGCACTTTGTTTTTAATAATAATTGTTAATAACGTGACACACGACTAGGGATGGGTTTCCTACCGGGAAAATTCCCGGAAAGTTTCCGTGAAAATACCCGTTTGGGATGATATTCGCGTGTTTTCATTTTGACATTTTGTTTTAACATATTTTGAAATAAAAGCTATCCAACATGGTGAATAAGTAGTTTTGCCGTGTTGTACCTAAATGACAGAAAGTCCTTCTTTAATTGATTTTTCCATATAATTTGTTTTCTCCGTACACAAAATAATTTCAATATTTTTTTTCTCAGAAAGTAATGCATATTTCAGAAAAACGTAATCAGTAAAAGGTGTTTGTAATAGCGCCAGCAGTCTATCACAAAAAAATCGTTCGGTTACTTAACCTTTTAATTAAATATTTTCAAGTGCCTGGAAATTTTCCCAAACGGGAATTAACCCGGGAATTTTCCCGCGCCCATCACTACACACAACACACAACGCTAAGAGTATCAAGGCACATATTTGATGATAAATCGAGTGGTTTGAATTTTTGTTTAACAGAACACTATGCCGGAGATAACTTTAATATGTTCGTAATATACCCATCCCAGCCCACTATCCCATTCCATCCCACTATCGCATTCCATCCCACTAATATTATAAGTGCGAAGGTTTGGATGGATGTTTGTAACTCCTTCATGCCGGCCGTAGTTACTAAACCGATTGGGCTGAAACTTTGCGCAAACGTGACCTGGAATAGGACATAGGCTACTTTCTATTCTATAAATCAGTTGGGATGGCAAGGAGGTGTCAAGTTCTTATTGAAAAGTGATGTACTCCTTAACGTTGTACCTACTGAAAAAATTGGGCTGAAACTTTGCACAAATCTAGTTCTAGACTTGGAATAGAACATAGGCTACTTTTTATCCCATCAAGCAGTTCCCATGGGAACCAAAAGTAGTATCGGTCAAAGATCGGATCAAATTAGAGATGATGAGAACCCAAAACATTCCAAATACTCCAAGCCAGAGCCAGGTCAACTTCGTACTAAAAAATTAATGGTCTGAAAATTATTTACAGTTTCGATACGACTATACAAAAACTTAATAAACGCGGGCGAAGCCGCGAAGAAAAGCTAGTGCTTCATAATTGAAAGTAATCCATACTTGTATTCTGTGCCGTAACTCAAAATTATGCTATGGACAGAAAAAATATTGGAATTACTATATTCATCTCTTTCTGTCTAAATAGGTGCAAGCGTGATAAACATTTTCTTTAAATATGGTTGCCGTAGAATTCGTTCCAAAATCGAAAATCTGGCTTACGTCCAAACAAACTCCATTAAATATTCCAATCGAGCATATTTTATGCGTCTGGCAACACCGTATAAAGTCTTAAGTAGGGATACTAGGGATCTAGTTGTGTGTACTCTTATATGTACGAAGTGCTTCTGTTTCTTAATGTCTCTCGGCAACTGAGCTCGGCAATCATCACATTTCATAGAAATCCGACGACCGACCGACGCGACGTCTGATGAAACACGAAGTTTGCCGAGAGACAAGAAGCATAGATACTTTAGATCTCGTTGTGTGTACTCATTAAATTCTAAAAGTATCTAGTAGTAGACAATTTAACATTTTATAGATAATTCGTTCGTTACTTATAGTGAAGCGGGTTACCTAGTTTTATATTTTAAGAGTTGCTTGTTGTCAACAAGTAAAAATACACATAATATAATATAAAATAAATCGTCAAGACATGAATCCCCGAGGGAGTGTCAGAGGAGTTCCGAGTGTAAACTGTGAAATGCAAGTCACAATCCACACTCGGTACACCCGCGTTTCACCGACGATTATTACGCCAACGTGATGGGTGGTGCGCCTAAGGCCGTTCTTCGGGCTTAAATATCACGATGTATTCCTTCACCGTTCAGTAAGTGTTAAATATCAAATAAATATGCCATAAACTTATGTCTGTAAAGATATTTCTTCCAGTTTATATCTGTAGATAAGAAAAAGTATTGCCGAGACATTATGTATAAATACATACTTGTCTATATAATTTGCTATGTAAATATACTGCTTACTAAATTTAGTGGAACCACGTGGTGGTTCATTCTTCTGTTCATGATTTTTGTAAATCTACGTGTACTGAATAAATATGTTACTAATACCGTTAACGGTTTCTTTGAAATATAAAACTTAAATATGTACCATAATAATTATTCTAAATTAAAAATAATACCTTAAAGTAAAGACTAACTACAAAGAAAGTAAAATAAAAACAGCCTAAATTTAACAAAATCATTTATCGTTCTTATTACATTTTAAATTAGTTTAATTTTATTTTTCCAAATAAACGTACCCACATAAATTTTAAAGTTAGTCAATTTTATGTCAAACTGCTTGAAAATTACACAAAGCTTAAACCAAAAATGACTCTATACTGAAAAATTCGAATTTAACAAATTTTAAAATTACATAGAATGAAAAAACAGCACCAGAGATAGCATTCAAATGGTGGTCTTTAAATTCAATATGGAGAAGTGAATATTCTTTGCGTAATTTCAGATGTTTCAGAACAGAATTATTTCAGTACAAGCTTTATCCCGCGGCTTCGCTCGCGCTAGTTTAGTTTCCGGGTTAAAAAGTAGCCTATGTCACTTTTCGGCCCATAAGCTACTCGTATATCTATGCAAAAAATTACGTCGATCCGTTGCTCCGTTGCTGCGTGAAAGAAGGACAAACCAACAAACAGACTTTCGCATTTAGAATAGGGGTTACGAAGGTACCGATTTTAATTAATTTTCTAGTGGTTTGTTTGAACAATTAGTATTCATCTTTTATAATAATATAACGTGGGAGAGTTCATTCATATGGTCGCTTGGTGCACAATATGGTCCAGACTTAAACAAGCAACATTAAAAATTCTTTTAATATCTTGTAAATAGGTTAGATGTAAATAGTTTTTATTTTTTTATTTTTTTACCTATGCATTATATTTTTTTCTTACTTCATTGTGACTGATGCCGGGAACGAATGGCCCGAAATATATCTCACAAAAATTTTATTTTACGTTGTTTTATGTTATTCTTATCATTTATAATAATATAATAATATGTTTATTTATGAAAACAGAGATACAACAAATTAGTAGGCTAGCCTTGACGCCTAAAAGGGGTGTATGTGCCTGTGCTATAGGCGTCAAGCTCTTCCGTCACAGTATGCAGAACAGGTATGAACATGTACATATGTATTACACTATAATATGGCACTATAATTTATCTTACTCTAGCATAGCGTAATTTGTTTTGTAGCTATTACCGGACACATTGAGAACGCAACTACGAAGAGTAAATGTACAAAATAGTCAAACCACAGACAATGTAGAAATAAATTAACAATAGAGGAGTGTAATATTGAGTTAAATCGTTGTTCTCCAGTTTAATTAATACAGTCTTAAACCACAAAACTGCAATATAGTAAGTACATATTTCTCAATTAAAACTATCTGGCTGAACTGCAATTCGATATCTTGTGATTTTCATGATTATTCAGGAAACTGAATTTATGCGAAATAATTGGAAATTGCTCTGGCAATAATGTAGAGAGGTATACAAACTAAAAGTTGTATTGGCTGTTTTAAGGTAGTCCATCCCGCTTAGCTGCCATATAAATGCTTTAAATTCTGATGGTCTTGCTCTTAATAAACCTTTGCACGCATCTTTATATATTTTTTCCTTCCCCCCCACACCGTACTCTAACCCATCTCTCATCAAGTAGTGAAACATGGCGACATATTCAACAAGCGCCAAATTGGTGAAATGGTTTCAGATAAAAACTGTTTTCCATGAAACGGTAATTGTTTATTTATAGAAAAGTGTATAAACTTAGTCTTCTTTACATGAACGATGTCTGTATTTCTCTGTTATTTTATTTTCGGCATAGATAAAAATTATACATATTGCTAAACTTTGCGTACAAACGAGGTAATAATCCTGACAGCTATTATGATGGTGTTTAATAAAATTTTGCTTTTCGGGATGTATAGAGACGTCGTAGTCTGGTCATCATCAGCGCACAGGTGTTTGGGCACGCTGGGCACGAGAGCGATGGTTCAAAACATAAATTACAAACTACCTACAAATTTTATGAAAAAAAACTGCAAAATTAAGTTGGTCGAGTATTCGGGTCGTAACCTTCAAACTACTTCATAAATCGGCGTTTTCAGTATTTGTTGTTTAATTACGACATATGGTACATAATACACAGAAATTGCAAATTCCTAACTACTTTAGTCTTTGAAATATACCCCGTAATAAAAATCGTCTAAAAATGACAACTTTGATAGCCCCCCATTTCTATATTTTTAAAGATAAAAAATTAAAAAATTAAAATATATTTACTATACTCTATTCAATGAGTTCTAGACAACGACACCACACATGCAAGGGAAAAAAAAAGAATTTTTTTCGGCTACATTTTCATTTATGAGGCCCTTCTGATTTGGTTTGGTATTGAGTCAATATTTTACAAAACATATCTAAACACGTCTCTATCTCATTCCGTCTTAGAGCTAGAGACCCATGACATATAGATGCACAGACAGACAGACAGACGGACAGCGCAGTGGTAGGTCTCCGTTTTGCCCTTTGGATACGGAACCCTAAAAAAGTTGAATATGATGATTAGTAGTTAAGTAGTTTCAGGTAAGTATATAAAATAACGCGTCAAGAAACTGGTCGCCACCAAAGAATGAAAATATCAGCTTTATCATCCAAGTTGGCCGACGATTGGCAGACGTATTAGTGCCGCCATGACTCCATATAAGTTACTCACATGAGTTTATGAATCTGTTGAAATTCATGAAATTCTAGAATAAATTTATAAACAAAAGCCCCAACCAAGCAAAAACAAATAAAACCCTTCATGTTGCGGTGAATACTGAGCCCGATAGATGAAGCGTAAGTTTAGCAATATCGAAACGGCCCGCGGGCTAACGAAATTGCCAGGCTAACTGCAGCGCGCTGCGATTTCCAGGACAACCCTGCGGCGGCGGCACTATCCATCCTATCACAACAGTATACGCATGGATTGGCTTATGTGTACTTAGCAATAGAGTCTATTGTTGTTTACCTTGTTTTCTATCTCGATGGTATTATAGATCAGACTTCTGCCATGGGTGGGTAGCTGGCAGTATAATTAGGTTTAGTTAGGGCTACCACAAGTCTGATAAGCCCATGTCGTACACTATGTATTTGTGTCAACCTGTTATACCGTTATATAGGTTGCATGGAAGGAGCTTCCCCAAGAGACGTAAACTTAGATACAACCACTGATTATTCTTAATACGTCTGGCGCCCCCTGGACAATTACATCAAGACCAAACTGGTTCAACTGGTGGTAGGATTTGGCCGTGGTCTGTCACCACCCTCCTGACAAAACTATGCCGCTAAGTTACTCGTTGTCTGGCCGTACTGGGATAGTCTCTTCTTTTTTAGTTACTTTCTGGACAAGTGCCCTTCATCTGAAAGGGGCAAAGAAGCCCTTAATCAAAAAGGCTGTCATACAAAACGATCAGCATATGTCATATTTAAGTTTTATAAGGCAGAAAATTGTATTCTGCCGGCAAATATATTAAGTTGGTATGCTACTTATGCCCACCACAAATATCATAATTGATTTGCGAATAATGTCACATTTGATTGTCTGGCAAAGTAATTATTTGTCCAGCAGAAAAAGTAATAACCAGCAAACTGCAAATGTTTTATTTGATAAAACAAGAAGATTTTTTTTTATTTATCATTCATGATTTCTCCGCTTCACTCGGCTCGCTAATTTATTTCATGTAAACCTAACACACTCCTCCTCGCCCTGCTTGTTGTCGGCAAAGATTTCAAAAGTTTAGATGAGCCCTGGCACCTGAAATCTAATGCATTGTTTTTGAATGCGTGTGTTAACATAATACCAACGCGCGCACACTTATGAGTGCGCAATCTGTCTACCTACGGTCAGCAAACTGATCAGACTACTAAAGTTGTTAAAATTATTAACTTTAGGCGTATCACTGTGTTCAGATGAGCACTGATTCCAAACGTATAGCGTCACCCATTTAAAGGTAGAAACATTTTGGTGCTGTCAAAGTACGGTAAGGGCTTATCTTTTTTTTTTAAATCGTTGGTTGTCGCAGCTATTTTTGACTGTTTACCAAAAAACTTTCGTAAACCTAATACCGATAAAAAACCAAAAAAAAACTGAGTACTTCTTGCGGTAAAATAATAAATCTGTTGTTCGATCAATAACTTAAACGGCTGATTTTTCTTTCTGAATGAATCATATAAATGGCAGGACAAATAATTACCTAGTTGTCAATCAAAAACTTATTCTAATAGTAAACCAAAGGCGAAAAAAACAACACAAACAGTTCAAACAGGTCGATCCCCAAAATGGGTTAGTCAGAAGTCATATATCTAAATTGTATGTATGTATTACTATACTATGTGGCTAAAAGTGATAGCTCATTTGCTGTTTTTGACACCAAAAAGCTCAGACCAAATAAAAAATTCAAGACGGAGTGAGCGCACTCCTTGTAACGGGTGAAGCAGCCCAAAAATGAGACAGTTCCGTGTTCGTACACGTCTTGAAACTCACACATCTCACAAATATATTAAGTTGGTATGCTACTTATGCCCACCAAAAATATCATAATTGATTTGCGAATAATGTCACATTTGATTGTATGGCAAAGTAATTATTTGTCCAGCAGAAAAAGTAAAAACCAGCAAACTGCAAATGTTTTATTTGCAAAAACAAGAAGTTTTTTTTTATTTATCATTCATGATTTCTCCGCTTCACTCGGCTCGCTAATTTATTTACATGTAAACCTAACACACTCCTCCTCGCCCTGCTTGTTGTCGCCAAAGATTTCAAAAGTTTAGATGAGCCCTGGCACCTAAAATCTAATGCATTGTTTTTGAATGTGTGTGTTAACATAATACCGACGCGGAATCTGTCTCAGTTTTTACTACGCGGCAGGCAACACTCGCACTCATACTCACTTGGTAAACACATGTTTACAAACCGGCCTCACTTCAATTATTTAATGTTGACAGCGCTTCGTGTAAAAAATATTTCGCCTGAGCCAAAAAGGCATCAAAAATCACATGGGATTTATCGCAACAGAATATTAACTCGGAAAGTTCTGATTCAGGCTTGGACAGGTTCACTTAATATGAAAAGTTATTATGATTCTTGTTTCATATAACACTATTCTGGGGACCTAAAAAGGCCAACTTGGGTGAATCATGAAATGATTTGAAGTAGGATAGAGACAGAATTTCTTCATGCGTGCAAAAAAGACGGCATTACAACAGAATCATAATATGATTCATCCAAAGCGGCCTTTTTAGAGGACCTGATGTCGTACTTGGACAAAAAAAATTTTGTTGAAAGCTTTTAAGAACAGAGTCTATGGGCAATTAAATCGACTTTGGCAATTTGTCTCCACGTATTTTCTCTTATGATTTATATCTTGGATATTCTGCAATTAATATTATGAATATTATCCTATTATGTAAAAGTAACTAAAGCTCTTAAGCTCAGATAGCCCTAGACATGGAAGACGATAGATTTTATACTTCGTTGTAAGCCCCATTAGCATTAGGGGCAAAGAACTATAGCAACTACGTAAGAAGAGGTTCCGAAGTTAGCTGATAATTTTATTTATAATTCTTGATGCTAGATACTCTCTTCTAATACTGAAACTGCATAGGTTAAATGTTAATACTGATTTTAAAAGTATAAAAAAATATTGGGAGTGTATTACAAACCAGAAAAGACCAAAAAACTAATTTCAAATAAGACAAATATTTTGAAAAATTCCTTGGGCCAGGATTCGATCCTGCAACCTCTTGCTTACACGGCAAGTGCGCTACCGACTGCGCCACCGAGGTACACTAGCTTATAATGCACATACGGATCGCTCACGGGGGTGTTATGTGATTTCACGCCTTGTTCGAAGCCAAATTGATAACAAATTTTCATTAAATTTTATGAATAAACATCCAAAAGAGTACATAATAATTTGGGCTTTCGTCTTTGTTTGCCCCAAAAACCAAAAAAACAAAATGAAATACAATATAGCTTTGCATAGAAAATATTTTAGTGTGTTGTGTACCAAACCTGAGTACCATACAGTTTATCTTTAAGTCAAATTTGACAAACAGGTGCCTGGACTGGCGCCTGTAAACTGTAACCTGTAAATTGGTGAAATAGCCGCCTAGGGGCACTATTCCGGGAGAATCTGTGGGGATAACATTTCCTGATATCGATACTAAAATGAATGCGATTTGATAGTTGAAATAAAATGTATCTGTCAAGGACACCATTTCGATAGACTGGGGATGATTCTAGGTAATCAGTCAAGATCAGATGTCATAATTTGGTACTAAAAATAAGGATATCGGGCTTTTACAAAATGAGATTTTTGTTTGATGACACGACAAGCTGCTGAGAATTTTAGGCCCTATGTGTAAATTAAGGTGATCAAAAGTAGATTTTCACAAGAATATATGAGATTATTGAATGAAAGACCACCACAACACACATGCGAATTGTTCGGTTGTTTTTAAAACATCACAGAACAATTTTTGCTGCTTTTTGGAATAAATAGACCAATTTGTATTTAAAAAAAATATATACATGTTTGTCTTAGAAAATGTGTGGTGAGGACGTCACTTAAGAAGCCCCTTTACGCCTGGATTTTTCTTAAGATTCATACAAAAGGTAAAAACTGAATGTGAAGTTATCAGCTTTTATTTTTTCATAAGTATTATCTAGCAACATCTAACTACGTCTCTACAAAGCCCATAATACAAAATTGGATGAAACACCATCATAATAGCTGTTCACGCCACAGCGTGACGCGTGATCCGCGCATGCGCCGGATGACTAAGTCTCGCACCGCGCGCCGGCTCGAGGCGCGCGCGGGCGCTGGTCCTTTTTCTCTTCCGCGCTGGACATCGTCCTAACCACACGTGTGCACACTCGCGCCGCCGACACACCCAATATCGCGTACCTACCAGTGTTGTGTTCACGTTATATACCAGTGCTGTGTTTATTACTCCACGAACCAAGACATTCTGCACATCCCTGCCCAAGGCGCCGTCTCAACCTGCCCAACAAGAAGGCTCGGCCCGTCAGCGCATTCGTCGGCTCGCCCACAACATTCAGAACAAAGGTTAGTTCTCCCACAATCTTTTCTTATCCTGTCTGCTCATATCCTCAAATCCCATCAGCTCTGCATTCCTGTAACCTCGCGGTTACATATTTGGCCCTTCGAACCGTTACTGAACCAGCCCCCGTCGATTTACTACAGTCCATTTTCACCCGGTTACATATTTTCGCCCCTTCCCGGCCCCTTTTTCCGGCAAAAAATATTTTGTGGTCTCGAATACCTATTGCGGGTAGGTAATTACCGCGCCCGCGCCGCCTAGAACATTCCATTTATCTGTATAGAACCGGCCCCCCCCGCCCCCGGCACAGAATAAACTCACTTTCATCCCGTTTATTATTATTATTCAGCTCAGATAATATAATTATATCCATTCAGCCCAATTGTTTATTACAGTCCACTATATTTCTTTATTAAAACCCCCGACCCGACCCGACCCAATTTACCTATTTTTACCCAATTTTTGCCCGCGGAGAGGTGTAAATCTGCCCATTGTCAAAGATAGTTTTCATATCTTGCGAGATATTTTTTTGGTGCGAGTATAAATTCGCTTTATTTCGTGCATTTACATACGTTACATATATACATAAGTTACGTATGTTCAGTACATACGTATACATTATAATATAACGTAATTACGTTACGTATTACCAAAGCTTGATTTGCATCATTGGATTGTCCACTCATTTAGATCCGATTTCGGCCAGGTAAATACATTCTTTGTTTGTTTACGCACTCAAAGAAGTAGGTAGGTATTTTATTCTATAAATAGAATTTACCACGGCTGTTGTTTTTTTTTTTTTGGAGTTGTACTATCGTGTAAGCAAGAACTAACGCGTATTGTCGGCACATGATTTCAAGGCAAATAACATAAAAGTGAACAAGTTCATCAGCCCTTTTCGATATTTTATGTTACGGTAATCTTGTGTTACGGTAATAGATTGCCGGACAGTTTTTTCGTGTTATTGCCTGCTTTTTAACCGGGTACATATAGCACAAATATAGTAAACAATTTTTTTTTTTTCCTCTTCTCATCTCTGATCTTATTGTTTATGGTACACATATAGGGTGTTCCACGTTGGTTTATCAGCTCATATACAGGTTGTTTAAAAAAAAAAAATTTTTTTAAGTGTTCCGTGTTCCGTTTGAACATAGTCATTGTTACTTCATCCGCGCAAGTATCTCAGCTCTATTCATCTATCTCATCAATTATTTCAGTTGTACGCTAGCTCTTATAGTTCAGCTCAAACTCGTTGCGTATTTTATCTTAGTAAACAACCACCTAGTTTAACAAGATTAAGATGCCTTCGAAATCACAAGCCGCGATTTTTCGTGAAGCCATAAAGGCGATAGTTCTGTTAAAGGAGATTGGTGCGGCGGTCGAAGCTGGTGACAGAAAAACATATTCTGTGCCGGACTTCACCGCTCGTTACGCAAACATACAACACGTTAAAACTAAGTTAGAGGACGTGTTTTATGAAATCCTTGACGATGAGGATCTGTCCGACGAAACTGAGGCAACCTACACGGAAAATTTTCAGTCGGCACTTAGCAACTATGATGCTATACTAGTGGCATTCGAAAAATTAAAAGTAAAATCAGCTCTTCCGGACAAGACGCAACCCCTCAGCTCAGGTACACCCGTTGGTGTTCTACCAAAAATACCAATTCCGGAGTTTCACTCGAACGTGGAAGAATGGCCCTCGTTTATTGCCGTTTTTAGGAGCCTTATCAGTGAGATGGCTACAGTCTCGGATGCTGTCAAACTGCATTATTTGTTAGGCGCCCTAAAGGGTGAGGCACATGATATGGTGAAACACCTCTACCCTACCAACGAGAATTATCCCATAGCCATGGAAATTCTCACCAAGCGTTACGACAATCGTCGCGTACTCATTGACCGATTTGTGGACATTATAATGAACCTTCCGCACATCCACATGCGCTCGGATATCCGCACATCGTTCTTAATTCCGCTTATCTCAGCGCAAAGCGCTCTCCGCAATCTTGATCTGCCCATGAAGGATTCTGACTATGTTTTCGTGTCCATGGTGGTGCGAAAACTACAAGGCGAGCTCCGCACTCTTTTCGAGCGGAAGTACGGATCTCGCGCAACTCTGCCCACGCTCAAGAACCTCATTGAGTTTTTAGAAGAGCACGCACGCTGCAAGGAGAATGAGTCATCGTCCCTTGCGTCACAGGATGCTCCTTCTTCAGCACGGCTCGGCCCGTCAGAAAGGCTCACTCAGCTCAATCAGCTGCTTCAGCCCACTCGAGGTACTCCACGTCAGCCCTATCAGGCTCATCAAGAGTTCCGCCCCATAGCTCCTCGGCAGGACAATCGCTCCCCCCGTCCTATTCGTCAACCATTTTTGGCATTTGCGACAGCGCCAGTTTACTCGGCTCAATCATCCCCATCACCCACTCGCCAACAGAATTATTCGGCTCAACCTTCTTCCCCTACTGGTGGTATGCCATGCCCATACTGCAGGAATAGGGGACATAAGCTCATCGCCTGCCCACAATTTAATAACCAACCGGTTCAAGGTCGGTGGGATTTTGTGAACTCACGCAACCGGTGCCGACGCTGTTTGGGTCCTCATTATGAGAACGAGTGCAGGTCTACACGGGCATGCAAGGAGTGTGGGCGGACTGACCACCACACTTCATTGCATCGCCATGGGGCCATGTCTCCGACACGCTCATCTGCTCATTTGTTGCCTCCATCTCTACGTGAGCAGCCCAGACAGCGCTCAGCGCATGAGCCTCAACACCATTCGGCACATGCTACACAGGCATACACGTCCCATCCCAACTCGCCCACTCAATCGCGATCGCCAAGTAGGTCTCGGGTAGGTAGGCAACAATGACTGCCTACAATAACAGAGCACTATGAAGGCGAGGACGACCAGCACTCAGCACACTCATCACACATTCACTCATCACATACACACTCAGCTCATTTTCACTCAATGACTTCAACTCCAACAGAGAATTCCTGTAACTCCGCACAACGTGTAGTGAACGTCACTAACACGCCAATTTTGTTGCCAACCGTCTCACTTAAAATAGCAGACGTACATGGTCAATTTCACTCAGCACGAGCCCTGTTAGACTGTGGAAGTATGCTGACTCTTTGTTCTCAGCGCATGGCCAGAATTTTAAAATTACCATTAAAACATACATCTCTAAAAATCGCAGGAGTTGGAAATCAGCACACACAAAACTCAAAGGCATCAATCACAATTGTATGCCGATCTACACACCGTGACACACCTACGATCACGGCCACAGCTCATATATTGAAGAACTTAACTGGGTACCTACCGTTAGAAAAGGTTCCAGATCTCGCTCAGTTAACAGGTCACCCACCGATTCCTCTTGCTGATCGAGAATATCACACACCAGCTCCGGTTGATCTAATACTAGGATCTGACGTTCTTGGTCAAGTGTTAGACGGAACCAAGGTTTCGCTCGGCCCTGGCAAGCCCATAGCCTTCGGCACGATATTCGATTTTACATTGATAGGACCTTTCGAAAGTTTACATACCTCACCCACGAATCAGGTCAATTCAGTTCACATTGTCGGCTCTCACACGGACTCAGAGCATTCCACTCATGACATTCACAAAAGTCTTGAGAGGTTTTGGGAATCCGAGGAACCCCAAACCTACAAGCATACCAGCCCATTAGAGGAACAGTGTGAGGACATTTTCCGCACCACAACTACTCGTAAACCATCAGGTCAATATATGGTTACACTGCCCTTTCTGCACAACGCGCCGACATTAGGTTCCACTCATGCTATTGCGCTACGCAGGTTTCTCAATTTAGAGAAGAAGCTGCTAGCGAACCCGCCCTTCCGCTCGAAATACGTAGAGTTCATGTCAGATTACATAAAATTGGGACATATGTCGCCGTGTCACCCCAATACCTTTGCTCATAAATCCCATTTCTATATCCCACATCATGGCATATTCAAGCCAGGATCAGAAAAGTTACGCTGCGTCTTTGACGGAAGTTGTAAAAGCTCAAATGGCGTCAATTTAAATGATTGTCTTCATACAGGTCCAGCTCTTCAACAAGATATTGTTGACATTATCATGTCCTTCAGGATCCACTCACAAGTTTTCAGCACAGACATCCGAATGATGTTCAGAAATATCCTCATTCACCCAGAGCAAAGACCTTTTCAACTCATTCTCTGGCGGTCTTCACCCGACCAGCCCCTGCTCACGTATGCCCTTAATACCGTCACATATGGATTAAGGTCCAGCCCATACCATGCCATCCGCACTTTACTCCAATTGGCTGATGACGAAGGTCATCGCTACCCCCACGCTGCTCAGGTCCTCCGCAAATCAATATTTGTGGACGACATTCTCTCAGGTGCAGATTCTGTGGAATCTGCTCAGTCGCTCCAAAGCGACCTGATCGAGTTACTCGCTCTAGGTGGCTTCCAGCTCAGTAAATGGACCTCCAACTCGCCCCAGCTCCTTGAACGGTTCCCAGATGACCAGTGTGACATGCCCAAGGACTTTGACTTCAGTCCCGACTCTAATTCCATTAAGGTTCTGGGAATACAGTGGATTCCTCAAACTGATGAGTTCACTTATCGCATTTCTCTGCCCACTCATGCTCAAGTCACAAAGCGCTCCATTCTCAGTACAGTAGCGTCTCTCTATGACCCCAATGGCTGGGTTACTCCAGTCATCTTCCGCGCAAAGATCCTTCTGCAGAAGCTTTGGCTTCTGAAAATAGGATGGGATGAGCCTATCTCTGAAGAAGTCCACACAGAGTGGCAACACATTTCAGAGGATCTTCCTCAGCTCTCAAACCTCCGTTTACCTCGACACATTTGTAAGTATAAGCCCACGTCTACTTACTCACTTCACGGGTTCGCGGACGCATCAGAGGCTGGCTTTGGTGCCGTTATCTATCTTCATGAGCGCAATACCACTGGACATGTCAATCTACACCTAATCATTGGCAAGTCCAAGGTCGCACCCATTAAGACTCGCCTCTCAATCCCGAAATTGGAGTTGTCAGCCGCGACTCTTTTATCTCAGCTCATGACTCGAGTGTCAGCCCAACTTTCAGCTCATATAGCCATTCAAACACACACATGCTGGTCAGATAGCACAATAGTTTTGGCATGGCTCAATACCCCACCTCACCGATTACAGACTTTCGAGGCCAATCGAGTGGCTAAGATCACAGCTACTTCAACTAACAATACGTGGAGGCATGTGCCCACGAACCTCAACCCTGCTGACTGTGCAAGCAGAGGCATGTCTGCCCAGTCTCTCTCACTTCATGACCTTTGGTGGTCACCCAGTTGGCTCAAAGAACCTACCTGCACTTGGCCCAAGATGCCACCCGCTCTAGGCCATCATGCTCTCCCAGGCCTTAAGCCCAAAAAGGTACCAGCACACATAGCAGTCCCAGATATCGATCTGGACTTGCTCACTCGCTACAGCTCACTTGACAAGCTCGTCGGAGTGACGGCTTGTATTCAAAGGTTCATATTCAATTGTCGGCACAGCCCAGATGCACGGCGCTCTGGTCCGTTGACAGCTAATGAACGCAGGGACGCTCTGTTGCACTGGGTCCGCTCTGTTCAGCACAATGAGTTTGCTGAAGACATTAATCGTATCCAGACTGATAAGGTTTGTCCCGTTCGGCTCCAGCGCCTCTCGCCCTTCATAAAGGACGGCCTCTTGAGAGTCGGTGGTCGTCTCTCTCACGCGTCAATTAGGTATGACGCTCAACACCCACTCATTCTACCCAGCTCAAGTCCGCTCGTAGATCTCATTATAGACCACTATCACAAAATACACTGCCACCCTGGAGCTGACACATTACACGCCATATTACGCCAGCAGTACTGGATTCTGTCCGCTCGTCGTATTATTAGACACCGCGTGTTTAAATGTATTAGATGTTTCCGGTGCCGCGCTCAGCCTAAGGCTCCGCTCATGGCTGATCTCCCAGTAGACAGAGTTACTCCTCAGCCAGTTTTTAGTCACGTCACGACGGACTTTGCTGGCCACTTCTTCGTTAAATCCAGCACGTTGCGGAACGCGAAACTCATAAAGGCGTACTTTTGTATTTTCGTTTGCCTCGCAACAAAGGCGGTTCATTTGGAACCAGTCTCTGCACTCTCAACGGAAGCGTTCTTTGCGGCATTGCAACGTTTTATCTCACGTCGCAGTACTCCAGTTCTCATTCGCTCAGACTGCGGCACAAACTATGTAGGTGCTAGGAATCAGCTCATTGAAGTTCAGAACTTCCTCAGGCCAAACAATGATGCAATCACTCACAAGCTCGCGAATCAGCACATAACTTGGTTACTGAACCCGCCTAAAGGGCCTTGGTTCGGCGCTCTGCACGAAATAAACGTAAAATCCACCAAGCAACTACTTTATCGCGTGATAGGTGAACAGCACCTCACTTTTGAGGAATTCTCTACCCTTTTGGCTCGAATTGAGGCTGTACTCAACTCAAGACCCCTCTGCCCAATTTCATCCGACCCTACGGACTTTGAACCTCTCACGGCCGGACATTTCATTATTGGTCGTCCGCTCACCGCTCTACCTGAGCAGTCTTTTGACGACAGACCCATATCTGCTCTTAAACGCTTTCAGCTCATTCAAGCGCTCTCTCAGCGCTTTTGGACTCTCTGGTCCAGATCCTACCTCCATACCCTGCAAACCCGCTCCAAATGGCTCTCCCCTTCTTCCCCTCCTCAAGTGGGTGAACTGGTCCTCATCAAAGAGGATGACCTGCCTCCGCTCCAATGGAAGTTGGGGAGAATTCTCCGCACGATACCTGGCAAGGATGGAGTGATCCGAGTTGTGGATCTGGACACAGCCCATGGAAATCTGCGACGACCTGTGTTCAAGATAGCCAGGCTGCCGTTGGATTCAGCTCAAGAGGAGTCGCAGCCCCGGCCCCCCCAGGATGTTCACGCCACAGCGTGACGCGTGATCCGCGCATGCGCCTAATGACTAAGTCTCGCACCGCGCGCCGGCTCGAGGCGCGCGCGGGCGCTGGTCCTTTCTCTCTTCCGCGCTGGACATCGTCCTAACCACACGTGTGCACACTCGCGCCGCCGACACACCCAATATCGCGTACCTACCAGTGTTGTGTTCACGTTATATACCAGTGCTGTGTTTATTACTCCACGAACCAAGACATTCTGCACATCCCTGCCCAAGGCGCCGGCTCAACCTGCCCAACAAGAAGGCTCGGCCCGTCAGCGCATTCGTCGGCTCGCCCACAACATTCAGAACAAAGGTTAGTTCTCCCACAATCTTTTCTTATCCTGTCTGCTCATATCCTCAAATCCCATCAGCTCTGCATTCCTGTAACCTCGCGGTTACAATAGCTGTCAGGGTATCGTAAATATTACCTCGTTTTTACGCAAAGTTTAGCAAGTTGTATAATTTTTATCTTTACTGGAAAAAAAGCAGACGTCCTTCATGTAGAGAAAACTAAGTGTATACACTTTATATAAAGATGTGTCCAAAGTTTCATTGACATCAAAGCCATTAGGACGTCACAAATACTTAATAAAGCATTGATATGGCAGCGGAGCGGGATATTAATTTAATAAAGTATATGTATGTTTATTTCAAAATATGTCTATTAAAAACAGTTATGGAAAGCTATTCCTTTAAACGGTTTTTGAATTGTAAATATTGATGGAAAAAAGAAGAGGCCAATTCCGGGCTCGAGCCAATTATCATGACCATGGAGATAAATCTCTGTATGGAGATTTTATCTCGATACCTAATGACCTATCGAAACGTATTTGCTTTAGTCAAAGTATCGAAATATCTCGCTGATTTGCGACGAAAAACCTATGAATGGAGATCGCGAGTAGCAATTTTTTTGTTTTCGACAGAGATAAGCAGTTTCTCGCCTGATATCTAGACCATGGAGATCATTTCCATACCACCGTAATTGGCCTCCTGGTTGCAGATACAACAAACAGTAGACAGTCCTGGCACTGAACCCTGGACGTTAGCCAGACCGCTGTTGTTAGTGCCAGCACTTACGTCACTTATTTACTTCTAATTGCATCCGCGTACTAACGTCTCTCGAGCACGGAGGAAAATGGTTCATCTGGAAATTGGGAAACTAGAGCCGAACAAATGGACCCGATTCTTTTTATACTTGCATTCAGCATTTTGAGTTAAACTACTTGCACAGAGTTTATTTACTGTACAACATAAAAATAAAACTAAAACACTTCTTCTCACAGTCTATATCGTCGTAAATAAGCATAAAAATAATCACCTAGTGTGTATACAAAAACAAAAGCTAGCTGTGAATTGTATATAATGTAAGCACCTTATCTATAAGTAACTACCTAATGTGAAACCTAAACTGGTTTTTGTCACACCGTTAGTAGTTAGTAGTTTATTATTTATTAATAAATAATAAAAAAATAAAAATAAAAAAAATATAACTTATCATGAAAAATGTAACGATAACTCTTAGACGTATACAATATTTTGATAACAACGCAATAATATATATTTTTATTAATTTATTATTATTATATTCTATAAACAAACCAAAAAGCTTTGCAGAGTTATTTAATAAAAATTGTATATGAAGCTTTTATTTGAATTCGATTGAGGCAACAAAAAAACCGCCACGTTAATTTTCTCAACAAAAGAAACCGCCACTGAAGTAACAAATCTATTGTTTTATCTACAACGACAAAACTTGACACGTCTTTTATCTACCGAACCCATAAATCATTTTAGCTTGTCACTTTTTATTAGGAAACCCTAAGGAGGGTCCTTTGTCTGCCTTATCTTAAATGTAGTCCGCTTAATCCTTTGTATTGTAGATCCGTTTGTAGGTATTTGGAGGCTGATGGAGGTTGTGAGATGAGAAACTCCGAATTTAAACTTATAATTGATGTTGTCCAATATTAGTATTCAGCTGAAACAATAGTAAATAAAATTTGCATTAGCTTATTTTAGAATATCTATTTTAGACAATTAATTGTCTAATATAGTCATACATATATGTATATAGTATAATATAGTTTACACTAAATAACCCGTTTTCGACTTTTCGAATGGCAATGGTAAAAAGACTATTGTTTATAAACAACCATATTGATTTTGTAATGTAGTTGATGAAAATTACGTCAGTTTTGGGAGGGGTCGGGGGGTTCGTTTTATGATTTGATTATGGCGATAGGATTAGGTTGAAAATCGGTGAGAATCGATGACGTAATAAATAATGGATAGCCCTGAACTAAATACAAGATCATATTGGTATAAAAAAGCATTTTGGTTATCTGCCAATTATTGCGAATAGTTTAAATCAATAAACAATTTAAGTTGTTATACTTAACCTGTATTTTGGTAAATAAACGATTATTTTAACGGCAAGATTATTTAAGTTGCTAACGGAATCTACAAAGAACGTTTTCATATTTTACATCTTATAATGGCCGTTGTGAACACGAGCTTAAAAGCCACTATCAAATCCCTATCGACCCGATTCTCCAGCACGAAGCGACACAAAACAGCACATTTTAGAGTGAAATATTCGGCTTTCAAACTCTTAAATCTTAGACTATCGCGTTATAAACGCAGTGTAAGCTTCCAGCTTGCACTTAACCGCTCGAAGGCCTTGCAGCTCTCACGCCTCTACCGAAAGGAACCATATTTGGAGCTAGAACTTAGAGCAAGGAGCCAGCGTCGGGAGAAGTAAGCGGATTACTGAAGTGGATTAAATACTAAAAACTGAAATTTTAGTTCATGTTTAATTGAGTACAGTTTGCAGGTGGTGAACTGACGCTACCTTTATATAAAACGTCACATTTTGGCAGTTCTAGTGTACCAGCTAGAAGCTTTTATTATAATTATAACAAAATACTGCATTGCTCACTGCATATAACAAGGCCAATGTGGACAAAGTCATCAATGCCGTAAAACAAACAAATGTTTTATGTCATGAGTTATAGAGATAGAGATACATAAAAGTATCGTGTGGGTTTCTATACGTACATTTGTCAATTTCTTGTAACTTGTAAACTTGTGCAGCATTCCCTCTAGTTCTTACAGCGTTGCTGCGCAGCCTAAGCGATTCTTACAAACGAGTGGGCCTGTAGATGAATTTGGACAAGACTAAGTTCATGTTCAGCTGTCATGTCATCCAAAAGATAGTAACCATCGACAATGTCAGCATCGAAGTTGTACTTTGTTTGTAACAAAAATTATGAAAAAAAATACATGATCATTGCTAAGTTTCTTGCCCTTAACCAAACCTTTAACCTTAACCTTTGCCCTTGCCAAAACTAATCGAATGGGTGGAGTTAGGCATATATTTTTTGTATGCATTGCTTTATATTTATATTATTATTTCTTCCTTTATTTTTTATTTTATCTAAGTATATATTTTTTTTTATTTGTTTATTTCTCCATATTATAATTTTTTATATAAAACTATTAGATAACTAGATTATTTAGTTATGTTGTTTTTTTTTACTTTACATTAAAACCAGACTGTAATAGGTGTATCTGATGTATACTTACATTACATAAATAGATATATTTAATTTAATTTAATTTCATACCTCGCTAAAGCATCACACCAACTCCTCCCTCTAAAACAGTAATGCATAGTGGAGTGGCGCTGGCGATGGCGCCTCAGTTTGAGAGAGAACGGTCTTATTCAGTGTTGTAAACATGCCTCCAGCTACTTCGACTGTGCTGTTGTGTTGCTGAAATATAGCTTATAGCTTATATTCTATTATACAGCTTATTTGTTCAACACTGGAGTATATTGTTGATTTTAGCAAAATGCTTCAATCATACCTGCTCATATGAAATTATTTAGCAACTATGTTAAAGCGGGGTCCAACCGTATTAGCCGTTTTTTTTTTGTCGTGTGTAAGTTTGATGAACAGACACGAAGCTAAAAAGCGTATTAAATTGCAAAGAATTCCTTAAAAATAACCTTACCTAGATCTCAGTATTATGATTTTACAAAAACCCATCTTGCCGAGTTGAATGAATGAATGAATTAACACTTTATTTTACACAAAATACACATAAAAGAAAACAGAGTATTAAAAACATAATTTTTTACAAAGGTGGACTTATCACTTAAAGCGATTTCTTTCAGCCAACGTTTGGGTGGTGAAGAAATTGTCACTAGAAAAGTAAAAAAGTTCTACATATTCTATTGCAAAGACCCTAACAAATATTATTTGCAATTATATGTATGACTGAAAGAAGCTCCATAGACTTCGGCACCCAATTTGAATATAATAAAAATATAATAAAAGTAAGCAAAATCTAACTAAATAATTTTAATTTATTGTTATCTATATCAATTTATTATTATCAATAGTGCCTACAATCAAGAAGGTGAACAACTTTATTGAAGAAACTTAACAAAGCAAAGGAAAAATGTGAAATGTGTAATTATAATACAACTTGAAAATTTTAAACTTAAAAAATAACTAAAACTACTAAAATTTTTATTTTTATTTAATTTTATATTTCTTTTAGTAACACTTTCTCAATTAGCTCATATATTCACAAAATACGACTTTAACACCTTCTTTTAGTTGGCCTGAACGAATTTATTATATTAGTATAGCATACATATATACATACATACATGACCGTCAAAAAGTTTATTTTATAAACTCGTAGTTTTGTCTTTTGTTGCAAAATATTAGGCACAAGTACGTAAACTGAGCAATTTTTACTTAGTTTCTTATAATTTAGGTACCACTTACACTTAAAATTAGTTTCTTCTATTGTAAAACCCTAAATATTGTGTGATGTTATCATGTAAATTATTCATTCATTTTGATATTAAATTAGGTTTTCGACGAAACCGAAAATCCTGTATTGCCGCTGTACTAAACTCGGCCTCTTTTTCACATTTATGTTTTTGGTGGGATTTTTTATGAAAGCTACCTTAAATTTTAAAATGACCAAAAAAGATTTTCCTAACGGCACGAGACATATAAAATTTAGTTGTAAACTTAGCTCGAAAGCTCGCATCTCAGACGATGCAGCATCCACGGAGAGCACTCTTGACATGCCGTTTTACGTGCAGCACAGAAGAAATAATAGTACTGCAGAAGATCCGCTATTCAAACATACTTAAAATAAAAAGCTACATTCGTCCCGCGGCAATAAAGTGCAATTTAGCTCGCACAACTCGTGGCTCTCTGCTTTTCTCTTTCAAGTCTATCCTTTCGGCACCCTTTGAATGGTTCGTGCCAGGGTCACAAAATAGATACTACCAGAAGGCCAACTCCAACGCGTACGTAATTTTGAATTGGCATTCGAACGACTTCGACCAAGATCGTCGTACATACGCGTCTACGTGTGCCTGCGCCTGTTTTCGCTAGTTATGCGGAGTGAACCTTCTGTGAGTATTTATTTTATGCCAGGGTGGGCCGCCGATTCCAAGGCTAAGGCGGACTGAAACAGGCCTGACTGTAGGTCACGAATAAAGTGCGCCAAGGAGGCCTATTAGCTTTTCTGATACAGATTAAAAATAGCTAGTGAAAAATGGTAAAAATATCTTCACCCGAGGGGGTATCATAATCATAATCATATCATTTATTTGCAGATTAAAGCCACACCTGGCACACAAATCATTTTATAGAATAGGTACACAGAAAAAAATGTATATATTAAATGTCAACATTTGTATAAGAAAAAGGCACAGAACTTTATAGTTCTGTGGAAAAAGGTAATTATTAAATAAAATTCAAAATATGTCAGGTACTTAGTAAAAAGCAGAATAATAATTATCACAGCAACAAGAAGATTTATGAACAAGAAATTAATATGACAGAAATTAATATATTATAAAATATAAGTTTAAAAATGTTCTACTTATTAAATATATACAGAGTGGAAAAAATTTAAGGGCCCTGGAGGGGAACTACCTTAAATCCTTTAATTAAATAGCTCATTTTACTAAAAGGAAACATTCCTTTATTTTTTAAAAGAAACAAAACAACATTAATACAATAATAATAACAATAATCCTACCGATTCGTATAATAAAATAGTGAGGGTCTATTTTTTTTATTTTTAGTTGGTTCGATTCCCGGGTGTGACAAGCGAATTTCAGGAGATCTTTGAATGCAGTTTTGTTTCTTTAAAAAAATAAAGGAATGTTTCCTTTCAGTAAAATGAGCTAACTACAGGATTTAAGGTAGTTCCCCTCCAGGGCCCTTAAATTTTTTCCACCCTATATATATTCAAAATTGTTACAATTTAGTTGTCAGAATTTAGATTATCCGCATTCTTTCCTAAAAAACCAGACTTTACTCACAAAAAGATGCCCTAAGGGTATATCTGATTATGATTTACGATATTTGTAAAATTTTCATGAATATAGAAAAATTTATAAAACATTTTAATACGCCAGAATGTTTTCACATACTGCTGCATTTGCATTTATCCTCGCAAACTACTTAATAAATAAATAAATAAATAAATAAATAAAATTTGGGGTGTAGTGGCGTGTCTAGTGGTGATAACTTTTTGAATCTGTTAGCCGCTCTCTGAAATGAGACAGATTCACTCTGGTCCACAGACACTCCGCAATCTCTCACCAGTGGCTCCTAGAAGCTGCAGTACACGTGGCGGCCACACCCTGGGACACCACGTCGGTTCGTGGGCTAAACCTGGTTGAGGGGGACCTATACAGGTCTTACGCGGTTACCTCCCGCTTTTCTGTGTACGAAGTCTGACTTGGCGTGGAAGGCAATTCTGCAGCTGATAAGCGTAGGATATTGGCGGACGCGGCAAGTCAGCACGGCCTAAGTGGAAGGCCTAGGGCGGCGTTAGAGGTCTCAAGTGAACGTCGGCCAGAAACTGCATCTGAACCTCTTTCTGGTTGTAACGGTTACACGTTCCATCAGGCACAGAGAGGTTTAGACGAGAGAGTGCACCTGTGTTTGCGCACACACTTGTGCACTATAATATGTCTTGCGTAATTGACTGTTTCTGCTACTGGACCTCCGATTTTAGAAACAAGTCCTGTGGCGATGGGCAGCGGCAGAGAGGTCTGATTGTGATGCCAATCGGGCTTTGGCTAATGTCTGCACGCAGGCGACTCAAGGAGAGTGGTCGCTTTCATGCTGCACAGGGTCATCAGTGTGGATTCGGCAGCACCTTGAGTGACGGAGCAGCCCTATTCAGGGAGGCCCTGCTCGCCCCGAACGGGGGAGGGACTAGAAAAGGTGTCCTAAACAAGGCTTGACCCAAACCCGCACAGAAGTAGTAACCACGGCTGCTTCTGCATCACCGAATTCGTGGTCGAAAGCACAGAGGTAAAAATAACATAAAGCATTCGGATATGACATTCGGCGCATGGAATGTACGCACTCTTCTCGATCGTAGTACAAACCAATGTCCTGAGAGGAAAACTGCCATCGTAGCCCGAGAACTCCAACGCTATGGTGTGGACATCGCAGCTCTCAGTGAGACTCACCTGGCTGACGAGGGGGAGATGGTGGAATACGGCGGTGGGTATACCTTCTTTTGGAAGGGAATCTCTGCCTCAGAGCCTAGGAGATCTGGCGTTGGTTTCGCGGTAAAAAATACGATCGCTTCGAAGCTGGAAGAGTGTCCAGTACACACCTCGGACCGCGTTACTTCCTTGCGTCTTCACTTGGCCAACAACAACTACCTGACTGTCGTTAGTGTCTATGCGCCGACTATGGACCGAGATGACGATATCAAGGACAGGTTTTATGAGGAGCTCACACAAACCCTCACTAAAGTTCGCCCTCGAGAGCAACTGCTCTTATTGGGTGACTTTAATGCTAGGGTTGGTCGTGACTATGAAGCCTGGCCTAAGGTCTTGGGTAGACACGGTGTTGGTAATATGAATAGTAATGGACGGTTACTGCTCTCATTATGTGCCCAATTCAATCTGGCAATCACCAACACCATGTTTAGACTCCCGGCTAAATATAAGACTACATGGATGCATCCCAGGTCCAAACATTGGCACCTCATAGACTACGCTATAGTCAGGCAGCGGGACATCTCCCAGGTCCTTATCACCCGTGTCATGCGGGGTGCTCATTGCTGGAGTGACCATCGGCTTGTCTTGACCAAGCTGAAACTTCGACTTTTTCCTCCGCGCAGATCTCAAGGAGTGATGCCAAAGAAGTTAGATCTAGGGAAACTCCAGAACCTGGAGACCCGGAAAATCTACTCCCTGGCGATCAGTGAAGTGGTTCAGACGCTGGATACTGAGAATGGCGATCCTGTAGCTATCTGGCAAACGCTTTCGTCCAGTCTTGTCGATGTAGCCACGCAGAAACTTGGTATAAAACCTCGTCAATGCGAGGATTGGTTCGACGAGAACAACGAAAGCCTAGCCGAAGCAATAAGGAAGCACCGAACTCTCCTCCGTAACCACCGCACTGAACAGTCGAAGGAAGTCAGGCAGAGTAGTGCTCAGCTCAGAGGTAAGGTCAGAGAGATAAAAGACAGGTGGTGGCAGGAAAAGGCCAAGCACATACAGTGGCTTGCAGACACGCATCAAATGGGCACATTTTACGAAGAGGTCCGTCAATTAGTAGGTAAGTCAGCCCGCAGTAGTGTTCCATTAAGGTCATCTGATGGTACATTACTACTTACAAGCAAGCAGGACGTGCTCCAGCGCTGGCGGGAACATTTCAACAGCGTACTGAACGTTGACCGAGATGCGGATCTGCATCACATCAGCTCAATAGCAGTATTGCCAGCCTGCACTGAGCTTGACAAGCCACTGTCACTAAGTGAGGTCGTTCTTGCCATTAAACAACAGCAGAATAAAAAAGCGGTGGGCATTGACAATTTGCCCGGAGAGCTACTTAAGTATGGAGGTGACGAGTTGCACGGTACAATCTGGAGGCTCTTTGTTGAGATGTGGGAAAAGGAGCGGGTACCGGAAGACTTTCATCTGTCTCGTATCTGCTCCTTGTACAAAAACAAAGGAGATCGCTCCGACTGCAATTCGTACAGAGGTATATCTCTCCTTACCTCTCCGGGAAAAGTCTTTGCCCGGATATTGCTTAACCGCTTAGTGCCCCTGTCTGAGAACATCCTGCCGGAAACCCAATTTGGCTTTCGCCCGGAAAGAGGTACCTGCGAGGCTATTTTCTCCATACGTCAACTCCAGGAGAAAAGCAGAGAACAGAGTCAGGAACTGTATATGTGTTTTGTTGACCTGGAAAAAGCCTTCGACAGTGTGCCTCGGGAAGCTTTATGGGTGGTGATGACGAAACTGGGATGCACGGATAAGTTTGTGAGGTTGGTCCGGCTACTGCATGATGACATGCAGTGTTGTGTCGCGGTAAAGGGCGAAGATACAGAGTTCTTCAATGTCAGCTGTGGAGTCAAGCAAGGCTGCGTGCTGGCACCCACTCTCTTTGCCCTTTACTTTGCCGTGGTAGTTCGGGAAGCCTTGCAATCAGTGCCTGACGGTATCCGTATTCGTTTTCGCACCGACGGCGGTGTTTTCAACTTAGCCAGGCTGAAAGCATACACCAAAGTGTGTCTTACCACCATAACGGAGATAATGTACGCAGATGACCTGTGTTTCGTGGCGGAATCCTCAGATGATCTACAGCGCTTAATGTCGAGCCTCGATGAGATATGTCGGCGTTTTGGCCTAAAAATCAGTGTTAAGAAAACCGAAGTGATGGTTCAAAACACTCTCAGTGCGCCAGTCGATATAAAACTCGGTGAGGCATCGCTGAAGCAAGTAGATAAATTCAAATATCTGGGGAGCACGATTACATCCAAGTGCCATCTTGACGATGAAGTCAACAGCAGAATAGGAGCAGCTGCTGCAGCCTACGGCAAACTTCGTCCCAAGGTGTTCCGGTCACATGACCTAAAGCTCCATACAAAGGTCTCTGTGTACATGGCGATAGTTTTGCCTAATCTTCTCTATGCCTCCAAATCGTGGTGTCCATACCGGAAGCATATTCGCACATTGGATAGGTTCCACCTCAAATGCCTGCGTGACATCCAGAACATCCACTGGTCGGACCGTGTGAGAAACACGGAAGTTCTGCGACGTGCTGATGTCGGTGGGATTGAGGCCTATCTAATGAGGCGTCAGCTGCGATGGTGTGGCCATGTTTCCCGAATGTCTGATGCCAGGGTGGCTAAGCGCATCTTCTACTCCGAACTGCAGGAAGGGAAACGGAAACAGGGCGGCCAATTTCTGCGGTATAAAGATGTGCTTAACCGCCACATGAAGAAATGTGCAATAGACCCAGCACAATGGGAAACACTGGCAGCAGACAGACCACATTGGAGGCAGGCTGTGAACACTAAGGTGTATGCTTTCGAATCGATTAGACGCGCTGAGCTCGACACAAAACGAGACCAGCTTAAGGCCCGACCACCAGTGGCCATCAATTATAATATAGTTGGAGGGGTGCTGACGTGCAGTGAATGTGGCCGCACGTTCACTGCAAAAATCGGCTACGTCAGCCACGTGAGGGCTCACCAGCGCCGCTCTCAGCATTGACAGTCGCTGTGACCGAAAACGGCCTTGAACTGATTGATTGACTTAATAAAATTTTATGAGAGCTTCAAAAATATGATCCTCGATATTACCGGTTATAAATCCAGGTGAATACGGAATTTTCGGTAAAACGTTGTAACTTGCCATTTGCATGAAAGTTCTCAATAAATACTGTCCTTATTGCATAAGGCTTATACAGGATCAAAAAATGTATACACAGGTCATGCTCAACAGATAAACTTTTGTTCCGTGACTTTCATTACCATTTTGAAAAAATCCTTCATCAATATTGTCTATGGAAACTTATTCATAATTTAAAAAAGAATGGCCAAATGCGAGTCAGACTCGCGTACCTAGGGTTCCGTATTGTGGATGATAATTTTGTATTTTTTTTCGTGAATTTCTCAACCAGTTTATTTTTCTTGTAATCTTTACGTAAACACATATTGCCATGATTTTTTTCATATTTTTCAGTAGACCAGTGTTAGAGATAATGGGGACATAAATGTTGTTGGTTTTTCAAGGATTTCTCGAAATAGATGCAAATAATAATAGCCAAACTATATATTTTTACAATAAGCTTTTTAATACCTATAATTTGAAACCAATATTGTGTTTATATAAAATATATTTTTTATTTATTTTACTTATTTTATTAAATTTCTCACTTTTCCCTAATTTTTTTTTTATCGCTATAGAGTTTCTGTAATTGGCCAGTCATGATCTATAATCGTTTTTTTTTTCATATTTTTTGGTCTACCAGTTTCGAAGATAAGGCCCCCCCCTAATCTTATATATTGGGAGGTCTATATTTTATGATGCGAAATTACCAAAAGGTGTGATACTGATCACTTACCAAACTTCCAGTATGAATTTGGCTGCATAAATTAATGACACCTTATATACTAGGAAAATTTGTAAACTTAGATAAATAATAAAAAACCGGCCAAGTGCGAGTCAGACTCCTAAACCTAGGGTTCCGTATTGTGGATGATAAATTTAATTTAGTAATTTTTTTCGTGAATTTCTCAACCGGTTTATTTTTTCTGTAATCCTTACGTAAACACATATTACCATGATCTTTTTCATATTTTTCGGTTTATATGGGTATCAATACAATATTATTGTATTTTTACAGATTTTTTTAATCTATTTTACTTTTTCTTACTTTATTTTATATATTTCTCATTTGTGCTCAACTTTTTTTTTCATCGCTATAGTTTTTCTGTAAATCTTCCAGTTATGATCTATAATCAACATTTTTTCCATATTTTTCTTTCCTTTCTTTCCTTTAAATAAGGGGATATTTTTGTGGTTTTTTAAAGATTTCTCGAAACCAGTGCCAATAAATCTTAAAAAAGTATATATTTTTACAATCAGCTTTTTAATATCTACAATTTGATTCCCAATTCCCCAAACCATACTTATTGGAGTATGAACTTTCGGGAAAAGATTTCCAGAAAAAATTTAGACTCTGAGAATTTTGTAAACAGGATCTTTAAAGGAACCCTAAAATTTTCAGATGAGTACGTCCAGGTAAAAGGAGAGGGTATTTTTCAGTGAAACACAGATATAATCCCGTTCGGTTAATGGCGCCCACGGGACCGTGCCAATGCATAAATTATACATTCCCGCTTTTAATTTCACCCGAGAGGAGACTGGACACATTTCAATGATACGTTCTGAAACTGGTATTTATTTAAGAGAGAATCTATAACCTGTGCTAATGGAATTCCGCGATTTTCCGCCAGCTTGTGACTTAAGAAAACCTCGATAAGCCATAAATTAACTTAAGGTGGGCCATCCGCTCAACTGTCATGCTTTAGGTGTTTGTGACGTCGTGATGACTTCGATCTCAATGAAACTTTGCACACATCTTTATATGTATTTCCCTTCCCCCACACCGTACTTTGACCCATTTCTCGCCAAGAGGTGCAAGATGGAGAAATATTTAAAAAGCACCGAATTTGTAAAATGATTTCAGGTAAAAATTGTTTTCCATGAAAAGAAAAGTGTATAAACGTAGTTTTCTTTACATGAACAACGTCTGTGTTTTTCTTTTTTTTTTATTTCCAATATAGATACAAATTATACAACTTGTGTACGTAGTTAGATGTCGTTAGATAATACTTACGAAGAAAAAAATTAAGATAAATAGCTGTTGACTTTGACTTCACAATCAGTTTTTACTTTTTATATAAAACTTAAGAAAAATCTAGGCGTACAGGGGCCTCTTAAGACGACTTAATTATAGCAATAGCAAATAAACACATGTATGTTTGTTTGGTACTTATTTCATGAGTGATCTTAAGTTTTTAACGCTTCCATACTTTGTCCAAACTACATAATATTTAAAAATTAGGAAGAACTATTTTGTCTGTATTACGAACTAAGTATGTTCCAAGTATAGTTGTTATCCAAATACACAATATGGTGTATAAAATACACAATATTTGTATATTTGTGTATCCAAATACACAAATATACAAATACAAATACACAATAATAAAATGGTTTAAAACACAAAGTTTCTTCCAAAACAAAAAGTAGTGGGTTGCGTCGGAAATTGCTGAAAAGTGAGTGAAAAGTGGGTTGGTGATCATTGAACCTTGTTCCTGGTCCCTGGCCGGGTCTCCGGTGTGGGTTCGGGCGGTTGATTGGATTTCACCTGGTATAATTTATATTTTACCTTTCATTTTAATCGTATATACAGGCTGTCCCGTAAGTAGTGCTCCAAATGAAAACCATAGATAGCGGAGACCATGCCCTGTCAAAATAACTCAACATAGGTTTTACAAATGTCGCATGGTTTTCGAGATTTTTGAACTTTTATGAAATTTCTAGTATTTGCTACCCTTAGTTCATTTTTTAAATTTAATTAGTAAAACTGAAGCAAATTTGACTTTTTTTGTTATGATATATTTTGTTAACAAGTTTTTCTATAATACGTATAGCACTGTTTTTCAAAAATGGTCATAGTTTGCCAAGAACAAATTTTTGAAAGTAAAAAAAGTTACCATGAAATTGTTTCAACAGCCTTTAAAGGTCTGTTGTGTGAAAAAAAAGTATGGAGACCTAAGTTCCCATCAGCTTGAAAAGTTTTATGGCTTATATCAATTGAAAAAAAGAAAAAAAATATATGAATATATTACCAAATAAAAAGTTGTTGGTTTTTAAATACCACCGGGGGATTTTTGTCAAAAAGCCTTGCATCTGGTGCAAACTTGCATAGAAATATGAAAAATAAGACAGATAATACTAAAAAAATAATGATCATTCGTTTATTTAAAAAAAACTTAAAAACCGCAAGCTTTGAGGAGATATTACAGTTTTGGGCCAACTTTTGCAAAAAACTTGTTCAACTGCACTCCATTTCGAGTATGCCGAGCATAGAGTTGCAATCGCTAGGCTCGACGAAAATAATGCTTTTGCGGTGGGACAGTGGACGACTACGGACATCTGCAGTCTTTTTGTAGGGCACCCGCTGTCCAGGCGAGGGCCTGGTTGCATTCTAAACTCCTAATCAACCACAGAGTTACAAAATAATTATTACATTTGAAAATAACTTTTGGTTGTTGACATTGATATTGACAATAAAAAATTAACTTCCTGTTAACGATGTCAGCGCACGCATTCGCTTACGAAGACGTTACAATACTTTTATTTTTCCGATCAAATAAGCATTAATTTATTATGAATTAAAACTAATAACAAAAAATGAACTATTAAAACTATAATAATCTATAATGAAAAATTAATTCATCCTCCGTCAAAAAAAAAGGTTACATCATAAATTTATTTTCACGAAAGGATACCTCTGTCAAAATATTCTTATTGTCAAGCAATTAATACGAAAACGCCTTAATCTGCGGCATTCTTTCGCAACGTCGGTCACAAAAGTGACGTACAAGTTCTGAATTGATCCTCCATACGAGGCGTGAACATAGAAGTATCCACTTCAAAAAACCAGCCAAGTGCGAGTCGGACTCGCGCACGAAGGGTTTCGTACCATTATCTATAAAAATGGCAAAAAAAACATGTATGTTGTATGGGAGCCCCCTTAAATATTTATTTTATTCTGTTTTTTAGTATTTGTTGTTATGGCGGCAACAGAAATACATCATCTGTGAAAATTTCAACTATCTAACTATCACGGTTCATAAGATACAGCCTGGTGACAGACGGACAGACGGACGGACAGCATTCTTAGTAATAGGTTCCCGTTGGTTACCCTTTGGGTACGGAACCCTAAAAAAGAAGACATCTTAGCTGACACGAAAAGCCTATAGCGTTACCTCGTCAGCTTCATAAACCAGGCACGATGATAGTTTTTTGAACGCGAAAATAATTGTTTGAACTCAGAAATTGTTTCTTGAACTCGGAAACTTTCTCATTATAATATGCATTTGCTTTCAGATCATAGTATAAAAAGTGTAGGTATGTAGCTTTTCTTCAACAAAACAAACGGTTTTCATAATGCACCTACAATATGTGTCGCACTGTACTAAACGGCGTTTTAGTACCAATAACGGAACCCCGATACGAGACAGACTCACCGCCATGTTCCATCGCCACCAAATTTGCCCAAATATCGCCGTCTCATTTTCAGCCCATTAGGTCGCGTCAGGCTTCGCTGTAACGAGTTTACAGCGCAACGTCAGCCTGTGCCGCGTATTACGAAACTCCTAAAACCTTTATAACATTAGATTGTTAACTAGAATCAATTACGGTGATAAGACTCACCACCCATCAAGCTGAAACGTAACAATAGTCAGTGCAAAGGTGCAATAAGTGTGGAAAATCCTCTGACACGAGTGTGAAACGCATCTCCGAACCACGAAACTTTGAATGGACATAAGCGGCCCAACCACGTAATTCTGATTTGTATCAACTTCAAGCAAATGCATGCGAAATTCAACGCGTGCAAAAGGGCGGGCGTCGTCAGACGCACGTCAAATTTCAATCTCAAGTTGATGTTGATGAAAATCAGAATTACGTGGTAGACCCGCTGTTCCCATTTTCACATGCTCAAAATATTTACAGTTCGTTGTAACGAAGAATACGCTTGTATCTTTCCATTCTATTACTTTTATTTTATTGTATCTTACTTCATTTTATTTTGTTTTTTTTACATGTATTACAAAAACTCAAATATAAATAATTTTAACTAATAAAAATCTTATGCAAATTAAAGTTATACATTTTATAAGATTACACATTTGAATACGTCAAAAACCAAGAAAAAAGAAGATAATTTAATGAATTTATAGCCAAATCATTATAGACATTAGCAGTATAAAAACCAACAACCAAAGGCTTGATCCGCCGATTTAAGGTTGCTCAACGAGGGATGGAGCGGGCTATGCTTGGGATATCTCTGATGGATACAATCCGAAAAGAAGATATCCATCAAAGATCGAAAGTGACCGTCATAGACTACCGAATTAGTAAGTTAAAGTGGCAGTGGACTTGCCATATTTGTCGCCGACGTGATAACCGTTGGGGCCGTAAGGCATTGAAATGGAGACCAAGTACAGCAAAGCGCAGCGTAGGCCGCCCTCGTGCTCAATGGACTGACGCTCTGAAGGACGCTGCGGGTGGCGGCTGGATGAGGATGACTGAGAACCGCCAAGAGTGGCGTAATATAGGGGAGGCCTATGTCCAGCAGTAGACGAATATGGCCTGATGGATGGATTAGCAGTATAGGATTTCAGGGCAAGTGTATGCATGTATGCGTATGAATGATAATGCACTGGGGAAGAGTACGTTATGTTTGATATGAAATGAAACAAAAGAACCCTGCCATAACCTCTGGAGGGAGGGGATTTGTACCTGCCTTACGTACATAGATGCTTAGTCTATTTTTATGTATAGGTATTTGGCTAGAATAATTAAATGTTATTAATTGAGTTTTTTACATTTAGTTTCGTTTTTATATATAATATATATTAATAACATAACACGAAAATTAAAGTGACTTATTAATGATAGTGATTTATTAGTGACTGATGCCGGAACCAGAATAGAGCCCGAAAAATATACATAAAAACTAGAATAATTATTAATTACACATCTTATCTCAAAGATATTGTTTCTAGCAATAGAGCTAATTCAGAAGGTCTCCGGGGAAGAGTGTTTTTAAAAAGGTCATACATATATCATGCTATCCAATCTTAGGTAAGGACTAAAAACTTAGACGATTTCGGTAAGTATCATACCCAATATTGCGTAAAGCAATTACAACTTCCAAATCCTCGTGCTTTCCTCCACCCTATATCACAGTCTCAAAGGTAGTTATAAAATACGCGTATGTGAAACCCGGGCCACTTTATATCACGCTATCTCTCACATATGTTGCAAGGGGATTGAGGCACTCAAATTGTTTTCGGAGGTGTAGGTATTGGGGTGATAATTTGGTTACGTTTCATACCTCATTAGTGCGGGTTGGTGGCTAATGGTAGAAAATAATTCATATTAATTAAAATTATAAAATACCCGGAATAGAAGAGCTTGTATGACTAGATTGATGAATGAAGAAGATTCGAAAGAGGTGTGTCAGAATCGTAGCAGATGGACATCTGTAGTCTCTGCCTTACCCTCTGGGAGACAGCCTAATTCATGTTAATTAAAATTATAAAATACCCGGAATAGAAGAGCTTGTATGACTAGATTGATGAATGAGGAAGATGCGAAAGAGGTGTGTCAGAATCGTAGCAGATGGACATCTGTAGTCTCTGCCTTACCCTCTGGGAGACAGCCGTGAGTATGTAAGGGTGTATGTATGTGTGTATGTATATAATTTATTTCTAGACTCACAAGTTGCGTACAAAATATAGCTTAACATACATAAAGTGTAATACTAGGTGTAAATGGAAAGGTCAAAAAAGAAAAACCTAGCCTCTGGCTTAAGTCTGTAGGTTAGAATAACTTTTGCGTATACTTAGTACAATTGTTTCGCGTCACCTGTATAAGTTATCCCGTTAATTATAGGATTTTAGACTTACTTTAAAGCTAGATAAGAATTACATTAGTCATTGGAAATTATTTATTTTGCCCAAAGTCCCTTTATATCTAGGAGTCTAGGACTACAGTTACTTATATGAAGCAATTGAAAAATATGTGTTCTGCCGTCGTTGACAATCGTTGGATCAGGATCCGTTAAATTACAAGAAGCTGAATCGGTTTTAAACTTATTATTTTTAAACCTCCGCAAATTAATCTTGAAGATGGACCTAAGCTACGACCCTTTCATTTATCGTTTTCGGCTTGGCTGTTATTTCATCAACACGCTTTATAGATAATAATGAAAACCGCATTCAAATTCGTTGAGTGATTCTCGAATTGAAACGGACAGACAAAAAAAATATTTTGGTTTTGACCACAACTTTGTTACTACTTTCACATTAGTATAGATATAGGTGAGAATTAGGAGGGTAAATGAAAAACTGTTGTCAACAAACACAAACAATCGAAGTCATCAAAGATTTTTCTGTTTTTCCGGGATCCCAATTAAATTTAATTTTTCCCCGACATGCCAAATATCAACTTAATCAGCTCATCCGTTCTTAAATTTTTCCGCAGACTAAGTTTTATTGTAGGCTTCTATTTAGGCACTTTGTATATAAAATACGGCTGCTTTTTTCTGTGTATTTTATGAAATACACAAAAGTAATTAATAAATTACTGTAATTAATTATGCATTTTTACTAAATAACGTGTGGATTTTGGAAAACAGGTTTGAATACATTTTCCTTGATAGAAATGAATATTGAAATGAGGTCTTCAAACACACTTTTTCCCCTCGTTTGACGAACAGGAATCATATACAGAACTCGAACATATTTTGTTAATTGATGAATTTTAACAAAATCTCGATTTTCGATTTTGGAAATTTTGCCAGCTATTTTTGAGTTTTTATAAAAATAGTTTTTTTTTTCTTTTTCGCCCTGAATCCTCCCCTCACACACTACGCGTTTTTTAGCTTAGAGTGACAATGACAAAAATAAAATTTACATAACCTTTTAAAACTGCGCAGAAAGACTTCGAGGAGTCGTTTATATTAATCAGACGTATCACTAAATCATTGTCGTTGAACATATCGTACCATAAAAGCCCCGCTCGCTTTGTTCACTATGCAAATACACATACATTGCTTGATTCTGGCATGCCGGAGATTCCCGGGCTCCAGTTTATGTTGTACGCTAGACTTATGTAGCGAGTATCACACGTGGGTAGTTCGGTTAATAACCTAAGGCTTAGAGATGTTACTGATTTTTTATGGCTAAAATATAGATGCAGGAGGGCCCTTATCAGAATCACCCATATTTAACCAATCTATGCAGATGGTCAATTCATTCAGCGGCTATATCCAAAACTTCAAAGAATAATTTGTAGTTTTAATCTCACACAACGGTTCAATTTCACAAATTACTACACAACTAGTTTGTTCTTAATTATATTAGTTACATAATTCACAAATTATAATGAAATACTCAATGATTTCATCGGAAATTAGCGATTCGTCGCGGACTTGGTGCGCAGGCCACGGAACACTTTTACTAGGGCGCAGGCGGTTCTCCGTGAAAAAGTGGCAATACAAACATGGCTGCGGCACTACCATAGACACTACCTCCTGGTAAAAAGTGTTCCCTGGACACGACGCTCCGCTAGAGTGAAAGGTGTTAGACCACAAATTATAGAGGGATACTACGTATCAGATAGCCCTCTCGCCTGTAGTTAACCTCAGACACGTCTTCTGCCTCCTGATTGGCTGGGGGAAAACGATATATCACTTTTTTTATTATTCACATCTTATTGTGTAGGCCAAGACACCAACTCTAAACAGCCATATTAAAAAAAAAAGCAGGGAGGCAGACCTTTTGTTTTTCATAGGACTAAAATTGCACAAAAGTTGGAAAACCTTACGATTTTTCCTACTTTTGTGCATTTTAGTCCTTAAATGAAACAAAATTAGATACGAAATAAAACAAATCTTTATCTATTTTATTACATTTTTCATTTTTTTATTTTATATTTAAGTAAAGCTTTTGTTTGCATATGCTGCAAGTTTTTGACATTTTCCAAACGAAATACATCTGCGCCTCTTAATATTTTGTTAATGAATGACATTACACCAGCTAAAATTTGCCAGTCTGACTGTTATTGAGTTGTTTGATGTTGTTTGATCTTGTTTTGATGTTGAGGGTTCTGAAAATAATTGAAAATTGTTAATAAATTATAATTTATTTATTTACACACGCAACAATAATACACAAAAGATAACAAATAAACCACAAGAAATGAAAAAATATTCAAAAAAACAAAAACCCGACGGCATGAAAAATTGTGAACTTAAAATTTTCGAACTTAATAAATGAACTGAAAGGATAGAAACAAGTAAAAAATCAAATATTTAATTATAATATTAATCAATAAGTATATCATCAGGGAACACTGCAAATGGGGAGTTCGGGTGAGTGCTCTTAATTAAGAAACATGCACATGAAAAAACCTACATGATAAATATAATAATGCTATATAATATGGTATAAAGATTTTAAATATAATAAGTCAATTTAACTATACCTGAATATTGATAATCGTGTTGAAAACTTGCAACACCTTTTTGGTTCTTCATAATTGGAGGAGTTTCAATAGAAGTCACACTCGGTTCAAATTGAGCAGGCTCAAGTGCTTATAATGGTGTGTGATCTAAAAATTATAAAAATTCTTAACATCTTCAGTTCAGCCAGCACTATAATATATACAAGGTGGTTTAGCTCACATAAATTAATGTATATAATAATAATTCATAAGCCGCATAAGTCCGTCTTCACCCATACCATTGCAGAACAGGGAACGGAGGTAAGCTTATTTTGTACAGAGAGTGTAAGAGAGAATGAGAGATACATACTCTCTCAAAAGCTTGCTGCTGCTCCCCATGCAATTCTTTATCCCTATATGTGCATATTCACCAATCGCTGTGATACTTAACACAATTACAATTTCAATACAAAATGCCTGGATTAGTTAATCCACTGTCACTGTATAACAAGATTAGCACCAACAACAATTACTCTGACCAAAATAAATGTAAGTAGGTAGGTACCTGTTGAAGTTCCCATGGTATGAATAGTTTATTTTTTGTGGAGGTTGTTCATGATTTGACGCGGCATATGAATGTTCATTGTGCCTCTTCCTGGCATAGCTATGATCAGCTGTTGGATAATAATTCTCTGTGGACATACGAAGATAACAATGAATATAAGTGTTAAAATGAGATACCTATTAATACTACAAATAATAAGTAGGTAGCAAGTTTTGTAACGTTTCTTACCAGAATGAACTGGTTGGCTGGTTGATGGACTGGTTATTTCTTTAGCAGTAAATAATGCTGTGTAAGCATCGTCCAAAAGACGTGATTTCGATTTGTCTTTTGAGTCTTCTCTCAGAATTTGGGAATTTATGCAATTTAACGTCCTTTCGTGTATTATTGCATCCCGGCACACAACACTTATCATAACGCATTCCTACAATCACAATGTCACAGAGAAACAGTAAGTATTTAATGTAAATGGCACGAAAAAATATTTTTACGCCAATTTCTCGATATTCTCAACGACAACAAACAAACAAAATGGCGTCTTGATCAAAAATTATAGAGGGATACTATGTTAGACTAACTTCACTCTTTTCCAACTAGATGGCGCAGTAGGATAATATAAACTATCAAGCATTTTTTCGTACAGCATTGTAGGCGTTTCGGTAATGTAAAGGTATTTATGGAAGCTGCTAAAAATTTGACACTTCATCCCACCAATTTACAAAGTGATCTCTTATCAAAAACTATTAATAAAGTAAACCAACAACTCTACATACACATAATTATTATGCACATAAATCAAGTGCGTGCTTCAAAAATTAAACCATTCTTAACAACTTTTGTTTGATGACTTTTGAAATGACGTTAAAAGTACCTAATGAAAACTTAATCTAATAGTAAATTATTGCTGAGAGCAGAAAGTGAGCTTTTGCTATAAAGATCTGAAATAGAATCCGAGCTAGAGGCGAAGATTTCTGGTTACGAGTCCAGCAGCAAATGACATTTATGTCAAAGCAATATAGTGTTCTTGTAAGAGTATGTCAGGAAATTTCAAAACTGGTAAATATTTCTATTTACAAGTGATCTAAAATTTTATTCAGCCAATCGTAAGAGAAAATGTAAACAAACCATAAAAAAGGTATTTTATTCCGTTCCGAAGATATGGCTGAAAGCAAAATTTTTTTGGCCGTCGGATAAGAAAAAAGATAATTTTTTTGGCACCCTATGGTCCAACCCCTAGCGCTGTACCACCTTCCGTTCCGAAGGTATGGCCAAAACAAAATTTTGCTGTACATCCCTAGTATCAAAGTAAAAAAGTACATCCCTAGTGGCGGGGGACATCGCTAGGAAAAGGAAAACAACAGGCCGCCTCAAATGTCTGCTACCATCGATAAGGTTATTATTAAGATTATAATTAAGATTATTGATAGATTTGTGATAACTCATAGACGAGTTGATATTATTGAGTAATTGAGTGCGATACACCGCAAAGTACATTAAGTTTTAGAACCACAATTTTCTTGTTTACATTTTCCCTACGGTCTGAAATAGAATTACATCGCTAAAATCGATTACGAAAGTATGAAGTGAATGGCTTATGATCCATTGTAATTCTATTTCGGACCGCAGCGTCTGTCTCACCAATCCTTTTAAGCAACGAGTATATGGAAAGCCCCAATTAGGACACACTAGGGTTGTTCTTTAGTGGTTATTTTTTTTATTGCGACGACGACGTAGGTGTTCCTACAATTATTATAAAAACTAAAAGAAAACGCATGGTCAGGTTGTGGATTGTAAGTTTATACTAGTCTTATGTATGACTTGTAATTAGATTGTTCCGTGAAATACGGTAGAAAGAATTTTCAGAGAATTACTGGTACAACCCGGTCACATTATCTCGAGACCTCGCTGGAATGCGAACCACCCCGCCCCGTTCTCCTTTCACCTCCCCGCGCTCTGTATCTGAGCGCAGACGCGACGTGACGTTATCGACGCCAGGTCTCGAGATAATGTGACCGGGTAGTAGATTTTGTTTTTTCAGCGGTATTAAAGATTTTGATGTTTGGTGGAGTACAAAGATTATCTTTACGGTATTTTTTCTGGTTTCTGGAAATAATACACAAATATCATGAAATTTTTCTACAGGCAAATTTCCACGATATTTTTGCGTTAAATAATTTTATTTTATTTTATTGATGGCTAGAATATCTGCGTTTAACATTTCTACTATATTCTGATACACCTTGTAAAAGAATATCTTATGAATGTATCTGTTTACACATTTATCTCGTTTCATGCCATGAAACAAAATGACGATTTTGGAACAATATCCAGTCGTAACTCACAGTATCGGTTTAACGGCGTTTGACTCATAACCTCATAACTCTGCACAGTGTAACAGGTAGATGGTATGGAAGGAACTGATAAAACGAAATGTCTTCATCTATTTTGTTATCCTTTTTGTTACGCAAGCACGAACTTGGAAACAGTCACATCAAATAATGTTTGGAGATAAAACGTCGATTTATTTTTAGCTCGATATTTTTTTACTCTGTCAAAATTCAAAATTCAAAATTCAAAAAGTTTATTTTGCAAAGTAGGTATATATAATACACGTTTCACAAGTCAAATTTTAATCTTATAAAAATATATGTAATAAAATAATAAATGTACATGAACTACTTAGATTAAATGTTTTTTTTAATTTATGTAGCAATATATATACGATTAAAATTATAGGTAAAATATTATTATACAAGATGAAATCCAATCAACCGCCCGAACCCATACCGGAGACCCGGCCAGGGACCAGGAACAGGTTCAATGATCACCAACCGAGCCCCCAGCACGAATCCAGGCAGCCGACCAAATCCCATCTTATATACTACATAGTAATAGGTTACATATATAAATACATGCCTACCTCCGCCCATTCGATTAGTCTTGCTAAGAAGAACGGGCAAGAAACTTGGCAAGATCATGTCTTTTTTTTTTAACATAAACTTATACTATACATCAAATTACTTATATCTACTTTAACCAAGGGATAAGAAAATACAAGACAGCAGGAATTCAGGTTAATGAAAAAAGAAAAACATATATATCTTTGCCTACCTGTCTCATATAGTCTATTTCCTTTTACAGTCTGTAATTAATTAATGTTAACTCTTAAGAGGAATCAAAAGTTAGGAAATTATATTAATTAATTAAATTATTACCTACTTTCATTAAAATCAGTATCACTATAACACCATGCTTCACCATCATCCAAATATTCATTTATTTTATAATATGCCTTTTTCAGTAGGCCCTGCTTAATATACTGTTTAAACTTATTCTCTGACAAAGTAAGGACCTCCTTTGGAAGTTTATTGTAAAATCTTATACCATGTCCTACGAAAGAGGTACTCACTTTGGCGAGTCTGATTTTTGGAAAAGCCAGTTTATACTTATTTCTGGTTTCCTTACAATGTTGCTCACCAAGCCCTGGGAGAGACTCAACATTTTTTCTGACATATCTAAGGACTTGGTAAATATATTCACAAGGAACAGTTAATATATTAATTTCTTTGAACTTTTCTCTTAATGAATCCCGGTGCTTCATATTATAAATAGCCCGAATTGCTCTCTTCTGCAAAACAAAGACTGCGTCTGTATCCGCGGCTCTACCCCATAACAGCATGCCGTATGACAAAATGCTGTGAAAGTAACTAAAATAGACTAGTCTAGCAGTATCTACATCAGTAATTTGCCTTATGCGTCTAACAGCGTATGCGGCCGAACTAAGTCTACCACATAGGGCTTCTATGTGGGGACCCCACTGAAGACGAGAGTCTACCGTAATGCCCAAAAACTTAGTTTCGTTAAC
Organism: Ypsolopha sequella; assembly: GCA_934047225.1. NCBI lineage: Eukaryota > Metazoa > Arthropoda > Insecta > Lepidoptera > Ypsolophidae > Ypsolopha > Ypsolopha sequella. The sequence continues at coordinate 23,175,319 of OW203997.1, forward strand.
TAACTCCAGCTTGGACCCCTGCAAAAGCAAATTACAATCCACTTGAATTACATTTGGTAACGTGAATTTTATACATTTCGTCTTTTTTGCGTTTAAAACTAAATTATTTACAGTAAACCAATCAAGCACTAGTGATAAAGTTGTATTCGCGTCGTCAAGGATATCTTTACGTCTATTAACTTTAAAAATAAGTGACGTGTCGTCTGCGAATAGTACTATCTTAGTTAAGTCTTTAATTAAATAGGGAAGGTCATTTATGTAAATTAAAAACAGCAAGGGCCCCAATATGGAACCCTGCGGGACACCCATTTTAACTAATGCTCCACATGATTTTACCCCGTTAATGTCTACCTTTTGAATACGATCACTAAGATACGACTTCATTAACGCCAAAGATTTGCCCCTCACTCCGTAGTGATCTAATTTACATAAGAGTGTTTCATGATTAACGCAATCGAAGGCTTTCGAGAGGTCACAAAATACACCAAATGCATCCTGCTTTTCTTCCCAAGCATCAAAAATATGCTTAACTAAAGCAACTCCTGCATCTGTGGTTGACCTCCCTCTAGTGAATCCATACTGTTCACAGTGAAGCAATTTATTTAAATTAAAATGAAATAACAATTGATTAAAAACAATTTTTTCAAAAACCTTACTCAAAACCGGTAAAACTGACACAGGTCTATAGTTTGATGGGTCACCGTTGTCGCCTGATTTAAAAAGGGGGATCAATTTACTAAACTTCATTAAGTCAGGAAAGACACCATCATCTACACATTTATTAAAAATTAATGCCAAATAAGGAGCTATTAAATCAATAACAGAACTTATAACTTTCACAGATAAGCCCCATAAGTCCTCGGTTTTTTTCAAGTTAAGCGATTTAAATGCTTTAATTACAGTTAATGAATTAATATGTTTAAAAGCAAATACAGAAAGACACTGCGGTACGTTATCTATTAAAAGATCCTGCGCAAGCCCAGGGCTTGAATTTAAATCTTTAGTTAGTCATATCGTATTGCTACATTAAGAGGGGAATAAACGCTAGCGACCTTAAAAAGGAGCGATAAGATCTGGTTTAAATAACTTTGTGTTAGTAAAAAAAATTAAAAATATATGATGTGAATATCTGTTATTATGTGCCTTGATAAGAATTTGAAATTTTTATCAAGAACTTTATCTAAATAAATAACAAAACAAGTTCCAAATTAAGACTATTTAAGATTAAGATCCGATTTGATTAATTATGTATGCAAAGAAACAACAAATAATTTCCCTAGATTACTTTTGAAAAATGTTAGTAATAATAATTTGAATTATTTATGTAGGCCGTCATCAGTCAAGTATTGAGAGGCAATATTATATATTTATAAAATGAATTTATTCATTAAAATATATAAAATAACTCAATTAGTATTATAAATATATTCTATACTAATTAAAAATATCTTAAATTAAATGAAAAATTTGATTTAGATCGTTGCCGCTGGGGAGAGTACCCAAGAGACTGGCAGCGTTACCTCGTTGAATCGATAGACTAATCCTCTGGCCGAGGTAAGCTCCAGCTCTTGGATCACCAGAGGCGTCGACCAGACGCGACGACAGTTCTTGAAACAGTCGTCGCGCACTTGGGCCCCATGGTCCCAGAGTTTCAACTCCGAACGGCGCAAATATGTAGCCTTCGCCAAGGGCGACATACCCGCGCCGCTTTCGGGACTCCGCTGCCTCTGCAGCCGCGCCAGCACCGACAGAGGTAGCCTGTAGGTAGGACGGGGCAAGTGTGTCTGCACATGTGGCGTCCCACACAAGCGGCTTGCCATGCTTCCATGCAAGGAGCGTCATTCCATCGGGCCGCTTACCATCGTTCCGGGTTAACCCTGGTGGTTCGAGAATGCTCGGTACATTGGCACTGACAAGGGCCCGACGGATGACGTCATTGAGGTTAGCGTGGCGGGCTGAAAAAATTATTTATAAAATTATTTATTTAGGTAATTTTGATCGCGTTCGCAGCTTCATTTCCCCTTGAACGACAGAGAAATCAGTATCGGACAAGTCGTGTGAGAACGTAGGATGCACACACTAAGGTTACCAGCAGTTATTAGCCCCTTAAAAATTCCATTAAACTTGCTGAAATAAAAAATAACCAGTCACACTTGGTTTGTTCAGTTTTGGTAAATTTCCCGCTTTTATTTAGCATACTACGTTCTTGTTATTTTTAATTATAATGCATGGTATTTGCAGATGAGCAACGTAGACGCCTAGTATTTGCAGATGTTTTGCGTAGACGCCTAGTATTTGCATATGTGCTACGTAGACGCCTAGTATTTGCAGATGTGCTACGTAGACACCTAGTATTTGCATATGTGCTACGTAGACGCCTAGTATTCGCAGATGTGCTACGTAGACGCCTAGTATTTGCATATGTGCTACGTAGACGCCTAGTATTTTCAGATGTGCTACGTAGACGCCTAGTATTCGCATATGTGCTACGCAGACGCCTAGTATTTGCAGATGTGCTACGTAGACGCCTTGTATTTGCAGATGTGCTACGTCAGATGCGTTATATTTGTAAATGTGCTACGTTGGACGCGTTGTTTATGTATCACATGTTAAACGCGTCCTAGTTGAAGGTGTACTATGTTAGACGCGTTGTTTATACAGGGTGAATTTTTGAGACGAAACTGTAAGGGCAGGTACCTTAACCGTTATAGTTACAGGAAAACGCTTTTAAGAGACTATCCATACATTTTTAAGATATTCTAAACTGCATTTACAGATTTTGGAAAGAATGTACAGTTAGCAAGAAAATGGTAATTTTAAACAGAACTTTTTTTGATGCCAATCGATCCTGTTTCTTATAAGGATCAAAAGTCTCTACTGGACCGACTGAGGTTTGAGTACTAGAAATGCCATTAGACCATTTTTTTGCTGACTGTAAATTTTTTCCAAAATCTGTAAATGCAGTTCAGAATATCTTAAAAATTTATGGATAGTCTCCTAAAAGCGTTTTCCTGTAACTATTACGGTTAAGGTACCTGCCCTTACTGTCCCGTCTCAAAAATTCACCCTGTAAAGATGTGCTTTGTTGGTCGCGTCGTTTAGCTAGAAGTGCTACGTTTGGAGGCGTCGTATTTGTAAGCGTCCTACGTTAGACACGTCTCACTTGTAAATGTATTACGTTACACGCAAGTTTCGTATTTGCAAGGTAGATGTGCTACGTCAGCCGCATCGTATTTGTATGTGTTACGTAAGTCGCGTCGTATTTGTAGATGTGTTGCTTCGGACGCATTGTATAGTGCGCGCCAATCTTTTAGTCGCCTCTGATTGAGTTACGAGTGCAAGCTTGCGCAGGTACAGTCAAGGAAACAATAATATCAACGGTTGATTATTAAATGTTTACTATAAATGAGAAGGTGTACTTGTTGTACCTACCTATTTAATATATATTTATTATTTTAGTGCAATCTTAACTGTTTAAATAAAACGCATTAATATAAACACGATTTCCTACATTATCGCCTTAAAACGGTATAATGACCGCGTAATAACAACAGCAATAAACTTTAACAAACGAAATCAACAAAACAACAAATAAAGGCAACACAAACAGATTCAACGATTAACTTAACGAATCATAGAATTTTTTCCACGAACGTACTTTTCATGCAACGCGCGCGTGTGTAGTGTACGGACGTAGCACTAACACTAACGCATAGTGTTGACACCCGCTAAATGGCGAGCGGGGGGTGTGGTGCGGCACGCAGCCGGGTGTGCTCCGCGCCCTCGCTTCTGTAACGTCCCCCTGACACCGTTAAACGGCTATTGCGTCGCCTCTTGCGTCTATCTTCAGAGCCGACTAAAAGATTGGCGCGCACTGTATTTCTAGATGTGCTACGTCAGTCACGTCGTATTTGTAGATGTGCTACGTCTAACGCATCGTAATTATAGATATATGCTACGTTTGGCACGTCGTAGTGTTTTAATTTTGTAGATGTGCTACGTCAGCCCCCCTATTCTGTATCTTTAGTTGCCAACTGCACGAGGTGACTATCATCAAAAACATAGCTAAAAACTGAAATTTCAAAATTGCCTTTAGTGGGTATTGAACTATTAACAATCTGTGTCGTCACTTAAAGTGCCAAAATATCCTTAGGACATCGGAATTCGATAGTATATCTATGTTTTTGATGATAGACACCCTGTCCAGAAGGCAACTAGAGATACACAATAGGCCCGCTGGTGCATCGTATTTGTAAATATGCTACGCTGATGGACACTGACGAATTTAGTTAATTGTATGAACGTAATGAACGTTCACCAAATAGTAAGGCTTTGTAGATAATCTCCTTAAATACTCAAGATTGAAATTTAACGGGGTTATTTACCTCGTTACATAACCCTATAGATCTACGTAAATTAATATTCCAAATCGTACTTTAGTCATGGATTTGCATTGTAGTTTCCACTATTATTTCTGGATTATCGTACGTCTAATTGGTATTATCGGGTGATGCCGACCATTATAGGCAAACTTTGCTCGTTTTATAAATTGAAAATTCATTTTCACCTCACTAGCTCGAAAAGCGCGCCTTTGTTGCTTAAAAACAGTGAGCAAAATCGATTTTAGCTCGCTGGTTTTAAACAGTGAAGAAAAGTGTTTCAAATTAAGAACACTGTGAATTGTTCAAAAACTCCATATCCTTTGCTCAAGAGAAAGAGAGACAGCAAACATCAGCATGGCGGGAGGCTTTGGGAGGCTGTACACCGCCCCACAGCTTGTCGGTTACCATAGACAAGGTAAATTTCCAATGTGTATGGAATCCGGAAACGGATAGATAGAGTAAAACTCCCGCGTGATGGTTATGTTTTGCGTTTTAGATCGGTTTATCAAAGATTTTCCGATTTTTCGCGGCTTTTGGGATTCAATTAACACTCCTTACATTTTATTTTATGTGCAATATTTTTATATAGTGTATTGCTTAAAGAAAAAAACCATTGAATTCTTATAAGTTCGTTCAAAAAGATGGTGTCTTTACATGTGTGTTTCTCGCTAGTGAAGTGAAAAGTTTTATATGTCACATGAGAGCAAATTTATTATGTTTCTTGTGCCTTTGAATCCCTCACCACGCTCAGGATTATAAAATCCTTCGCTTGCTCGGGATTCAAACTCGTCTCTCGCAACAAAAAAAATGTTGTTGTCTTGTTGCACAAATAACTATTTCCATTTAGGTGTTTTGTCATTCCAAATTTTGTCTAATTTTGAACTATATACTTCGTCACGAAATGAATTAATTATGAATTAACGACATAAATTATTTTAAACATTAAATCCCCGAAGATGATTTGTTTCCGAGTACCGACTGTGAAATGCAAGTCACAGTCTATACTATAGACACATACACACCCTCACACACCCTCTCCCACTCACGCAAAAACACACCCCCTCTCACACATTCACACACAAACACACCCTCTCACGATATTGTATTATTTCCTTTTTCCTTAAGTTTCTTTTGCATTTAAAGATTTTTCCAAAATTTATTTTATTTAGTTTATTTTCATGACAAATGAATGATTGAATGAATATTTTTGTTATGAAGAGCGAGACCTCCTGGTACAAATATTTTTATACTTAATAGGAGGCCTCAACCTTGTATTGTGCTAATATTTATGTTATGAAATAAACATTTACAAATGAGCTCCTCAAATTTTTTTTTTTGAACAGTATAAGGCAGAATTTTTAATATATTTTTTTTTGGTATTTTAAGTGCCTATTTTTACTAACCGGATACCTAGCAACGTACTGCAGTGCGTGCTGATATGAACGTTATTTCAATATAGTTTCTGTCGATATTTGTACCGACACAGGTTGACTCAAGATCTTAGGCGGCTACAACAGCTTGTTACACTTAAAATACACTAATCTCGTGTACACCCTCGCTGGTCATTAACCTTTGATAGCGTCAGTAGCATAAAACACAATTACTCAATGTGATCGGGCGGGACCGCGCTATGGGTGAATGGACTGCGTTGATAAGAGTGCGTAGCTATAGCATAGAAAGACAATATAATTTTTTGGTAAAAATTTAAGGTTCCGTAACAGGCTGTATATACTGCTGTATAATAGTTCCGTAACATCCTGTATATACTGCTGTACAACAGTTCCGTAACAACTGACTAACAGTGACAGACAACACCGTCCCAAACCGCTGAAGATAAAGGTGCACTAAGAAAGAATTTTTCGATGTTACCCAATAAGGGTATGAAATGGAATGTAAAATTTGTACCCAACGGGTACAACGGGCTGTATATATACTAAATCCACGCCGGTTAAGTCGCGAGCGTTCTAGTAGACATGTAAGTGGTAAATACAACAAGAATTTTACAGATATACTTACGAGTATCAAAATAAATACTTGAAGTAGATAAGTTACTCTATAGAACGACACCATTATTCAGCAGCAAACACAAACCAATACCTCTAAATTCTCATAAACGACAAAGCAGTTACGGCAAAACTTTACCAATTGACATACATCTACATCGAACAAGTCGACTCTTTGCATCCGTGCTTCTACTTCGCAGCGAAGCCAAGTCAAAGACTTCGGCGAAGTTAACGAAGCGCACAGACTGGAATCGAGGCAGCCATTAAGAAAACCGAAGCCTCGAGTAAAGTGTCTTCTATTTACGTATACTTCTTGTTATGTGCCACTTGAAAATCGTAAAAACGTCCCTCAAGTTTACGACATAGGAATAGGAAATGGAATTTCCTCACTAAAATGATGAAATATACTGTAGGTACTTTTCAAATAGGCACGAACCCTAATCCCTGATTTCATATTTGAAAATCCCTAGTTAAGCTATGCGTGTGAAATGCAGCGCTGTGATTGGCTCATTTGTGGCTTCAGATTTTTTCGGATCAGAAACTGGGGGTTAGTCAATTAAACCGTCAATACTTGCGATTTATTATCATATAGTATTTTTACATTCTAAAAGCATTTTTATTTTAATTTTATATAATGAATATGTAGATATAATGAATAACCATCTATCCATCCGTCAACCTGGTACACAAAGAGCCTTTTTAAAAATTTCGCCACTCTTGGCGATCCTCCTGGAAGAAATCCCCATACTCACCACGCTGGGCAGGCAGGTCAGAATCAAATTGAATTTTAAATAAAAATATTTTTATTTACATAATGTTAATTACAAATACACATACATAAGAAAACTTAGCTTGAAATATCACAATGTTAATAAGAATTATAAATATATGAAGGAAAAATATGGACGCCTATTACTATGTTGTATAAAATATGCTGAAATGAATTAGAATAGAAATATATGTCAAAAAAAATATTTTTCTTTTTAGGATTTCGTACACAAAGGGCAATTTAGAAAATTGGATGGATGTTATTCCGTGCAATAAATGATAAAGTAAACACCACATACTTCACCGTAACATCTAATCAGTCTAACTAAACCCTTGATGATGGTGTGAAACCGGTCGGGTTAAATAAGCTAATAAACTGTGAAACGAGTGCAAGTGTGTTTATTCATCATGTTGTTATCCAAGTTTCACCAAGTTAAAAACAGAAGGTAAATTACTTTGGAATAATTTAAGTTTTGACAGCACTTAAACTAAAATTATAGCTATAAGAATCAGCTTTATTACCTAGCTATTTTTAGTAAAATTATGTCTTCGCACATTACCCTATTTGCAATGTTATTATAATTATTATTATTATATTTAATTAGTAGAGCACTGACCTTCAATATAATACAAGTAATAGAGATCAGTAGATAACAAACCCGAGACGTGACGTTCGATTCGCCTGGCATCACACGTCTGTGAGATTGTTGCACATCCTCGCAACTATTCCTGCAGAATGGTTCCTACATCCTATCATGAACTAGGCATGATGAGCGTCATTACGTGGACCGAGACGGAAGACGAGGTCTTTGAACATCCTAATTACGGAAGTAGTTGGGAGAAAGGAAGAGTAAGTTCCAAGTTCATTCCGAGTCCCTGGGAGTGCTTAGTGATCGAAAGATGGGTGTGTATCAGATAAAAGGACTTCTGGTCGAGAAACCAGTATTTATTTATTTACGACTAAAGATGTCAATAACATCTGTCATCCGTCCGTCAGTGTCCGTCAGACGTTGTTGTCCTTTCGTCAAACTAGTATAAGCCAGACTCAGATAACAGGGTGTTTTGATCCGTTTACCGAAATGACTAGGAATTACAATTTTGATACATGGTAAAACCCAACGCAATGATAATTTATTAATTACCGAAGATAAGAAATATTAAATGTTCATTTGAAAACTTAAGTAAAAATATTTGTCAGAGTAAAATTTCACGCGTTCTTTATAAAACATAGATTTGCCATTGTTTTGATGAAAATATTCTTGTTGTTAAAGAAATAGTAGTAGAATTTTTGTTTTTAAACTTAAATAACATTAAAAATTAACATCTGAACTAAGTAATCTACGTACGTACAAAAGAAAAAGTTATACAAGCTAAACCTTAGAGTAATCTTGATGAAAACACTTGTACTGTTTCACAATATCACTTTTTATTACTCCAACCAGTTTCGCTTACGGCATTATCAAGGAACACTGTTAAATAAAATAAATAAACAACAAAGAAATGTGTAGTGGTTGAAACATTAAATAAAGTAAAAAACTATTTGGAAGCTTTTTACTGCTTTTTTGGAAGTTTTTTGCTGCCAAATGGGAGGACGGCCAAGACATTGGCAGTGTTACCTCGTTGGATCGCTAGGCTTATGCGTTTTCCGAGGTACGCGCCAGCCCTTGAATCGACCAGGCACGATGATATTTCGTGAAAAAGTCGAAGCGCCTCTGGACCTGCCCCCCTCATTTGTGTTTAAAAGTCAGATCTTATACATACTAATCCGGCTTACTTATGAGTATTACGAATATTTTGTTTTATATTAGTTATTTAGATCTCAGCCAAACAATTATTTCCCTCAAACTTCTTCCGACCGATCCCGTGGGAAGACCCTACATCACAGCGGGTTACAAAAGTCACAAATATGTAAATTACTAACAAACTATGAATACTAGAGTTGAATCGTAACTAAAAATAAGCAGCTTCTCCAAACTCATGAGACAGCTCGTCCAACATCTGTTTACTTACTGCCACAACATGGAGCTCTGAAGCAAATAAATCACGTTTAATAAGCACGTTTAATTTTTTCTACTTTCAAACGAAACGAATAGAAATGAAATAACAGACTTTGCATAATTTTGTTGCAATAATCAAGAAAACTTCAGATTAAAAAAAACACCTATTTTCTTCTAACGTTTATAAAGTAAGTTTAAACAAACCACGTCAATTGATTCATATGTTTAGTGTAAATTAAATCTTTTGTGTACCTCTAGGTGAATCCAAAAGTTCTAAGCCCGACCTACAAAGAGGTATCAAATCTTTGTAAATCTACCGTCATTTGTTAGAATGTTTTTTCGTGATTGATTGTGTGAAGTTGAAGTTCGATACTGCAAGCTATTATTTTTTTGTGATATTTTGTTTAACGCAGTCTGACGGGATTTTTCACAATGGAGAAAATTGAACACCGTGCTGTGATTAAGTACCTCAATAAAAAAGGTCTTTCACCTAAAGAGATTCATGAAGATATGGAAACAACATTAGGGGAATCTGCTCCATCGTATTCCACTGTAAAAAAGTGGGTATCTGAATTTAAACGCGGTCGGGAGACCATTGAAGATGACCCAAGGAGCGGAAGGCCTTCAACGTCTACCACTAAAGAAAACACTGACAAAATTTGTGATCTCATCCTAGGAGACCGACGATTGACCATTAGTAGGATAGCTGAGATCACAGGCATCAGTTATGGCCGAGTGCAAAACATTATAATTGTAGAATTGGGGTTCCGTAAGGTTTCTGCTCGCTGGGTCCCAAGATTGCTTTCAGCTGACCAAAAACGAGTTCGATTCACAATTTCGCGTGACTGTTTGGAATTTTTTGAGGCAGATGCTGAGGATTTTATGTCTCGTTTTGTTACCATAGATAAAAGCTGGGTTCATCACCATACTCCTGAAACAAAACAGCAATCCAAACAGTGGAAAAGATCTGGCTCACCCACGCTGAAGAAGGCCAAGTGCGTTTTGTCAGCCAACAAAGTCATGGCATCTGTTTTTTGGGATTCGAAGGGAGTTATTTTATTGGATTATTTACCTAAAGGTGAAACTATAAATTTACGCTATTATTGTAACCTATTACGAAAACTTCGCGAAGAAATAAAAGAAAAACGGCCGGGGATGTTGCGTAAGAGAGTTTTGTTTCATCAAGACAATGCACGAGTTCACACTTCGGTTGAAACGATGGCTGTGATCCATGAATGTGGTTACGAGTTGCTGCACCACCCACCTTATTCGCCGGATTTAGCCCCCTCTGACTATCATCTCTTTCCAAATTTAAAAAACACTTGGGGGTATCTAAATATTCGACTAGAGAAGAAGTGATAGTCGCATTTAATGACTATTTTGACGACCTTCCGGAATCATTTTTTTTCGAGGGTATAAATAAGTTGCAGGTCAGGTGGAAGAAGTGTGTTGATCTAGATGGAGACTATGTCGAAAAATAAAAATAATTTTGAACCCACTTTTCTTTCATTTTCACGGTCGGGCTTAGAACTTTTGGATTCACCCTTTTACTAATTTTAGAGTTTATATGGATTTTCTCTCGAGATTCGATTTCAGGATTTAGTTGGCTGTTTCTTTATAAAATTTGATTGAATTATGTCTAGTTAATTTAAACAAATCATGAAGCCAAGTCATTGAACAAAAACGTAGTTTTTCGACAGCACGTGATATTTCGGTTGTCGTAACAGCCACGGTTCTGAGCGCGCTATTTTAAACTATAATGAAATGTCATAGAGTTCAGTTACAGTTGTACTTGATGCAAAATGAGTTGCTCAATCTTGGGTCATGCAGCCGTACCCATACAGACGCCTGCAGTTCAAGCTCCCTATTTGTAAAAGATTTTAGCGACTAACACGCCGCAATAAGAACTGTCAATAGGTAGCCTGTCATGCTTGTCCATGCGTTGCACACCATGTAAGTATCCCGTCAACGAACATACATATATATCATGGGATTGAAAATACGCTTAAGGCCCTGCCATTCCAAAATGAGCATTTTGTTTAATTAATATTGTCAGTTCAATATCTCATTCAAATACAAGTTAAATATATGTTACAATAGAGGATATACTCTAAACACAAGTTGATCTAAAAACGTAATTGAGTTAACTTCACTCGATGGAAAAAAATCACAATGTAAGTTCCTCAAATTGCGAATAAATGTGTTTACAGCAAAGGTGTTCAACGGAGAGAATTAAAACTTTTCCTGAATTTTCTTAACAGATAAATAAAGACACTTATAGACCCATTTTTATTTATTTCTAAATATTTTTTCAGAAATTCCAGAAAAACCTCGCAAATTCACCGATTATGCGTGCTCGCAGCGCACGAAGCGAGCGTTCTAATGTAGACTTTCTGACAATATCATTGAGTTCAAAATTACTTAATACGATTATTGTGTTGGATGCGTAGGGCCTTAAGTGCTATCATACTAATTTATAAGATATATTAAAATGATTACTGTAAAACGGCTCACCTCAATAACTATTTTTGATCGGGATAGCCGACCAGTTTCAGCAGATTCAGACTGCCTTCTTCTGGGCGAGTGAAGACGCTTCTGCGATGACGTTGCGCCTCGCTTTTGTATTAAAAATGATTTTTTTTATAACTGCAATGAGCTTGCCCAGTTCCGCGACTAATGAACAAACAGCATTGATGAGACCTAAAGCACGCTCACCCACAAAAAGTGAGAGCAGACATGGCGTTAATCAGTTTGTCCAGGCATTATCCGTAAAATCTACAGACGTCGGTAATTGACAAATGAGAATGAGAAAGAGAATTTATTTCATAAAAGTGCCTACAGACATATCAGGTATTACAAAATAAAAGAACTTATACCTTATATTATAATATTTTTCAAAATTATATACACCCGGCATCAGTTGAGTATCTTAATTAAAATAAATAGACATTGACATATATATAATAAAAGTACATGACATGACAGGTCATGACCTAGACTACCTATTTACAATCTATCTTAACATTAACTTATTATAAATTGTCATTAATAATGTAATTAAGTTTAATTAGGTCCAGGTCGGACCCGAAATATATCTTGAGATTTCCTTGTATTTGTTTATCTTATTTAACAGTATATTTGTATAGTATTATAATAACAATTTATTATTAAAATAACAAGAGCACTATCTTCGACAACTTATCCTGTAGGTGTATGTATATATATAATTTATTGTGTATTTATTTACTGAGCATGTAAATTTCATGTAGTTTGTTATTATTTTTAACTAATTAGGTATGTAGTATTAATTTTATCTTGTTTCTGTATAAGTATGATCGTGCACAATATGAATATCTTATTTATTTCAAATATCCTTATCACCCTTTGTTTGCTGGAAGAAATCCCATTATTGAGATAATCACGCCGTTGTACATAACTTTTATTATATAATTTAGAATTAAGTTTTCTGTGTGCAATAAGAATAAACATAAACATAAACAAATTGTAAATTTTATGTACATGCCTTAGGATTAAAAAAACAAGGGCAAAAGCCATTCGCCGTGCTAGTTTAGTTAAAAAATGTCTGACGGATGGATAGCATGCCCTTCATTTGAGTATGGTTTTGGTCGTGTTTTGTAAGCAGTAAGTTGCTGTAGATGACTTATTAATATTGAAAGTATTTACTTACAAAGCTTAGAATTAAAACAATAAAAATATATTTTTTTTGTTTATCTAAATGTATTATAATTATAACTATACAAGGTGACTTTATGATCATCGTCCAAATTCATACTGGTGGCTGGGTAAGTGATCAGTATCATGGATCAATAACAATTTTGGTGAAATTCGTAAAATGAAATTTTGACTCCTCATAGTGATTCACTCGGGACTGGAACTGAATTTCTATGGGAAGCCGAAATTTAGTTTTACGAATTTTACAAAAATTGTTACTGATCCAAGATACTGATCACTTATCAAGCCTCCAGTATGAATTTGGACGATGATCAAAAAGTCAACTTGTATACTGACTGATTATAGTACCGGACGAATGATTGTACTACGGGTCTGCCCATTAATCACTCTTCGGTTGCGGTTTTGTCATGAGTAAAATGTTGTAAAATTGACTACCAGTGGCAACTTCATCGGTACTTTTTTTTTCTAGTTTTAAGTTACTATAATGTGTTTTTACACCGTTTGTTTCCCTAACAATAAATAAATGAGATTGGCAGGTGACAGATAAGCCATGCCCAAAGCCTAGCTACTGCCGTCCACCAGTGGGTCTTGGTGTAACAGTGGTCAATCAGTGATTGTGTTTCAGCATACACCACTCGGGGGGCTCCTGGCGTAGCAGGGAATTAGCCTCTTCTTGTTTTCGTCAATATTTATGATTCGGAAACCGTTTCGAAGAATAGCTTTTCTTAACTGTTTTTATAACATAGATTTTAAAATAAGCTTGCATCCATCCATCCATCACCCCGTATTCGTCCACTGCTGGACATAGGCCTCCCCAATATTACGCCACTCTTGGCGGTCCTCAGTCATCCTCATCCAGCCGCCACCCGCAAAAAAAAAAAGCTTGCATATCCTTTATTAAATGAAAAAAAGTGATTTATTTCATTTGACCTTCAATGACGTCATCACCACACATTTCAGTACGAAAATTATATTTCTTGAAACGCTTCCTAAAGCCTGAGAAGGACCTGACCCTTGAACCTAATATGATTGCGTCACTTCCTGTAAATATTAAAATACATTATAAATTCGGTTTAAAAACACGAAAAAGTATGTTATTAAAATAACACACCTAATTTGATCCATTTATACAAAAAAGCAGACAAAAATAGCACATTAAAATATAAAAAACGATGGAATTGTAGTTTTCATCACCTTTTCAATTTTATGGAAAGTTTAATATATGTGTGCAATGACACTGTCCCCCACTTTTAAAGCGTGAGCTAGCTAGATTTTAAACTACTGGTGTACTTTATCACTTTAAAACCTTTAGGGTCAAAGTTTTACGTAAAATGACCTTCACGATGGCTTACCCTGTGGCTGACACATTTTATAATGATCTACTACTGAACACGAGAGTCAAAATTACTTATAACATTCTGTAACTTTGATAGTTGAAGTAATATTTGTAATTTACTTTGCAATAACTAATTTATGTCTACATGTTAAACTCAATTTTAACGGAAAGATGGCTTTTGTCAATCTTTTTACACGTCCCTTATTATTAAGAGAAGATTCTGTCCAATTAACTAGACCCTAGCCCCCGAGGCAAAATTAGGCAAAAACCTTGCCTTCTTGCTGCTTACCTTCGTAACTCGTAGCCATCTACTAATTGAAGCATGTCGGCCAGTTTTGCTTCAGAACTAAAGTTGGAGGCTTGTTAGACCCCCAACAAATTCGGAAATCGCGTCCGAATGTTAACGAGTGCCAATTTGCGAGGAAGTGACCCCAGGGAGAGTGGCCCCTAGGGATTTACGTAACCTTACTTGTTTTATATATAGAGGTTGTATTGTCAAGCTTGATAAGAGCATGGTATTGTTTTAGTATACTTTTTTGGATCAACCGCTGTCGCACATTCGCTGTTAAGAGCGGTTTAGCAGCCGGATTGTGAAAAAGTCGCCTTTTTGCAATTTATCGAAACAGAACAGTTTATATTCAAAATTTACTCAAAAGTTCCTCAAAAAAACCTTATTACCTATGTTTTGTGTAAACTGTCATCACAAAGTATCCATTGGTTTCTAGAATTTTAAAGATTTAAATTTTAAAATTCTATTTACAGAAACCAATGAAAACTTTGCTATGGCAGTATACAGGGTGGAAAAAATGAAAGGGCCCTGGAGGGGAACTACCTTAAATCCTTTAGTTAGCTCATTTTACTGAAAGGAAACATTCCTTTATTTTTTAAAAGACACAAAACTGCATTCAAAGATTTTCTAAAATTTGCTTGTCTCACCCGGGAACTGAACCAACTAAAAATTAAAAAAATAAACCCCCGCTATTTTATTATACGAATCGATAGGATTATTGTTCAGGATAAAATGTATCTACTAAACTAAAATCTTGCACTCATCTGTTGTACGAGATACCCATGAAATTGAATATTTATTACAAGTTCTTTATTAACAAAACCTAGTACTGTTCACTTGTAAAGTAATAATTATACGCCATTATTACACAATGAAAGCACGGAATGAAAGCAAAACAAAACAAAATTTAAATTTCGAACGAATACTTTTATCGATTTTAAAAATGTTGAAAGTTATGGTTCGAACTTCAAATTTGTTGCTCCGCGTTGCAAAAAAATACGTTCCTTTTTTAAACTTTTCATCAGTACGCCTAGTGCAAGAAGTAATTGTGCTCTGCATACATTTATTATTACCATTTAACGATTTTCTTATTGAAGTATTCAACAAGGTACTTAAGATAAATAACATTAGCAAGCTTGTACTTCATACGATATCTTTGGATGTAAGAGAGATAAGAAAATTATAACGTGTCATTTACTTGTTACAAGTGAACAGTACTAGGTATTGTTAACAAGGAACTTGTAATAAATATTTAATTTCATGAGTATCTCGTACAACAGATGAGTGTAAGACCAAATGTTTATTAGAAAAATTTTATTCTGAACAATAATCCTACCGATTCGCATGATAAAATAGCGAGGGTTTTTTTTAAATTTTTAGTTGGTTCAATTCCCGGGTGAGACAAGCGAATTTCAGAATATCTTTGAATGCAGTTTTGTTTCTTTTAAAAAATAAAGGAATGTTTCCTTTCAGCAAAATGAGCTAAATAAAGGATTTAAGGTAGTTCCCCTCCAGGGCCCTTAAATTTTTTCCACCCTGTATACAATACACGGGTAATAAGGTTTGATTAACTTATACTGTAAGGTGTGACTCGTTGATGGAACTTCATTCTAACACTAATAAAAGTTATTATTTCCAATTAGCCCGACGATGTCAAATAGACGAAACTGGAACTGGTACAAGAAGAATTTTATTAGTGTTAATAAGGTTTGGCTGAGATACTATTGAGTTAATTTTGAATGTAAAGTGTCATGTTTCGATACATTTGAAAATGGCTGCTTTTTCCATTGCTGCTGCTAAACCTCTTTTAACAGTAAAGGCGGGTTTTTCACAATCCGGCTGCTAAACGGGTCTTAAATAGAAAAAAATTTTCAACAGTTTCACCGGCTTGTGTATTTTGTTTTTTTTATCTTATGTAACGTAATGTTGAGTAGGTAATAGGTCAACCTATGTAATGGCTTGCAGACCCGACGCAAGTACCTATACCATATACAGTAAAAACGACCCCAGAATTGTTACTAATTAAATTACCTATGCCCCGTGGACCTATGAATATGGCATCCATCCATAAATCACTTGATACGGTCTCCATAATTGCTCTCAGAGTTAATTTACCGGTAATCTATTCCAGTTTAATGTGATTTTGAGGTTATGACTTGCTGGTAGCCATGACGCTTCGTCGGCCGCCATATTGGATTACGTCACGACGCCCCACCGCCGCCGTCGGGTTGCGTTACTGAAATTATCCGCCAATTTAAATGGAACGAGTTTTAATATTAATTTGCGCGAGGATTTTGTTTTTATATGAATAAAGGTCAATTTCTGATTTAAAAATTTAAGCGACAAACGCGGTAATCATAGAATTACTTACTTTAATATTATTTTATTTGGAATCCCTAAATGTGAAATTCAGCGAAAATGTATTATAACGCGAACATAAATAGTATGGACATTACTTCGATGGCTAGTTTGATATATTCTTTGGTTTTTAACGCTTAACCGTTTTTTTTTTTATTATTATCATTGTTTAGGTTGCTCAAAGCTAGTGCCTGGAGTCTGTGAAATATTTTAATTAACATCTTCCCCTGAAAATGGAGTAAAATCCGAAACCGGTTGGGAGTTAACATGTAAATAAAGTGAAACTATAAGTTCAAGTGTTTTTAATTCAAGATGTGTTTCAAGTTTCACCAAGTGCCGACAATCGCAAGTATAAATTTTCCTAACCTATTTATTTTAAAAGTTAACTTCAACTTGATAATGAGGTTAAATATCGCCAGATATTCATCCTCATTACTTTATCATTACCAGAATTTCAGATTGTCAGAGATTATTAAACTGTATTAAGCATCTATTTTTTTCAATAAAAGGCTTATTATGAAATAAATGAATAATTGAACGATGATGAAACATGGTGTTATCATAAGAATAATGATCTTTGTCAATTTAAGTTAGTATAATTTCCCGACTTTCAATTTCCCGACCGTATGATTCCTCTAGAATTAATTAATTTATGAATAGTATAATAATATGATAGATTAATTTATGAATAGATGAAGTGAATGTAAAAACAGATGGACTATATGGGACAGGCACAGGCACAGGACAAAGATATATATATTTTTTCCTTTATGACATAAATTTCTCCTGTCTCATATTTTTTATCTCTTTATTCAACTAAAGTATAGGCTTACTTTATAACTTTGTACCATTTGCTTGTAACGAAAATTATGAAAAACAAAAAGGAAAAAAAGACATGATCTTACTAAGTTTCTTACACTTCTTCTTAGCAAGACTAATATTTATTTTAATATGTATTGCATTATATTTACCTATATTTATAATATTATTTATTCCTATATTTTGATTTCATACAAGTGTGTTATTTTATTAAATTTAAGTAAACCTAACCCTCATTGTTTTTAGTGCATTTCCCCATATTATTATCTATTATATAAAACTATTAGATATAGATTATTTATTTATACTGTTTTTTATTTTACATTAAAACCGACCTGTTACATAAATAAATATATTTAATTTCAGAGAATTGATTTCATTCCATTGTTTCATTGATTTCATTGTTTCAATCTTTTCTTAATTATAATGTAAATGTATATTAATTATAAGTTTGCTCTTGTTTATTAAGCATGTATATATATATATATATATATATTAAATGTACACATTAAAATTGGTTACATATATATAAATATATAATGTTTAAACGAGCAGCACTGGTTGGCGGAGGACGAGATGTCTCCAGAGCCGAGACGGGTGCGTCTCTGCTTCCGCCAACTGGCGTCACACGTCACTCCTCTCATTTTTATAGCATGCAGTATTTACCTGTTATTGTAGTTACACTCTATTCCTACTGTACGCTAGATTAATTGTATGTTGTTAAGTGTATCATCTGTTTGGTAGACCAAATAAATAAATAAATAAAATAAATAAATAAATTCCTCCAGGTTTCGACCGTATCTCTAAAAAGAAACCTCTGTTACAACTGAAACCTCCACAACCCACGTACGAGTCACAAACATCCAACGACTACTATCCTTCAGTGTGCATTCTAAGCCAAAGTTTTCACAAAACAAATCCCAGTTGCTACAGAGGCTGACGTAAAAATATGTCGTCAGGATGCCGGATATCTGGTCCTGCATCATAGAGCGCTGAGTGAGCAGCGGACTCCGATGCGTCAGCAGATTTCCGCTAATCTTGAATGAGCGACACTCGGACGCCTAGCGCTCTACGAGGGCAAAATATCGTAGAATAAAGTTTTGCTGTGCTATCGTGATTTACGTGTCTGAGTGGGTGCTGTCTTATTTGTCATTTGTGCAGGTTTTTTCAAAATTTATTCAAAGGCTTGATAGAGATATGTTTGCCAGAAAAGTCATGAGTTTAGAAAAAAGATCTATGCCAATTATTGCCCTTATACATAATGAAATAATCTTTAATATGGATCCCAAGTCTATTGTTTAGCTATAATTTGGATTAGAAAGGTTAAGTACCTAATAATTATTATTATGATAATTTTACAATAACTTCATAAATGATTTCATATAATAGGGTAATTTGTTCTCTTATTTTTAATATACATGGTTGTATGATTTGACAAAAGCCCTTTTATAACGGGAAAAACATAAAATTTAAAGGGAACTTCGTTGTTTTTTTTTTTCAGTCGAGAGAACTTAAACCTAATTTATTTATTATGCATTTCTGTTAAATTATCAAATGTATATATGAATACTATCTAAATTATTTTTATTAAACTGATTAACCAAGTAACCCAATGTGGAATGGCCATTCGAGGTTGTGCAGTTGACATAACACGTAGTTACTTTTGTTTGAGAGAGCTACTAATACGCTACGACGTGATTGCTACAACACGCGCCGTAGCAACCGTAGCACCTCTTAATAATTTGCTACGTTGCCGCTGCTGCCTTAGTAAACTAAACACTCGAACGTGCATACCTAAATTGGCAAGTAACTATTGAAACTCCAAAAGCCTGAATACTGCTAAATGTTATGTTTGACTGCTAATTATAATATATTGCTTGAGATATGCCGACATAAGTTAGTAAAACTCAGGATTCATTTCAAATAAGTTAATTATTCGGGCTTTTATTATTTGAATTTGGCATACGCTATGATTTACAAAATGAGGTTTGGTGAAAGTAGGTTTTAAGAATAGAACAAGGTAAAAATAAGCAAGATAAGGCTGATATTCAATGACGTCACAATTTTAAATAGATGTATTTGGAGAGATAGCCCGAATAAAACGTTTTTAGAAAGTGACTTGCTAAAGGTTCAACGTGCAAAGTAAACAACTTAACTTTGTTTTTCTTGTTCAGAAGTTAAAAATTGAAAAACGTTTTGGTATGTAGCAATCGACGCCAACAGTTCACTTTTAGTGAGATTTATAAAGCATAAGTTTGAAATTAGTCATGATCTTGTCCAAAAAATGATAAAAACAGCATTTTAAGTTGGTTTTGAAAAGATAATGACTAATCGTGTATACAATTTAAAACTCTTGTTTTATAAACTTTACTGATATTGAACTATTATTAACGTCAATTGCCACAGACCAAAATGCTTCTCAATTTTTATTTCTTAGCAAATAAAAACAAAGTTAAGTTATGCACATTCCTCTATGTGACTGACGTTTAACCTTAAGCCGAAAAACAACACGCTCTTTTATATTTATTGCACCAGTGGGCAGTTTTACTAATAAGAAACAAGTATAAAGAAATATGAAGTACCAAATTAATGTCTTATTTTTAGGAACTGGATTTTTTTTATTTTTATCCCACTTTCCACTAATACTATAAATTCTAAAGTTTGTGTGAGGGAGGGTGTGTGTGTGTGTGTGTGTGTGTAAGAGGGTGTGTGTGGGTGTGTATGTGTGACTTAGTATGTTTGTTACTTCTTAACGCTGGAACAGCTGGTCGGATTTGGATGAAATTTAGAGTGGAGATAGCTTATACCCTGAATTAACACATAGGCTACATTGTATTCAAATATATGTGATATGCAAGTTTACACTGGGCACACCCGCTTTTCCCCGAAGATTATTTCGTCCCAAACGTAATAGATGGTATTAAGCCCTATGGCCGTACTTCGGGCAAAATTGAATTGAACCCATGACTTACGGGTTACAAGCCGAGCGCTCTACCACTCGGCCACACAGGTAAATAAATATGTGACAAAAGAAATTCTACTAACATATACAGTCTGTATTAATAAACACATATTTAAATAAGGACGCTTCCATACGTATCTCTTTAAATTACATTTCACGTAAAAAACATATTTGTTTTTAAAAACATATTTTTAAACCCTCAACAAAAACATCGTTTAACAAACACAGAACAGGGATAAAAGGTATGCAAATAAAACACTTAAATTGTTTCACCAATTTCGATCTTGATAATAAATGCGAAAACACGCGTCTCTCTTTATACCTCTGACCGTTTGGGTCCAAATATTCGAATTCTTCAATGTTTATTTATGAGGTAAGATCGTACTTCTTGAGACAAGAAAATTTTACAATTATGTTGTTACACTTCTATCATTGAAATTAGAGTGAATTGACAAATTAAAATTTAAATACTTTTAACTTATTTAATTTAAAATAGTTTAAGAGTCAAATAAAAGTTTGAGCAGTGTATTAACACATGTTAAATTTATACGTTTATTACACATTTATAGTTCACTAGCTTTTGCCCGCGGCTTCGCCTGTGTTGATTAAGTTTTTGTGTAGTCCTATCTAATCTGTCAATATTTACCTACTCTAATCACAGAGTCTATGACAGGTATCAATGAAAAGCCATTAAAAGCATCGAATAATCTCATGGGAATTGATTAATAGGATTAAAAGTAGCCCATGTCCCATTCCAGCGGGCCTATTATGTATGTCTAGTTGCCAAATGGACTGGGTGCCTATCATCAAAAACATAGATATACTATCAAATTTCGATTGTCTAAGGATATGTTCGCACTTGAAGTGACGACACAGTTCGTAGACAGTTCAATACCCACTAAAGGCAATTTTGAAAGTTCATTTTTTATCTATGTTTTTGATGATAGGCACCCACTCCAGTTGGCAACCAAAGATACAGAACAAGCAATTGTTCAAGAATAACAATAAAAAAAAATAAGAAAAATACAAATACCACTTTGAAAACAATGAAAACAAGTTTGTAATGGAAATTTTCACTCTAGGGTAAACATTGTCTACCCTGGCGTCAAACGTTTTTTTTTTTCAAAGTAATATTTCAATTTTTTCATATTTTTTTTATTGTTATTCTTGAACAATTGCTTGCTTTTCCAGAAAAAAGTTTTGTGCACGCCACTGTTTCCACGACATTTTCCCATAATAAACTCTTAATAAACCACAAACTCTACCTCAACAACATACTCGTACCAACTCACACAGCTATATTTGTATATACGAGAACGTAGATACGCATAGAAACATCTCATAGAGGGTCACCCTTAGGGGAGAAAGTCAACCTACCTTTGACCTACGAGCCCTTTAGTACAGACTGGTTAACTTCAATTTCGTTGATTGCGCTTTTGGTATGCATGGCTTGATCCGCATTTGATGCATAACGACTTGTTTATACTCCGGCTAACGGGCTTTGCTGTGAGAGCTGAACCCTATTGGCTTTAGGCTGTAATAAGCTATGTAGCTTTAGGGAAAATCCTAGATTGTATTTTTATTTATCTCTCTGTGTTTTTTATGTGTTACCGGCCAAACCCAAATTGAAGATAAATTTGTTTGGTCTAGGCCTACATGACCTTCGTGGTTTTAGGGTTCCGTAGTACCTAAAAGGTATAAAGGAACCTTTATGGTGAGACTCCGTTGTCCATCCATCCGTATGTCACAGCCTTATAACTTTAGCACCGTTAAAGATAAAGACATGAAATTTGGCATAAAAATAGCACAAATTTGCCCACATATTACAGTGTAAAAAAACATGAAAAATTTGAAATTGCTCAAAATATTTCCTAAACAAAAGTGAGAATAATAAAAAATATTATCCTAAAACTACAATATGGGTGTCAAATTTTAAATATTAAGAAGCTGATTGTAAAAATATATACTTTTTTTTATATTTACTGGCACTGGTTTCGAGAAATCTTTAAAAAAACACAAAAATATGTATGTCCCCCCCATCCCTTATCTCCGAAACTGTTGGACCGAAAAATATGAAAAAAAATCATGGTAATATGCGTTTACGTAAAGATTACAGTAAA
This sequence comes from Ypsolopha sequella, assembly GCA_934047225.1. NCBI lineage: Eukaryota > Metazoa > Arthropoda > Insecta > Lepidoptera > Ypsolophidae > Ypsolopha > Ypsolopha sequella. The sequence continues at coordinate 23,198,046 of OW203997.1, forward strand.
AATAAAGCGGTTGGGAAATTCACGAAAAAAAAATGCAAATTAAATTTATCATCCACAATACGGAACACTAGGTACGCGAGTCTGACTCGCACTTGGACGGTTTTTTTTATGACAACCTAGAACTACTTTGGCTTAGGTCAAACTTGTATGTCCTAAAATTGGGTTAAGCCGGTAACATATGCATTAAGCTGTCACGGTAATTGGCAAGTAATCTATAATTTATTTACAGTAAAATTTTAAGTTCCTTTTGGTTAACCACTGAAAATGATGGCTAAAGTACTTTTCAATGCAAGTGCTCGTAAAGGCCTACTTTTTATGCATCAAAACCGAACAGAAAGTCGATTATTTTGCCCTAGGGCTTTAATATATTTTTTTTTTATTTATTTACAATGGTTGGCAAACCTGCAGCCTTTCCTGTGTACCATAGACGTTATACTTTTTTTACACCGTTTAACGGCTATGGATACAGTCCTTTTGAGCCAATTATAATTTAAAGTTCACAAGATTATATTTGTTTTCATTTCCTCACACTATGCATTGAAAAATGTAGTATGATACACGGGCGTAAAAGCAATAAATTACTCGGTTAATCGGTCGGTAATTTATTCCTTTGCGCCCTTGTAGCATAAACTACTATTATATTCTCTGGCGAAAGTCTACCCACATCATATTAATACGGCTACATCATACTTAGCAACAACTAACATGACTTGTAGGAAATTGAAAGTAGGTTTAGTCAATGTAGGACATGGACCTTTTCCGAAGTGAGCCAACATTTCCTTGATAAGGTCCGCAGTTGTAAAACACGTAACCCCACTTTCGGGTCGATCGTGTTGGCCAAACCAGGCGTCGCGTCAGGGACATCTGTGCCGAACAAGTTTCTCCGACCATAAATCTAGTCCTACTTGTGCTCCTGGGACGTCCCACATTCAACCTTAGCCTACAGGGTACTCGGTTAATTTTAAGGATTCTGTGTCCTTTATTTTACGTAGTTTACGTGGACACGTTGGTTCTTTGTAATCAATTTGCACAACGGTATATGCCGTACTTGAAAAAAAAATTGTTTAGTTTTCCATTATTCTATAGGTATTATCAGTATACTGTATCAAGTGATAACAAAACTCTTTGTAAACATAACCAGGCTGTTCTAGTTAAATCAAAATTGTATGTACGTTAAAAGTGTTAAGGAAAGTTACGTTTGTGATACTAATTAATTTAGATCCAAAAACAAGAAAGGATTGCAGTGATCGGAGTCATTCTTGTAATAGAGATTATTCGTACTGTACCGTTTATAAATTAAAACCTAATTACCGTGAAATTTTTGTGTTTTTGGAAACGTAAACTATGATAAGAGATAGTACCGTACAAACAACTTTTACTATAGGCACAGTGTTAACACAAGTTTTCGGTTTTTCAGGGTCTAAAAATTCATTCAGTCTCGTTAGATAAATGCCTAAAAAAACGGCATTTATAATAAATCAGTCCATGACGGCTATTTTGGCACGTGCAGAAAAATTGCTAACGTTAGATTTAGGGTGATATTAAAAGCGATTTTCTACGGATAGTCGGATATGTATTGATTTTTTTTATTAAAAACCTATAGTGAGCATTTTTTATATTTCATACTTATTATTTGTTGAAGTCACTCCACTTTGCATGGCCTTTATTTCTAAACAAAACTCGAACCACTATTGCGAGTGAAAATTAATGCCAAAATAGCCGTCCAGGGCCTGCAGTCTCGACAAAGATAACGATCGCTATCCTACCGATTTCGGTCGTAAAGTTATAAAAATCGTAGACTTAGGATATACAAAAAAATCTAATTTGTAAGCTTTTGTGTATCATCGTCAAACTATCGACTGAAATTGGAATCGAATTCGATATGCTTCCGATTTTAGTCGATAGTTTTGATAAGAGACACTAAAAATAATCGATTTTTATCAGTTATTGACCTAAATCGGTAGGATAGCGGTTTCTATATTTTGGGAGCGAATTCGATGCGCTTCCGATTTTAGTCGATAGTTTTGATGGTAGACACTAAAAATAATCGATTGTATTAAAAAAAAAAACGACCTAAATCGGTAGGATAGCGACTTCTATCTTTGTCGAGACTGCAGGGCCTGGATGGCAATTCTAACACGGGTAAAAATTTACAAAGGCAGAATGCGCGTGATTTTTAGAACCTCTTTCTTTATCATAACATATTTTACAAATTATATTCGTTAGTAGAATTGGCATCACAAGGCATTTAACACGCGATAAATAATTCGTATTAAAAATAAAGCGTGTGAAAATGCCTGCTTACAAGCCTTTTCTGCATAAATAGTCAAACATAAGTCGTATTTTATAACACCTATCTAACTTTAAACAATAAACTATGCATTAAATCCGAGCCATTGAACAATTAAAGTAGAATTATATGCGGAATCCATCGTTTGAGAAACTCTTTGACTAGGTGCTAAAATTATCTCCTTTTCCAACTGTACAGAGGTACTATCCTAAAGAGGCGAAATGACAATTAGTCTATTCGAAGTAAACTCCGCTAGCTTTTGTCGTACTGCGCTCTGATTGGGTAAGCACGCGGTGATAGAAAAAGAGAATCCCCTGTAAGAATCGCATATAATCAGGAGCCGTATTTTTGAATCGTTCGTTTTCAATTTACGTGCAAAAGTATATACGCATCTCACGTAGCACATCAGAACTTCTCATTTGCAAGATGAGACAGGTATATATTTTCGCACGCGAATTGAAAAAGAACGATTCAAAAATACGGCCCCAGGTGCCGTATTTTTGAATCGTTCGTTTTCAATTCACGAGCGAAAGTATATACCCATCTCACCTAACACATCAGAACTTGTCATTTGTAAGATGAGACAGGTATATATTTTCGCACGTGAATTAAAAACGAACGATTCAAAAATACGGCTTCAGGTCTATGCAAAAATACAGATTAGTTGGCGAAATCGGATTGACCGGTATTTCCACTCTCGGGACTAGTTGCTCGATGTCCAGCTGAAACCAAATTGCCGTAACTTGTGAGCGTATATTTTCAGGTTGTACTAGTTAAATTTAGTAAGTTCAAGTTATCGTTGCTAGAGGCTAAGACCGGATAACTTGAGATTTACGGTTGGATAACGCTAAGTTCTAGTTAAGTGGAAAGTTCAGTGGGAGCGGGCTGTATCGGCTTGTAAGTGCACTCTGTAGAAAATTTACTTGGAAGTATTGTTGTAATATTAATAATATAAGTTTTAACAATATACTACTTATTAATAATAATATTGATGTAATAATCGTCAACTTTAATCTTTTGCGATGATTCGAGTCTTAATCGCGTAAACATACAACATACCATAACGGTTATGTGCTTGACGTTTCGACGTCTCTGTAGGCTGTCGTGGTCCCTTGTATGTTGTATGTTTACGCGGTTAAGACCCAAATTTTATACTCATAATATAATAATCATCGTTGAAAAGCGGGTGCACCCAGTATGGGCTGTGAATTGCATTTCATAGTTCACACTTGGAGTCACCTTTGTCACCCCCTCGGGGATTCATATCACGATGTGTTTATTAATTTTTTCGCGTAAAATTACGTATTTATTGTGAAATTAACCCTCTTACTTCTCGTTAGACCTAAAAGAATACATCGCAGTCCTGACCTTGACTTGGATCCATCATCACATTAAGAATGTTTTGTCCAAAAAAAGTCTGTAAATCATAATAAATAGCAATAATATTATTTATTTATTTAAGATTATATGTTTTTATTGCGAAATCCATCGCTTGGAATACTCAAGTATTGTGCTTTTAAATTTTTTTTATGATTTTTTAAAGAATTTTCAGATATGACGTCAGTTGGGGCATTTTAGGCATTATACTGATTGTGATATGTGATTGCTTATAAAAAAGTGGTCTGTTTGTCTACTCATCTGTCATCCATCTGTCAAATCAGTTGGAAGCGAATTATTAAATTTCATTTTTTATATATATTATATTTTTTTATATTTAAAAGGACACATTTCCAAACAGCCTTTTGTCAAGTGACATCACACGAAGGCAAATGGATGTTGCAGCTTTTTCGTAAAAATATTTATCATGATGAGGATTTTTTAGACCACAAGTTCTAAAATACAGCTTAGTAAACCAAAAAAAGAACACACTTTAACACAATTTAATCTAAGTGAATTAGGCATTGATGTTATCACGTTCGACCATCAATGCCTAACTTGCCGGCCGCGGCAGTAATCTACTAAAATTATACACGAATACTTCATAACTTTGTTATACAACGAATTTCTAAAATATTGGGCAAATTGACCGAGTCGCGAGTCATATCGCGGACACACAGACCGATAACGAAGCTTCGATAAAAGTTTCCGTTTTGAAGGAAACCCACCTTTAAAAACCTTTTGATAACGCAATTATATTTCTCTAGAAAGTCGTCTCGTCGTATCACACGCCAAAATTTATTTATTGTTTATTTAACTAGTTGCAACTTCTGAAAAACACCCTGGAACGAAAGCCAGTTTTCGTGTAAATTATTTAGCAGACAGTGTCGAAATGGCCACAGAGGGTAAAAAATCCTGTCTAATTTTACACAACATGCTGGTGAGGTGAACCCTAAACTTTTTAAATGAACTCACTCAACAGTACCACAGGGAATTATTATTTGTCTGGCTAGGAATGAGTTTTGTCTAGGTAGTGTTTCCCTTTTTATCCTGTAAAATGGATTGAAGCCACGACCTTTCCTGCTATCTATTACTTAGGTTGTTTCAGCGAAAAAACCTGTTTTCTCGGAATGATCGGGATCAGGCATTTGATTTTATAGTTCTTAGTAAAATAAAATTAGATATATTATTATTTAAGTATTTTAATTATTTATATATTCGTTATGTGTATCTATGGACTTATCAATAAATCTAAATGACAACTTTTTCTCTTGCTCTTCAACAAATGACCGCTGAGTAATGACTCTCAGTCTGCTGGTCCTTCAATATGCCTTCATTACCCTACTCTCTTCTGCATTTGAGGGTTTTAAGAACAACTTGAACATTGTTTATATCAATTCCCAAAGTATCTTAGCCCATTATTCTGATCTCCTTGCATCTTTTAGCAATCAGCGCATTGACGCTATTCTAGTATTCGAGTTATATCTTAAGCCTTTTATCCCCTCCACAATGTACACTAGATTCCGTCTCATAAGGAAAGATAGAATCGGAAAAGGTTGTGGTGGAGTTGCTATTTACCTTCGCTCCGATATCTTCTGTAAAATTGTTAGTCAATCTCCTGGTCAATATTCTGGCTTTGCCGAACATCTTTTTCTTGAAATAATCTTTCAGCAGTCCAAACTACATCTCAGTGTTTTTTACCCTCCCGATCGCAACGTTGACTACTTTGATTCCTTTACTTGTCCTTTACTCAACGAACTAAAAATGTAATTTTAGTTGGTTGCCTTCACTGTTTATCTTTATACACACGAAGTCATTTTAATAGATCAGCCAGCTTGCGGATCCTGTCGAGCACTAGGTCTACAATCTCCTTGCCGATGGTGTAGTGACCACGGGCGTAGTTGTTGGCCGCATCCTCCTTACCAGTGATAAGTTGTTCTGGATGAAACAACGATTAATAGACATTTCATGCTAAAAATTATATTATTCGTTACAAACAAACATTATATAAAATAAACGAATAGCCTTTCACATCGACTTGCTTATTCAGAACTCATCATGCCCGGTGCAGAGCCGCAACCAGGGATGAGTTTGGGGGTCAGCGACAGCTCGACACGAATAATAATACCAGAAACTACGTCTAAAAAGTGGTTTGTACCGTCGGCATGAAAAGTATCGTCCACTTAAAATATTGAATTTTGTTTTAATTTATTGGTAGAATTATATATTTATTTTTATGAATAAATGAAATGGCCCCTTAGACCGTTTCAAAAACTGTTTTGCACGCCGCTTCACAACATTAACCCACCAATTAAATGTTAAACAATCTCTAGTTAAACTGTAGAACTTTTCTATACTTTTACTTCATATTTCCTTCATATCTCTCCGCTTATTTTTACAACGTTTTTATACAATATTTGGATTAAAATAAATGATACATATGGAAATAAAATTTTGGCTAAATCTGCATGAACTGTACGTACAAAGGTAGTTTTGGAAATGAAAACTGGTGATGGTCGTCATCCACACGAACAAAACTCAAAATTGTAAAAAAGATGCTGTTAGATGCATTTTGTTAGAGTAGGTACTAAAAGTACTTTTGTATGAAAAAGGTGACTTTTTTAGTTGTTCGTATGGTCAACTACCATCACTTATTTGCGTTCCCAAAAACACTTGAATTCTACGGTACTTTTTACCTAAAGTTTAAGTTTTAGTGATAATAAATAATTTTTTGTAGGTATACTCGTATCTTGGGTAATTTTAATTATTTTAGTTACGCTTTTGGTGTTCCACATTATCAATAAAAAATAAACTTCTCTTCGTCCATTATAAACTTTTAAATTATTAAACAATTTGGCCTATTTTGTTGTCACTTTTTTTTTAAATATAAAATTTTAAAACGAAGGTAAGATATTTTTATACTTGCGGAAATGTGTACAATACAGGACGTCAGTTAAACAAATGTAATAAAAGATAACAAATATAATATAGACTTATTTTTGATTCAAAAATTAAAACTATTTAGAGCAGATTCCCAAAAAAGAGGATCCGTTTCCCTAATTTTATCCTAAATACATATCTGTACGCTTGTATGCATTACGAGGCGAGCCAACCAAAATTATTCAAGAGATTCCAGATTACATGGAGGCTCATGTTGTTAAAATTAAAAATGCACCCCAGGCTTGAGCGCAAAAAGGTGGTCAAGAGCGATTCGGACCCGTAGGTTTAGGGGCTTGTTCTTTTTAAATTTTGTCTAGTCTATTCCTAGGAATAAGTTCCTAAAATCGTCATAAAATGTATTTCTTAAGCAAATTTTACGACACACATTTCCTAGGAATTGTATATATTTCCTTATTAGTAATCGGAAATGTTTCAAAACTGGCGATAGCGGAGTATAGCAGGGAAACAGGAATAGTAGGAGGTGTTTTTTTTTGTTTGGAAGTGAATCACAATTCGTATATAGGACATATATATGTATGTCGTGGCCATATCGTAGAATTGACCATTTCATGATCTAGTTGGCCAAATAGTAGTTCTGTTAAAATTGGGAGGGTCGCCTCGCTCCGATCTGCTTCGCTCGTCTCTCCAAATGTATTTACATGTAAATCTACATGTAAGTTTGCCTTTCTACATGAAAAAACATTTAGAAAGGCAAACTTATCTAGAGAAGACATTTCCTCCAGTTTACCTCTGGGGATATAAAAATAGTGATAGATACAAAAGTACATACGTGCACATTTAATACAGTTAACAATGAACACAAGTTTACAAAAGCCTTTTAACGAAAAGACAAAGTTGAGTGCTACGGCGAGCGAAGCGATACTGTTCAGTATGATCAGTAATGTGTAACTTTATGTATTTATTGCACATGTACATATTAAAGTACTTAAATAAGCATTTACAAAACAATTAGAATCAATGAGATTTTACCCAGGGTGTAGAAAAATATGACAAAATTAATTACTAAAATTAAATTATTAAATTAAAACTGTTACAAAAATCAAAAACGATAATAAACGATATTTACAATCATTAAAACAATATTTAGTACATAAAGAAAGGTCGATCACATTCAACTACATTATAATTTTACTTAGACTACATTATTAAAATATTAAATTTATAATTGACATGTATAGTTTAAAAAATCCTTCAGACACATTTTCAATAAATATATTTTCAATACATGTGCTCGTAAAGGCCCACTTTTTATGCATCAAAACCGAACAAAAAGTCGATTATTTTGCCCTAGGGCTTTATTATTATTATTTTTTTTAATTTGTTTACAATGGTTGGCTAACCTGCAGCCTTTCCTGTGTACCATAGACGTTATACTTTTTTTTTCACTGTTTTACGGCTCTGGATACAGTTCTTTTGAGCCAATTATAATTTAAAGTTCACAAGATTATATTTGTTTTCATTTCCTCACACTATGCATTGAAAAATGTAGTATGATACACGGGCGTAAAAGCAATAAATTACTCGGTTACGTTTAAAACACTCGCTACGCTCGGGTTTTAAATCGTCCTCGTAATTTATTCCTTTGCGCCCTTGTAGCATAAACTACTATTTTAATATCCGTATGAAATTTTGAACCTGTTAATGATTTAAATTTAGTTACCCGTGTGTAAACTGCTGTTCTAGGTAATGAGACTTCTAAATTAAAACTATATCTATCATTGAGTCTATTACTTAAACCCTGAGATCTGATTGTAAATTTATCAGGATACCAACGTTTAACCAACGTTTTGTGATTATATTGAAATGTCCATTTATTACATGTCAATTTACACCCGCTATTGATTGACAAGTTGAGATTTTATATTAGATCAGATTATTCATCATGTTCAAGCAACGGACTCCTACACTTCTATACTATTTAAAACAATAAATATATACTATTTAGTAAACCACTTTAATTTATAATGAGAAGTAAGAGGGTTAAACTACACAAATCGTTAGTTTATTCCCCTTAAGCCTTTCAGCACGAATCCCTAAAAAGGTTACCATGTAGTTTTAAAGTCTTTTGCTTTACCACATTGTGGCACTTTTGCCACAACAAAACGTATTACACAAAGTATTTTTCATAAGGTTTTTTCGTCTGGTGCCATAATGAGTTTTCGTGGAACGCTGATTATCATATTAATGCAAGCGCGTTGGTCTGATTAAATATTATATTGCACAGTGTTGTCGGTTCGGTTTAACACGACTTAACCTATTTGACAGGAATAACCTTGTTTAAAGCGTCCTGTCTTTATATTTTCGATACAGAAAGAAAAAGACAGAACGTTTAAATTAAGTTTAGTCCTGTCAATAAGTTAAAACGCGTTACACCGAATCGACATAATTTTATAACGAAACGCACTAAAAAAATAAAACTGGCCAAGTGCGAGTTGGACTCGCGCACGAATGTTTCCGTACCATTATCTTTAAAAACGGAAAAAAAAACATGTATATTGTATTGGAGAACCCAATACAATAGACATGTTTTTTTGCCGTTTTTATTTTATTCTGTTTTTTGGTATTTGTTGTTATAGTGGCAAAAGAAATACATTATCTGTGAAAATTTCAACTGTCTAACTATCACGGTTCATGAGATACAACCTAGTGACAGACGAACAGAGAGACAGACGGATAGCGGAGTCTTAGTAATAGAGTCCCGTTGGTTACCCTTTGGGTACGGAACCCTAAAAAAAGAAATTATTTATGTTTATGTTTGTTTATTCTTATTGCACACAGAAAACTTAATTCTAAATTATATAATAAAAGTTATGTACAATGGCGTGCTTATCTCAATAATGAGATTTTTTCCAGCAAACCAAGGGTGATAAGGATATTTGAAATAAATAAGATATTCATATTGTGCACGATAATACTTATACAGAAACAAGATTAAATTAATAGTAGATACCTAATTAGTTAAAAATAATAACAAACTACATAAAATTTACATGCCTACATAGTATAAATAAATATAACAATACATATTCAGTAAATAAATACACAATAAATTATATATATACATACACCTACACGATAGGTTGTCGAAGTTAGTGCTCTTATATTTTCCTTTTGAATACACCAATGGAGGGGCTATCCCTGACAGTGTGAAGAAGGGAGTTCCACAGTTTGATGGACTTAACAGTGAAAGAGTTTCCATACGCCCCGGTGTTATGAGAAGGTGTTTTTAAAAGTGAGACTGTATGAGACCTGACTTGCTTGTTTCTAAGGAAAATATACTCATAACGATCGCGGAGGTATGGAGGAGAAGTGAGACTCTTTAAAATGTTGAAAAGGCAACAGAGGATATGAACATATTAAAGCTGTTTAATGGGAATCAAGCCAGTTTAATTGTTCACGGTACTGAGATACATGATCATATTTTCTTAGTCCATACATAAACCTGATTCCCGCATTTTGTAAACCAAGCAGCTCCTGACTGGCATCTAAAAAACAGACATCAGCGTAGTTGATGATCGGCAAAAGTAGAGATTGTGCGAGAGTAACTTTAGTTTCAAAGGGGAGAAATTTCTGGAGACGCTTAAGGAAATGAAATGTGGCAAAGACTTTCCTGCTGACCTCATTAATATGCGCAGCCTACGTCAGATTACAATCAAATATGACACCCAAATTTTTTGCAAATTTAGTGTAGGCAGTTTATAACGATATCCCAATAGCGTTATAAACTACTTGTGGAATTACCGTTTGATTGTGAAGGTTAGTCTTATATCTGCTACCCAAAATAATGGCTTGAGATTTTTTGGGATTAACCAAAAGTTCGAAAGCCTCCGCCCACCTGTGAATGTTTGAAAGATCACTGTTCATTTCTGAGACAGCAATATCTGCCTCAGTTACGTCAAAGTGGCGGTAGAGTTGTAAATCGTCTGCGTAAAGATGGTAGTTCGAAGAAAGAACATTGGAAACAAAATTTATAAAAATTTAAAAAAGGAGAGGAGAGAGGACACCACCTTGAGGTACGCCAGCAGTTAGTTGGCACCACTCCGAGGAAACCTCGTCCGAGCGTATGCACTGCAGGCGACCCCTTTAATAAGTATCAAACTATTCTGTGACAAGAGGAGTTACGTTAAGAGAGCTAAGAATGCTAAGGAGTACATCGAAGTCTACACAGTTAAATGCACTACTGAAATCCAATAGTGTGAGTATAGTCAGTTTCTTATTGTCAATAGCTAATCTTATATCATCGGAGACTTTCAGGAGTGCCGTGACGGTGTTATGCCCTGAGCGAAATCCAGATTGAAAGTGATTGAGTAAACTATTTTTAGATAGGAAATACGAAAGTCGGTTGTGGACTAAAGACTCAAGAACTTTAGAAAGGAAAGGAAGAATGGAAATTGGACAATACTCAGAAAACGATGAAGGGTTTGTAGTCTTTGGAAGAGGGATGACATGTGCATTTTTCCAGGCTGTGGGGAATGAGCTGGTGACAAGGGAGCAGTTGATAACGTCAGCTAGGACAGGCACATTTTTAAACAGGACATTTATCTAAGTTTACCCATTTTTCAATCATTTACGCAGCCAAATTCATACTGGAGGTTTGGTAAGTGATCAGTATCACACTTTTTGGTAATTTTGCAAAATAAAATGTTGACCTCCCATAGTACGACTAAAGTTGACTCGGTGCTGGGTTTGAGTTTGCAGGGAACACGAAAAAAAAAATTACGAATTTCATAACAAAGACCATAAACCTTCATAGAGCATTTACCGAGTCTACAGTACGAATTTGGCTTCATAAATTAATATCACCTTGTGCCTAAATATATATTATAATGACAATATAAATGTCGTGGGCAGATCCTAGCATTGGGGAGATCTTAAAGTATGAAATCGAAAATCTTGCACCAAGTGTCGGAAATAGATGCGACGACAAGCGAAGTGAGGAGGAGCCTTTTAAGTTTACACGTCGGGAGCTAAGCGAAGCGGAGCAAGGCGTCCCTCCTAGTTTTAATATTAATATGATAAGCTTAGACAGATTATGATATGCCCAATTCTACGATGTGCCGACAACATAGATACAATGAGTTAAAGTTATACCCTCTTTACTATCAACTAAGATTAAGACTACAGTTCGCAGATTTTTTCCTTTAAAAGTACATAATATAGCTTTTTCCCGTGATTTATCGACAGTTTTCGGCTTGGCGATTATTTAATCAACATCCCATAAGGTTGACCAGGATCACTAAAGAAAACAACATCATAATCCGTTGAATGGTTCTCGAGTTAAAACGGAACAGAGAGAGAAAAAAAAATGTTTTGCCTCAGTACTTCATAATCTATTTCATTTTAAATTTCGCAAAAATATTCAATGTAGTACTTATAATATTTTTTGTTTGCTTGTGATTTTGCACGTATCCTCTCTTGTCTGACTGTGTGTTGTTTATAAAACTATGATTATAATGTAAAAAATGAATGTTGTATTTGAGTAATTAAGTATGTGACATGTAAATTTTATGGATGTTTTTTTTTTTAATATTTGCATGCAAATTTCTTATTAGCTGAATAAGGCGATTTATATGCATAACTTTTTTTCATCCTATGTATAACCCTATTCTAAGCAAATAAATGATTTATGATTTATTAAAAAATCAGAAAAGTTTTAAACAAAAATATCGTTCCCATTTGCTGGCCACACATAAAAAATCGAAATAGCGACTGCAACTTGATTAAGTGATTCCCACGTGCATTCAGACAGCTTTCCATTCTTCATTCTTTATTTCTTCTCATTTATTGCATATTATGTTTATTACATCAGTATTAATGTTGTTATAGTATATATTATTCTATATATATGTCACCTACCTACACTACATTATTTTATTTTAAAATTATTTGTTAAATTTTATCTAAGCTTTGCTACTTAGAGTGATCAGCGTGGTCTCATTCACCGCGGCTGGTTCTGGCAGAATAACCAGTGTTGCAGATCCGTCTGCAAAACTATGCTGAGTCAGAATCTTTTTGCCGTCACGATCTCACGCCACTCGCGTGCAAAATAGATTAAGTACATGTACTGCTTTTGTTCTGTTTCAATGTTTGATAATGTTAAGTGTTACTTAGTGTTAAATTATTTTGTTTTAATTTTTTATTGAAATTTTCTTCATGTCTTACGTCTTCTTTTTCTGTGTTGTGTGTGATTGTGACAGTAAATAAACGATTTTATATTCTATTTTATTTATGAACAGACCCATCTTTTAACTAGTTTATTATTAGTACGAGTATAAAGATATAGATAAGTAATGTACTTGTAAAGGGCAAAGCTTAACGAGTATACAGAGATCCCACAAAAAGGATCACAAGATCTCAAATAACAAAGGCTTCGAGTTAAGTCACAACAATTCCACTGCTATTAAACAAGCTTTAGGCCCTCTTAACCAGGCATGTCATACAAAATAACTTCATGTTACCCTTAGTTTAGGGTAACGACGCATTCCAAGGGGCCGAAAGTTTGGACCTTAAGGAGACTGCAGTCTTCCTTCTAGTCGCCCGGCAGTGTTAGTTTTTTGCCAAACTCCCGGACGATAGCGACGGGGGTTTTTAATAATTTATACATGCATCCTCGATGAAGTGTCAGAGGTGTTACCAAGTCACAGTCTCGCTGACGATTTGCGTCCAAGCGTAATGGGTGTTGAGCCCTATCGCCGTATTTCGGGCACAAATATGGACCAACAGCTTTAGGCCATATGTAAAAGTTTATAAGCATCCCTGTTACTCCATATACAAAAAACCCTAAGTGCGAGAGGGACGGATTCGAGATAAAGTAGAAAAAGTCTGCTTTTTATTAAGTTGCTATCAAAATTTCGTTTAACCTGGTTCTAGATACTGTTAAAACCCATCTTCTAATAGAATATAATTGCAGTCCATATGTCATTCCAAATTGTCAAACCAGGAGAATTGGTGTCGAAAAAGACCTCATTGCAACAAATATTTGTATACTTAGAGCCGAATTGCTCCAATCGCGTTTCTGTCATCAGGGGACCTAAAAAGGACAACTTGGGTGAATCATGAAATGACTTGAAAGTAGGATAGAGTCAGAGTTTATTCATGCGTGCAAAAGAGACAGCATTACAACAGAATCATAATATGATTCATCCAAAGCGGCCTTTTTAGAGGACCAGACGGCCTATTATCTATCTTTAGTTGTCAACTGCACTGAGTGCCTATTATCAAAAGCATAGATGTAGTATCGAATTCCGATTTTCTAAGGATATGTTCGCACTTGAAGTGACGACACAGTTCGTAAATAGTTCAATGTCCACTAAAGCCAATTTTTAAATTTCAGTTTTTATCTATGTTTTTGATACTAGGCACCCAGTCAAGTTGGAAACCAACGATACATAATAGAGGGGCTGGTCATCTTTGTATACGGTTCTTTATTGGGTGAACGACGCATTCTAAGGGTCAAAAGTTGTTAACTTCATTTTGTCCAGAAGTTTGAAGGCGCCACCACAGCGCTGTGCGACTACGTACATAGGGCTTGACATGACAAGGATTTGTTGTGTAGATAGAACAAGTACAGTTGCATCCAAGAATTCTAGAATGTTGAACAAGCCAGCTTTAAGGTTAAGTCATTCCCTTTTTGCGTCATGCGCAAACTTATCCATGTTTTTAAAAACCTAAGGCACATTGGCGACTCTGCTGTGCTAAAGGGCGTTTACTACGCCTTTTGTCAGTCAATAATAACGTACTGCTTGCCTACTTGGGGTGGCACACACAAATCCAAGATGTTGAAACTTGAAAGAGCTCAGAGGGCCGTTCTAAAAGTAATGAATTACAAACCGTATAAGTATCCGACTAAAGACCTTTGTGATGAAAATTCGGTCCTAACAGTAAGACAACTTTTCATTAGAGATGCCATAACAAACCTTCACAAAAATCCAACTAAGCTATCGGATAAAGATAGACGTTTAGATATTGTTTTTAAAACACCTCATTGCAAAACCACCTTTGCTCAAACCTTTAGTCGTTTTTTGGGACCCTTCCTATATAACAGACTAAGCGCATCTACGGAATTGCGAAAGCTATCTCTACAGTCTCTAAAGCAAACCCTGAATAACATACTAGGACGCTTAGATTATGCAAATACAGAAAAGTTATTAGAAATAATTAAATTAGGGTACTTACTATACCAGGATCAAATACAGTCTCAAATCACTTTACTTTCTCCAAACTACACAAAATACACACACACTCACACAACACTCAACTAATTTTACGTATTTAGATGTCCTCAGCACACACAATATTTATATGCATATCTGTACTTATATATTATTATAATATGTTCTTCCTTATAAATAAATTATTATGTACAAACTTGTTAATTACATATTTATTAGGTTTATTAATTTATTTAAAATACTATGTACACTTAATGCAAACCAATTGAAGGTTATGAACGGCGAACTATATGACCGTCAAACAGTTTTTTACTAGCACGGTGTGTAGTTTTCGACCCTTGATACCCGTAATAATTATGTGCATTAATGTCTAATATATTTAAGTATATTATTTAGGTTAGTAAATTAAATGTATATACATATAAGTAAGTTAAGATAGCCCTAAGTAATATAATAATGTAACGCACAAAAATACTACATTATGTACTTTATTTCTGAAATAAATTCATTCATTCATTCATTCATTCATTCATTCAAAGCTCGTGTTTTGACCGCTCGAAATGCATTCTTATGACGCTGAATCTACTACTACGAATCCGACCTTTTAGATTTAACGTACCTCAAAATAATTGAATAAATATTATTTTAAACTATAGCTTTTAACTATTTTAAAAACAAATTATGAATATAAATGAAAAAGTATTAACTATTATCGATATATATTTCGACACAATTATCAATTCGACTGAAGAAGACCACAAGTGGGTGAAATACATATATATCGATAATAGTTAGTACCTCAAAATAAAAAACAGAACCCTTATAGAATCAGTTTTTTGTACGTCTGTCTGTCAATACCCTTTTGCTCGGGCCCCGTGTGAGATATCAAGTTGAAACTGATACCTCCTACGGATTACGGCCCCAAAGAGCTGTAAAAAATCAGACTTTTAACTCAACGCGAAAAAAGTTATTGCGCTGTACATCATCAATTTTATACACAATTTTGACACTCGCAAGGGTATCAAAACCTATAGGCCCTTTGAGTTGACTTACAAACTTGAAGTTTCGTTTACAGGTAGGTCGTATAGCATACAAACAGGAATGTCTGAAAATTACAAATCACTACATAGTACAAAACAAAGTCGCTTCCCGCTGGCTGACCCTATGTATGCTAAAGTCGAGTCCAGAATTAGGCGAACTAACTTGACAGCCGAAAATGTTGCCAGACATAGGAAAAAATAAATAGTGATAGGTTCATGTCGACACATATATGTCGATATAACCTTGTGCCTTCTATAAATCTGATTCTATTTATATTTTATCAAGTAATCGTCGTCGAAACTTTCACACTCATACATACTTGCCAAATAGGGACGAACTACAGCAATTTATATGATATAATATGATCTGAAGGATGTATGGTTTAAAGCGGATATTTACGATACTTACTCCTCAAATTAGGAATAAAATACAAAAATAATGATGTTATTACAACAGGCCATTGTGATCCTTTTAGGTGGTTTCTGTCGGGCTAGTACGGTAAATTTCATGTACCATACATATAGCATTCATCCCTTTCTTTCTGGCAAATATGAAAGTGCGGTAGAGACAAACGCTATATCGTCGATGATAATTCCAAATCCGTTATGTGTTCGATTTTAATTAATTGAATAAATTTTTATTATTATTATTTTGCTTAGTAAAATTATTAGTTTGATTCCAAACACAATAATAATGATTAACTAGACTTTTTAAACATCGATATTAACAGCACTAGCCAAACTGTGGCAACATTAGTGTACAATGAACTGTCAAGTTAGTTCGCCTAATTCTGGACTCGACTTTAGATCTTTAAAACTACGCAAAGGATTTTGATGCAGTTTTTAATAGATAGAGTGATTCAAGGGAAAGGTTTATACTCGTATTTTTAATACATGCCCATGCAAATCCGGGGTGGGTCGCTAGTATTTAATAATTTAGGAAGTTATATATTCCAATTTAATTAGACCCTTTGGATACATAGAGTTCAAAAGATCGTAAGTGTCAAGTTAGGTTGGATTTAACTGCACACATATTGTGTGGTGGTACGGAACCCTTTGTGTGCAAGTCCGACAAGTCATGAAATTTAAGAATACCAAGTTATTGAACTTGGCTCGATAGAAAAAAAAACGATGTTTCATCAAAATCTAAATTTTTTTAATACGAGTTTTTTCGATTTTTACTAGATATAGGTATTTGAATCAAATTTTCTTTCCCGTGTTCCATAATACAATATGTCAGGGAATTATGGGTTTCAAATTCTTTATATAAGTCTTAGATTTCCATAAAAGTACGAATTACTTGCAAAACAATGTCATTGCTACGGAATTTTCATCACAAGCGCCCTAGCTTGTGCCACACGAAACTCGACTCTAATTAGTACCTGTTAAAAATGGTTTACGTTCTTATTATTGTATGCGTTGTGGTTTTGGGACTTCTCCTTAACAACACTACAACTATGAACAAATGACGGTCGTATGTCTGAAGTTTATTTCTCGTACTTGTTTCTAGCTTGGATGTAGCTTGGTCTTCAAAGGATTCATGTAACAAATTACTCATTGTTACCATTATCTATTTATTTATTTATTTACTTAAATGGTTAGTATTACAGAAAAAACTTAATTAGGCTTATCCTAGGGTTAGTAAAATACAAAAATAGAGAAAAAAAATATTGGACTAATTATACCCAAAGGAGGCTTCCGACACATTAACAGATTCATTCTTAGACTGTAAAACTAACAACTTAGCACATAATAATAAATTCGAATATGTGTGATACTAGAATTCTCCTTAACACGGAAGCACTATGAAGTTATTTATGTTATTATGGTTACCCTTAATTTAATAGTAGTTTATGCTACTAGGGCGAAAAGGAATAAATTACGAGGACTATTTAAAACACGAGCGTAGCGAGTGTTTTAAACGTAACCGAGTAATTTATTGCTTTTACGCCCGTGTATCATACTACGTTTTTCAATGCATAGTGTGAGGAAATGAAAATAAATATAATCTTGTGAACTTTAAATTATAATTGGCTCAAAAGAACTGTATCCAGAGCTGTTAAACAGTGGAAAAAAAAGTATAACATCTATGGTACACAGGAAAGGCTGCAGGTTAGCCAACCATTATAAATAATTAACAAAAATAATAATAATAAAGCCCTAGGGCAAAATAATCGACTTTTTGTTCGGTTTTAATGCATAAAAAGTGGGCCTTTACGAGCACATGCATTGAAAAAACTGTAATGATAGAACCCTTTTTTATTTTTGAAAAGTTTTATTTATTTATACTTATAACACTTTTTGCACATTTACAAAAATAACTTAAAAGACAAAAGAAACAATTAAACATGGTGTACAAGGGCTTATTGCTAATAGCAATATCTTCCAGGCAACCCTTGGTAGCTAACAGAAAGATGAACAAATTAACATGTGGAGGTGTAAATACTAATCAGAAAATAATAGGGAGATCAAGATTAAAATATAAATATATATAAATAAAAATATATTTCATATTTTCAAAGTTTCTCTGTGTTTTTTGGTGGAATAAAGTATTTAGTATTCGTATTTGCATTGTCTAAAAACTTTACATAGGTACTCACAAAGTGCCGACCTAAACATGATCCAGAAATTAAAACCAGTTGCGGAATAAAACGAAAATACATCCTCACGTCATTATCTCCCGAGGGGCTCAGAGGTGTTTTCAAGTGTGGACTGTGAATACAAGTTATAGTCCACACTCGTACAGTGTACTCACGTTTCACCGACGATTATTAGATCCCAGCGTTATGTGTAGTGAGCCCTGTCTATGGCAAAAAATTGACCCACAGCTCGCCTTTCGAAGCACGCCGAGCAAACACGCAAGCGCATGTGCCCCTACGCAATTTGAATCCGGATATGGAGACTGAATGAAACAATTGAGCATATTATTTCATGATCCTCTGATGATCTGTTCAAATATGGTAAAACGTATTATTTGAGGTTTCCACACGTATTTGAGACGAGGAAAACAAACTTTTATGGAATGACTCGTATGTCAGTCCATCTATCTATCACAGCCAATTCGCTTAGATTAAATAATATATAAATAAATAATTAACACACCTTAAGCATAGACGAACAATTAAGTGTTAATTCAAAAACCATTTCGAGATTTAGGTGTAATAAGCCGTATTTTAGAACTTGTGATCTAAAAACCTCATGATGATGGATATTTTTACGAAAAAGCTGCAACTTCCATTTGCCTTTGTGTGACGTCACTTGAGTAATTGCTGTTTAGAAATGTGTCCTTTGCTATCAATATAAATTTATAATAATTTATTTCCGACTGGTTTGACAGATGGATGACAGATGAGTAGACAGACAGAGACAGACCACTTTTTTTACAAACAATCACACACACAATCAGTGTAAATTTTGGAAAAATTAAAATCTAATGGTAATACTAACCCACTAATATGATATTATAAGATTTCTATGTACCTACTAACCACATTCCTGTTTGTATTTTTTTGTAAATAATTATTACGCTAACACTTTGATCTGTATAATTATAATATAAGAGGTGAAACTGGTTCCTGAATCTCAGTATTAACTTTTTGGGAACCAGTTGCTTTAAAACAATTGTGACTTTGTGTTTGAAAATAAATACTTTTTATGTTTTATGTTTATGTATGTAATGTCTAAAATTTTCAAGTGACGTCATATCGGAGAATTCTTTAAAAAATCATAAAAATAATGGTTACTATATAAATACCAAAATAATGAAAACTATGTCCTAAATTGATGTAAATTCTCCGAAAAAAAATTGAAAAAATCTTTAAAAATTGAAGCCATGGGAATTTCTCCGAGATGGATAAATGGAAACTAGAAACGAATTAGCAATAAAGCTCACTGTCCACACAAAGTTCAGGGGTCCCACCCTTCAATCGTTTAACCGTACAATTCGAAGGAGAAATTACAGGGCCCTTTAAAAAAAAGGTTTTGATCCTGTCTCGAGATGTATGGTCACGTTTCGCAAATTTCAATGTTTACCGTCCATTACATTCCATCTTGATCCTTGCTGTCGAGGAGTTTGATGGATGAGCTAGGCTGTGCTGCCTTTCTGTTGAATTTATCGCAAAAAAATATCTTTTAAATATTTCAGTTTGCGCACACATAATAACTAAACAATGATTCTTATGGTAACCACGTAAAGACTAAAATCGGCTGTAGAAGTGTTTTTTAGGAATAAACAGGCCGTGCACTATATCTATCTATAGTATAGATTCTATACAATCACATTACTTGAGAAAAGTTCAACAAAGCATATCTCTTTAGTTTATTCTATCCAAATCCAAGTAATTGTAATCTTTGCCCATTATAAATTGTTCTTTGGTCTGTTTCATTTGCAATGTCACAATCAAAAAAAATCAAAATTTACATAATTACAATTGCAGCTGCAGCCTTCTTTTAAGTAAAAATACCTGTATCAGAAGACTCCGCTCCTTCAGTCCGCAGCTTTAGTTTTAGAAAATAGTTTTAAAAGTGTTTAAAAAATATGTGTGTGTGTACACAGATTTTACTCGTTTTAATCATCTACACTCTACTTTCCTTTATAGGCAGCCAAAATTTTACTGCAAAGGCACAATTGGCGGTTCATAATGGAGTGTTAGCTCCTACAATTATGTATAATAGTGAATGTTGGGTATGACAAGATAAACATCAAAGTAGAGCAAATGCTGTGGAAATGCGTTCCATATGTGGTTCCATATGTGGTTCCATACGTAGTATGTATGGTTTAACGTTCAATGACAGAGTGAAAAATATTAACATACGGGACAGATGATGTAGTGACTAGAATATAAAAAGGAATGCTTCGGTGGTTTGGTCATGTATATAGAGAAGATGAATGAAATTAGAGTGAAGAAAGTTTATGTAGGCAAGTGGAAGGTACAGCTCGACTTGGTCTATTTATTAGATGATAGATCTATAATTTTGATAATTGAACGAATTAAGAGGATGGTATAAATAATAAAATAAATAAAATAAAATCAAAATAAAATAAAAATGAAAAATAAAATAAAATAAAAATCTTTTATTTCGGACAACTTCGATCCATAGCATTTTAGTAAGACTTATTAATAATTGGTTAGTAGCAAAGAGAGAAAATTAAATTAAATTATATATACAGACTTATGTGCTCCGTACCAGGAGCGATCAAAGAGATGAGGAGGTCTCCACGATCACTCTCCGCACAAAACACAAAACGCCCTAGCAACTTTTTTTATTACCCGTCCAGCACAATAAGTCTAATGGCAAAGACCTTATTTGCTTTTTATAAAGGCGATTATATGTTGGCTCTTCAGCCTCTTGTTCTTGGACGCGTAATTCTAGTGCTCACGCAGCGAAACAACAAATTGGAATGTTTTTAGCTAATACTGAAATATTTTGTAGGGAAAATAATATTGGATTAAGGTAACATCCCTCCATATTTCTATTGCCCATTTTATAAAAAAATCTAGTTGATCTCTTGATCGCGTTCTTGAAACGAATGTTCGAAAACCAAAAAAAAAAGGGTGGAAAACTTTTTTTTTTTGACAAGAGTATAAATCTTAAAACAGTGTAGATAAACGATCGATAAATCAAGTATATTTTCTTCAATATGAGGAGAGACCTAGTTTCTTCCAATGAACCCTTGAAAACCTGGTGTTGTTGATGTTCTAGCGTCAGGTGTCCCGTTAAACGATTTTTTTAGGACAGACCTTATATTCAGGCTATAGAAAAAAGTGATCAAACTATAATTTAAGATATCTACATATCTCGTATTTACATTAATTTGATGATTCAAACTTAGAGACCGTTTTGATTAATATGATGACTTGGGTATAGATATTACAATTAGGGTATTGCCATAGACAAAATAGTTATATAAATATGGGGTATTTTGTCTATGGGTATTTATTGCAGATTAGTGACAAATCTAAATTTAGGTGACAGAAAACATTGTTCTCATAATAAAGTAGTAAAACAACCTTGTGATTTTAAATTTTGTTTGTCTGTATGTAAGTATGTACATATTTTCCGTTTTAATTCACTCAACGGATTTGGATGCGGTATTTTTTTTTTATCAGTAGGAGATATTGCTATTTATTAGCAATAAGTGCCGCCTTTTGTACACTATGAAATATTTCAATGTCCTGTATCATGTTTTTGCGTAAATGTACATTAAGCGTATATAAATAAATTGAAAAAATAAGACTAGGGGACGCGCCGTGGCGTTGCTCGCGTGGATTCCGTTTTTTTTCTGAATCCTGTAGAAGTTTCGAAAAATCGAGCCTTATTTCTTGTTTACATTATAGAGGGAACCTCTGTGCAAAATTTCAGCTTTAGAGGTCCTAGAGTACAAATACCTATTGTACATATTTTAAGACTTATTTTAAGACTAATGAATTTTTGATTTATTGCAAATAAATGAATTGAATTGAAATATATGCCAACCGTTATTAATAATAATATCAGCTCACGCAAGTTTTAATAATATAATGTAAATCGATATTACCTTGGACTAAGTAATACAAGTACTCAGTCTATGATATTACTAACTTCGCCCGAGTAAATGTATGACGCAGCGTATTGGTCGTGTGTTCAAGTATTACCCGGGAAAATGACTCTGAACTACTTTAACCCCTACAGCAATTGTCATTAGAGTCAAAAGTGAGTATGTGAGACATTCCCCAATGGTACCATGTAATATTGTCTACCTATACTTTACAGCTATGGGTATCTTTGAGCTGCCACTACCCTGGTCGGATTTCACAAACAATTTCGGCTTCACAAAATAGCTGAGTTAATTGCCAATTTGCAGGTTTGTTTGCAATAGTATTGTGTAACAAGTAGAGTCAATTAATTTCACCATCAGGCGCAAAATATTTAATGGAAGCTTACGGAGGGACCATCTTTACCCTTCAGAGCTGGTTTCAAATGTTGTAGACCTTTTAAATTATACCCCTTTTCCAACAAATTGCAAGTAACCCTCGCACCGATGAAGTATTCTGATTTTGTGTGCATTGAACCTACTTGATACAACTTGCTGAACGGTTAATGAACAATAGAATATGAAAAAATTAAATTAGAATAGAAGAAAGAGTGCTTCGGTTTAGGCATATAAAGGATGGATGCAAGAAGAGCAACGAAAGAAATATTATGGTGCGCAAGAAGAAGGTATAGCTGGACCGGACCGCCCCAGAAGGACGTATGCCGATCAAAGTGAAAAGCACCCGGAATTGTATGACTAGCTTGATGAATGTGGAAAAAGCGAATAAGATGTGTCAGGATCTCAGCAGATGAAAATCTGTAGTCTTTGCATACTTCTCTTAGAGATAGGTATGTGTACATATGTATAAAAAGCTTTTGCATGAAGACAGTTTTTGCACGCCCTAAAAAGCATGACCGAAGTACATTTGGACCGGAATAATGCTCATTGAAATACAACGGTATATTTATAGAATAAAGTAGCAATTTTCAGTTCTGTTTAATTAATATTTATGATAATTGCAATGACATAAAATTAATGAGGCCAATACAGGCTTTCGCTTTATCGGAATGGAATTAATTTCGGACTTCATATTGAAATAATGGGGGTAACTGAAAACCATCAAAAAGTTTTTTTAATACATTATATACCTGAAATACGTCCATTTATCAGGTCAAATTTAATTGTTATTTTAAAAACAATGCCCCTTTACATACATTTGTAACTTTATAATAAAATGTTTTCTTTCTTTTTTCTTTATATTTACGAAAGAATATTGATATATAAGTATGTAAGTTCCCAATGGTGCAGCTTATATTAACTGTAGAAGAAAATAAATTGCAATATCTAACTGAAGTTGAAGTAAATTGGAAAACAACGTATTTCTATGTTCCCAGAAAAGTCTCTCAGCTCAAATATATCTTTTCCAATGTGTTAATACTTTTTCTCTGTGTCAAAAGTATCAAATCTTGAATAGTTTCACTTTATTTATGTTTTCTCCCAACGGTTTTGGATTTTACACCATTTTCACGGGAAGATGTTAATTTAAATACATTTCATAGATTCCAGGCACAGCCTCTGAGCGACGTAAACGATGATAATGTTGACAGAAAATAGAATTGAGTAGGTAAGTCGAAAATTTATCAGGGATGTCATACTGTAAAAATAGCCGAAAAATGGGGAATTTTCTAGCAATTTTTTAATGCTGTTACATTTTAGCTACCATTATACAGAATGGAAAAAATGAAAGGGCCCTGGAGGGGAACTACCTTAAATCCTTTAGTTAGCTCATTTTACTGAAAGAAAACATTCCTTTATTTTTTAAAAGAAACAAAACTGCATTCAAAGATCTTCTAAAATTTGCTTGTCTCACCCGGGAACTGAACCACCTAAAAATTTAAAAAATAAACCTTCGCTATTTTACTATACGAATCGGTAGGATTATTGTTCAGGATAAAATTTGTCTACTAAACTAAAGTCTTACACTCATCTGTTGTACGAGATACCCATGAAATTGAATATTTATTACAAGTTCTTTATTAACAATACCTAGTACTGTTTACTTGTAAAGCAATAATTATACGCCATTATTACACAATGACAGCACGGAATGAAAGCAAAACAAAACAAAATTTTAATTTCGAACGAAATTTATGGTTCAAACTTCAAATTTGTTGCTCCGCGTTGCAAAAAAAATACGTTCCTTTTTTAAACTTTTCATCAGAAGATAGGTCTAGGGTGCAAGGAGTAATTGTGCTCTGCATACATTTATTATTACCATTTAACGATTTCCTTATTGAAGTATTCAACAAGGTACTTAAGATAAACAACACTAGCAAACTTGTACTTCATACAGTGTCTTTGGATGTAAGAGAGATAAGAAAATTATAACGTGTCATTTACTAGGTATTGTTAACAAAGAACTTGTAATAAATATTTAATTTCATGAGTATCTCGTACAACAGATGAGTGTAAGACCAAATGTTTATTAGACAAATTTTATTCTGAACAATAATCCTACCGATTCGTATGATAAAATAGCCAGGGTTTTTTTATTTTATTTTTAGTTGGTTCGTTTCCCAAGTGAGACAAGCGAATTTCAGAATATTTTTGAATGCAGTTTTGTTTCTTTTTAAAAATAAAGGAATGTTTCCTTTCAGTAAAATGAGCTAACTAAACGATTTAAGGTAGCTCCCCTCCAGGGCCCTTAAATTTTTTCCAACCTGTATATTATGTCAAATAAGTTGTAACAAGCATTAATTTCAAATTAGTTAAGATAAACTGACATTTCCATTGCCAACGACAGATCGAAAGCTTACGAAAGCAGTGATCGCCGCTGCAACCCGGGACAAACAATAAAACCCGGGGCGAATAACATCCGCCGGCTCACATGCAAACTTGTAACCTGTGATTGGCAGAGCCAGGCAATGTTCTTCTTCATGCATGTACAGATGTTTCTATTTTTATGGTAATATTAAGAAAATGTCATTTTTATGATGTAAATATTTTTGTGATGTTTAGATTTTTTTTTATTTACCTGACGATGTAGTTGTACTGAATAAATGAACATGAATATGAATAAGATCAGTTTGGCTATTGTTGTACCAGCGCATGCACACCATAGATATATCATACATAATAATAATTATTATTATTCCAAGACAAGCAACACAGTAACACAGACAAAATGCGTGTATCTGTACTAAAACCATTACATAGCCAAACAGACTTCTTAAGATAGAAAATCTGTATCTTGATCTTATCTTTATGGCTTTTATTGGCACTTTAAAAAGTGTTTGTTTAATAAATTTAAAGCTCACGCACAGCACACGCAAATTCTCTCAGTCCTCTGTAATTTAAACTATCAAACAATATTTTCTTTAACAGCTACAAAATATTTTCATTATTCTCGCCTTATAGCAGCTGTCTAACATTACATGATTACATAATAAGCGTAATTAAAATCCATCCATCCATCCATCAGCCCGTATTCGTCCACTGCTGGACATAGGCCTCCCCAATATTACGCCACTCTTGGCGGTCCTCAGTCATCCTCATCCAGCCGCTACCCGCAATGTCCTTCAGATCGTCAGTCCAATTAAAACACAAGCAAAATTGCACATCACGATTAATACCTACATATTGAAAAAAGTAATTACTAGGACAAAGCTCTAGGTAAACATATATTTTCGTCCTCAATTCCGTACTAAAAAGACTATATCCAAGTACATTTTTCACTCCAGTTCATAACGAAGCCAGATAATAAAATCAAACACGAAGCTTCGCAAATGATATAGGAAATGGAGTTGCCCAAAGATAACAGAATACAGAAATTCTCTAACGTCTATTCAAGGATTTATTTGACTTACGTGCTTCTATTGAATGATAACTTATCTTCTGCTGGATGAACTGAATTTCAATAGAACAAGGCACACAGGCTCTGAGTTTGTAACTTTTCGTATACTCCCGTTCAAATGTCTGGGATTGTGCAGTCGAATGAAACTGTAGTGGATGGTAGACTATGTGAATATTACATGTAGCTCCCGCGCCACTAATCGGTGTGCTTTTTATGTATTATTAGTTTTTTTCACAGTTTATTTTAGATATATTATTATATTTATACTCACCAGCACTCGTAGCATAGTGTTTAATCGCGCGCGACGCCACTTAGTTGAATCACAAGTGCGAGGAGCGTGACACGATGTTTTTGCGATTAAACAGTATATCACGCTCCTCTTACCTGTGATTCAACTAAGTCGCGTCGCGCGCGATAAAAACACTATGCTACCGGGCCTTGGTCCCGTAGCAGTGTTTAATCGCACGCGACGCCACTAGTTGAATCACAAGTGCAAGGAGCGTGACGTACTGTTTAATCGCAAAAACATCGTTTTACGCTCTTCGCACTTGTGATTTAACTAAGTCGCATCGCACGCGATTAAACACCATACTACTACTCAAAGAAATATGTCCTGAATTTTTACATTTTGTATGTATTTATCCAATTCTACATATATACAAGCTGGAAAATGGGGATACGCGAATTATTTATTTTATTTTATTTTTATTCTTAATGCACACAGAAAACTTAATTCTGAATTACATGATAAAAGTTATGTACAATGGCGTGCTTATCTCAATAATGACATTTCTTTCAGAAAACCAAGGCTGATAGGGATATTTGATACAAATAAGATATTCAAATTGTGCACGATAATACTTATACAGAAACAAGAATAAATTAATAGTAGATACCTAATAGTTAAAAATATAATAATAAATTACATCAAATTTACATGCAAATGCCTACATAGTATAAATAATTATAAAAATACATATTCAGTTAATTTTCATCTAGTGGGGAAAGATAGAAATATACTGACGTGTATTTTTTTTTCTTCAAAACATAAATAATTACAGCGATAGCTCAGGAGTAAAACGCTGTCCTCTCAATCTTGAGATCCAAGTTCGATACCCGGTCGAGCATGCACCAATGAGTTTTTTGGAATTTATGTGCATGCATAATACTATGCATAGTATTTCTTCTTACTTACCACTTGCTGAACGGTGAAGGAAAAAATCGTAAGGAAACCTGCATGCCCTAAAAAGTGTGTATTTGTGCCCGAAGAACGGCGATAGAGCTCACCACTCATCACGTTGGGATAGTGATCGTCGGTGAAATGCGGGTGTACCGAGTGTCGACTGTAACTTTCATTTCACAGTTCACACTGGGAACACCTCTGACACCCCTTCGGGGATTCATGTCGTGACGATATATTTATTTATAAATAATTGGTTCACAACAGTGAAAATCCTTGACAAACACATTCGGTATTATTGATAATTTAAATCTTATATTATTTAAAATTTTGGTCTGATATCTCATTTCTTATTTTTACCGGTACTAGTCCGGGAGGCCGTGTCAAAAAACTGCAAGTTTTCTAAAGGCTCATGTTCTAATATAATTTGGATTCCGACAGGGCTGCCAGGTGTTCGGCTTTAGCTTAGCCGCACATGTCTCTCTTTTTACAGTCGTGTCCGGCCAATTATATACAAGTCCGGCCTGTCCGGATTTTGTTAGGCTTTTTGGCCAATTATTAAAATAAGCAATGATAGTTAATCTTCTTAAATTAAGAAGATTAACTGTGATTACTTAGTTTTAAAAGAATGGGTATAAAGATTGTTAGCTATTTAGTCATAATTATAATGAATATAATATTGGCATTTTTGCATGGTTTTAAGTTTTGATTAAGAGTGGTTTCGCAGCTGGATTGTGAAAAACCCGCCTTTTCTAATTTATCGAGAAATTAGAATTACAAAAATTTAGATTTTTTTATAATTTGAAATTCTAATTTACAGAAACCAGACTTTGCGATGGCAACATACACAGTATTTTGTTGAATAATTATTGAGTGGATTTTGAATTTAAGTGTTCTGTCTTGATTAATTAGAAAATGGCGGGTTTTTCACAATCCGAAAACGAAACTGCTCTTAAGTAATTCATGAAAGACTATTCGTTTATTGTGCCAGATGAGAGCTATTTTATCTAACTATTTATAAATTGGAGTAAAGATGGTAATTATTCCATTTTTGTTAACTGGAAAGTTACACCTAGATACGGTAATATATTCATAAATTATCAGGCTGATTATTGATTGTTTTAGTTTATTTTAATTAAAGGAAGTTACAAATTACTTTAACAAGAACAAAACGTGGTTCACAATGGCATATAATTAAGAGTAGAGTAAGTCTCAAATGAATAACGGTGATAAATAATAAAAGCACAAAAATATTTTTTTGTTCAGTAACATAGTGTCAGGCTTTCAGGGCTAAATATCCGTCTAAATATGAATCTGAGTCTGGCTATTCTTAATTTTAGCCTGGAGACCCTGATTCCGTACTCAAAAGGTGCCGAATTGTCAGACGGTACCATTTTAGCGCCTTGTTGTTTTTCAGCTTGATGTTGCTCTGGTGTCTGTTTTGTTCAAAGATTTCAAAATTTTAGATGAGCCCTGGCACCTAAAATCTATTGCATTGTTTTTGAATGCGTGCGTTAAGTTAATGCCGACGCGCGCACACTTATGAGTGCGCAGTCTGTCTACCTACGGTCAGCAAACTGATCAGACTACTAAAGTTGTTAAAATGATCAACTTTAAGTGCACTTAAGGCGTCCAACTATCACTGTGTTCAGATGAGCACTGATTCCAAATGTGTGAGCCTCACCCATTTAAAGGTGGAAACATTTTGTTGCTGTCTTTGTACGGCAAGGGCTTATTTTTAGTTTTGAAAACTTTTGAAATCTTTGGTTTTGTTGTTATTTATCACAATATTTTAGGATTCATTACTATAGTGATACGGAACTCCTTGTGCGCTAGTGTGACTTGCACTTGACCAAATTATTATTATTTACCTTGGCATCACAGTCCACTAAGTGGTCTGTATTTGGCATGTAGGAAATAAATTGTGCATGTTCACAGTTTAATGGTATACTTGGTAATACTTGTAGTCAAGTTTGTGCCACACACATCAGCTTGCTAGATCGCTTGAAGCCCTGCCGTGTAAACTTGCATCCAACTTCGGAACTAAGACTTAGGACGTGGCATACGATCGTATTATAAAGAAGGTAATAGCATGCATGGTCATATATCAGGCAAGTTTACCTTGTAATAACGTCCCCCTCTCTACAGTAGGTACTCTAAATTTATATTTTAAAGGAAGTTAGACGGTATTGATGTTTGGTTGTCAGAGGGCGCGGGCGCATCCTTTTCAGACAAAAAATTTAATTTTGAATTTTTATCGTTAGAAAAATGTTTACTGTAAATAAATTTTGTTTTGGTGTGTGAAAAAGGTGTATCTGGATCGTACGTAGCAGATGGAAATCTTTAGTCTCTGCCTACCCCTCTGGGAGACAGGCGTGAGTGTATGTTAGTATGCAAGAAAGTTAAAGTGTTCATTAAAGAAAGTTCATTGTTGCATTACTTTTATTTCACTATGTTATCAATTATCATATTGAAGATATTCCAAAGAACTAAAACCCAGTTTTTTTCAGGCCGATGTTCTTCCTTGAAAGTTTGTAGTATCGCAAAAGCTACTACTTACTTGTTACTTTGCCTCTTTTTTATAAAGAAAACAGCGAAGTTTTAAAAAATATACTTATAATGTATGTAACTTCTTATACCACTAGTAACCATTTGACTTTTCTTTATAATAATTGGAGTTTTGATTAATAGAAACACATTGGAAGCGCCGGTTGCCAATCTTTATACTTT
Organism: Ypsolopha sequella; assembly: GCA_934047225.1. NCBI lineage: Eukaryota > Metazoa > Arthropoda > Insecta > Lepidoptera > Ypsolophidae > Ypsolopha > Ypsolopha sequella. The sequence goes on from OW203997.1 coordinate 23,228,162, forward strand.
TTTTAGTGGACTGTATCGCGGTTTATTTAAGATGCTTGGTCTCAATGGATAAATATATATAATACAACATGGGAAGCAATCGTGCACTGACCATAGACGTAGTAGGAAGATGCTGGATGATCTGCCGCGCGGCCGCCTTTGTCTCGTAACAGCGATCACTTATTGTCCCTTTTTTTCACCTCAAAGAGTCTTAGCACATTAAATGATGTAAAGATCGACACCAGAACGACACTCGCAGTTTCTTTTTGGGTAACCGAAGGGCTCAACTATAAGCGGGAGTCCATAAACGGTGCGCGATGGTTCGACGATGCTTCTTTCGAAACGTCCAGAAGTCAAGTCGTAGTGACGTGTGTTCGGATTAGTTCCGAATCCTCGCTGCCTGTCAGGTGGCAGCACTCGTCGGTAAAAACAGTGCAACAATTGCTTTAGGTTGAGGAAATACGATGGAGACCAATCAGTAAAAAAAGGTATCAAATAATAAGCGGTTACAATCATTATAGATGGCGCCACCACACATACTAAAATAAATGAAAGCAAGACAGATTTCGAGGCCTCTTGGGCTCGGCATCAGTTGAATATCGTTTACATACTTACAATAGATAAATACGTCGCCACATCATTGTACCGCCGAAGGGCTTTCTGGTGCTTTTAAGTGGTAACTGTGACTAACATTCAACATTTAATATCTTCTGGTTGGAAAGTTATAGATAGTATAGTTTAGGAAATATAATTTGCACCAATTCGGATTATCGGATTAACTTTGGATAAAAATTTAACAATAGAGGCACGTACCGATAACTCACGACTCACGGTCACGACTATCAATAAACTGTGAACAACTAATGTTGATACTTCTAATTATCTTACAACTAAGAGAATTGTAAGAAAAAAAGTTACTCATATACCCAACATCTTTATTTACAACTATCCTCACAGGGTTATGGACAAAATAATAAAATAATATTATATTTCCTTCGGATGCCTGGAAGATATTGCTATGGGCAATAAGTGTCGCCTTTGTACACCATGTTTAATTGTTTCTTTTGTATGTCTTTATTATTTTTGTAAATGTGCTTTAAATTAAAATAAGATAAATAATTAAATTTAATAAATATTCATTAATTGGTTCAGCAATCGTAGCATAGTGTTTAATTACGCGCGGCGCCACTTAGTTGAATGAATCACAAGTGCGAGGAACGTGACACGATGTTTTTGCGATTAAACAGTACGTCACGCTCCTTGCACTTGTGATTCAACTATTGGCGTCCGGCGCGATCAAACACTACATGCTACGGGCCCAGGTAGCATAGTGTTTAATCGCGCGCGACGCGGCTTTGTTGAATCACAAGTGCCAGGAGCGTAACATACTGTTTAATCGCAAAAATATCGTGTCACGCTCCTCGCACTTGTGATTCAACTAAGTTGTGTCGCGCGCGATTAAACACTATGCTACCAGTGCAGGTGTACTGAACACCAGCACTCATTATAGAATGTATGAAGACCTTTTTCTCCATTTTCACTTTTTGTGAAAACGGTTGTTCTGTTTTAATGACCCTAGGATCACACGTTCCCATTCATCGGTAAAAAATATATTTTCTGAACTAATACTACATAGTACATCATTCTGTGTTGGCTCCACAGTAAAAGTTGTTTGTATAGACGTCCACTATCTATATTCTCAGCTTTTCAGTGACTACAAAATGTAGTTTGGTATAGTTTTGAACCTCTAATAAAAGAATATAAAATAAAAAGATTTCCGGAAAGAGGACTCAAATCAAACCGATCCTACAAAAAAAAAACGCTTTTCCATTAGGTAGTTAGTTTTTCACAAGCTCATAACGCTTTCACTGCTGAAAAGTTATCAGATCCCAGGTAGAGCCAAGCCCTTAACTCTACAAGGCCTAACTCAACACACCTTAACTCTACAAATCCTTCATCTTGGTCTGTTTCAATACAAATGTAGTATTCAGCCATACCCATAACAGGTTGATAATGAATCCCCTGGCTATATCAAAAGAAACTATTCTATGTTCGAAGTACAAAATATATGTTTTGTTACCTTTGACTTGTTTCATAACAAAAAATTATGATATCGACAGTCAAAGTCGATCGCGGGCGGGAGTGTGGATTGCGGGGGCGGGTGCCAAAGGCGTCGGGAATGTTTTTCATTGATGGCTGGGGGGCGGATGCTCGTTGCGCGGAAGGCCCACGGTCTATTGTTAGTCACATGTCACGTCGCGTATGTTAGCCATTTATTCGAAATTCGGAAAATATTCCCAATAAAAAATATGAGAAAACAACTTATTTTTTAACGATTCTGTGTTATATTTTTGATTTATATATGTCAATATAGCTTGATAGTTCATTTTCTACCTGTATATATGTATGTCTGTGATGCCATCCGTACAAATTGAACTTTCCTCAACTTTCCCTTTATTACTGATACAACCACACATATTTACATTTACATTACGAAAAACCTTTATATAAATGTATGAAAGGACATTTTACTTCAACTAAAAGATATTTATAGTGTTGTATGAAATCAGCGCAATCCTACGATATATATCGCGTAGAATATAATGAGTTTGAAACATATCGAATAATTCGAGTTTTATTCAGTAGTTTTGTCGAGATTCAGAGAACAAGAAAGTTTCGAATTATTAAAGTTTTACCATTCAGCTTCAGAATTCAGCAACACATGAAATGAATAACAAAACGGAAGCTTTTCTCGTAATTCTTTTATAGTATCATTTTGGTTTAGTAATTTCAAGTTATTTGCAACATGCTACAAAGATTTTAACGGTTCATGCTGAACCACTTTTTCTCCACGACATTAAAAATACGCGAAAAGAATCACTTCGCCATGCAACAGTAATTGACTGCAGGAAGATGATTTTTCTGTGCGTCATTTCCAAAATCGTAGAAAAATACAGTGCTTCTAGGATCTTATGGCGCGTGGATTGGTTGTGTCCAAAATTGGAACTAACGCCGCTACCATACTCCTTGTTTCACAGCTGCGCCCTCCTGTCACTGTCATCCACGCGCCAACAGATCCTTATAGCACTGTAGTTGATCTAGTATTTGAAGACTAGAAATGTTTATGGTTCATTTTGGTGCGTAAAAGGAGGCAAGTGGCCGTAAACTGAGAAACAACCACTAAACAAACATAAATTTAACCCATAGACTTGGGTTATAGTATATCCTAAGTCTATGATTTAACCTAAGACACCAAAACATCTAACCCTAAGAGAAGCAATGACATTTGATTTGTACAAAATCAATTCCGCCAATTTTCTTTTAGACATAACGCGCTCTGATTGGGTAAGCCAACGCTACGCAGTGATAGTGATTGATAGTGATCCCTCTAGAATGTGGGAGTGAGATGAATATTTGTTGTTTTCAAACTCATTCACTAGTTACGGAATCGGATGGTCCGGCATTCTTTCTCGGGGTTAGTCGCTTGATGCTGCAAATATGCCCGGCTCACCATAGACAATTAAGAGGGGATTATCCTAATGTTGTCTCTTTTCTGATTAGTTTTAAACCATGAAACTGCGATAATTTATGTTTGAAAAACATATCTATCTTAGATACATTCTTTTTGTCGATTTTTTTGTGGTTCAAAACGCGATACATTATACTTCGTTCGATCGAAAAAAGAAACGAAATTTGGTCGAATTTTCATGTTTTTTCGTTTTATATAAAATTTACATTACTAAATCGTAGGAAAATTACAGGAAATGAAGGGAAATGTAATTTAGTCACTACTTTTGGGGGTAGTTTTCTGAAAATTTCACCGTTAAAAACGTTTTTTGAGAAAAAAACGTGTTTTTAAGAGCGCGCGATGTTTTGGTTGTCGTAACAGCCACGGCTCAGAGCGCGCTATTTTAAATTAAACTAAAAGTTCGTAGAGTTCAGTTTACTTGATGCTAAATGAGATGCTCAATGTTAGAGATAATGGGCCCTTAAACCAAGTGCAAACCAACTGGCAAATACTTTCACTTACACTGTTGTTAGCCTTCGGCCCCTGCTTGTCACCATCCCTATGACAAAATCAGGCCATAGAGCAACTCGTCATGTTTCGGCATGACTTCATGGGAAGTCCTACCAGGAGAGTAATAACTTTACTTAAGTAACTGACGAGCGCTATTTATCCCACGTTTATCGACGCTTTCCATCAAGTGCGTTAAGGCCCTTACTATTGCCAAATGGGTACTTTCTAAAGCCTACTCCTCGTTTATGGCCAAACCAAAAATAATGAAAAAATCTATTATGAATAATCAGCTCTTAGACAACATATGCAACAGTTTTCTTTTTGATACCACCAAAACTTCTACATGAATTTTTTTTTTTACTGAATGGTGTTTTTTGACCTCAAATTCCCTACTTCTCCTGAGTTGCTTGGCCGATTGAATTCATCTATGCTTTGATAAATAGATAAACTTTATAGCTATAAACATAACATAAGATTATTCAATCGAGTAATCACGTCCAGGTGAAAAGTATAATTTTCTCCTATTTCGCCCTCTCAAGGACGCAGCGAGCGTCGTAACAGCCGCTTTGATTTGCGCGCTGATATGAACGTTATTTCGATGTCGTTTCCGTTGATATTCGTAGTGACAAATATCGAGCTGCTAATTTGGCGAAGGTAATCGCCTTAAGGCGATATGCGAAAAAATACGGGTGTTTCTTTTCTGTGTATTTCATGAAATACACGGAAAATTTTAATAAATTTCTGGTATATGCATTTTAACTATATAATCTAGGGTTTTGAAATTGGAAAACATGTTTGGATAAATTTTCCTCGATAGAAATAATTGTTGAAATTCACAATTCAAACACACTTTTTCTCCTCGTTTGACGAATAGGAACAATATAAAGAACTCAAACATATTTTATTAGGTGTGTTTCAAAATATCTAGAGATTTAATATTTGAAATTTTGCTAGCTATTTTAGTTTTTTTAATAAAAATATAAAACCAACTTTTTTCCCTTTTGCCCTGAATCCGCCCCTCTCGCACTGCGCGATTTTTTGCTTAGAGTGACAGTGACAAAAATAAAATTCGCATAGCCTCTTAAGGGGCTGCACAATGCTAAAATTCAGTCCTGCTCTAACGCTTATGTTTTTATCTGTCTATCCTGCTCTTATGAGTTGCCGCGTAAGCAAAACTTCAATTATTTTAAAATCACGGCTGCATTACGACATTTACTATAATTTCTTTATATAACAAAATTTTTATTTTCTAGTAAGTATCTGAATGTGTTGGTTTCGTTTCAAGAAACTGAATCGCTTTTTCCGCGAAATTCATACTTGTTCTAAAGTAATATAATCAAAGAAATATTGAAACTATGTTTATTTATAAAGTATTATTATTAATTCACCTTTGTGACACCACATTCAAACCACATTGTGGGTGTCTGTCTATGGAATGTTATTATAATATTTTAGGCTGAGTCCATTAACATTATCTAGATCCATATTTCAGCCGAACTAAATACGGTGAAATTACGTAAATTTAACGGTTTTTTGACCAAAAATGTAGCCGAATGTGCTTTTCTATTTTAGATGAAATCAAAAAATGAATACGGGTCAAACATCAAAAATGTTATCTAGATTAATAATAACGTCCACAATCTTGCCAAAAGTGGTTACTCCTGAAACAAGTTTTCAATTTTGCGCCGGTAACGAATTTAAGAATAATTTTGGCAAGTGCGAGACGGTCTCGCTCACAAAAGGTTCCGAACTCTAAAAATGTTATGGTTAATAACAACAACATAGATATCATAGCAACATTAAAACGACAAAAAGAAGCCGCTAAAATAGTAGCACCTGGCAAACAATTCATGGCTCCCGCCGACTACGGAACCTTAATATCTTAACTGCTGTATTTTTCCAGTAATATTTACGTAATCAATCACCTATTACCATGATTTTATTCATATTTTTCGGTCCCCGTGTTTCGGAGATAACGGAGGAGGGGACATGACAACCTTAAAAAAGTTTTTTTGTTAGCCCCCCCTTTGAGTTTAAATTTTTTTTTATTTCGTTGTTTGTCATGATCGATTGATCAAATGGTCGATTGATTTGCTGTCGAGCGGTCGGGTGGACTACACATCCCGAGGATGCCTCGTTTAGAGGCGAAACACGTGTCGATAAGTTTTCTTGCTTGTTATTTAAGATTGCTTTATTTTGTGCTCGTACTGCTTGCTTTGCTTGTGCATGTTTTATGCGGGAGGGTGGGCGGTGCTTGAGTCTGCATTTTGAATAGCACGGTAAGAGTGTTTAGCGGAATATTGCAAATTATTAATATATCTACAAATTTATGATGGACTTCCGCAAAGTAATGCCTTTTTCAATAAATTTTATGTTAATAATAAATGATTTTGATTTTTTTATGTATTCTGTGAAAATTTCAACTGGCTGCCTATAACGGCTGAAGATGTAGACCCCTGTGACAGACGGACGGACGGACGGACGGACAGACTGAATGACAGACAAACAGACAGACAGAGAGCGGAGGCAAAGTAATAGGGTCCCGTTTGGCACTCTTCGGGTACGGAACCCTAAAAAAGAACACCCCACAGACACATCAGGTATGACCGAGTTTGCACTGATAAATGCTTTTAGGTAAGTAGGTTTTAAGATTGGGATATGACTATAGACGCGGGTGTGACAACTCGGAAGGGTTAAGTGAAATCGAGATTGATGATCTTTCGCAGGCGAGGGTTGATTTTCGACGATAATATCAATCTCATGTTGGACAGGCTATGGTGCTCGGACATCACGCGATCTGATCCTATCTAGTTCGTAGCATTAGTGTGACAGGAACACACGCATCCATTGTTTTCTGAATTTCGTCCCATCGAAATAAGGTTCAAAAGTAAATGTCCTATTAATCAAGAAAAAAATATTGTAAGCGCCAAAAACACTTATACCAAGACTTCAATGTCCTATTAAGGCGATACCAAAAAAAATTGAGTTTTTTCGAATCCATTTACTCCACTATAACGTCATCTACGTATTTCATTTTTGGATAAATATTTATTGACTATTTGATTAAGATTCTCACTGAAGGAAAACACGATTGGATGAAATTTTCTCGGTAGAATTTAATTCCGAAAAGACCTCTAAATTGTTTTATTTTTTCCTGTAATTCTGAAACCCTAACTAATTTCATTGTGAAATTGCATTCAAAATGTGGATATTATGTATTTGTAAAGTCTCCTTGAAAATCTTTTTGACAAAATGGCTTAGTACAGTTTATATTAATAAAAAACCGACTTTTTGCTGCTTTTCCACGAATCCGTCCCACTCGCACTGAAGGTTTTTTCGCATATGGAGTAACAGGGACGCTAAAACCTTTATGTATCGCCTTAAATCAAATAAAAAGGAACCTTTATTGTGAGACTCCGTTGTCAGTCTGTTTTGTATGTCACAGCCTCATACCTTTAGCACCGTTAAAGATAAAGACATGAAATTTGGCACAAAAATAGCATTAATTTGCTCACATACCACGGTGTAAGAAAAATGTTATATTGTTCAAAATATTTCCAAAACAAAACTGAGATAAATAAAAAGGTTTGTCCTAAAAATACAATATGGGTATCAAATCGTAGATATTAAAAAGCTTTTTGTTAAAAATATACGAGTACTTTTACTATATTTAATGGCACTTGTTTCGAGAAATCTTTAAAAAAACACAAAAATATGTATGTCATCCCCCTTACCTCCGAAACTGGTAGACCGAAAAATATGAAAAAATCATGATAATGTGTATAATTACGTAAAGATTTAATGAAAAATAAAGTGGTTGAGAAATTAACGAAAAAAATTAGAAAATAAATGTATCACCCCTAGGTACGCGAGTCTGACTCGCACTTAGACGGTTTTTTTAACGTAGTATACCCATAGATATCATAATTTATACAATTTTAAAAAAGAACTTAAATTTAACTCAAAACCATGTTAAAACTAGTTTAAAATTTTTGTAATTTTGAACCATGTTGAACGTGTCAAAACTTGCCAATTCCACATTTTTTGTAAGGAATTATCAAAAGCTGCTATCTCCATATCTGAAATCAATTTTTGTCATAGATATCGTGATAGATATCAGCTTATAATAATGAAAAACGACAATAAATGGCAAATTTAATATCATAATGTAATAAGATATTATAAAAATTACGAAAGTATATGAATAACTAAAAACAGATCATATCTAAAAAACATCAAAAGTGGAGATACTCGTAGCAGCTTTTGATATTATAGGACAGTAGTTAGAAGTACTTTTTGGTCTTTAACTTCCTTATTTCCGATTCGTGTAATGCATAAAAAATTCAATTGATAACGTTAACTAAAAATTAAAAACGTTATAGAAACATTCAAATATATTAAAATTACTTAGCCTACAACATTTTTAAAAATCTTACTAAATTAGGGTTAGGTCAAACGATATATGGTATCACTTGACTAGGTAAGTATAATACTCGTAGGCATTAATAATCATCCTTCCTGAAAAACTTCGCAAGATTCCGCTTTTTTCGAAGCCAAAAACTTCCACTCGACCCTTAGTCTCAGGTGCCCTAGCACTCTCTAGGGCTTTTTCAGCCAATAGTCCAGGATCCTCGCAATATTTCATCGCGAGAACCTTTACCCTCCGCCTGATTGATTGATTGATAGTGTGGTCAAGATGTACTATAGAGTGGTAGTTCATGTGTGGTGGAAAGCGTTTTGTTCAACAACCTCATATTTGTTCAGGTTTTTAGTGAATGACCTGAAGGGGCAGGCCTTTAGCCTGTTTGTATAAAATCAAAAACAACTATATCCAAAAAAGATATACTTTTTAATAGGGGATGCTTTTGTTCTAAGAACTTATACAGATAAAAAGTTGTTAGTTAGGATCTTTTGCGTTTTGATTCTACACCACTCATAGTGTGAGTTGAAACATTTCGTAGTAAAATAAATGTACTTACCGGTATCTTAATAACAATTGGTTTTAAATTAACATTATATCTTTGCAGTATAGAAACACAGAAAGAAAATTAAATCTGGATGTGAGGAGCTCTGAACCGGCATTCAAACCCGGGACCTCTTGGTCAGGGTTCAAATCCCAGTTCAGAGCTCCTCACATCCAGATTTACATTTCTTTCTGCGTTTCTATACTGCAATGATATAATGTTAATTTATATCTCCTTCCAATGGATAAATCGCCAAGTGTTCAAACATAGACATTACAGTTGCCACAAAATAAGAGGCCCGTTTTGACAGATAAGAACGACCATAGAATATAACTTTACATGTAATAAATGAAACGGTTAACAAATAATTATTAACTTATTGGGTTTAAAGAAGATAAATAAACGTTTTTTAATTATCACGGAACATATTTCAAGTACTATTTTCACGCATATTCCAAAATAAAATGCAATTTTGAATAACTACACAATGTCTCAAAAACAGTTACATTCTCAGTAAATTTTTTCTTAATAATAGTGTTGTAACCAGATAATCGCCTAATTTCACGGACTCAATTCGATTCCACGTGAAAATAATGAACTTGTTTTAATATTGATAAAATAATTGTAATGATCTGTAATTAGCTTTTGTGAGACCAGTACACAAAAAGCCAAGTTTAAATTTCCTTTTTTTTTTGCAAATATAAACTTTTTAGATTTGAACATTTGCATGTATTTGTAACGGTGTCGCGTATACCGAAAAATATAATATAATAATTGTGCTAAATAATGTTACATACCACTTAGCTTTTAAACTTATAGTTTACAAAAACAATATATATATATATAAAAAACATGCATTTATTGCTTAAAGTCCCATTTTTTTAAATTAATGAATTGGTTTACAGGCAGTTTTCCATAAATCATCCTATCAATAGACAGATTGGCTGGTAAGAAATATGGCAGTATTTTTTTTTATAAGGCATGGAGCAATTTTTTCATCTTGAAGCCTATACATATTTTTCTTACTGGCCAGTATTTTATATCTATCAACGCTCAGACCTCTATCTAATTTGAGGTCAGTGAAGTACAACATTACAAAATATTACTGGCACGTAAGAATTTCCATTTCAGATTCTTTTCGTAGAGAAAAAAAAATAAAACCTGGTTTTAGCACCCGAAATATCTTTCTAACACCATATTGGAAGTCGTTGTGCTCCTGTTTGTTTTTAATGTTTTTTTCTTGTGACTTTAGGCTTTACTTTTGAACTGTTTATATTTTCTTTCACGTTGACTTTGGCAATTATATTTATTCTGGAAATTATAACCAATAAACTTGAAAATATTTCAGACGATAACAAACTCATAATATTTTGAATCGATTTCTCGTGAGAATCGGTTGACATAGTTACCGATTTGCATGGTTCACATCCATAGATACGTTGCGACGATATGTGTCAAAACGGACCTATTACATTGTGACTACTTTAATTTCTGTCATTTAATTTTAAATCCACTTACCCCAAATTTATTTTTAAGATACCTCGTTGAGTCATCATTGAACACTTTTTTAAGAATAAGAATAAGAATAAGAAACATTTATTGCCAAATACACACAAAAAAGAAAAATGAGTACAATCAAATATTAAAACATAAAAAGTTAAAAACACAAACAGTTCGTACACAAAATATAAACATTTAAACAAAGCATTTATTTGGACAAATGGGAATAACTCAGCATTTGCTGACGCTGTCATACAGTGTGCAGCGCTGGTTTTCAGTTATCCCCAGCTCTTAGGGTAGTGTTCAGAGCAGAAAGTAATAAGGGTAAGGACACAATAAGAGAAGGGCTGTACATAAGTGTGTAAGGTTTATGTTGTGTCTGATGTGTAGTGTTTTCAATAAATTTTCCGAAAATTCATTCCTAAACTTAGTACTTTTCAAATATGCTACACAAAAACAGAGAAAGATAACAATCAAGACCGACGAACTTGTGCCATTTTGCAAGGAACGTTTTATCAAGTCATATTTCCACCTGTCCCCAGTCTAGACTAGACAAACGTGGTTCTAGCAAATGATATGTATGTATGTGTATTATGTATATACAACGTCCGACGCTGAATCTGCACGTGCAATGTTCGTACATAGTTGTGATACTATTTCGCAGGGTAATCAGAAAAAACCAGCCAAGTGCGAGTCGGACTCGCGCACGAAGGGTTGTGTACCGTTAAGGGTTCCGTTATCTATAAAAACGGAAAAAAACATGTCTGTTGTATGGGAGCCCAATTAAATATTTATTTTATTCTGTTTTTTAGTATTTGTTGTTATAGCGGCAAAAGAAATACATCATCTGTGAAAATTTCAACTGTGTAACTATCACGGTTCATGAGATACAGCCTGGTGACAGACGGACAGGCAGACGGGCAGCAGAGTCTTAGGTCCCGTTGATTACCTTTTGGGTACGTAACTCTAAAAACGGATCAACGCGTAAATCCTGGGATGATTGGAAAGGTCCGGATAATTGGAAACTAGGAAACAACTTCGTCAATACATGATTTGTTGCTTTTTAACAAAAAAGTCAAAAGTATTTGCGAGGACAAGCGATGCGATGTGGAACGAGGAGGAGCGTGTTAGGTTCACATGTAAATAAATTTGGGGAGATTGGGCCGATCGAGGCGGAGCGAGGTCACCACTTTACTTCTTAAATTCGCTTAGATTAAATTATTTTAAGGTGTGTTCATTGGAAAACCATTTCGAGATTTAGGTTTACTAAGCCGTATTTTCGAAATGGTGGTCTAAAAAAAACCTCATGATGATGAATATTTTTACGAAAAAAGCTCAAACTTCCATTTGCCTTTGTATGACGTCACTTGAGAAATGGCTGTTTAGAAAAGTGTCCTTTGTTATCAAGATAAATTTATAATAATTTGCTATTTGCTTCCGTATTTGCTAAATTGACAGATGGATGACAGATGAGTAGACAGACAGAGAAAGACCACATTTTTATAAGTAATCAATCACACATCACAATCAGTATAATGTCTAGAATTCTCAAGTGACGTCATATCGGACAATTCTTTAATATATAAAGTAATAAATCATAAAAAGTAATGGTTAATTTATATATCAAAATAATAAAAACCATGTCCTAAAATGGCGTAAATTCTCTAAAAAAAAAAGTATTCTTTTAGAAATTAAGCCATGGGAATTATCCGGATCTTTGCGAAAATGCAAAGATTTTCGTAACGATTTCAAGTGCCTAAGGGCCCTGCGTCTTTTAGTCCGGGCCTGCAGCTACAATGTTTTTGGTATTTTTCGTTTCTATTGTTAAAAATCTGACTATAGTATTGTATTTTTGATAAAATAATATTGTTAAAGATAGCTATATGGTAAGAGACGTAGACAGGCACAATCACAATGATAATTTGGCTTCAAAGTATGAAAATGTCACGCACGTAATGTAGTTATTGTTGAGTTTCTAAACGCACAGAAAAAAAATTTTGCTCTCTCTCTCTCTCTCACACACTTTTTCTCTATTTCGGGTGTCAAATGTCAATGGCCGTGTGTTTATTTTGTGAATACAAATTTATATTAAATCCATTCTAATCAAAGTATATATTTCATTAAAACTGCGTTCCATCAGGTTATGGGTCCAGCTTCCACTGCGCTTCCACATCACGTCACATTAATATCACATTACATAACGATTTAAACATCATCAATACCTAAAAGGTACAAAAGGAACCTTTATGGTGAGACTCCGTTGTCCGTCCGTCCGTGCATCCGTATGTCATACCTTTAGCACCGTTAAAGATAAAGACTTTAAATTTGGCACAAAAATTGCATTAATTTTCCCACATATCACAGTCTAAAAAAATATGAAAAGTTTTAAATGATTCAAAATATTTCCAAAACAAAAGTGAGAAATGTAAAAATTATTATTCTAAAAATACAATATGGGTATTAAAAATTCTTCTGTGTTTTATTAGTGATTCTAATTCAAATATTTTAATATAGCTAGGGGGTTCATTATCAACCTGTTTACACATACATACATAATATAAAAAAAGATTTTCTTGTATGTGCATAACATTTGTTTTGTAACTACAATCCTTGAAATACAATTAAATACTAATTTATACCTTTGTTATCTAATTAACAAATAAATTCTATGTTCTCTAGCTCCAAGCTTTAACTATTAATTCTAGAATCTCTAAAGATCTTATTTCAAAGTAAAAGCTTTTTTGTACATTTACAGTTATCAATTATCACCTTTATTATTAACTAGCGGATGCTTTGCTCGCATGATCCCGTATAAATTTTCTAAAATCACTTCTCAGCTGATTTCTACGTCGTACAAAGGACCTACAGTCCAAATTTCATGATCCTAAGTCCAGCTTTTTGGTCTAGGCTTTGATGGTCAGTCAGTCAGTCAAGGTATTATTTTGTAACTATATCCCTAGAGATATATTTATATCACGGCTTTAAGACTGTACCTGAGCCTAGAGCATGACCAACTCCAGGCTATCTAGGATTCGTTTGAAGAAATTCGGACTCTCCTTGTATTGAAAAAAATATATTTGGTTTATTAATATTTTCTCTAGGGATGTTACGTATAAACAATGTACTAAGATTTATACTTTTGTCAAAAAAATTGTTTTGGGCCCTCTTTTTTTTGGTTTTCAAACGTTCGCTTCAAGAATACAGTTAAGAGATCAACTTGATTTTTTTTTCACAAAATAGGTAGTAAAAATATAAAAGTATATCACCTAAATTCAATATTTTTTTCCTTACAAAATATTTCAGGGATAAAATGTACATTACGGGACGCTAGTCTGGGCTTTCGTAATTTTTTTACAGAAAGTAGATGATATAAGAAGTCTTTCACCGAATTCTTTTTTGTAGCAAATGCGTAGTTTTCGAGAAATAAATTATTAAAAGTTGACAATAAAATTTTCGTTTTGACTTACAACCATCACTTTTGACATGTCAATTGCGTTTCGTTATGCAAAGGTTAAGTCCATACAACCACATGTGACGAGTTTTACCGTAATTATGTTGTAATTCACATTCAATAGGTTTTTGGTTTGTATTGCAAACTTGAAATTTTGTATATTAACGTGAAAATCATTATAAAGATTATTAATTTAACGACTTTTAAAAAGAAAAATTGTGTTTCTGCTGTGCTAAAACGAAACGCAAAACGACGCCATTTTGATTTTGTGACGTTTCGCGTTGATTAGTTGTTGTTTGTTGCTTTTGCGGTCGAGATCGTTTTACGTACTCCTGTCTAACTAACACGTGCAACTACCATGGCTAAAAATCGACTTCTGTACTGGTAGGTTAAACTGTTCAAAAACCGACTTAGTGCACCCCGACTCTATACAGTCTTGTGGCTACTACCCCTAGAGTGTATATGAAAAGCCGAAGGCGCGGAGGGAGGGCAGCTCCCGCCCGCAGTAATAAAGCATAGGCAACCGTGCGAGCCGAAGCGGCTGAGGCTGGTCGCCGAAGCTGCGGAGGTGAGCATGGGTGCCTATGCTTTGTTACGCAAGGGCGAAGGGGCTGCACTTCCCGCAGCGCCGGAGCCGATGCAGAAAGGAATTTGTGTCAAAATATGTGACTTCTATACTGATAGGTTCAAACAGTCCAAAATATCTCGATAGAAGGGGGGGGGGAGGAATCAAATTGATGGACGAACCCGCAAAGTATTATCCGCTTACTCTCTTCTCATTAATATCCCCCCGCTCACCCCTCTATCGAGGTATTATCACATACACAACCTCAAACTTCAACCATGAATATCTCAAAAACCATGGGTTTGCTACAAAAGGGAGGGGTACCAGGAGTAGCCCTTCCCCTCCCCCTCCCCCCATGCCCCTCCTCCCCTCTACAATCCGTCCCGTAATGTACATTTTTACCTGGGTAATAAAAAAACTTGCTAGAGTATGCCATCTTCTTAACTATCTTCGTGCGACATACATATATATAAAGTTTCTTGATGCATGTTTCTTTTTAAGAACTGCCGTGATCTCTTCGAGACTGTACATTTGTACAGAACACAGATCCAGAAGTCACCAAACGCACTCGAAATACTAACAAATACACAGTTTATTTCCGTCCAGTGGACGACATGGAACCAAAATAGAAAAGTCGTTCACATCTCCACAGTACGAGGCGAGAGCTCCGTGCGATCCCTCCAAACGAAATTAAAAACATTTGAATTTCTAAACTAAACTTTCACACATTCAGGGAACCGTGAAATTAATTCCTACAAACTGCATTTCGAAAAGAGAACCCTAGGTGGCTAAAAGGACTGCAAAAAAAACACTGACGTCCGCTCACAATGGAGGCGCGCTATTATTTGGCGGCCATTTTGTTTATGTTTATGTGGTGTAGTGTTTTCGCGGGATGTGACGTAGATGATGTAGCTGTATACAAGATGACATTGCGCACGTTGTGGAGTGAAGATAGGTTTCCTAAGGACTACCCGCTGTTTCGACCAAAAGCACAATGGTCGCAAGTTTTCGGTAAGTTATTTTTTATTTATATTTATTTTAAATTATATTTATTTATATTTATTTATTTATATAATTATTATTTATATTAACTTACCATTAATAAACAAGAGAAGGATAATAAAAATAAAAATGGGAAAAACAACATTCACACTAGTATCTCAGACTACACATAAGGTTAAATAATATTAGTTGGCGAAACTCAAAACATAGGTAGTATTAGTCTATATGAACAACTGTTTGTATGGGAGCTAAGCGAGATTCCCAACTTTTTTTCTCTTCCTCCCATACAAATTGCCCCGATCAGCTGACTGGTCCAGTATGGAAAGGTGAAAAATTTGTTTAAGAATTTCGCTTAGCTCCCATCCAAACAATAATTGTTCATATAGACTAGTACTACCTATGTTTTGAGTTTCACCAACTAATATTATTTAACCTTATATATTACCTAAAACTACGTAAAGTACCAGCCCTACCAGAATTGTTGTAAAAAATATATACAAGGAAGAAATCGGTTCTTTTATTTATAACGTCACTACTAATTTGTAAGGCTATTATAAAAAAGAAACAACTTTTGTAGGTGGTATCAATAAAAGGGCTTCATGAGCTAATTGCACAAATATGTATACTACATGATTACATTTCAGCCACTTATTTTTTATAAAATTAAAAAAACATGTTCAAAACACCAAGAGAAAATTACTGAAGGAACATAGTTCAAATTACTTGTAATATCCTTATATCTAACGTCATGGAAGCAGAAAAAAAACATATTATTATAAATGTTAATTATACAAAAAAAGAAAGAAAGAAGAAAACAACACTTTTATAATTTTACAAATAATATTGCATTCCCTATTTTGAAACAAGTTCACATGGAGACTAATTGTGAAGTAAATAATTCACCAATCAAAAAATTCAATAATAAATTCCGATCAAATTGAATTTTGTTCGAGCATTTTCTAAAACTGAAATTTATTTTGTACATTTTCTTATTTACCACAAAAACATTATATAATTTGATCGCCGATACAATATAATAACCAAAACCCTTTGACGATGTGTTCTCAATCGAATCTTCAAAGAGACACAAAAACTTCTGCTTGACCAAAGTATTGGCTATCTCCATTATGTTTTGTGAAATCCGGGGATATTGAATTATCTCGTCGAAGATAAATCTCTTGGTATTTGAAAAGCATTTGCCCTTTTCTTCGTATAGCTATAGGGGCTATGAAAACTCAACTGCACTTTGTGATGAAAGCAAGCCGCTTTTTACAATGATAGTAGACACCTAAATAAGTTTTTTCACCCAAAGCGGCAAATGTTTCAACCCTTAGGAACAGCAAAAACGCCACTTCTTAAAAAACAATTGAAAACCTATTACAAACCAAGAGATACAACGATTTTAATAATTGAGGTGTTGAGAGGCAGGAATTAATTTATTTTATTGTAAAAAAATAACATAAGTCGCCAAGGGGACTGCCAAAAGAAGTGAAAACTTTACTGTCAACATTAGCATGTCGGTGACAGTGACGCGAACCTAAACCAAAAATCGTTCAACGCGCGACAAAGTTTTCAATTCAAAAATAAAATTTATAAAGTCATTACATTTT
This sequence comes from Ypsolopha sequella, assembly GCA_934047225.1. Taxonomy (NCBI): domain Eukaryota; kingdom Metazoa; phylum Arthropoda; class Insecta; order Lepidoptera; family Ypsolophidae; genus Ypsolopha; species Ypsolopha sequella. The sequence goes on from OW203997.1 coordinate 23,245,251, forward strand.
TATAAAGTTAGTGACCCCTATTCTGAAGCAAGTGCCATAAACTGACGTTTATAAAAAGTGCTCTAAAATTAAGTTTCCATGACTTAAAATTTTTAGGTATTCTGAAGCTGGCGTTTAGAAACGTCAAATTGAAATTGTAACTAAATTTACGATGACAGCTCTAAAACAATTCAATTTAAGGGTTTTTAGCGTTTTTGGTATTCTGAAGCAACAAATTAGAGCGTTAAATTGGGTTGACAGCTCTAATATTAGGAAAATTTAGGTTGCACCTTTTTAGGTGTGCCCTAAAAATTTACTAAGCTTTATGCAGGTTTTTTCAGCATTTTCACCAGTATTGGTAACTTTTATTTGGTTTCTAGGTCGATAAGAACAATCAAAGGTATGTGCAAGCACTTTATCTAATTATATAATCCAGCAGTTTAGCTAAAATTTGTGTGAAAAAACGACCATGATTTCATGTGAATTTTGTTTGTACCAGGGCAATTCATCAAATAAATTTGATGATTTTGTCATATTCCATGTGTTAATCAATCAGCAGAAGTCAATCTATGCATCAGTCTGTCTTCGTACATTGCTGGACATAGGCCTTTCCAAGATTTCGCCTCTCTTGGTGGTCCAAGAGGAAGTGATGCCCATCATACTCACACGCTGGGCAGGCGGGTTGGTGAGCACGGTGCCAAAACTCTCGCATTAGTGACACCACTGCCCGTCACCAGTCTGTTTTGTTTAACGCCCAGCTATAACGGTCTTAAACATTGTGGGCTACCTGGTTGTGCGTGTTTGAGAGCTGTCCTCTTATTCTCCCCGAATAACTTAACTCGGGTGGGTTTGCCAATAAGGTAGTGGTATAATCGAGCCGCAGCAGTAAATAATATAAAAGGGAAAGTTTTTATATTTATTATTAAAATTTCATGTTAAAAAATAATACATTTTATTTCATATTCTTGTTCTTTATTGTACATACACAGAAAAAGGTAAAAAAACAAGCAAGCATTGCAATTTAAAGGTGCATACAGCGGCGAGCTTATCTCTCTAAGATTGTTTAGAATGAATAAGTAATCTTAATTAAAATTACTAAAAATCAAAAATTCCCAAACAAGTATACGTAAATATAGCACTAAAATACTTATAACAATAAAATACTACATATATAGAAATTATTTATTCTTACAAATTATATATTAAACTGTAGCCTTCCGCCCGTTGACTTGGTTTATGTCCCTTATGCAAGCGCAGGCGGGGACGGGGCAATTTCCACGGGCTCTGTGAAGGGTGCTTGGTCTAGATCTGGGTTAAGAATAGGCGTCCATGGGTCCTCAGGTAGAGTAGGTAGAATAAGAGTGGGCTGGTCAGGCATAAAGACTCCACCACCCTTTGGCATCCCTGAAAAAAATAAAAAATCATTTAACGCATGTATTACAAAAAGGAAAACGAATAATTTCACTACAATATGAACAAATGGGATTTTTGAAGGACTGGAATTCAAAGTGTCATCATGTTTTTGTTCCGTCTAGTCACATGATCACATCAGTAGTTTCCTTTGGTTCAGAGCTCATATTGTAGATGAGACAACTGAACCATACTTCATTCAGACAATAATGTTGAAAGATAATCGATAGCCACTGCAATATATTGTAACTCGTAACTTTGCCAGTGAAGTCTCAGACTACAGAACCTGTCGATTACTGCCCGACCAGTCATTTCCATTACATATGACCCTTGGCTCCCAATTTGAATGATTAGTAAGTTGTTGGTATTTGTTGTAGACCTATTATGAATTTTTGTAATAGAAAAAGTATTTTCGATCCCGTCTCATAAGTAATACCTAATAAATTATAGATTGTTAGTAAAAATCAAACACATTCAATGTTAAAACAATTTCATTTCACTGTAACTGTGAACTGTGTAGACTTCACTGTAAGTTCTTATTACTGTTTAGATGTGTAAAGTATATAATTCATACCTTCTGCTGTGTCTTCCAGTTCTTGCACATCCAAGGACGTTGGGGTCCCGAGCAAACTCCTCTCACATATTTACTGTCGTTGTAGTTTTACGTATCGCTTGCCAACAGCATAGGTTGTAACTGAAGCCGCTCCCACTTCTTGTTCTTTTTTATTTCATCATCAGTGTTTCCATGGTAAAATTGGTGAGGAAGAATCAATCAAAGCCGATTTATCTGGCTTTCTAATGTGTTTCCGTGTAAAAAGACTTCACTGGAGGATTTCCAGTTGAAATTTACACAAACTCTCATATCAATAACAAAGTTCGAAATTCGAAATAGTTTAGAAAAATTCTGAGGTTTTTTTTTTTTTTGGTTCCTATCTGTCGCTTTTTATGAAAACTGTAAAAGAAAGCTCCAAAATATCATTTTATTGATAATTAGTGACAAAAAATCATAAACTGTTGTTGTTTTCCTAGATAATAATCATTAAAACTTAATATTAGAACTTTTATTCATGAATCGGTAATAATCGATAATAGTTCCACTCTAGCTGATCACAGATACAAATCATAGATTTACATCAATTATCTGATCTGTGAATTCAACTTAGAGCAGCTTAGAGTGCCCTAAAAAGCGACTTAAATTTAAGTTTGGTGCTTCTCAGAATAGCAAAATTTATTGCGATTCCCTAAAATTGTGATTTTTTAGGACGCTCTAAATTTAAGTGTGTGCTTCCCAGAATAGGTGTCAATATGTTATTAAAATTCTCTTATTATGAAATATCGATCAAAATATGTGAAATGTGAACTTTTATTAAAAATTAATAGTATTTAATGTAATTTAAATCCAAAACAACACTATGAGTTCACTAGTTTAAGAATTCTTGTTACTCAATTTACTAAAGTCACTTTTGTATGATTTGCTTCGTCTGTATATGCAATGCCACATGATCCAAATGTCATTGTGGATTCATTTGGTTTTTAGAATAATTAAATTAATTTTTAAAAAGAAGTTGTACTATTTTCGAAGGATAAAACTCTTGCTAATTCAGATGAAAAAGCGTATCTTGTTCTTTACTATCACCATACAAAGCGGTTTTCTTATATTAAAAAGTGCAATTTTGCTTTTAATGTCGCTAATAGCGCCCATAACTAGCAGAAAAAACCTTTTGTCTGTTTTCAATCAAAGAGAGGGAAAGTAACGCTGCGGTGCAATGTTTTTAGAACTCACTCAAAGAAAATAGAGTAAAACAAAGTCTGTAAATAGAAAAAAATAAAATAGTTTTAATTGTCAAAACAAATAAACACAAATCAGAAAAAAAAATCAAAAGCAAAAGAAAAACATAGAACACATCAAAATCATCATCATCTTATCTAACTTACAAAACTTATTTATCTTATCTAGCTTACAAAATGTACTATTAATAACTATTAATAAATACTATTAATAATAAACTCTTACAAAATATAACCCTTCTTTCTTTGCATAGTGATGGAAAGGAGACGGCCAGTTCCCCATAAGCAATATGCCTTAAGAGTGTACACAAATATATTGTGGTCAATGATAAAGAACAAATTCAGAATAACACGGTTTGACTATCCATTTAAAACGGACACCATCTTATAATAACTTTTTATGATAAATCGTTTTTATTTTGAGGTTATTTTCATATGGCATTGCGAAAATAAACTTAAGCGCGTTTGGAACGTTCATAGTTGTAACAATGTTTCACGATGATTCTGATATATTTAAAAGGGTCATGCTCAAATGTCAGTCATAATGTAATCTCTATCAGAATCCAGAAGAAAAGCATGAATCGTGAAATAAAAAGCTGTGACTGCCGATTGCGTCACGCATGACTCTATCAAAGCACGCTGGAAGCGTAGTTTGTGGACTATTTGGTAGATGGCGCCCTTTCGTTTCGTTTGGTGTTCGCTCTCATGACTGGCTGCGACATTAAGTACTTATATTATTTTAATATGTGTGTCCGTGTTATTATGAAAGTGAAACTAGCTACGAATAAATCTAACAGCAATTATAGTATAAATTTATTTCATGTACGCGGTTAAGGCCGATTCTGACCATCTCCTTTCCATCATAACATTTAGCAAGTAATATATTTTATGTATTTAATATATATATATTTTTTTGTTTCTATTAATTTCCTGTAAGACTATGGCGTCCATGTGTATTATTGTGTACTGTTGTGTATTATTTTCTCCTATTCTACGCTATTCAGAGACCCAGCGACGACGTCGTAATGCAGTACGCGCTGATATGAACGTTATTTCAATATAGTTTCTGTCGATATTTGTACCGACACAGGTCGACCCAAGTACTTTGGCGACTACCTGCCCTTTAAGGCGATATGCCAAAAAAATACGGGTGTTTCTTTTCTGTGTATTTCATGAAATACACGGGAAATTTTAATAAATTTCTGGTATATGCATTTTGACTATATAATCTAGGATTTTGAAATTGGAAAACATGGTTGGATAAATTTTCCTCCATAGAAATAATTGTTGAAATGAGGTCTTCAAACACACTTTTCCTCCTCTTTTGACGAATAGGAACCATAAACAGAACTCAAACATATTTTATTAGGTGTGTTTTAGATTGATTACAATATCTAGAGATTTGATATTTGAAATTTTGCTAGCTATTTTAGTTTTTTTAATAAAAATATAAAACCAACTTTTTTCCCTTTTGCCCTGAGTCCGCCCCTCTCGTACTGCGCGATTTTTCGCTTGGAGTGACAGTGACAAAAATAAAATTCGCATAGCCTCTTAACCCTTAAATGCATGAGATTTTATTTTTGTATGAAATTGAAAACAGTGATAGAAAAATACCAAAAAAATATGAAAACAATATTTCTTGATTGAAAGGGGGTTTCACAAGTAAAAACATAAAAAAAAAACAAATTTAATTTGCGATAAAAATTTAATTTTTAAATTTTTCTTTTTTTTTGGGTACTTGTAAAGCTGAACTCTTTACGACTTTAATATTAAAAAACTACAAAAATATATGCAAGCAGAATATTTATTAGATTTTTTTTCTAAAGGCAAAAATTGAAGAGATCAACGATTTTCCCGCCAAAATGCGAGAAAATACAAAAAAAAAACAAAGGAAAATAAATGTATGAATTTTTAATTTAAAAAAAAATTTTAAGTTGTTGCCAAACATATTTTTAGCTGATACAATCATATAATTATAAATGTTTACATAAAATTATGTAAATAATAAATAAAAATTCATTTGTGCCGTTTTCAACCCAAGATGCATTTAAGGGTTAAGTACTCGGATAAACGGACGATGGCGGGGAGTTCCACATCTCAACTGTCTGTACAATACTTTATATTCTCTGACTGTACGTATGATATAAGAAGCTGTCAAACCTCATAACCCCACTTTTGGATTTCATTCAAATACAAACGATTGAAGCAACCATGGTGCCACAGGATAACCGTATCTAATACGCACTGTCGATCGGCTCGATCGTAGAGATCAAATAGATTCGAAGAACCGATATACTACACTCGGCATCAAAAAAATCGCACCTTTTGAAAAATTTACTTCAAACAAATTTCATTCATATTTGGAACCAATTGACATAGGTTAAATTATGTTAAAGTGTGTTAATTCGAAAACCATTTCGAGATTTAGATTTTATAAGCCGTATTTTCGAAGTTTTTGTCTAAAAAACGTCATGATGATGAATATTTTTACGAAAAGGCTGCAACTTCCATTTGCCCTCGTGTGACGACATTTGAGTAATGTCTGTTTAGAAATGTGTCCCTTGCTATCAAGATAAATTTATACTAATTTGATGACAGATGAGTAGACAGACAGAGACAGACCACTTTTTTTAAAAGCAATCACACATCACAATCAGTATAATGTCTAAAATTCTCAAGTGACCAGGTCATCGGACAATTCTTTAAAAACTCGGAAAAAAATAATGGTTAATTTATATACCAAAATAATGAATACTATGTCCTAAATGGCTAATATTCTCTGTTTTTTTTTTCTTTTTAATCTTTTAAAGATAAACTATGGGAAATATATGGGAACTATTTAGTTTCAATTGAAAGGGCGTTTAACGACCTTGAAATAAACAATTGTTTAATTTGAATAACAAAACAAATCTCTCGAGTACGTGGTGTTGAAAAAAGTATTGTTCAAATATTATGTTGTTTGAAGTAAATTTTTCATAAGTGACGATTTTTTTGACGCCGAGTGTAGTTACATATTTCTTCTGTGCCTAAAATGCATACGGGACACGGGTTTAGAAATGAGGTGGGCACAAGAAGCGGGGGAGCACACTTTTTGTAAAATAGAAGTTTTGATTTTTAATATCTGTTAGGTATTGGATATTTTTGAAAGAACAAAGAAAGCTTTTGAAATAAACTATTTATTATTTATATGAGTATCATGGCCGTAGCCAAGTTTTAATTTCGGGGGGGTTCAAGAAAATAAAACGACAAAAAGTGCATGAAGTAAAATTAATATTCATTATGTTAATGAGAAATTGTTTGCAGACGCAAAACGCTTCTAGCAGCTGCTAGCAGAAGTGGCACTTGACCCGGAAAACGTCAAAGTAGGGTTGGGTTGTAATATTTTAAACATTTCGGAGGAGGGGTTGAACCCCAATCTCCCCCCCCCCCCCTCAGGCTACGCCCATTTTTTTATATTGCATCATAAAGTATAAGTAACGTAATTTTACTATGAATATCATGAAACTGCATTTTTCAAATATTTATTAACTACCACGGTCTTAATGTTTTCAAATTCAAGAAAATAAATTGTTATTTAAGAAACGTCTATGTGAAAATGGTACGTTTTAGAGCTCCGAATACAAGATTTCTGAGTACATTGTTGTATTTTTTAAACACGTTGATTTACAAAAATTTCAAGATGGAGAGGAAGTACTTAACGGTTGAGTGATAGATAAAGTTATTCATTTTTTTATTAGATTTTATGCAAAAGGGTACAAGTGAGACGACCAATAATTTTTGATGCATCAAACCTCCCTGAAAAACCGGTCAAGTGCGAGTCCAAGGGTTCCATAATTCGACAGTTTCATTTTTTTTGGTCCACCAGTTTTGGAGATAAAGGGGGGGGGGGGGTGTAATACTTTTTTTTTTGAAGCGAATGCTTCTTTGTTCGCGCCTCAGATAGATAGGGAGTCCAATTTAGGACTTGTACGTCACTTCCGTGATCGACTTCAGGAAAGAATTCCGCAGATCAAGGCATTTTCGTATTTAGAGCTTGACAATAAGAGTATTTAAACAGGGGACTTAATTCGTGAAAATAAGTTTAAGATAACCTTTTATTTTTGACGAAGGATTGATTAGTTTCTTATTACAGATTAGTACGTCTTTTAATCCTTCCTTATTTGTTATTAGTTATCATTATCATTCATGATAAATTAATTTTTATTAGATCGCAATAACAAAAAAAAAATAAACAACTTCGTAAGCTTAATGCGCGCGCTTCATCAGGAAGTTTACATAATTATTTATGCTTTTCTACATGATTGACATCTAATTCCACAACATGCAGTGACAAATTACAAAAATATTGTACATTTAATATTTTTCCAAGCAAGCAAGATACCTATAGTAGCGAAATGAAAAAGTGTGTTGTATCATCGTATGAGGTGCAACGGACGTAGATGGAAATAAGTTTACTGGTTACTGGACCGAAACGGTAAATATCAATAAAACAAGAATGCTTTCCCAAAGCTGAACCCCCCTCCACCCCTAAGTTATTCGGGGGAGAGTAAGACCATTGAGGCACAATCAGGTGGCGCAACCATGACTGGGATGGGACCGATTGATAGCGGTATATCCATCCCCAATTGCCGGCCTTTTTACAAAACAGACTGGTGACGTGCAGTGGCGTCACTGGTCCGAGAGCCCAGCTTGTGTGAGTATGGGCATTTCTCCCAGGAGGACCGCCAATAGTGGCGAAATCTTGGAAAGGCCTATGTCCAGCAGTGGACGATGCTGATGGATGGATTGATGGATTGCTTATAATACGCACGTAAAGTAAAAGAAGGGAGCACACAGACGTTCAATTTTATTGCACAATACCACGAAATATTTATAAACGTTAGTGGATCAATAAAGAATTAAAGACTGAATTTTAATACGCAAGTGATAATTATTTCAGTTAATATTGTCCATTAAATACGACACAATAAATATTGCAACGTGTTTGTGGGGCCTGAAACTGAATTTACATAACGAAACTAGTGGCATGAAAGTAGTTTCGTGACATTAATTTCAACAACAATTTTACGTGTAAACGTCAAGTTTTACAATGCATGCATTGATTTCACGACACTGCAACAGTTTCGTGTCGCGCGCGGTTTTTGTATAAAACTAGTCTCATGTAACTAATGTCACCGTCTAAACGCGACGAAACTAGTGTCGCGAAAGCACCTGCGCTGGTAGGATGTGTGTTGTTTAGTCGTGGTGTTGGCGATGTTAGACGAAAAAAAATTGAAAATGTCAAACTAACGTTAGAAAGTTGATAAAAATATAAAATGTATCAATGAATACCACCGAAATGAGTATCTCTGAGATCCGAAACACCCTCAATATTAAATAAAGCTTTGATGTTGGCGGAGCGATGAACACAGATATACTGTGGATTTTACTATACTATTATTTTTAATAAAACTAGTTTCACAGGTACTGGAAGTAGTGTCATAAAATTAATTTCATCATGCATGAAACTTGTATTGTAATGTAAATTCGGCTAATGTATGTTTTCAAGGTGGCACATACCCGTGCCCACCTATGCCCACACCTATTTAAGACGAGTTTTTATAATCGGTAAACCGTGACATAGTCTATTGGATGAAAATTATTCAGTATGATAATAGGTAAACTATGTGTTAAGTTTAATTAATTAATAAGTATATTAATTATTAGCAGAGCAGCGATTTGGACGAAGTTTTTTATTTATAATATAGTTTATTTTTAAGGATATTTGTAGTTTAGTATAGATGTATTTATTTTAGTCCTTTTTATTTTATCTTTAATGTTATTTAAGTTAATTGTTGTAACAATAAATTAATAAGTATATATTTTTAAATTCGTAAATTTTAAATTGCTTCCAGGCAAAATTATTTTATGTTGATGTAAAATATATGTATGCATGGGTTGCGCAACAAAAATTTAAACTTTAAAATTTAGAATTGGGTAGCTTTGGCTTTCGAAAAACTAGTCTAAGTTGTTAAGGCGATATGTAAAAGTTTTAGCGTCCCTGTTACTCCATATGCGAAAAAATCCTCAGTGCGAGAGGGACGGATTCGTGGAAAAGTAGCAAAAAGTCGGTTTTTTATTAATATAAAATGTACTAAAGTTGCTATAAAAATTTCGTTAAACCAGGTTCTAGATACTGTTAAAACCCACCTAATAAAATAAAGTTGCAGTCTACGTGTCATTCTAAATTGTCAAACCAGGAGAATTGGTGTCGAAAAGGACCTCATTTCAATAAATATTTCTATCGAGCTGAATTTCTCCAATTGCGTTTCTGTTTTAACAGATCCCTAGAAAAATAATCCAAAAATAATATACTATTCTATCAAAATAATACATTATTTACTGAAGTAGATATGCAAGTCATTAAAGTGTCATTTTTTTTTCCGTAGCGCCTTAAATTTCACGAAATTCATAAAAGTACCGATATTGCTACAACCATCGACTTTTTACTGAGGTCATATTTTGATATTCTGGTCAGTCATGAGCTGGCCTATCAGCCCTTCAAGGGATGACGTTGACTATTGGTACAACCTGTATAGGTAGTTACTTTTTTGCCAATTTATCATGGTTTCTAGAAAATTCCTTTTGGTTCTAGAAAAGTAATTTTACTTCCAGCAATTACTGTAATAAAAAAACTTGCATTTTCCAGAGAGTTTCCTGCACAAAAGTTTTCTAAGAGATAACGTGGGTATTTAAGTTTAAGAAGCTTAAAGTAATGCAAATGGAGTTTGAGTAAGGTTGCCACATCGCAGATATTTAACAAAAATAATAAATTCTTTAGCATGTTTACATTTCTATTAAAGAAACGAAAGAGGTGTGTTGGGATAGTAGAAGATGGAAATCTTCTTTTTTTTATCATTTATTTAACACATAGTAAAACTTATTCTTGGTAAATATATTTCGCAAAACTTTGCAGTTTGTCTGCGAAAACGTAGAAGCTTTAATAGTTTTTACTTAAATTAAATTAACCCTAACTACTTTTGTAAACACACCTTATAAATATAATACTTGGTCTATGCCTACCCCACTGGGAGAAAATATTACATTTTCATACAATTTTACTTGCCGCAGGAAAAAAAATTGACGTTTCTATTAGAAAATAATGTAGCCGATTCTGAAGGCTTTAATTTTAGTTTTAGGGCTGTCAAAACTAAATTTTCATCATTGCAAAATAGTTCATAAGTGTTGGAAAATTGTAAGTCTTGACAGCACTTACTATATTAGTAAATATAACATTAATATACATATTATATACGTAGATACTCAATATTTTATTCTTAGATTTACAACCCTAGTAAAATATCATAACTTGCACACAGTTTCCCTTTGGGGACAATAACTTGGTTAGTATATAGCAATCGCGATACCTGGTTCCAGGTGGAACAATGGAGGTCCATTAGGGAAGGATAGGGGTATACTCTGTTTGACCGACTAAATCCGATATTTAGTTTGGAGATAGGTATCACTGACAAACCATATCCGATACGTCATCATGACTTAGATGTACCTTACTTTGTGACAAACATGATAAAAAAGAAAAAAGGAAATTGAAAGAAAAGACATGATCTTGCTAAGTTCTCTTAGCCAGACTAGCAGAACTGAGGAAGTTAGGCTTTTACTAAGTTATTTATTTTTTAAACATTTATATGTACCTTGTGTGTATTTTATTAGTTAACAAATATACTTATCAACTCTATTGTATTTATTGCATTATACAATATATATGTTGCGGAACAAGTGATAAATGAGGGCATTATGAACAATGCCCGGGTAGTATGAAAATTGGTGAAAACGAGAGGGCAATGTGATAATAATGATGAATAACGACGCTCAGACGAGTCGAACGAAGCAGGCACTAGGTACCTTTTCTTTAAGCGTTTCGTCGTATTTTCGAACCCTCAAAGCTTCTGCCTGGATGATACTAGAGTGCACCAATGCTCACAATAAGATGTAGTCAGCAGATTAGCTTTTATACATTGGATTTTATTAATATTTAATTAAATTTAATTTATTAATATTTAATATTTAATTTTATAAATATAATGTATTAATTATTAATACGTCGATTTTGCCACTATGAGTTACACTTATGAGTTCACTCACTCATAATCATCAAAACCTCTAAGTTACTTCATGAAGTCCTAGAAAGCTGAAATTTGATATGCAGGCTAGATTTACCACACAAACATTAGATCTCAACCCTGATTTTAGGACAAACTAGTTTTCCGGCTTAAAGAATTCCCAAAAAACTAGTTTGGCCTAGGGTTGTCATAAAAAAATAACCACAAAGGTGATAGACCTATGATAGACTCGCCATACCAAACCTTCTAACCTAACCTAACGGCTTTCTTTTTCATATTGTCCGGATATTATGAATAATGTCCTTTTTATCATTTGGCCCATGACAGTGTATTATTTAAGTAGCCCAATTTTGTTTTATTTCATTGTATGTTTCCGTATCATAATTGTAGTTCATATTTTTTGTTTTAAAGTTAGGCACAAAATGAGAAGTAATAAATTACGTACAAATTTCAAAAACTAAAACCAAGAAAGGTGAAGTATAAATCCATTTATTTTGTGACATAATTTTCTTTTTACTTGTACTATAAAACGCTCCATTGTGCCTTTCAAAATTGTAGGTCAACAGAAACTACCCATAAGGTTTTGAGATTTTAAAGGCCGCGGTAGAACATGGGTATTCGATCTCATCGTAAAACTAAAAGCGTGTTCTTAGTTCCTATCTCACCTCTCATCATAATTCTAGAAAAGGAAAGGGCTTCAAGGGTCTCAAAAATGGAAAACAAGGACGCCTGCAGCAAGCTCTAAAGATGATAGACCCTTTATCGGTTTAGCAGTAATTTCCAACATTTATGCAATTAATTAGAATAAAACCTTCGTGAAAGGTAGGAAAGCTGCTGTATTTGCATATCTCGTTGGGCTACTCCGAAGCTAATGGTCCATAAAATGTTCCTTCAAAATGTTGCACTTTCGCAGTAAAGCTTAATTATTTCCACACCTTTGAAGGAAGTGTATGCCAATTCTCATTTACGCTAATTATTAGAAAATATTAGACAACTTTTTTTTTGGTAGAAAAGTAAGAACACTGAACAGCTATAAGAAAGGGTATATAGCGCCTTTTTAGTATTTGAATTATTTAGTATTGTATTAGTTGGTAGTATAATACTTCAAACAATAGCTTAATTAATACAACATTTACGAGGTTGTTTACAAAAGAAAATTTAAACTCACTTTTTACTAATCTTAATTAGCAAAGTATTTTGAGATAATTTTCTTTAGCTTATAGTGCTGTTGAAAAAAAGTAAGTATCTATTTAATAAATTAATTTAAGGTAAAGTTGAATAATAACGCCTATGTCGCCGAGTGGCGAACGCACGCTTACGAACCCAGAGGTCGTGGGTTCAATCATCACAGGTCTGCGTGCTACGGAAGCTCCATTTGTGCCCAACGGCGATAGGGCTCACCATCCATAACGTTTGAGACGTAATAAACGTTGGTGAACAGCGGGTGTACCAAGTAGTCTACACTTGCACGGGTCTTTCAAAGTTCACAATTAGGAACACTTTTTGCACCCTCTCGGGGATTCAAATCGTGACGGTTATGTACATATGTTATTTGTAGAATTGAATAGCCCGATAGTGCACGGTCAAGCGCTCATCTCACAAGCACATTATGGTAACTAAAATAGAAAATGTATATTTATAATTATATATGATAAACTGGTGCGTCTAAAAGTTATTGTGGTAAAGAAGATTCCTCTACCTCAGGCGATCTGAAAGCTACTTGACAAAGGCTAAAAAAAATTTAAAAAAATTTGTTTAGAGCTATTGGGTCGGTCTGAAGCATTGAAATAAATTGTCTGAAGGTTACTTTTATTCTTAAATTTTTGGAAAAATATTCTGTTCAATGTACAGAATTTGAATCCATACAGATAGACAGGAAAGTCCCCGAGAGGCTTCAACTGAGATACAATATCAAACCAAATATACACAAAATTTAGAAGTGTTTAAAAGTAAACTAGTGGTTCACCCCGAACTATGAACCCGCGACCCCTTTTTACAGCCCCATATCTAAGCAACCCCTTGACCGATTTGGCTCTTGATGGAACTTGAAAAATATTTTTGTCTCATTTACTCGCCTACCAAATTTCATTACGTTCCGATCAACGATACTCGAGTTATCGTCGGACAAACATACATACATACAAACGCCGCGCCGTTTTCAACTCGGAGAACTTCGCCCGCTCTTTCAATAATGGAATTTACACTCCAGGAATTTTAAACGCTTGTAACTTGTTATGTGCATTTGATTTTAGTAAGTGTTTAATGTTCAAGTTCAAGCACGAGATAAATTACAAAATTCAAAATTTGAGAGAATATTAATAAGTAAGGATATTATCAGTGAAGAGCTCTTATTAGGACTTCTGGCGAACACGGTGCCCTAAAGAACCCGCTCCGAATCGTACTCCATACATATCAAAAAACCATAATAACTCACGAAAGTCGAACAATTCAATCAAATAAATTTTAGACTTTCATTTAGACGGTCAATATGAAGTGGTGTATGTCCCTGATTTTTTTCACAAACATCGCGTTAAAGACCAGAAAAATATTTAAAATAATGGGTTTTCGCCCTAAAATCGAGTACTTTTACAAGGCTTCGTTAAGTGACTTATGAACAATAAACAAGCAAAATAAGCACATTCACCACTTGGAAGTATCATCAATATTCTAATCAATTAAAACAGAATAAAAAATAACAAGTAATCGAGGCACAAATAAGGTATTTGGAAATAATTATTATTTCCAACGCAAAGGGCGAGACTCGCTCAGCACAGTTTGAACGGCATGAGACAAAACGTGAGGCGCTCGTTTAGATCAGCCAGCCAAATATTCGCTTTATTGTCGCGATACGTCTCGCTTCGCATCAGAGTTGGCGCCGTCCTGCACCGAGTTCTTAATAGAATGTTCTGGTTTAAATTTTTCTAGCATTAAAAACACTTGATATAACTTAAAAACTTAGACCAAACTGTTTTCTTTCTCTCTCTGTGCCACCCTCATTGTACTCAGAACAACGAATAATTATTTTGGTTTTTAACGGCTTCCCCCCTACTAGTTTACAGAAGTGTTTCAAGGCTAGAGCCACAGATTGATTTTCATGGAAATACTCATTAGTTTTCGCTGAAAAACAATATTCAAAGTTCCGCAATTTTCTTGGCAGCCTCGACTTGTAAAGCCTTAATAAATCTTTGGCTTGAAATCTTTGGAAATGTTGCTTTTACATATTACTTTTTACATACACGACTGAATTTGGAATCAAATTTTCTTTATTTAAATATTACGTAAACATTGTAATTCAGTTTTTTTCTCCAAATGCTGCTTCCATAATTGCTTTCATACTTTTAAAGCACTCCTTATACTCCTTATTAATTATTTAGATGAATTATCTCACGATAATCGAGATAAGTTTATCCGTTCCAGTCAACAATGGCTCTCGAATATCCTTGGTTCTAGTGCAGTGACTCCGTCCGCTGACGGCAGAAACTCGCTCGCTTGAGAACGAATTCGGAAAGAAATCGAAACATGTCATGACGTCATGTATAGCGAGATAATTCATGTAAGTTGTTTGTTTTTCTATCCGTGTTTAAATAATTAACTATGAATTCAACTTATCGCATTAAAAATCTAAAAGTGATGACTCCGTTTGAAAGTGAAAACGGGAACGCTTTTGTCATCATCAATATGATGTCAAATTGTTAAATGTGTTAAGGACCCTAAACAGTATTTAGTGATATTAGATGCGTTAAATTTAAAAAAAACAGACATCCTAGTTCCGTGAGCATAATCTAAAAAAAAGTTATTAAGTTTTTTCATTTTTTCATTTTATTTTTATTTTTTTATTCAAATATAGGACCCAAATTTCAGCTCTGCTAATAAAATTCAATTCTTATAGAATTAAATTCAATTCTGAAATATTATTGGCTGAGAAACCCAAAAATTGTAGACTACAATGTAGAGAGTCAAATCAAGTGTATTTTCATACACATTACATCTGCATTAATGGAGCCAGTAAATTTTAAACTAAACATAGATACTTTTTGAAAAATTATCTTTGAAAAATTATCTTATTTGGGATTCACATATAAGTGCAATCAAATAAAGAGCTGTCTTGTCTTCAGCTTCATTCAATTCCATTCAATAGACCCTCAAACCTTATTTCTGTTCACAGGCCAGTCCCACAACGCATCGTACCACCTCTATCAGCTCGGTGACGTAGCCAAGGACTCTATCCGTCGATTCTCCCAGTTCGGGAAACTCGACACCCTGATAGAGGAAGGTGATGAGGAGACGAAGGTCTACGATCAGTTTTCGGCTCCAGCTATTGGGAAGGGAGAGGGAGAGACGGACAATATGGTGTTTGTTGATGGTGGCCACAGTCTGGTGAGTTAGTCTCTCATGAAAAGGTCAGGCATCTGATGGTCTAGCTATTTGCATTAGAAATCGCAAAGTTTTTTTGGCATTTTAAGGGAAAACCTGATGATCGTGTTCTGATATTGTTTCTAAGTATACTTCGTAAACTAGGTACTAGGTAAAGTAGAATCCTTTAATTTTATACAAAACGTATGTTTCCCCATCAAACGACAAAAAGCAATTTTTTAAGGCTTGACGTAGCAGGTTTTCCCTCAAGTTCTTAATTTTTCAGGTATCCATTATCAGCCGTATAGTCCCTTCTCCAGATTGGTTCATCGGGGTCGACAGCCTTAACCTCTGCGTTGACTCTGCTTGGATAGAACAGATTACTCTTGATGTAAGTAAATAATATGTACATTTGTTAGAATTCTCTATTGTCGGTAGAAAATGCTTTAAAACCAAAGAAGAAGTGTTGAAATGTACTGATGACGCTGGGCATAGTCTCTTTAATGTTAAATAGTATATTAATGTGACCGAATAAATTGAAATTCAATCAGGAATCAAATCCTAAAATGTTATGGTGCTCCGGTGGGACTCAAAGCTCATGCCTACAATATCACAGGAAGCGTGATATTTTCAATATGATTTGACTTAATTATTTATATTCAATTTGACATTTATAAAAATTTTATATTTTATTTTATTGTACTTTATTTTAATTTAGATTAAGAATGTTATTTGTTAAGATATTAATATCAATGTGATATTATTGTTTTTAGATTAGTATTTGTAGAACATTATTATGATATTGTTGACCTGCCATGTAACAAAATCCGTTATAATTATGGTAAATAAATAATTACTGATTACTGATTACTGATATACATAGTTGATGGAGCATCCTTTTAAGTACATGAAAATACCTGTGCCAGGATACCCCGCTCTTCCATGTCTAAGTTTTACAAAAATAAACGTGTCTTAATTTACAAAAATATCTTACAGAAACAAAACTTAAGCTAACCTAATTATGCATGCAAAGTGTGTTAAAGAATATGTAAAATTTTATATGAATGGGTGTGATAAATAAGTGAGTCCCTAGCCCTACGGCCGAAGTCTTACAGTATACATGCGAACAATCCACTCCACGAACGCTCCACCAAAAACCACTATCCTTTCAGTTAGAACCTCTGGATGCCGGTGCAGCGAGTGGACTCACATTCACGGCTCCTCGTTGGGAGACCACGCCTCCTGAACCAGTTGCCAGACACGGACCTAGGTCTCCGAACCATGCCGCTGCAGGGTTCTACTATCCAGAACTGAGAGAGCTGCCAGCCATCGCTAAGGTTGAATTCACTAAGGTATACTGATGTACAATAATAGATCTTTTTCATATTAAATATGTATATCGGGATTTTAAAAAAGAAACCATGTTCTACTCACTGAGGATTAGTCAAAAGTTATAACAAAGTGTCGACAACATTACTCAAGAACGGAATAAGTTCTTTTTTTCTTGGTTCTTGAGTTAATACTAGTAATAAAATACGATTATCTTCTTAGGTCAAGGAATACTCAACGAAAGAACTCAATGACTTAGCTCGGAAGGAAGTCGTTGCCAAGATGAAGCTCAAAGAAAAACGTTCTGGTCTCCTAAATAGTCAAACTGAAGACAACGGAGATGAGTATGCAGATGACAGTGACGGAGAAATTACTACGAAGAATTACTTGGATAGACTTAAAGATATAGAAGAAGAACCATTTGGTACTCCAAGACCGAATCTACCGGATAATAATGTTGAAGTTGTTAAAAAACCTCAAAGAACCACGTAAGTTTGATGCCTTCTAGCTAGCTAGAGTATATTATTGTATAACTCGTGCCAATAAAAAGCAAATTCATATAGAGTTCTGTCAGAATTCTGCCAGAAATGCATACATTGGCTGGCATTTATAAAACTGTTCTTTATTGACACGGGTTATATATGTATGTAAGGATAATGTAAGATGATTCCTATCATTTCTTCAACATTTGTTTGAGGTTTACCCGATCAGGTTCAAATTATGTCCTTATAAAATGTATTTTTGAAATACCCAGACGCCTTTATTTTTTTTAGGTTTATCCATTCCTTCATCTTAATGTTATCATTACATTAATCTTATGACATAGAAACTCGATGATTTTCTATTAGTTTTATATTATTTTCACGAGCTGTATTAGTTTCTAGCCAATGATATCATATATTACACCTCATTCTGGTCAATCCATTGCAGATCAGAGGCCTTTTTCTGATTCTACCTATACTTATTGCATTTAAGAACAATTTCAGACCATTGCTCTGTTGATAATAACTTTTTATCAAGCCATTCTAACCCATTAGTTCCTAAAGCTACAGATACGGCGATAGAGCTCACCACTCTTCACGTTGGAACGTAATAATCGTCGGTGAAACGCAGGCGTACCGAGTGTGTACTACTTGCATTTCACAATTCACACTTGGAACACTTCTGACACCACCTCGGAGAGTCATGGCATGGCATAACGATATATATTTCTATATTATATTTGAACGAGTGAGCGAAGCGTACGAAGTTCTCCGAGTCTACTTGAACAATCCGGCGGAGTTTGTATGTATGTATATGTGAATGATTGTCCGACGATAACTCAAGTATCGTTGATCGGAACGTCATGAAATTTATTAGGCGAATAAATGAAACAAAAAGAATTTTTAAGTTCGAACTTGAGCTAAATCGGCCAAGATCGAATCGCGAGGTCACAGTTCGCGGCGAACTACTAGTTACACATATATAGTTCTTAAAACTGTTTTGTCGATTTGGAGTAGCATGTTTTAAAGGACTAAACTTGATTTAAGCGTTTTGTCCGTGTCATTTTGCTACAGAAAGAAAAAGACAGAACAATTAAATTAAGTTTAATCCTGTCAAATATGTAATACCGAATCGACACAAATGACCCCTTCATCTTCCAGTACAACAACGACCGAACCAGAATTTGGTGTTGAACTCCGGAGCATGGATGAAGTGGTGTTGGCGGTGGCCCACGGACGTGAGTTGGGGCTGAACCACCATCTGCCAAGGCACTTCAGGTCTCGTCTTCATCATGCCGTCAATAAGCTTACAAGTGAGCATCCAAGCTATGGATCTAGGCACAGACATATGTCTGTGGATCCAGATTTTAATGTTCCAAGAGCTAATTTAATTTGATTATATAACTGTTGATGTAAGTTTCAAACAGGTTCCAAAATATAAGGCGTTTTTGATTTTTCAGCTCATTTTGTCATAAGAAGGTTCGATTTTAGACACAATACTCATATATGGCTTCAAGTTAAGCCCTGCGTTGCACCTGTATTGTGCATACATTTCAAAGTAACCCAACTTCAGCGATGCTACATTATGGATATAGTCGTACTGAAAGGCTTTCAATACATTTTAGTTAGGAGTATCTTGGGTAGCCAAGACCGAACCACAGCAGTGAAAAGTAACAGTACTATGTCTTCATAAAACAGCCGAAATGCGCGCTTCCAAATCTCTGCATACCTCGGTAGAAGGAGTGCGCTGCGGTTAAGTACGGACACGGAGAGTGTGTTAGCAGCCCTAACGCCAGGGCCACAGCTTCAGGCTTCTGCCGGCGCTTCTTGCTGCGCTTCCAGGCGGTTTTTGCGACAAGCTTTGCCCTGCCACGACACCCTTTGGCGTCTTCCACTGCATCGGATGTATAGCGCGCTCGCTCGCTCAAAGCGCTCGACACTAGGTTCGTCCTGTGCGCTCGATCACTGGCGCGGCTCCCCGCCTCCCCGCACACCGCCGTTGCAAGAGCGCAGGTCACTGAAGCCGGACAAGACGCGCGAGCGGCGACCCATGGCCGGCTCTATACAACTTCATACATGTGCCGTGGCAAGAAGAAACGCTTGGTGCGCCTCTCGAAGCCTGCAGCTGTTGCCGAGGGGTAATGCGTGCGTCTTCCGAGTGTTATTTCAAGGACACTGCCCAGACGTACCTAATATTGTTACTTTTCTTTACTGTGACCGAACCTTTGGAATCAAAGTCATATGGCTTTAACCCGACCACACGGCTTTTTAAAAATGTTTTGGAATGTTTCTCAGCTAAAGACTGCCTGGTTTCTGAGTGGGGCCCCTGGACTCCTTGCTCAGCCACCTGTGGTTTTGGAGACCAGTTCCGGACTCGACGGGTCCTCCGGGAGCCGACACTGGACGGACGAGCGTGTCCGGACCTGACAGAGCGAACTCACTGCGGGGACGTCAACTCGTGCTACGATATTCAGTACTTTGAATGGTGATTTAGGAGCTCATTATTGGTTTATGGATGTTATCTTTAACTAAAAATAAATATTTTACGAATCATACTGATCAACTGTAACGATGCAAACCTTTATTTTAGTAAATACCGATTTCTGTTGCAAACAATGAAAATTATAACACTGTGATCCACAGAGCAAAATTGTTCACATCAATCTCGTCCAAAAAGGTTACTTTTGTGTACTGTGAACAATAATATTTGATAAGGTGTAGATAAGTTATAGGCGATCCGCGGACGGCATGTTAAAACTTGGCTAATTAGCAAACCTGAACTCAGTATCGCGTCGGCGTCAAGACGCACAGGACGGCGTAGTGCAACAAATAGGCCTTGTCTCTTTTTCGCTGGGCGATAATTATGACATTGCAATACTACATAATTTGATACTTGTCGTTGTTGGTTCTTGATGGAACATTTGTAACATATTGTTCATATATTAGATATATCATATATTAGATATCTCTAGAGATATCTAAAAGCCTGACGATGTTATTATAACGAAACCGGTCGCTAGTGTAGAATATATAAAAAGTGGAACAGGTACCGAGAATTTGTTTTATCTATCTATCTATATATATAATAAAATAAACTTTTAACAAAAAATAGCAACCGACTTCAATAGTAACAGCAGTCATTCACTAAAAAGTTAATAATAATTTTATAAAGACCGATGGTACCGAAGCAACACTTTTGCCGACTTCTTTCTTCCTGAAACGTTATGTTATCTAGAAGTCGGCGTTCTTATATTGGTTTTTATGTTGCTATATCGTAGGAAATACGCCGACTTCTAGATAACATAATGTTTCAGGAAGAAAGAAGTCGGCAAAAGTGTTGCTTCGGTACCATCGGTCTTTATAGAATTATTATTAACTTTTTAGTGAATGACTGCTGTTACTATTGAAGTCGGTTGCTATTTTTTTGTTAAAAGTTTATTTTATTTCACATTTTTTAGTGTTGCTGGGTTAAATTGTGAAATATGGGTAGTTCTTGCAAACGTGGTTTTAATATGAAACGAAGTTCAAGTGAGTATAAGTAGCTATGTTTGAGTAGCTTCCTGCTATCAATCTCGAGTTATGTGCTGTCATTCGTTAAAGAGTTCTACGGTGATGAAGCCAAGATCGAAGGTCAGGTGGGTACACTGGCAATTTTCAAGCAATGCCCTGCAATGAGCACCATAACACAAACTGATTGCCGCAATCCAAAGTTATGTGCTGTCATCCGTGGAGGAGTTCTATGGTGATGAAGCCAGGATCGAAGGTTAGGTGGGTATTCTGGTAATCTCCAAGTAATACCCTTGAATTAGCACCCTAACGCAGTGATTGCCGCAATCTCGAGTTATGTGCTCTGATCCGTTGAGGAGTTCTATGGTGAATATGGTGATGAAGCCAGGATCGAAGGTCAGGTGGAAGAATGATGATTTTCAAGTAATACCTTGTAATCAGCACCCAGGTACAAAGCGATTACCTCAATTTCGAGAGGTATGCTGTCATTTTCTGAGGAGTTCCACTGCCTATCTCTGAAGACCTTCATCAGATCATGACCAAACCCAAAATGGGACCTACCTGGAAGTACACTCTTTCAAACAAAAAAAGAATTGTTCAAATCGGTTCAGAAATGACGGAGTTATGAAGTAACAACGCCAAAAAAAAAAAAAAACATACAGTCGAATTGAGAACCGCCTCCTTTTTGAAGTCGGTTAAAAAGAGAAGTCCTGACTGACTGACTGATTCATTCACTGACTCATTCACTGACTCATCAACGCACAGCCCAAACCCTTCGACCTAGAAAGCTGAAATTTTGCACAAAGCTTCCCTTTGTAATGTAAACAAGGAATAAGAAAGGGTTTTTCGAAATTCTACCCCTAAGGGGGTGAAACGGGGGTCCAAAGTTTGTATGGGAAAACAAGATTAGTTAGACTATTTTATTCGAGACTTCACAGGAGTACTCCTATTCATAAATGAGTAAACACGTGTTTCAGGTTTTTTCAGAATTCAACCCCTAAAAGGGGGAAATGGGGTGACAAAGTCTGAAAATCAACATGGGTACCGTTTGTATGGTTTATCGGGTCGCTGATTACGAAAACAACAACGATTTCTAAATCCAACGTAGTGAACGTGAAATAACATCATTTCCTGTTGGGGTGCGATGGGGTTGAAATTTCGAAATGTGTAAATATCAATATGGGTGTCGTTTTTATGGTTTTCTTGGACATTAATTACGAAAATTGCATCGATTTTGACATTTAATATAGTGGACATGAAAATGTATGTGTGCCAGAGCAAATCGGCTGTTGTTGACGGACAGACAGACAGCCACACAAGTGATCCTATTAGGGTTCCATTGTGTCTATATATCTATCTATCTATCTGTCTATATCTATCTATATTCCAGCAAAATATCTTTGGAACGGAAGATGGTATATCCCTAGGGATATACTTGGACCACGGTGTGCCAAAAAAGTTTTTCTTTTTTAATGTCAAAACTTTGACGGCCTGTATCTCCCAAACGGCTGGAGTTAGGCCCATGTTGATGGGTGTCTAACTGCCGAAAGTGTCAAAACTTTACAGACCCTTATCTCCCAAACGGCTGATGCTAGACCCATGTTCATGGTACTCTAAGAAAAGGGCTCGGTGAGATCTAGACGACGGTAAAAAAAAACGAAAAGAAGAAAAATTTACAGAATTTTGATCGGCCATATCTCCCGAACGGCTAATCGTAGGGAGTTTTGGTTTCAACTATAGTGATCAGTCAAGGTAGGGCTACATGACAAAAAAAAATTTACAGGTTTTGACAGTTTTTGACAGGTCACACGAAACTCGGTATCGAAGGGCATTCAAGGTTGCCGAATACGCTGCCGTATTCAAATTTGTCATTTTTTGACAACTGATAGGGATTTTGATACTTTTTCGGAAAAACTTTGATCGGTGAGTCCCTGTGGGAGTGAGAGCTCTTATAAAGGTACTTTAAATATGAATTAAAAAAAACAAATAGGTAATAGGCCCCGTCAAAGAGACTTAACCTGGAGATCAAAGAATTGCACCAAAAACACTCCAAACCAGATTTAAATATGTTGTGTAAAAAGTACTACACAAAAACTAAATCAACGCGGGCGAAGCCGCGGGCAAAAGCTAGTTTACAATATACTACATAATTTACTGAAGTTATTTATGTTGTGTGCTGGTTTAGAAGTCCGAATCTTGTGTAGGTAACCTATCATTTTTTTTATAGATCTTTATTAATTCCAATTACAGTGGATCTTAACCTAAACTATATTGGCTTATCTGTAGTGGCGAGTACAGAAATTATAAAAAGTAATAAACAATCAAAAACCGCACGAAAGAGAGCAAGTGCATATCCGGGTACCAATTTAGTTTTTCCGAGGCTGAATAAAAAAAGAAACGAGGTTTTATACAACGTTTTAATTTGATAGCCTTTTTCCTTTAAACGGGTGGTTCTACCCATTAATATGAACAACTTTTACTAAAAAGCCAACACTGAAATCGCAAAAAATAATACGGCTCTGTTTCATAGTCGTACTCATCAACAGTCGAGATTCGAAATTTGACCACTGATAAACGACAGACAAAGAAGGAGCTTACTGAGATAATTCTGAAATTGGCCTCGACGGTAGAGTCTCCTCTAAATGTGTCAGAAATAAATGATTTGTATCAACAGCGATCGGATAAATCTCCCTCGCCGATAGTGGTAGACTTTAATACAGTCATCAAAAAAGAGGAATTCCTCTCTGCAATTAAGCTGTTCAATAAAAATCGGCCTAAGGATCAAAAACTTAACACTGGTAGCATCAACTTGCCTGGGCCTGCTAAACCAGTGTTTATTTCAGAATACTTACCTTTTGGGACACGTAAGCTTTTCTACGATGCCCGGATGTTTGCAAAAGATTATAGCTACGCTTTTTGTTGGACCTCCCGTGGTATTGTATACGTACGAAAATTTGAAGGAGCGTCGTATGTGCAGATAAACAGTGAAGAGGATCTAAATAAGTTAAAAAGACAAGAATGACTGGATTATAATCACTATGTATCTCTATTATTGATATTACTTGTTATTAGTCTTAATCTTAGTGTACTATACAATATTATAGTTCAAATGCATGTACTCTTCCAATCACAAACACAAACAAAATCAGCAACACTATCACATTTACAAACACAATCACACTCACAGTCATACATAAACATTGTAAGTCTCTCATCACTAATCAAACTCACAACTATCTTGCCAACATACAACTTTCTTGACATACAGGGTGGAAAAAACGAAAGGGCCCTGGAGGGAAACTACCTTAAATCCTTTAGTTAGCTCATTTTACTGAAAGGAAACATTCCTTTATTTTTTAAAAGAAACAAAACTGCATTCAAAGATCTTATAAAATTTGCTTGACTCACCCGGGAACTGAACCAACTAAAAATTAAAAAAATAAACCCTCACTATTTTATTATACGAATCGGTAGGATTATTGTTCAGGATAAAATTTGTCTACTAAACTAAAGTCTTACACTCATCTGTTGTACGAGATACCCATGAAATTGAATATTTATTACAAGTTCTTTATTAACAAAACCTAGTACTGTTCACTTGTAAAGTAATAATTATACGCCATTTTTACACAATGACAGCACGGAATGAAAGCAAAACAAAACAAAATTTGAGTTTCGAACGAATACTTTTATCGATTTAAAAAATGTTGAAAGTTATGGTTCGAACTTCAAATTTGTTGCTCCGCGTTGCAAAAAAAATACGTTCCTTTTTTAAACTTTTCGTCAGTACGCCCAGTGCAAGAAGTAATTGTGCTCTGCATACATTTATTATTACCATTTTATGTTTTTCTTATTGAAGTATTCAACAAGGTACTTAAGATAAATTACATTAGCAAGCTTGTACTTCATACGATGTCTTTGGATGTAAGAGACATAAGAAAATTATAACGTATCATTTACTTGTTACAAGTGAACAGTACTAGGTATTGTTAACAAAGAACTTGTAATAAATATTTAATTTCATGAGTATCTCATACAACAGATGAGTGTAAGACCAAATGTTTATCAGACAAATTTTATTCTGAACAATAATCCTACCGATTCGTATGATAAAATAGCGAGGGTTTATTTTTTTTATTTTTTGTTGGTTCGATTCCCGGGTGAGACAAGCGAATTTCAGAATATCATTGAATGCAGTTTTGTTTCTTTTAAAAAATAAAGGAATGTTTCCTTTCAGTAAAATGAGCTAACTAAACGATTTAAGGTAGCTCCCCTCCAGGGCCCTTAAATTTTTTCCACCCTGTATATAGAAATTCTGGTTATCATTTAGATACATTAATGCTCTCTCTGATAACTCCTGTACATTTTTTACCTGGACTTCTTATGCTTCATCTTTCTAAAGGATTCACTACTTTCTCTGTAAATAAAATTCGATAGTCATGATATAATAAATGACATAGACCAAACGGCAATTTCTAATGCTCATGAAGCGGAAGCAGAAAACTGTCACAATTTTGTCCAGCCTTCTAGTCTAAAAATTATCACCCAAAACATCAGAAGCATTGGACATGTCACAAACTTTTCGGACTTTTTGCTTCTTCTTAATAGGTTAAAGGTAGACTGTGATATTCTCATCCTAACTGAATGTTGGTTGTCCTGTTGTTCTGATATTCCACAGTTAGAAGGCTATTCTGATATATCAACAAGGGTAAATAATTATCAAAATGATGGAGTTGTGGTATATATAAAATATAATTTAGACTTTGTCATTGAAGAACCAACTAGTGACACTTGTAACTGCCTTATTATAAAATCTAAAGAAATAGTAATTATAGCTGTTTACCGACATCATGCGTTTGATAAAAATATAGGTAATAAACAAGATAATATAGAGAATTTTCTGTCTTTCCTCGACAATATCTTGCAAAAATATAACAATTATAAGAATATTGTACTTATTGGTGATATAAATATTAATATCATACCCGGCTGTGATGATCAAAATTGTCAGAAATATCAGAACCTCTTAGCCTATCACGGCCTTCTTGCGTGTCATTTATTTGTTACACGTGATGAAAGCAAATCTTGTTTAGACCATGTCTTCCTAAAATCAAAAGTAGCTTCTTCCACAGTCGTTATTAAGAGCACTGTAACTGATCATAGGTCAGTTCTTTTTGACATTAATCTTCGTAAAAATATTAACCTAATATCTAAAACATCTCTTAAAATGGATTATACAGCTATCGGGAATTTTCTAGAATCATTTGATTTTCAACCAATAATAGATAAAGAAGATCCTGAAGAAGCATTGGAATCCCTAGTTGATATTTTACAAAAGGCAATTAAAGATAATTCTACCATAGTAAATATTCCGTCTCGCAAACGAATAGGTAAAGCATGGATGACTCCTGGTTTATTAAGATGTCAAAAAAATAAGGACAATTTACATGCAAAATTTAAAATGAATCCCCAGAATGAAACAATCAAAACTACGTACCTGAGATATAAATCTTATTATTTTAATTTATTAAAGCAAAAGAAGAGACAGTATGACAGGGAACAAATAGAACTAGCAGGGGGTAATCCTAAACTGCTGTGGAAGGCAATTAAATCCGTTACATCTACCGGAAAGAAAAATAATCATAGTTTGCAGTTAATTGATAAGCAAAACAGTGAACAATCGATTAACAATTTAAACGAACATTTCAGGAACGTAGGAGAGAGTCTCGCTGAAGCAGTGTTATCAAACTGTGCCGTACAGGCCAATCTTGCTGATAATGTGCTAGCTGATAATGATTTCTCGCAGTCTGTATCTCCAATGTGTAATTCTTTTGTTTTGTTGGACACTGATGAAGATGAGATTAACACCTTCATAAAAAATCTCAAAACTGATTGTTCCACCGGGTGGGATAGTATCCCTAATAAGATATTGAAGCAATTCAAACACGTGCTCACACCCATTCTAGTCCATATATTTAATCAGTGTTTCAATTTGGGAGTCTTTCCCGCAGTTCTGAAAAAGGCTGTCATTATTCCAGTCTACAAGAGTGGTAGCAGAGACAGTGTCAACAACTATAGGCCGATTTCCATCTTGCCAGCTATATCAAAAATTTTAGAAAAAGCACTAAACAACCGACTCACTTTTTTTCTGGAAAAATATCATATACTGTCGGACAATCAATATGGTTTTAGACGTGGTGTATCTACGTCAAAAGCTGTACAGCAACTAACTTCTTTTATATCAGGGAAATTAGATGAATATAAAAAACCGATAGCAATCTTTTTAGATTTGGCTAAGGCTTTTGACACTGTCTCTGTTCCTCTTCTTGTGGATAAACTGAGAACCGCTGGCATACGTGGTATTTCTCTCAAACTTTTTACCAGCTACCTAACACACAGAACTCAGTGTGTCAAGATCGGTCAGCATATAAGCAATGACTTGCCCGTCTCTTTTGGTGTACCTCAGGGAAGTATCCTTGGTCCCACTCTGTTTCTAGTTTATATTAATGATTTATGTGCCTTGACAATTGATGGTAGCTTGATTTCTTATGCGGATGACACAGCTTTATTGTTTGCTGAGGATACTTGGGAGGATACTTTTAGATCTGCACAGCAAGGACTAAATAAAGTATCGCTTTGGCTATCTCAAAATATTCTCACCATTAATCCTAGTAAAACTAAATATATTTCTTTTTCGATTAGAAATCATACCCAACCTGGAAATCAGTATAAACTAAGTGTCCACACACCAAATTGCTCTCTTGGGACTCCGTGTACTTGTGTTAGCCTGGAAAGATGTCCCATAATTAAATACTTGGGTGTCGTAATTGACCAGAATCTCAGTTTTAGATCACACATTGAACATCTCTGTGGAAGAATAAGAAAACTTATTTATATATTTAAACAACTAAGACAAGTTATGAAAATTGAATTGCTTTTACGAGTTTATTGTGCCCTTGGTGAGAGTGTGCTTTCTTTCTGTATATCGTCATGGGGAGGTACACATAAAACCATCTTACTTAACTTAGAAATAGCACAAAGGGCGCTATTAAAAGTGCTAACTCATAAACCTTTTAGATTTGGTACGACACTTCTGTATGAGTTAACTAAAGTACTGACTGTAAGAAAATTGTTTGTATTAGAAGCTGTCCGACTTCAACACGAAATTACACCTTTAGACCAAAATTTACAGCTAAAACGTAGAGCTGATATAGTCTGTGTCAAAAAAAAGTTTAATACTTCATTCAGTAGATGTTTTTTTCCTTTTCTTGGTCCTTTTCTTTATAATTCTTTTAATAAATTTCTTGAAATTCATGGCTTAAATAAAAATGACTGTAAGCAAAAAGTCAAATCCTGGCTACTGATGAAAGACTACAACGAAACCGAGGCATTTCTTAAACCAGTATGCTGATTTTCATGAAGATGATGATTTTCTCATGTTTTATTATGTCACTCGAGTTATTATAACCACGGTTGAACATATACCACTACAGACACTTACATACAACTACCAACAAACACACCCTCTTAGACACCCTCACACACAAACTCGCAAACACTACATGTGCATATTGGTATTAACTTTTATATTATATTCTTTCTTTTGCCATAATTTACATTTGATTATTACATGTAATTTAGTAAATTAGTAAAAATAAGTTTTAAATCAACATATTTTTTTATAAACATGCAATACAAGATGTTACAGTAATATTGTGTTAGCTAGCTAAGTCACCTATTTTTCGGGTTGAGCAGTACTACTTATCCTAAGACTACAGGGCTATGCCCTTTTTTAGGGAGTAGGGCACTCAAAATTGTTTTGTGTACACTCTTTTAATCTGTGTATGATCTAGTATGTAAGTTTATAAATGTACACATTTATATGGAATAAACTCTTATTATTATTATTATTATTATTATTATAGATTTCGGTCGAGTAGGTATTAAATTTTTCTATGGAACAGCAGATCTTTTTTCGTGATTCCAGGATTCGCCCCTTAATAAAAGTTGTTCATATTCATAGAACACCCTGTTTTAAGGAAAAAGGTTATCAAATTAACACTCAGTATTAAGACTGTACATGAGCCTAGAGCATGAACAACGCCAGACTTTCGAGGATTCGTTTGAAGAAATTCCGACTCTCCTTGCATTTAAAAAAATACATTTGATTAACTCGTCTTTTAGTTAGGGATTCTACTTACAAACAATGTATTAAGATTTATACTTTTATCAAAACTAGATGTTTTCCAACCTCTTTTTTTTTTCAAACGTTCGTTTCAAGAACGCAGTTGAGAGATCAACTTGATTTTTAGGGTTCCGTAGTCAACAACAAGGAACCCTCATAGTTTCGCCATGTCCAAAATTCAAAATTCAAAAAGTTTATTTTGCAAAGTAGGTATATATACGAGTAATACACGTTTCACAAGTCAAAATTTTTCATACCATCTGTGTCCGTCTATCTGTCTGTCTATCTGCGGTGTAGCTTAGAGACTATTAGTACTAGAAAGCTGTAATTTGGCATGGATATACATATTTATCACGCCAATAAAGTGGTACAGTAAAATTTTGGAAAAGATTTTTTTTACGGTACCTCCCCTACACGTAGAGTGGAGCTGATTTTTTTTCTCATCTATCGCCTATTGGGAGGGATAGGTAATTTAAAAATATTGTGGGTGTGAGAAGACCATTTTTCGATCCAGGGTTCGGTTTCGAAATATTAAGCTTAAAAGTGTTAATTTTTGTTAGAGTCAAGTGTCCCCTCCCCCTGCCAGCGAAACGGTTGTATTTGGAGACGTGACAAAAATCACGGCAGTAGTATACACAACGAAATTAAAAGGAAAACTATCACAGCTTAGTTGGCTTTACAAGTTAACGAGTACAGATCGCGCCAAACTTTTAGTCCCCTCTAAACACGGGGCGATTCGCAACAGCAGGAACAAAATGTATGGGCCGTTCTTGGGAAGAGCAACTTCCGAGCGTACTAGAAGTTTGGTGCGATCTGTATTAGTCAACAAACTTATAAAATGTACTTGGAGAAGAAGTCCGCATATTGTGCAGGGCAACTACGGAACCCTACACTGCGCGAGGCCCGACACGCACTTGGCCGGTTTTTTTTTCTTCATAAAATAGGTAATAGAAATATGAAGGGATTCTACTTAAATCCAATATATTTTTTCTTACAAAATATCAATAAAAGCACACCAATTTGTTGTTTCGCTGCGTAATCATTAGTATTACACGTCCAAGAAAAAGAGTACAATGTGCCAACTTATAATCGCCTCTATCAAAACCAAATAAGGTCTTTGCCATTGGACTTATTATTCTGGATGGATAAGAAAAAAAGGTAGAGTACGCCATCCTCTTAAGCTTAGCAATCGTAACCCTGAGACTTAGTAGGCCAAGTCACGGTGTTTGTTATTAAACCTCTGTTTATGAAACAGGTACTTTGCTCGTAACATATCCCCAAATAGATTGCCCATTCACACACACACTATGTTTGTTGCTGGCACAGCGGACATAAAATAACCTATGTAACTTTACGATAAGTATGTGACCCTTACCGGGAGCAAATTGGCTATACACAAATAAATATACCGTTCAATTTAGCTGGTAGCTAGAATCGTTACGAAAGGATGAAGGAGCAGTTTGCGATGACAGATCACTTATTGGAAAGCCAGTAACAGCAGTACGTGACTCCACATGAAGTAAAGTTTGAGATATTGTTTTGTTATGTTTAAACCGAGTAACAAACTTCGTCTAGCCGAAGCTCCTGGACTAGTAATTCCATTGTGTGGTGACCCCGTTGCGAGAGGGATGGCAAAAAAATTTTGAATATCAAATTCAAATTCAAATAGTTTATTTTGCAAAGTAGGTATATAAAAAAATACACGTTTCACAAGTCAAAATTTAATCTTATAAAAAAATATATGCAATAAAATAATAAATGTACATGAACATAAAGGTTTATTTAATTTATGTAGCAATATATATATACGATTAAAATTATAGATAAAATATATATTATACAAGGTGAAATCCAATCAACCGCCCGAACCCACACCGGAGACCCGGCCAGGGACCAGGCACAAGGCTCAATGATCACCAACCGAGCCCCCAGCACGAATCTAGGCGTCCGACCATACAAATCCCATCCTATATACTACATACTAATAAGGTTACATATATAAATACATGCCTACCTCCGCCCATTCGATTAGTCTTGCTAAGAAGAACGGGCAAGAAACTGTATATCATTGCATGTTAGCTAAAGGTGTTACAAATACAGGGTAGACTAGACATTTTTAGAAGGACCCTTGTAGTGATACCACAGGTCTTGCGAAACAACCTTACAATTTTTATGACTGAAGTACCTTTTTTCAAAACTCTTAGTGAGCTTTCAATAAAATCTCAAAGGACAGTTTCCTAACACCACAATACTGTATCTGTAAAAAAACCAAGAGGGCAGTAGCGAACCGAGGGGTTCTTCTTAAAATTTTCAGTACATTTTATAAATAAAATACCATGTAAGCCCGCCTTTATCGATACTCCATACTCCTTACCGGTTTTTATCATCATAGCTGGGTATTTAGTGCAACATCTTGTATGGGAACCATTTGAAATTGGACTATGAGCTCATATTTGACACAGTTGTTATCATAGCCACATAATGAGACACGCACACACACATACACCTTAATCACTCGACACTCAACACACACACAACAAACTTTTTAATCATAAATTATGGAGTCTTTTTTGCATCTCATTTTTGTAAATTAATATTGTAATTTTTAAAAACTATTAATACAATGAAATCCGTTAGTTGATATTATGTTTTATTAATTTGAATGTACTTGCTGTGGATTTCTGTTTATGAATTATTTTATAACTAAATAAATAAAATTAATATGTTCATTACATGCCTCTACAAAAATTAATAATTAATTATCTATGCTTATGTAACAATGTGTAATCTTTCTTAAAAGATTTTCTCAATGGTGGGGCTGCACAATCCTATAATTCAGTCCTGCTCTAACGCTTTTATTTTTTAACTGACTATCCTGCTCTAATCAGATGCCGCGCTTCAGTTATTTCTAAATCGCGGCTACATTAGGACATTAACTATAATTTTTTTCTGTAATATAATGGATTTTTCTAGTAAGTATCTGCGTGTGTTCGTTTTGTTTCAATCTGTTTTAAAATATGGAAACTGAATCACTTATTTTTAGTGAAGTTCATGATTTTTTAAAAGTATTATAATTAAAAGAAGATTGAAAGTATGTTAATTTATGAAGTATAATTAGTAATTGAGTCAAAAAACACGCCATATTTTTTTCAAAATTTCAACGGAATTCAATCCAATGCAAAACTGATGTTTAGCATTTGATTGTGGAACCTTTTTAGTCTTTCATAAGCTATGATTAATATACATTATTAAACTGAGAAAGTTTGAACTAAGCCAAGATTGTGGGAACTAAGTCTGAACCCACAAATGTTTCTGAATTTCAGCTCAAGTTTCGTGACGAATGGCTGTAGCATAGTGTAAACAAAACGCTGGAGTGTGGCTTAAAGCTTTGATATGAAGGTGATACATCGTCCGTGCAAAGTTCCCCGTTATACCAGGTGGAAAGACCCGCAGTGCGAGAGGGACGAAATCGGGGAAAATTTACAAAAGATCGGTTTTAAATGAATACAAAATTAACGAAAATAGCTATGAAAATTTCCATAACCAGTAATTTAGGTATTGTTAATAACTACCTAAATTAATATTTTTGAAGTCTTTATACTATCCCAATTTGTCAGAATATCAAAAAAGTGTATATCATTTCAATAATTATTTCTATGAAGTGAAATTCTTCCAATCAAATTTTAGATTTTCCAAAATCTAGAAAAAAGTTCCAAAATTGTTATACTAATTTATTTACTTTTGGACTTTTTTTGAACAGCAGATAAATTACTTTAAAAAGTGTCGATTTTGAGGATATAACCCCTTAATGTGAAATAAACTTTGTAATTTGATAATAGTATATTTACCTTCAATGACTTTTATATAATTTATATAATTTCAATAAAAATATTTATAATTATTATTGTTTTGTGTATTTAGTAAACAACACTAGTCTCATCAAAAGATTTTTTTTCTATAGTTAACCCTCTTGATTACCATTGTTGCTAAAACAACCCAGCACTCGTAGCACATTGTTTTAACGCGCGACGCGACTTAGTTGAATCACATGTGCGAGGAGCGAGACTCGCAAAATCATCGTGTCACGCTACTAGAGGATGGCATACCCTAGCAACTTTTTTATTACCCGTCGAGCACAATAAGTCTAACGACAAAGACCTTATTTGCTTTTTATAGAGGCGATTATATATGTTGGCTCTTTGGCCTCTTTTTCTCAAAACAACAAATTGGTGTGTTTTTAGCTAATACTGAAATATTTTGTAGAGAAAAAAATATTGGATTTAGGTAACATCCCTTCATAGTTTTATGGTCTATTTTATAAAAGAAAATCAAGTCGATCTCTAACCGCGTTTTTGAAACGAACGTTTGAAAACCAAAAAAAAGAGGGTGGAAAACATTTTTTTTTTTTGACAAAAGTATAAATCTTAAAACATTGTTTATAGGTGGAATCTCTAGATAAAAGATCGATAAATCAAATACATTTTCTTCAATATGAGGAGAGACCTAGTTTCTTCCAATGAACCCTTGAAAACCTGGTGTTGTTGATGTTCTAGCGTCAGGTGTCCCGTTAAACACTGTGCTACGGGGGTAGATCGTAGCTCGGAACTTACATCTTACATTCAATGTAAGTATATATTTCGTGGCATTTATGTGCAGAATTGGGACCGTGTGAGTAATATGTGCGTAAAATGTTAAAGATCTCACATTTCATAGAACTAAAGGGTATTTCCAAGATCTACATCAACAAAACTAAGACCTATTCGAATTATAATACGATATAAATATATTATAACACGATATAAAAGTACACTTAACAAACTTCTAAGGAGCAAAACATCTACTTTTACCAGAGTTTATACAAGGCTTCTTTAACGTAACCTCTTTAGATTCATAAACTGTTTTAAAGCCTACTTCCTACAGTGTTGCCAAGTGAGTCCTTATTCAGCCATATTTCAACATTGTCAGCTCCAAGAAATGGTATTTAACTCTAGCTCTTTTTTATGGAATTTTAGTTACATTTCCAAACATAAAAATGTTTTTTTTTGCGTGTTTTTCATGAATAGTTAAAGCGTGAATCCGATTTTAAACGGAAATAAAATAAAACCATTAACTTGTCATCTTTTGAAAAATCGCCTTCTTGAATCTTTATAGTAGGTAATTCATTTACTATTTGCTCATGTGTTGTATTAAAATTGTACTTTATGAAATAATACTACTATTTTATGAATTATGTATTATGGCAACATACGAACGCGGTAACTGACACAACAAAATTAACAAACCCGACTGATGACGGCCCCATACCGAGGGTCAAAATATATCGAGTAATTATTTTTTTATTTTTTTAATACTAATAAACAAAACAACAAAACCAAGCATTTTATAAGCTTTTTACAGTGTCGTTTTTTTCTAATTTTCTAATCTACGTGTATGTATTTCCCTACAAGTCAAATTTGAACTCAATGGGTGTAAGAGACAGGTAGACAGAAGAACAAGGAAACAACAACATGGGTTATTCTTTTTTAAGAAGCCCTAAACCTAAATAAATTTACATAATCATATTTTTGGTATTCAGTCTGATGAGTTTAGTCCTTCACAGTAATTCACACAATACTGTATGTTATGTATTGACGATATGTATGCATAAGCATCCCACCATAATCTTTTCGGTCTGCCTGGCTGCTGATATGTCACCTGGCTTGCACTTGGTTGCGATATTTACGCACCCATACAAGTGCAAACGACTAATACACTAGGAGCGTACAGTCGGTAACCCTACTATGTATCAAGGAACAAGATGGGACCAAATTGTAGGTGTGCAAAAAAAACTACATCAAAATAAATAAGGTTTGCTGCTACCTGGAGCATTTTGTTTTTGCCGACTGTATAAAATGTTCGATGTTGCGCACAGCCAGCCCTGTTTATTTTAATGTAGTATTTTTTCTAGACATCTCCGAATTGAACACATATTGGACACAAGTGGCGTGCACAGAACTTTTTTCCGGAAAAGCAATCAAAAGGTCAAGTACGACAATAAAAAAAATATGAAAAAATTTAAATAACACTTTGAAAAAGAAAAGTTTGTTTAAGTTTGATAAGTTTGTATGACGTCAGGGTAGGCACTGCCTACCCTACAGTGAACATTTTCATACAAACTTTTTTTTTTCAAAGTGTTATTTAAATTTTTTCATATTTTTTTTATTGTCGTACTTGACCTTTTGATTGCTTTTCCGGAAAAAAGTTCTGTGCACGCCACCGACACATAGGGTTACCCACGGTGCGCCCGTACTCGCCCGTACTGCCGATATTCGGATACAAAGAATCCGTTTTAAACTTATAATACTCGTTCTATTGATCGTTGGCAACCCTTGAGTTTTGTATGCATAATAACTGTTTTTATTTTAGCTTACCATATCACAGATAATATAATATCAAAGTTTACGTCCGACTCAATATATTTAATACTAGCGACACGCCCCAGCTTCGCACGGGTGCAATGCTTATACTAAATATACTACAGTATGTCTTTAACCTCTAAAATTATCAGTTTTTCTTTACTATATTACGCATGTATTATACATATAAACCTTCCTCTTAAATCACTCTATCTATTAAAAAAAACGCATCAAAATCCGTTGTGTAGTTTTAAAGATCTAAGCATACATAGGGACAGACAGACAGCGGAAAGCGACTTTGTTTCATACTATGTAGTGATTAATTTCTAATCCCGTTTAGGATCGTTTAACTATCGCCGGACCCCTATAAAAGTTGTGCCCTCGCCGACCTTCGCTAAGTGCGCTTCACTTTGCTTGATGAAAATATTAATATCAAACCTTGGGATTTATGTCTTTGAAGATCAGATTAGGAGTAAACTTGCTGAACTAACGTAAGTTTTAATAAAATTTTAAATTAATTTAAGTCTTCGTAAGATGTTTCTAAAGTGAGAGTCTGAGGTCTGAGAATTTTAACGAGCTTTTCACTGTTTAACTTCTCGTCTTTTTAGTCAAGCATCGAAACAACTGATTCCATTGTTTTATTGTTTTTAATGCAGGTGCTCGTAAAGGCCCACTTTTTATGCATCAAAACCGAACATAAAGTTGATTATTTTCCGTAGGGCTTTATTATTATTATTTATTTATTTATTTACGAGAAGTTGGCTAACCTGCAACCTTTCCTGTGTACCATAAATGTTATACTTTTTTTTCCACTGTTTAACGGCTCTAGATACAGTCCTTTTGAGCCAATCATTAACTTACAAAATTGTAACAGTGTAACTTTCAACTTTAATATTTAAACTGTTTTCTTTGATTATATTTGTTTTATCTCCTTACACTATGCATTGAAAAACGTAGTATGATACACGGGCGTAAGAGCTATAAATTACTCGGTTACGTTTAAAACACTCGCTGCGCTCGTGTTTGAAATCGTCCTCGTAGTTTATTCATTTTCGCCCTTGTAGCATAAACTACTATTATGAAATTATGAAGCCCATGGCTTAACCAAAAAGCAGGCTCAATGTGTTCAATAAATAGTAACAACAGTAAATATTGAGCGTGGTCCGCAATTTTTTTGTGTAGCAAATTGCGCCTAGAGTCAACTACTTCTGATTTTCTCTCAGTAGTCAATATTGTGGCAACGTTAATAGGGTTATAAGGCTAAAATGAATTAATGTTGCCACATCATTGATGACTTGGGATAAAACTTAAATAGTTGACTTTATGGCTCTATCTCCATGGCCATAGATATCATAATAATGTATCAGTGATGGCAGTGCATTTCGAGGCAATTTCAACATTTTTATTATTCCGATCGAATAAGCATCAACTTAGCGTCAATAATAAATAACTAATAAAAAATAATGAACGATTAAAAAACGTTATAATCTTTAGCCTCTTCAGTCCCCGGGTATCATATATGATACCTTGCGTTATAATCGTTGTAGCCCCGAATCTAAATGAAGCAGAAGCAAACGGCCCATGGTATCAGATTCTGTACATTTTTCATATTTTTTCTGTCGACACTGGATTTCAAGTCAGCTGTTTGTCACCTGACAAAATCATTTGTTTATTCTTATTGCACACAGAAAACTTATTTCTAAATTATATAATAAAAGTTATGTACAATGGCGTGCTTATCTCAATAATGAGATTTCTTCCAGCAAACCAAGGGTGATAAGGATATTTGAAATAAATAAGATATTCATATTGTGCACGATAATACTTATTAAATTAATATTAGATACCTAATTAGTTAAAAATAATAACAACTACATAAAATTTACATGCCGACATAGTATAAATAAATATAACAATACATATTCAGATATATAATCATCTGAAAAATACAGATTGAGAATTAGATTGTGTGAATGGTTTAATAAGCAGTATCTTAGAAATTGTTGTCAAAAAAACCTCAACATTATGAATATTTTTACGAAAAAGATGGAACTTTCATTTGCTTTCGTGTGACGTCACTTGAGGAAAAGCTTTTAGAAATGTGTCCTTTGCTATCAAGATAAATTTATAAAAATTTGCATATTCCGACTGATTTGACAGATGAGAAGATACACAGAGACAAACCACTTTTTTATAAGCAACACAAAGTTCCACAATCAGTATAATGCTTAAAATGACCAAGTGACGTCATATTATCTGAACATTCTTTAAAAAATAATTAAAAAATAATGATCAATTTATATATCATAATAATGAGAACTAAGATCTAAAATCACGTATATTCTCTGAAAAAAGTATGAAAAAGAAATATTTTAGGAATTAAGCTATGGGAGCTATTAGCATTAAAAACAAAAGCATTCAATGGTGTCGATTCAGTATAACACGACTTCACTTATTTGACAGGAATAACCTTATTCTAAAAGTCCTGTCTTTGTGTTTTCGATACAGAAAGAAAAAGACAGAACGCTTAAATTAATTTTAGTACTGTCAAATAAGTTAAAGTGTGTTACATCGAATCGACACTAACCCCCGGTTTCTGAAAGGCCAATCAATGTTAACAGTATATTAAAAAATAATTATCTGCGGATTAAGCCAGAAAAAGTGGGAATTTTACATTGAAATCAAAAATTAACTAAGTTAATTATTGATTCATCACTATTTAGACTTCATCTATGCTTTATTTTCACCGTTATTTGCGGTTAAAGTTTTTTTTAATCTACTGTTAACTTTGATTGGCCTTTCAGAAACCGAGGGTAATGTATATAATATCGATCGCTCTAATCTCATAATGTGACGTAAATATAAATGTCAGGTGTGCGTTTGGTCTATGCTAACAGTGCAGCAAGAGCGGTCGGCCATTTCTATTCCCATGGTTTATTAAGAGGCTTCAGTAACTTAAATTAACAGCTTGAAATATGTCTTTACAAATATCGACAATAATGAAATAGAAATAATGTTCATGTCAGAGTGCATTGCAAAGTGGCTGTTACGACGATCACTGTGTCGCCGGGTAGCGCAAAATAGAGAAAATAATGCTTTTCACATGTGTTAAGTTTGATATTTAAAAGTCTTAAACATCATTGTGTTAGATTTTTGTATTGCTCGTGTGTGTGAGTATAAGTTTTAACCTTGTCTCTCTTGAACTTAAAAAGTTTAAACTATTTATCAGTTTTTAAAGCATTTGAAAGGTTATTGAATGTATTTATTTTCTCGTTGTAGGTTAAAGCTTTTAAGAGATTAAAATCACAATTACGGGACATATGGGTCAATATGTGTGATATATTTTTTTCAAAGTTTTGTAATATTTATATAGAAAGTTTAAACCAATTTAAAAACGTCTGTAAACGCAGTTTTGCTTCTGAAGCCCCTTAACTTCATTGTTTGACATTGTACCTTGAACTGTGACCGTGCGAATTACCAATTCTTACATCTACTTTTCACTGAAGATAAAACATCTTTCTGCAGATACAAACCTAGAAGTTTTACGACTAACGTCGACAAAACCCCTCGCCTCCCCCCGGGCCTATCCGGCCATCCATCCCGTAATTTTCATAATAAAACCGATGTTCAAACTGTATTTTTTCGATTACCCTCCGAACGGCAGGGTCGGCAGTAAAACCTCGCTGGCCGCGATCGATCTGGGGTTCCGTACCACATTTGTATTCTGAACGCAAGCTTCTCGGAATCAAGGAGTATGTGATTCGATTTCTATACAGTGAGGTATAGAGTAGGAGTGATCAAATTCCTCTCAAAATATACGTTTTAGTGGGAGTGTGGATGTCTAGTTGTCAGTGTGCGCGGGCAGATCCTTTTCGGACTAAAATAGTTGTTTAACTTATTGACGTCAGAAAAATTTATTCAAATTAAAGTATTGTTACTCGAGGCATAAATGTGAACGGAGAGTACATTTCACATCTTCGCTTTGCCGATGACATCGTCATAATGGCGGAATCGCTGCAAGAACTGGAGGGAACGATGCGCAGCCTAAGTGATTCTTCCATACGAGTGGGCCTGCGGATAAACTTGGATAAGACTAAGGTCATGTTCAACTGTCATGTCATCCAAAGGCCAGTGACCATCGACAATGTCAGCATCGAAGTTGTTCAAAAATATGTTTACCTGGGTCAAGCTATCCAGCTGTATAAAAACAACTTTGACTCCGAGGCTGACAGAAGGGGTGGGCAGCATTCGAGAAGTTGCGTCACATATATACGTCACCAATACCGCAGTGCTTAAAGGCTAAAGTTTACAACCAGTGCGTCCTTCCAGTACTGTGCTTCCAGATGTACAGCGCCGATACGTGGTCTCTTAGCAAAGGCTTGACCTATGGAGCGGGCTATGCTTGGGATAGCTCTGATGGATAAAATCCGAAACGAAGATATCCATCAGAGATCGAAGGTGACCGACATAGCCTGCCGAATCAGTAAGTTGAAGTGGCAGTGGACTGGCCATATCTGTCGCCGACGTGATAACCGTTGGAGCCGTAAGGCATTGGAATGGGGACTACGTACAGCAAAGCGCAGCGTATTCCGCCCTCGTGCCCGCTGGACTGACGATCTGAAGGACGTTGCGGGTGGCGGCTGGATGAGGATGACTGAGGACCGCCAACAGTGGCGTAATATGGGGGAGGCCTATGTCCAGCAGT
The DNA here is from genome assembly GCA_934047225.1 of Ypsolopha sequella. NCBI lineage: Eukaryota > Metazoa > Arthropoda > Insecta > Lepidoptera > Ypsolophidae > Ypsolopha > Ypsolopha sequella. The sequence goes on from OW203997.1 coordinate 23,285,504, forward strand.
GGACGAATACAAGCTGATGGATGGATCGATTGTTACATCTGAAAATATATCAGTATATTTGTAGCCACTCAGTATATTAGTAGTCATTTTGTTCTTCTCTATACTAATCAAATGGAACGTCTGCCTCTCTGTATTCGTTTTTACCTATATTTGTATCTTAAAAGCCATTGAATGATTTTTTTATATAATTTTCATTGTTAATTAGATCATTTTTGATCTGTCGTTACAGGGGAGCTGAACAATGATAATATTTTTATATAATTTTCATTGTTAATTAGATCATTTTTGATCTGTCGTTACAGGGGAGCTGAACAATGATAATATTTTTATATAATTTTCATTGTTAATTAGATCATTTTTGATCTGTCGTTACAGGGGAGCTGAACAATGATAATATTTTTATATAATTTTCATTGTTAATTAGATCATTTTTGATCTGTCGTTACAGGGGAGCTGAACAATGATAATATTTTTATATAATTTTCATTGTTAATTAGATCATTTTTGATCTGTCGTTACAGGGGAGCTGAACAATGATAATATTTTTATATAATTTTCATTGTTAATTAGATCATTTTTGATCTGTCGTTACAGGGGAGCTGAACAATGATAATATTTTTGAAACAAACCAGAATATAACCTCACGCAAAAGGCATATTTAACAAAAAAAGTATTACAATTTAGTTAGTGTCGTGTAATATTCCGTTAAACGCGATCATGCCACTTACAGCGTTGCCATAAGACTTATAATCGAATAAAATGTGGACGGGTAAATAAATTAAAAATATATTTTTTTTTTTTGTTCAATAAAAAGATATACAAAGGAGTGAGACCCACCCTGGCATACCTATACATAGTGCGCCAGCACTGTTACGACGTAGCATAGAGGACTCTATGCGGCGTAGCTAAAAACTTGTTGCTAAAACTACTACGCCGCCGTAGCATAGAGGACACTATGCGGCGTAGCTACAAACTGGTTGCTACAACTACTACGCCGCCGTAGCATAGAGGACTCTATGCGGCGTAGCTACAAACTGGTTGCTACAACTACTACGCCGCCGTAGCATAAAGGACTCTATGCGGCGTAGCTACAAACTGGTTGCTACAACTACTACGCCGCCGTAGCATAGAGGACACTATGCGGCGTAGCTACAAACTGGTTGCTACAACTACTGCGCCGCCGTAGCATAGAGGACTCTATGCGGCGTAGCTACAAACTGGTTGCTACAACTACTACGCCGCCGTAGCATAGAGGACACTATGCGGCGTAGCTACAAACTGGTTGCTACAACTACTACGCCGCCGTAGCATAGAGGACTCTATGCAGCGTAGCTACAAACTGGTTGCTACAACTACTACGCCGCCGTAGCATAGCGGGCTCTATGTGGCGTAGCTACAACTACTACGCCGCCGTAGCATAGAGGACACTATGCCGCGTAGCTACAAACTGGTTGCTACAACTACTACGCCGCCGTAGCATAGAGGACTCTATGCGGCGTAGCTACAAACTGGTTGCTACAACTACTACGCCGCCGTAGCATAGAGGACTCTATGCGGCGTAGCTACAAACTGGTTGCTACAACTAGTACGCCGCCGTATTGATGCATTATTTTGTTTTTTTTTTATCAAAAATGTCTCAGGTAGCTGAGGGCATCACCTATAAATTATAAATTGTAAATAAATCATATTTACTGGATGATTATGTATTGTATACGTATACATAATACTATCTACGTAATCAATATTCAATATGTACATATAATAAAATATTAGAACCCGGTGTCTCTGTACACTGAAGAAAAAATGTAAAAATAGAAAGGGGGTGACTAAAAGAAGACTAATAAAATACAAATCAGTGATTTATAAAATTCTTTTCTGTTTGTGTTTACCTGATTATATTTGGGATCTTTTTGTAATTTAATTTGTTGTATTTGCATGTACTTTTGAGAAAATAAAAGATTTATTTTGTATTTGTATTTTTTGTATTTTGTCTGTCTGTCTGTTTACGCACATCTCCGAAACCACTAAACGGATTTGGATACAGTTTTTTTTATTATCATTGTAGTGACATTGTACAACATATAGGCTATAAGGGGTGTTAATAAAATAACGCCCAAACTGAAAACGGGGCAGAGATGAAGGCTATATAATATACGATACGTTTATCAGTCCTGTCCGTTCATCCGTTCTTAGGCTTATTGTAAAACAATATGACCAGGGTCTGATGATTTGACTGTAAGGTGAATAAGGGATCTCCTTAAAAGACAATAGCAGACTCTTTGAGTGTGGACTTATTTGATTGTTCTTTATTAGGTACTATGGTAAAACATGGTGACCAGAGTCTGATGATGGTATTGGCAGGTGGATACGATAACTAAAAACGGACAACAGCAGACCTTTCGTTTGGGCTTATTCGGTCGGTCTTGATGATTGTATTTGTAAAATATGGTGACTAGGATCTGATGACGAGACTGGAAGGTGGATATGGGATCTCCTTAACGGACACCAGCAGACCCTTGGAGTTTGGGCTTATTTTATTTGATTGGTCTTGATTAGATTAAACACGAGACATGTTTTGATGATGGGACTGGAATGTATATTAAACACGAGACATGTTTTGATGATGGGACTGGAATGTATATTAAACACGAGACATGTTTTGATGATGGGACTGGAATGTATATTAAACACGAGACATGTTTTGATGATGGGACTGGAATGTATATTAAACACGAGACATGTTTTGATGATGGGACTGGAATGTATATTAAACACGAGACATGTTTTGATGATGGGACTGGAATGTATATTAAACACGAGACATGTTTTGATGATGGGACTGGAATGTATATTAAACACGAGACATGTTTTGATGATGGGACTGGAATGTATATTAAACACGAGACATGTTTTGATGATGGGACTGGAATGTATATTAAACACGAGACATGTTTTGATGATGGGACTGGAATGTATATTAAACACGAGACATGTTTTGATGATGGGACTGGAATGTATATTAAACACGAGACATGTTTTGATGATGGGACTGGAATGTATATTAAACACGAGACATGTTTTGATGATGGGACTGGAATGTATATTCGGGATCACATCAACGGGAACACATTAAATACCTACACTAACTGTTTTTTAATACCTATTAAACTTTAAAAGTAAACACGAATTGGGCACATACCTACTTTAATACTTTACACACTAACATCTGAATCTATTCGTTCAGTGAGTAATTGTACGACTTTAGTTTAAAAAGTTTTTCACAGCGTCGCAGAACGTCTAGCGAGGCCGAAAAACGACCATGCGAGGACGGAGAATGCGCCCGCGAGGCCAAAGGGTTTGTTTTGGTTATTGTCATTTTGTATATTTAATTGAGTGGCAGTGGGAGCATTGTTTCTGAAAAAATAAATGTTATTTGTTTCCTGTAGGCCACACTTATGTGATATATAAGAAGCTTATATATTATAATATAATTAATCATATTAATATTGGTATTTCGTGACGATGTATTTATTTCATAAATTAACAAATATTTAAATAACCGCTCCATAGAGTTTCTCATCTGGTTCACTCACTCGGAAACATCAATTGAGTGGCTCGCGGCAGACGCATACTAACAACGCACCCGGCTCCGTCTGCTGTCTCCTGTTCCTAAGATACGTAGACTTGTTGGACGTGTAGGCAATGTATCACGAGGACACATTGGACACAAATCTACAAGCTTAAAGCATGGATAAGTATTCGAGGTGTGTTTATGTTTTAGTCGCGTCCTCAGACGCATATGAGTCAATACTACAACGTGTTGGGGCTACAATACGGGAAAACTGTGGAGTTATAACCATAGCAAGCGGCATCTCATTAAATAAAACTAACAGTTATTTCGAGGTATATAATCTAAATTTTGGTGATGGTGAAATCCCAAATGGTGTGATTTTTCAAAGAACCAAGGTCATTGACATAAAGTCTAATATTAGCTAGCTGAAGCAATGGGCTAGTCACATCTGTCGAAGAACTGACAATCAATATTATGTGGAAAAAAAGCCTCGAGTGGAGGTTTTGAACAAGCAGACGCAGTATAGGGCGCCCCCCACAGCTCGCTGGAATGACGATCTTGAAAAATTGCTGGTAGTGGCTGGATGAAGATGGCCGAAGATAGACAAATTTGGCGTGCCCTTGAAGAGGCCTATGTCCAGCAGTGGACTGATATTAGCTGATGGATTGGAATTGGAATAATGTTTACATTTAATGACTTACTGTGTTACTACAAAAAGGTGTTTAAACGATGTTTAACTTTAGACAGTCTTTAAATCTGTGCTGTTACTTTTTTACAATATGAAAAAAAAGGGGACAACAAAAAATTTAAACACTGTCTAAAGTTAAACACCGTTTTGTAGTAACACCGATAATGTTTACATAATGTTTTCGCCTGAAGATGTCGATTAAATCGATGAAACCGGTAGCGTAATCGTGCTTAAATATATTAGTGGAACATAGTACACGTATTTTTAAATGTATTATCATTGTTAAAATGTTCCATCACGAAGTGACAACATATACCATTAATTCCTTTTACCATGATGTTTTTCATATTTTTCGGTCCTCTTGTTTCAGAGATAAAGGGACAGGAGGGACATGAAAACGTTAAAAAATGATACTTTATCGAGGTTTTATTGTATGGGGACCCCATTGTGTTGCTTTTTTTTATATAAATTTTTTGCCGTGCAAGACCGTCTTAACACGTATTCTGTGATAATTTCAACAGCTGTAGACCCCAGTGGCGTGCACATAACTTTGTTCCGGAAAAGCAATCAAAAGGTCAAGATTGACAATAAAAAAAAAAGTATGAAAAAATTTAAATAACACTTTGAAAAAGAAAAGTTTGTATGACGCCAGGGTAGGCACTGCCTACCCTAGAGTGAATATTTTCATAATTTTTTTTTTCAAAGTGTTATTTAAAATTTTTCATATTTTTTTATTGTCGTACTTGACCTTCTGATTGCTTTTCCGGAAAAAAGTTCTGTGCACGCCACTGGTAGACCCCTGTGACAGACTGACGGACGGACAGACAGCGGATGCTTATTAATAAGGTCTCGTTTGGCACCCTTTGGGTACGGAACTCTAAAAAATGGATATGTTATTCATAAAATTAACAAAATCTGAAGAGTACAGGGGGAAAAGATTAAAGTCACTAAGATTCGATCGTCTTTCAACAAAAAGTCAAAAATAGGTGCGACGGCGAGGGAACGGGGAGGAGCGTGGTAGGTTGCTGATGATCATAATTGATTTCACTCGACTGCTGGGGAAACCACCAACCAATGTCCACAGCTCCGCAAGGTTCGGCACCGTCAATGACAGCGCTACTGTCTCCTTTGAGTTTGATGAATCGCCGGTGGACTTACGTATGCGTCGTGGTCAGCCAATGAAATCCAGAAATTCCTAAGCACGAAAACATCTCCGTATAGTTGCATTTCAAACTACTTCAAAATCGTATGGATTCTGGGAAACCGCTCCAAGCGGACAGTAGCGGAACTAACAGCTACGTATGGCAACCTAAGTTTAGTTTTAATCGCAACTACGAGTATATGGAGATGTTTTCATGCTTAAGCTACAGGAGGGCATACTTTTACTGTGATTACTTTGGTTTTAAGTATAAACCCGAGGTAATGATGTTCGAATGATGTTTTCAACAGATTTCATGATATGGTCGATCAGATCATGACGTAGCGGTACATTTGTGTAAGGTTTGCGTGCTTCGAAAGGCACGTTAAACTTTGGGTCCAATTCATATCCGAAGTAAGGTGATAGGGCAAACCACCCATCATTCTCTGAGACGTAATAGTCGTCGGTGAAACGTGAGACACCTCTGACACCCCTTCGGAGATTCATGTCGTGACGACGTATTTTTTATATTTAATAGAATGAATCCATCAAACTAAAGCCCATCCCCATTTCTTGCAGTATCACGTTGTAAACTTTCAACAGGGTAACAAAATAAAAAATACCCTAAAAACTTGCCAAGTCAGCCCGGACCCGCGTCACTTTATTCCATGCCCTGGGAGCGGCCATATTGAAGTTATGACAGGTCCGAATATCTTTACAGCTTAGAAAGGCCACACTGTTGATTCTAGAAACAAACTCTGCAAGAAACTCGTGCTAAATCGCCTACGCAAAAAAAAATATGTAAATACTGATTTCAAATTTTGAGGAACCTTTTAAATCCCTTTGGGTTACAAAACTATTTCAGACTGCATCTGTGTTTATCAGAAAGCTAGAAATTTATAATTAATTCTCATTCTCAGTAAAAACAATGTGGAACAGTGTACGTACAAGAAGGTTCACCATAATGGACGGTTGCATACAAACGCTGAGCCATCCGAGAAATTGGTAAACTTTCAATCTCAAATTGGCACCTTAGATGACTACTGAGGACGGACTGAGGGGGACTGACTTCATAAAAATATACGCTCACGAACTAGCTTATGTCGCCAAGATGTATGCGCCAAAACAGCATTTCTCATTAAAATGAAAGACTATGTATTACTATTTTGAAGTGTGTACTTTAACTAACCTGGGGGTCTACCGCGTAATTTTGATTTTCATCAACACCAACTTGAGATTGAAATTTGACGTACGTGCAAAAGAGATGGCATGTTAGGCGGGCGTCGTCGCACGCATGTCAAATTTCAATCTCAAGTCGATGTTGATGAAAATCAGAATTACGCGGTAGACCCGCTGTACAAAGAGTTTTGAGGCTTAAATCGGTCTCGTATCCCTGTAAAATGAAAATCTCTGGTTTTAAAGAGCAGTTTTTATCATTTTTTTCTCTGTTGTAAAAGTTAACCAATCAAGAAAAGCAAATTACAAAAGTGATGTCAAAGACATGATAAATGAAAGACACAAATATCAGTTTCAAATATTTTATAACGGCTGAGAAATATTGAGATCCGTGCCGCCAACTATTTAATGCGGCTTTGTCATATTAAAAAAAAACGATTATAGATCATAACTGGCCAATTACAGAAAAACTATAGCGATGTAAAAAAGGTGAGCACAAATGAGAAAATTAAAAAAGACGAAAAATAAGTACAAAGTATTTTATAAACATACAATATGGGTATCAAATCGTAGGTATTAAAAAGCTGATTGTAAAAATATATAGCTTTGCTTTCTTTAATCAAACCATTTAAAAATGTATGTCACCCTCCCCCCTTATCTCCAAAACTAGTGGACTAAAAAATATGAAAAAAAATCATGGTAATATGTGTTTACGTAAAGATTACAGGAAAAATAAAGCGGTTTCAACTTACTTGGTTTGAACAACAAACTTCAGATTTAGCCCCAACCCATCAGCTAAAAGCCTGATAAATTGAAAATTTAATCAATCCATTGAATTTAATGGTATTTAACTGAACAAAAACAAGACTTAAATGAATAACTTATCAGTTCATCTTGGATCATTTAGTGTCTGATGTTGAATTGTTTGTAATATTTATTTTTTGTTTTTGTTTTTCTGTTTACATGTGCAATAGATGTATATCCAGATTTTTGTGATTAACCCGTCAGCTTTTATAAGGTACGATCTTACCGCGAATCTATTGTTTTCAATTGTCATCTCGATTCAATAATTCTACGGGTTAAGATATTAGGTGCTACTTATGTTGCATGCTAAATAACGTTACCCTGCGGGGTGTCCACGGAAGACCAGCGTCGTGGTACAGAATGGTGCCATGACAGATGCTGAGTGGAGGCCTTTTGGGTGTCACTTCTGTTTTGTTTATTATTGATTACATTGTATGTTAATAGTTGTGTGACACCAATAAAGCTTTTTCTATTCTATTCTATTCTATAATATCAAGAATATGGCTATTTCCTTGACACAGCCTGAGAGGCTCGAGAAGACCCGACGTGGCTTCAGATGCGTTTTATTGATATCTCTTCTCCAGATATTGAAGCTGATGAACTGGGATCATCATATTTTTTTTCATGTACCTAAGTTTTCTGTTATGTAGAGGTATTAATAGTTTAAATATTATTATGGAGGGCATTACAAACTTGAAAAGATCAATCAGAAATTAGTCTCAAGTAAATAACATTCTCGTGATAGCCGACGATAGTATTTATTGAGGTGACTGTTTATTTCATAGGCATAGAATACTTTTTAGGGTTCCGTAGTACCTAAAAGGTACAAAAGGAACCTTTATGGTGAGACTCCGTTGTCCGTCCGTCTGTCCGTATGTCACAGCCTCATTTTTTTCACAGCCTCAGCCCAACTTGAGCACCGTTTAAGATGAAGACATGAAATTTGGCACAAAAATAGCATTATTTTGACTACATAATAACGGAGTAAAAAAAAAGGAAAAATTTGCAATTGTTCAAAATATTTCCAAAACAAAAGTGAGAAAAATAAAAAATATTATCCTAAAAATACAATATGGGTACATATTGTATAATTATAAAATACTTTTTTATTTATTTTTCTTCTTTTTATACTTTTCTCATTTGTGCTCACTTTTTTTATTATTAAAAATCTAATCGTAAAAATATATAGTTTGGCTATATTTAATCAATATATGTACGTATATAATTGCATCTGTTTCGAGAAATCCTTGAAAAACCATAAAAAATGTATTTACCCCCCCTTATCTCCAAAACTAGTTGACTGAAAAATATGAAAAAAATCATGGCTATATGTGTTTACGTAAAGATTACAGGAAAAATAAAGCAGTTGAGAAATTTACGACAAAATGTGATAAAATTAAATTTATCATTCACAATACGGAACCCTAGGTACGCGAGTCTGACTCGCACTTGGACGGTTTTTTTTTTCTTTAACTAGACTGATAAAGGGCTCTCTGGCCGTATGGAATTCTAAACGTCACGTCAAATGTTGCAAATTTTCCCGCTCTGGCTCAGAGCTGGCTCGGAGCAAAAATATCACAATTTAACAAAATATTGAAATTAAATAATTAGATATGGCTCATTCTAGCATTCCATCGAAATGGTATCTTGTTGTACCGAAATTTCCGAAAAATCACCTAAAATATTATTGGAAACATCCATTTCACATTTCAAACATCCATTTATGGATATGCTAAACAAATTTTGATTTACATATTTATCTATCCATCTTAAACTGCAAAATATGGAATAAATAGAGTATTTAGTTGAAAGTTATGAATTTTTCTCTTAGTGAGTGTAATGTTTTTCAAAAACATTGCATTTTAAAGATTTTCTTACGTACGAAAAGATTTGCTATGTTTAACCTTCATGTGCCCACTATTACACACACATAAGCATGTGTCACACATATTGACACTCGATTTTGGTGACATCGTGTTTCCTTGGCTTTATTCATCTATGAGTTACTATATTTATGGTTTATTTACCTACATCATGAATTATACTCAAGTTTCATTTAATTTTACAAATTTCAAGTAAAAAATATTTTGAAAAAAGTCTTTGGGCCACGATTCTAACTTTTCAAAACATTTGTTAACTCTTAATTTGTTTCTGAGTAATGCACTCTTATAAAATATAATCCAATAATAAAGCCGATTCTAAAGGCTTTAACTTTAGTTTTAGTGCTGTCTGTTTGTTTTCCAAAGTAATTTAGCTTCTGTTCTTCACACTTATGAACTATTTTGCAATGATGAAAATTTAGTTTTGACAGCAGTAAAACTAAAGTTAAAGCCTTCAGAATCGGCTTCATCACCTCTATATAACAGAAAACTTACGGCGGCGGTAGCTCAGGTGGTAGAACGCTAGCCTCTTAACTTTTAATCCAGAGAACCAGGTTCGATTCCCGGTCGGGCATGCACCAATGAGTTTTTCGCACTTGCTGAACGGTGAAGGAAAACATCGTGAGGAAACCTGCATGCCCTAAAAAGCGTGTATTTGTGCCCGAAGTACTTCGATAGAGCTCACCATTCATCACGTTGGGGCGTAATAATCGTCGGTAAATTGTGACTTGCAATTCGCAGTTGACACCCGGCTCCTGATTTTAGTTGATATTGAGACTTTGTAAATGATCAGTAACAAGGTTCAATGACCCTTTCTATGAAAATCACAATACGTGTGATAATTGACTCGGCGTTGTTACAGCAACTATAGGGGCAAAAATAAATATGTTTCGTATTTAACAAAAAAGCCTTGGTCCTGAACACTTACTCAGTCTCCAGTATGAATTTGGCTTGATCATGCTAAGTCACCTTATACAGGCCACAGAGGCGGTCTGGGAACAAGGAACTAATTCAAAACGAGATCACGGAACCACTTCCTCGTAAATCAATCACCGGACGGGCCCCTCCTCGATCGTTTGTGAGGAAACTGCGTCAAGTGTACCCGTACGTACATGATGTACGGAACCCGTCAATACGGATACAATCTGTTTGTAAAGACACGGTAAAGTATTTATTTATCAAATGACTACATTGCGGTTGCTATTTGTTGTTTGCTAGTCAGACCGAAATATATCACACGATTTTTTTCTCCGAAATTTTATTTTACTAAGCAAATTATACAATGATGAAAAAAAAGACCGTCGATTCTGGAGGGAGAGTATGGAACCCTGAATATTGATCATAGCAAATTTGACTAAAATGAAACATTCCTTTACTTTCAAAAATACGCAAAACTCAATTTAAGACTGCCCAATTCGCTTAGATTAAATTATGTTAAGGTGTTAAATGAAACTTGAGGATAATTCATGATTAATATAAAAACGGCTCACCTCAATACGTGTTATGATCGAGAAAGCCGACCAGTTTCAGCAGATTTAGACTGTGTGTGTGAGGCGTAACGTCGTCGCGTAAACGTCTTCACTCGCCCAGATGAAGGCAGTCTAAATCTGCTGAAACTGGTCGGCTTTCCCGATCATAACACGTATTGAGGTGAGCCGTTTTTATATAAATTATTTTAAGATGTGTTAACCTGAAAACCATTTCGAGATTTAGGTTTAATGAGGCGTATTTTAGAACTTGTGATCTAAAAAACCTCAAGATGATGGATATTTTTAATGAGGCGTATTTTAGAACTTGTGATCTAAAAAACCTCAAGGTGATGAATATTTTTACGAAAAACCTGCAACTTAAATATGTCTTCGTATGACGTCACTTGACAAATGGCTGTTTAGAAATGTGTCCTTTTCTATCAAGATAAATTTCTAATAATTTCCTTCCGACTACTTTGACAGCTTGATGACATAGGAGTAGACAGACAGAGACAGACCACTTTTTTTTATAAGCAATCACACATCACAATCAGTGTAATGTCTAAAATTCTCAAGTGATGTCATATCGGACAATTCTTTAAAAAATCATAAAAAAATAATGGTTAAATTATATCAAACCCTATTTATTAACCTTTTACAAAAAGAGACGAAAGCACGAATAAAATACTAATGGGTGCTGAAAATTAAATATATCTTCTGGTTCCAGTGTCATGAGAGAACCCTAAAAGGCATTGAAAAAGTGAAGTATCCCTCTGAGTACAATTTTGACGTAACAGAAGGTCAAAATGAAAGATATGTGCCTCCGGAGAGCACTTATGAAGTTTAACTTTAACTGCTATGGACATGGGCGTACCGAAGGGGGGGCAGGCAGGGGGCAGCTGCCCCCCTGGAGCTGGACTCTCACCTCACAACTTGGGCGATTCTGTCATAGAAACTGTTTTAAACCGCTTAATAAGTATAATAATTAAATTAACCACATTCCTATTTACGTTGTTTTATTTAACTACAGGAAATTCCTGTATTTGCCCCCCCCCCCTAAGCCAAAAGCTGGGTACGTCCTTGGCTATGGAAGACAATATTTTATTGATATTTTTATTTGTACACCTTTCTTATCGCTTTTTAAGGTTCCGTACCCAAAAGGTAACCAATCACTAAGACTCCGCTGTCCGTTTGTCTGTCCATCTGTATGTCCGTCTGTCTGTCCGTCTGTCACCAGGCTGTATCTCATGAACCGTGATAGTTAGACATTGAATGTTTCACAGACGATGTATTTCTGTTGCCGCTATAACAACAAATACTAAAAAACGGAATAAAATAAATATTTAAGGGGGCTCCCATACAACAGACATGTTTTTTTTTGCCGTTTTTTATAAATAATGGTACGGAACCCTTCGTACGCGAGTCCGACTCGTACTTGGCCAGTTTTTTTTGTCTATCCTTACTTATCTTACTGTTACGAGCTGAGCTAAATAAATTTGTACCAATTTACACCAAAACACTGACACTTTATTTAAGCAGTCACAGATAATGAGAAATAGCAGTAATCGGAAACAGTACATAATCATTTCACTTGAACGTCTGTCACTAACTAGGACTTCACTATACTCGTATGCTTAGCGCAAAGTGCATAACTTAACTGAACTTAACTTCGTTTTTTTTCTAATTGAAAAGCATTTTGGTTTGTAGCATTTGACGCCAATAGTTCAGTATTAGTGAGGTTTATAAAGCAAGAGTCTGAAATTGTATACACAATTAATCATGATCTTCTTAAAACCAACTTAAAATGCTGTTTTAACTTTGTTTGGACAAGATCATGTCTAATTATGCATTAGATTTCAAACTCATGCTTTATAAACGTCACTAATACTAAACTATTGGCGTCAAATGTCACATACCAAATTTCTCTTCAATTTTAAATTTCTAAACAAGAAAAGCAAAGTTAAGATATGCACTTTGCACTAAGCTACTTGTTGTATTTGCTTGTTTTATTTGAGAGGCCAGTCTTCTAAGAATCACTATATTTACGTGGCCAGTTGTTACACATTTCATACAATCTAGTATAGAAACCTTACGCATATATGCGTATTGCATCCTGCGTAGATGCCAACTACGTATGTAGGTATACTCAATGGGTTAAACTAAGTTAGTTACTTCGGCGAACAGATATCGGTCTTTTACTTTGTATGAAATTTTAAAGATTTTGAAGGACATTTTGGTCGCAGGATAGTGACTTACGCCATCTGGAATTAGGTTTACATGGTATTTACCCATGGATGTAGGTTCATGTATTTACCATTAGCATAGACTAAGTATTACTACGTATAGACCGACAACTCCCATACATCAAGGTGTTGCAATTTTTGTTGCAAATAAGCTTAATTTGTTTAATTAGCTGCAAGTAAACTCTCATGGTTACCAAGTAAACATGTGGCTGTAATAGCTTTGCTTAGAAAGACTAGATGGCGCTATGTTAACAATACTAACCGTGAATATTTCAGTGCCATCTATTATCCAAGTGGGAATTAATTTATGTTACGTGACATCGCTGTGCCACTAGCGTCACCAATCAGTCTTTTTTTTAGCAACGTGTTCGTTAGAGGATTTAGCAACGCCATCTAGATTTCGTTGGAAATTTACACCTTTTTTTTGTGGCTTCAAACTGATGTATGGGAACTGCTAGTTTATACGTAGTAATATTTAGTCTATGCTAAATACTTAGTCTATGCCATTAGTACAAAATGTATTTTTATTTTTATTTAATATTATCAAAGATAACACAATTACACTTTTTAACGATATCAAAATAAACCTTGCAAGCTCTGCCTAGATATCGGGTTATTTGTAGGCTGAAATAATCTATATAACTTAAACCTAGTTAGGTACAAAAATAATATAACCACTTGGTTAGGTATATAAACAAACCTACTAACAATAAAGCGTACAAAGCAGACATGCGAATTTCAGAATATCTTTGAATGCAGTTTTGTTTCTTTTAAAAAATAAAGGAGTGTTCCTTTCAGTAAAACTAAAGGATTTAAGGTAGTTCCCTTCCAGGGCCCTTAAATTTTTTCCACCCTGTATATATATATATATATATATATATATACAGGGTGTCCCATAATAAGCGAATCAAATTGTTATGGGAGGTAGCTTAGTCCAATTCCTATCAAATAAAATAAACATAGGTGAAACAAAAGTTCGATGGTTTTTGAGTTAATTAACTTTTTCAAAAAAATTTGAAAACATCTTTCCGTCCCTGTTTTTTTTGCTGTCATTACTTTATTTTTCAGTTAAGAATTTTTTTATTTTCAGAATATTATTTAAAAATAACTATTTCATGAATTGGCTACCAAACATTTTAGAAAAGTTACACCAAATTTAAATGGCAAGACTTTGTTTTCACTTCTTGTGTAAATTCGAAAAAATTATTATGGGACACCCTGTATGTATGATATATGTTTATGTGATGCCTATTTACGTCACGTTAAATAAAGACATGAAAAGGGGGCCTATTTAGACATTATAACATTTTCAGCTTAAAAATTCCTTCAACGCCCCGCCGTCCCTGACTTATTAAATTGATTTGTATTCAATAAGAGTTTATTCAAATCAGTTATTGTGTTCTGTGGAGGACGGGGGAAGATTTCCTTTGATAATATTTAAATTCCGATAAACCCAAAGCATTCAGGTACTTTAGTTAAGCTAAAAGCACCTCTAATATAAGCGCATAAAGTTCTCACAGATTGGCTATAAGTAACAGTGAGGACTTCAGTATTGGTTAAAAGTTACAAGCTCATTGGTGTGTTGTAAGGACATAATGGAATTTTTGTTAAAAACCTAATTGGATCATGCTTTTTGTTATCATTTTGAAAGAAATTCTTCCAGTCCTTTTTTTGAGAATATCTGCTTATTATTCAAACTCGTTGGTATCCAAATATAATCACTAATTTGTAGCAGATTTTTTTTTGTTTTTTGTTTTTGTTTGTTTTTCTTTGTAAAAATTGAATTTCGCTTCCACTGATGTTCCTGACACGTACACATTCCTAAAAATATATAGACATTTGAAATTTTCACAGATGATGTATTTCTGTTGCCACTAAGGTTGCCACTATAACAACAAATACTAAAAAACACAATGAAATAAATATTTAAGGGAGCTCCCATACAACAAACGTTATTTTTTTGCCGCTTTTATAGATAATGGTACGGAACTCTTCGTGCGCGGGTCCGACTCGCACTTGGCCGGTTTTTTCATGATAAGGTACAAAACTACAAAACCCTAAAAATATGTGTTTTGTTCCCATAATTGTCGAAACCAATCCCTTTGACATTGTGAATTTCACGACAGAGTAACTGGGCCTTGCTTCTAATCTGTGTACATTTACCAAGTTTCCAGTATGAACTCGTTTGTAACATTCAAAGTTGGCTATGGCTTACACAGAAAATATATGGTGTTGCCTGTAGCCAACAGTATTTGCACAAGAAAGTAAAATAAATAAACAGTGTGACTGTTATCTTCCAGAGAGATTCTTCACGTTAAATGGTTTGGAAAATTGTGATTTAAATCAAGCATACGTCCCGATCTCCGTGCCCCTAGCCTCGTGTCGCGCATCCCGCGCCCCGCCCGATGACGGCTAGAGCAAAAACTCGTGTGTAAATTGCGATATTTTATACAAATAAAAGTATGATTTTGACTGTTCGGTCTCAAAGGACATAAAAACAACAAAACGTGTTTGGATAGTGTTTTAACTGTTGTGTCACTTAAATAATGACGTAGAGCACTGAAAAAAAAGAAATTACTACTTACATGACTATTACACGGTAACAATTGAAAATTACATTCATAAAGGAAACAAGTAGAAAGTGTTTTTGTCCTGGAGATTTTGCTGTAAAACTGTAATATGCAGCAAAAAAAATAAGAACAATATGCATAACGGTAACTTATCTTTGGAATATGTTTTGGCCTAAAAGTAAAGTTTTGTGGATAGGCTTCGCCTGCTCGCAATACGTAAATTATATGCAGTAATTTACACACTTAAACAGCGTCTTGGGTACCCTGCCCCGTGGCAGCGATGACCTAGACAAAATTTTTTATTTAATTTAGTGGTTTATTTCGCTACTAAGATATGTTAATAATGTAGGTGCCGTCTCCTTATATTTTTGTTTTAGATAGGTTTAGCTTATAGAATTTTTTCTTTTGTAGATTATTTAGTTTAAACTTAACTTATTTTATATTATAATGTATATTATTGAATAATAAAATGAATTGCTGTTCGTTAGTCTCGCTAAAACTCGAGAACGGCTTAACCGATTTGGCAAATTTTAGTCTTGAAATATTCGTGGAAGTCCAGGGAAGGTTTAAGCGATGAGAAAATGTGGAAAAATTGCGAGGAAAATACTAAAAACGACAATTTTATTTTCCCATACAAACTGTTCTTACCTGTCAAACATTTGATGTTCGCCCCGTAGCGTCGGTTCGGTATTTTAGGAATAAAAACATGTAGATCTAGATTAAATAAGGGTTTGGAATCGACAACATATATCCATAATAGTCTGATTATCGCGTATTTAGATTTAAAACATGTAAAATAATGACACTATAATGACACTTGGTTGTTGTGTTGGGTGCGTTCAGAAATATACTTTAAATATACTAAAACGCCCCGATACTATGTAATTTGTATGAGGTTTTACATTATGACGTCACAGTTTTCTGTGATCAAACTGCTCCCTTTTTTCTTAGTTTTTAGCAATTATAAAATTGTCAAACCCTCAAAAATATCCGTAAAAATGTTTTAACGATTATTTTAGAAGATCACATTGGATTGTGTCAGTTATTTTACTTTAACAGCAGGCAAGTTTCAGAATGCATGGAATTGCATACAATTTATCTATTACCCGCACACATTATGTTTTTAACACCTGACAAAAGATTCAAAACTTGATTTGTCATTCTGATACTGCTAACAATGCCGAGGAGAAAACGACCTTACATAGGTCGTCGAAGTCGATCGAATGTGCGACGAGCTACCTCACGCGCTAATCGCACTGATGACCAGCGAGAGACTGATAATGCTAACAGTCGTATTGGTATGGCAGATTTGCATTCTAGAGTGAATTACAATGAAGTGGATAATAGGCATAGAATGGAACGAGTTCGGGCACATCGATCACAACAGCAGCGAGCACGGGAAAATGAAATTGATCGATTCCGTAGACGCAAGCAAAAAGACGCGAGGAGCATTCTCCTACGATCCGGAAATAGATTATAGTGCTGACAAATCTGTAACAATTGGGGAAATGTCAATCATTTGTCAATATTGTAAAACTTTAAAATACAGCGGTGAATTTGCAGGATTATGTTGTGCTCGTGGTAAAGTAAAATTGCCACAATTAGTCGCACCACCTGATCCATTAGACTCATTAGTTTTTGGGATGGTTGATTAATTGATTACAGGTGCTGAAACCAACAAAAAAGTCAGTGCTATGAATTTTTATTCAAACAGAATCCGTGAAGGTGAAGTAAATCACATTTTGATGTGTCAACGGCTTTTTCATCAGTTTGCAGTTGACATGTATGTCAAAATTGAGACTGAACGATTGACGTACCTATACATCCGTCTAAACCAACAGCAGCTTCGATCTGAAGAGTACATTCATCTTCGCGATGCTATTAATGCCGATGGCAATGCAAACAATGTGGGAAAAATGACAATTTTGCCGGCCACTTACATTGGAAGGCCGCACCACCACGGTCTCGTGCGTTTGGGTATATTTGTTGTTACTAATACATATATGTCTGAAATAATATTCAAATATTTTTTTATTAAAGACTATATCAATCAACCTTTACGGTAGGAACAATATTTTTAAAATTTCCGCGATTGACACCTGAATCGGCAACATATCAATTAATCTAACAGCAAATGCGAACCAGGCTTGCTTAAGATATCTTGACTTGCCTCGCCAGACTTGACGGCGTGGCGGAAGGCCTCGGTGACTCGGACAAATCTGGTAGAACCAGAATATTGCCGATGTTGTGCTCATGACTTTCTTAAATCTCATCCAAATCCTTTAGTTCATCGGCAGTTAAATTAAGCTCTGAAAATGTTATTCCTTCAGATGATGATGATGGCATTGTTGAGACGAACTTCGGTTTTAATAACAGTTGTTGTTTCACTCGATTTTTTTGTTCCTTAGCCCTATTAATTCGTATTATTCGGCTCAAATTGTGACCGCACTTTATACAAAACTTGAAGGTATAAGCGGTTATTGTGAAACATTCGTCGCATCTTAACAATTTCTTTGTGCAACTAGGACAGGTACTTCTGTGGTTCTGCCGTTCTATCCACTTTTTACAAAAGGGACAATGCAATGTTAAAAGTTAACTATAACTTCTGAAAAATAGTTTTGAAACATCAATTGTATTTTTTTGGAAAGTTCGGTGACAGTGACACTGACAGTCAGTGTTGGCAGGTTACTATTACGTTTAGTAATGTGAGTATCCCTCTATAATTTGTGGTAATGTGGCGTAATCGATACAGACAAAAAAATAGGCTGGTACCTTATTTGTTAATATAAGTGTCTATAATCTAATAAAATGTCTCATGCAAAATAATTATGAACATAAAGCTGGACATGTGTGCGTGATTTTCCCACTCTTTCCGCCCACTATGGAGCCGATACTTAGACTATCTAATGATGCCTTTATAAAGCTGCCGGCTCTGAAATACATACATATGGTTTAAATTAATATGGTTTATATTAAGAGGTAAGTGATACGAAGTTCACCGGGTCAGCTAGTTATTAAATATATTTTAAAAAAATTGACTCGTAAAAAGTGTACTATGTGTACCTACTTTACAAAATAAACTGTTTGAATTTGCATATTGAAGATATATATCACACCATATCTAATAATATTTGTAGTCTACAAAATTAATATTTGTTTACAGCACGTCTAAAAACCCTTGAAAACTAAATGATATTCGAAACTGGTTGAGTGTAAAGTAGTAAATACATGTAGTGCAAAACTGTGTACAATTTAAGTGCGCTTCTTCAAAATGCCCACGTTTCACGAAGTGCCGGCAATCGGAACTGTAAACCATAAAACAAATACCGATTATAATGTTTTTAGGCGTAAATAATAGT
Source organism: Ypsolopha sequella (assembly GCA_934047225.1). Lineage (NCBI taxonomy): Eukaryota > Metazoa > Arthropoda > Insecta > Lepidoptera > Ypsolophidae > Ypsolopha > Ypsolopha sequella. The sequence goes on from OW203997.1 coordinate 23,304,402, forward strand.
AGTTTATGCTAAAAGGGTGCAAAGGAATAGATTACGAGGACGAAACGTAACCGAGTAATTTATTGCTCTTACGCCCGTGTATCATTCTACGTTTTTCAATGCATAGCGTGATGAAATAAAACAAATATAATCTTGTGAACTTTAAACTATAATTGGCTCAAAAGGACTTTATCCAGAGCCGTTAAACAGTGCAAAAAAGTATAACATTTATGGTACACAGGAAAGGCTGCAGGTTAGCCAACCATTGTAAATAAATTAAAAAAATAATAATATTAAAGCCCTAGGGCAAAATAATCGACTTTCTGTTCGGCTTTGATGCATAAAAAGTGGGCCTTTACAAGCACTTCCATTGAAAAAATATTATTAACAAACAACAGAAATGACATGAAAAATACTAAATTATAAATAAATAGGTTGTGCCCGCGGCTTCGCCCGCGTTGTTTAAGTTTTTATGGGATAAAAAGTAGCCTATGTCCTATTCCCCTACAATTGTGCAAAGTTTCAGCCCACTCGGTTCAGTAGGTACGGCGTGAAAGAGTAACAGTACGTTACTTTTCTATAGAAACTTGATACCCCATTGCCATCCCATGGGAACTGATTTATGGGATAAAAAGTACCCTACGTCCTATTCTAGGTCTAAAACTACATTTTTGCAAAGTTTCAGCCCAATCGGTTTAGTAGTTACGGCGTGAAGGAGTAACAAACATCCATCCATCGAAACTTTCGCATTTATAATATTAGTGGGATGTTTTTTATATAACATAATTTATATAACATAATTTTATATGTAGATATAAATAACTTTTGGCTGCAATAACATATTTGTATTTTTATACTAAAATCACATTGTCCAAGGACTGAGTATGGAAAAAGAAATTTACTATATGGTGGAGTGCAACTTTATAACAAATTACCAAATGACATAAAATAATGTGAATTGATATCTATTTTTAAAACTAAGCTCAAAACTTACATTGCAACAAACGTGTTTTAAAGTAAAATATTATCTACCCACATGTGTACACTGTCGACAAATCATAAAATAAACTACATGTTATTTAAGCAAAATCTCATTTTAAGGGAACTATGTTCTTATGAGAATAAAGATCATTAACCATTATATCGTTTAAAATATAACGCTTTTTCAATTTCTGTCTTACGACACGTATGGACGGTCAAACGGATAGACACTGAGGCTTCGTTATAAAAGGTTCACAGCTTTAGACGGAACGTTTATATTTAAGTTTCAACCAAGCAAGCATAAGCTTGATGAACGTGTGATTAAAGGAAATGTCATAATTTATGTGTAAAGTAATTTTCGATTCCTATGGAAATTTGATTTTAATAAACCGTAATTTTGTGTCAGGCTGGCCCCTACTGACTCCCCCCCTCCCGCCCCCCTGTCATCCATAACAAACCCCTAGCTACGTCAATAAAGACCTCGTACAAAGTCGGAGGGATCCTGTTGCGCCGAGCGGCGGATGCCAGATCAAATGTATTGGAAAATTGAAAGTTTGATCGGAATTATGGGTGACGTGTGTTTGTTTCATTTGTAGACGATATATTATATGTCTTTGGAGTTTGATGATCTCCTTATACGTTATATTTATTACCTACACATAAATAAATAAAATATATGGTCACGACATGAATCCTTGAGGGGGTTTCAGGGGTGTTCCGAGCGTGAACTGTGAAATACAAGTCACAGTCCACACTCGGTACACCCGCGTTTCACCGACGATTATTACGTGCCAACGCAATGAGTGGCGAACCCTATCGCCGTTCTTCAGGCACAAATACTTGCTTTTTAGGGCATGCAGGTTTTCTTACGATGTTTTCCTTAACCGCTAGAGAAGTGGTAAATAGAAACAAATACTATGCACATAAATTCTGAACAACTCATCAGTGCATGCTAGACTGGGGATCGAACCTGGATATCAAGATTGAGAGGTCAGCGTGATAGTAAAACCAGAACAGTAGTTGAATTCACGCCCCGTACGAGACTTAAATACCTACTGTTGCAGGGTTGTCCCTTCTTTTAGTTTCGTAGCTAATAAAAAATCAATACTTAAAATGTTTTGAAGCTGATTATGACAAATGAGCTATCAATCGACGACGTATTGAAACATCCAAACATACATACCTACTACAAACAAACATACATTCATATCATACATAATAAACATATAGACACTATAACTCATAAAGAAATCCTACTTGCTTATCTTAATTATTGTAAGAAAAAATATTGGCTCCGAACTTTACTTTAAAAACATGGGCATCGTCAAAGAGGGTTAAGGGGTAGCTGTCCCCCCCCCCCCCCCCCCCTAGAGATTCGAAAAACTTTTGAGATTTTAATAATATAGTAGTCGATAAATTCGCGAGAAACCCAAGAAGATTATGTTAAAAACTTAAAATTTGTTTATTTTACCTACAATGTATGTCATCTTGCCCCCCCTGGCGACGCGTTTGCTTAAAAATCTTTGTGATTGAGAGGCTTGACTGAGCGCGATCGCGGCGTGACCCCAACTAGCGCCTACCTTGTATACTAAGATATTGCTGTTGTGTGCGTACTGTAGTTCGTGCGTACTAGCACGCACACATATTAGCCGCGCGATGTACCTTTGCTTGAAGATAAACTACTGTTCTGGTTTTACTATGTCAGCGTTTTGACCCCTGAGCTACCGCTGCTTTTTACCTACATTTCTTTAGCACTACGACATAAGTGCCATACGCCTACGTTTTGCTACGACGTAGCAAGTGCTACGATCCCAGTGTCCCCTCTGGGTAGACCCGCTACATCGTAGTCTGAACGCAAATAAATACACGTCGGTCGTCAACGACTCCTGTACATATAACTTTATACGCGATACAGGTATGTACCTGGTCGCTTCTCTCCAATAGAGCACACACTATCAACGTCCTAAGCCGAGGTCCCCCAGATGGGGGCCTTCAGCGATTATTGATTAGAATTGCACAGGAGTTGAACGTTCTCGGCGTTCTCTCTTTTTGTCCGGGTAAAGTTGTAAAGGCCGGACGGCCAACCGCGTAGTATGTCACACAAAAAAAAACGTATGTGAATGTGCCGAAACCTAAAACGTAAGAAGAGAAGGATATCTGAAAAAAAGACAATCTTCAATACGTCTCAATTAGTATGTTGTATTGATGTATCAAAATGTTACGTATTTTGTAGCAGATGTTAATTTATGAAACCCGTCCATTGCGTGAAGTTCAAGTGATTTAAGAAACGAAAACTGGTGATTGTACTCGTCCGACAAATCATTTTTAGTTAGCATTTACTATTGCAGTATAGACACACGGAAGAAAAGTAAACATGGATGTGAGGAGCTGTGACTCGGGGGTACTAGCATGAACTTGGTATCGACTCGACATCGATTCGATAAACAAAAATGTAACTCTTATTTCATTGCAATAAGGGTTATCGTATAGATTTCATCGATTCTATCTGTCAAATTCATCTAATCGACGCGTACGTGCTCGCATAGCAGGTTCGTTTTCTGCGTTTCTATACCATAATGTTAATTTGTATCACCTTGCTATAGATAAACCGCCCAGTGTTTGAAATCTAGAAATTAATTTCTTTCAGTGTTTTTAAACTTTTGGTTACTATTTAAAATCACAAAAATAATAAAAACTTAAATAAATACTCTTTTTGTCCTGTTCCGTTCAAACTAAACCCTGAATCCAGATTTACGGAGAGTATAATAAATCAAGGATGTCATCATGATCATCATTGTCATGATGATGAGAATTTGACTGTATCAATGGAAATTTATACTTGCGATTGTCGGCACTTGGTGAAACTTGTAACACATCTTGAATTAAAACACTTGTACTTGTAGTCTCACAACTTGTACTTGTAGTCTTGTAGAAACTACAAGTACAAGTGTTTTAATTCAAGATGTATCAATGGAAGTTACTTTAAACCTACAGTGCAACAAGGATCTTATGGCGCGCGGATTGGTTGCGTCCAAAATTGGAACTAACGCTGCTACCATACTCCTTGTTTCACAGCTGCGTCCCCCTGTCACTATCATCCAAGCGCATAGACAATACAGCCCAGAAAGACGTCTATTTTTCAACATCTTGTGTACAAATAATACTGTCAACAATCGAAACGGGATATTGCAATATTATTGGCTCTTCCAATCTTACGTATAGCACCACAAACTTATCTTTCCCGAAGACAAAGACTCTAATGAATATAGAAGCCATTTTGGTTTGCCTACCGAAACATATACGGTCTTACCACAAAACTGTGTTTAACTTTAGACAGTGTTTAAATCTGTTGCTGTCACTCTTTTACAATATGAAAAAAAAGGTGACAACGACAGATTTAAACACTGTCTAAAGTTGAACACTGTTTTGTAGTAACACCGTTGATTTTTGAGTGTTGAATTGTATCTGTTGGTTCAGTCAGATGTGTTGGCAGAAATCGGTCGCCTGTTATGAGGAGTCTGTAGGCTGTATTCGTCTATGACCACGCGCATCAGATCATTGTAGCACTGCATATTTGTATGTTGGTACATGCTCTAAGTCTGTATTCCACGATGCTTTGCAATGGAATGCTGTACACACAAACTTCGTCTAATACGGTCGTAGATCTTTAGCAGTTTTACCTTGCTACGTCGTAGCAGATGTTGTTACAGTAGCAAATTTGACTTATTTCCAGTTCCAAAGCAATAAAAAATATGTCAGTGTGCGGGACAGAGAGAACGGACGGTAAAAAATAGCCTCTTATGCAAATGGGTGAAATAAAAATTACCCGAATTTTGCAACTCTCGCTACGCGACTGTAGGAACGGAAACTTTGTAACATTCCGTCGTTCTCCGCAAAAATTCCGTCACTTCCCTCAATTTGTCTCGCCAGCCAACCGTACTTAAAAAGGGGTGTAAAACTTTTAGTACTTGACCTTTTACTAGGAAATCTTTTAATACGCTCTCTAGCATTACTTGTAAAGTTAATGTATGCTAGCGATTTGTCTTTTTAGCTATGGATTAAAATGAGGCAAGAGAAGATTCTAAGATGTTTTTTAAACAGCCGTAGCTCAGTCGTTAGGACGCCAGACTCTTAACCTTGAGGCCCAGGTTCTAATCCTGCCTTTGAGCATGAACCATTTTTTTATGTTTTTATGTATAACTTTTGTATGGGGACTGTAAACGTGTTAATCTGTAGAATTCTGGGCGATTTATAGGTTTTGCGAATTTTTTCGCGGATTTCAGAAATCTGAGGAAATAGTTACTATGGAAATAATTATTAGATTCTGATGAAATTATTGGATTCTAATATTTTTTCTGAATCTAGATAAAATTCATTATCGAAATAAATAATAAAAATAATGGTAATCATAAATAATCAAGAAAATCCTAAACTTTGGCCTTCTACTCTACATGTATGCAAAAAATATTGTTTATTGTATATTTATACCTATAATATACATATAAACGTATATCGCTTAATATTATTTAATATTTAACTATTTAATTTAATTTATTATTTAATATTAATAAATTAATTTGATAAAAAATATTTAAAAAAATAATACTAACTGAAGGTAGGCGCAAAATTTGTTTCGAATAATTCTAATTATATTTTTTTACTTTTACATATTTTTTTTTATTATTATACATACATGCCATGCTGTGTATAAATATATATATAGCTTATTTCACTAGCTTTCTAACGACATATAGATGTAACATCATTTTAAACATTTAACTACTTATCTTGGCATTTTCCCGCGGTAAGTATTAAATGTCATGATCGGGCGATTTATGATTATTATAAAGTTATTATTTTAGTTTACAAGTGGTCTTTCGCTTGTCCACAACTGCGCCTGGTGGAAAACGCGGATGAAACCTAGCTCCATCCTAGATACCGTTCGCGTAGATAATGTGTTCAGTGTTTTGTTTGTTTAGTGTTGTTTTTAATGTTTATTAATGTTTATTAATGTTTAATGTTTACTAACATAGTTGATAAGTTCAATTTGTTACTAATATATTATGGACTATATGGTCTGAAATAAATTTTTTTATTCAATTCTATTCTATACACCAAAATAATGAAAACTATGTCCTTAAAAATGGCGCATATTCTCTGAAAAAAATTTATTAAAAAATGGATTTTCAATATTAAGCTATGGGAATTGAGGTTAAGGGATTTGTCAGTTTGTTAGGTTTTAGTGTAATTTAGTCTTGGTTTAACACGGTCTTGGTATATCCAGGGTGCGCCGAGCGAATTTGGAGTATTCTGTGGTTGTTTTTCAACTCAATTCTTTTGTTTATACCTTTATATTTATGTTATGATTAATTTATTAATTTGTTAGTGCTCCAATATGTAGTCAGGATACCAAAGAGATGAATTTTGCTTCAAACATAATGTAATATGACTAAATAGTTATTAACTTTCCGGCTAGTCATATTGTGATGTTGAAATTGCGAATTAACTAAAAAAATAATGCTCGTTGCGCGACAAAATGTGGCTTATTCCTATAAATATAAAAAGGACAAACATAAACCCAAAAAGTTTTACTCCCGGAAAGCATAAACCAAAGGTCTAGGTCCCAATAAATTGCCTCCCACAATAAAACTAGCGTGTAAATGTGTCAAGTGTACGCCAAGCTTAATGTATTAAGAGTTCCGCCCGTTGACTTGACCAAACCTTGATCGACAAGCGTTTTATGGTCCCACTCTTCGGTTTATTTCTTGTGCAAATGAGTAGCAGGTTCTAAGCTTGGACAGAGGTGTTATTTTGAACACTAAAAGCCGTTGTTTTAAAAATTGTATCCCATGTTCTGCATACCTATTTCTTTCTACTGTCTTTGTAAAAAATAATCACTTTAATGAACTTGTAAAGTTGCGGTTTTGTCGGGGTTTCAAACAAACCTCATGTCAAGTTTTTTATCGTTGCGTTTCGGTTCAAGTCGAGGTGGGAGTTTTAAAGCTCGATGGAGTAGTCTTCAGACAGCAAGGAATCGAGTTGTTCAAGGGGCTCAGACGATCATCAGCCAAGTGGAAAGTTATTTATAAAGACTGATAGAATAGGAATTGGCGGCGGAACGAGTATGTTCAAGGGGGGATTAAGCCCCTTTAATCGTAGAATATTTTTTACGTTATCGTTTAACTATATTATTTGGGGGGGTGGGGGGGGTTGAGTCCCCCTTCCGTTGCCAGTGAGGATATTGTCGTTCATTAGTTACGAAATGTAGACTTTAAAATCACGTAGAATCCTTTGGGCAAAGGCAAATATTTTCTTTATGTGTATGAAAGTAATATTTGGGAGTTTAGAATTAGAATGTTTGCTAGATTTTAAACTAATCATATTTTTTTATGTACAACTTGGCCTAGAAGGTATTTGCCTAATCCCGGACAAGACATTGTAAGCATTTACAAACCAAAATCGAATACTAGTACCACATTACTGCTGAGACCAGTGAGTTCTCCCTGGACGTGTTAGTTAAAAGTCCAAACCCGCAGGGCGAGGACTTTTATATACGAGTTTAGGAAGGCTACTTACGGTTGTAGCAATAAGTGCATTTCTCAAAAATAAAACGAGACAATTTATAGAAGGTATAATAGGATAAGGAGTATGAACTTATTATATTGAAAGTCACGTTGCTCATATTGGGGCAAAATTTCGTGAAGGGGTACGAGAAAGCCCTATTTAAACACCTCAACCTCAAAATGTTATATACGAAAAAAGATTAGTATCGAGTCGAGCACTTGTAGGCAGAAAATTCGTTTAATCAACTAATTCGATTCACGATGCAAACTACAAATATTTTTTATTTTTTTTTAAAACCCGCTATGTTTCTTTTTCTCAAACATGGACGTTACTGTTTAAAACCCCTTCAACCACATTCGTAACCAAATTTTCGTAACCGGTTACGAATGTGGACTTTTTATCATTGATTCGTAACCAGCTACAAGCCAGTTACGAATGTGGAGTTTTTGTCCATTTTCATAACTGAAACCTCTTAGCCATGTTTGGTCTCCTGGTACTTCCACATGATATAATGCCGACACAAAAACAACATGAATATATAAATGAATTATAATAATTTATTATTATATTGTCATTTTATAAGGAAATTAAACGGTTACTTCTCCAACTTAAACATAAACTTACATCTGCATCAACTTAAAACATAAACTTCCACATGATTCACATAAACCAGTAACTGTCAATAGGCTGCGTTCAGTTTGATCGTCGGACGACGGGCCGCCTTACACTGACAGCAGGATAGCATTTAATTAAATGTAAGTCTTAAATATATGAAACCAACAGAATTAATCCATTTTTGTTATTTATATTGCAATTATAAAATAAAGCAAACATCTCTTCTATATTCTGAACCCGAAATTGCAATTAATTTTATTTTTATTTTTAAACTGGCTGCTTAAATCCTTATGATCGCCAAACTCCTTTGTCTCCTAAAAACATAGACACGGAGAGTTTTAAAAAATAAGCATAGAGTATATACGAATTTACTGGACACTCATTGAGACACTTACTGGAGACTTTAAATAGCTCTCCAGCCAGCCTAACATGGCCAGCGTTTAACACCTTTTGACACAACAAAACACCATATTCCATGTGTTTAATGTCAAATTGGGCTGTCAAAAGGTGTTTAGAGGGTTTTTGAAACCGACCATGTTAGGCTAGCATGATTAAGTACTTACTCGCTTATTTTTACGTTATGAAATGTTAATATTACAATGTATTTTTGAGAAAATATAATAATTGTCTGACATTTCTGTATCATTTGTGATCCCATCCTTTTCAACAAAGAAGTTACTGCCACCGCAAAATTTTTGCCGCGATTTTGCGGTATGTCAACCTTGACAAAATAATAATTTTTCTTTTTTGTACATTCCACGAAATTCGGCATCAAGCAGAATTTTTTTGCCGAATGGTTGATTTTCGCACAAAATACCGTATCGAAATTCATGTGAGTAACCGTACTCCGGTGTAATAATCTATCTAAACTAATTATAGTGCGTAAAATATAGCTTGAGCTCTGTGACGGCTGTCAGCGCTATACGTATTTGAGTATGAGAAAGAGAGTTAGAAATACAAATTGTATAGCGCTGTCCTGCTGTCATAGGGCTCAAGCTATATTTTACAAACTATATCGGCTGATTTTGGTGGAGGTAATTAGCTGACTTACTCAGCCCCATACATTTTCACTGAATTAGTCGCTCTAAAGGTTTACATTTGTGAAGGAACCCCTTTAACTGAGTAAGTAATCGAAGAAGGCTTTAAAAGAAAGACCTTGTGAGACCCAATCTCTGTGTATATGAAGAGAGACGTTACCACGACTCGACTGGAAATAGGAAAAGTGAGTTTATTGCTTATTTTATGAACACACTAGTTTAGTTTGATCAAACACTTTTCTAACACTCCTTTGGTGTTGTAGGTTATAGAATCAAAAGCAGCTATGTGCTTCATCTTCAATTGTTCACAACAAAAAGAAGTTTTAAAATTATTAAAATGTCATATTTAATGCGTCGCGTTGCAGATCTACAACACTGATTTTGAAGTTCCATAAAATATTTGTTTCATTTAAGGGCCTGTTTCACCACTTCCAGATAAGTGCCTGATAGTTATATGTGACATATAACGCATACAAAATGTGTTCCATTTTTAAACTTACCTTCTGGATATCACTTATCTGGAAGTGGTGAAACAGGCCCTTAATAAAATATAAAAATTGATTACGTGATCTAAAATGGTGTGTGGCAACATCCAGATCGGACCCGAAAATATAAAGTACATATTTTATTTAATAATTTACTAATTTTAAATGAGTAATCCTGCCGTGAATTTTGTATGGCAGTTTATTTTTCTTTTTCGCCCGTGTTTGTTTTTCTCAGTCATCGGTACAGGTTCGGTGACCAGCCTCAGCCGCTGCGACTCACGCGGGTGCCTGGCCGTTGTTACGGTGGGAGAGGGCTGCCCTCCCTTCGCGCCTTCAGCTTTTTGTATACACTCTAGGGGTAGTAGTGAAAAGGCTGTATAGAGTCGGGATGTGCTGAGTCAGTCTTGCCCTTCTTCTTTGCAAGACTAATCAAATGGGTGGACTTAATACGCATATGTTTACATTTCAATAATCATAAACTTGTGGTAGAATAATTATTTTTGTTTTTCTGCCGCTAGTGGCAGAATATATTATTTTGCTAAACGGCCGCTGGTGGCAGGCTAGACACTTTCTTTTTTTATTGTTTTAATACCAATAGCAGAATATATTATTTTTCTAAACGGCCGCTGGTGGCAGGCTAGACACTTTCTTTTTTTATTGTTTTAATACCAATAAATAAACATATATCAAAATAATATATCTAACTCTATATCTAAATTCTAATCCTTTCATAAGAAAAAACCTTCACGCACCAACAGAAAATTTACATGTCTGAACGCCTTCAAAAAGACCAATTTACCCTCTCATCCAGTTTAATAGACCTTCTTACCCCATATGGAAACACAAGTGTGAATAATCTTTACACTTGGCCTATTTTATTTTCAGCCACAGGATTATTCTTTCATGTTCCCACCGACCGCGAAGACTGATAAAGAAACAATTTGTATTCAATAAGAGACGCACACAAGGGAGGATAAAAAGAAATATTGCTTGCGCGCTTTCGTTGGTACGAATATTATGTTAAATAGGGGTGATGTTGGAATTCACTTGCATTATTCTTCGATTTTGGTCCATTATTGGTCCATATTTGGCTCAATAAACTTTGTACCCGCACTATATTTGGGTCTGATTATTCAACTACAATGGCACTTACCTTGTTTCTGTTACCGGCTAAACCCAACTTTAGGACAAACTAGTTTGGCCTAGGCCAAAAAGGTTCTGTTGTCATAAAGAAATACCCACAAAGGTTACTAACCTTCTAACCTGACCTACCAGCTCTCTTCAGCGCTAAACAGAGAGCACTCTCTAGCGCTGATTTCCGAAAAACTAAACTTGCGAGCTTTAAACTGTTATCACCTAAACGGGGGTTGTTCAAAACAATTTTAACAATTTTCATGCAACAAAATTATAGAATGTGGTAAGTTATTTGAAAGGTAATTTTATTGGCTTTCAAATGTTAGTAAATAAAATCATTTTCTTTTTTATTTCCTACTTAAATTTGAGGAATTAATGCAACAGGTCGAAATTGTCGACATCTAAACGAATAGAATAAAATAAAAAGATATTAAAATTGTATTTACAATTTTATATTCTTTTTGAGTTTCCTGATGGAATCTTGTGGGATTTCCTGCTACTCTTCAACTAAAGCAGTTTTTAGGTCCTCCATCGACACTGGAGCTGGTCATCTTCCTCGTACCCGCCTTTTCAACTCATCCCACAAATGTTCAATTGGATTCAAGTCAGGGCTGAGGGCTGGCCATTCTAGTGTGGGAACCCCGACTTCTTCCAGGTACTGTTCTGTCTCTGCAGTGGTATGCCAGCGGGCATTATCGTGCATTAACCGGCGTAAAACCGGCGTAGGGAAACACATGGCCTAGCAGAGTGTTATTGATGTATCTTTCTGCGGTTAGCCCCCCTCCCCAACCTCCACCGGGTACGAATATCAGCACCGTTTTTGCTTCGATAGGAATCCCCGCCCACATCATACAGGACCCACCCCCGTATGCCACAGTTTCCGCAAAACAGCATTGTGCAAATCGCTCCCCCGGTCTCCTGTAAACTCTTTGTCGACGGTCGCTACCATGAAGACACATTCTTTTTTCGTCCGAGAACAAGGCTCGGTTCCATTGCTCTATACCCCAATCTAAGTGATCGTGGGCAAATTGAAGCCGAGCTTATCGGTGGGCTGCTGTCAATTTGGGTCCCGTGGCTGGCCTTTTTGGGGTCAAGTTTGCTTCTTTAAGTCTTCGTCTCACTGTCCACTCGCTGACAGCCCTCCCTTGAACTTCTCTGAGCCGCTGCTGGACGACAACAGCGGTCAGGTGTCGATTCTGGAGCGAAGTGGAGACAGTAAAACGGTCATCTCTCACAGAAGTACATCGCTGTCGGCCAGAACCTGGTCTTTGCACTAAGTTTCCAGTCTCCCTGAACCTCTTGTATACTTTTTATACACAAGACTGACTCAGATGAAGCTGACGAGCGATAGTACACTGAGACAACCCTTGCCGGATTAGGATGACGATTTGAGCGGCTTCTGCATGTGTGATTTCCATGTGATTTCTGTTCCTAGCGGCGTGAGTTATTGGACTAATGACAATTTTTTCACACGTGGCCCTTCTTTATAGGGTTTCTGGACTTCCAAACCATATTTTGTTTTATTTTAAATAATAATGACTTTTTTTACGTTCCATGACATAAGCTGAATAAGTTTTGGTTATGATATCAAAAGAGGTTGAAAACAATAAAATTACCTTTCAAATGATATACCACATTCTATAATTTTATTGCATGAAAGTTGCTAAAATTATTTTGAACAACCTTCGTTTAGGTGATTCTGGTTTAAAGCTCGCAAGTGTAGTTTAGTTTAGGTCTTAATTATAAATTAAAATGAATGTATTTTTTTAATATCTACGTACTAAATTTTGCTTTTTTCAGGAAACTATCCGCAAAAGTACTTACTAGATTCCTTTTTCCTTAATTTCCTGTAAAACGATTTGGTAATATAAATTTTATATAAAACGAAAAAAACATGAAAAATCGACAAAATTTCGGATTTTTTTTCGCGTTTTGAACCGCAAAAAAATCTGCAGAAAGAATGTATCTTAGATATATTTTTTTGAGGCATAAAATATTACTAAATGAATCAGAAGAGAGACAAAATTAGGATAAGCCCACCTTAATTTATAAAAATATATTTTTTACATTGAGGACATTGTATAAATGTCTATACAATATGAATAGTATGAATAATATAATATGAATTCAATATAATATGAATAGTTTAAACAATTTATATATATTGATAAATTACTGTTTTTGACATTGCCCTTCTTCAGTATGTCGCCTTCTGGAGCAGCCTGGTCGAGCTGTACCTTCCACTTGCGCACCATAAATTTCTTTCGTCACTCTACTTTCATTCATCCTCTCTACATGTAGTAACCACCGAAGCATTCCTTTTTCTATTATTCTATTGAACAAACTTTTACTTCTATTTATTTTTGTATCATGCGGGTAGATACTTAATGTTTTTTTAGTTTAGGTTTTATCAAGTGGTTTTATCTTATACATACACACATGCACACACCCTCCCTCACTTATCTCCACCTAACACGTAAAAACCTGTCACGCTTATTCATATTCAACACACACCTTTTCTTCATTGTTTTACTGAGTCTTGCGACTTTGTCATTATTCTATTTAAAACTTTCGTCCTAGTTATTAGTAATACACTAAAGCCAATTCTGAAGGCTTTAATTTTAGTTTTAGTGCTGTAAAAGCTTAAAATTTTTCAAATAAATTTAGCTTCTAGTCTTAAGGACTATTTTGTCGAAGAAAATTTAGTTTTGATAGCACTAAATCTAAAATTAAAGCCTTCAGAATCAGCTTTATTGTTAGCTAAGCATAGTTAAATCCGTAATTGGCAGTATCTGCAACAATATTTTTATGTCAACCTTTTTTGTAATGCTGTGGATTTTTGTTTATAAATAAATTAAAATTAATTTAATTATAGTCATACATCTTCTTTCAACCCGCAAAGATCCCGTATGTCGATATTTTTTGCTGTCATTCAAAGATAAACCAAACATACATTCTGATAAATAACCAATAAATATTCAGATATAACCACAGAACTTAATATAACTTGTAGACAGGGTTGATGCTTTCTAATTAATAAACTATCAACGAGTACTTCTATAATTGCCTTTATACTACACTTGCTCGGAAAGTACCTTCTTTCTTTGTTGAAAACGATGCAGAAAATACGTCATTACTGTCATACAAATATGCGGGCGGCAAAAGTGTATGAAAATTCATTGTTAACGTGCTTGAGCGGGCAGAAAAGTATATGCAAATCCATAAAGAATGAGCAAGTGGCCAAGTGGCCAGTATTATTTTGCGAACTCGTACATAAAACTCGAAAAATGATACTGGCCACTTGCTTTTCCTGCACATAATAAAAAATAAGAAGGAAATAAAAAGTGACAATCGCACGCGAGTCAGTCGGTTTCTTTTATTGTATCTTGATTAAAAGTAAAATTATACTATTTCCTCGCAGGTGTAGTATAAAGCACTATGTATCACTCGGAAGAAAGTGCGATTCCCAACTCGTGTGTATTGAGGCCCTTGGCTTCGCCTCGGGCCTCAAACTACACCCTCGTTGGTAATCTTCCCCTTTCTTCCCTCGGTGAACAATGTACTATTGTGTATGTAATGCACTGTACTGTAACAATGACTGTGTTCTTTATTCGTTTTATTGTTCTGTTAGCGGTGTCAATAAAATTGATAAGTAGAAATTTAAATCTATACCCATTGACGTACCTACGGTCAATCTCTATATCCTATAATAAAATAGAAGGGTTTGTCTGTTCAAAGAAAAAAAAATCATAAGCAGATTGTTTGAATTTTTCTTAAAACCCTAATAAAAATAATGTTTCAAACATTGTCTATTATGCTCACGATTCGATAAAAACGACTGAATGGATTTGGAAGGGATTTTCAAAGTTGTGTTGCTTTATATCCTTTACGCCTACTTAGACACTACTCAATTTGGGGTAACACCTAATTTTGCTCGGTCAAGAGTTCCGTTCCGTCATGACATGAGTCATACGTGAGTATAACCTAAGATTTGGTTAAATTAGGGTAATGGCATAAGTCTCTAAATAACTTGAAAAAAATTATCTTTCAGTTCAATATTTTTCAATATAATCCTTCAGTTAAATATTTTTCCACAAGACAGCACTACGTGTATCTTTGTACATTTATAAATGTGATAATTAATTGGTTCGGTAATGAGAAAGGCACTTTATACTGAGTCACCTATTAAAAAATTTAAGCGGATGATTTCGCAAAAGCTAATTATTGTTATGAAGAAAGTATACAGCCGGGTAGATTTTAATATAAATTATATTTATGGTATTACATGTCTAATATTTCTTCATAACAATGTAGGATAAGTTCTATCAGATGACGACAATCACAATGATCAACTCCCTTAAGAGCGCACCGAGCTTTTTACACAGTCAAACACGTTTTTATAACCCTTGTTTGAAATAGTACACAATTATATTAAAATCTAGGGAAATATATTGGTACTATTGTGTATATTTACTAGATTGTGCACACGATGGAAACACATTTTGATAAAGTTGGCTCGATTGAATAAATTCGCAAAGCTACCTCTTTTCGGGTATTTTTTTTTTCTATTTCCCTACTTTTTTATAAAAATAAGTAATTTGATATCATGATTCATTTACTAAAATAAAGTTCATAGATGACTGGAGCGTTTATACACGACAGTTTTTTATTTAAGAACAATATAACGAAAATAACAACGAAAAACATTGAAAAAGTGCAAAAGTTTGGTTATTATCTTTACTCTTTACACGTAAAGAAAAAGACAGAGACAAAGGCAAACGCTCGGTGCGCCCTTAAAGATAGTTATTTAATCAATTTAATTATAAACGTAAGCCTGTTTTTTATTTGCATTTTCGATTGCAATAGATGTGGATTTTACATTATTAATACAACGTATGAGTTGCTTGTATATCTCAGGCTCCATCTGTAATGAAGCATGAATATTTTAATTTAGTAATTATTGGAATTTCTTCACAAAATTATCATCGCTTAAGGCACTACCTCACTGCTGAAAACACACCAGCAGTGTAATCGATATCATACCGATTTTTGTCATGTACCCTTGCATGTCCCTCCCCATGATTGCATCGCTGGTTAGTCCGAGCTGTGATTTCTTGGCAGGGATGTTTTTATCCCTTTCGGTCACATCTGTTGTTTCATTGAGCTGTAGTTCTTTGCACTCGTTCACGCATTCTTCTCTGAAATCAAGACTTCTGGTGAGGGAACTGAAGTGATTTCCAAATAATTAGCCAAAAAAAATGGAAGTACGGACACCAGGATGACATGGTCATGGTTGTTAAAATTAAACGTATTTTTGTGTTTCTATCTGAAGAATAATTCATAAACTATTTGGGAAATAAAATTCAAGATAAATTTTTAGTCTTAAATAAACTAGGATCCTGGGTAATCGAAAATGATAAACATTCCATCTGTGAGTTGTGTGACTAACACAAGAAGCTTAAAACCATACTGAGGCGCTGACTTCCTATAAGAAGCCTACGCCAAAAAAATTGACTATCCAAATTCTTAACCTTTCAGGGGTAGTAGAGCGATACTGTTGAAGTTAAAAAAAAATGTTTGTCCTTAGGCAGTGGCTGCTATTTTAAGTGCCAGTTTGTACCAGTGTCTAGTCAGATTCTGACATAGTAATTCAGACACCGTTTATTCACCACTCATACTCATCGTCATTCCTCGGCCATTGACTTTAGCGTGCGGCTTTCCATAGAGCTTAGCACTCCAGTCTGGGTATAATACTTCTTGGACTAATCTATGAAAAAAAACAATTCCAAAATACTCGTAGACAACTGACCTCTCGCAAGAATTAAGCACGTGCGCGCAATGCAGGAACCGTCTGTGGCGTGCGACGTTGTGAGCGATGAGCGTGCGGCCACAGCCCTCCGTCGTCGCGCCCGCCACCACCCCGCACAGCTTGTCCCCGCACACCGCGCCTGCCCCCCAGTCACCCTGCACATACATTCACAATTAGCACAAGCTTATATCGTCATCTTGGTGCTGCATCAGCAGCTTTTGGAAAGGTCCAACTATATGTATTCAATCATGTACACCACCAATCATGTACAAGTACGCAATACGGAAATTAATAAATCGAGTTAATGTGTCCAGCGTCGAAGCATAACTGATGCGGCATCAGCTGCAATGATGTGGCCACGTCTCTAGAATGCCTAACGAGAGAGTGGCGAAGCGCATCTTCTTTTATGAACTCTATAAAGGCAAACGCAAACCTGGTGGCCAGTTTCTCAGGAACAAGGATGTTCAGAATAGGCATATGAAAAGATGCAACACTAAGCCCTTTAGTTGGGAAGCGTTGGCAGCAAATGGAGAAAGATGGTGCAAAAAACATTTGGAATTTTGAAGATTAGAGAAGGCGCGATCTAAACCAAAAACGCGAAGATCTTAAAAATAGACCGCCTTCGAAAGTAACGTACAACTATGAAAACAATATCCTAACGTGCCACTACTGCAAGGGCACTTTTACAGCAAAGATAGGGTAGGTACTCATATATTAGTCATTTAAAAGCACACCAGCGAAGCTCTTCCGATAAGCAGGAGTGAAGTTGCCGTAGTTGAAACCGGCCAGGGTGACATCATCATCATCATCATTTTCATTTCTTTCTTTTCAAAGGCATCATCCATAATTGTTGCCATCTCTTGCAGCTCATCCATCAATGAACTTGGTCTTCGGCGTAAAAGAGGCATTTCATAAGTAACTTCCCTAACTTCAGTGCACGTTCCCGCTCTTTTAAATCATTTAAACAACTGTCCATAAATAGATTGAATAGTCTTGGTTACGCTACACATCCTTGTCTAACTCCTCTAGAGATGTTAAACCAATCAGTGTATGCGCCATTAATCCTGATGAAAGCACTGGAATTCTGGTAGAGAGATTTCACAACCAGCACCTGGTGTCTACTCACTCCATACACAGACAGTGTAGTCCACAAGTCATCCCTCACCACTTTATCGTAAGTTTTTGGTGTTTTCCCAGACATTTTTCAGATATGCTTTGTAAAGAAAATATCTAATCCCCGCAATCCATACCTCTTCAAAATCCCGCTCGTACATTCAAATTTTTTTCTTCGGTTTATCCATCCCTCTCGTAATAACAACCTTTGCATACAACTTGCCAACAATACTAAGAAAACTTATACCATGGTAGCATTTTTCAAATTTTTTTCTTCGGTTTATCCATCCCTCTCGTAATAACAACCTTTGCATACAACTTGCCAACAATACTAAGAAAACTTATACCATGGTAGCTTTTGTAGTTTTGCTGCAAAACTTTTCCTTATATAACTGGAAAATGACAGCCTTGCACCATTGAACTGGAACAATCACGCTCATCCAGCACATACTAAAGAACCGGTACAGCAGGTTAGCCACCACGCCATCTCCTCCTCTTAGCATCTCTGAAAACCGTTTCGGTTCGAGATGACCACTTCCCTATATGACCACCTCTATCATACCCAGCCGCTTTCCCAGCTTTCATACCTTTCATTACCTGTACAATTTATTTCATACTTAGCACGCTTTCTTCATCGTTGTCTGTTTCACGACTGACACCTCGCACTCAAACATACTTTTGAAATAGTGTTAACAGCGTTCCAGTATTTTTCTTTGATTATTCAACACACATCCATCTTTATCTCTAATGACACCCAGTCTCGATGTCTGTGATTTTCCAAGATTGGATTTTTCCAACTTCCAAAATATTTCAATGTTGGCCCTAAAATGGTCAGAGAACTTTCTGTCACACTTTTCTTTCACTTCTTTCTTCTTTCTTTCGACAGTTTCTTTTTTAATACATTGTACCATTCCTTTTCTCTTTCAATAACCTCATCGGCTCTTGTAGCTTGTATAGCTAATAAGTCTAACTATGCTTTCTTCTTCTCTTCCACAATCTTTTTAACATCATTATCCCAACATTCAGTTTTTCTTTCTTCCAATATTTTTTCTAGATACTTAACAAACTTCGGTGGCTTCATCTATCATACCAACTGTCAACGATCCCTTTCCTTCAAATAATTTAAATTCTCTTTAAGTTTTCTTATATTCACCCTTGACTTCGGTATCCTGCAATCTTTCAACTGTTATTATCTCTAACATAGTTGTAGCCACTTTTGGCTGATGACGCCAATGCTTGAACACGCCATTAATCCGGCTCATCACTAGATAATGACCCGTTTCAACGTTCTAACGGTACACCTGGATACCGCCTCTTCTTTCTTTCTGATGGCAAATTTAGTGTGCAAAATAGTAATATAGATGTGCAAATTAAAATGTCCCTTATTTAAGGGTACACCGAGCGTTTGCTTTTGTCTCCTTCTTTTTCTATACGTGTAAAAAGTAAAGAAAATAACCAAACTTTTGCACTTTTTCAAGGTTTTTTGTTGTTATTTTCATTATATTGTTCTTAAATAAAAATGTATCGTCTATAAACGCTCAAATCATCTATGATCTTTATTTTAGTAAATGAATCAGATTATCAAATTACTTATTTATTTAAAAAAGTAGGGAAATAGAGGAAAAAATTACTCGACAAGAGGTAACTTTGTGAATTTATTCTATCAAGCCAACTTTATCAAATCGTGTTTCCATTGTGAATACTGTCTAGTATATATAGGTATATCCCCAATCATAGCAATATATTTTCCTAGATTTTAATTTAATTGTTTTCTACTTCAAACAAGGGTTATAAAAACGTGTTTGTATGTGTAAAAAGCTCGGTGCGCTCTTAAATGGTACTAGTACTCGTATGGTATAACCTATTGTTTCTTTACAGGCTGTGGGGCTGATCAGCAACTTCTGTCACGGGTGTTAATCCGTACCCCTATTATAAATGCGAAAGTGTGTTTGTTGGTTTGTCATTCTTTCACGCACCAACGGATCGACGTATTTTTTTTCATAGAGATAGTTTATGGAAAATGCAAAAATGCAATGCAATCTAAACTGCCTTACTCCAACCCCGTTAAAGTTCTACTGCTCTACCGGCAAAATCGAGCAAAAATTTAAAAACCTCCTGTATAAAATAGGCAATAAGGTACCATTTTTTAATGGTTTTTTCATCAGTATCGTGTCGTGTTTATTAATAACCCTGTATTATTTTTATAAAGGGTGGAAGGTTTTCAAAAGAGGGACTTGGATTTCAAGGAAACCAAGCACTTTTTAAAAAAAAATTTTTCCTTTATTTACTCTCCTTTTTAAACTTAGCCCTACAGTTATACCCCCTAAATCTCCTCTTTTATTAGGCACTTTGTTTTTTGAAGAAAGCCCAATTTTCGGTACGAAATCAATATTTTGTGTTATTTTTGTGTATGAATGAGACAACAATAACCTATCAGCAAATTTTATTTTTTAAGTGTCACCTGTAAAAAGATGTTATGTATCGTATCAGGATGGCATTTACCATGAAATATTTTTAAAGATTTAATTTTAGTCATCAAACTGACAAGAAAAACAAAATTTTATCCTAGATGTAAAGTTATGAATTCAAATTTCCAACAAAAAACAAATAATGGAAAAGCTTTTGAATAACAAGAATTATGAACTTATAAATCAGTACGCAATTTCATAGATAAGTACCCAATATTTACCCTCCTATTAGGCAACTCAGGAAACAAATGCAATGCGCTAGAAGAGTTTTGGTATGGCTTCCAAACAAAAATGCTAGAGCGTGAACTGGCGTGAACCCTTGCTTGATCTGGCTATTGCCGTTTTTATTTTCGGGAATTGATAGCTTAACAGTTGTTGTGTGATATGTTTATTGTCGTTTATGATCTGTGGGGGACGCAGGGTGGAAAATAATGTACAATCTGCAAATCCCCAAAGTATGTGATATCGCAGGCCATAAACGTATCACGCACACCTATTTCAAGCTATAACTAAGTTTCTAAAACTTAGTTTCACCTCGTTTTAAAATTTGCTTTGTCGTTAACTCTAACAACTGACAAATTAGCTTCGTTTCTGACAAATCTCTCAACTCAATTATATTCAATTTTAACCTGATGGCGTTTAGCGTTTCTGAAATTTTGCGTTTCTGGCATTCTGCGTTTCTGACATGAATTCTGACATTCTGCAAATCATCAATTCTGGTCAATGGCCAGATCAAGAAAGCATTCATAGTTACTACGACATTTGTGCTTGAAAGCCTTTCAAATTTGCTTTCTTTTCTTTGACTACTCACCGTACACATCTCAGCTCCCGTAAGGCAAAACCCACGGTCCATATCAGCGGGCGCACAGATCGAGGATTGGGCCACGAAAGCGTTAACGATGTGTAAGCGCGGCGCACGGCCCGTCTGATACTGCGCGCGCACGGCAAAACAAACACGCCCCAGCTCGTTGCACTCTCTACTATCCTCTTCCGCCATGCGTATCGGGGTCACGTGCGCCTCAGCCGGAAACGTGTCATTCAACTCGAGCAGCGCCAAGGCACCTGAATTGGCTGTTACGATGCGCGTCACGCGGCGTGCTGCAACGTCACGGTTCTCTCCGTTAGCGCGCGCTGCGGCGGCCCATGCCAGCATTTCACCCGAAACGTACCACGCGCACTCCACCGTGGTCAGCGCTGTGCGCTGCGATACGAGGGAAGCGGCGCAGTGTCTCCCATCCTGATGCTCTATTAGCAGCATAAAAGGCGCGGTATCGCTGACGTCATCTGCTGAAACTTGGGCCTCCCTCACTCCCCCCACCACTAGCAGCAGAAAAAGCGTGCTCCACATACCCGCATCAAGTCACCGTGCAATTTACACACGAAAAAATGATTTTGAAAACATTCACGCCATATTTTGTACGTAATTGATAAAACAATTTTGAAATTTTAAAGAAGTTATTGTGATGACATGAATGACACACGACGATTATCTGTCGATATGACAGCGTTGGTTTATGCTAGCTTAGGAACATCGTAGGAATTAAGAGGTAGAGTATTTTTAATATTTAGGTATTGTCTTTTTGCAGCTAAGAATTAAATTACCTACTACACAACAGTTAGTGCACGATTTGCTAAACTAGTGCGACGATGGCGACGAGCGGAGCAAGGAGGAGCGTGTTAGGTTTACATGTAAATGATTCTGGGGAGCCGAGCAAAGCAGAGTGAGTTTTTGCAGAAATATGCCTAGGCAGATTGTGATATGCCCAATTCTACGATATGCCGACGATATGCAGGTTTCACAAAAAACTGACAATAATAATTTTGTTAGGGCGGGCGGCCGCACACGTCCGGTTTCCTGACCGAGTTTTCTGATATGGAATTCAGATTTGGGATTACGTGAGCCGACCTCATGCGTATTTCTTTTTCATTCGGAATTTATACTGCTAATACGTACAGAGACAGCGTTGTGAACACTACTCGGGAAGATGGATTACAAAGAATTAGGTAAAAACACACCAATTTGTTGTTTCGCTGCGAGATCATTAGTATCACGTGTCCAAGAAAAAGAGGCCAATGAGCCAAAATATAATCGCCTCTATCAAAAGCAAATAAGGTCTTTGCCATTGTGCTGGACGGGTAATAAAAAAAGTTGCTAGTGTAGGCCATCCTCTTAATAGCTAAAATCTACTTTTTATGGTTCCGTACCTCAAAATGAAAAAACGGAAACGTTGTAGGATCACTTTTTTGGCCGTCTGTCTGTCTCAAGGGCGGGTCCAGGATTTTGATTTTGAGGGAGCCATTCTGACAAGGTTTATCACAAAGTAAATAAAAAGCAAATTTTTAGGTGCTTTTGGCAAGCCGATGTATACCTAATACCTATGCCATGTAAAAGTGCACCCAAATCGAATCGAAAAGTTAATTTAAATGTATGGAACTCCTCCTGTTTTGGGTGGGCCATGGCCTCATAGCATCCGCCAATTGTCTGTCTGTCACGACCCTTTTATCCGGGCCCCGTTTGAGATATCAAGTTTAAACTGATACCTCCTATTTCTGTGGTCTATGGCCCCATGTGCCCATGGTGCTGTAAAAAAATCAGGTTTCTAACTCGACGCGAAAAAAGTTATTGCACTTTACATAATCAAACTCTTGCAAATTTTTGACACTCGCAAGGGAATCAAAACCTATAGAGCACTTCCAGTTGACCTATTCCAGCCCCCCTATTCTGTATCTTTAGTTGCCAACTGAACGAGGTGCCTATCATCAAAAACATAGATAAAAACTGAAATTTCATAATTGCCTTTAGTGGGTATTGAACTATTAACAAACTGTGTCGTCACTTCAAGTGCGAACATATCCTTAGGACATCGGAATTCGATAGTATATCTATGTTTTTGATGATAGACACCCAGTCCAGAAGGCAACTAGAGATACATAATAGGCCCGCAGTTCTATAGAAACTTGAAATTACAGGTAGCTCTTATAGCACACACAAAGGAAAAAATTACAAATATTAAATTACTTAGGAGGTTATCAATGAAAATAGGCCCTTCTCTCTATTATTTTCGCTATTTTCTCCTAGTATTATTGATTTTTCAATGCATGTGCTCGTAAAGACCCACTTTTTATGCATCAAAACCGAACAGAAAGTCGATTATTTTGCCCTAGGGCTTTATTATTATTATTTTTTTTTTAATTGATTTACAATGGTTGGCTAACCTGCAGCCTTTCCTGTGTACCATAAATGTCATACTTTTTTTCCACTGTTTAACGGCTCTGGATACCTAATCCTATTGAGCCAATTACAATTTAAAGTTCACAAAATTATATTTGTTTTATTTCCTCACACTATGCATTGAAAAACGTAGTATGATACACGGGCGTAAGAGCAATAAATTACTCGGTTACGTTTAAAACACTCGCTACGCTCGTGTTTTAAATCGTCCTCGTAATTTATTCCTTTGCGCCCTTGTAGCATAAACTACTATTAAAGTTTCATATGCCTAGAAAAATCATTATCAATTTGTGGATATATTAATAATTTGCAATATTCCGCTAAACACTCTTACCATACTATTCAAAATGCAGACTCAAGCAAAGCCCGCCCTTCCGCATAAAACATGCACAAGCAAAGCAAGCAGCAATCCCAAGGATGCCTCGTTTAGAGGCGAAACACGTGTCGATAAGTTTTCTTGCTTATTATTTAAGATTGCTTTATTTTGTGCTCGTACTGCTTGCTTTGCTTGTGCATCTTTTATGCGGGAGGGCGGGCGGTGCTTGAGTCTGCATTTTGAATAGCATGGTAAAAGAGTGTTTAGCGGAACATTGCAAATTATTAATATATCCACAAATTCATGATCGACTTCCGCAAAGTAACGCTTTTTTCAGTAAATTTTAAATCATTAGCATGCGATGGCAACATACACAATCCATTGGCAATAGGGTTTTATTGAATAACTATTAAGTGAATTTTGAATTAAAGAGTTCTGTTTCGATTAATTAAAAAAAGGCGGGTTTTTCACAATCCGGCTGCGAAACCGCCCTTAATCGCAATAAATAACGATAATGACTTAAATTTTATTTTAAGATTTATTTTAAGAGACCACAGATTTCCATCTGCTACGATCCTGACACACCTTTTTCGACTATTCCACATCCATCTTGTCATACAAGCTCTTCTATTCCGAGTACTTTTGACATTGCCATTCTTCAATATTTCGCCAATTTGGTCAATATACGTCCTTGTAGGGCGGCCTGGTCCTCTAAAAAGGCCGTTTAGCATGAATCACATTATGATTCTGTTCTAATGCCGTCTCTTTTGCACGCGTGAAAAAACTCTGTCCTACTTTCAAATCAGTTTATGATTCACCCAAGTTAGCCTTTTTAGATCCCCTGTTCGAGCTCTCCCTTCCACATTCGTTCATCCTCTCTACGTGTCTACGCCACCAAGCTTTTTTTTTATAATATAACTAGCTTTTGCCCGCGACTTCGCCCGCGTTGATTGAGTTTTTGTATAGTCGTATCGAATCCGTGAATATTTTTAGTTTTAGTAATTGAACTGACTTTGATTTGGAGTATTTAAAGTGTTTTTGGTTCTCATCATCTGTAATTTGATCCCTATGTAAAGTGTTTTTGGCGAGGCCGAAGACCAAGACACGTTTCCGTCTTTGCCGAGGCCGAAGCCCGAGCCGTTTTGCAGATCGACACTATTTTTTGTTCTCTGAATTAATACTCTGCTAATGTGCCTTTGGCTGTCTTTGATAACTGATTTAATCCCCTAGTGTATGGCGAGGTTGAAGGCCGAGCCGCATTTCCAGTCGACACTATCTTTTGTTTTCTAATTAATTTTAACCATCTGCTCAAGTATCGATGGCGGTCTTTGACGAAGCCCAAGGCTGGGCTGCGTTTCCGAAAGACACAATTTTTTGTTCTCTGAATTAATCCTCTGCTAAAGGGTCTTTGGCGAGACCGAAAGCCTTGCTGCGTTTCCAAACGAAAAATTTTTTTTGGTTACTGATTTGATATAAAGTAGCGTATGTCCTATTTCAGGTCTAGAACTACATTTAAAGCAGTTTCAGCCCTATCAGTTCGGGAGGTACGGCGTGAAGATGTGCATCACTTTTCTATAGGAACTTGACACCCAATTGCCTCTGAACTGATTAATGGGATAAAAAGTGGTCTACTATGTCCTATTCCAGGTCTAGAACTACAATTGTGCAAAGTTTAGCCGAATCGGTTCAGTAGGTACGGCGTGAAGGAGTATCAGTACATCACTTTTCTATAGGAACTTGACACCCCATTGCCATCCTATGGGAACTAATTTATCGGATATAAAATAGCCTTTGTCCTATTCCAGCTTTAAAACAACATTTGTGCAAAGTTTCAACCCAATCGGTTCATCAGTTATGGCGTGAAAGAGTAACAAACATCCATCCATCCCAACTTTCGCATTTATAATATTAGTTGGATGTACCTAACATGAGAGGAGTGCATCCGCAAGACGAAAGAACATTAACTCATCCCTCAAATTTTTATGGACATCAAAACACTCATTTTCTATTCCTTTTATTGGATTTAGAAAGTACTTACGTATACTTGCATTGCATAGTTCACACTTGTCACTGTTCATATGACATGAATCCTCAAGGGGGTATCAGAGGTGTAACGAGTGTGAACAGTGAAACAGTCCACACTCGGAACACCCGCGTTTCACCGACGAGTATTACGTCCCAACGCGATGAGTGGTAAAGTTAACCCTTTTACCATTCTTCGGGAACAAAAACACGCTTTTTAGGGCATGTAGGTTTCCTTACGATGTCGTCCACGGTTCAGCAAGTGGTAAGTAAGAGCAAAGATTAAGAGGCCAGCGTTCTGCCCCTGACCTACCGCTGCTTTCATATGGCAAACATAGAGTTTCTAAATAACAGCAGTTGACTTTGGTTTTTCCGCTCCACTTTAAGGCGATATGCGAAAAAAATACGGGTGTTTCTTTTCTGTGTATTTCATGAAATACACGAAAAATTATAATCAGTTTCTGGTATTATGCATTTTGACTATATAATCTAGGATTTTGAAATTGGAAAATATGTTTGGATAAATTTTCCTCGATAGAAATAATTGTTGAAATGAGGTCTTCAAACAAACTTTTTCTCCTCGTGTGACGAATAGGAACCATAATACAGAACTCAAACATATTGTAATAGCTGTGTTTTAACAATATCTAAAGTTTTGATATTTGAAATTTTGCTAGCTATTTTAGTTTTTTTAATAAAAATATAAAACCAACTTTTTTCCTTTTTGTCCTGAACCCCCTCTCGCACTGTGCGATTTTTCGCTTGGAGTGACAGTGACAAAAATAAAATAAAATTTAAACCCATACCCAAACTTTGCAAAAACACATGCAGAATTTCAACGTTTTCTAGAGCTCATCGTATTATCATCCTTTTGCCGTTGAGTTAAAGTATACATTGGCGTCAGCTAGGGGTTGGCTTCTGTTGTATGTACGAGTAGATTTTAGTAACGGGAATAAATGCAACATGCACAAAGTATTACAAATTCGTCTCACATTTGAGAATAAACGTACGACTCGAAAGAACAGCAAATTGCAGTCCCCAAGAACTTTAGCCATTTACTTACTGAACTTTCTGAATTGGAATGCAAGCTCAATTTGAAAAATTGTAGGTAGTAGTGCTATATATTAGTTTTATTTTTGCAATGTAAGTATAGAAGTATGTACAAAGACATCGTTTTCTGAAGTGCAAGTCACAGTCCACACAGAACCCACGTTTTACAGACGATTATTACTTACTACAAATTATATCTTAGGTTAAATTGCGATGGATGGATAAGTTGAGTTGTATTTCATAGTCTTTAATAAGAGATTACATTTACAACGTTAATTTG
The DNA here is from genome assembly GCA_934047225.1 of Ypsolopha sequella. Taxonomy (NCBI): domain Eukaryota; kingdom Metazoa; phylum Arthropoda; class Insecta; order Lepidoptera; family Ypsolophidae; genus Ypsolopha; species Ypsolopha sequella. Next base: position 23,331,487 of record OW203997.1, read on the forward strand.
TAGCTTTTTTTATACTTCACTTGATGAGGGACATTCTTGTAGTAATATTCTTTACTATTTCTTTTATCATACAGCAATATATTGTTAACAACGTCATTCATTTTTTGATTTGTCATTCATTTTTGGCAAGGATATGCTAATGTCTTTTGAATCTGTGATTTCAAGAATGCCTTCTTCCCCTATAATATTAGTATCCACAGTTTGTAAAAATACTGTGACTTCATCTTGTCTGGTCCATTTTAAAGGAAAAATCTTTCTTGATCTTGTGCTCGGTTGTAAAAAGTGTCTTATAAGTCTCATTTTTGGTACTTTATCCCACACAATAGCTTTGTGACCACAACAAGTGATTTTTAATTTTACTGATGGTTCTAATAAGAAACCTTTCTCACAAAAACATATTAGTTTTATGCTGACATTCATGAATGAAACAGCATTATTTGGTTGGTTCTCACAATCACTGACTTGGTCTTTTCTTAAAAGTTTATCAAAAGAAATTGGTCTTTTTCGAGCTTTTGAAGATTCACCAACATGAAGTGACGATGATCTAGAATCATCCATTTGATATTTTTGTAACTTAAACTGGTTCAATCTAGTCTTGACAATTTTAAACGTTACAAAATCTTTTGCTTTTGTATTCTCGATATCAAATATAAAGTCTCCCGAAGTTGTTTCTAAAAAATCTATCGTACTTGTTTTTACGTTTTCCATGCTTTTTGAAATTATGTTGGTGTATTCTTTTTCGAATTCTTTATCAAAAACCACATCAAAACTTTCAGAGGGCGTCTTTTTTAAATAAACACCACATAAGTACTGCGTATGGTGCTTTCCAATTATTTCTTCTATTACAATTTTAATATATTTATCATTAGGATTCTTTTTAACTTCATCGACAAAAAACTTTTTTAATGATGTAATCTTATTGACAGCATTTTTCGCAAAATCTGACTGAATTAAATCAGTAAAACTTGAATATTGTCGGCATTCCCCATGTTTTTGGTCACTTTTAAGAGCATCTAATTCATTTTTTTTATAAAATGTAATATTTTCAGTTGGAATCGTATCAGACCTCTTTGGCAGGGACTTTGGCTGAACTTTCGATCCACCAACGATTCGTTTGACCCCTGAAAAAACAGTATCTTGTGTTTTTTACTGTTTAAATTCCTATTGTGCATTGAAAGTATTTGAAATTAAATGGATTTATTCATAATTACTAAAGAATTTGCTACAATTACTTTTCTCTGCAATCATAATAAGTAAAAGAATAACATGGGAGTACAAAGCAATGAAACAAATAAATACCTTGGTACCTTTTAAATAAAAAACCGGCCAAGTACGAGTCGGACTCGCGCACAAAGGGTTCTGTGCATATGTAAATAATCTATGGTAAATAATTCCACTTGCAGTTATGATTCACCAACTAAATTTGACACTTACGATGTAGATGTAGAAGAGTTCAACTTTATGTATCTAAAGGGTCCAATTAAATTGGTCTTTTATAACTTCCTAAATAATTAAATATTGGTAATTTTCACATTTTTCTATACGTGGTTCTATAAAACCTACCTGTAAATGAAATTTCAAGTTACTAAGTCAACTGGAAGTGCCCTATAGGTTTTCATGGTGAGCAAATTTGTATGAAATTGATAATGGTGTCGATTCGTTTAATAAAGGTTATCGGCCCAAGCTTTTGAAGAAATATAAAGAAGAAAATAATCAGCGTTAATTTTATTATGATGAAATTTGACGAAATTGTTCGTGATGGCTGGAGATGGAACTTTCCCTGTATTAAAAACTTTCCTTCTTCGGTGTCCACCGATGTACGTAGGTATTTTCCAAAGTAACGACTTAACTTATTTGACACGACTTACCTTATTTTAAGCGTCCTGTCTTTGTCTTTTCGATAAAGAAAGAAAAAGACAGACCGCTTAAATTAAGTTAAATCCTATCAAATAGGTTAAAGCGTTTTACACCGAATCGACACAATTGTCAAATGCAATAAGTTTTTTTTTTTGGGTTGAGTTTTTACAGCACCATAGGGCCGTAGACTTCTGTAGGAGGTATCAGCTTCAACTTGATACCTCACACGAGGCCCGAGCAATGGGGTCTTGACAGAGGGACAGACAGACAGACAACAAAGTGACCCTAAAAGGGTTCCGTTTCAATTTAAATTTTGGGGTACAGAACCATAAAATGGATAACGTAAGGCTTGTTTCAAATACCTCGAAGAAATAAAATACTGATTCGCCAAAATTATATAAATTTATTAAAACTGTTGAGTTGGAACAGGCAGAACAACAATATAGGTACATTTTATCTAAAAAAAGAAACAGTTTCACATATTATTGTAGGACTCTTCGTTTAACAGTCGCAACACTGAGCTATTTACTGTGTCATCTGGAGAATTTTGCACCTCAACAAAGTCAATTGTACCAAAAATTTCCTCAATGATACTTTCTCGATACGTCGAATCTAAAATTATAAAACTTTTGTCAGTTGTTTTATTACCTTTCATACAATTGTTTTTGTACTCCCACGCATTTAATTTACTCGTAATTTCAGAAACACTGTGTATGACTTACCACCATCAGTTGTAATAATAATTGGAGAAGAGCTTTTGTCAATTACCTGAAACAAGTTAAAGTTGTGAGGAGCTTTACCAAAGACTAGACTTTGAAGTAGAGTTATAAATAACTTCAATATTATAATTTTAATCATAGGTTATAATTTTTGGGAAAATACGTTTGAAACTAAATTCATGATGCTTTATTTGCTGAACCAAGGGTATTGAAGGTGTAGATAACGTTAATGCATTTAACTGTTCACTGTAACGTGTTTAGGTGGTAGAGGTGATGCCGGGCTCGACTGTGGAGGTACCACCATCTTACTTGGAAACCCCCTCGAAGTAATTCGGGGGAGAGTAAGAGGACAGCTCACAGGCAAAAAACCAGGAGACCTACCATGCCTGGGACCGATAGATGGCGGTATATCCATCCCTAATAGCCGGGCCTTATATGGAACAGACTGGTGATGGGCAGAGGCGTCACTGGTGCGAGGGTTCCGGCACCGCGCTCACAAACCCGCCTGCCCAGCATGTGTGAGTATGGGCAATTCTTCCAGGATGACCGCCGGGAGTGGGAAAGTCCTGGAAAGGCTTATGTCCAGCAGTGGACGAACTAGGCTGATGGGTGGATGGATGTTAACGTATAACTGTTTATGCATTATATCGCTTACAGAGACTCTGATTTGTTGCCTATCATGGCTATGTATTATTCTTTTGGGCCCGAGATATATAGAATATTTGTCATACAAAAAAAAAGTATTCGTGCCATCTGCAATATTGCACCGACAGATTTATGTAGGCTATTTATGTTTTGCTAAACATAGTCTCTGCATTTACGAAATAGCATGTTTCGAAAAATCCCACCAAGACTTGTGCTCAAAAAATTCTAACACCCGTTACCCTAAACAATCTCAAACTTATTTATGCCTAAGAAGTACTTGAAAAGTACTTGAAATTTTCAACAGGTTACCTGATACCCTTAAAGAACTACCTACTGGCTTATTTAAGAAAAAGTTAGTTTAGTTGGTTGTCTGTAAAATGTTTTTATTCTATTAAAGAGTTTATAGATCTTAGACCTAACGAGATTATTATGTAAAAATAATATAAAATATTTTTTTTAAGTAATAATATCCTGAATATTACCTGCTCTAATATTATATAATCTTAAAATATAAATTACGACTGTTTGAAATGTTTCATACCTATTTGGGCAAATTGTGCTGAACTGTATAACAACTTATATACCACGTCTCATCTCATCTGTGTTAACTAGTCACTAAAATGGAGTGCGACAAATGCAAATCGAAAATAAAATCAGATGAACTGTTAAAATGCAATACATGTTCCATATTGTTGCACTACATATGCGCAGGATTGGATTTAGCTGCCTTTAAAAGAATCCTTCCTATGAATAAGTCGAAATGGAAGTGCGAAAGCTGCAAACCGACAAAAATTGGAAGCCCTGTTATTGTGATTAATAAGGGAGACGAAGATGCGGGAGCAATGTCCTCAATAATAAACATAGACACAGAAAACCTAATGAATCTTATCAATAGGAGGTTTAACTCGTTAAAAGATTCAATTGATACCCTAAAGGTGGAAGTTAACGTAAAGCTCACTCAGCTCACTGACACTGTTAGTTTATTCGACCAAAGAATTTCAGCAATGGAGGCACGCATTGAGTCGATCACCGATACAACGAAGAAACTTACAGCGGAAAATGAGTCACTTTTAAAGACGGTCGAGTTTATGAAAATAGAATTAAATGACCGTGACCAAGAGCTGTTAGAGAATGATATCGAGATCTCCGGGATACCTGAGATGAAAGAAGAAAGTGTTGGCCACATCGTACATCTAGTGGCGAATAAACTTGGCCTGAGTATCGACGAACGTGACATCGTCAATGCCTCACGTGTGGGGCCCGTCCGACCCGGCGGCCTTATGGAGGGGGGAAGCGGTGACAGCGCCTTTGCGGGGCCGCGCCCGCGCCCTATCGCGGTGCGGCTTGCGCGACGTGCGCTCAAAGATGAGATGTTGAGTGCGGCGCGCGTGCGTCGCGGCGCCACAACTGCAGACTGCGGCCTACCTGGACCTTCGCGTCGTTTTTACATAAATGAACGGCTGACAAGAGCGAATAGATGGCTTTTTAATAAGGCTCGAGAGGAAGGCAAGCGTCGTGGCTGGCGGTTCATATGGACGAAGGAAGGACGAGTCCTTGTACGTCGTGAACAAGGGAAGGCTAGTCATCGCATCAGATCCGAAACTGATCTTACAAGTGTTTTTGGCCCAGAAAAAGTTGGCACGGAAGTTCTCACTACTACTTGACATTTTTCAGTATAGTTATATTTGTTCTTCATGTTTCTACTACAAAACGTACCGTACAAAAATAGCTGTAACCATTAGTACTCGTACAATTCAAAAAGAGTGTAATGAATATTTAGGTAGTAACTGTTGTAATAAAAGCAATTTAAAAATTAACTTGCTATTTGAAGAAGTTATATTTCAAGAATTGATCGTTTTTCTGTTGTTTATTGTGTTTACTAGCTTCGAAGTATCTTATTTAAAGTTTCTTAATAGGCATAATGTTTCTGTAGTCTTACTTGTTTTTTACATTCAACGGCAATAATAAAAATAAATATTTGCGGCTTGGTTTTTTGAACGTTCGGTCCTTAAACACAGGCCAAGATGAATTATTTGTTACGATTAAAAACCTTAAACTGGATATTCTGGCGCTGAATGAAACCTGGGTTAAAGAAGGTTCGGAAATGATTGCTCCCAAGATTCCTGGCTATTCACTTAAACTCAAAGCTAGATCAGCGGTAGATAGGGGTGGCGGGGTTGGTTTTTATATTCGAAGAGGTGTCCGTGTAAAAGTTATGGACTATCCTAGTTCTATATTAGAACAGATGTGGTTACAAATTACTATAGCTGGATCCAAAATAGCCATCGGTACCGCGTACAGGCCGGAACAAGTTAACCGCGGAGTGGCTATAGACGCGTTAACGGAATCGATTACTACTTTCTCGTATTGTAAATATATTTTCTTGTTCACGGACTTTAACACAGACCTTATTCCAGATTCTTATGACGCTAGGAGACTTCAAAGTTTCTTTCATCAGCTTAATTTAAGCCAACTAGTAAGGGAACCAACGAGAATAACTGATAAAACGAGAACCCTCTTAGATCTTGCTATAACAGACATCCCTAGCAAGGTGAAGAATATTAATGTGTTGCATAACCCATCACTGAGTGATCATGGTATGGTTTGGCTAGATGTTGACATTAAGAAGCCAAAACTAGCCGCACGTTTTGTAATAACCCGCCATCTAAAAGGAATGGACAGGGAAGCATTTGAACAAGATCTTCTTAATATACTGTGGTACAACATTCTAGATTTAGACAATGTCGATTTAATGGTGGATCTTTTTAATGATTATATTACTCGCTTATTTGACGCGCATGCGCCACTTCGGAAAGTAAAAATTATTGACAAATCCAAGCCCTGGATTACAGACACGGTTCGGTTCATGATGTGCTTAAGGAATGAAGCTCTAAGCAAGGCTTACAAAAGTAAAAAAGATAGTGATTTGAAATATTACAAAAGTTTGAAATGTCTTGTCAATTCAACAATAAGTAAAGAAAAAGTCGCCTACTTCAAATATTACGTAAATAATAATAAAAATAATCCTGCCAAAATGTGGCAACATTTCAAAAAAACATCCCCTTTTTACTCTAAACAATCTATTGACATCCCTGCTGAATTAAATGATCCCCAAAAAATTAATCAACACTTCTTGAATGTGCCTGGAAATAACAATGTCAACCAACATTTACTTAACTCTTTTGAAACTTCTAGATATAATGAAAGCTTTTTTACTCTTACCCCGGTACATCAGGGAGATGTCGAAAAAATTATCTCTGCTATAAAAACTAACGCTAAAGGTCATGATGGTATCAACATTGAAATGATAGAGTTAACATTACGCTGTACACTGCCTGTTTTAACTGCAATAGTAAATAAGTCAATCGCAACACAAACATATCCTAAAAGTTATAAGATGGCTGTTGTAAAACCATTACCGAAATCAAGTTATGTCAGTGACTATAAAGATTTACGCCCGATAAGTGTATTACCAGTTGTGTCCAAGGTAATCGAAAAGGCTGTACAAAATCAAATAACCAAGTACTTAGTTGACGAGAACATAATTCCAAATATACAGTCAGGCTTCCGGGGCGGTCATGGAACTGAAACTGCGCTTCTAAAAGTAACAGATGATATTCTTGCTGCTTCCGATAACAAATTACCAAGTATCTTGGTCCTACTAGACTACTCGCGAGCTTTTGATTGTATAAGTGTGGAACTTTTGATTGCAAAACTGAAATACTACGGGTTTTCTAGTAATACTTGCAAATGGTTTCAGTCATTCCTATCAGGACGTACTCAATTTGTGACTACAGTAAATGATAATGGAGAAATTTTAAACTCTAATCTGTCAGAATTAGTAAGAGGTACTCCTCAAGGATCTATACTAAGCCCTTTGCTTTTTACACTTTACACTGCTGACATGCCAACATTACTAAAGCATTGCCAGTGCCATCTTTATGCTGACGACACTCAAATCTACTATTCGTTTAATCAGGCAGATATTGCATCGGCAGTCGTAAAGATTAATGATGATCTCAACAACATATGGAAATGGGCACAAAAGAATTGTTTAGTTCTTAATCCACTTAAATCTAAGTGTATAGTGATGGGAACTACTCACCAAATAAAATCTGTCTTGGACCAAGATCCTAATATTACAATAGATAAACAAAAACTTCCATTTGTAAAAGAAGCTCGGAATCTTGGTGTACTTTTCGACGAGGAACTAAAGTTTCAATCTCATACACATGAAAAAATTAGAAACGCATTCTTTAAGCTGAAAGTTCTTTATGGGATCAGAGATTATCTAACAGTAGATGTGAGAGAAACTTTGGTCGATCTTCTGATTCTGTCACCTTTCAACTATTGTAGTGCAGTTTACGGCCCCAGGATATGTCAGAAAACAGCGAAGGCGATACAGAGAGTGCAGAATGCGTGTGCGCGTTTCTGTCATAAAATACCGAAGCGCGCACACGTCACTCCATACCTCAATGAACACAAAATTCTGAACATGGAAGCAAGAAGGGAACTGCATTTAGCTTGCCTTACCTACAAAGTAGTCTGGACCAAGAGCCCAGAGTATCTTTTTAACAAATTAAAATTTAGAAAAGTCGTTCATTGCATCCAGACAAGATCAAAAGATCTCAACTTATTATGTATCCCTAAACATAAACTTTCTGGTTTTAGAGGATGTTTCACTTATAGAAGTGCTAAGATTTGGAATAATTTGCCTCCACCAATAAGAAATAAACTTATAACAGACAAAACGTTTAAACTTAAATATAAGGAAAAACTACTTAAGCAACAAAAGAAATTTGAAAACTTGAAATGTCCTGGAAAGTACATGTTTTTACGCTGATATGCTTGTTGTCTATATTATTTTACTTTGTTAATAGTCGCTAGATGCATAATTACATACACTTGGTCTTTTTATTTATATTTTTTTGGTCATTAATTGCTATAATTTTGGTCTAAAAATTGTGTTATTGTTTTTTTATTTTTTTGTTTTTACTCAACTTATTTATGAGTGCTATCTGCTGCGTGCACAATTATCTCTCATTTTTATGTATAATACAAAAATATTATATCAAATGTAAAAAATATTAGTGGCATGGGAATAGCTGAAAATCAGCGTTATCTGAAAATTGTTTCAGATGGCATATAGCTGAGTCTATTTCCATTTTCGGGTAATAGTTTTAAAAATAATATAGTTGTAGTACACCCCACCGCCGGTTTACTTGTATTGTATACATTGTAAATAGTAAGTAAGCTCGACCGATTGATTACCCGAAATAAATATTTTTTCTTTCTTTCTTTCTTTACATATATTATGTCTTATCATATATATAATATTATATCGTCAAGACATGAATCCTGGAGGGTGTCAGAGGTGTTCCAAATGTGAACTGTGAAATGCAAGTCACAGTCCACACTCCGTACACCCGTGTTTCACCGAAAATGATTACGTCCCGACGTGATGGGTGGTGAGCCCTATCGCCGAACTTCGGGCACAAATACAAGCTTTTTAGGGCATGCAGGTTTCCTTACGATGTTTGCCTTCACCGTTCAGCAAGTGATAAGTAAGATGAAATACCTATACTATGCACATAAATTCCAAAAAATTCATTGGTGCATGCCTGACCGGGGATCGAACCTGGATCTCAAGATGGAGAAGCCAGCGTTCTACCGCCTGAACTACCGCCGCTTAAGACTGTACATAGTGTACATGAGTCTCAACAACGCCAGACTTTTAAGGATTCGTTTGAAGAAATTCGGACTCTCCTTGTATTTAAAAAAATATATTTGATTTATTGATCTTTTATCCAGGGATTCTACTTATAAACAAAATATTAAGAATATTAAGATCAACTGTTTTTTTTGTTTTTTCATTTTCAGGTAATAGAAATATGAAGGTATTCTACTTAAATCTAATATTTTTTCCCTACAAAATATATCAGTATTATCTAAAAACACACCAATTTGTTATTTCGCTGCGTGATCATTAGTATTACGCGTCCAAGAAAAAGAGGCCAATGAGCCAACATATAATCGCCTCTATCAAAAGCAAATAAGCCATTGGACTTGTTCTGCTGGACGGGTAATAAAAAATTGCTAGTGTAGGCCATCCTCTTAATAGCTAAAACTACTTTTTATGGTTCCGTACCTCAAAATGATAAAAACGGAAACTTTGTAGGATCACTTTGTTGTCCGTCTGTCGGTCTCAAGGGCGGATCCAGGGTTTGATAATAGAAATAGAAATATGAAGGGATTCTACTTAATTACAATTTTTTTTTCCCTGCAATATATTTCAGTATTAGCTAGAGACACACCAATTTGTTGTTTGGCTGCGTGATCATTATTACGCGTCCAAGAAAAAGAGGCCAATGAGCCAACATTTATAATCGCCTCTATCAAAAGCAAATAAGGTCTCTGCCATTGGACTTATTGTACTGGACGGGTAATAAGAGAAGTTGCTAGGGTAGGCTATCCTCTTAAATTCTAATACAACATAAAGTTATTATTTACGATACGAAACAATTAAAACGCTATGAAACATTTTCTACTGGTATTTTTTTAAAACGTTGCGAAGGTCTGTTATATAAGGTTAAATAATATTAGTTGGCGAAACTCAAAACATAAGTAGTACTAGTCTACATATATGAACAATTGTTTGTATGGGAGCTAAGCGAAATAATTAAAATTTGTTTTCACCTTTCCATACTGGACCAGTCAGCTGATCGGGGCAATTTGTATGGGAGGAAGAGAAAAAAAGTTGTGAATTTCGCTTAGCTCCCATACAAACAGTTGTTCATATAAACTAATACTACCTATGTTTTGAGTTTCGCCAAATAATATTATTTAACCTTATAGACTAACTTATCAATCAGTCTTTTGGCTGATGAAACTGCGGAACTATACTGTTATATGAAAAAAATCGACTTACTTCCTTCTTTGTTTTTTTAGATCCCAAATACGCCGACTGTCCAGAAGGCGCGGATCCCGATGATTTAAAGTTAACGTATGCAGATTGTAATATTTTTGAATCGACAGAAGAGACACATTCATTGTTAATGGAATTTTTCACTGCAATCTGGGCAAGTTGTACGTCCGCCTGAGGGTAAAGATGTTGATGTAGAAGAAGGGAAATAATAACATACAATGCAATTTTGTCAAATGTTACCTTTTTTAATTTATTTCTTGGTGTATCTTTCTTTACGATGATTTTTTTCGGTGGTGAAAATGCTTTAATTTTACAAATACAGTTATCAGGTCCAGATTTACAATAACATTTGCCACCCCAACGAGTGCATGGATTCTGGAATAATTGTTTGTTAAATTATTGTTACATACGGCTTGAACACTCACGTGTGATTGTTGTTGACTATATGCCAACCGTCAACAACAATCACACGTGAGTGTTCAAGCCGTATGTAATAATTATTTAGTATGTCAGCTCACGCGAGTTTTAATAATTGTTTGTTAGTACTGATTTACAGTTTTGCTAATAAATGGAGCAATAAATATTCAGATATCACTGTAGACAGGATTGCTGCTTTCTAATTAATAAACAATCTGCGAGTACCTACTTCTACAGAAGTAAACATCAGTCGGTCGGTACAAAGTGCACAGTTTAACTTTGTTTTTCTTGTTAAGAAGTTTAATGTGGGAATTATATCCCACACACTACAGGGACCCAAAATAACGTAAGATACTTTATTTTAAAGTACGGTTGGCAACCCTAATTGCCACATACCAAAATCTTTTTCAATTTTTAACTTCTAAACAAGAAATACAACATTAAGTTATGCACTTTGCGCTAAGCGACTGATGTTTAAACTTAACATTATGTAAGGCGACGCGATGACGCCTACTTGAATAACAACTAATGGTATCACCTACATAACTTGGCTTAGCAAAGAGTCGTCATCATCACATCGCATCATGGCTCATACATGCATGACCTAAGGGTTGGTTAAATTAGGATCGTGAATGGTATAAAGGTCTTTTAAAACAAACTGCAGGATGAATTTTTCAAATAAAGCAGCGATAAACAGACATACAAAATCTCGATTTGCTCAGTAGTGTCCTATCACTAAGCCAGGTACTTCGAGAGCTGTCATTCTAATCAAGCTATATTTTACAAACTATGAATAACTCTTTGAATAACTTGAAGAAAATTATCCTACAGTAGTTCAATATTTTTCCACAAGACAGCGCATTGTGTATCTACATCAAAATACCTTTAACAGTGTGATAATGACAAGTTTGGACATGTAGAGAGGATGAATGAAAGTAGAGTGACGAAAGAAATTTATGGTGCGCAAGTGGAAGGTACAGCTCTACCAGGCCGCCTTATGAGGACGTATGCTGATCGAATTGGCGACATACCTACTGAAGAAGGGCCATGTCAAAAGTACCCGGAGTAGAAGATCTTGTATGACTAGATTGATGGATGTGGAAGAGGTGAAAAAGGTGTATCTAGATCATGACAGATAGAAATATGTAGTTTCTGCCTACCCCTCTGGGAGATAAGCGTGGATATATGAATGTATGTATGTAAGTATTCCAGCAGGATTATTATCAGGGAGCCGTATCTACTTTAACATCTTCATTGCAAAGTGTTCAGAACAGAAGCTAAATTATTTTGGAAATAATTAAGTTTTGACAGCCCTAAAACTAATATTAAAGCCTTCAAAATCAGCTTTATTACATAATATACAGGATGTTAAGACGATAACCTTTTTCCTTAAAACGGAGTGTTCTAACCATTGATATGAACAACTTTTACTATGAGGCCAACCCTTAAATCGCAAAAACAAAATCAGCTGTTTATACATTTTGGTCGAGAGGTACCTGTTTAACTTTTCTATTGAACAGCTGATTTTTTTTTCGCGATTTCAGGGTTGGCCCCATAGTAAAAGCTGTTCATATTAATGGGTAGAAAACCCTGTTTGAAGGAAAAAGGTTATCAAATCAACAACTAGTTTATTTCTTTCAACATATCTTTGTATCCATAAAAATATATAACAAATGCAAGATAATACGTTTAGTAATTTGCGTCACGTCAATATTGACCCGACTACACCGGCGACATAAAAAATATATATATTATCATTACATGCAGCTTTAACACTCACGTGTGATTGTTGTTGACTATATGCCAACCGTTTCACCGACCATCCTAAGAACGACACTCGCCTTAACAATGCTGAAATGGTATCGGTGAAACGCTTGACATATTAGTGAATGAAAAAAAAATTGCCTATTGTTTATTTTTGTACATTTTTCTCAAAATTAGGGGGGTGCAAGCACAAAATAACCACTTACAGAATGCTTACTCCGCATAACTAGCGAAAACAGGCGCACGCACACATATACGCGTACGTACGACGATCTCGATGATACTCGGGTGAATGCCAATACGAAATTCTGCCGAGATCATCGTACGTACGCGTCTATGCATGTGTGCGTCTGTTTTTGCTCCGTCGTCGAGTCGGCCTTCTGGTAGTATCTATTTTGTGGTGCAAGTGCATCCACTTGCACCCTCCTCCCGGCGCCTTTAATTGATTCGGTGATAAAAAAAACTATTATTATAGTGAGTACGCTTTTTGCAATATTTCACAACATTAATGCAATAAATATTTGATTTGAATTTGCTGAGTCCCCTATAAAAAGTTTCACGCAGACGAATTCGTGGGCTAAAGCTAGTTATTGAAGTAAATGTAGGTACTGCCGAGCAGTTTATAATGGAAAATTTGAGGATAAGTGCAAGAGTTTTTTTATAATAATATATGATAAATGTTCTACCAAATGCCGACAGTCCCAAGAATCAAGTCCCTAAAAGCTGGTAATTTGTAATCTGTTAAATTCTAAACGTATACCTGTTTTTTATTTGCATTCTCGATTGCAATAGACGTGGGTTTTATATTATTTAGACAACGCATGAGCTGTTTGTATACTTCAGGGTCCATCTGAAATAAATTAGCATGAATATTTTTAATTTCATAATTATTGGAATTACTTTACGTAATCATCACCGTTTAAGGCAATACCTCGCATTTAGTTTTGATAGCACCACCAACTATAGTCAAATCCAAATTTTGTTTTAAAGTAGTGAGTATAAAATCTTTGAGTATCATCCTGGTCTCGCCATCTAACTTTCCATTTTTACTAATTTTTAGGCATTTTAGAACAGCCTCGGCGGCTGCTTTGCCTTTTAAAGTCTGTGTTTGACTTTCAAGGACGTTAAACATGTTCTCAAATACGTTATCTAAAAATTTCTTTTTTACTCCCATACAGACACAATCAAAATCGTTCCCATCTGCTTCAAATTGGCACCTGGGACAATCAGCACATAACTTCCTCATCGCTTCAGTGTCAGTATATCGATGACATTGTAAACATTTAAAGTTCTGTTCATCAATATCCGTTTGTATTTTTGTGATTTCCGCATTAATGGATTTTAGTTTGAGCTCAGTTTTCTCTTTGAACTGTTCGCCAGTTTTTTTTATGAGCTCAGTCTGTTTTACAATATCGTCTTGCTAAAAAAATAAATAAATTTAATAATATAATGTAAAATGATTAGTAAAATTTTCATATAAATCTGATATTTTTAAAACAATATTCACCTCTGTTCTAAGGTCTTCATTTTCAAGTCTCTTGCTCAAAAGTAGTCTAGTCAAATTCGTAAGGTCTTCTCTGGCTGTTTTCACGAAACGTTCTCCCTCTAATTCTGTTTTTCTTCTATGAGTCCGTTCATCAATTATTTTTTTCTGCAGTACTGAGATTTCACTCCCATAATTATACAAGGTTTTCTGAAAAAAAGCCGTATGTTCATAATAGTATAAGAAACTAAATATACATTCTAATAAGCTATGTAGTACGTAGATACATAATCAACTCACTTTATTTACTACATTGTTAAAATCAAAACAATTCTTTGCTGCTTCTGTATTCTTCTTGCTCTTCTCAATTCTGCATTTGAGGGTCTTAATTTCTGTTTCTAAACAAGTTGCATCACTTTCCTTTTGCTTTTTCTTTTCCGCAATTTCCTTTTCGCACTTGGCAATTTCAGTTAATTTCATTTGCAACTCGTTGAAGTTTTTTCTCCATTTCGCTATGCCTCTATCTACTTCTTGGAGCTTGAATAGTTCAATTGGAATGTTTTATTAACTATAATATTTTGTCATATCAATATCATAACGTTCTAGATAAACGGTCACTAAATAAAAAAAAACTACATATTTAAGAAAATACCTCAGCAACCAATATTTTCTGTCGTTCTTGGCTATCGCATAGTTTCCTCTTATAATCTTGCTCCATGATATGCCACATTCCATCTGCCTCTTTTAAAAGTTGTAAGCCATCTTTTTCCTTTTTTTCTAACATTTCAATCTTCTGTTTTAACATTTTTTCCTTTTCTGCTAATTCTTTCAATCGTATCTCAGTTTTTCGATCGTATTCTTCAGCCTTAAAATATTTTAAAGAAATTCAGTAAAGACAACTAATAAATCAAAAATCTGTGGGTTAAGTGAACGTTGAACACATTGTACTCATAGGTTTCATCAACGTAGATACAATCTGTTTCAAATTAACCTTATATTTAACATACATTTTCACATTTGTACGCCATACATGGCACATCATGGATTAGGACTTAAGTATTGTGACATCTTATTTACCTGTGTTGAACAAATAAATAATTTGAATTTGAATTTGAACCTTTGCTAGACTTCACACACAAATTTTCAAAATATTAAAAAAAATGTTGCGTCTGCGTAGATTTTCGGAAGGTACCCGATTAGTTGGAACTAGCTGTTGACAGTTACATGGAAAATATCAACTCAGTCAACTCATATTAGCGGTGCTTGAGTTGTGTTGTAGAGAGCATATAGACGCCGAAGCTTTGATAAAAGAGCTTCCGTATTTTTAAGGTACCCTTAAAATACTACTTACCTCGCTAACTCTGCTGAGAACTTTATCTAGAGACAACGGATCTTTTTTAAAAGAACTATTTGATTCTTTTCTAACTTCTTTTCTGGGATGCTTTGTACCATGGTTACATTGATATTCAGAATACAAAGATTCGCTCTTCAAAGGTTTGAGAGACCAGTTGCCTGTTTTAAATGAATCACACGGGGACTTGGCATCAGGCAGATCAATATTAGAAGAATCGTTCGAGCAATTTTCACAAGTGTCACAGCGAGAGTTCTGAGTTTTGAGACCAAGTTCTGGCTTAGTTTGATGATGATTTATCTTCTTTTGAACTTTAGAGCGATCGGAGTTGCTGCTAAGCAGACGTCGTTTTCTTTCAATTTGAGGTTCCGCCTCTGTAGAAAGAGAGGTAGTTTGGGTACGTCTTCCAGGTGAAGACGTGGATGATTCGCGAGGGTACGTTGAATCTGGTGACGACAGTTCAGGTCCTGATGATGCAGTACGACCTTTGCTATTGTTGCGTGTTTCCGGGTTACTGGATATGGCAAAAGCGGACAAAGCTGATGAATTAATTCATGAATAAACAATTTATTGCGCAAAAATAAGAAAACAAAATAAATACAAAGAACAGACAGAAAGCAAGCATCCACCCTTATTATTCCTACAAACTATTTCTTCCATTCAACAGACGAACAAGTTTAGTCAGTTTTTTTTTAGTTTTTAACTTAGTCAGTAAGTCATTCAGAGAGAGGGGAGGTGAAATTTTTTCAACTTATATTTAATCTTTGATGGTTTGGGAGTTAGATAGCACTATTGCTATGGGATGTTAGCCAAGTTGTGATATATCTACGAACAACGAGTTTATGAAAACATACCTTCTGTTACGCGCATTACGGTTGGTTGTGATTCTATTGGCATTTCTGTCACCATTTCTTTGATTATTCCTTTCTGGAGTATTTGCGACGAAACAAGCCACCTTGCTTGTGATAGGGATTACTGTATTATTCAAATGTTCATCGTATCTCTGATCTTCATTTTTACAAGATCGAGTTGCTTCCTAAACAATAGGTTCTTACATCAATCATATCTTGAGCTTTTTATTTTCATTATCTGTAAGCTGGAGGCTACCGCGAAGTGAAAATCAATTGTCGTTCGGTCGTAAATCCATCTATCACACTCCTAATGCGTGTGTCAGAAGTGGAATCTTTTTGGGAGTACCAGACCAGGCCTGGTTTTATTAAATCCTATTATCTTCCATGATAGTATTTTGTGCAACTGTGACATTATGTGAGACACGAGTGCTTGTTTAGACTTCCACGAGTGTCCCAATGTCTAATAATTTCCAGTTGCACACAATACTTTATCTACGACCATCAAAAACAATTTCACGTAAAATGTGAAAAAGAACACATCATGATATTGTAGTGATACTCGTCAAGATACCCTGAGCCCAAAGGATGTATTTAAAATGCCTGAGACCAATCAGAAGCGAGAGAGTAAGGAGGACGTGGCTTAAGAAATTAAGACGGTTATCGCTTGTGATTGGTTTTCTAGCGGTCTTATAATAAATTTGGCCAATCATAACGCAGAATTGCGGTGTTATAATTTAATATTAAAACATCAGTCAAACAATGTAGGTACTTATAAAACCGCTTTTGATGTTGTAATTATCTTATTGCAGTATCGGAGTACATAAAATTATGTTAATACGCCTCTGTGTTCAGAGAATATAAAGTATTACTACGAACTAGAGTTTCGAACGTTTTGACCACTGATCTGAACCCGAAGGTCACGGGTTCGATTCCCGTCGGGGCAATCTGCGTGCTCTGGAAGGCATGCTAAGCTGTGGGTGGGTCCATATTTGAGGCCGAAGTAGGGCGAAAGGGCTCACTACCAAACAACCTCGGATGTTTTCATCGTGAAATGAAACGTGGTTGTATGAGTTGAACTGTGACTTGCACTTCACAGTTGATAGTCGGATACATCTCTGACACCATCATGTCGTAAGTCGTAATAATAAATATATTTATAGGGTGCTTGGTAATTCGACCTATTCCTTGAAAGGAGTGATACTAGAGATCATTTCCAACGAATTAAGTCCTATCAATAGGTGTCGAAAATGAATGGTCTCCGAGTTACGAAGGTTTTTATATTATTTTTCAAACTTTCAGACTAATAACCAAAAATAAATAATTTAAAAATAACTATTCCTCTCTCAGCACTTATTTATTATATTTCTGATCAATGATAGATGAGTGATCATTTATAAAAAAAATACGTGCCCTGAATTCCCATAATGTCAGAATTAAAAGGTCTTAAGTGGAAAGAAAACCTTTTTTATTTTGTAATTTTTGAAATATCTTAATTTCGCTAGCTAATTTAATTTAACCTTGTATATAAAATAGCCCCGTCACGCAAGATAGATTCTCAGTAAATACCGTTAAATAAGTTGAAAAACACACTCTACACACTGTTTACCTCAAAAGAATTTTAAACCATAAAGTAAAATATGATGTACAAAACGTACTCTGGAATCAACTTCAGAGTGTTGAATATTCCATAGTCGGCACATGAGCTGGATCTCCTTATCATCCGTTCCTTCGGCATTGTTTTCAGGGGCTGGGCTGCAGGATCTTAAATCAGCTACCAAGTTTTCAACATGATACTTTCGTTTGAGGCATGGCGGGATTTCTGGCATTTTGAAAACTGGACATCTATAGTAGGTACTCGATCTGCCAAGGTTTGGTTGGTAACTGGTCCGTTGGTGAACGATCTCATTGATGAAACCAAATGTTAAAAGTATATAACAGTCAGAAAATTTAATTGTGGACTACTAAATATGTAATAAAAAATTTTGGTTGATGGATTTTTATTAAATATTTTTAGACTTTTATTTTTTTTTTATATTCTCTTCGAATCGAAAACTTCTTTCTGTTAACTATACGTTCTCTCTCTGCCCATAAACCAAGTAGGTCACACGTCCTAAATCTATGGCTCTGCTAAAAACTACAAAAACTTTTCTTGCTTATTTTTTTTTATTATTTACAGTGAGCTCTCAGACCAATAAATTGGTCTGAGAGTGAGCTAGACCCTAAGGTTACGCTTGGCCACTACCACGCCTGATGGGAAAGCGTCATGAACTTATTTCTCCTCACATTTCAATATCTTTCCAAATCATGAAACACTTCCTGGAAATTCAGCAGCAGCTCCATTATAGACAAACACTTATTCAATATTCAACCTTCAATTAGATAAATAAATACTTAGGTTCTAAATATCATCAGTAAGTATCTACAGGCAGCGTGTCCAGGGCCGAGTTCGAAAAGAAAAGACACGAACCATTTCAAGCTACTTTCGACCCCCCCCCCCCCCCCCCCCTTACTTATTTCCTGTTATACCAACGTACCAACGAAGTTGCAATTCTGCGAATAATAAGAGCGGTTTCGCAGCCGGATTGTGATAAACCCGCCTTTTTTTGAACACTTAAATTTAAAATTTACTCAAATAGTTCCTCAACAAAACCTTATTAGCTTATTTTGTGTGGGAGGTCAACATTTTATTTCGAGAAATTAGGAAAACGTGTTATCGCTCCGTGATACTTACCAAGCCGCCAGTATGAATTTGACTACGTAAATTAATCTCACTAATCACCGAGAGGTATAGAAGGGTAATTAAGTATGTCTGTCGTTGGTAGATTCTGACGGTAGAATTGGGCAGATCGTAAAGTATGAAATCGAAAAATTTTCCCCATTCCCAAAGTCATAAATAGGTGCACGACGACCGGAGCAAGGAGGAGCGTGTTAGGCTTACATGTAGTTAAATACATTAAATTTGGAGAGCCGAGCAAAACGGAGCGGAGCGAGGCGATCCTCCAAGTTTTAACGGAAATATAATATGCCCCTGCGGCCCACCAGGCATATCATGATAAGTACCTATGCCCAATTCTACGATGTGCCGACGACCTAATGAGTAGAATCGGACCAAGGATCACAAGGATTGTGATTCGTGGTCCGAGGGTAGAATAGTTCCAAACAGTGTTTTCATTGAAAAATTTCGAGTATGCCGTAAGTATCTAAAGTTTCAAATTGCCATTTATGGAAAATGATAATAAATATTTTTACTTAATAAAAGCTTTTTTTTTTTTTTACTGTTTTATTATATATATATATACAGATTTTTATGAATGTTATAGTTGAAATTAAATAAAAAATAAAACTTTCGATATATATTTCGACCCACTTGGGGCCGTCGTCAGTCGAATATCAATATCGAATTCGACTGACGACGGCCCCAAGTGGGTCGAAATATATATCGAAAGTTTTATTTTTTATTTAATTTCAACTATAACATTCATAAAAATCTGTATATACAGTTGTGGTCATATAATTAGGAACGACTGGTAAGAAAGTCGATTTTTGACAAATAAGTAGCTGTTACTTTTGTATTAACTTATTGATAACAAATTTAAACCACACAAAATAACAGTTATATTAGTAGGCTTTAATAATTTATACCCAATATGCAAAACAATTGCACTGCTATCAAAAGTTCATATCATCTTCAAATTGCTATTGTATTTTAAATGTACTGTCCGCTTGACAAATAATTAGGAACGGAAAAAAATCATTCTTAATTTTGAATTTCGAAAACGAATATCGCATTTTTTTTGTTTCCCGCGTATTCTATGGTTATATCGCTTTATATTGACTAAGTTGAAAGTGCATAATTATTCCAAAATCATGGGCAAAAAGGAGAGTTGTGTTCCATAGACCCGGAAAATGATTATGGCTCTATATGAACGTAATTGGTCATATAAAAAGATTGCTGATCATTTGAAGTGCTCTAAAACCAAGTTGTTTAATGCTGTAAATCACGTCAAAAAGTTTAATATTACGAATAATGTACCTCGAAAGCCTAAATCTAGAAAAACAACATCACGTGAAGATGCTTTGATTGTTCGTGCAGCAAAGGCTGATCCTTTCAAGAGTTCAGAAAATATAAAGAGGGAAGTTTTTGACGACGGAGGAGTATCTACACGTACAGTACGAAGTCGTTTAACTGATGCAAAGTTATTTGGAAGAATCGCCCGGAGTGTACCGCTTCTCACGAAGGTGCACCGAAAAGCTAGGTTAGAGTTCGAGAAAAAATATGGCAACTGGACAGCAAGTCAATGGAAAAACGTGTTATTTTCTGATGAAACGAAAATAAATAGACTAGGGTCTGATGGTAAACAGTATGTGCGTAGACCGCCTAAGCAAGCTTTGAATCCTAAGCTCACGAAAAAAGTGGTAAAGCATGGGGGAGGAAACATAAAAGTTTGGGGATGTTTCTCAGGTCATGGTGTTGGGCCAGTTAAAAAGATTGAAGGTATGCTAGACCAATTTAAATACAAGCAAATATTGGAGGAGACTATGCTTCCTTATGCTGAGGAGAGGTTGCCTGTAGTCTGCATATTTCAGCAAGATAATGACCCCAAACACACTGCTCATTTAGTTAAAAGGTTTCTTAGTGATCAAAAAATTACTGTGTTAGATTGGCCTGCAAATGGTCCAGATCTTAATCCGATCAAAAATCTTTGGAGAGAAGTAAAGAAGAGTGTGGCTGCAAAAAGGACGAGCAATTTGAACGATCTATATGATGCCTTTGTCGAATTGTGGAACACTATTTCAGATGAAACCTGTAAAAACTTAATAGATTCCATGGCCCGTCGCTGCAGAGCAGTTATTGTAAGAAAGGGCCACCCTACAGAATACTAATACTGCTTTTTGTAAGCTGTGTTAAAAGTTTTGTAATAAATATTGCTTATCTCATTAAAATGGTTTCTGATACAGTTCAATAAATTAATTTATTTTTTCCGTTCCTAATTATTTGTCCATAGCTAGAAAGTTTCAAATAAACAGTTCAAATGGAACTTTAATTAAATTATCAATTGAATTCAACAATTTTACATATTATATATGTAGTATAAAAGCCTGCTTACATAGTTATATTATCATGTCGTTTGAAGGTAGTAACAGTAATATAAACTAAAGTTACAGCAACTTGTTTTTCTGAAAGTTACTTCGGTATTAGTCGTTCCTAATTATATGACCACAACTGTATATATATAATAAAACAGTAAAAAAAAAAAAAAAAAGCATTTATGGAAAAAAAACACAAAATTGCCGTATTATTATGTTTATATAAGAACTGTTTGTTATTAATAAATTAAAATGCCGTACATGAGCATTTCTCATTTTTTTTCGTAACTTGATTTTTTTGCTGTCCCACAAAGTTATTTATCATTATTGTGTACAAAATGGTCTAACAGTATTTAACTGTAGACGGTGTGGTTTTCTTTATTTATTTTTGAATACGAAAAAAAATACTGAATGTCTAAAATAATTATATATTAATTAAAATTAAGTAAATAAAAAACATTCCCAAATTTTAATGTATGAAAAGTCACGTGTCCCATACGACTTACTGATACTTTGATCGCTAATATTTCGGAAAGTTCAAAAGCATCCTACGTATTTTTTGATTTTAATTGCTTAATCATTATGTCGGGGTTCATTTCATATTATCTTTGAGAAGAGACTAGTGGATTATTTTTTCAAAAAACACATTTTAATCTTGTCCCAGAAAAGTTTCAAAAAGTGACATCCTCTTTTGTTACCAATTTTAGCATATTACTTTTGTGAAATATACCAATAAGTTGATATTTTTAGTTTTTGGCAACACTCTACGTGACATTTCAGTATGCCATTTTGTTGAGCAATCTCTCTCTGCTGGATGGCGTCTTAGAGTGTACACGTGCCTACTATTGCTCAATTTCTGTTCAGTTTTTGTTACCAGATTTTACAGGTAAATTGTTAATATCTCATAAAACCATTGTTGGTTTTTGAAAGAGAATATTCTAAGTTACATTCGAGTTGAATTTAAATAAAACAGTTATTGTTTTTACTGTGATGAATAAATTTCAAAACATAAATTATTCTCGTTTCGTTACTTCTTCTTTTGTTACTTTGGCATAGTAATGTATAAGAGGAAAGTTAGGTAACAAAAAAGGAATTCAAACAAAAGTAGCAAAAAAGGTAACAAAACAGGACTTTTGTTACTCTTATTTTGTTACTGTCCCAAAATTAATCAACATTAATTTTGAATTTTCCTGGGTTTTAATTGACTTAAAACACCTAAAAATTATCGTTAATAATGAAAAATAGAAACATGTCGGGATAAATAATATTATCTTTCTATAATTAATTTTGGTTTTCATAAAATAAAAACTTTTGCCTTTATGTTTGTACCAATGGTAACAAAAAATAATTATTGCAGAGTTTTCGTAAATATGTTTTTATTTAAAGGGATATTTTTGCTGAAAATATTAAAAGTATAATCATGAATTTAAAGAAACAATGTTTCCTACTGGTTTATCTACAATAACTTATCCAATTTTCACCAAATAAGTAATAACAAAATAGGAAGCTTTTTTTCACCCCCTAATTGGATTTTCACAATTTTACCACTGAAACGGTGAAATCACATACGTGCTATACCAATATTATCAATCTAAACATAATAAATTATCAGATTTTTATGTTATATACATATATTTACGATATTTTCATTTTGGACAAGTTTTTGAATTAGTAGCAAATTTTTTGAGAAATGCTCACATATTTCATATTACGGTACGTGAAAAGCCTGCCGTTTAATCTAAAAAAAGTCATAGAATTTCGTAGAATGCGAAACTGTCATATTTCGGAACAAGGGGTGTAAACAAAGAGTAAGTGTAACCAGAAAAAAGACCCCTCTCGCGGTTCATTTGTGCCAACAACAGGTACAATAGCGAACTGTACTGTAATCGGCTTTAAACTAGATCTTTATACCTATGATGATGCGTATCTGAATTATCTTATTAAAGATTTCTTTGGTTCTACCCATAGATATCCCATTCTACCTAAGAATTAAAAATGATGGACATCATTTTTTTTCTTTATCTCCTTGGCGTATGGATTTCTAAACGTCAAAAGCGTTTTTATTCTATTCTATGGTTTAATTAAACAGAGCTTAGAGCAAAGAGCGGCCAATCGAAATATGTGTAATTTTTTTTAAAATAAGATAGTTGAAAACTGCAGATTTAATCATTCCATCAATAAGGTATCTTTTCCTGTACTGAAATATCCCAACAACAACGACCTGAAAAATTACGGAAATCAGAAATTTCACAGGTAAATACGGCAACGCTAAACAAGTTTTAAAATACACATTTTTCTATTTAAGGCCTGGTCCGTGGTTCTGCCCCGTTCCTAATCCTACAAAGTAAATATTGCTACTTATGACGGAATGGCCTTGGTAGTACCAATGGGATTGCAGTATGTACCCTGCTTTTTGCTACCTCGGCTAGTTGACAGAATTAATTATACGCTTAAAATTGAACAATAGCCGTCTTTGGGCTATTTTGTATATGTGTAAAGGTCGACCGGAATCTCATGAAAATGTCAAAATAATAATTTATTCGATTTTCAGCTGGCAACTATGTTTTGACAAACTTCAGAATCACTGTGATTCATTTGTGCTTTTATTTAGATTTTTATAAAAATTTCCAAAAATGTCTAAGAAGCCCTTGCGTAGGCCAGGGCAATTGTTTACAATGTATATCAACAGTTGTTTGAAGAAAAAAGCGAATCAGACACGCAAACTTCGATAATTAAGCGAGTTGAGAAACTTACCGGTAAGTGGAACCAAATGATTTTGATCCAACCTACGAACTAAGTCGAACGAACTAAATTTGCTTTATGTCTAATATATAAGTAGACTATCCTAATTATGTTTTATTATTTTAGGTGTGTCATTTGCCACAATCAAACGCATTATTATGGAGGCTTCTTCCAACGGCGTATTTGTTACTCCAGGAAAAGGTAGAAAAGGGGGAAAGAAGAGTATTGATAAGGATGACTTCGATCTTGACGTCATAAGGAAAAAAATAAATGAATTATATATTAGTATTGAGTTTTTGGAAGTTGAGTGGTTAGAATCAATGTCATCTGACGATGAAATACAATAGTTAATTTTATTTTTATTTGTTTGATTTACATGTTTTTTTTTATTTCGTTGCTTATTTTGAAATAAATTCAATATGTTTGAAGCGCTTACAGCCCACAGGTTACAGGTTCCAATATTTTAGATGGTAATAATAAGGCGTATGCCACATCTTCACTTCAATTTTTTTGGTGGAAAATTCATATCAAGCAAAGAAATAAGTACTTCAACTCGAAATTTCACATCAAGGAATTAATAAAAATAAGAAATAAATGTAGGTAACTATTGCCTGAAATAAAAAGTTAACATCAGTATAAATATTAAATAATACTAAAGTATTAAATACGTTAAATCCTAGTACACCAGTGCTACCATGCAAAGATTTAAATTTCCCTAATATTCATGAGATTCCGGTCGACCTTTACCAGTCACGGGACTCTAAAATGGACACTAAGTTACAATGGGGGGTTGACCGTGCCAGTCGATAGTTAGAGCTAGCTCTTTTTAAATTGTTGGCCATTACAAAACTGTTCCCCCCTAGCTGGCTGTAATTGTAATGTAACTGGCAACACTGAATGTAAACAAATCAGGAACAGGAACATCCCTCTATAATTTGTGACAGGAACAGCTGATAAATAAATAGGTAGGTATGTAAAAAGTAAAAGTTAATTTTATTTATTTATTATTATCACTTGTTAACCTCGCGTCTGATAAGCAAATAGGTACCTAAATATTATAGTTAACAGATATGTCTCTTTACATACAGAATACAGTGTAGCACATCACACGCATAATGAATAAACAATTTGGACCTGTAAGTATTCGTGATTTTCGAAGCAAATATACTTTGTGGGTATCAGTATCATTAGATGAACTTCTTGGGAATACCTCTGACACCCCCTCGAGGATTCTTTAGATAAATTATCCTCCAATTAACTGGTCAAACCAACTCAGTCTTTATTTTATTACCAACTGTAAACTTAGCCTGGCTGTAAAGTTCACTGTTGTCAGTTATTTACGTAAATCAAACATTATATGGGTTAAGGTGTAGTTAAGGGGGCACTGTGGGAAAAAAGGATTAAGAAGAAAATATCAGAAGCAGAAGCGAGTCTGTAGGTTAGATATAAATCTTACTAGTTATCTTATGACAGCCCAGAAGATTGTGCCCCCTTATCAACACCAACCTAAATTCTAGTTTCTGCTGGTTTCTGAGTCCCAGGGTATTCGAAATGTACCAAAATGGAATATTTTTCTGAAATCCCAAGTAATTTTGCACATTCATACTTAGTAATTTATTATTACTAGGTAACATTGTTACACCCTGACATAAAGAAAATTTCACACCTAAGTAACAAGTATACCCCCACACCTAGAGCCTAGGTTACAAGGGAATTTGAAGGAGCCCTGCGTTCCGAAATAGAGTTATATCGCTAAAATCGATTACGAAAGTATGAAGTGAATGGCTTATGATCCATTGTAATTCTATTTTGGACCGCAGGGTAATGCTCATCTCCAAAGGCCTCCCTGAGCCTTTGTCTGACTTTTTCTTAGGAAGATAGATACCCCATTGTTTAAATATTGATTAATTTTTTTGTTTTTGTAGGAACACCCAAGAAATTTGATTCCTGAACTATGCAACCAGTTTTATCATCTCGGCTGGGTCACAGGCACTGGTGGAGGCATTTCAATAAAGCAAGGGTAAGTTGCCCTTATGTCATGACACGACCAACTCAGTTGTGAGCGTGACCAAATTTCATGCTGTTTCATTTTGCTATAAGGTGCACACTCTATGAAAACTTGCGAGGACAATACAATCGTGTCAATTTCGTAGGTGGTGCAAAATTAAAAAAAACACATTTTTGCAAGACTGTGGACCTTTTCAAACATTGTTTTTAGTCATTATTAATCTAGATAACATTTTCGATGTTTGACCCTATATTAATTTTTTGATTTTGTCTAAAACAATAGAAGCACACTCGTCTACACTTGTTAAAAAACTGTTAAATTTACATACTTGAGGGGTTTGATATAAGATATAACTCGAATTTCATGATTCTTAATTCCATTTAAACATAGATCTAGATAATGTTAATGGACTCAGCCTAACTAGACACCCCATAATGTGGTGGTAGCATTTATATGGAGGTTTGTGCGTAATGACGCCTCTCAACTAAGGATACCTATAGTTTTTATGGATGCAGCACCCCACTGATGCTGTTTCAAAATTAATTAAGAGGATAGTTATAAATTAAAAAAATACGTAATTACTATCTAAAAAAAGTACCTAATAAAAAATACAATTTAAATTTTTTCTTTCAGTCTGAATTTGGGATGTGATTGACTACAGTCAACTTTTGGACTCTGTATTCGTCTCTGCCAAATGGCAGAGTAGCCACCTTTCAATTAAATCGATTTTTTATGTGGTCAACTCAACCTCACATGCAAAGCACAGTTAGTCTAAGAAAGGATTGAATCCAAATACTATAATAGTTCGAATAAAACTATAAAATAAAGCCAAAAACATAACATTGTGATATTGTTGATTATTTTTAGGTATAATTAATGTAACACATACAAAACATTTTTTCATTTGTTTAGTTCTAGAGATAATAAGAGCCACAGTTGCTTGACGGTTGATCCTATTCTTATTCTTATTTGTATTTGACAAAATTATTGGCAACCTTTACTGGTTGATTGCAGGTTATAGACAAATCTTATAACACAATTTGTGTACATAAACTGCAATTTTTTACTTCCTGGTCCAACTTCCAAGCTTTAACAACTGGAGCACCATGCTAGAGTCAGTTAGAAATGTGGACAAGGCATCATCTTGAATTTTCGATCTTTTTGTATAAAAAAATTGTTTGCTCAATTTCAGGGACAAGATTTACATAGCACCTTCAGGAGTACAAAAAGAGAGAATGAAGCCGGAAGAACTTTTTGTGCAGAACATCAAGGATGAAGACCTAGAACTGCCGGCGGACAAGAAGTAAATACATAATACATACATTGTCAATATATGAATCCCAGAGGGGATGTCAAAGGTGTTTTCGAGCATGGACTGTTAAACCCATATTTCATTCATACCTACAACGCCTGAAGCTGTACCACCAAGCACCACCAGAGCCAAGCTAAGCAATGAAAATTAAACGATCCTATTGGTTGATATCACACATCCTTCGCTTCGCAGCTTAGCACATATCTGGTGGCAAGGCAGCCTATAGAGAGCGTCATCTCTATCGCGCGAAGTACTCTGTCCGATAACATAGACGAAGCTCTACAACACCGAAGTTTATCTCTTTCTAAAGCTCCATATGTTATATTTACTGTATCTCTTTTACTTCATCTGCTTTTCTTCACTCAAATTCAATTTCTAGGTTAAAGAAAAGCCAATGCACTCCTCTCTTCATGATCGCATACAAAGAGAGAGGCGCTGGCGCCGTGATCCATACACACTCGCCTCATGCTGTAAGATGTACACTGCTGTGGCCTGGCAAGGAGTTCAGGATCACCCATCAGGAAATGATCAAGGTAAAAGAAGAGCAGAAAGGTTTTTTTTTTCTTTAGTTTGTAGTCTGACAGCAAACCAGCCCTCTAAAAATGTGCGGGAAGTGATAAATTACATTCACACACATTTTCACATTTTCTTGCAACAGAGGGCTAAGTGCGAATTGCCTATCGAGTAACTTTACTTCCACGTGAATCGAGTTAAGCCGGGTTTTCAGCGCGACACTACAACACAGAAGAAATTATTGTTTCGCTTCACAGAATAAGCCGTGTCTGCTGCATGACTATCAGCAAAAAATGTGAAGCAAACCAATTTTTTATGTAGACGTTTTTGTTTAGTGTGTGGGACAAAACAAGCGCCTGAGACCCAGCATAACTCGATTCACGCGGTAGTGAAGTTATTCCCTAAACAACTTTACGCGCCATTAGGGCTGCGTTCATAAACTAGGGGTCCTGACAAAGGTTCTAATGCCATCTTTGTCGCGTGCGTTGAAAATTTTATATGCTAGCCTGCTTTCAGTGTTGGAACCTGACGAAATTTGTTCATTTATGAAAGGCTATTAGGCGCGGTCGCAGCCTATGATTTTGGGGGGTCATCTGGGCTCAAGTACAGATGACGGACGGATTATTTTTGATCCCTAAACAACTCTCACATTTTTTTTTTTTTTTGTCCAGTTTCCCCCGATTTTAATTTTTCAGGGACCTTGTTTTTTTTTAGTTTATTTATTATTATATTTATTTGCATCATTATACTTTTACATTGTTTATCTCACTTAGCTCTCTGGAAAAACAAAGCTGTCATCGAGTAATGGATCGTGTCGGTAATAATGTGGCATTTTGTACACTCTATTTAGGTTAATAATTATAAAATAACTACACTAATTGGATGTACATAGATATCTTACATAGAAGCGTGACCATTGGAGTGTTACGAGTAGCTATGTGGTTAGCTATAACGAAATTCCTGACCTTTCCTGTTCGCACACTGCTGGACATAGGCCTTTCCAAGGTTTCGTCACTGGTCGTCAGTCCAGCGGGCACGAGGTCGACCTATGCTACGCTTTGCTGTACGTGGTCTCCATTCTAACGCCATTCGGCCCCAACGGCCCTCATGTCTGCGCCAAATAATTGCTTTTGGTTTTTTGTTTTTTTTTTCGGTCATGTTTACTTTTCTTTTATTCGGTTTAGCCTACCTGTTTGATATAATTTGTTTTTTGTTCCTTATTTTATTTGGCTATTGTTTATTTTATTTTATGATATCTTTAGTTAGTCTACTTGCAATTTTCGTGAAAAGGGACAAACTGAAAACCAGCGCTGTGCTGCTGCTTTAGCTCACAGCAAATGCTGAACTTGTCCCTTTTTGTCAATAACAATTATTAAAATTAATGCCTTTTGTTTATTATTTCAAAATATTGATGTTCGTTATTATTTTTAATAGTGTGGCAAAATAAATGTATTTTCTTTCTTTATTTCTTCAAACATGACCAGTGGGTCTACCGCGTAATTCTCATTTTCATCAACATCAACTTGAGATTGAAATTTGTCGTGCGTGCGACGACGCCCGCCTAACATGCCATCTCTTTTGCACGCGTTGAATTTCGCATGCATTTGCTTGAAGTTGATACAAATGAGAATTACGCCGTAGAGCCCTTGCCCACTGCCACTTCAACTTACTGATTCGCAGGCTAAATCTATATACAATTATTTATGGAGCACTTTCTTCTCCCAGGGCATAAGAGACCACAAACTGGATCGTTACCTCCGATACGACGAGACGCTAGTGGTCCCCATCATAGAGAACACCCCGTTCGAACGGGACCTGGCTGGCAGTATGGCTGAAGCTCTTAAGGAGTACCCGGGAGCCAGCGCGGTGCTGGTGAGGAGGCACGGCGTCTACGTGTGGGGAGACAGTTGGCAGCAGGCGAAGACTATGTGAGCTTTACTTCTAAAGGACATTCGCTGCTGAAAACACACCTGGAGCCGTATTTTTGAATCGTTCTTTTTCAATTCACGTGCGAAAATATATACCTGTCTCATCTTGCAAATGACAAGTTCTGATGTGCTACGTGAGATGGGTATATACTTGCGCACGTAAATTGAAAACGAACGATTCAAAAATACGGCTTCTGTAGTGTAAAAGTGTAATCGATATCAAACTGAGCGTGCGCGTGCGCAAAAATTGCGAACGCAGAAAAATCAATCATTTTAGTAGAAAATACCTTGCAAAATTAACCGAAAAAAAAAAAAAAACTACCTAGCAAATTTTCTCGCCCTTGAAATATCAATAGAGCGTGATAAATATCATGTAATGTAAATTTGAATGACTATAGTCCGTCAGATGGTGATTACAAACTGTAAAAAATACCACAGATTTTCAATCGAAAAAAATTATATACATTCACAGAAAACCATTTTCATGTCACCCGAAATCTGCCATCGCAATTTTTTGCACGTGCCAGAATAGCCGCCCAAGCGCTTTGCCTATGCTGAAAACACTCCTTTGCCTATGCTGAAAACACTCTAGACTAATCTGGGGCTCTACCGCGTAATTCTCATTTGTATCAACTTCAAGCAAATGCATGCGAAATTCAACGCGTGCAAAAGAGACGGCATGTTAGGCGGGCGACGTCGCACGCACGTCAAATTTCAACCTCAAGTTGATGTTGATGAAAATGAGAATTACGCGGTAGACCCACTGTACAGAGAGTTTTGAGGCTTAAATCGGTCTCATGTCCTAGTAAAATGAAAATCTCTGGTTTTAAAGAGCAGTTTTTGAAATTTTTTCTCTGCTGTAAAAGTTAACGCATCAAGAAAAGCCATTACAAAAATGATATCAAAGACATGATAAATTAAATACATAAATATCAGTTCCAAATGTTTTGTAATGACTTAGAAATATTGAGATCCGTGCCGCCAACATTTTCAATGCGTCGTCTTATTGTCAAACCGCCTGTGCTAAGAACTGCGTAGCGTGATCTCTGTCCGAACAGCTGTGCGCTTTACACACTCCACGTGACATGTAGTTGTACACTCAGAATAAGGAATACAAATAGAAACCTGGCTAAAATAATACGCGGAGAAAGATACCTATCCTTGATTTTCTTACGACATTTTAGTGCGTTAGAGAGAGATGGATATGTATTAGTTTTTTCTTAATTAGGTAGGTTGTCACTAGTTCGTTGCTTTGCTAGTGATGTAACAATGTCAATTTTTGACTACGATAAATAAACCAAATCGAAATGAACCGCGACCAATCTCCTTACCACACATATCGTATCAAAGTGTGAAAAAAAAGAGAATGCAGGAGGCACCGACCTTTCTGGTGACATCCTCTTGCTTTGGAAGGAGGCCAAGAGAATTAATAGCAAAGTGGTCTCTGTCTACCCCAGTGGGACACATGTTATATTGTGTAAATAAGGAATTAATAAAAGGATATCTTTCGTTTAGCATAATACTCGTATTTTTTATTAAGTACAAATTACTATATCGTAGGCAGGTAGGTACATAAGTTAAGTCCAAAATTGTGCTTGTTTCTAGTACAAAAAATGCTGTAGCTTGTATCAGAGATACAACCGTAAACTATTTAAGTGGATACTTTTTAAGTCGCCTCTTAACTCAATCAAATAGATGTTCGTTGATGTCGCGTCTTTGTTCAACCAAGGAAGAAGGAATTAATCGCAACACTAGAAATCATAATAATCATAGACTTATAGGATTCGTAATAATAATATTATGTCAATGATGAGCGATGACAGCGCAATTACTACAGAGGTAATTTCATTTTTTTTTATTTCTATCAAATAAACATCAACTTATCTTGAATAAAAACTAATAACAAATAATGAACGATTAAAATACCTAATAACCTGTAATAAGAAATCAAATTATGCGCAGTTCAAGTCAATAAGCATTCCCAAAATTCATTTCACGATAGAACTACCCTGTCAAAGTACTTTTATTGTCAACCACTAAGTACGAAAATGTCTTGATCTGCGGAATTTCTTCGTGAAATCGATCACGGCAGTAACGTGAACGAACAGGCCTTTCAGAACGATTTGCGAACATAGAATTGCACTTTTCTAAACCACAGACATCCATAGGTACTGGTTCTGTTGCCTAAAATTGAAAAATTATCGAGTTAATATACTATAGTATAGTACAAGCACGTACCTACAAACAAGATTGATAATGCAATTATACATAATTATTTAAAGGTTACCAATGTGTCTGTATCTGGTAAATATAACGTTGGTAAGGCATCTGCTTTTAAAAGTCTCCATTTTTAATTTTCGTTTGGTCTAAAAGAATCCGACGTAAAGTGTTTCGAACAAATATGACCGCTTTTTTTAATTGCCCAATTTGGTCAAATTATTCGTCTAAGCCATTCACTTTTTAATTCTTCCCTTTTTGGAAATCTGTAACAAAAAATATAGCGATATTTATTCGGCATTATTTTTCTTTTAACTCGCGCTGCAATGAGGGATTTTCTTTTCTTTTTTTTTTACTCTTCTCTAGTCGCTGGATAGATGGCGCTGAACTTGGTAAGTTACTGCAAGGAACGGAACTTCACATCACAATGACATTTTGAAAATAAATAAATAATAACAACAAGGAAAAAGAAAAAAATAATTAGCAGTCTTTTTATGAGTTTTCTAAGCCAGAAAGAAAATGTCCCAAGAGAAAAAGAAGAGAAGTCTGTGCCTTGTGGATTTGTATAAAAATGGAGGCATACATCTTTTTCCTAAAGATGAAAGTCGTAAAGCGCAATGAGTACAAGCCATGGTACATTTTAAACCTGGACGGACCATAACAAAGCATTTGCACATAATATGCTCAGCACACATGTCATCAACCAACGAGCGTATGTGACGTGACGTGACGTGACGCAATGTTTTTTTTTCAATCGTTTTGGCTTTGGCACCTAGCAACGTAGTCAGTTCAACACCATCTACAGAGTTCTGGGAAACTATGTTTTTTTTTAATACTCAAAAAGAAAACCTCTCATTAATCTATTATCCTTTATGCACGGCTGCCGCGGGAACCAATGTTCGATAGTTTGCCACACGGACTTTAGTACATCACTATACGAAAAAACATAACCTCTCGTAGTCGACAGAAAATCTATACAAAACAGGCAAATATCGGTGTAGAATTGAACACGAGTATGATTTACAAGAACTACTATTATTGTTACTGAGTTTTAGGTATGATCCTGCAACTTATTAACATAAAAACTATCAGAACTCACCGATGAAATGATATTGCTTCATTGTTGTTTTCTTTTCTTCCTGTATGCGATTTACAGCCTTCAATCGCACAAGACATTTTATTACAATGTTAAAAAAACAATTAACACAAACAATAATAAATCACACTTTCACGAATTTTGAGAGGAAGAGCACCAAAATATTTAATTTCTCTCGGTGAAGCTGTAAACTTTCGCAAAATGCAATAGACATTGCGATGCCACCAAATTAAGATGTGATGCACGCAACGTACGATAATACAACACAACGATACAATGATGAGACATATTTAATTTGATGGTGTTATAATTTTTAAAATACATCCAAATTACATCCATCTGACATTTGTTTGGTTCAATCTAGTGACACACCAGGAAAAAAGATAAAGTAAGTGCGGTTCGTCGTTTCATTCACTCGTACACAGGAGTAATTTACGTTAGATGAGTACAATGGCTAATGCCCAGTTCTTATTTTAGTCAGGCTTCTATTTGTATTCCTTATTCTGAGGTTGTACATGCCCTAAGAGTTTAGCCATTCAGGGTTTTTCCTAGATTTAATATGAGCAGCAAATGTGTCATGGCCGTACGCTAAATTTGCTTAGGGGTTGGGCAAAAGTAAGAAAACTATATAGGTAAGTAGTAGGCACATATGTATGACATAGAACATGAAAATTGGTAATTTTGTATTAGAAACTGCATTATTTCGTGCTGTAGTTTTGAATTTTACTAAATTAGTAATTTCTTTGTTGTTGTTTCTTACATTTATACAAATCTGGCCTGGGTAGAGGGTGTAGCAAGTGCCCCACCTTGCCTATCTGTGCGTACGCCCATGAGATGTGTTAACTTACAACTACGCATATACAATACAAGCTAGATTTCTGGTCTCTATAGTTTTTTGCCGCGGCACCGTTCGCTATTATGTTTCATCATTTATTAAACGATTTATTTTTGCTTATTTCAGGACGGAATGCTACGACTACTTATTTGAGATGGCTGTCGAAATGAGGAGGCTTGGTCTTGACCCCGAGTTTAATCCTGACGAAGCACAAAATGGCGACAAAAAATAATATTGTGTAAGAAAATTTATCTTATTCTAAATATTATTAGAGCGCATTACAAAATATTAAATTAAAATATTAATTAGAAGCTTTCAAGTAAACAAATATTCTGAAAATTTTGTTCAAAAATAGAATCATGAGCGTAGCGAGGGTTCCAAAGGTAGGTACGAAACGCAAAATAATTTTGCTGCCGAGGGAAACACAATTTTTCACCTCACTACAGCGAGGAAAATTCTAGGTGCAAGAAAAAAACAAACAAACCTTTTTCTTTTTTCATGCAATCGTCGCGTCGTGCTGGCCAGTGCGATTGATCTAAAAATAAGGCTGGCGCACTGACATGAAATACGTATTAATGTATTTCAGTAGGCTGGCAGTATAAAACTGGCAGTTTCGAAAATTGTATAAACCTTTTCTACGCTAGCGGATAAAAAGCACTTTTATACTACACCTGCTCGGAAAGTACCTTCTTACTTTTTTGATAACGATGCAGAAAATACGTCATTACTGTCATACAAATATGCGGGCGGAAAAAGTGTATGAAAATCCATTGTTAACGTGTTTTTTTTTTAAATAACATAAAGAATGAGCAAGTGGCCAAGTGGCCAGTATTATTTTGCGAACTCGTACATAAAACTCGAAAAATGATACTGGCCACTTGCTTTTCCTGTACATAACAAAAAATAAGAAGGAAATAAAAAGTGACAATCGCACGCGAGTCAGTCGGTTTCTTCTATTGTATCTTGATTAAAAGTAAAATGATACTATTTCCTCGCAGGTGTAGTATAAAGCACTATGTATCACTCGGGCCTCAAACTACACCCTCGTTGGTAATCTTCCCCTTTCTTCCCTCGGTGAACAATGTACTATTGCAAGCAGATTTCGAATGATAAACAGAACGTTTCCGAGTTTGTGTGGTGAAAGTTTGCTACCAATCCGACCACCATTGTAAGGAAATGAAAAATTCCCCGTGTTACTATGGGCTTTTCCTGTGTTATACTATTCCAATCGCAAATAGAAACTTCTTTGACAAATATGTCACAGATTCGACGGTTTAGGATGAGTATAACTTTCGTCTAGTTTACTTTTTACATATAAAGTTATATTATAAATCGACTTGACAGAACATTAGTTCTGCGGACTTGCAGAGTTATGTTATCCGAAGCCAGATAAAATGGCATTGAATTGAGTATTGTGGTTGTATGTCAATGGTCCTGATTGTCGGCACTTGATGGAACTTATGAAACATCTTTGTTGAAAATTAAACTCTTCTACTTGTCCACAGATATCTTGTGATGGCATGCAAATTCTTTGCACACACACATTCATAAAGCACCACGAAAGCGAAATAAGTATTTTAAAGAAAAAAAAATAAAAGGATAAATTTGCTATTCCTAAGAACGAAGTCATAAATTAGTGCCTACACTACGGGTGGGTCAGTTGTCAATAATTATTTTTTGTTCACATACGCATAGGCAGCGTTTAAATGAGATATGCAACACAGATGTGGATCACGGAAGCAGGCGGAGTGTAGTAGACAACGTTCTTTGATTATTGTGTGAATTTGAGCTTTAACAACTCAAATTCTAAGGATAAATTTGTTCGAGGACAAATGATATTGTACTGGGAATTTATCTTCTAATTACAGCCAAAGGAGAGATCGAGGTGGATTATTGCGCAAAGGCAAGGGTTTGGGTTTGAAACCTAGATTTGTGCTGACTTCGGTTGGAGAAGGCCTAGCTGTTTGGCGGGAAGTCCTGGATCGGGAGAAAGCGTCCGAAAAATGGTGACGATTGCGTCATCGTTTGACCAGCCAATCACAAATCAAGAGAACGTGACGTCATAGGCATGGGCGTGCGTCGAAGTCGATAATAGCGGATCTGTGCTTAAGTGAAATTGGACATTATAAGTGCAGTGATAAGAGTGAAAGTAGATTAATTAGTTGTTAAGATATATTTGGGAAGCTTTGTTGTAAAATGAGAAAAGGAGAGAGAGTTAGTCGAGGTTTTGACACGTAAAGGGGAGGACACTGATTTGTCCAAGAGATAAACAAATATAATTGTTTGTCTAATTTTATTTATTGTGAAATTTTAAATCAAAATTGTTGACAAGCTAAAGCTAAAGCAAGTAAATGCTGTGATGAGAGCGAAGCGGGGATCACGAAATAAAGCTAAGTACATACATAAAACCTTCGGTTAAAAATCGATATTGTGGTTGAATTTTTCTAACTATTAAAAATTCAAGTTAAGTGGTAACATAACGTTATCTATGGAATATTGGCTCCATTTTCGAGAAAAGTAGTTAAAAGCGAGGGATTCAACCTATATTCCACAATGTTGTATATTTACCGATATAAACCTTGTATTTGTTAGAGAACGCAATGTTATTTAACATTTAACGAAATGTACAGAGATTCCGATACATGTCTAATATAATCGGACATATAAGCAACATAAAAATTGCATGCTCTGACAAATTATTTGTGTGTTTTTTATTGCTCTAAAAATTCTTTTGAGACATAAAGCTGACAGAGGCGACTCGTTAGTAGATATTTACGTTCATATTGTCTCTGGTGATATAAACAAGTGAGGATTGTTTATACATATATTTGTTATACAAGGGAGAGAGCTCAGTTTAATATACCTGTGCCAATCTGTCGTTCGAACCGACGGATTATTTATTTATAAACAAAGACACTGTGATCATGTCCCAGTTATGCGATATGTTATATACTGGTGATGTAAACAAGTAAGGCTTGCTTAATACGTATATTGTTATACAAAGAGAGTTCAGTTCGACTCTGAATCTTGAAATCGTATAAAGAAATAAATGTATGGTTGTGTGTTGGTAGCGTAAATATTGTCTCACTGGTGATGTAAACAAGTAGGCTTGTTTAATACATATATTGTTATACAAAGAATAATTCAGTTCGAATCTGAATCATGAAATCGTTTAAAGAAATAAATGTATAGTTGTCTTAAAAATGTAATTCTTATGTACTAGATAAACTATAGATAATAAGGCCAAAGGGGTTTTTTGTAGTCGTTGTCTTTCCCCTTTATTAAATTCATTTTGGGCCATTTCGAGATCAACGATAAAAGATTTATTAAATTAGTAGAGTTTTTAAAGCATATGCCTGTGTTTATCTCTTCTTAACCTTTCCTTTTATGGCTTAGATATCTTGAATCAAGTAAATAATAGTATATTAACTTAATCGATTAATATATATCCGATATCAATAACATGGTATCAGTTCAGACACAATGTGAAAAGTAATTCAATAGTCAAGTGAAAGTCTAGACTTTCATGGTTAGAACCTGCACGGATGTGGATGTGTATGTATGTATAGGCGCCAATACATATATATATAGCTATATGCGTGTGTGTAGAGGCAGGTGGGGCGGGCGAGGCCCGGCGAGCCATCTCACGTGGTACCGCAGACCAGGATCTTAGAATTTGCGGTCTAGCAAAAGCAGACGCAACTAAGAAAGAACTTGATAATACCTAAATAAAAAATTACACAACGTAGGGGGTCCAGTATTGAATTATATACACATAATTATATAATATCACATTGTGTGGAATAATTATTTCATATGGAAATAATTATAATTACCTTATTAACTTAACTGAAAGACAGCCATACCAAATAAATATTAAAACTAAAAGGGAGAGAAGAAAGAAGCACGATTGACGGGTTTTGATCAGGCCATAACTATTCGTTTACTTGGCAATCGTTATTTTGTGTTGGACGTTTCATTCACATTAAAATTATTAGCTATTTTAATGTTTTTTTTTACGGTGTTACAAAAAGTAAAAAGCTTTCTGGCTATACTAGAAACCTTGACACTGAAATTGCATTCCTGTTTGGAAAGTACTCATTAAGCTTAAAGCTATATAATATTGTAATAGTAAAGTTATAGTGTTATAGTAAATATAAAGAATGGTTTAGTTGACACTGTCACGACCATATCAAAAATACGCCCATTTCAGGCGAAGTTGATTCAATAAATAGAGAAAAGAAACGTTACCCTAGTTAATGTTTATGCTGCTGAAATCTGTGTTTCTTAAGGCTCATAAAAGTAAAAGCTGAACTCGAGAGCGGCCGCTCAGTAATAAATTTATCGAATGCATTCAAATCATACTATACAAAGGGGGAAAAAACTTGTTTACACAGTGCTAAATTGTGACTAAACAAAAAAATGAGTCAGCTATCGTCTCAGATCTGATCTAGAGTCGATTCTACAAATTATACGTAAAATTACGTAAACAAAAAAAAAAAAGAGAGACCTAGAAATCAGACATTCAGCAGACTTCCAAGCTCCTTGGTTTTCTTTGAATCGGGTGAGAATAAACTTGGGTCACGTTAAGCTCCTTGGTTCCTATGAATCGGGTAGAGATTACTTGGGTGATCTGCAAGCTCCTTGGTTTTTTATTAATTGGGTGAGAATAAACTTGGGTCACGTTAAGCTCCTTGGTTTTTTATTAATCGGGTTGAGAATACTGGCGTGATCTGCAAGCTCCTTGATTTATTGAGATCGGGTCGAGAAAACTTAGAAATATAAGCTCTAGCTATGGGTAACACATAGACTACTATAACACAGAAATTTTGATTGCTCAGAATATCACTGAGAATCTATGAAATAATTACTGAGTTCAGAAAACGATTTACATAAAATATTTATTAATAAATTGTCCAACCGAGATAATAAATTGGAGAGGTGTTCTTAATAACACAGAAATAATAATTTAAAAAAAAAGACAAGTATACATTTAAAAGGTTATATTGAGACATTTTATGTGTGACTTTACAGGGATGAAATTATCATGAAAATGTTGTCTATTATATGTTGCCTGTTTCCCTGTAATATTTTGCAGAGCGTTGATTGAAGTGTGGGTATCTAAGTATAAATAATACATGTCAATAATCGAATGTCCCATGTGCAGTAATAATAATAAAGAAAGCTTCAGCGTAAATTTGTACGACAAAAATTCTATTTTAGAAAAGTAAATACAAATTTTTCAAAAAATGACAGGACGCATAGTAAAGCGAAACAGTAGATCACGAGCTAGAAAAGCGGTAAAATTAAATCGACATGGGTCAAGAGAACGCGTCCGTAGGAGATCTACGCCTAATGCGGAAAATGCAACCGCGAATGCACAACTGATCACGGATGACGGATATCAATTGTTGGCCGGTAGAATGAAAGATATTTTAAAGAAAGTCGAGTCATTTGAGTCACAGATGAACGGTATAACTATGGATGATTGCGTTGGTAGATCGGAGGTTGATGGTTTAGCGACAACTTGCCGTTGCGATGGGAATATCAGAATTCGGCAAACGATTATAGAAAAACCGTTTTTTAATGGTAGAGGAAATGTACAACCTATTCGGTTCCTAGAACGATTAAAAAAATATATAAATTCAAATAACTCGCAAGTAAAAGCGCTTGATATCGCCACAGAGTGTGTAATTAGTCCAGCTCGTGAAATCTTGGAAATATATCGTGAAAATTGGTCGACGATAAAAGACTTTGAGGTCGATTTTCGTCGTTTTTATTGGTCAGAAAGACACCAAGAAATAGCCAAAAATAGTTTAATGAGCGGCTCATTTAATTTAGAAGGCTCTCTATCAATGTGTGAATATTTTGCATGTAAAGTAGAGATTATAAATTGGTTAACGATTCCGTTTAATGAACGAGCTTTAATTAACTCGATTATGAGGCATTTTGAATCAGACGTGCAAATGTTGTGGTTTACAAGGACCGGAGAAGTTACGGTGATCACAGCGTTTGAATTTATTAGAGATTTGGAACAAAATGTGAAACATAGACCGGAATAGCAAAGTTATCCTAAAAAGCATGAAATAAATAAAGTAGGTATGGTTTACGAGAATTACTATAGGAAACATTATGTGGCACGAAGGCCTACGCCTTCAAAGTAATCATACCTAGTACAAAAATTAAAAATAGACTCGGATATGAAATAATAGCGAGACTTTGTCAAGAGGGCATTTTACGCAAGTACCCAGAGATCGAGACAAAATAGTTACGAGACTTCCTAATTATCAAGTAGGTACATAAGTATACAAATACATATATATTTGAACTAATAATGACGCAATGAATAGTTATAAATACAAACATAGATATTTGAATTAATTTCGAAGAAAGCAACTATGTCATAAGTATACAAATACAAACAAAATTTTGGTCAACACGGAAGTGATTTCCGGCTGGAAAGACAAAATTTTATGTTTAAAATAGTTGTCGTATTGATAAGCACACGAATAAAGTAGCTTGTCTGTATTCTAAACGTGGGAAGTAATTTAAACGAACAAGACCGGCAAGCTTGAGAAAAACAGATCTTTAGAAATGAGCAATTACAAAGGGAGTCATAAAGATTGACTGTAAGACGGAATTATTGTAAAGCATTTTAAAAATTGTAAAGTTAATGGGCCATTTGTTGGGCTTTAGGTTTTGTTAACACGTTTCACAAACTAAGAGAGAACTTACCTACGCTCATTGTTTCAGAGTATTTTCGGAAATAACAATAGAGTTGTAACAAACAAAAAAATGTTTCTTAGAATTAGAAGTGTAAATGTTAGATAGATAAGCAATTAGGACCCAAACTTTCGAAAAAAGGGGCGTTCGGGCGTCGGAACGGTCACAAAGCCGATACAGTAAAAACTAATAATGGGAGATAGTCGGAATTTTATTCTAAGGGATCAGTAATGAAAGTTAGTTTGGTTAAATTTTGGTTTGAGAAAGATAAAATGAATGGTTAACTTGCTATCGCAAGCGGAGTGGCTCTGATTGATAGGGTTTATTAAAATTAGAAATACTTTGGAGTTTTCTACTCTCAAACCATCTCTTATTTGGAGGGGGCGTGTGATGGCATGCAAATTCTTTGCACACACACATTCATAAAGCACCACGAAAGCGAAATAAGTATTTTAAAGAAAAAAAAATAAAAGGATAAATTTGCTATTCCTAAGAACGAAGTCATAAATTAGTGCCTACACTAC
Organism: Ypsolopha sequella; assembly: GCA_934047225.1. Lineage (NCBI taxonomy): Eukaryota > Metazoa > Arthropoda > Insecta > Lepidoptera > Ypsolophidae > Ypsolopha > Ypsolopha sequella. The sequence continues at coordinate 23,372,485 of OW203997.1, forward strand.
GGGTGGGTCAGTTGTCAATAATTATTTTTTGTTCACATACGCATAGGCAGCGTTTAAATGAGATATGCAACACAGATGTGGATCACGGAAGCAGGCGGAGTGTAGTAGACAACGTTCTTTGATTATTGTGTGAATTTGAGCTTTAACAACTCAAATTCTAAGGATAAATTTGTTCGAGGACAAATGATATTGTACTGGGAATTTATCTTCTAATTACAGCCAAAGGAGAGATCGAGGTGGATTATTGCGCAAAGGCAAGGGTTTGGGTTTGAAACCTAGATTTGTGCTGACTTCGGTTGGAGAAGGCCTAGCTGTTTGGCGGGAAGTCCTGGATCGGGAGAAAGCGTCCGAAAAATGGTGACGATTGCGTCATCGTTTGACCAGCCAATCACAAATCAAGAGAACGTGACGTCATAGGCATGGGCGTGCGTCGAAGTCGATAATAGCGGATCTGTGCTTAAGTGAAATTGGACATTATAAGTGCAGTGATAAGAGTGAAAGTAGATTAATTAGTTGTTAAGATATATTTGGGAAGCTTTGTTGTAAAATGAGAAAAGGAGAGAGAGTTAGTCGAGGTTTTGACACGTAAAGGGGAGGACACTGATTTGTCCAAGAGATAAACAAATATAATTGTTTGTCTAATTTTATTTATTGTGAAATTTTAAATCAAAATTGTTGACAAGCTAAAGCTAAAGCAAGTAAATGCTGTGATGAGAGCGAAGCGGGGATCACGAAATAAAGCTAAGTACATACATAAAACCTTCGGTTAAAAATCGATATTGTGGTTGAATTTTTCTAACTATTAAAAATTCAAGTTAAGTGGTAACATAACGTTATCTATGGAATATTGGCTCCATTTTCGAGAAAAGTAGTTAAAAGCGAGGGATTCAACCTATATTCCACAATGTTGTATATTTACCGATATAAACCTTGTATTTGTTAGAGAACGCAATGTTATTTAACATTTAACGAAATGTACAGAGATTCCGATACATGTCTAATATAATCGGACATATAAGCAACATAAAAATTGCATGCTCTGACAAATTATTTGTGTGTTTTTTATTGCTCTAAAAATTCTTTTGAGACATAAAGCTGACAGAGGCGACTCGTTAGTAGATATTTACGTTCATATTGTCTCTGGTGATATAAACAAGTGAGGATTGTTTATACATATATTTGTTATACAAGGGAGAGAGCTCAGTTTAATATACCTGTGCCAATCTGTCGTTCGAACCGACGGATTATTTATTTATAAACAAAGACACTGTGATCATGTCCCAGTTATGCGATATGTTATATACTGGTGATGTAAACAAGTAAGGCTTGCTTAATACGTATATTGTTATACAAAGAGAGTTCAGTTCGACTCTGAATCTTGAAATCGTATAAAGAAATAAATGTATGGTTGTGTGTTGGTAGCGTAAATATTGTCTCACTGGTGATGTAAACAAGTAGGCTTGTTTAATACATATATTGTTATACAAAGAATAATTCAGTTCGAATCTGAATCATGAAATCGTTTAAAGAAATAAATGTATAGTTGTCTTAAAAATGTAATTCTTATGTACTAGATAAACTATAGATAATAAGGCCAAAGGGGTTTTTTGTAGTCGTTGTCTTTCCCCTTTATTAAATTCATTTTGGGCCATTTCGAGATCAACGATAAAAGATTTATTAAATTAGTAGAGTTTTTAAAGCATATGCCTGTGTTTATCTCTTCTTAACCTTTCCTTTTATGGCTTAGATATCTTGAATCAAGTAAATAATAGTATATTAACTTAATCGATTAATATATATCCGATATCAATAACATGGTATCAGTTCAGACACAATGTGAAAAGTAATTCAATAGTCAAGTGAAAGTCTAGACTTTCATGGTTAGAACCTGCACGGATGTGGATGTGTATGTATGTATAGGCGCCAATACATATATATATAGCTATATGCGTGTGTGTAGAGGCAGGTGGGGCGGGCGAGGCCCGGCGAGCCATCTCAATCTGTGGACAAGGAGCGTTTTTTCTTATGTCAAATTTAGTGTTATATCAGATTCCTAGATGGCACTGTCGTATTCTTTAGCAACAGAATCAAAGACAAAATTTGCACCGATTCTAAACAAACGAAAACCCACTTTAACATTGATTGCTACGAAACACGTTTTATCTATGGTGACATGGACAGCGACATCTGGAGGAAAGCTAAGAACTAAGAAAAAAAAACAACGAGAAAAACGCTCAGTAAAAGAGTTTAATTTTCAACAAAGATTTTGTGGTTGTGTAAGAATGTGTATTATTGTTATATAAGTTTTGTCATTTAGTTACTATTTAAGTTAGAATAGTCGGTGACAGAATAACAGCGTCGCCTTAGCTTTTGGCTGTGGTGACAAAAGCTGAGTCACTGACCTTTTCAACGGATTCATACTACCTTCGGTTAAGCAACTTGTTTGTACTATAAATGTTTGTACTAAAAATATTTATTCATCATTTTAGCACCTCGGTGGCGCACTTGTCGTGAAAGCAAAAGGTCGCAGGTTCGAATCATGGCCCAAAGAAATTTTTCAAAATATTTGTTACTTGAAATTAGTTTCTAGTTGATCTTTTCTAGTTTGTAATGCACTCTAATAATTTTTAGATTATTCAAAGCTATGTATTTGGCTATAAAAACATAATCTTATTCTCTTCACTATTAGGTCTAAGTAAGCGCACCTTCTTGTAATTTTGAATCATTTAGTACAAAGTTTTCCTACCTACTAAGTTTGTTTTTATATGTTATTATCAAATGAATACAGTTATTTTTTAAACATATACTTATTTAATTTCCCCGTACAAATATCACGTATATATACACTACATTAAAGTAGTTGAAAACAAAAATAAAATGCTAACAAAACCCATTTGTTCGGAAAGAGGATGGATGCCGAATCCCCGGTGGCTCGGATCAGGTTGAATTGACGCGGCATCGATCGCGTCGGTGCGACCAGCATGTCATAGTCCGGGAGCGCGCTCTGCACCTGATCAGTCGTGGATCTGGTAGTCCGTCTCTCTGCGGGTCTCACCTTCTCCCCTAATCTCCCTTTCTCTCCGGATCTCTCCGTCTCTTCAGGTTTGTCGCCCCCTTCGTCATCTCCAGCTACTTGTGGAAATCGGTCGGTAGTGGTAGTGTTGTTTGACACTGGCTGATGGTCGTCCGCGCTATATTCGGCCGCGTTGTCTCCATATTCGCCGGATTTAAAGTCTGCGCGGTTCGGTTCCCACATGAAGGAAGTGCGTTGCCCCGGTTCCGTTGAGGTCGTCGTAAAGATTGGCATGTTCGAGAAGGGGGTCGTCCTTGGGCGCAATGTCTGGGGTGGTAACCGATCGGTTGCCACGTACGCTTGGATATCGTTCCCTTGCATCTCGTTAAGCTGCATGCCTTTATCTAGGATGCCGTTTCCTGGAATGTCGTTCATTTGCATGCCGTTCCCTACGATTGCTTCGCTGGTTGTGGTACGAATTACCATTTGTGTGACGTTTACAGGGATATTTTTGTTACTTTCGGTCGCGTTTGTTATTTCGTCGAGCTGTATTTCTTTGCACTCCTTCACGCAGTCTCCTCTGAAATCAATATATCTGGTGACTAAAGCGATTTTGAAGCGAGTTTTAATATTATAATAAACCCTTGGGGATTTTTGTGATCCATTTGCAAAATTAATGTGTAATATTTTGTTGTTGAATAAATATACTAAAAAAAAAGGAAATGCGGACGCCAGCATGACAGACTACCTACTCGCAGTTATTATTGCGGCATCATAGCCGTTAAAATTGTTTACAAATATAGAGCTTGAACTGCTGGCGTCTGTACGTATTTTCGTGTTCCTATCTGAAGCATAATTCATAAACTGTTGGGAAATAAAATTGAAGTGATATTTTTAGTCTTAAGGCGTTACAAAATGCGAAAATGTTACCACTTTAGCAAAAAAAAACATTTTTACTTTCAATAATAATTATTGAAAATCTGTTTAAGTAATTTTTTTTTATTGTTTAGAAATAGCAATGAATTATTTTTACATAGCAAAGTTTTCATAGTCAACATCTCCGCTCCGATGAGCTAAAATTTTAACTTTTACTAAAAAACTAGTTTAAACTCTAGCAATAAAAAGACGTTGTTTCTGAAAACTTTTAATTCTAGACATTTACTTGAGCAGATTTTCAATAAGTATTCTAGCAAGTAAAAAATGTTTATTTTAACAGCACTTTCGCATGTTGTAACGCCTTAAATAAACTAGGATCCTGGGAAATCGAAATGTTTTACATGACATTTCTAAAATGATGCGACATTCCATCTGTGACTAACCCAAGAAGCTTAAAACCATATTAGAGCGCTGACTTTCTATAAAAGGCCATGCCAAAAAAAATAAGACATAAGACATAATTTATTTTCACACCAAAAACTTTTTTGCATACACTCAACAGATCAACAGACTTAAACAAACATAATTAAATTATAATTAGAGAAAGGGAACGAGCATTCATCTGCTAAGTGTAGGTATCCGCATGACAGGCAGTGGTCCTACCGATCGATGGATCAGATTTGGCGTAATATAAACAAACAAAAACAATGAATAATTATAATTAAGGTGAAATTATAGGCTTTAGTTGTTTTATAGTGGTTATTTTAGATTTTAGGCAGTATTGGTTTAGCTTTCACCTTAATTATAATTATTCATTGTTTTTGTTTGTTTATATATATATATATTATATTACATACGTAAGTATTAAATATATCTACTAATAACATATCAATAAATAGAAGTAAAGTCGCCGTCAATAGAAATTGTGGACTATGTAAACAAACCGTTTTCTCAATTTTTCTCAAGGTTCCGTCACGGAGTCTCATTGAACATTATTCCAAATCATGAAGCATCAAGTCTTACCAGTCATTCACTGTATTTCATCATGAAATATTCAATAATCACCAGTTAATTACGGAAAATTATAGAATCAATAGTCAATTCTGTACTGCGTCGAGATTGCTGTCATATTTTTTTCTCATCGAATCTGTATTGTCTTTGAAAATTGGTGATGTACGAATCTATTTGAATATAACGTATTTTATTCGTAATGTTATTTTATTCCGTAATTTTTTTTTAACAGCGTTACTTCGTAATCTTTGACATAAACGTGTGTATGATTCTATCGAGAGCTGTGTGATCTTCCAGCGTTGCTCTAAAATGTGTAGCTCATGTCCTAAAAGTAAAAGAAAAAATGAAAGAACTGGATGGGATAATAGATACGGCCAACGACTCTGTGACGGAACCATTTGTAATTAACGTGGGCGATTTGACTAGCGATTCATCAGAATATTTTAGCGATGAGTCAAATAAATAAAACTATTTAAGCACCTAACATATTTTAATGACATACTTACCCATCTCTAGATAGTTCATCTATTCATAGACAAAGACAACATGGCGCTTTGTTTACATAGTCCACAATTTCTATTGACGGCTACTGTAAGTACATAACAATTACACATACTGAGCACGCGATATGACGGCAGTGCTTTGTATCACCATAGGTTTTAAAAATAGCGGGAAGTGAAGAGAAATAATTACGAAGATGAAAGATCTGACCTTGGGAAGGAGCTGCATGCACCACAAACCACGCTTCGCCTGAGCCACCAAGTCTCTGGTGTTCTCCAAGATGGTTTTCTTCTTCCTCTTCGTGCCTGGTTGCGCTCTTCTCGGCTAATCTTCTTCGTAATAGTAATAGATGAAAATGAGGCGCACAGCGGGTGCGATCTCAAAATGGCGGGCGGTAGGGTCGAGGTAGGACCTAGTCGAATGACAATCAGCGTATACCTCCGGCGTGAAAGGCTTCTGATTGACGACTGATTGATTTGCGTCCAAAACTAAGCGGGTGGAGATGCAGCGAAAATGACAGTTGCAAATATTAATTCACAACTACCTCGCAGTATGAGAGCCACAAGAAGTGGCGCGAACATTTGCCCCCGGCGTTAAAACCATTGGTTTTAAAATAAGAATAGAAAAGTAAAAATAAGACAGAGAATAACGAAATTTTGAAGCGGGGGCAAAGAAAGGAGTTATTGAGATGGGAGAGGGCAAAGACGCACGACAGGTCGTTTGTAAACACCTGTCGTCGTTTTGACAGAAGCTACCCTAATGACATTATCTTTGCCAGGGTATACAGCTACAATGACACCGAGCGGCCATTGAAGCGGTGGAGTATTGTCGGTAACTACAACGACAACAGATCCAATTTTGATTGGGTTGGTAGGTGTATTCCATTTTCCTCTAGACTGGAGAAGATGGAGATAATCATTCTTCCATCGCCTCGCGAACGATTCTACCATTTGATCAAGCAACGCGTAGCGACGTAATAAATTAACTGGCTCATCAGCCACCTTGCAAGCGGGTAATTCTTTTAAAGGAGTTGACATCAGAAAATGTGCAGGAGTTAACGCGCTAAGTTCAGATGGATCTTCACTCAGCAGCGTAAGCGGACGAGAATTTATGACACATTCTATTTGCGTAACTACAGTTAATAATTCTTCGTAGGTCAACAGTTGAGTACCTACTACTCTATGCAAATGCGTCTTAAATCCTTTGACATATATCTCATAATGTCCCCCAAAATGTGGGCTACGTGGAATATTAAATTTCCATTGTATTCTATGATCGGCAAGTTCATTCGCGAAAGACGTTTTAAATTCTTCGGAATTTGTCAAATTGTAAATTTCTGAGAGGGCATTTCTAGCGCCTACAAAGTTCGTAGCATTATCAGAATATACGAAAGACACTGCTCCACGTCTAGATAAAAAACGTTTGAACGCGGAAAGAAAAGTGTTCGTGCTAAGATCAGTTGCCAATTCAACGTGAACTGCACGAGTCACCAGGCATACAAATATGCAGAGGTAACATTTGACGGGACGGACTCCACGTTTTCGATACGGAGTGATACTGATAGGACCACAATAATCCACAGCGCAGTGGACAAAAGCTTTAGCCTCATTAACGCGGCATGATGGTAAATCTGCCATGAAAGGGAAGGTTTGTCTCGGCTTCGCCTTAAAACAATAATTGCAGCTATGTATTACGCGACGAACAATATTTCGACAGGAAAGTATCCAAAATTTTTGGCGGATTATTGACATTAAAGCCACTGGTCCAGTGTGACAATTTTTGCGATGATAATGAATGATAATCAATTCGACAATATGATTTTTACGAGGTAACAACACAGGGTGTTGTTGATCGAACGTCATGTCTGTGTTGCGAAGTCGACCACCAACGCGTAACAATCCATTTTTATCTAAAAATGGCGATAGTCGATTTAAAGCGGGAGAACAAAGTTTATTTGACTTTAATCTTTTTATTTCATCAAGAAAATAAAATGCTTGAAGAGCTTTAATCAATGCAACTTCAGCGAAATCCATATCGGTAGCGGTAAAAATATTAGAGCGCGGTAAAATACGTAAAAATCGGTAGATGTAAATGATTGTGTGTAAAAGCACAAGCCATGACGAAATTCTTTCCGAAAGAGAAAGAAGTGGATGCGGTTCTTCATTACTAAAAGCGGGAAGAGAAATTGTTTTTGATTCCGGCAAGTTTTCTTCAATAGAAGCTGATTCTATTGTTTTGATTGGCCACTCTTTAGCGTCCAGATAAAGCCAAGCAGGTCCAGTGAACCAGAGCGGGTGACTCATCAACTGCGTGGGAGTGAGACCACGGGAAAGACAGTCGCTCGGGTTTTGAGAACCAGCTGTATGGTAAAAACATTCAGCGGGAATAGCGGATATTATTTTTGTTATACGCGTCGCGACAAAGGTTTTAAACCTGTGCGGTGAGGAATGTATCCAGTGTAAAGTTACCATAGAATCGGTAAAACAGTAAATACGTTCAATATTGTGACGTATTTTATAAGCGTCAACTACACGACGAGTTAATTTCGACATGAGTAACGAGGCACAAAGCTCAAGGCGGGCGACACTGACGGTCTTGAGCGGACAGACTTTTGACTTTGCGCATACCAGCCGAATGCTAGTGCAAGTGTCTGAGTCATCTTGTACTCTAATATATACGACACATCCGTATCCACGTTCACTTGCGCCTGCAAATGATATTATCGAAATTTTCGAATTTTGGAACACGTCTAAGTGGCGTTTAATACGTAAATCCCGCAAAACAGGTAGCTCCTTCAAATAGTTTTGCCAAATCTGCGCAATATCAGAGGGTAGTGTTTCATCCCAGTCTAATTTTAAAATACAGATTTTCTGCAAGAGTAATTTTGCGTACAAGATCACAGGAGCGGTAAAGCCGAGGACGTCGTACTGACGTGCTATCACGGACAAAACATTGCGTTTAGTACATGGGCGACTATCTAGCGATACAGTAAAAGAGAACTCGTCAGAATCAGGCGACCACTGTAAGCCAAGAACTTTAAGAGTTTGAGTTTGTTCTTCAAAATTCTTACTAGAATTTAAGCGGTGAGTATCAGGCAGTGTATCAAGTAACTGTTGACAGTTACTAGACCACTTGACGAGCTCAAAGCCACCGGCCTTAAGCAATCCTACCAGCTCATCTCTGAGCTGTAAGGAGCCCTGCACGGTGGGCGTGCTATAGCAGATGTCGTCCATGTAACAGTTTCGTGCGGCTACAGTAGCGGCGAGCGGGTACGATGAACTCCCATCCTCACAGAGTTTCCTGACTACTCTCATCGCAAGGAAAGGGCTACTACGTAGTCCAAAGCAGACGCGATTGAACTGATAAGCGATAAGCGGTGAACACGTGTCAAAGCGGTATAAAAACTTTTGAAATTTGCGATCATCGGCGTTAACCAAAACTTGTAAGAACATTTGTTTGATATCCGAGGTAAAAGCGATTTCATACAAGCGGAAGTCAAGTAAAATTAAAAACAAATCGTTTTGCAAATTAGCACCTGTGTGCAGCGTGTCATTTAATGAGACACGAGTACCATCAGCGGAGTCAGTCTTAGTACTGGCATTCATACAAATACGCACCTTTGTCGTTGATTTATCAACACGCACTACGGGATGATGCGGAATATAATAACCAAGAGATAATTGGTCATCATTATGAAGCGGGGATATGTAACCTTTAGTTAGGTATTCATTTATTATATTGTTATACTCGGAACGTAAATCTGCGTTAGAAACAAACCTACGCTCAAGAGACATAAAACACTTTTTTGCGTGATGGTACGAGTTTCCTAGTATGTTAGGATTCCGTGCGAACGGTAAAGAAACCGAATAGCGACCAGCGGGGTCACGTGACACATTGTTAATAAATAATTTTTCACATTCATCATTTGCGGGACTAGAAGCAGGTTCACAATGCACCTCTTCTAATTGCCAAAATTTTTGTAAAATAAAATCTATTGGCGGTTCAATCTCCATATAAGAGCATAACGAAATTGAACATGCGGTATTTTGGTAAACAGGCGTATTACCAATTAGCGTAAAACCGAAGATGGTCTGAAATCCCGTCGGCGTACCCGGGGGACCAGAGACGCGGCCTGATAACAAGATATCCGCGAATAAAGATGCACCGATAAGAATATCAATCTCACCCGGTAAGTAAAATGTTTCATCAGCAAGTGTGATATCTTTTAAATACGAAAGCGTAGACAAATCCACCTGCACCGATGGTAAGTTGTCGGTAATACGGTCGATTACATAAGTGTCAAGCGAAATTGAAACCGAATCATCAAATCGTGAAAACAATTTAAGGTTTGTCGCACCCTTAATTGGGTTTGATGAAGAGCCGATGCCCTTAACAAAAGCGCGGGGAATTTTCTCATATTTTAAGTTAAGCTTCTCACAACAGGAAACCGTCGAAAAACTGGATTGTGACGCAGGGTCGCAGAGCGCACGTAGACGGACTGACATACCGTTAGAATCTTTCACGATCACTTGAATTGTACCTAAAAGGCATGTTTCATTACGCTGCGAGTTAGGCTGTAAGTTACATAAAGAAATATTATTACTCGCAGTTGGTACGGATTGAGAATCATTAGTCATATGTTCTGTGTTAGTCGCCGATACGGCAGGATCCACCAACCTCGAAGATTGCGTATGTGTGCGTGGAGACACGGTAATATTTTGACCAAGCGCGGTGTGAGTATTCATCACATTTTGTTTGCGGCACAACATCGAATGGTGTTTACAATTACAATGGCGGCAATTATAAGACGATTTACAAGCGGAATTGTTATGCGTAATACTTAAACAATTGGTGCAACCGTTATTAGATTTGATGAACTGAAATCTTTTCTCGATATCTAGTTTCACAAATTCGGGACACTTATATAAATTATAGTGTTTTAATTGTTTACATAGCGGACAACAATTATTATTGGTCGAAGCGGAGACAAAAGCATGGGTTGACTTGGTACTGTACCCGGTTTTGTTGTTATTATTATTAACGGAGCGGTTCGGAGCGGGAGCGGTAATTGCGGGTGCAGTGCGGTTCAGTATCTTAGTTTGTTCCCGTAAAAATGATATTAATTCATCATAATGGGGTAAATCGGAACCACGTTTAAACATTTCAAATGAACGAGCGGTTTCAACATCAAGTTTTTTAAGGGCCAAATACATAAGGATAAAATCCGAAAGATCTTTAATATTCAGCGATTTTAAACACGAAACAGCGGAACAGAACTTGTCTAAAAACAAGTCCAAGTTTTTTGAACTAGCGGTAGTTAAAGGGCGAAATTCAAACATTTGATCCAAATAAGTAGTGGCTAAACTACGCGAGTCTTGAAAAGTAGAAACGAGTGTTTTCCAGATTATGTCGTAGTTAGTTGCGTTCGGTGTGATTCCAGAACAAATCGAAAGTGCCCGGCCAGAAAGTTTACCCATCAGGTATTGTACTCGTTCGATGTCGGTCAAGTCCGGATTATCGTGAATCGTGGTTTTAAATGTTTCATAGAATGTTGGCCACATAGTAGCTTCACCAGAAAAACCAACGAGTTCCAGTTTTGGAAGCTTGATAGTAGGTTTTTTGGGACATTCCATGTCAAGTGGAGCTTTAACTTTAGAGTCAGCCGATTTCGAAGAATGTGATAACTTCCGGTTGATGTATTTGCAATGGGAGTAAAGATCCTCAAAAGCTGACCAACTTTGATAATTTGGTTCAAAATTAGGATTTATCAATACCTCTGTGTCATTAATTTCATCTATGATTACATGAATTTCTGAGCGTACAGTATCCAAAGTTTCGACATTGGCCATAAACAATTCTGCCGAAGAAACATCCTCTAAAGCGGTTTTAGAAAAGTCATAAACTCTCTGAAGGCGATTAAACAATTCTTGCCTTTTATTTTTAAGCTTCTTTAAACTATACGACATCTTTAATTTTGCAGCTTCTGCGGAATTTGGCATGTTATATAGTACAAAGTTAGGCAAGTACCAGAACTATTGAAAGTTTTATACTGACTACAACATAGAATAATGCTAATGAGTTAGAGATAACACGGGCGGCGGACGAACCTGTGTACGAGTACCTCTCGATAATATTAAGAATTAGCAGGTAGGCAGATAATATTTTCTGTGAAATGATCAAATGGTATAATCGCAGCGGATAAATTAACAGAATGGCGTATTTCACTGTAGATAATTTATAATTTCCAGTATATAGGAAATGGAATCACTAATATTTTGACGAATGCGGGGTTTTAATGCATAGATAATGCAAATAAGAGCGGGAATGCGGGGTAATACTGCGGGCAGAGTGAAAATTAGAGCGGAATTCACGTGTTCTTTAGACAAAGAACATGAAGATAGCGGTTGGAAATACCAAAAAATGGTTATAGATCGCAGATCAAAGGGCCTAAAATGGATCTAGATCCGGCTCGAAGGACCAAAAAAATGAGCACGCGATATGACGGCAGTGCTTTGTATCACCATAGGTTTTAAAAATAGCGGGAAGTGAAGAGAAATAATTACGAAGATGAAAGATCTGACCTTGGGAAGGAGCTGCATGCACCACAAACCACGCTTCGCCTGAGCCACCAAGTCTCTGGTGTTCTCCAAGATGGTTTTCTTCTTCCTCTTCGTGCCTGGTTGCGCTCTTCTCGGCTAATCTTCTTCGTAATAGTAATAGATGAAAATGAGGCGCACAGCGGGTGCGATCTCAAAATGGCGGGCGGTAGGGTCGAGGTAGGACCTAGTCGAATGACAATCAGCGTATACCTCCGGCGTGAAAGGCTTCTGATTGACGACTGATTGATTTGCGTCCAAAACTAAGCGGGTGGAGATGCAGCGAAAATGACAGTTGCAAATATTAATTCACAACTACCTCGCAGTATGAGAGCCACAAGAAGTGGCGCGAACACATACATATATACATACAAGTACAGATATAACATTCATTTATTTAGTGTGGAAACAAAAGGATAATTAGATTGTATTATTAATCGACTTTTAACGGGCGGCTTTCCATAGAGCTTAGCACTCCAGTCTGGGTATAAACGTTTTGCACTATAAAAAAAAAACTATTTCCAAAATACTCGTAGACAACTGACCTCCCACAAGAATTAAGCACGTGCGCGCAATGCAGGAACCGTCTGTATCGTGCGACGTTGTGAGCGATGAACGTGCGGCCGCAGCCCGCCCCCGCCGCGCCCGCCACCACCCCGCACAGCTTGCCTCCGCATACCGCGCCCGCCCCCCAGTCGCCCTGCACACACACTCATCATAAATACCGGCGTAGATACACAGGCTGTTGAACAATGATATTATATGATTCATTCATGTAAGCCAATTAGCCTAGTTTTAACGTGCCACTCACGATCGCTTATAAGCTTATTAGTTATCTACACCTTTTTACACGACTGCCCATAAAAAAGGAGTGTACTGTTTTTAGGGTTCATGTATGTATTTTTCTTTATTCCATCATATCTTCCGAACGCTTTAACCAAGGATGAATTAGGTGTCATTAGAATCTCTATACCATCCGGATTGGCAGTGGGTAGAAAAGTATTAAGGTAAACGTCAGTAGCTTAGCGCAAAGTGCATAACTTAACTGTGTTTTTCTTGTTTTGAAATTTAAAATTGAAAAGCATTTTGATCTGTGCCATTTTACGCCAATAGTTCAGTATTAGTTAGGTTTATAAAGCAAGAGTTTGAAATTGTACACACAATTAGTCATGATCTTTCTTAAACCAACTTAAAATGCTGTTTTAACTTTGTTTGGACCAGATTATCACTGACTGTGCATTACATTTCAAACTCGTGCTTTTTAAACCTCACTAATACTGAACTATTGGCGTCAAATGGCATGGTGTTAACTGCCACATACCAAACTGTGTTTTAATTTTTAACTTTAGTGCATACTTAACTAATGTTAAGTTATGCACTTTGTGCTAAGCGACTAAGAAATGAAAAATATTAAAAAACACTACTATCATAATTTCTAAATGAACTTAGTAACGACACATTATTCGCATTCGGAGGACATAAAACAACACGTATCTAATGTAGAGCTGTCTCCCGACTGCACTGGGTGTCGTTACTAAACTGCTGCCGTTAATTCGAGAGAATGATGACAGATGGAGTGTGGCGATATCTCGAAAAAATGCTACAAGTCAGCAAGAGCTTCTTCACGACAAAAATAAATAAAGGCACGTTAAAAAAATATCAACGGTACAACAAATGGGACGAAATAAATCCAAATCATGATTATTTAAACTTTTTTTATAAATAAAAACCCTGGAATAGAATATATATACGATCTTATTATTTGGTAAGGTATATCAGTTTTATAATACGACAACACTGCCTTACACCGCAGATATTATAAACCTTTTTCTGAAATGTCGATTCAAAAAGTCGAGGATTCATACCGCAGGCATTATGATTGATGATTTGACAGAAATAACTTGACAGTATCGCTAATAGACAACTTTTCGCCAAAAATAATAGTTTTTGCGCTTTTTTTTAATTTTTACGTAGAAATTGAGTCAGCTAATTCATTAAGTTTTGTACTAGGAAGTGGAAAATATATACGACAAAAATACTTTTTATTAACAAATGGGACCTTTTAACGATATACAATCTACCCTAAAATCATCATGATAAATATAAAATATTGAAATGCAAAACAGTAAAAAAAAGGTTTTATCCCCTGACATTTGCAAACGTCACCATTCTCTCGAATGAACGGCCGGAGTTTAAGTTCATTTTGAAATTATGGCAGTCGTGTTTTTTAATATATTTTATTGTTTAATTATATTCTCAAAATTTCGTTTCGTTCCGTATTCAAAAGGGTTTGTATACAGTGTGTCCCTCGTAAGAGTTCACATCCGAAAGAGGGTGAAACTAGATCTAAAAATATCGACAAAAACAAAGAAAAAAATTGTTTTTGATTTTTTTTTTATCTTGAAAAGATGCTCCACCTGGGTATCTTTGTATGGGACGCGAGCGCAGTGCCTTTGGTTAACCGCTCGTAGAAAATATTGTATTTATGATAGAACGTTGCATTTTTTTTTTGTTAGAAAGGTAATGGAATAGGCAATGATAAATAGGAATAAAAGTATAGTGAAACGGGGACATTATTTTGAAAAAATTTACTAATACTGAAAAAAAAAGACGGAAAAATTAAAGAAATAATCTTTTAGGATATTATTTTTATGGTAATGGTAGTTGATTATGTTTTGTTTTTGATTTAAGATATATATTGTTTGGTATGCAACGTCTATTCTTAAGGATTATAACAGTTTTATTTCATGAGATTACTCGCGGTAGATCAAAAGTTATGACATATTTTATACAAAGACTCCATGGTAGGCAACAAAAATTTAAAAACTTAAATATACAAGGTGAATTTGTCAACATCGTCCAAATTCATACTTAAGCCTTGGTAAGTGATCAGCATCTTGAAACAATAACGATTTTTGTAAAATTCATAAAATGAAATTCCGACTCCCCATAGTGATTCACTCAGAACTGGGAGTAAATTACTATGGGAAGTCGAAATTTCATTATACGAATTTTACAAAAAAAAATATCGATTCAAGATGCTGATCACTTACCAAGCCTCCAGTATGAATTTGGACGATGATCAAAAAGTCACTTTGTATACAACAAAGATTTTCTAAATAAAAAAAACATTTTTTGTCGATAAAACAGGGTCTAGTTCCACTCCCTTTCGGATGTGCACTCTTAGAAGGGACACACTGTATAGTCGTCGGCACATCGTAGAATTGGGCATATCATATTTCTGTTAAAACTAGGGGGCGTCGCCTCGCTCCGCTTCGCTAGGCTCACCAAAGCTATGTATTTACTCAATAACAATAATAAACAACTCGTACATGTAAACCTATCACGCTCCTCGCTCCGCTCGTCGTCCCACCTATTTTTGACTTTTGGTGAAATATTTTCGATTCCATACTTTACGATCTACCCAATTGTACAACCTACCTACGACATATACCAGTTATTATTGTCCAACTTAACTTGACACTTACAGTCTACTGAACTCTATGTATATAAAGGGTCTTATTAAGTTGGTCAGTGTAACTAAAAATAATTAAATATAGGTAACCTTCAGATTTTTTCCTATACGTGGGCTATAAGATCAACTTGTAAACGAAATTTCAAGTTTCTTAGTCAACTAAAAGTGTCCTATAGGTTTTCATGGGGAGCAAATTTGTATGGAAATGATTATGTTAAGGGCTCTTTTTTATGAAAATTCAAGCGCGTGGATCTTTGCTAGATCTGGCTATTGCCATCTTTATTCGCTGGAATGGATAGCTTAAGAGTCGGAGTTCCGAGATTGGGCAAAACAGGGTTCGGGGTTATGGCTTTTTAAGATAGTAAAATATTAATTTCTGAACAAAATAAATACCACTTGTTACCTTACAAGATGAAGTACAGGTTCATTAAAAAAAATCTTGGCACTAATATATAGTAACTTCAGAAAAAAAAACAGGATGTCAAGTTCAGGTTACACCCGTAGCGCTGCAATGCTATTCAAGAGATTTTCTTGAAATTCCTGTTTTTTTTCTGAAGTTACTGTACATTATTGCCGTGTTTTTTTTTAATGAACCTGCACTTCATCTTGTAAGGTAACAAGTGGTATTTATTTTGTTCAGAAATTTGAATTTTTACCGTCTTAAAAAGCCATAACCCCGAACCCCGAATCTCGGAACACCGACCCTTAACAGTTGGTGCGTAATACGTATATGGTCTGTGGGCGACGCGAGGACAGGAATGTATAAATTGCAGGCCAACGTATCACGCACAACGATGTCAAGCCAATAGCCAGATCAAGCAAGCGTTCATGCTGTGACATTGTGTTTGGAAGCCTTTGAAATTAGCTTTCTTTCAATTGACTACTCACCGGACACATCTCAGGTCCCGTAAGGCAAAACCCACGCTCCATATCAGCGGGCGCACACATCTTCGGTTGGGTCAACGTAGCGTCGACGATGCGTAAGCGTGGCGGACGGCCAGGCCGAGGTATTGCGCGCACAGCATGACAAACACGCCCCAGCTCGCTGCACTCACTAGCCTCACTGGCCATGAGTATCGCGCGTACTCGCGTCGCAGCCGGAAACGCGTCGTTCAACTCGAGCAGCGCCAGGGCACCTGTGTTGGCTGTTACGACGCGCGTAACGCGGCGCGCTGCAACGTCACGCTTCGCTCCATTCGCACGCGCTGCGGCGGCCCAAGCCAGCATTTCACCCGAAACGTATCGCGCGCACTCCACCGACGTCAGCGCTGTGCGCTGCGATACGAGGGAAGCGGCGCAGTGTCTCCCGTCCTCATGCTCTATTAGCAGCATAAAAGGCGCGGCATCGCTTTCTTCATCGTTTACTATTACACTTTGGTCCGCCTTCACTCCCCCCACCCCCACCACTAGCAGCAGAACAAGCGCGCTCCACATACCCGCATTAAGTCACCATGCGATTTACACACGAAAAGTTTCTTTTGAAAATATTCACGCCATATTTTGTAGGTAATTGCTAAAACAATTTTGAAATTTTAAAGAAGTTATTGTGATGACTGATGACACACGACGATTATCTGTCGATATGACAGCGATGGTTTATGCTAGCGTGGGAATTAAGAGGTAGAGTATTTTAATACCTATACTGTCTTTTTGCAGCATAGAATTGAATTATGCCCCATAATAATAAAAAATAATAAGTTATGTAAGGCATAATGAAATTCTAAGCTGCGAAAAGACGGCATAACCCTACTGCTACAGGGAATATCGGGAAAATCGTGGAAAAACAAATAAATAAGCTGAAATTGCTGACCAACTGGCCAAGTCAGACATTCAAAGTGGAGACGACAACTTTTACCAAAACTACAGCCAAGACCTTCTTTCTCTACCTCCTCAAAAATTATTAATAGATCGGCAGGATGAGTGGGATTGCTTATCAAATCGTTAAGTACTGTCAAATATAAACCTTCCCGTCCGTGGTTCTTTAAATTTAGGAAATTTGACAAAAGAGTTACAACAAGTGTTCTCATTAGAATAAGACCAGGGGCTCTACCGCGTAATTCTCATTTGTATCAACTTCAAGCAAATGCATGCGAAATTCAATGCGTGCAAAAGAGATGGCATGTTACGCGAGCGTCGTCGCACGCACGTCAAATTTCAATCTCAAGTTGATGTTGATGTAAATGAGAATTACGCGGTAGACCCACAGCAGCCGTAGCACAGTGTTTAATGGCGCGCGATGCGACTTAGTTGAATCACAAGTGCGAGGAGCGTGACACGATGTTTTTGCGATTAAACAGTATGTCACGTTTTTCGCACCTGTGATTCAACTAAGCTGCGTCTATGCTAATCTAAACACTATGCTATCAGGCTTGGTCACACTTGTACTCCTGTCCGCATGTTTAAATTCAAATGAAGAGATTCTCCTCTCTGTGCCTGTGGTCTCGAAGACGGCTCCATAAACCTTTTGTTTTTAAATTGTCACCTAAATGTTAACTGTCCTCCTATCTATCCCAGTCTAATTGAATGTAATGCCTTCCTTCCCCTCAATATGTCATATTTATTATCTAATCCTATTAAAAATATTATTTGTATTCTAGCAAAAATGTACCCTATCATGAGCGATAGCAAAATGGCCACACGGTTGATTTATAATTTAATATGAATAATCGGCGTCTGAAAAACTAGGTATAGTTTAGGAAATATAATGTGAGCCAATTCGGATTAACTTTGGATAACAATTGAACAATAGAGGCACGTACCGGTAAGTCACGACTTGCGCTCACGGCTATCTATGAACTGTGAACAACAAATGTTGAGACTTCTAATTCATTATAATTAACTAAGAGAATTGTAAGAAAAAGGCCCTAATTTATACCCAACATTTTTATTTACAACTACCAACTCAAATACAAGATAGTAAAAGAATATTAAATTTTGAAAACATTCACTAATGGGTTCAGGTGTAATGCAACACCAGTAGTCATTAAAATATATCAAAACCTTTTACTCCATTTACATTCTTTGTGATATAATGACCCTCATACCAGTCCAAAGTTCCAAATTATATTTCCTGAGCTATATGAAAATGAAAACTGAAAGTGAAAATTTCTTTATTTCTAAAATAGGTACATCATTTATAAAAACACTAGTTCCCATAGAAAGTTTCATTGTGTAGTGGAAACTAGGATACCTATGTCAGAATCTGACTTGACACTAGCTTAAAAATAGCAGCTATCGCCATAAGACAAAAAGAAGCTAGCGCGTGATTTGAATCCAGACCTGAGGAATGCGCTATGTACATGCCGTCGGAATATCCTAGAAACCGGCAAATTGTAATCTTTCACCAAAAAGTCAAAAGTAGATGCGACGACGAACGAACGGAGCGAAGAGGAGCGTGTTAGGTTTATAATATAAACTTTATAGAATCATTTTGTTTGGAGAGCCGAGTGAAGCGGAGCGAGGTGACCGACCCCTCCAAGTTTTTGCAGAAATATAATATGCCTAGGCAGATTGTGATATGCCCAATTCTACGATATGCACACAAAGGTGCTCCCGCCCTTTACCTCAGCCCCTGACTGCATTCAACTAGATGGTAGATACCGAAATAATGTTTTTGGTGACTTCTAGGAGTCGGCACATTCCCTATTAATCCCTATGATATTACAGCAAAACATTATAATCCAAGAGCAGAGACTTGCTCTCTGATGATGAGCGCCAATGTAGGTCGGACAAAAACTGACAATAATAATTTTGTTAAAATTTATACTTGCGATTGTCGAGATTGCGAAAAAAAAAATAATAATAATCATTTTGTTAATTGTGACTTTTTCGTATTCTGAGTTTATTTTAAGTATTTGCTATTATTATCATTTAATTATTATTATTTATTTTGTGCATCACCTTCACGTTATTTTTTCCAACAATTCAAAGGTTGTCTGGAAGAAATCGCTATAAGTGATAAGGTCGCCAATTGTTACCTACCTTCTTTTATAAGTTTGTTCTGTTACCTGTTTTATTTATTTTGATCTATAATAATCTTTTATAGCAAGAAGCTACTTTTTAGTGACTTTATTTCACATGAAATATTTCTTTAGGGAATCGATGCGTGCCCTGCAGTGAAATATCAGTATATTTTTATAGTTAATGACAGATTAATTAGCTATAGCAAAGCACAAATCTCTTTCAATTTTTTAAAAATTCCTTTTACTACCGAAGTTAGCGATAGCGATTTTTATCACTTTTAGTATGAAATCGTGTCAGATGACGTCACGCGACACTTTGATTGCCAATAATATACCTAGTAATTTTTTGAGATATCGACAAATTTATTTGACTTTAGTTTTTAGCCTTTTAAAATTAATTTTTATAAAAATATTAACGTAGGACACGGGCTCAATTCCATATATATCGGATATCGCCGTCAGATCCTTGGCACATATGGCTTAAAGAACACCTTGGGCTTAGGCCAACTGAATTTAATTGTTTTTGTAAAACTGCTGCATGGATACGCAAAAGTGCACTTACCTACAAACTCATCAAAAGAGAATGTTTTTATTTACATTGATTGAAGAAATAGTCCAATATAGTTTCCCAATAAATACATTTTTCAAAAATGTGATATTTTCACCTTTCTTCGCAAGATTTCAAAGAGTTCTTGGAAAATTCTCGGAGATATAAATTTCGACTTATTGTGCAATGAGAAACGTGTTCAGGAATATAAAAAAGCAATAAAAGAAAATGGATATAAAATACTACATTAAGATAGCAAAAAATATTGTACCCGTGAAACTTTAACTATCAAAACAATCTTAGATTATGTATGGACCAAACTAAAAGAAAATCTGTTCCATAAGTATGGCTGTAATCATCTCTATCAGACCATAAGCAGATTTACCTGGAAGTTCAAAACTAGAAACCCGCACTGCTACAACGAACCCTATAAGAAGCAATCGACTACCAAAGCCTGTATTCAGACATATAGAACATAAATCACAACTGGAGAACTCCGACTATAACCCCTCGGCCATAGCTTCAGGCTTCGAGAGGCGCGCCAAGCGGTGGGAGAGTAAGAGGACAGCTCACAGGCAAACAACCAGGAGGCCCACCATGCCTGGGACCGATCGATGGCGGTATTACCATCCCTAATAGCCGGGCCTTAAATGGAACAGACTGGTGACGGGCAGCGACGTCACTGGTCCGAGGGTTCCGGCCACAGTTCCGGCACCGCGCTCACCAACCCGCCTACCCAGCGTGTGTGAGTATGGGCAATTCTTCCAGGATGACCGCCGGGAGTGGCAAAGTCCTGGAAAGGCTTATGTCCAGCAGTGGACGAACTAGGCTGATGGATGGATGATAAAAATTAAATCACAAGATTTATCTCAACGAAATCCTTCCATGTGTATCGTGCGTTATAGAGACGAGCTCGCACCTCTTCCCTTCCTTCGTCACCGCCCCGCAGACCAGTAGTGAGTTCAGTAGTGATTTTAGTAGACAGGAATACATATTCTGCTCCTGCACCGAAAGCAGATGAACAGCAGCTCCGCTCGCCATCCCCACCACCCCGCACACCGATTTCGCAGCGAATACACCGCGCTGCGATTCACAAAGCCAAACAGGGAACCGTCGCGTAATCCTGTTTGCCTCTGAATAAACTGTACGATTACAGTGAAACCGGTCAGGCGAAATCTGACTAATATATCGCGTGTAGCCAAGTCTAAACCACGAATCTTTTAGTAATAAAAAAGTATCATTTTTAACAATGGTGTCGATTCGACTTATCTTATACGACTTATCTTATTTGACAGGACTAACCTTATTTTAAGCGTCATGTCTTTGACTTTTCGATACAGAAAGAAAAAGACAGAACGCTTAAATTTAGTTTAGTCCTGGCAAATAAGTTAAGGCTTGAATAAGCGTGGATTTGGTAAAATTGCGTATATTTAGCTTGATTTGTAGGCCAAACTAGCTACTAGAAAATTCTGGGAAATAAATATGTACTTAACCATGTTTTTCTGACGAATTAAGCCTTTATAGATTATCGAAATGTTATATCTTTACTCAAATAAATATATATCTGTAGGTACCTAATTTCATTCTGTACATTCAATTCGCTCGGACACGGAATATGCGTTTGAAATGAATCTTTCACACAATAAAAGATCTCATTATTATCTACAAAAAAGCCTTACTATTTTATTTCTGTATGTCCTAATGGAGCCACGATTTCAAGATAACTGAAGTTTAGCGTGCGCGGCATCTGATTAGAGCTGGATAGAGAGTTAAAAAACAAACGCGTTAGAGCGGGACCGAATTTTAGCCTAGTGCAGCCCCTTAAGGCGTGAATCTAACACCCAATCAACACCAATATAATATATACTTAAAAAAAATCAAGGAATCCTCCGGATACGAACTGTTAGGGAACTTTCTTCTTGTCCTAAGAGTCACTAACACAAGATATTGAACAGACACGACAGCTGGACCAAATTCCCCTCAACATCTGACTTTCTTTTGTTTAAAGTTATAATGATCTGTGACATAACTCGCTCTATCGTTATAGTTTGTTGATAGTAACGTATTGTATACTTTACCTATCACAGATAGTTGTTGAAAAAACACACTTTTACTGTTTTTCAACATTGTTCACTTCCTCTAAATCAATTCCGACCAATAGCATTCAGTGTATATCTTATCTAAGCTATGCAGTTGCTATTCGATTGTGATTATAAATCTGCCGAAGCCTGGTCTATTGCCGAGCGTGTTTGAGAAATAGATTAGTTCTTGATTTATATTATTAGGCAATTAATATGCTTTTTAGGGTTCCGTAAGGGCAAAACGGAGCTCTATTAATGTCACTATTATGTCCGTATGTCCATCCGTACGTCACGGGTTGAAGGAATGAGTAACAGACCTGAGAACTTTTGATACTTCTTATGGAATGTTTACCCGAAACTTAATATTGAATTAGAAATTTGATGTAATAAATTTTACATGAAAAAGGAGCCTAAAACAAAATTTCTTACCCTTGCATGTGAGGTGAATTGTCGAGAACTCATGGATAGTCATCGCAATATTCTACAGTTCCTTAACCCCTTTTTTTTTTTTTGTTTCTCTGTGTCGTCTGCTGGCCTATCTTTAATCTTTAATTTTATTTATAATAATTATTTATAGTACTCTCGGAAGACCGACGTCAGTTAAATTTTACGTTTAGTTATAATAATTGTTTTATAATAGTCACTGTGCGTCTTTTTACCTATAAAAACCTAACTCGACATTGGCGGAACTAATGTGCGACGTGCGTAGTCACATTATCGGAAGAGAGATAAAATGTCATTGAATTTGATTGAGTAGAGTATTTTTTTGTTTTCAAAAATACAGAAATGGGGTCCGTCAAAGTTGTCAGTTTAAGGCCATTTCTGTTACGAGATCAATCTCAAAAACTAAAGTAGTTAGGAATCTGGAATTTCTGTATATTTCTGGCCAATATACGTCGACGTGACGTTGTGCGTGACGACACCAGCTGTTGTATGAAACTAGACTGACGCATTGTGCACGCAATACAAACATGTTTGGATAAATTTTCCTCCATAGAAATAATTGTTGAAATGAGGTCTTCAAACACACTTTTTCTCCTCGTTTGACGAATAGGAACCATATACAGAACTCAAACGTATTTTATTAGATGTGTTTTACCAATATCTAGAGATTTGGTAGTTGAAATTTTACTAGCTATTTTAGTTTTTTTAATAAAAATATAAAACTAACTTTTTTCCCTTTTGCCCTGAATAGCGAGACTAGTCCTGTAAACACTAAGTGCTCTTTTACACCCATTCTACAGGGTGTTAGGAAAAGTACTTCGTTCTGTATAGTATTTATTTCGTATAATGTTTACATCAGTAGGTGACAGTGGCGTGCACAGAACTTTTTGCTGGAAAAGCAAGCAATTGGTCAAGAACAACATTTAAAAAAAATTAAAAATTTAAATATCACTTTGAAAAAAAAAGTTTGTATTGGAAATTTTCACCCTAGGGTAGACATTGTCTACCCTGGCGTCATACAATTTTTTTTTCAGTGGTATTTAAGTTTATTTCATATTTTTTTATTGTTATTCTTGACCAATGGGGTCTACTTTTATAAAGGCCACAAATTGGCGCCACTGGCACGTAAGGTATATGTCAAAGGTTTGTTAGGTTAGATTTACATAGAAGTTCGATTTTTTGTTTTGCTTATCCATATAATATTTAAAAAAAATCTTTCTTAAATGCGAATGAATAATGCCGCAATGAAGTGCAGTTCCGTTATGTTCGAAAATGAAAGGAAGACATAAGTTTTGTTTTAGCCCCTCTTTTCTTTAGCTCTAATCTTAATTCATTTACTTTCATTGCACCGTACCTTGAATAAAAACCTGAAACTATGAATTTATCTCGACTAATACACAAATAACTAATAAAAAGCCATGGCTTTCGCCGTTTCGCGGACATTTGACGTTTCTCTATACCTGTTGTCTCAGTGGCGCCACCTGACGTCGATGGTAGCCCTCATTGCTTGCTTTTCCGGCAAAAAGTTCTGTGCACGTCACTGGTAGGTGGTAGAGCTGATGCCGATCCCGACTGTGGAGGTACAACCATCTTACTCGCAAATCCCCCTTAAGTTATTCGGGGGAGAGTAAGAAGCACAACCAGGTGGCCCGCCATGCCGATGGATGGCAGTATATCCATCCCCAATTGCCGGCCTTTTTATAAAACAGACTGGTGACGGGCAGCGGCGTCACTGGTGCGAGGGTTCCGGCACCGCGCTCACTAACCCGCCTGCCCAGCGTGTATGAGTATGAGCATTTCTTCCAGGAGGACCGCCAATAGTGGCGAAATCTTGTAAAGGCCTATGTCCAGCAGTGGACGAAGACAGGCTGATGGATGCATTACATTAGTAAGTAAGTAATCAATTTACTTTTATTATAATACACAAACGATAGCTTTAGGTGCGGCCTCAATATAACAACAAGATTCATACTAGTTGGTTTGTGCAAAAACTTTTCTAAATAAATAAATATAAAATAAAATCAGTATTCTAATAAAAACACAATATCGTAACAACACATTTATATTTAAGGTCTTTATAATACGCAATTTACTTCTAGATAATTTACTTAAATAATTAATAATATCAACACAACTTTTAGATGCATTTTACACATATAAATGTTGTAAAAGTTGTGATGGGATTATACTACCTATGATCTGTTTTAGTGTGTAAGTTCGTCAGAGAGCGCATGCGTGCGGAGTTGTTTCTCCAATAGGAGCTCTTCAAGCGCCGCGCCATCCGCGCCTCCCGCCGCACCTCCGCCGGCGCCCCACGTTGCGCCGCGAACATACAGCCACTACGGGGGGAGCGACATATGTTAGCATTGGTGACAGTTCTTGCAATCCACGACGACTAATCCGCTCTTGTAGTAAGTCGTGTATATGCACGTTTCGCTAGCTGCAGCGCGTTCCGAGTCACGACATAATCAATTATATCGCGTCTATCGTCATTCCGAGTCAGTGTAAGCCCGATAACGATAGACCTACAGTGGACTATGACGTCATAGACAACATTAATAACGACGCCATGTTATGCTATCATCGCCCATGCTTCAGAGCGTTTGCACTGTAAGCGATCTATGAAAACTGGCCGGCTGGCGGAAATTTCAAAAATAGGTTATTCGGAGCATAAGAGTTTATTATTAAACCATGATTCAAAGATTGTAGTTAGAAGAAATCACTTCTTGGACCTTGTAAAGTAGTATACCCTTTGTATTCACGTAACGTAAACAAATTTCTACAAATTTTTTCACGTCCATGTCGCGTTCAAAAGAGTTTCGAATGGATCATAAGTTTAAGCAGTGAGGGACGCAATTTTTCATTCGGAACGACTTGATGGGCATGCGAAGTTTGATGGTAGTTTTAGCACTATTAGCGCCATGCGGAACACGCTGCTGGAGCGTATCGTACACACATTTGCATTGGTGGCCTTAGACGCTAGGGTTTGCATGCACAGTTTTGCCTGTACAGTTGAACTGTGAAGGCAAGCAGTAGCGTGTATATGATAAAACTGCACAGTTATCCTTGCCTACACACGCAACCTGACGAATATCAAAATAGATCTTGAGTTAAAGCACTTGTACAGTTGTTCCACTTTATTTATGTTTTCTCCCAACCGGTTTCGGATTTTACACCATTTTCAAGGGAAGATGTTAATTAAAATACATTTCATTGACTCCGGGCACTAGCTCTGAGCAACGTATTTAACAAAATTCACTACAACCTACAATCCAACGTTTCAACAAAAGGAAGAGCACAAAAAACTGAGTATAGCTGTTTTATTAACTCGGCCATTTTGTTACTTGGTCGGTTCTCACAATATACCCTCGATATGTGCCAAACATGCCAAACTGGCCTTTTCTTAACCGTTTCAGGTATACAGATAGTAAAATAAGGATGCATATCCTTTATTAAATGAAAAAAAGTGAAGTCTTTCATTCGACCTCCAGGGAAGTTATCATGACACATTTCAATACGAAGAAATATATTTCTTGAACGCATCTTAAAGTCTGACAAGGAATCGACCATTCAACCCAGTATGATTACGTCGCTTCCTGTAAATACTAAGATACTTGTAAAATCGGTCTGAAAGCACGAAAGTATTTCTTATAATTTAAAATAAATAAATTAATCTATTTATTCCAAAAAGCAGCCAAAAACGAGACGTGGACGTAAACGTGGTGAACGAGACGTTCTGGCAGGCACGCACACTAGCGCAACGTGCATATTATATGACCTACCACAAATAGAGCAGATTACCAAATGACATGATTTGACCATCCATCTGTATACATACCTTGGAGCTAGGCTCGAGATCGATGGCGCGGTAGGTGACGGCAGCGGTGGGCTCCCCCGCGCGCGCCGCCGCCTCCCCTCGCAGCGTCCACAGCAGCGCCCCCGCGCGGGGCGCCGCGGTCGTCACGCGCCGGAGCACGCGCGCGCACACGCGCCAACCTACAACGTTACACGACCTTCACCGACAGTTTCACACAAAATGATGCTGACTTCATCATTAATTAATGATTTCAAATTTTTGCGGTACATAAAGTACAGGTATTTGTTTGCCGCAATTCGAGAGAAAAATAAAATGTTTCTGTTTCTTGATAACACGGCGATCCGAAGTAAGGTGATTCATCACTAGGAATTGCAATATCGCGAGATTCTAACGAAGGCGAGATCTCGCGAGACTGGTGGCTCAGATTGATTTTTTTTACAAGTTTTCGCAAAAATAGAATATTTTATGGGAAAATAACAAAAATATTTTTTTAAAAACAAAGTATACCTACATTCAAGCGTATTGTGACGAAAATAAATAATCATATTTAAGAAAGTTTTGGTCTCAAAAACAAACGCGAGCGAGTGAGCCAAACACAGACCTCGTCCCGCGACCTCTTACCTCTACCGGCTTACAGAAAGCGGCACTAGCGGCTGCGCGGCCCACTAAAGTTCATTCGTGCAACACGCCGCAACGCGGTTCGGGCAACACGTGTAACATACGCTTAATACGTAATCTCGTAATCTCGCGAGATCTCGTACGATTTACGCCCGAGATTAATATCCTAAAATATCGTCGAGATCTCGCCAAAACGAGATCGCGCGAGAACGAGATTGAAATCCCTATTCACTACCCAAAACAATGGATGGACCCAAAACAAAAATATCAAACACCTTTGACATTCCCTGTCTGATTCACGTCGTGACTAAATGATAGACGTAATCAGTAATAAAATGTTGTACTCACTATCCTGAGTATCGATTTCGATGGCGGCGAGTAAGGAGGGCAGCGCAGCACCGAGCGCCGCCACGGGGGTTGTAGGGGGCGCGGGGGGAGCACCGCCCGCCCAAAGGGGGGCCACGCCAGTCACTGCGGGTGAACCAATGCGTTATTTATGTGTGATTGATAATAAACTTGGGTACCTGAAAGGTACTAATGGGGGGCCACGCCGCTCACATAAATTTAATTGGTCACGGTCTGCCTCTTTTCCCCTCTATTTTTCCTTCGCCGATGTAATGTGATGTACAGTACCAGACCATTTGAAGGTCGCATCGTGCTTTAAAAAGAGATACTCGGCTAGCTTCGGCTACCTTCGGCTTTGTAGAGCGTCATCTCTGTCACACCTGTCAACCCGGTCGTTTAGTCGCTGACTTGTCAGTCGTGTGTTTCGTGTGACAGAGATGACGCTCTACAAAGCCGAAGGTAGCCGAAGCTGGCCGAGTATCTCTTTTTAAAGCACGATGCGACCTTCAAATGGCCTGGTACTGTAACAAGTATATAGTACTTACCAGCAGCCAATAGGGCGCTGTGCGGGTGTAGCTGTGACAGAGCTCGCGCCCAGCCGGCGCCGTCCCGCCCCGCAGCCCCCGCGCGCCCTACTAGCGCCTCGCTCGCTTCCTCGTGGTAGCGCGACGCTTCTAACACGTTGCTCCAACTCCACTGAACAGAAAATGAGAACGGTCAAGTGCGCGTAGGACTCGGGCCCTGAAAGCTTCGAGTATATCGTGTAAAAGATATTTGAGGCGCTTATTCAATCGATGGTATAACAGAGACAAAAGCAAAACCGTGAAAAAAAATCTGCTGTTTCATAGAAAAATGCAATACTTACACAGCCAAAATATATAGAAAGGCTTTCATGTTTGGTTCCATTGTAAAATTTGATCTATACTATTGACCGAATGAGAATGATTTGCTGTCGAGCGGTCGGCCGAACAACATCAGTTGCTGTGGACTGCGGAGTGGCCAAGCAAGCAACACATCCCGAGGATGCCTCGTGTAAAGGCGAAACACGTGTCGAAGTTATCTTGCTTGTTATTTATGATTGCTTTATTTTATGCTCGTACTGCTGAGTCTGCATTTTGAATAGCATGATAAGACTTTTTAGTGGAATATATCCATAAATGAATGAGCTCTTCAAAGATGGCCAAACCTTTCTGTTACATGTTGTATACCACTTACATGTTTAGTCTGCATCAATCGTTCGTATAACCCGGCCAAGTCATGTTGTCCTGACAGAAGCGCGCGTGCCGCCGCCCACTCTCCCGCGCCGGGTAGTAGTGCTGACACCGCGTCGGTCTCCCCTTCGTCCCCCGCGTCTCCTGCGGCACCCGCACTCGCCAGCTGTCCCAGTCGGTCTTCTATTAGTTCGCAGCGCGAGGACACCTACAAAAGAAATAAATGATATAAATAATAAAATGAGTTCCACTGTTATTCTTCCATATTGCCTTACTTTTTAATGATACCTAGATAAGTTTGATCTGACACATTATATCTGGAATTCCCTGTTGTTCTTTTTTAACACAATGTTTTAGAACAAGAAATACAGAGATAAGAAAACGCGTTCCAACAGCACTAAAACACACTATTTTGAGTGTTACTTTCCAGTGACAAAGTCTATTCTAGTCACAAATATAACAACAGGCAACTCTCGTTGACATCTCTAGTTGATAATTAAAGCCATAAAATTTCCACATCGATATCATTGAACAGGAACGGAAGTACTAACTTATGGGCATTTACAGCAAAAACTACAACTTCTCTCTCGCAGTAAGGCAGGGTGTGTTGATCTGAGCGAGACAACTAATTGCCACGCCCCTTCCGTCGTGGAGTGCATCCGTCGATTCGTGGGTCACTTAAGAGTTTGAGTACCACGATACCAAAAAAATGTTCCACAATTAGCTACAAAACTCGAAGTAAGAATAACCAAGTCATGTGGTTTAGGCATCGAGCAACTAGCCCCGAAATGAAATGCCGATCCGTTCGATTCTGCTAACTAATCAGTGTTTTGGCATAGACTTGACTATATGCGTCTCACTCCCACTATCTCTATCACCGCGTTAGTTGAGTTAGCCAAAAGTTGGCGGAATCGATTGAAAATAAAACAAGTGTCATTGCGTTTCTTTAGGATTTAGTTCCTCTATGGGTTTAGGTCCTCTATGGGTTTAGGTTTCAGGCACGTCACATAGACACCACGAGCCTTATTGTCTAACTTCAACATCTATCGTTATCGATTTCAAACGTATCATGGTTGACCAGAAATTACCATCCATCAGCCCGTATTCGTCCACTGCTGGACGAACTCTTGGCGGTCATCCTCATCCAGCCGCCACCCGCAACATCCTTCAGATCGTCAGTCCAGAGGGCACGAGGGCGGGCTACGCTACGCTTTGCTATACGTGGTCTCCATTCCAATGCCTTACGGTCCCAACGGTTATCACGTCGGCGACAAATGTGGCCAGTCCACTGCCACTTCAACTTACTGATTCGGCAGGCTATGTCGGTCACCTTCGATCTGTGACGGATATCTTCGTTTCGGATTTTATCCATCAGAGATATCCCAAGCAGTGCTTAAAGGCTAAAGTATACAACCAGTGCGTCCTTCCAGTGATGACGTATGGCGCTGAGACGTGGTCTCTTACCAAAGGCTTGATCCGCTGATTTAAGGTCGCTCAACGAGCTATGGAGCGAGCTATGCTTGGGCTAGAAATTACGCCATACATAATTTCTAGCCAATCACGATACTTTTGAACGCGATAATCATAGATATTAAAGTTCGACAATAAGGGGGCAAGATATACAGAAGAAGAATGTACCTTATCTCTAGCTTCCTGCAGTAGGCCGTCAGTAGGCGCGGCGTCATTCGGCAACGAGCGACGCAGCACCGCACTAACTAACGCCCACCGCGACACTGCGCTATGCACGCCCGACAACTCGCTCACGATCCTGCAACGATCTATTATGATCACTACACGAGGCAGCGGAAGCAAAATAACATATCGTCATGACATATATCAGTGAGGGGGCGTAGAGTATTCAGTATAGATTAAGTTCATCCATCATGAGTAATCATCATTCATCAACCCATTATTTGGTGGAAAGACCTTTCTATAATATAAATGAATTATATAATGATTGATGAAGACCTTATCATTTCCTAATTGATCTTAATTGAGTTTTCTGACAACTAAATTGTTACAATTTTAAATGTACTTGATTTTTAATAAGTAGAACATTTTTAAACTTATATTTTATAAAATTTTAATTTCTGTCACCTTAATTTCTTGTTTGTAAATCTTTTTGTTGCTATGTTTATTATTATTCTGATTATTACTAAGTACCTGACACATTTTAAAATTTTATTGAATTACTAGCTGACCCGGTGAACTTCGTATCACTTACCTCTTAATATAAACCATATGTATGTATTTCAGAGCCGGCAGCTTTATAAAGGCATCATCAGATAGTCTAAGTATCGGCTCCATAGTGGGCGGAAAGAGTGGGCAAATCACGCACACATGTTCAGCTTAATGTTCATAATTATTTTGCATGAGACATTATATTAGATTATAGACACTTATATTAACAAATAAGGTACCAGCCTATTTTTTTATCTGTATCGATTACGCCACATTACTAAACGTAATAGTAACCTGCCAACACTGACTGTCAGTGTCACTGTCACCGAACTATCCAAGAAAATATAATTGATATTTCAAAACTATTTTTCAGAAGTTATAGTTAACTTTTAACAATGCATTGTCCCTTATGTAAAAAGTGGATTGAACGGCAGAACAACAGAAGTACCTGTCCTAGTTGCACAAAACAATTGTAAAGATGCGACGAATGTTTCACAATAACCGCTGATACCTTCAAGTTTTGTATAAAGTGCGGTCACAATTTGAGCCGAATAATACGAATTAATAGGGCTAAGGAACAAAAAAATCGAGTGAAACAACAAACTGTTATTAAAACCGAAGTTCGTCTCAACAATGCCATCATCATCATCTGTGTCATCATCTGTAGGAATAACATTTTCAGAACTTAATTTAACTGCCGATGAACTAAAGGATTTGGATGAGATTTAAGAAAGTCATGAACACAACATCGGCAATATTCGCCACGCCGTCAAGTCCTGGCGAGGCAAGTCAAGACATCTTTAGCAAGTCTGGTTCGCATTTGCTGTTAGATTAATTGATATGTTGCCGATTCAGGTGTCAATCGCGGAAATTTAAGAAAATATGGTTCCTACCGTAAAGGTTGATTTATATAGTCTTTAATAAAAAATATTTGAATTATATCAAATTGAATATTAGTTCAGACATATATGTATTAGTCAACAAATATACCCAAATGCACGACACCGTGGTGGCGTGGCCTTCCAATGTAAGTGGCCGGCAAAATTGACATTTTTCCCACATTGTTTGCATTGCCATCGGCATTAATAGCATCGCGAAGATGAGTGTACTCTTCATATCGAAGCTGCTGTTGGTTTAGACGGATGTACGTCAATCGTTCACGGATTCTTTTTGAATAAAAATTCATAGCACTGACTTTTTTGTTGGTTTCAGCACCTGTAATCAATTAATCAGTCATCCCAAAAACTAATGAGTCTAATGGATCAGGTGGTGGGACTAACTGTGGCAATTTTACTTTACCACCAGCACAACATAATCCTGCAAATTCACCGCTGTATTTTAAAGCTTTATAATGTTGACAAATGATTGACATTTCCCCAATTGTTACAGATTTGTCGGCACTATAATCTATTTCTTGATCGTAGGAGAATGCTTCTCGTGCCAGGTTCACAGGAACATTGCGTCTGCGGAATCGATCAATTTCATTTTCCCGTGCTCGCTGCTGTTGTGATCGATGTGCCCGAACTCGTTCCATTCTATGCCTATTATCCACTTCATTGTAATTTGATTTTTAGGGAAGTACCCAATTTTAGATCGTATAGCGAACTTTACTGTTTCAAAGTATATTTCTGAACGCACCCAACACAACAATCAAGTGTCATTATAGTGTCATTATTTTACATGTTTTAAATCTAAATACGCGATAATCAGACTATTATGGATATATGTTGTCGATTCCAAACCCTTATTTAATCTAGATCTACATGTTTTTATTCCTAAAATACCGACCGACGCGACGGGGCGAACATCAAATGTTTGACAGGTAAGAACAGTTTGTATGGGAAAATAAAATGGTCATTTTTAGTATTTTCCTCGCAATTTTTCCACATTTTCCCTTCCCTGGACTTCCACGAATATTTCAAGACTAAACTTAGCCAAATCGGTTCAGCCGTTCTCGAGTTTTAGCGAGACTAACGAACAGCAATTCATTTTTATTTATATAGATAGATAGATAGATTACCTTTTTCTTATACAAATGTTGACATTTAATATTTTCACTTTTTGTTTCCTTCTATTATTTTTATGCTGTTCCTAATAAATTTGTGTCAAATAATGTTTTTTTTCTATGTATTATGATTTGTGTGCCAGGTGTGATTTTAATCTGCAAATAAATGATATGATTATTATGATGATTATGATTATATAAATCTACTGATTTGACCTTATAAACGTCAGTCCATTACCCTAAGCTCGTGTTTACTTCATCTCCTCGACACCGACCCTATAGGAAAGAGGTGCTTCCGAGCGAGGACTGTTGCAGAAACATTCAACACTCGTGCACTCATTTTTCACCAATGATTGTTACGTCACAAAATAACAAGAAATCAACCATATTGCCGTACTTCAGACATGTATTTTATTTTTTAAAGAAGCAGAAAAATAGCATACGAAAATATATTTTCGATAAAAATACGCGCTTTTTAGGGCATGCAAGTTTCCTCGCGGTGTTTTCCTGAACCGTTCTCACGGGATCGGAATCGAGAAACGTCCACTAGTATCTAATATATTTTTTTGTTTATTTTTTTTTATTTATTCTCGAAAATGGTACATGTCCACACAACTTATGCTAGTTAGTTACAAAGACTTTAATACAATTTTGGCATAGTGTAAGAGATTAGGGGCATTTGCTGCTAAGTAGGTTGTTAGCCTGTATTTCAGCATACAGCGCCTCTATCCTCAGATATGAGGTATCAATCATTATTTGCTTTTAAGAACATATATATAAACGCATGCCTTAAAATAAATATAACACATTTTATTAACAAGTTTGAAGCTTTTGGAATCTACTTATATTGACATTATAACAATTATCTATTAGTTAGGTGAAGATTTTTTATCGGCATTTAATTATTTATTCTAAATTTTACTGTACCTATTTGTCTGTTAATCTTCCTATGAGTAAGTAAAAAAATAAAAAATAAATAACAGTTATTCAAATCTTAGAGTAATAATAAGTTTGGTATAGTCCTCCCTGTGTGTAAAATGTGGATGTGTGTGGATAAGTGTATTATTAATTATTATACAAGACAAGTTTCTCTAGCCGGTCACAAGTTAGTTCCATTCCAACACGTACCTAGCAATGTAAATAAGTTCCTCGTCAGCGGCGTCCACGTCCTGCACGGCCGCCCGCAGCACCTGCGCGGCCGCCCGCGCACCTCGCGCCGCGCCGCAGGCGAGCGCTTCGACTCTCGCAAACTCGGCCGCCGGCAGCCACCCGCCGTCGCACGAGCGCAGCGCCGCGCGGAGCATACTGCGCACGCGCGCGCCCTCCGCCCCGCAACCACCGCCCGCCTCCTGGAACATTACTGTCCGTTATCTTGACAGCTCGTGGGCCAACCACAGCGATTAGATTGAAAGCAGTGGTGTTTTATAACCGCTAAAAACAAGAATTAATGTCAGAATATGTACTTGACTGACGCCTTATGCGGGGGCATGAGCTGCACACTTCATATAGTCAACCGATGATAACATAGTTATACCATGTTAAAGAACAGTTGGGCGTAAGACAATAAAAACCGGCCAAGTGCGTGTCGGGCCACGCGCAGTGTAGGGTTCCGTAGTTGCCCTGCACAATATGCGGACTGCTTCTCCAAGTACATTTTATAAGTATGCCGACTAATACAGATCGCGCCAATCTTCTAGTACGATCGGAAGTCGCTCTTCCCAAGAACGGCCCATACATTTTGTTCCTGCTGATGCGAATCGCCCCGTGTTTAGAGGGGACTAAAAGTTTGGCGCGATCTACACTCGTTAACTTGTAAAGCCTACTTAGCTGTGATAGTTTTCCTTTTAATTTCATTATGTATAGTACTGCCGTGATTTTTTCACGTCTCCAAATACAACCGTTTCGCTGGCAGGGGGGGACACTTATTGACTCTTAACAAAATTTAATACTTTTAAGCTTAATATTTCGCAAACGGAACCCTGGATCGAGAAATGGTCTTCTCACACCCCCAATATTTTTTAATTACCTATCCAACGACACAACACACTAGGCGACAGACGAGAAAAAAAAAAATCTCCACTGTACGTGTAGGCGCGGTACCCTAAAACAAAAATCTTTTACAAAATTTAATGTACCACTTTATCGGCGTGATAAATATGTATACGCATGCCAAATTACAGTTTTCTAGTACTAATAGTCTCTAAGCTAAGCCGCGGACAGACAGACAGACAGACATGGCGAAACTATAAGGGTTGCTTGTTGTTGACTATGTAACCCTAAAAAGTGGGAGCTGCCCCTCTATTCTGTATCTTTAGTTGCCAACTGTACTAGGTGCCTATCATCAAAAACATAGCTAAAAACTGAACTTTTAAAATTGCCTTTAGTGGGTATTGAACTATTTACGAACTGTGTCGTCACTTCAAGTGCGAACATATCATTAGACAATCGGAATTCGATAGTAAGTATATCTATGTTTTTGATGATAGACACCCAGTCCAGATGGCAACTAAAGATACATAATAGGTCCTCAGAACGCCGCTTAAAGTGCTCTTTGTATCACTTACGGGCCTTATTAAAAGACATAGAGACGCCTACTCTTATTGTATAGTATAGGCTACCCACTTGCCTGGGAATCGGTGGGCAATGCACCGCGCCCGCAACTTTCTAGCGCGCCTGGCGCAATTTTATTTAAATTTAGGGAAGAAAAAAAAATAAAAGTTCACTCTACCTACAGTAGAGCCACTGAGTGATAGCGCCTATGACGTTTAAATGCCTACAAAGTATCGCAATTATTTATAAGCAAGTGTCAATTAAAAAATGTAATACTTCATTGTTGATAGTGATGTACTACTTGTTTCGGTTATTATATTTCGATTTGAATGTTGCTTTATTGTGCAATAGAATGCGTATAGAAACAAAGATTTTTTTTTAAAGTTTCTCATGTTTTATAGGTCGTGTTTGAGTTCGCCAAATTACGCAATAATATTTAATTAAAAACAAAACAATGACGAAGTTAAACTAGACGAAAATAAATGATAGTAAAATACTTTTTTCGATTTAGATATTAAAACATCTCTTGGGGGCCCCGGGGCACTACATCGCATAGCCCTCCGATAGCTACGCCACTGGTTTTGGCACATTTTCCTTTTGTATCATAATGTTGAATGTTGAATGACGTGTCTAATGTTGAGTAAACTCACACTTGATTTTTATTTTTAACCGAAATTTAAAATGTACCTCATTACTAAATGCAGCTGTCATAAGTGCCATTACTCAGTGGCTCTACTTTAGCTGCCTCTAATTTGTGTGAGCTATTTTCTAAGGAATCGCTTGATAATACCTTTATTGGTTTAATGCTTTAACCGACATTTAATGTACTGGAATCGCCAAACAAAACTGTATTTTTTATATCAAACATCAAGCATTCGGCTGTTATAGAAATCTTCATCTAATACGGCATTAAGTTCCAGAAATGAATAACAACATAAAAAATAACAACATAAAAAAATAAAAATGAATAACAACAAAAAGACGAATATTTTGTTACCTACTCACAGAAAAACAGCGAAAAATTATCTGAAGATCTATTATTACGTGTATAATTATTTTATATATACAAAACTCAAATAAATAGTCCAGTTCTTTTTTAATGTATGTTTTTATGATTTTCACAACCCAAAAATAGGCCCACTGTAGGTTTTTTTTTAATAAAAAATCTAGAAGCCGTATCGATGCCGGAGTTTAATTTCAAGGCTTAAAATGATGTAAACTTTTTATTTTTGTAATGAAAGAAAATGCGACAAAATCGGGGTTTTTAATACACTGTGCGCTGGTGGTAATGTCACCGACAGTCCAGTCCACTTCTTCCAACGCTGCGTTGTGCAATGTGCGTGCTCCCCACTCCCCCGCGCTTGGCATTCACGCTGACACAAACGCTGGCGGACCGAAAGACCGGTATACTTCGACCAAAATAAAATGAATGGACAATTACAATTTGCTCACTCATAACGAGTCTAAGCAATTGGATATATACTATACTTCAATAACTAATTGTTAGTCTTTATTTTGCTTTTTGCACTTTGGAAATGCACAAGAAGGCATTTTTGCGTCAGTTATTTGGATGACATTTAATCATAAGCGTACTTGTCACTCTTCTAACAGAGACCGACTGAGATGAAGTGAGAGCCGGCGCTCACTTTACAAAACTTCAAAAATCTGTACGCTGTGGCCCGTCCATTTATTTTATTTTGGTCGAAGCCGGTATAGTACAATTCCATACAATCATTATTTCGACAACGCACGCCGCTCAACGCAACGTTGTGCATCAGGATCGCCGGATCGAAGCTTAAGGTATCCTGCTCGTCTAGCATAGTAAACCATTTCGAGCTCGACAGCGCGTTATACAACGCTCTCTCTCTCTCACTCTGTTGATCTACCTAGAGAGGGATAGACATATTGTATTGACCGGTTAGAGCTCGATATGGTCTGCTATGCTAGACCCCCTTACGTTGAAAAATTTACAATAAGTAATATAACTAACGTTTTATGTTTAAATATAAATATACTGATAGATACGATAACACAAATATAAAGTAATTTCAAGATATATTTCGGGTCTGATCTGGACCCGGCATCAATTGACATTGACATATATAATATAAAAGCGCATGACATGACAGGTTATGACAGTGGCGTGCACAGAACTTTTTTCCGGAAAAGCAATCAGAAGGTCAAGTACGACAATAAAAAAAATATGAAAAAATTTAAATAACACTTTGAAAAAAAAAAGTTTGTATGAAAATATTCACTCTAGGAAAGGCAGTGCCTACCCTGGCGTCATACAAACTTTCTTTTTTCAAAGTGTTATTAAAAATTTTTCATATTTTTTTTATTGTCGTACTTGACCTTCTGATTGCTTTTCCGGAAAAAAGTTCTGTGCACGCCACTGGGTTATGACATAATAACATACAATTAATAAATTATATATCTTGAAATTACTTTATATTTGTGTATTTATATTTAAACAAAAAACATTAAAAGCTGTTGTAGTGTATTTAATTTATTTTTAATAATATAACTAACGAGTACCTGCGCAGACAGAAGGAGCGCGTAATGCCAGCGCACGCGCCACGCGAGCAGCGCCGAGCGGACCCGCCCCGTAGCCCACTCGCACAGTGTGCACCACAGTCCGCACACCCAGGTTAGGTGACCTGACGTTCAAACATTTACACTTATTAAAGATTTAGGGACTTTGAAAGCAATAACGTCTTTAAAAAAAGAAGAAGAAAATTTTATTTATTAGCCACAAAACAAAATGCTTACAATAAAAATTATTTAATTACCGTATTTGTGGGCAAAATGGAGTAATCTCAGCATTTGCTGTAAGTTGAAGGCAACGTTACAGCGCTGGTTTTCAGATTACCCTATCTCTCACTAAGCTTTACAAAAATATTGCAGGTAGGAGGAACACAAAAAAAGTATATATGAAAAATAATACAATAACGAAATAATAAAATGATATAGAACCAAAAAAAAAGTAATAATTATATTATGTATATAAAATGAGCTATCTTTGAAAAATATATGATTAATTTTTAAATTGAATTAAATTAAATTATTAAAACAATTGTTAATTTCTACATTTAATTATTAAAACAATATAATACTCGTATTAAAATAATACGTTTGTTTAGAAAGAGATGAGACTTATTTATTTATTTTCAATGCAAGTGCTCGTAAAGGCCCACTTTTTATGCATCAAAACCGAACAGAAAGTCGATTATTTTGCCCTAGGGCTTTATTTATTTTTATTAATTTACGAGAAGTTGGCTAACCTGCAACCTTTCCTGTGTACCATAAATGTTATACTTTTTTTCCACTATTTAACGGCTCTGGATACAGTCCTTTTGAGCCAATCATAATTTAAAGTTCACAAGATTATATTAGTTTTATTTCCTCACACTATGCATTGAAAAACGTAGTATGATACACGGGCGTAAGAGCAATAAATTACTCGCTACGCTCGTATTTTAAATCGTCCTCGTAATTTATTTCTTTTCGCCCTTGTAGCATAAACTACTATTATTTATTAGGTTTGCCAACAGATATTACACTATGACATATGTATTAAAATAGCTTTAACAATTAAAATTAGAGTGCATACCCAATAACAGGCAGACACTGCATACTTAATTAAACAATAATAGTATTTTTGCTACATAAGTGAAACATGTTTCGCAAAACGTAAAACTGTCAAAAACCGATTAATATTATGGTTAAAAAAAAACAATACAATGAGAAAAGAAATAATACTAAAACAAAATCTTAACAAAAAAGTACAACATTAAATTATTTCTATCAGAGACAATAGATCTGAGAGACTGAGAAAAAATATTAATTTGGGCATCATGCAAGGCAAGTGTATTAAAGTAACGACAAATTCTATTAATATTGTTATCGAAACAAACTTCATGTCTCATCTCTTTCACATGTCAACATACATACCATAATCATCACTGAAGTAAGTAGGCGGATCAATAGCTAGCGCTATGAGTCTTCTAACGGCAGGGGTGCGGTGTGCGGGTGGGGGACGCGCCGCTAACAGCGGGAGGAGCGCTCCCGCACCGCCCGCGCCTCTCCGTGCCGCCTCGTCCGCGCCCCCCGCGCCGTGGAACGCGCGTAAGCCTGCACCACCCCCGCCGAGGCCAAGTAGTGGGACGTCTACAATCCTATTGAAAATAAACAGGGGCCTTATTGTCTACCTTTAACATGTATTCTATTGCTTTCAAAGGCGTCGGAATGGCTAAAAAGTATGTGTGATGTCAATTCTACGCGGGTTCGTTTGAAAGCGATAGCGATAGACGTTGAAGTTACGCAATAGTGAAATGAAATATATTTGAAATTAAATATATAAATTTATGCAATGTAGGTATCAGATACACTTATTTGTTACAGAGGTAAGGACCCTGGTTTGTTACAATAGTAGTTTATGGCACATAAAGAGCAGTGGCGTGCGGTCCGTACAGACAAAAAGACAATGTCTACCCTGACAAATACGCATCATTTACGCATTTTTACAAAAAATTCTGCTTAAATGTAGCGACACCGACCGCCATCTATTGTCATTAGCGGGAACTGCGAGTCTCAGTTCCGAGTTGCTCGCTCACTCGATGCCAAAAGACATCGCGGAATGGTGGCTGTCGGTGTCTATGTGTGGGTCATATTCTAACAGTCTATGTTTGCGTGCGTTACTGTAAATACATGGCACACAATGCAAAAGTTTGTGCTTGTTTGCGTGCGAAATGTAGGCGACGACTGTGCAAAAAGCCGACGGCTTTTTACGACATTCACTGAAAATGCCACCTTCGCTTTGGCGGCTCGGTGGGCGTCATCCATTATTGTTTTTCGTTCGTTTTTTACGCTAATTGATGACATAAAAAAATGGCTAGTGCCAGTGTTTACTGTGAAAGTAATTCAATGTGACAACATGTTGTACAAAGTGTGTGTACAAAAGTTAAGAAATGGTGCATTTTTGAAACTGTGTTTTGATGATAAAAACAAATAATTGCGAAACGGTATTTTAGGTGGCAAATCGCAAACAATAACTTGATTATTTGGTAAGTTTTTACCAAGTTTTTAGGCTTTCAAATTTTTATGTCTACCCTGTCTAAAAACTCTGTGCACGCCACTGATAAAGAGGTTATTAAAACACGAGTGTGAGTTTAAAAAACGAGCCGTAGGCGAGCAGCTAAATCGGGCCAGCAGCTTTTTAAATAATGCCGCATCCAGACAAAAATAAAAAATATATATTTAAAAACACTACTGGCATAATTTCAAAATGAACTTAGTAAAGACACCCAGTGCAGTCAGTGGACATTGGATACGTGTTGTTTTGAATGTCCCCGACTGCACTGGATGACTTTACTAAAATCATTTTGAAAATATGATAATCGTGGTTTTTATTATTTTTATTATTTATTTTTATTTCATACTTTTATATGCCAATCCGAATAGTACCTATAGAGATTTTAATAACACCTCATTCATCCAAATTAGTTAAAGCGTTCAGAAGATATTATGGAACAAACAAAAATACATACAAGAACCCTGAAAACAATACACTCCTTTTTTTGGCAGTCGTGTAAAAATATATTTAAATACTCGAGGGGGTTTAAAGAGTGTTTCCGAGAATGAACATGAACAGCAAGTCCCATGTTACACTCAAATACCCACATTTCACCGACGATTATGAGTCTCAGCCTGATGGGTGGTGAGCCTTAGCGCCGTTCTTCGGGCACAAACGTGCCTTCCGAAGCATGAAGACCGAATATAAATGTGTTCCTACGGGATTCGACCCCACGACATCTGAATTAATGGCCGAAACGTTCGAGCCACTGGAATCACAAAATAATCACTTACAGAAGGTTCACTCCGCATAACTAGCGAAAACAGGCGCACGCACACATAGACGCGTACGTACGACGATCTCCGATGAAGTCGGTCGAATGTCAATACGAAATTCTGCCGAGATCATCATACGTACGCGTCTATGCATGTGTGCGTCTGTTTTCGCTCCGTCGTCGAGACGGCTTTCTGGTAGTATCTATTTTGTGCTAGAATACAGTAAATAAACTTGCAATGTACTGGAGAGGTGTTTACCGCAGCATATTAATGGCGAGTTGGCAAAGCGCGTCGCGGTTCACGAGCGGCAGTAACAGCGGCGCCAACTCTGCTGCCTGCGGGTCGCGCGCGCTGTCCGACGACTTCACAGCTTCCTCTGTTATGTATACAGTACATACAATAAAACAAACATATCACTAAACAAAACGTCAATGTGCCGATTGGGACGTAAAAATCGTCGGTGAAACGCGGATGTTCCGAGTGTGGACTGTGATTATAATTTTACAGTTCATACTTGGAACTCCTCTGACACCCCCTCGGAGATGCATGTCGTGACGTTATATATCCAGGGTGTTAAGATGAAGTTGCGGAAGCTGGAAACTGGCGATAGTACTTATCCATACGAAAAACTTTTACTATGGAGCTAATAGTATGAAACAACTGTTTTTTTTTTTCTCGAAGAGTTGTTCGTAGGGACGAGTTCCAATCGCCAGTTTCCAGCTTCCGATAATTCACCATAACACACTGTATATTGGTGTTGATTCGGTGTGACACGACTGAACTTATTTGACTGGATTAATTTTATTTTAAGCGACGGAACCTTTAAATTAAGTCAGTCTTCCTCTGAAATTCATCCACTCTACAACTAACATTCGATAGCAGCCAATAACTCATAGTCGACCTATTTTTGTTTTGATGCATAATAGTAGTTTATGCTACTAGGGCGCAAAGGAATAAATCACGAGGACGATTTAAAACACGAGCGTAGCGAGTGTTTTAAACGTAACCGAGTAATTTATTGCTCTTACGCCCGCGTATCATACTACGTTTTTCAATGCATAGTGTGAGGAAATAAAACAAACATAATATTGTGAACTTTAAATTGTAATCGGCTCAAAAGGACTGTATCCAGAGCCGTTAAACAGTGGAAAAAAAAGTATGACATTTATGGTACACAGGAAAGGCTGCAGGTTAGCCAACCATCGAACATAAATTTAAAAAAATAATTATAATAAAGCCCTAGGGCAAAATAATCGACTTTCTGTTCGGTTTTGGTGCATAAAAAGTGGGCCTTTACGAGCACATGCATTGAAAAAATAATTCAGAATCCTTCCCCGGGACCGCATTCTGAGTACAGGAACGACGAAAACCAAACATTTCATTTGTAGTGTGTGATATAGGTGGTGTAGGTAGTAACTAACCTATCGAAATTTTTAATCTTCTATTTTTTTTTCGAGTTAGTTTTTTTAAATATTATTGCTGACGTATATTTTTTTTAATAACGGTTAGAAGGATTCTGGCGTTAGCCTAAGCAGATGTAAATACGTTTTTTTTTCTCTTGGTCATGCCAAGTCGTCGCCGTCGCTAAATGTCAAATAAGTTAAATCGTGTTAAACCGATTTGATATAATAGGGGAGATGACAGGGTAAAACAAAATATTATTTTTTCAAATATTAAATTACTATTTAGTTCGTCATTTAGATAATCAAAAAATATTGGACACGTATTTTTTCTTTTGTCAATCAAACAAATAATTACAGAGATAAAGCACGTCTAAGTTTGGGAGTGGGGGCTGGTGACGTCACGCCTAGGTAAAAAGTGTACTTAGGCGTGACGTCACGCGGAACTTTAGCGGGCTATATCTTCATCATTTTTTGTTTAATTGACAAAAGAAAAAATATGTGTCCAATATTTTCTGATAATCTAACCGACGGACTAATTAGAATGTTTTAGTCATCATGCCTATTCTACGTTCTACCATAGACTAATTAGTCTATGGTTCTACGTACCGGGGGTGGCTGGAGCCCAGTGCGCGGCGGCTCTTGCTCGCTCCACGCGGCCCCATATTGAGAACAGTGGCAGTGCGCTGCAAACTAGCTGTAACATGACGTCATTGTGTCAAACGAGCAGACCTTTTGTAACGATAGAGCAGTAAAACGTATTTTATCTACTCCCATACTGCAATAAGGTCATTGCAACATCAAAAGCAGTTTTATAAGTACCTACATACAGGTCCCGGCAGTAAATAATGCACATTCGTATCGTAACGTCATCTCTGTCGCACGAAGCACTAACAGTCCGGTGTCAGAGACGGCGCTCTACGAAGCCGAAGATAGCCGATGTGCATTATTTACTGCCGGGTACTGTACATTGTTTATCCGACGTTATAATATTACATTATAACACAGCGATTCTTGCTGCGCTTAATTTATTATGACACCGGTAGAGAGAAAACCAACAACAGAGACACGAGAAATAAGTCCCGACCATATTTCTTAAGCCACGTCCCCTTTACCCTGATTGGCCTTTAAGGCAGCATTACCACACGACACACCTGAGGTTCATGAACGAGTGTTATTCTTTTCATTTTTCGTCAAATTGTTATTTGAAAATATTATAAATAAAGACGATATTTTTGATGGTCGTAGATAAAGTATTGTGTGCAACTGAACATAATTAGACATTGGGACACTCGTGCAAAATGATTACGAAACTCGCTTCGTAAGCAAGCACTATTATGTTACAGTTGCACGACATAGAACACACGTTGTTAATATCGCGGGATATTTCTAGAGAATCTAGAATAGAATAGAACATCACTTATTGTTGAGTCATAGGTAAGTAGGTAGATCTTAAAAAGTAATATGTGCCGTATGCTCTGCCGTTAGGCGTATAATTTTCATGCCTTAATTATTAAACTTACAAAATAATAAACAAAGTAATTGATTACATTTAAGAAAAATAATACAAGGTGGTAGAGCTGATGCCGGGCTCGACTGTGGAGGTACCACCATCTTACTTGGAGACCCCCTCGAAGTAATTCGGGGGACAGTAAGAGGACAGCTCACAGGCAAAAAACCAGGAGGCACTTTTGCCTGGGACCGATGGATGGCGGTATATCCATCCCTAATAGCCAGGCCTTATATGGAACAGACTGGTGACGGGCAGCGGCGTCACTGGTGCGAGGGTTCCGGCACCGCGCTCACCAACCCGCCTGCCCAGCGTGTGTGAGTATGGGCAATTCTTCCAGGATGACCGCCGGAAGTGGCAAAGTCCTGGAAAGGCTTAAGTATGTCCAGCAGTGGACGAACTAGGCTGATGGATGGAAGGATGAAAAATAATAATAGTTATGTATCTAAGTAAGATTATGTAGATAATTAGATAATTAGATATAAATTGTTTCACTCAGATACATGACTTGGCCTTTTGCTCTGCCAAAAACGAAATAATTTTCTTTTTTAAATTTGGTTTAGACATAAACTAATTTCGATGATAACCAAAAACAAGCTAAACTAAAGGATTAGGTCAAATACGTACCATAAAATTATGGCCTTGAAAATTTTGACTGATTCGACGGACTACACAAATTC
Organism: Ypsolopha sequella; assembly: GCA_934047225.1. Classification (NCBI taxonomy): domain Eukaryota; kingdom Metazoa; phylum Arthropoda; class Insecta; order Lepidoptera; family Ypsolophidae; genus Ypsolopha; species Ypsolopha sequella. Next base: position 23,417,158 of record OW203997.1, read on the forward strand.
TAATGCAACGCGGGCGAAGCTGCGGGCAAACAAAAGCTAGTAAATAATAAAATACTATCAACTGCATAGATACATACCTATACTTACCTAGGCAGTTAGTTAGGTATATATAGCGCAGTCACTCGGTCAGGACTTTAATCATAAAATAAAATTTGCGCCTTGTAAATTTTGGCTTTCTTTGCTCTCATGTCTGATGGTAGTGTTATATGTATGTACCTTGTCTTCAAGTTCCCTTAGCTTCAGCTCAGCGCGGGGGTCGGCAGGCGGCGGCGGGGGTAGGCGGCACGGAGACAGGTTCAGGCTGACTTGTAGCTCCAATAGCAGGATAAGACGCTCCAATAGTCCACATGACCTCAGTAGGGAGCCTGGAATTCATTATAATCGTTTTAAAATAAACCGCCTTTGTAGTCTGGTTCGAATGTCCACGGTTTTAAATTCCGTGGGCACATTACGTGGTGTAGACGTTCTACACCAGCCCGCTGTGGTACTACACGCAGAGCGCATTTAACACCCTCCGAGTGCAATATAACAATGTGTAACGAAGATGCGGAATAATAAACTTTATATAGAAAATCAATTATTCTCTCTTTATTTTTCGAATTGTCAGTTTTTATATCCATAGATTTTGAATGTCAAAAAAAAGAAAGTCCAATAGACAGATAACAAAAACATGTCTCCACAGACGACTTTAACAATTCTCCACAGATAACCCAACTCTCCTCTTCTCTCCTCTCCTCACCAACGCTCACGCCACCTCGCCTCGCCTCTCCCTAGTCCTCTCCTCTGCTCTTGTTACAAATGCATTTCGCTGAATAGGCTATTTGACTAATTTCGGACGTAATTTTAAATGATTATTTATATATATATATAGCTTCACAGCCGTTCTCGGCCACAGCGACAGCTTCTTAACTCCTGTCAAGTTTGAGAGCTAAGCTGTCCAGCTCTCTGATGTGCTCTCAAGTGACTCGCGTAACCAATTTTTGCATTAAATGTACGCCCACATAGGGCGCATTATTTATAACATAATAAGCACACTTCTTTGATATTTCCGAGAAATTTTACTGTTTTATTAATAAAATAAATATTTAAGTTTTCGTTTTAAAAATCGCTCCGAAAACGATGTTTCTGTAATGGCGCTGGTCACGTGACACGCGTGACGTCACACGCTAGTAAACAAGTTCTCATAAACTCAACAAAACAGTGCACCTAAGTGAATTCTTACAATTCTTGAATTACAAAATTTATCCAAAATTGACCAAAAAGTGCTTCACAGATCGAATTTAACACTCAGAAAACATAAAATGCAAACAACAATCAGTCTAGGAATCCATGTTTACTTGCATCTGACGTCACCATGAGTTGCCACCAATCACAGAGCGTTCGCGGCACATTGCCGTCACAGATAAGATATTTTAAAATATTATATTTTATTTCGCGTAATTTGCAAAAAATATGCGTAATTTAGTTTAAATAACGTGAAATATGTCTTTTTTAGGCTATTATCTGATAGGATGACCACAATTTGCAATGTATTTTCAATGTTGTCAAATAGCCTATTATGGGTCCGCCGTGGCGGTGCAGAGCGTTATAATATTTGTCAATTGTAATTTATATTCTAAAATTATAATAAATGGATCGAAGCGGGTATTCCCCAGCTCTGTTAGCATATCTCTACCAGGTCACATACCTAGATGGTAGAGTATCTGCGGGTAGGCGGGCGCGTGATGCCGGGTGCGCTGCACAGCGGCGGCGGCGAGCTCGCTTATAGCCGTCAGCGAGCAACGCGCGGCGGCGCCCCCCACCCCCTCCACTAGCCGCACCCATAGCTCTGTCACCACATGCGGAGATTGCTCTGTAAAAAATAAATTAGCTGTCAAGATTTTGTGTAAGTTTAACCGTTTATTATACATTATCCCCTCCGATGTTACGAACGCAAAGCACGCTTCTACTCGACATCGATTCGATAAATAAAAATGTAACTCTTATTTCATAGCAACAAGGGTCATCGTTTAGAATTTATCGATTCTATCTGTCAAATTAACCAGGTGATAGAGCTGATGCCGTGCTCGACTGTGGAGGTACCACTATCTTACTTGGAGACCCCCTCGAAGTAATTCGGGACAGCTCACAGGCAAAAAAACCAGGAGGCCCACCATGCCTGGGACCGATGGATGGCGGTATATCCATCCCTAATAGCCTTATATTTAACAGGCTGGTGACAGGCAGCGGCGTCACTGGAGCGAGGGTTCCGGCACCGCGCTCACCAACCCGCCTGCCCAGCGTGTATGAGTATGGGCAATTCTTCCAGGATGACCGCCGGGAGTGGCAAAGTCCTGGAAAGGCTTATGTCCAGCAGTGGACGAACTAGGCTGATGGATGGATGGATGATAATTTAGTTAGATCTTCTTCCTTGATGTACTCTTTACCAAGTGTCTCCCACCTTGGTTAGAATATATATGTATGTTTGGTCTATCTACAAAGGCTAGTTATAGTTATGCCGGCGGCCGGCTATGCAGCAACTTTGAAAACCGTTTGAGATGCCGGTTGCCTTCTATTTAACACCGGAGGGGTTATGGTGTCCACTCACTCTTATTTTAATAATATAATGGTGTCGCTTCGGCACAATACAACTTAACTAATTTGGCAGGACTAACCTTATTTTGAGTGTTCGATATAGAAAGAAAAAGACGGAACGCTCAAATTAAGTTTAGTCCTGTCAAATAAGTCGTGTTGCGCCGAATCGACACAATTATGCAGTAGTTTTTAATTTCATGACTTATTTATAGTTCAAAATTCAAAATTCAAAAAGTTTATTTTGCAAAGTAGGTATATATAATACACGTTTCACAAGTCAAATTTTAATCTTATAAAAATATATGTAATAAAATAGTAAATGTACATGAACTACTTAGATTAAATGTTTATTTAATTTATGTAGCAATATATTACGATTAAAATTATAGGTAAAATATTATTATACAAGGTGAAATCCAATCAACCGCCCGAACCCATACCGGAGACCCGGCCAGGGACCAGGAACAAGGTTCAATGATCACCAATATATACTACATACAATGTTTAAGGACCCACTAAGTAATCATTAACATAATAAACCTAACACATATTTAATTACATCCGAGTACAATAGATGGCGACCCTGCCAGGACACCTATAATGACCCACATTACACTTATAAAAGTAGTTGTAGAGCGTATTACTGGTCGAATCAGTATAGTCTGACCTTGAGCGATCTCGTCCCTCAGCAGACCTAGATAGTCATCGATAGGGAGGTGGTCCTGCGCGGCGCGGTGGTGGCGCGCGCGCAGCGAGGGGGTGCGAGGGAGGCGGGAACGTGCCGCTGTGGCTGCTGATACACACGCTGCGCCGTCATAGTGTGCTTCCTAAAATCAAGGTTGGTTCAATTTAAATAATGTTAATAAATAATGTTTTTTTTTTGCAGTCGATAGGTCGGGCGGACTACACATCCCGAGGATGCCTCGTTTAGAAGCGAAACACGTGTCAATAAGTTTTCTTGCTTGTTATTTAAGATTGCTTTATTTTGTGCTCGTACTGCTTGCTTTGCTTGTGCATGTTTTATGCGGGAGGGCGGGCGGTGCTTGAGTCTGCATTTTGAATAGCATGGTAAGAGTGTTTAGCGGAATATTGCAAATTATTAATATATCCACAAATTAATCATGTTAATGTTTACTCTTCTTGACAATTTTGTTATATAATCATTAAAAATTATATTCTGTTACATACAATATGAATATGGGAGAGGAGAAAGAGGTACAAGTTCCATATGGTCTGATTGTAATCGAATCATCTATTTCACGCCTTTACGAGAAGTAATAGAACATTACTGTTGAGACCAAGCAAGTGAGCTCTCCCTGGACGAGTAAGCTAAAAGTCCAAACCCGCAGTCCGAGCCCGAGCCCGTCAGTTTTATATACGAGTCCAGAAGGGCTAATTACGGCCGGAGATTGTATAGTGCTTATCTCAAAAATAAAACGAGACAATTTATAGTAGGTATATAGGATAAGGAGTAAAATAAAATTATATGAACTCATATTGAAAGTCACGTTGCTCATATTGGGGCAAAATTTCGTGAAGGGGTATGAGAGAGCCCTATTTAAAGTTACCTCAAAATGTCAAGAGTATGACATAGCCAAAACAAAAACCAGTTCCGGGCGTGGCTTATTCTATTTTTCGATAGCGCGCGCGGGGAAATTCGTCCCGGTCTCTAATCTCGCGTCACCATAGCAAAAATACGAATAGAGTGGACGAGGCAGGGTCAAAAGTAATACGTATTTTATTTTATCTAATTTATTAGTGTATTTCGATCATCGTCACACGGCATTGATCCTACTTGCTATCACGTCGGGACGTAAATTTATTATGGTCGGCTAAAAGTGGTTTTTTGAGTGTTTGATTTATCAGTTGACCCTCGGAACATTTCAGACACTCCTTTAGAGATACATAATAATATTGTGACGGTTAATTGTCACCATTACCCATTCTTTAAATATTTTTCACCCGTTGAGCTGGTTTTACACTTGCGGGAAAATAAATTGGACCAAAAATGTCTTTACAAAAAATTTTTACTAATGTTGTTATTACAAAAAGTGGAAACTAACAAATATTCTCAGAAGGAATGCACCACGTCACTATCTATCTCACTGTAGCCTATATCAATTATGCCTCTCTCATTCAACCACGTTTAACTGCGTTACTATCTCATTCCAACTCATTTTAAATAGCGTCACTATTTATCTCACTCTAACGCGTGTTAAATGGCATTTCTAATGTACGTCAAATATTTTTACTGCCCGCCACTCTTTCATTCTAAATTCTAATTATTTTAAAAAATACGCAGCTCCTTTGGTAGTAAAATAGCAATAACTTTTTTTTCAAAAGTAATACACAGAAATTGCCACATCATTTGAAAAACAATATTTGATGAGCCGTTATTTAAGACAATTTGCAAAACTTAGGACATTTTTTTCAGGGTGTGGTATCGAACTAACCTAATTACAAAAAATTGCTCATAAATTGGGTTTTTATTTTTCTTCCTGATGTAACAGCATTTCAAGGTTTATTTTTGACTTTATCAATAGCATGACTATTCAGAGTTGCGCAACAAAAATTTTATTCTTAGAATTTAGAACTGGTTAGCTTTGACTCTCAAAAATCTATTCGAATTTATAAAAGTACCATCAACTCGAAGACTATCTACTTTTTGCTGAGGTCATAATTTGATATTCTGGTCAGTCATGAGCTGGCCTACCAGCCTTCCAAGGGAAAGCGTTGACTTTTGGGACACCTGTTTACCCTTGGGATAAATCGCCAAGTGTTTAAAATATAGAAATTTATTTGTATCATAGTTTGAAATATACAGGTCCCTTTACGCAAATTTAAAAAACAAAACTCTTTTAGGATTAATTTGTTGTCCCTATGTTTGTCTGTTTGTCCGTTTGTCTAGGCAATTTTTCTGGGTAAATTCAATAAATGCAAATATTTACAGCCCTGTAAAATATACATATTATAACGTTTTTATGGCGTTTTGTTTAACTTTTTCATACAAATTTTCTCCTTATGAAAATATAGAGATCAACACTTCACATAATATTTTGCATTTGAAAGAAAGCACAGAAAGGAACTGTAGAACAAATAATGTAAAAAATATAAAACCATATCTTTCTATTCTAAAGGGATTAATAATTTACTGTTTGTTCAATGTGGCGATAGCTTTGTTTATTTTTTTTTTCTTTGTTACAAAGATAACAAATATTTTCATACAAGGTTTTCCTTAAGGGCTATTTCTCTGAATTTGTAACAAAATATTAAGAAATAATTATAACGGTAAAGTACAACTTTTAGCTAAGACAATTTATTGTTAAATGTTTGCTATATGCATAAACATATTTTAATGATATTATGGTATCTTCAAAATAATTGGGTTTTCCATAAGCGTGATATCAGATTATTTAAGAAATTTACGGCTGGTATCACGACGACGGATAAGCCAATTATTTTATTACTATTGTAATATAATTAAAAATATGTTAATGCATACAGCAGACTTTTAACTATAAGTTTTCTTAACTAAAAGTTGTATTTTTACTTATTGAAATTGTATTTCTCATCAAGAAGTGCAAGATGACAAGATATTCAAAATAAGTTAATTGAATTCGCGTAGCTTAATTAAAAAAAGTTATTTTTTTTAATTTTTTTTTAGAGAATTTACGCGCTTTTTGATCAAAGTTTTCAATATTATGGTATTTAAATTAATTATTATTTATTTATGATTTTTTAAAGAATTTCCGGATGTTACGTCACATGACTCATTTTAGGCCTGATACTAAATGCGGACTTTTGCCTTGCTTGTAAAAAAAAAAATCTGTCATCCACAGAGTACTATATTGCTACATCTGGCAATAAAAAATCAAACAACAACAACAACGAAACTATGTTGAGTGTTACCAACGTCTGCAAAAAAAACCCTAAACTGTACTTTGTCAGTCACAAGAGGTGCCTATTAATCACGTGACGTATATTTGGCTGAAATTTAACGCCCTACCATCTCGGTTATTAAATTTTAAAAGGCAAATAAACTAGTCGTTCGCCACGAACTATGAACTCGCGATTCGATCTTGACCGATTTGGCTCGAACTTAAAAATTCAAATTTCATGTCGTTCCGATCAACGATACTCGAGTTATGGTCGGACAAACACACAACAATTCATACATACATACATACATACATAATTATATTTGGTATCTCTCATGTATGATTGTCAATATTAATCCATCACAGAAATTGTTGTCATCAAAAATTATATTTATTTTAATAATGCGTTACTTCATAACAAATAAAATTAACCGATCAATCTGGGATTTCGTAACAAGACAGCAACACTTACTGCGTTCAGTTATATTTATACTGTGGCCCAGACATGGACTTCATGTTCTGTTCTGTGACTCTGACAGTAATATTTTTTAACTTGATGGCAAGCGACACATTTCTATACAGCCTTCAGTCAAGTGACGTCACACGAAGGTCAAATGAAAGTTGCAAGCTTTTTCGTAAAAATATTCATCATCATAAGGTTTTTCAGAACAAAAGTTCTAAAATACGGCTTATTAAACCTAAATCTCGAAATGGTTTTCGAATTAACACACCTTAACATATTTTAATCTATGCGAATTTGTGAAATGGTTTCAGGTCAAAACAGTTTTCCATGAAACGGTAATTGTTTATACTTAGCAAAGTGTGTAAACTTAGTCATCTTAACATGAACGACGCCTGTATTTCTCTCTTTTTTATTTCCAGTATAGATAAAAATATACAAACTTGTTAAACTTTGCGTAAAAACGAGGCAATATTGACGATATCCTGACAGCTATTATGATGGTGTTTTATCAAATTTTGCTTTTTGGGCTGTATAGAGACGTAGTTAGATGTCACTAGAATATACTCATGAAAAAAGATATGAAGAAAATAAGCTGTAGACTTCACATTCGGTTTATACCTATTGTATGAATTTTAAGAAAAATACAGGGGTAAAGGGACCTCTTAAGGAAACCCTTGTATTAAACTAATTGTTATCTTAGTAAAAAATAATTCAAGGAAAAAAATTAACAAAGCTATCGCTACATTGAACAGTAGATAATTAATCCCTTTAGAATAGAACAACATGGTTTTCATATTTTTTACATTATTTGTTCAACAATTCCTTTCTGTGTTGACTTTTAAATGCAAAATATTATCTCAAGTGTTCATCCCTACATTTTCATAGTGAGAAAATTTGTATGAAAAACGTAAAAAAAAAAACGTAAAAACGTAATAGAAATAAAAACGTCAAAAGTATGTTTTTACAGCTCTATAGAGGGCCGTTTATATTGGTATTTATTAATTTTACCCAGAAAAAATTGTCTAGACAAACGGACAGACAGACAAACATAGGGATAACAAATTAATCCTAAAAGAGTTTCATTGTTTTCATTTTGCGTAACAGAACCTGAACATGTACCGACAGGATTATCTACGATCTAATAATTTTGCCATGCACTGTAAATATTTCAAAATAAATTTCTATATTTTAAATGCTTGGCGATTTATCCCAAGTAAGTGTACCTATATAATTTGCAAAAAAACTTCACTTATTGGACCTGAAATGGTGAGCCAATACTAGAGGGTAATTTCACGAAAAGGTCATTGACCTTTGTTACAGATCTCAGTAAGTATAAGTAAATTAATTTGGGTTTCAATAACGATCACAAAATTATTCTTTTCGAGTAACATATTATTTTCCCGCATAAAAGTATGAATTCATTCCAAATTCATTCAGTTTTGTTGTTATGACTATGGCACGATGTAGCTAAATCACTCATACGCATATTTTGTTGAGTTTTTAACGGCAGGAATATGATGCTCCTCGAAATATTACTTTATAAAATTAATTTCAATGTGTTTTGAAGTAGTTTTGGGAGATATTTATAGCTTGCAAAAAAGGGCACAGGTTACACGTCTTACGGGCGCCAACGCTAGGCGTAGACTGACAATATCTTGCTGCCGCTGGCTGCATCAGTGGATTTACGTATTTTTGGAAAAAGGGGGTGCTTTTTTTGACCCGAATAACGTGGTATTTGGAAAATGAATAGATATCATTCACACTAATTTTATTAAAAAAAAACCAACAAAATCGCGAAAGCGATACCTGAAACAAAATCGATAAGAAGTGTGCAATAGAGGGTTACAAAAAAATTCATTGTCAGTACAAATATGAATCGATTAACGTGGTTTGTGGAAAATGAATACCTTAAAGTTCAACCAAAAACATGTATTTTTTTTTATGGCTATACGTAACCTAATTATTGCAACAAAATCATCCGAAAGCTGACATTTTATTTCTGTTTGTATTTTTGTTCCCCTTAAATACAAAGAAAGATTCGTTTCGAGGCGAGCACTAATGGTGATATGTCGTCCGTGCAAAGGTCCCCGTTACTCCAGATGGAAAGACCCGCCATGCGAGAGGGACGGAATCCGGGAAAATTGACAAAAAGTCGGTTTTAAATTAATACAAAATTAACTAAAATTTGCTATGAAAATTTTCACAACCAGGTATTGTTAAAACCCATATAAATAAATATTTTTGAAGTCTGTATGCTCTCCCAATTTGTCAGAATATCAAAAAAAAGACCTCATTTGGACCTCATTTCAATGATTATTTCTATCGAGTGAAATTCCTCCAATCGCGTTTCTGATAGCCCAAAACCTCGAAAAAGGTCCCAAAATTGTTATACTAACTTATTCAATTTGGGACTTCTTTTGGACAGCAGTTAATGACTTCAAAATATGTCCATTTTGACGATATACTCCCTTATAGGCGGAAAATTTGATTCACGATGCAAGCAAACTACACAAACAACCAGCACCATGGTTTTTTTTTTTTCGAACTTGAACGTTAGTTTAGGCTGCGTTCAGTTTGATCGTCGGACGACGCTAAAGCCCCCTTCACACTGACAGCAGGATAACATATCATTAAAGTTTAACAGTGTTACTACAAAACGTTGTTTAACTGTAGACAGTGTTCAAATCTGTTGTTATCACTTTTTTATAATATGAAAGTGTGGTGGTCCACTTCTGAGAGACTTTGCTAGTCTTAAGAACGAAGTCATAAATTTAATATCCGCACAACAGGGGGTTGGTTTTGTCAATCATATTTTTTTTCTCGCATCCGCTTAAGTAATTCGACACGTTCTGTAAAGATAGTCAATGCTTTCTTATAATGGGGTAATAGATGTCTGGCGCGAATAGAGTTATGCAATACAGATGTGAAGCAAAGGAAAAAACCTTAGGAAACGAATTCGAGTAGAGACGTAAACGACATTCATTGTTATTCATGCAAAATGCAACCTTATAGACGACATCTTAAAAAGGTATAATTTATGCTCAACGGATACTGTACTTGTGAAAACGTGTGTTTCAGAAAGGCTAATTGCCAACAAACAAGGACTTTAGGAAGAGATGCAGGCAAAGGTCAGGTCGAGGTGATGGAGCTATTTATTTCGTAGGGGCTAGGTTTTGGGATATGAAAACCTAGGCCTTTCGTTAACTGCAGTGGACAACTGTTTGGCGGGAATGGTCAACGCGCGAAACTACTTCGCGATCGTTTCACCGTCCAATCAGAGATCAAGAGAACGTGACGTCACAGGCACGAAGATGTGAGTCATATAAAATCAAACCCGGCAATCTCCACACATCATCGGATTTGATCTGTGAATGCAGAATTGTTCGTCTGTGATTAACAATTCAAAAGAAAAAAACACTATCTTTTCAAAACCGGCATTATCCAGTAGAATTAACCTTTTTAAAATTAAAGTTCGAATCAAATCCGGCAATCTCCACTGTTTTTTGTTTCAAAGTTGGCAATCTCCATATCAGCCAATCAGAGCTTTGTATTTTGTACGCAGTCAGATGTAGTAACACGGTATTTATGTGCGGTTTTTCATTGCTTTTTTGATGGTTAAACGCCTAAACTCTATAAGAAAATACCAAATTTAAGTAGATGAACTGCTTGGCTTCACCATGTACAACCAAACATACTCGGAAACGCAAATCGGACAGAGAAAAGTGGAAGGCAACTGAGGCGAAAACTCAACGGTCAGTGTAGGTTCATTGAACGATTTTGATACTTTAATTATTTGCGCATCTGCGAACAACAAGAAGAAGAATCTCTCAGAATATAAAGTTATTTTAATCTATTATCTAATCCGCGTGTCATCCCATATTTGATTATCTTGTCAAAACAACGTAAGATGACACCTTTTTTTTAAATTGTTTTTGGTGGTTTTGTGGAATGGTCCGATCGTTACTGACACCTATTTTAATTGTTCCTATTTCCTATATAATTATAATAAATAATAAGCTTTAATTTCTCAAATTGGATATAAATATTCGTTTTTTCTTTTCATTTGCAGCAAGTATCAACATTGTTAGCATTGCTATATGGTAATAAGAATATGGTGGATGGTTGTAACAAAATCAGCTTTCTCCAGTAGCACTCAAAACAAAAACGGCAAACTCCAAACAGCTCTATCAAAATCGGCAATCTCCAAACTTATTTTGCCTATATTTCTAATATTTCAAATATATATTAACAATAAAGAACAAAAAAAAATAGTACTGATAGCCTTTATTGTCAAAATAATAAAAAATACGCTGTTTGTACCATCATTTTATTAAAATTCGTTTTTTTCTGTTCCTGAACATTTGGTGAAAATGGAGATTGCCGGGTTTGATTTTATATGACTCATGTGTTTGAGTGTTGCATTTGGTTCTGTGCCAAACTAAATTGGACATTATTTGTGCAGTGATAAAAGTGGAAATAGAGTAATTAGATTATAAGTTTTTGTTTTGTCAAAATTTAGTTTTAAAATTGGAGGAACGAGGGTTTTTGATGAGGCATTCGAATTTTGTACGCGGAAGAAATTGGTCAGATGGACGCAGAGAAAGAGATCATAAATCTTTAATGTGAAATCAGAAATGTGAAGTTCGATTAAATAAATAAAGTTTATAAATTGTAGCTGTAAAGGCTATCTGTTCGAGGGATCAATGACAAAGCTAAGTTTCTTTTATAATATCGATCGAAGGTCAATATTGTGGTGGGATAATTTTACCTATTAAAATTAATATTGAAGTTAAACGGCGTCATAGCATCATTTAAGAGATATTGGTCCATTTTTTCGAGCAAAGGAAGGGCAAAATTTTATAAAATAAAATTCCACAATATTGTAATTTTGTCGGTAATTGCCTTGTATTGGTATTCTCTGTTGGAGTACGCAAAGATATTTAACATTTAGCCAGATGACAGAGTGTCAAAGTTAATATCTAAAAATAAAACAATTAATAGCAAAAATTGCGTACTCTCACAAATTGTGTGTGTTCTTTTGTTTTTTTCTTCTTTTAAATTTCTTTATGTGTTATTCTTTGTATTGAGATAGTTTTCCGGATTGGTTGGAAATTAATATTTTATACGTATGTGTGTGTGTTGTATAATTTAGGTAATTTGATGGCCAAAAGAGGTTGTTGCATTTCACAAGACGTTCTCCTCTTTTATAGATTTGTTTGGGCCTAGGAACGCCGTGAAACCGTTTTATCGCATCTTTAGTGATCGTTAAGACCGGTTTAAATAATCAAAGAGTTTCGATTAACGTAGACTCAAATTTAAGGCGAGGAATTGGGTTTTATACGGTCACTGTGTCGTTCCGAGCGTTATACGCGGAGAGACAGAATTCAGACCGAAATTGACGAAGGTAGCTTGTTGTTTGGTTTATTGTACAAGTCTAACAAAACCTTCATTCCATTTCATTTTTACTAATTATATCTAGTTAAATTTGCTACTATTATATTAAAGATATTGGTAGTAATTATTATATTTCTATTGAGTGGAAACCTTTTTCATAGTGTTTGATTTGTTGTTGATTGGTTGATTTGCATACGAAAATTTAGGAAAAGGTTCCAAACATGTTTTATTAAATTATCTGATTAGTAATTTCAAGTTTTGTAGTCAAAACGATTACAAAAAAAGCGCCAAACATCCCAATTCTGCGCCTTAAAACATATAATTTTTCAAGGAATAAATATTTCATTTATCCTGATTTTGTGCATTTATTATTTTTCCTTTACCCATGTAGGAATAAAGAATTTAGTATACTTTATTTTTCGTAATCAAGTAACTCTACATCTAGAGATTATCCTAGTTGAGATTCAAATAAAAGTAGACAGAATACTTAGACAGGTCCTACTCTAATACCTAACTGGACAAACTTTGCATACTGAATCACAACTTGATTAATTATCACTTTATACTCATTTAATGAAACAAAAACGTAGCCAGTTTGGTTCGTATTGCTTGCCACTTTAAATATTTAATATCATAAACCGAGTTGTTTATGCACTCGTTGAACAGTGGGTGACGAGTTTTATTGGCAAATTGAGTCACCGAAAAACGGGACTCAATGGTATAGTATACTATAGTATATCCTTTAATTCAAGCCAGCGTGCTGTTCCTAACATATCATTGTACCTTAATTAAAACCTTATTGATTAGCTGATCAGAGCGGCCGCTCATATTTATCAAACTGATTACTGAATGCATTCATAAAAGGGGGTAAAAGTTATTCATACACACAAAAGTCTGTGTATTCGACAACGAAAGGATCAGCTAATACAATTCAATCAAAGCAAATTGATTTCGACGATATAAAAGGTTAAATACACAAAAAGGTACATTTTATGTTGGGTTAACACATAGCACTCTCTTTGGGGTTATTCCAGGTAATTCATTTAGCTACTCTGTGCTCTCGAAATCTGGAGATATTTACAGGTAACCTATGTTATTTTGTAACCTAGATATCCTGAGAAGATTCCAGGTAGTTTTATTGATGTCTCTGTGCTCAGAGGGATACGGAGTCAAATCTGTCTGGATTGGATAAAGGGGATGCTGATATTTGATAAATCACAAATTATAAATATAGGACATTCGCACAGGTATATGGATATATATATATAGATATATACATATACACATATTATTGTCCCATCATTAATTTAGATTTTAACACGATAAATAGAACATAATCTCGTTGTTTCTCAGATGATCGTAGTTGTTCAATTACTATTATTGTACTAGACTTTCACATCATATATACCGACACCAATCAGGGTGGGGAGCAGGGGTATACCATCACAAAAGAAAAGGTGACAACAACAGATTTAAACACTGCCTAAAGTTAAACACCGTTTTGTAGTAACACCGTAAATGTTCAATAGTTTTAAATATATAAAAACAACAAAATTAATCTATTTTCTTTAGTATTATTGCAATTATAAAATAAAGCAAACATATCTACATTCTAAACACGAAATTGCCATTCATTTAATTTTTCTTTTTAAACTGGCCGCTTAAAACCTTATGATCACCAAACTCCTTACTCTCCTAAAAACCTAGACACGGATAGTTTAAAAAAATAAACATAAATATGGTATGTAATGAATTTTCATACAAATTTACTGGACACTTACTGGAGACTTCAAATAGCTCTCCAGGAGTAAGTATTTACTGGTTTGCCTTTACGGTATGAAATATATTTTAGAGAAGTGGTATTAAACAAAATGTAAAACCCACCTGAAAATCAATAAACTGGAGCCAGAGCCTTTCATTAGTCGGATCATCACGCAGCATGGCCTGATAGGCCTGCGTGCGCGCAGCCCGTTGCTCCGCCGCATCCCCCGCACCTCCCACCGGCGTCTGCTCCCAGTAGCGTCGTACGCGATGCTCACGCCGAGCCTTCTTGCTGCGGCGCCCTACGACGCAACCACCTGCTTTGTATCTGGATAAAATATGCTTGTCTTATGAACAGAAAATCAATGTAGAGTATCAAAGGATATTTCTCTTGATTCTCTTGATTCTCTTGAATTTCCCTAAGCCAGCTCCACTGAGGAGGTATTTTAATCATATATTTATTGCTACATAAGTTAAATAAACCTTTAATTTAGTTCATGTACATATTATTTTATTACATATATTTTTATAAGATTAAATTTGACTCGTAAAAAGTGTATTATGTATACCTACCTTACAAAATAAACTATTTAAATTTAAGTTTGATTTTTTTTTAAACCAATAAAGTTGTGGTATAAAAACACTGACTGTCCGCATCTTGTAAACAAAGTCTGTCGTCTCTTTGGCAACTACCTGAGAGCTCGTAAACACGCACTGTTAGCCGTACCGGCATCAAGAACAACCGCTCGTAGTGTGACACCTCTCGTGCGTGCGTTAACTTCTCTCATCTCAATGCACTATTGTCGTCAGTACCACAGTGTGATTTATTTAGTGATAGAATGACGTCTGTAATTGAAGACTGTATGGCGTTCTGCGAGAGAGAATTATGAAAGGCTTAGATTATAATTTAAATTTGTAAATTTATTTGTTTTTGTAATTGTTTGTGTTAAGTTTTTACAATTACTGTTTTTTTTTATAGTATAGCGATTTACCATAATCTGTGATGTTATACTTTTACATTAAATACTGTGTGTCCCTCGTAAAAGTGCACATCCGAAAGTGGGTGAAACTAGATCTAAATATATCGACATAAACAAAGTATTTTTTTTTTTAAACTTTTTTTTTATCTTGAAAAAATTATCCACCTGGGTATCTTTGTATGGGACGCGAGCGCAGTGCCTTTGGTTAACCGCTCGTAGAAAATATTGTATTTATGATAGAATGTTGTATTTTTTTTTTGTTAGAAAGATAATGGAATAGGCAATGATAAATAGGAATAAAAGTATAGTGAAACGGGGACATTATTTTGAAAAAATTTACTAATACTGAAAAAAAAAGACAGAAAAATTAAAGAAATAATCTTTTAGGATATTATTTTTATGGTAATGGTAGTTGATTATGTTTTGTTTTTGATTTGGTATGGGACGTCTATTTTTTAAGGATTATAACAGTTTTATTTCATTGCATTACTCGTGGTAGATCAAAAGTTATGACATATTTTATACATAGTCTCCACGGTAGGCAAAAAAATTTTTAAAACGTAAATTTACAAAACAAAGATTTTCTAAAAAAAAAAAAAAAAAACATTTTTTTGTCGATAAAATAAGGTCTAGTTTCACCCCTTTTCGGATGTGCACTTGTAGGAGGGACACACTGTATAATAATAATAATAATTATTATTATAATTCTTTTTAATTTGTAACAAATGAGTTGCAAAGTTAATAACCTACTATATGACCAATATAACTTGTAGTCTAAATCCTGCATAATAGCAGAGCAATAAGGAATCATTAAATTGACCGACCTTTGTTAAGGTTTAATTTTTAAACACCAATAAAATAATTCTTAGCTAAGAACAATATACGAAATAGTATACCAGTTAATGCAAAAAAAAATTTAAGGATATTATACCTCTAGTACAGGGGTGGCCAAACTTTAGACCTGTGAGAACTACTTGTATTAAAAAATATTTCATGCGGTCTATTGCAAGGTAAGGTTTTAAAGGGGGAATAAAACAGTTTTTGTGATAAGTTAGTAAGTAATTATTTCGTATCGCATTTTTCACTTCGCCTTGCGTTTTTGGGTGGATATTTGACACTGCACATTCTTCTCAAGTTTATCAAATTGGGCAGTGTAAGTACTACAGCAATTTTTCATCTTTATTTATTAAATTGACTTTACCCTCATGCGGCCTACTTAAATGGCAAAGATCTAAAGAATTAATCTTTACTGAATCAACTTACTCAGGTCGCCCTGGGTAGTAAAGTGTGGAGACACGCAGGTTGCCACGGTCCAGTTTAGTGTCAAGGTAGAAATCCGTAAGGTCCAGTGGGGTAGTGGCTTGCGGAAGAGAAGCAGGCGTGGGTAGTTCTTCATCACTGTCGCTGGCTAGCAGGCTTGCCTCATCCCCTGCACCCACACTATCGATGTCCATACAAACTGAAAATTAAGAAGTAACTTCTAAATGTAATTTTCTTTACATTAATTATTATTAGAGTGCAATACAAACTAGAAAAGATCAATCAGAAACAAATCCAAAGACAAGAATTTAAAAAAATTCCCCCGGTTAGTATTCAAACCTGCAACCTCTTTTTTTTTCAATTCTTGTCTTTGGATTTGTTTCTGATTGATCTTTTCTAGTTTGTAATGCACTCTAATAATAATTAGAGTATTCATAGCGATGAATTTCGCAAAATAAACATAATCTTAGTTAATGAGAACTGTGAATTTCTTAACTGTCTGAAGCAACAATATTGTAGCGACGACAGCGCCATCTGTTTCTTAAGAACAAGAAGTGAATCACATAACGCCCTCGTGAGCGTTCTATATGTGCAGTACAAGCTAGTATATCAGGCAGATGCAAAAATAACAGTGGACAAGTATGATGGAAAAATTCACCGGTCTGGATAGGAACCTCGGTGGCGCAATTGGTAGCGTGCTTTTCTTGATAACAAGAGGTCGCAGGTTTGAATCCTGGCCCGGGGAATTTTTTCAAATTCTTGTCTTTGGATTTGTTTCTGATTGATCTTTTTTAGTTTGTAATGCACTCTAATAATAATTAGAGTATTCACAGCGACGGATTTCGCAAAATAAACATGATCTTTCTTTACATTATTTAATATAGACGTTTAGTGTCATGGATCTTGAGCATAGTCCTTCACTACACAGAACAATATGTAGATGAAATAGCTACAATGGCAAGGGTTGAAGTCAAAGTAGCATACCAAGTCTGTTTCACTTCATTAAATAAATTTCTGTATATCTAATTACTTAACAAGATACTTTAGTAGAGCGTGGTAGAGCTGCTTGGAGACCCCCTCGAAGTAATTCTGGGGAGAGTAAGAGGACAGCTCACAGGCAAAAAAACAGGAGGCCCACCATGCCTGGGAGCGATGGATGGCGGTATATCCATCCCTAATAGCCAGGTCGTATATGAAACAGACTGGTGACGGGCAGCGGCATCACTGGTGCGAGGGTTCCGGCACCGCGCTCACCAACCCGCCTACCCAGTGTGTGTGAGTATGGGCAATTCTTCCAGGATGACCGCCATGAGTGGCAAAGTCCTGGATAGGCTTATGTCCAGCAGTGGACGAACTAGGCTGATGGATGGATGGATGATACTTTAGTTAGATCTTCTTCCTTGATGTACTCTCTACCAAGTGTCTCCCATCTTGGCTAGAATATATATGTTTGGTCTATCTACAATGGCTAGTTATAGTTAGGATACATACCAACACAGGTACCTAGTTTGTCTCTGCTTAGGATGAGAATATATCTTACTTTTCTTGTAGACAGTACCGAAAGAAATATATTCGGCTACCAACTGCCTGTTGATTCTTCTGATGCCAGGCATGTTACCTTGTATAGGTTCTGTTCTGGCTCAATGAACCGATCCTCGGTTGGATAAATAAGGGTGCCCTTAACTATGGGAGAAAAGACTTCGAAATTTTATGCTTGGGTCATCCTGGAACATACCCCTTTATCAACACTCTGACGCTATCCTCTGCCTATCTATCTCTAGCTTATTTGCAATTCTTTCATAATGTTTTGCCTTGGTTTCCTGAGACCCAGGCCAACTATCATTTCAGCAATTTCACCTAGATTAATGAGTGAAATTTTGAACTATCATAACTATGCCGATTTAACTGGATTTTTCAAGGTTCCATTTGCATTCGAAAATAGACGTATCGAGGGTTCGGACGGAAAGCAAGGTTACCCTAAATTATCTAGTGTTATTAGTAAATACCTTCGCTGCCGGCGCTACTGGAGGTCTGCTGGACGAAGTCTCGCACCAATTCCCGCGGCGTCGCAATGCTCGCCTCGGGCGCCTCCACCGCATACGCCGGAAAAAGAGACATCAATATTTCAGCACGTAGACCTCAGGCACAAAGCAACCATCAACTTATTCAATTGTGGAAAGCTGATTTTTTTATACAACAAACAAAACCAACAAATCGAGGCGGACCGACTGGGACGTAAACAATTCAACCTTTATTGAAATTCACAAACACAGTGCATACTGGTGCATACACACGTCTGAGATACACACAAACAAATGGTACGGTCATCAGACAGATCACAATAAACTACTATTCTATTTTCCACTATAAACAAACACCCACGATTCGGTCATGACCCTCAACAAACGTCAAAAATCGTGGCTGTCAAACGTGATTGTACAGCTAGCTTCAGGCCACTTTAGACTTTAATTATTTGAAACCAAGGTGGTGTTGATAGCATAGTCGTGTTTCTATACTTTGTTTTTAAGTGTAACAAAAGTAATAAATCTCCTTTGCTTAGGGCAGTTGGGTAAAAAGATCAAGATAAATAAAAAAACACCCGAGTTAGCTGAATCACTTTATTTCCATAATGTATGTACGAGGTTTAAAGTGTGTTTCTGTAAAAGCAGACTTTCAAATCAAAGTGGATTATACTGAAATAAACAAAGATACAAAAAAAGTGTTTCACTTATTCGAATCGATTTAGGACGGTCTTTTATACCAGTATAAAATTTATATTCAGATCGTTTACTTTCTTCAAAAACACCGCAAAAATTGAGAAATATTTTCAAAATTTCATATAAGGCCTTTTAAAAAGCAAGAGTATTTCTATTACGAGTAGCTTTGCTTTTTGTTTGAAAGCCTTTCATGTGTATTTTCAATAGTAGCACGGACTATTCATATAGCACTCAAAGCTTTGACTTTCTTTAAAACTCATGTTGTTGACGCACTGGTACAATTTAGCTAAAGATCTCTGGAAGAAGTCCGGGAGCCAAAGCGAAAATCCAATCTGGTGGTGAACGGGAAAGGGGAGTTAAATATTGCCAACACTCACCATCTTTAAAAATATCTATTTGCTGATGTATAGCTACGATATTGAGTTTGGTATCATTTTCGTATAAATCAAAAAGTTTTTCGTAAAATCAAGAAAATGACGTTTTCTTGATTTTACGAAAAACTTGTCATCCAAGTATTTTTACTTTTAACATAATATGAATTTTTGGGGTTGTATGAAAAGCGATTTAGAAAAATACTCAAATAAGTTTGTTAGTATTTTGTTCTATATCAACATGCTGAAAAAAAAATTTAAAGCTACGCGGCGGTTGTACTAATATTAACGATGCTCTATCACAAAGGCCCTAGCGTAAGACTTATTTTGACAGATAATGTTTAGCAGTTTTGATTGACCACGCATTTGGGCCTAGGTTTGTTCGGTTACGCTATTGTCATTGTTGTAAAATTCTGTACGCCTGACGAAAGTATTAATTTTATGAACGGCTATCAGAGAGCATCGATGCTTGCAAAGTTCATCACTGTAGTTGCATCGTGTTTGTTAAACGAAACTATCTGCGCACCGACGATTTGGTCATGACACTCGAGAAACATCAAAAATCGTTGGGAAAATTTGGCTGTCAAACGTGATTGTTCAGTTAACTTCAGGCTGCTACAAACCACCATACATATGGACTATGGTGGTTGGTGGTTGTTTGACACTTCAATGGTCGGTCATGAATTCACGTTCGATGTCTGATGGGTTTGTTTGGTTTGTGTACGTAGCCGTCTTACCAACAATAGCTGAGCGTGGTGAATCTGTTTATTTTGATAACCACATGTACTGGTCATGCCCTGCCAGATTGTCCAATGTCCTGCCCTCAGAATATCCTTATTCTGAGGTCCTGCCTCTCCTGACACCTGTCTGTCACTGTCAGTCACTGAAATACACAGGGGCCGTTTTAGTAGTATGCTTATTTAAGTTTTTTTTTTTATAAAACGGTGTTTTTATTCCAAAAATATAATTTCGGGGAATTTGTGGGGAATGAATAAAACAGAAGCGGGGAATTGGCAACACTGACGCGGGGAATCGAGAAATTTTTATTGGCAGCACTGCTCCTGTCTGTCACTCAGTGTTGTTATTGATACGGCAATTGCCGTAATATACGGCATTCCATGACTTTTTTTCAGATTATACGGTATACGGCAGGCTTTTCACTACCGTATTATGAAATACGGCAATTTGGGCTTTTATAATAATTTAACCTTATAAAGTGTATTACGCTGAGTGTAATGGAACGATTTGTTTGTATTTGTTGGTATGATTTTAGTGATAAGGTCCTTCCGCGTCTCAAACATTTGTCACCTGAAGATGCTGTTCGTCAGAGTGTTAGGGAAACTTTTCCATCGATGTTGCCATTAACCGGTCAATTGCCACGCATCGTCAAAAATGAAACTGACCTGAAGCAAATTGATGACGATTGGAGAAGGCTTCCGAACATAAATAAATTTTCGGACTTGGAAATCGGCTCATTGAAAGCACATGAGTTTTGGGTGAAAATTCATGAGACCACAAACTGCAAAAAATTATCAGAATTCGTTCTAGATACTCTTTGTCTACCGCATAGCAATGCAGATTGTGAGCGAATATTCAGCGAGGTAAATAACATCAAAACGAAATTACGAAATAAGCAAATAACATCAACGGTAAATGGTGCTCTATTAGCAAAACAAGCAGTTAGAAATCAAAAAGACTCCACAAAATTTCAGGTTTCTCGTGACATGTGCGACAAAATGAAAAATAAAGAAAAATATGCTTTACAGAAACATGAGAGCGTCGAAGAAATCGTACCATCAATACGAAATCTTTATGGTGAAGATATTGCAGAAGAGATACTGTGTTTTTTTTTTATAAATGGTAATAATACGGCAATATTGTGTTTTTTTCCCTTAAATACGGCAATTTGAAACTTTAAATACGGCAGCTCGAAATTTTTCAATGGCAACACTGCTGTCACTGTCAGTCAGTGTCAGTCAGTCGTCGTCTCTCGTTGTTTATATCATTTTACAATTTGGTCTTCGGCTTCGTCGTAATATTAGTAATTTTTTTAATGACTTTATATTGCAGTGCTCGGTCTGTAATTTTTATCATTATCAACCGGTTGGCCTTCAGCTTCACGGTCTGCTGAATAACTGGAAAAAAAGCAAGCGGATGTGAGAGCTATGCTATAATAATATAGCAGCAACCGGCCTGAATTAACAAGGCTGCTGCAGGAATTACAGCATAGATTTATTTATCAGTGACGCAATGATACGAAGACAAATAATAAGATTGGGGTCACCTATCTACACCCGAAGTTGGAGACTGCTGAGTGATGTAAGATTTATATGCTTTTAATCACAGATGCCGATAAAAATGGAGGCAAAAATGGGTCAGAGTGTCGATAAGGGTGCTTATTATTCGCTTTTTGGCGCCGAGACCAGACGGCGCCCAAGCAAACATGTTCCGTCTATTTCCCAAAGCGCCCCTTATCTACACCCCAACCCAAAAATGGTTTATAAATAATGTAAAATATTATAATTTGTTTTACTTACAAACACAATTTAGTCAGAGTGTCGAAAATATTCAAAACAAGAAGATTTTATGCCAAATTTCAATTCAAAGAGCCTAGCCATTCTTAAGATGGTGCACATACATACAGCTAAACACATACTGTGTTACTACAAAAGGGTGTTTAAGCGATGTTTAACTTTTGACAGTGTTTAAATCTGTTGCTGTCACTTTTTTACAATATGAAAGAAAAGGTGACAACAACAGATTTAAACACTGTCTAAAGTTAAACATTGTTTTGTAGTAACACCGTGAGTCTTAAGGATTTCCACCTTTTGTGAGAATGCTAAAAAATTCAGAACTCTTCTAGACCCTTGTAGATAACTAAAATGAGGAAGCATAGTATTATCCATGTCCATATTGGTATCAATTCGGCATGACACGTCTTAACTTGACAGGACTAACCTTATTTTAAGTGTCCTGTCTTTTTCCTTCTTTATCGAAAAGACAAGGACAGAACGCTTAAATTAAGTTTAGTCCTGTCAAATAAGTTAAGATGTGCTTCACCGAATCGGTACCATTGTAAGCAAGATTTATTATAATTATTTATAATTACTTATTATTATTTATTAAGAATGAGATGGTGATAAAAAAAAATTAACTTTAGTTAAAATCAATTAGATTAAGAACATCACCTTAAGAGGCCTCTTTACACCTGCATTTTTCTTAAGATTCATACTAAAGGTAAAAACTAAATGTGAAGTCGACAGCTTATTTTCTTATATTTATTTTCACAAGTATTATCTAGTGACACCTAAGTTAGATGATCTAACTATGTCTCTATAAAGCCCAAAAAGCAAAATTTGATGAAACACCATCATAATAACTGTCAGGATATTGTGAATATTGCATTGTTTTTACTTAAACTTTAGCAAGTAATATAATTTTTATCTATACTGGAAATAAAAAAGAGAGAAATGCAGTCATTATTCATGTAAATAAGATTAAGTTTATACACTTTTCTGTAAATAAACAGTTACCGATTCATTTAAAACAGTTTTTACCTGAAACCATCTTGCACCTCTTGATGAGAGATGGGTCAGAGTGTGGTGTGGGGTGGAAGGGAAACATAAAGATGTGTGCAAAGTTTGATTGAGATCAAAGCCATCAGGATGTCACAAACACCTGAAGCATTTATTTGGCAGCTGAGCGGGATGACCCACCTTAAGGTTTGATTCTCTGTATTTGTTACAAAATTTTAAAAGGCTATGCGAATTTTATTTTGTCACTGTCACTCCAAGCGAAAAATCGCGCAGTGCGAAAAGGGCGGATTCAGGGCAAAAGAACAAAAAGTTGGTTTTATTTTTTTATTAAAAAAACTAAACTAGCTAGGAAAATTTCAAATATCAAATCTCTAGATATTGTTGAAACACACCTAATAAAATATGTTTGAGTTCTGTATATGGTTCCTATTCGTCAAACGAGGAGAAAAAGTGTGTTTGAGGACCACATTTCAACAATTATTTCTATGGAGTAAAATTTATCCAAACATGTTTTCCAATTTCAAATCCCTAGATTATATAGTCAAAATGCATTTCATGCAAATGTATTTCATGAAATACACAGAAAAGAAACACCCATATTTTTTTCGAAGAAATAATTATAAAGGCCAACATACAACTTTTAGATAAGAGCAATGTATAACAATAGTTTACTATATTCACAAACATATTTTTAGTGATATTATGGTAGCTTCAAAATAATTGGATTTTCCATAAGAGTGAAATTAGTTCTTTTTAAATTTAATTTTTCCAATTTCACTCTTATGGAAAATCCAATTATCTTGAAGCTACAATAATATCATTAAAATTATGTTTATGCTATTGTTATACATTTCTCTTATCTAGAAGTTGTATTTTGGCCGTTATAATTATTTCTTAATCTTTTGTAACAAATATGGAGAATCAATCCTTAACCTGTCTAATTTAATAGGACACTCTGATTAGGTCTGATAGGGCACTCCATTGTCTATATATTGTTTTTCAATTATTTGGACTTCTTTTATTTTTCCTGTAAAGTTGTCATTTTGGACCTTAGTCCTTTTTAGGGTTCCGTAGTCAACAACAAGGAACCCTTATGGTTTTGCCATGTCCGTCTGTCTGTCTGTCCGCGGCTTAGCTTAGAGACTATTAGTACTAGAAAGCTGTAATTTGGCATGGGTAT
Organism: Ypsolopha sequella; assembly: GCA_934047225.1. Taxonomy (NCBI): domain Eukaryota; kingdom Metazoa; phylum Arthropoda; class Insecta; order Lepidoptera; family Ypsolophidae; genus Ypsolopha; species Ypsolopha sequella. Next base: position 23,441,272 of record OW203997.1, read on the forward strand.
ACGTATTTATCACGCCGATAAAGTGGTACAGTAAAATTTTGAAAAAGATTTTTTTTTTAGTGTACCTCCCTTACACGTAAAGTGGGGATGATTATTATTTTTCTCGTCTATCCCCTAGTATGGGGTGTCGTTGGATACGTAATTTAAAAATATTAGGGGTGTGAGAAGATCATTTTTCGATCCAGGGTTCCGTTTGCGAAATATTAAACTTAAAAGTGTTAATTTTTGTTAGAGTCAAGTGTCCCCCCCCCCCCTGCTGGCGAAACGGTTGTATTTGGAGACGTAAAAAAAATCACGGCAGTAGTATATACAGGGTGGAAAAAATTTAAGGGCCCTGGAGGGGAGCTACCTTAAATCGTTTAGTTAGCTCATTTTACTGAAAGGAAACATTCCTTTATTTTTTAAAAGAAACAAAACTGCATTCAAAGATATTCTGAAATTCACTTGTCTCACCCGGGAATCGAACCAACTAAAAATTAAAAAAATAAACCCTCGCTATTTTATCATACGAATCGGTAGGATTATTGTTCAGAATAAAATTTGTCTAATAAACATTTGGTCTTACACTCATCTGTTGTATGAGATACTCATGAAATTAAATATTTATTACAAGTTCTTTGTTAACAATACTTAATACTGTTCACTTGTAACAAGTAAATGAAACGTTCTAATTTTATTATCTCTCTTACATCCAAAGACATCGTATGAAGTACAAGCTTGCTAATGTTATTTATCTTAAGTACCTTGAAGACTTCAATAAGAAAATCGTTAATTGGTAATAATAAATGTATGCAGAGCACAATTACTTCTTGCACTAGGCGTACTGACGAAAAGTTTAAAAAAGGAATGTATTTTTTTTGCAACGCGGAGCAACAAATTTGAAGTTCTAACCATAAATTTCGTTCGAAATTAAAATTTTGTTTTGTTTTGCCTTCATTCCGTGCTGTCATTGTGTAATAATGGCGTATAATTATTACTTTACAAGTGAAAAGTACTAGGTATTGTTAATAAAGAACTTGTAATAAATATTCAATTTCATGGGTATCTCGTACAACAGATGAGTATAAGACTTTAGTTTAGTAGACAAATTTTATCCTGAACAATAATCCTACCGATTCGTATAATAAAATAGCGAGGGTTTATTTTTTTAATTTTTAGTTGGTTCAGTTCCCGGGTGAGACAAGCAAATTTTAGAAGATCTTTGAATGCAGTTTTGTTTCTTTTAAAAAATAAAGGAATGTTTCCTTTCAGTAAAATGAGCTAACTAAAGGATTTAAGGTAGTTCCCCTCCAGGGCCCTTTCATTTTTTCCACCCTGTATAACGAAATTAAAAAGAAAAATATCACAGCTAAGTGGGCCGTTCTTGGGAAGAGCAACTTCCGAGCGGACTAGAAGTTTGGCGCGACCTGTATTATTATAGATAATGGTACGGAACCCTTCGTGCGCGAGTCCGACTCTCACTTGACCGGTTTTTAAATAACTTCTGAATAGTTTTTTGAATGAGCAAGCGAAGTTCTCCTAGGCTACTTGAACAATCCGGCGTTTGTAGGTATGTATGTAGCAGTGGCGTGCACAGAACTTTTTGCTGGAAAAGCAAGCAATTAGTCAAGAACAGCAATAAAAAAAATATGAAAAAATTTAAATATCACTTTGAAAAAGAAATTTGTATGACGCCAGGGTAGACAATGTCTATCTACCCTAGAGTGAAAATTTCCTATACAAACTTTTTTTTTTAAAAGTGATATTTATATTTTTTCCAATTTTTCCAGCAAAAAGTTCTGTGCACGCCACTGGTATGTAGGAATGTATGTTCGACGATAACTCGAATATCGTTGATTGGAACGTCATGAAATTGGGTAGGAGAGTAAATGAGATAAAAAGAAGTTTGAACATTATCCATATGTGACTGTACTTCTGATGATTTGCGAATCAGTTGTTTTGCTCATTTGATATTTTGCGAATCTGGTCTTATACTTGGGAAGGAATCAGTCAAGGGGTTGCCGAGATATGAGGTTTTAAGAGGGGGTCTGCGTGTTCTCTGTTCGAGGCGAGCTACTAGTTTTAATTCTTTTGAAAATTATCTATTGGCATTTTCGTAACAATAGATTTGTAATCTATGTTTTGCCTGTTGCTCAGGTCAGTGTGGCAGCAGCAGTAGAGGTGTCTCCAGAGGTAGAAGTGGCCCCTCTCTCGGATCTACTGGGACGACGCCATGACTACCTGCGGATCTCCCTTACAGAGCGCTGCAACCTACGATGTCAGTAACTATACACCAGTGGCCAGTGGCGTGCACAGAACTTTTTGCTGGAAAAGCAAACAATTCGCCATGTTCACCAGGCAGACGACATTCGATTTTAATTTTTTTTCGTAAAATATAGACTATTTGATGAACTTAATTTAAAGCAATTTCAGTTTTATGCAGTCAATATTTTTTTATAAATTTTTATATTTTCGTTACTTGTGACTTAATTTGTTTCCCTAAGGCTTAATCAACATTATCCTTTGCATTAGTAAAAAAAAAAAACATTTGACATATGACAAGCGCTAGGGATGTAGTAATGCAACATCTTTATCGAACAAAAAGTATCGATACTTACTCGTACCAGTTATTCATTTTTTAGGATTAGACGCAAATAAAAACAGCATTAACCAAGTAGGTATGTGTAATGACAAAAACTTACTTATTTACTTGTGTAAAGAAACAAAACTAATTTTCGAGATGTTTTCACAATAAACGGTTTCGTGTAGCTGTAACCTGTCGTGCTAGCTTTTAAAAACTAAAATATTTGTAGACTTCTTTTTTTTAGCACCGTCCTGGGCCAAAATATTCTGGTAAAACGTCCATGCACCATACAATCTTTTAAAACTGTGATAGTACCGCTAACGTTAAAAGCTTTAGTTTTTGGTTTGGTGCCGACAAAACTAAAATTTCTTAATTAAAAAAAAGTTGTTAAATTTAATAAATAAAAGCTAAATTACCTACGTAGGCGTCTCATCAAATACTTAAATCTGTTAAGAGCGACCGACACCTACTTGGATAAAAAGTATCGATACCGAAAGTAAAGGTAAGTGGTAAGTGTAACACCACTGGTGTCAACTGTTAAAGAGGAAGGGCGAGACAGTACTTATGTGTGTGTGGGTGTATATTGGACGTTGTCAAAATGTTGCATTAAGAAAATCATTTTGTTACGTATTATGCAAAATGTTGGCTAACGTTGATGGAAATGGGTATTATGGGTTGATTCATAAATATTTTTCACTTTTTAATATGTGGATGGCCAAAGGGCACATTCCTGTGTTCAGCCATAGCATAGGGTCAAATGAAGGTCATAAGTTAAATTCTAAAAATATCTATAATCTTTAGTTAATTTGCCGCAAAAATAATGAAATATGGCCAAATAATGTATTATCTCGAAACGGTTTTGTAATTAGCACTCCTTGGCTTAGACTTCCCATACCGAATTGGTCAAGAACAACAATAAAAAAAATAAAAAAAATTTAAATGTCACTTTGAAAAAAAAAAGTTGTATAGGAAATTTTCACTCTAGGGTAGACATTGTCTACCCTGGCGTCATACAAATTTTTTTTTTTCAAAATGATATTTAAATTTTTTCATATTTTTTTTTATTATTGTTCTTGACCAATTGTTTGCTTTTCCAGCAAAAAGTTCTGTGCACGCCACTGCCAGTGGCGTGCACATAACTTTTTTTCGGAAAAGCAATCAGAAGGTCAAGTACGACATTAAAAAAAAATATGAAAAAATTTAAATAACACTTTGAAAAAAAATAAAATGTAAGTAAATGTTTAGTCTATGGTAGGCAGTGCCTACCCTGGCGTCATACAAACTTTTTTTTTCAAGTGTTATTTAATTATTTTCATTTTTTTTTTTATTATCAATCTTGGCCTTTTGATTGCTTTTCCGGAAAAAAGTTCTGTGCACACCACTGCTATACACCATTCATTAGGTTACATTACAGCTTGTATGTTAAACTTAACACTTAACTGGACCTGTGATAGTTGTGTTATAGAGCGCATAAACATAAGAGACTCACTGTTACTACACACGCATGCAAATAAATAGCCATTGTGTGTGACTGTGAATTCAAACTGTGTAACGAAATTTTTTATTGAAGGTATCTTGTTTATTTTTCAATATGTACAAATAGATTATTAAAATACAAATAAATAGCCATTGTGTGTGACTGTTTATTCAAACTGTGTAACAAGATCTTTTTATTGAAGGTATCTTGTTTTCTTTTTAAATATGTATAATTAGATTATTAAAATATATTAAACTCTAAAATAAAAAGAAATTTCTACTACAACACAGAGAAAATAAATGCAAATCAATAGTTAACTTTGTATGAAATAAAAAATATGCCAAAAATGCCCCACATTTGGGGGGTTTCACAAGCGAAAACTTAGAGTGTTAATATCCTACAAATAGGAATAAAATACTTACCAGTAATAGAAATACTTACACTGTGGTACTGATTATCTTCTAACGCTTAACCACGTTTTTAGGGTTCCATAGTACCTAATAGGTACAAAGGAACTTTATGGTGAGACTCTGTTGTCCATCTGTCCGTATGTCACAGCCTCATAACTTTAGCACTGTTAAAGATAAAGGCATAAAGTTTGGCACACAAAAAAGTATTAATTTGCCCACATATGACGGAGTAAAAAAAAAATGAAATTGTTCAAAATATTTCCAAAACAAAAGTGAGATTTTTATTTAATATTATCCTAAAATTACAATATGGGTATCAAATTCTAGATATTATAAAGTTGATTGTAAAATATATACTTTTAGTATATTTACTGGCACTGGTTTCGATAAATCTTTAAAAACTATAAAAATATGTATGTCCCCCTTCTTATATCCGAAACTGGCCCGGCACTCCGAAAAAGATTCGGTCGATCGTTTATCGTTCGAGCATATGTCCATCTCTGACGCACGCATAAAAAAGTGTGATAGAGAGAGATGGATATACGACTAAACGATATTCGATCGAATTTTGTCACTTCGGAGTAGGCCCTTTGGTAGATCGAAAAATATGAAAAAAAGTTCTATTATAGATAATAACTGGCCAATTATAGGAAAACAAAAGTGATTTAAAAAAAGTTGAGCATAAATGAGAAATATAAAAAAAGAAGTAAAATAAATTAAAAAAAATATTTTATAAAAATACAATATAGGTATCAAATAGTAGGTATTAAAAATCAGATTGTATATATAGATTATAGATTGGCTATATTTAATTGCATCTATTTCGAGAAATCCCTGAAAAACCATTAAAAATGTATGTCCCCCTCCTTATCTGCAAAACTGGTGGACCGAAAAATATTAAAAAAAACATGGTAATATATATGTGTTTACAGGTTACGGAAAAAAAAGCGGTTAAGTACGAAAAAAAATGACAAAATAAAATTTATTATCCACAATACGGAATCCTAGGTATGCGAGTCCGACTCGCACTTGGCCGGTTTTTTCTTTTATGAAACATATAGTCCCTTTGTTTATTATTTAACTTTGTTCCTACATGCATGTACACGTCCTGCCCCCCTATTCTGTATCTTTAGTTGCCAACTGCACGAGGTGCCTATCATCAAAAACATAGCTAAAAACTGAAATTTCAAAATTGCCTTTAGTGGGTATTGAACTATTAACAATCTGTGTCGTCACTTCAAGTGCGAAAATATCCTTAGGACATCGGAATTCGATAGTATATCTATGTTTTTAATGATAGACACCCAGTCCAGAAGGCAACTAGAGATACACAATAGGCCCGCTGATCGCAGATGTCCCCAAAAGTCATGTTTCTACAAGAAAGAGATACCTTAAGATTCAAGATACTTTATTTGTTGAAGCAAGAGTATTGAAGGTGTAGATTACAATATTAATTAGTCTCCTCTCAGTTCTACCCTGCAGGGTGTACAAATATACAAACACACAACATCAAGATAAATAGTAAATAAAGCAAAGAAAACAAAGAAATATAATCAGAGGTCCCACATGCAACTTTGACCTGTAGACATAATCACTGATTTATAAAACAATCAAGTCATTAGTGATTAATTCAAGATAACCACTGATGATGAACAAATCACATTACTTAAATATCATAAACATTAAAAAAGAAAACAAAATTAAAAATCAAACAAAAACAAGCACGCAGTACACTAAACAAACAATGTTACCTATCTATCTATCATTTCATATTTTCATTTCACAACAAATCAGTAATATATTTTTCAATGCAAGTGCTCGTAAAGGCCCACTTTTAATGCATCAAAACCGAACAGAATTTACCCTAGGGCTTTATTATTATTTTTTCATTTTTACTAGAAAGAACTATTTACTAGAAGTTGGCTAACCTACTACCTTTCCTGTGTACCATAAATGTTATACTTTTTTCCACTGTTTAACGGCTCTGGATACAGTCCTTTTGAGCCAATCATAATTTAAAGTTCACAAGATTATATTATTTTTATTTCCTCACACTATGCATTGAAAAACGTAGTATGATACACGGGCGTAAGAGCAATAAATTACTCGGTTACGTTTAAAACACTCGCTACGGTCGTGTTTTAAATCACCCTCGTAATTTATTCCTTTTCGCCCTTGTAGCATAAACTACTATAAAAAAAGAGTTGCTTGAATTTTTAGTAATATGGAGTTTGCGACTTTGATATTATTTTATTTACCCGTTTTATAGCCAGTAGAACATGTGGTTTCATTACAGCAGCTGTCTATTGAGACCCTATTGATTGCTTGATGCAAATATTCAGGGTAAACACAGTTGTCTGAGGGGGATCTTTATGCGTGTCGCTGGTGGCGGCCGGTTTTCATGGTGTTTTCATCATCATAGGTATATTTTTCTTATGAGAGTGGGACAGTGTGGATGTAATGTCTGGTGGTCTTTTCGGACAAAAGTACTGATATGTTGTATAGTTTGTCAAGTTTGTGCTTACAAAAAATAATTTTCTAAACATATCAAGTTTGGGTTCCTCCAGGCAGAAAACGGCTGAAGGAATTTTTGTAAATCATACGTCAACTTACTCGTAATAAGGTCATGAAAGCAAAAACAAATATTATGAACGTTAATATTTACAAATTTCATTTCAGTATCAGTTATTTTGAAAATATTGATGTTTTATTAATAATTATTTTTTGTGCTTTCATGATGTTAGACATGAGGATATTACGAGTACGAGTACAGTTTAATTTATACGAGTACACTAAAAGTAGGCTTCAGAAAAAAAATGTCCGTACAAAAAAGTATGACGTCATAGCTGGAAAATGCACGAGGTGAAGGAAATCTTCCCGAACCCAAATGACTAACTAAGACACTTACTAAACATTCCTGAAAAAAAAAATTCCAACGCGGCTTCCGCTACAGGACTGCAGCCAGGTCCTGGATTATACCATTAGCTTACCCATCCCAAACTTCAAATGAGCGAAAATTTGAAATGAAATGAAATGAAATATATTTATTCATGTAATGTCGGTATAACATACAATTATTACAGGTCTGTTTTAATGTAATATATAGTGTATAGGTAATAGTTTTATGTAATAAATAATAATATGGGGAAATACACAGGGAAATAATAAAGGTTGGGTTTACTTAACTTTAATAAAAATAAAGGAATAAATAATACTATAAATATATGCAATACATATAATAAATATATGCTTTATAATAAATCTCACTAATATTATAAATGCGAAAGTTTGGATGGATGGATGGATGGATGGATGTTTGTTACTCCTTCACGCTGAAACTACTGAAACGATTAAGCTGAAACTTTGCGCAAATGTAGTTTCTAGACCTGGAATAGGACATAGGGTACTTTTTATCCCATAAATCAGTTCCCATTGTAAGGCAATGGGGTATCAAGTCCCTATAGAAAAGTTATGTACTGTTACTCCTTCACGCTGTTGAATATTAGTGGGATGGGATGGGATAGTGGCATTAGTGGGATGGGATGGGATGGGATAGGATCGGATTCGATACGACTATACAAAAACTTAATCAACGCGGTTGAAAACCTAGTATATAATAAAATGGTGGATAACTTGTTTTCAAGTGACGCTGGCGTTGTTTTAGCTCCATTAATTCACGAGAAAATTAGTTCCGCATTACGTAAATGGATGGTACGATTTTAACTTGACTAGAAAAGGATTTATTAGCAAATGAGGGAATTTTCCCGTACAGGGAAATTCCAAATTTGACCTTATTGCAATAATACAAGTTAATGTCGATATTAACATCAACACACATTAATTAACATATTTCGGTAAATTCAGTTCAACAATGTAAATTCAATTCTGTCTAAACCTGTTTTGTTTAATTTTGTTGCATTTTGGCAAGACTTGATATTTATTATAGATAGGTACTTTAATATCAATGGTATAAATTAGAAATGCAACAAATATTGGGCAACTATTCGGTATTCGGCAATTTTTTTATATTCGGTATTCGGCCGAATAGTAGACGGTATTCGGCCGAATATCGAAAACCTAATAATAACATAAAAACACATTTTAATTAAAAAGTATATTATATTTGGTAAGATGGCAGAAAAAAACTTGTTTTTATTCACTACAATCTGCTATATAAATAAATGAAAATAAAAACACATTTTAATCAGAAAGTATATATTTGGCAAGTTAGCAATTTATTTTTTATTCACTTTTTTCCTTCTCTACCTCGCGCGATGTTGACTTTACACAGCAAACACAAAGCAAACTTAGTATCTTCACTCAAATCTTGAAATAGTACAAAACGGACGACTTTTTATTAATTATTGAAGCCATTATCAAATATTCGTTGTAAAAAACTGATGTTTAACAAAATCAAACACAAATTGTGCCACAAAAGTAAAAAACACTAACACAGCGCGCCCGTGACAAGCATGATGTGCTCAAAAATGAGCTTTCTTCCGGCGCCTTCCGCTGTACGAGTGTACGCGCGAAATGCACGGAACTCTCGCCAAATATTCGGCGCTTCGGCCTATCTTTGGGCCTAAAGCGCTGCCGAATATTCGGTATTCTGCCAAAATCACTATTCATTGCATCTCTAGTATAAATATAGTTGTAAAGTTCTCGTAGTTACAAAATCCTTTGTCCTAGTGTCCGAACACTTTTATAAAATATCAAATAGCACGGTAGTGCGTCACCAAGATCTCTTACAACCAGCAGTACATACGTACGCCGAACTAACACGAACCGTTTCAAGTCACTTAGAACCCCCGTTTGCTAGCTCATGGCTAGCTCAGTGATTTGATTACCCGAAGAGAGCTTGACGCTTTTTTCACATTTATGTTTTTGGTGGTATCTCATGATCTCATGTATTTCCCGACGAATAATTGTTTCATTTTTAGACTATGTTCCAACGCCTTATTCCTACAAAAAGCCGAGAATTACTCGATCCTATTCCGATCCATGCGAGTGTACAGGGTCGGATTTAGAGGCTGGAGGCCCTGGGGCAACAAGGGAGTGGGGGCCCTTAATTTTATAATTAGGTTAAAGATTCAAGTGTTACAATCATTTGTTGCGAGATAAATCAAATTTAAAAAATATATAGAATGAAAAGTTGTTCTTGCAAGCTTTTTAAAATAATTCTGCTAATAAACCGGTTTGGGTAAAAAGAAATAGAAATTTCTATTGCGAGGGCCCCTCTCTTTTTGTGGCCCCGGGCGGGGTTGTAGACCCGGTAGCCCTCCCCTAAATCCGGGTCTGCGAGTGTATCCCGTATTGCAGGCCAGTATTGCATGCCGGCGGAAGGCGTCCCGCTCTGCCCCAGCAGTCAGCTGCTGACGAGCGAGGAAGTGGTGCAGCTGGCGCGTCACTTCGCAGCGCTCGGAGTCACCAAGTTGAGGCTGACGGGTGGGGAGCCCACGCTGCGGAAGGACTTGCCTCAGCTCGTTGGTAAGTTTTTAGACTTTGACAATGAAACCACTTCAATGGTTATGCACGAGTGAGTAGGGTTACCAGACGTAAGGGATTTTTGGCCCTCTGTCTGGAAATGAAAAAAAAATAGGATTTGTCACGAATTTTAAAGGATAATGAATAAATTGGACAATAATAATGATTTTTCAAAATATTTGTTTACTTTAGATTTGTTCCTGATTGCTTTCTAGTTTGCAATGCGCTTTAATGATAATAGAGTACCCAAGGCGAAGGATTTCGCAATAAAAGCATATAATAAAAGAGTAGAACCGGTGTGTCTGTAATCACCCGGTAATCAAGTCATTAAAATCATATCAACCACGGTGAAGGAAACACTGAGGTAAACGCATAGTATGTAATTATATCCCAAGTGCAATGGGTAAACGCGTATATAATGAAAATGAAAAAATGAAAAATTATTTATTTCTTAAGCTTACTTCATTAAATACACTGAGTTTGAGTTCTCCTATTAGGTATGAAAATACCTGTAACAGGAGTCCCCGCTCTCCTATAATTAAAAATACAAAATTAAATGATAAACAAAACTATTATTTACAGAGGTGACTAACAAATTATTATAAATATAAAAAATAAATTAAAAGTTTAGTATATACATACTTAGGCTGTATTTGTAAGTGTGAGAGGGTATGTGTGTGTGTATGTGTATGTGGGATGTGTGTATGTGAGATGTGTGTATGAGAGATGTGTGCATTTGTACAATTTATGCAATTTTAGAATAATTATAAGTTTGTAGCTTAGAGATAACTTTAGTAAAATGTTATTATGGTTTTGTTATTATACAAAATATGAAGCATTACCGCAAGTATGTTCCTTTGAGGAAGTTGTTCGGTATGATCAGTTTATTATAAGATACTTTCCATTTACATACATATACTCACGTCTGTCTCCCAGAGTCATACAAGATCTTCTATTCCGGATGCTTTTGACATTGCCCTTCTGCAATATGTCACCAATTTGGTCAGCATACGTCCTTCTAGAGCGGCATGGTCGAGCTGTACCGTCCACTTGCGCACCATTAATTTCTTTCGTCACTTTACTTTCATTCATCCTCTCCACATGTCCAAACAACCGAAGCATTCCTTTTTCTATTCCAGTCACTACATTCTATCTATAACCATGATGTGTCAAACATAACGTAATTTCAAGCTGATTTGATTTCAACCCCTCTGTTCTTTCATAACATTTTATGCGGTATTCGCCAAAGATTTCAAAAGTTAAGATGAGCCCTGGCGTATGGCACCTAAAATCTATTGCATTGTTTTTGAATGTGTGCGTTAACATAATGCCGACGCGCGCACAATATGAGTGCGCAATCTGTCTATCTACGGTCAGCAAACTGATCAGAGCGTCACTCTAATATTATTAAAACTCGCGTGAGCTGACATACTAAATTATTATTACATACGGCTTGAACACTCACGTGTGATTGTTGTTGACTATATGCCAACCGTTTCACCGATACAATTTCGGCATTATCAAGGCGAGTGTCGTTCTTAGGACGACGACGCGGCGTTCACCGTCGTTGTCAAACGGGCACTGGCAGCTGCCGATCGGCGAGCTGCACGCATTGCTCGTGCGCTGAGCGTTGGCTGCGTCGTCGATAGGGGTGGGTTGGTGGATGCACTTGATTCCTTTAATTGTTCCAATTGTTTGTTATTAGGGGCGGTTATTAAACAAAACGAACTCACAACATCGTCACTGTCACTGGGCACTGTCCTAAAGTTGCTCGATCCATCGAGAACCGGTTTCCAAGACGGAGCCAGCTGCCAACCATGATCCCTGTTGAAGTTGGGGTTACGACTTATCTCGATGGCTTCGTGTATTTTGCGAGGAATGGTATATTTCTCCTTCACTAATACTGTAGCCTTGTCGAAACGGATGAAGTGGGTCGTATCCGAACTTAGTGCATGTTCTGCTACTGCTGACCCGTTAATGTCCAGTTTCTTCATGGATCGAATATGTTCAGTCAGTCTTGTGGACACGTTGCGCTTGGTTTCTCCTATGTAGCTTTTTCCACAATCGCACGGGACTTTATAAACTCCAGGTGTGTTGAGAGGGTCTCGGTCCTTTGGGGATCTCAGCCAGTTCCGTAGTTTGGTGGGGGCTCGGAAGATAGTCTTCACACTGTACTTCCGGCGAAGCAGGTGTCCAATCCTATCAGTTACGCCTCTCACAAAGGGCAAGTAGATCGGAGCCCTCTCAACAACGGATGGACGATGGTGGGTTGATGGAGTCGCAAGCCGGTTACTCTGTCTCCAATTATACCCATTGGCCTCCAGTACGTGTCTTACGTGGGTCAATTCAGCATCCACATACTGTGGGTCACATAACCGCAACGCTCGATTTATTAAAGTACGAGGCACTGACGCAAGGTGAGAAGGGTGGTGATGAGAATCTGCTTTCAAGTAATGATCCGTGTGTGTGGGCTTCCTGTAAACGGTATGCGCCAAACGACCGTTGGGTCCACGAATAATTAAGACGTCCAGAAATGCTAACCTGCCATCCCTCTCACACTCAACCGTAAAGGAAATTTTTGGATGGATGTTATTCAAATGTTCTGTCAATCCAGCTAACTTGTTTTTATTGACTACCGCGAAAACATCATCCACGTACCGCCACCAATATCTTGGTTTATCACGCGCACTCTGCAGCGCTTTCTCCTCAAACCACTCCATAAAGATGTTCGCTACTACAGGTGCAATAGGTGAACCCATAGCCACTCCGTCTACTTGTAAGTAAAAGTCTCCGCGCCAGACAAAATAACCACTACGTAAACAAAACTCTATGCAACTCATGTACTCAGTGGGTATGTCATTGCCGTTTAACAGATTTGCAATAACGGTGATCGACTCGTCGACTGGTACATTGGTGAACAGAGATGTTACATCAAAACTCACCATTATTTCATCTTCTTGCAAGGTTACCTCTTCCACAAGCTGAACAAAATGGGTGGAGTCTCTCACATAACTCGCAGTCCTCCCCATCATTGGATAAAGCAACTTGACCAAAAACTGGGAAAGATTATATGTTGGCGAGTTAATTTGGCTTACAATAGGTCTTAGGATAATGCCGAAATTGTATCGGTGAAACGGTTGGCATATAGTCAACAACAATCACACGTGAGTGTTCAAGCCGTATGTAATAATAATTTAGAGCGTCACTCATTTAAAGGTGGAAACATTTTGGTGCTATCATCCTACGGTAAGGGCTTATCTTTACTTTTGAAATCTTTGCTATTCGCTTGATAAGCTTTTATCACAGACGTCAAAAGATATGGTAAGGGGCGTGGTGTTTGCGAACGCATGAGGCCTAAAATAGGCATAATGCGAGACCCAATGTCAATAGATATGTGTTGTGTCATCCGTAGCCACATGTTGCGATGCGCTTCTCTCTTTGCATGTGTACTATTAGTATGTTTATACTGTTGATTGTTGGCACTTGGAACTTGCAATACATAATGAACAGAAAATCACTTGTACTATCCCACAAATTTATTTAGTACTTCCTGACCGATTTCGTCTTTATGGCGTTATCAAAGGAATTAATATTAGATCTTAATTACACAGTAAATAGTTTACATCAGCCATTGCGATCAATGACACTAACACATTAAATATTCTTATATTAATTCCTTTGATAAAGCCATAAAGGCGAAACCGGTCAGGAAAAGTACTAAACAAATTTGTGGGATACTACAAGTGATTTTATATTCATTATGTACTATTAGTATTAGTGTGCGAGAGAAGTATGAGAACGTGTGTCGCGCTTATAGTATTTGTGTTTATGTCTGTGAAATAAGTGGAAGGAAATGAAATCTGAACACGAACAATGAGCGTTTTTCTCATTGTTTTTTTTCTTAGTTCTTAGCTTTCCTCCAGATGGCGCTGTCCATGTCACCATTGATAAAATGTGTTTTGCAGCAATTAATGTCAAAGTTGTTTTTTCGTTAGTTTGGAATCTGTGCAAATGTTGTCTTTGATTCTGTTGCTAAAGAATACGACAGTGCCATCTAGGAATCTTATGTAACACTAAATTTGACATAAGGAAAAACGCTCATTAGAGTACGAAGGCAAATCTCCAGATATCTGTGACTTTAACAGTATCTTTTGTTTTCCAGAGTCGCTAAAAGCCATCTCAGGTATCCGTACCGTTGCCATGACGACCAACGGTCTAGTGCTGACCCGTCGGCTGCCGGCGTTGCGTCGCGCCGGTCTGGACGCGCTCAACATCTCGCTCGACTCGCTTCGGCCCGAGCGCTACGAAGCCATGTCACGGAGACAGGTACACCTCTATTGAAAACGAAAAAAATAGCTTTTAGAATCCCGCAAAACAGAGCCCTATTAAGGGTCGATTGCGCTAAATATGCTCTCGCGTTTGGACAATTTACCATATTATTTTTCAGATTTGACACAAGTATCACAATCATCAAAAAAAAAGATCACTAAAATCACCAAAAACGTAATTGACGTTGCAAACACAAAAAAATTTTTTTTTCCTAAAGAGGTCAAAGTACCTTATTCATATAATATTTTAATATTTTTTCCTGTCGTTATTTAAAAAGAAATACACAAACATTCAAATTCTTTTAGCGTAATTTTTCTGTACAGGATAAACGTAGAACATTTGAGTATTTCTTTGAAAATAACGAAAGGAAATGAAAATTAATAAAAATCTGTAAAGGCTACTTTCATTTCTTTACTCTTTAAAAAATATTTTATTTTGTAGTTATATCAGTAGACTGATCATACTATTATAGTTCCAAAGCCAAATTACGTTTTCCTACGAAAACGAAGCCGATTTTTTTCTCATTATTGCCCTATTATATATGTGGTTTGTCACTGTCTAGAACTCATTGAGTAGAGTTTAAGTAAACATATTTTTACTTTTTTATCTTCAAAAATAAAGAAATAGGAGATCCGTCAAAGTTTCCAGTTTTAGACCATTTTTGTCACTAGATCTTCGAAAATCGGTAAGCGAGAGGTCCCGGGTTCGTATCCCGATTCAGAGCTCCTCACATCCAGATTTTACTTTTCTTTCTGCGTTTCTATACTGCAATGATATAATGTTAATTTATTTATTTTAGTTGATTGTACCGTTTTGTGTTTATGTTACTATCTTTAATTGGTTTGTCCGTTTTAGTTAAAGTAAATAAATAACAATTATTGTGCCCAGGGTCTGTCGCGCGTGCTGGCTGCCATCGACCTTGCTCTACAACTTGACTACCGCCCGGTCAAGGTCAACACCGTGCTCATGAGAGGTACCCATCTTTACGTCACTTCCGGACATACTTACTAGGGCTCTGTTTCTCCGTCTTAAGGGGCGTCGTTACGCGCAAACTTTCCTACTAACGCTGTCAATACATTGTGGGTTGTCTATGGAATGTCATTATAATAATTTTAGGCTGAGTCCATTAACTAAAAACCGTGAAATTTGAGTAATATCTTAAAAACAAACTCCTTAAAATACGTGAATTTAACGGTTTTTCATCAAAAGTGTTCCTGAATATGCTTTTATTGTCTTAGATAAAATCAAAAAATTAATACGAGTCAAACATCGAAAATGTTATCTAAATTAATAATAACCAAAAATAATGTTTAAAAACGTCCAGTCTTGCTAAAATGTGGTTTCTCCTGAAACAATTCTTCAATTTTGCGCCCGCGACGAAATCGGCACGTCGGATATGCAAGTTTCATGGAGCATGCACCTTATAGCGAAATGAAACAGCATGACATTTGGTCACGCCCACGACTGAGTTGGTCGCGTCATGATGTCTGTTATTAAGGCGCTCTTATCCCAGAAGAGTGACTCTCTGTCTTTTTCGTGTAAGGAGTAAAGAAAATAACCACACTTTTGTACTTTTACGTTGTTTTTATCGGTTTTTAAATTGTTTAAAAATAAGGGATATGTTTATTAAAACCCACTTACGTGGTCGACCTAGAAAATTTAAAGAGCAATATTACCAGATATGTTTCGTTAATAAAAGAGTGGAATTATGGAAATGGCATGATTTGAAAGGTCTTATTACATGCTGTGTTCGTGAATTATTTCTATCAAACAAAGTTTTCAAAATCATACTATGATTCTGTTGTAATGCCGTCTCTTTTGCACGCATGAAGAAACTCTGTCTCTATCCTACTTTCAAATCATTTCATGATTCACCCAGGTAGGCCTTTTTAGATCCCCTGATCGTGTAACACATGCGTGGAAGACCTAGATAAAGGTTCGAACTTTATTGCGTATTTTTTTTTTTTGGAAGTTTTAGACGATATTTGAAAGTTCTATTTGACTTTGAAATTACTGATTTTGGGATAAGAGCGCCTTAACCTCCGTTTCACTGATGGTTATTAACTTATTACATCCCAGTGTGATGGGTGAGCTCGATCGTCGTTTGGGCAAAAATGTTCTTGGATGAAACAATGTTCTTTGTCTTGGTCACTACGATACACGTCAATATTTGTGGGTGTTAATATAGCCACAGATGGCGTAGCAGCTGCACATTTTCGGAGTGCCGACGAGGAAAGGGGGATACTGCGCAACTGAAAGCCAATTCGGTCGTTTTTAACTTCAGTGTGCTACTTTTTCTACTTTTTGGAATAAATAGATCAATGTAATTTCAATTAAATATTTTTTCGTGCTTTTAAACCGATTTAATAAGTATTGTAGAATACAGGAAGTGACGTCATCATATTAGGTTATATAGTAGGCTCCTTGAGATTTTAGGATGCGTTCAAGAAACTAAAATATGCCTATGGAAACGTGTGGTGATGACGTCACTGAAGGTAGAGTTAAATACGCTTTTTTCTCATTTAATAAAGGATATGCACGCTTATTTTAAAATCTGATTGCTAAAAACAGTTCAGGAAAGCTATTCCTCGAAAAGGATTACGAATCGTAAATATTGGCAAGAAAAAATAGAGGGCAATTGTCTTGTTTTTTTTTTTTTTTTATTTGGTTTATTTTTACAATAATACATTTTATAAAATTTTACAAAGATCGCCAAACTGCAATACAGTTTGTTGGCGAAGCGCTTATATAATTCCGGGTATTTACTTATGTCTAACTAATGTAACTACGAATACAGCAAAATCGCAATTTACAATCTACGAGTACATTAATTATCTACCTGTTTATTATTTTAATTTAACAATACGAGATTAATTGTCTCGTATCTAGCCGTTCCTCTTAAACAATAAATCGCCGAAGTTAGAACTTGGACCAAGATAACAATTGTATGTAAGCTGTTTAATTCTGCATCTTTTACGCCCAAAGTTGAAAACTGGTTATAAACACAAAAGCCACTAAGCAGATAAATATGAAAGGTTAAATATAATTCGGCATTAGAACACCGGTTTCTAGGAATCCGGGTCCATTATCCGGTCAATCTAGTATGCATCGATGAGTTTGTTAAGGGAATCATTGAGTTAGCGGCCGCGGCCGCGATAGGTACAGATCGTTCACAGTTATTTTACCTCTAGGCTGATCGAAAATGTTTCTTAAGTATTGGACATAGAACAGCTGTCAGAGGTAAAATACCTGTGAACAGTCTGTATTTGAAAAAAAACTATCGTCTTATTCCTGCTGCGCGGCGCACTTGCAAGCGAGTCGCCCCGCGCGCTTCCCGCAACCTTATTCTGTGAGGCGTCCGTATTCTGGTAATGTAAAGAGGTGCGATTGTGTAAGGTTGGTCATAGATGATAAATCTATACCATTGTCAAGGATCGTGTAGGGCAAATTCGAATTGTGTAAAACTGTCCATAAAATGAAGACCGAAAAGTAACCGAAGGTTTAGAAATGACCGATGGTTTAAAAAATGCGAAATGAAATTGCGTTTTATTGTGTACTACCTACGTAAAATGAAATTTGATAACTTATTTACTTTAAAATTATGTCAAACACAAAAATAATAGATCTTTTTGATTACATTTTTTAAATCCACCACAAAAATTAATTTTTATAATTTAAAACATAGAATTCAATCGAAACTTATCTCCATGCAACTCGTATAACCAAACGCAACAATTGAAGGAAAACCGAGTTTCAGCTGCTCGACCCCAGGTGGTGGCATAAGTTTACTACTACTCAACAGTATATGTAGTTGAAGAGCTTGACACGGGATTACTTTTTTTACTAGATGTGATGTCTGAAAGAGACAGCGCTATATCTTATCGTATTATTTGTCTTCGTCCGAGTTTTGTAGTTATAATAACGCGTCATAGTTTCGAATCAATTCAAGTGTCAAGTCAACTGCAACTGCAAAATATTTTTGAATCGGTCGGTGTTTTATTTTATAGTATGTTTCTTTATTATATTAGTATGACGAAATAGCAACCGAACCAAAATACAAAAACCGGCCAAGTGCGAGTCGGACTCGCGCACTAAGGGTTCCGTACCATTATATATAAAAACAGCGAAAAAACATGTCTGTTGTATGGGAGCCCCCTTAAATATTTATTTTATTCTGTTTTTCAGTATTTGTTGTTATAGCGGCAACAGAAATACATCATCTGTGAAAATTTCAACTGTCTTACTATCACGGTTCATGAGATACAGCCTGTTGACAGACGGACAGACAGACGGACAGCGGAGTCTAAGTAATAGGGTCCCGTTGGTTACCCTTTGGGTACGGAACCCTAAAAAGTAAGAAAAAATATTTTAATCTGTGGCCGAACTGCCCTAAACCTTTTCATAATATCTTTCCTACAAAAATATAACCCCAAACTGTGTTCATATAAAAAACAATTCTTATTTCTGTGCCAAAGCCAAGGGTTTTGATTAAAAAGCTCCACAATTTTAATTTATTGAACATCATTTATTGATTTTAATGGTAGAATAAAAATTGTTTTACCTAATTTTATTCCAAAATAATCAAAAACACTTACCGTTAAACGATTGTCATAGACAACAAGTCGCCGCAATCATTTGACATTAGCGATGAACTAACAAAATCTTAGACAATTCGAATTATCTGTCAATCTTAACAAATCATTCACTCATTGTCTAAAATAACAATACAAATCGTAAAGCATCTATGAATACCATAGACAATTCAAATTGGCCGTTTGACAAGTGAAATGATTAGTTTTAAGCTATCAAATGAATACGATTTCATGACTATTTTCTTACACAATCGCACCTCTGATTTTCATGTTTAGTTTATGAGTTTAGCGAAAGAATCATTAATTAGAGTAAAATAATAACACATGTTATATACGTAAATAAATCCAAAATTTGGGTTGATTGGTTGTTTAGTAAGACTAATTGAACGGGCAAAGTTAGGCAGATATTTAAATTTATTTGTAGCGTATTTGGATATTTATTTGTAGCTCTTCTGGAAGGATGGGTTTTTTGTGCGAAATTTTTCTGATCTGTGCAGAGGTGTACCTATATATTGTATGTAGAGCATGTGTGTAGAGTGTAAGGCGTTCATGTAGTTAACCATAATCATGTTGCTTCTGATTATTGGTGGTATTGCACTGAGGGCAATTTTTGGTATCAGCCCTTTCGGTGCTGCACCAATTTCCAAACATTTTCCTAAAAATTGTAAATGGGAATAATATTGGGAAAGTTTGGCTGTTATATTTTTTATTTTATTTACGATTTCCTTCATTTACGTTAAAATTTACGTAAGAAGGTTCTAATTTGATTAACTGGCACGTTGCGAGTATTTATGTTCATCAAAATTATACTGACTTTGACAGAAGGCTGTAACAGATGATCAAGATTTTGGTATTTGTCAAAAATGCACAAAGGAGCATATAACAATAATTAAAGATGTTTTTGAAACGTGGATACGCTATATTGAGACGGCAGTAAGAAGAACACAGTGTAACCTATATAGCACAAGATTAGAGTCCATCAAACGAGCAGCAATAATTGTGTGGGTTCTGTTCCATATGCCTGCTTCAAGCAGTCCTCATCGAGTTACGTATTGATATTGGAGACCGTCAATAGCCCTCTGAAGAATGGAGAGAAATCCTTTGAGTCTCTGGCTGCCTTCGAATGTCTTGCGCACACAATGCACTGTATGAAATCAACTGCAGCTCTTGGGACAAATGCACGTGTGGTTGCGTCTCTGCAGTTTTTCAATTATGCACCTCGACGTGATTCTTCAATCTTTGTTGCATAAAATCTTTTTATTGTTGTTGCACTCGAAAAGAGTTATTCGTTCATAAGTTTATAATATAATCACATGTGCGAGTAATACTTTAATAAATATATAATATTGCCTCTATTGGCCTTTTATTTGTTTTTTTTTTGATTTATTTTATTTTTGACGTAAAGATTATATTTTATGCTCTGTACCTATTTGAGACCGAGGAGTCGTCGACCTTTATTTTGGTAAACTCGCTTGGCTTTACCAGAACCGTAGTACTTTATTATTCTTTTATTACCCATTATTTACCATTTATTATTGTCTTCTACAATGTTAGTTTATTTAATAAATGATACAGCAAACTAATCTAACCTATACATTACACTTACACTTATTGCACAAAAACAAAACAAAAGGGAATATTTACATTACTATACACCACACACCACTAGTTCACAATATTGATACAAAATCGGAATCGTCAAATGCACTACACTACCACAAAAACACCTGATATTAGCCAAAATTTTCTTTCCACTTTCTATGTGTTTTTCATTGCCCGAAATAAAGACATTTTATTTTTTTATTTTTGCGTGACGGGAGCGTGTCGTTTGACTCTAAGTGCCTGATTAAATTTAAAAGCAATAATCAAAATCGTTAGATCTTGTTTTGGTATTTTTTTTTTTCAGGCGCTATTAAATATTTTCAAGCTTTTTCCTTCTAAAACAAATTGAATAAAAAAAGAATCTCATAGGAATCTTTACTTCTTTGAACCATACCTGAATATGTGATGTCTTCTGCATTTTAGCCCGTATTTGGTGAGAAACTGATGATAAACAGTTTCTTATTTTTATGACTTTGTAGTAACGCGTGAAGCTTATTATAGCTTTAAATGATAAATTATGTAAAAACGAATTCCAAGGGGTCTTAGAATAAGAATCAACGTATGTTTATGCAGAGCTGCAATTTTCTAAAGCGACAGGATGCAGCGTCTTCGAAATTCTAAAATGTCGAATTTCACATTTTGTCCGGGATAATCGCCTTAACCCCATCTCGTTAAGATGGGTGACAGAATAGTTCTGTGGTGACAGTCAATATTCGGAAATAACTTGTGACCATATCACGAAATATGAAATGAGTCTTTCGAGGAGGAGCAAGTTACCGCTACCTCAGTGAACCCGTGGGCGCTACAAAATCAAAGTCTTCCAGTTTTATTTTATTTTATTTATTTATTATTTACATTTATACTACACAATTCTTACAGGCTAACCTAATGCGATTGGTAATAAATTATATTTAAAGCAGTTTTTGCGAACTCCGTCAAAGAACAACTAAACAAATCGGTATCCTGTGCCTTTACAACAGGTGACTCTTTAAGACCATTGTGCGCGCACGCTGCACGCAAAACAACTTATGATTTCTCGCGCGAAGATAATTATCCGGCACAAACTGCTCCTAGGACGCTAGAAACCGCGGATTGAATAGTATACCTCGCAAAACTTTAAAAAGATAAATTAGTAGCGCTCTCCTCACTTCCAACTTGTTATATTTAACCATACATATAACAAATAGGGTATGACATTGCGCGAACACAAGGAGCAGGAGCGGGTGCAGCGTGTGCATACAACCCGCGCCCGCGCATTCAATGTGAATGGGGCCTTAGGCGACCCCTAAGTCTTAGTCGACCTTTAGTTTTAACAGATTTCAATATACCTTATGGCCGATCAGATAATGAAATTGTCAATTTTACAATATGGCCACGACAATATTAAATTTTTTCGCTTACCTAGCTCCAGTTAAAGATAACTAATTACTTACATTTAAAAGCTGTTTATTGTAAGCAAAGTACCAAATTATTATTTTTTCTCGTAGCTAAGTGTAACGTGACTCACAATAGCACAAGTTTAAACCTTTGTGGTTTTTAGCTGCTATTATTATTTTTTGTTATAATTTTGTGTAAATGGTAAATAAACTTGAACTGTATTACAAAAATTAGAAATGATTCTGTGTCCGTCTGTCTGCCTGTGTATAGCCACTTTTCTCCGATAATCATTATGCTATCAACTTGAAAATTGGAACAGTTATAACAAAGCTTAGTTCTCGACACCTAGTTTTGGTGTCTCCGCCAAAACTTTTTTTGTCTATTTGATAGAGACCAAAGTGTGAGAGTACAATTAATGAAGGTTTTTCGACACCCACGAGTGGGATATCATTGTACAGGGCATTGGTTAAGAAATAAAAATTCGATTAAAACAAAACTGAAGCGAATTTTTTCGAGTAATTTGATGAAATGTACGTAAAAACTATGTGAACATATTCTATAATATTGGAAGCCATTTCAATAAAACATGAAACACTTAGCAATGTTCCCATCGTAAATAAAATTTAAAGTCCCTCAGTGCCCGGTATATTACAATAATAAATATTAACAGTTACATAGGGACAGTAAACGAAAAAAAAAAACATGGAAGTCTGATTAAAGCAGGTATTTTTTTACATATACTTGGTGAAATTAACATATTGCTTGTTTAAATTTTCAGGTTTCAACGATGACGAAATTAATGACTTTGTCGAATTTACACGCGATCGCGAAGTAGAAATTAGGTACGTGTAATAGTACATTACTGCCGCGGTCTGTAATGACTGCGTTGCTGGCAGCGCTGGTAATGGCCGAAAGCGCAGGCGCAGGACAGCAAGAGCTGCAATGATGACCAAGCTTGAAGGTCAAGAGCGTAGCTAAGCTAAGCTCGAGGCCATCATAGAGTAGCCAGCAACGCAGCCATTACGGGCCAAGGTTTACTCAAATGCTTTACTCAAAAATGCTTGTAATGTGGTCATTTGCACCTGACTATTTTTAAAACAGAGGCGAAAAAGGTGTACCTAGATCGTAGCAGATGGAAATCTGTAGTCTCTGCGTACCCCTCTGGGAGACAGGTGTGAGTATATGTATGTATGTATTTTTGTAACAAAACTCGACAATAATGGATTTTTAGTTGATGCCAACTTAGTAATTTAGCTGCTCATCAAGTGATTTTTAGATGTTCAACCTATTATTATCCTTTATTAAGTATTGCTTATAACATCCATCACTCATCTGTAGTTCTTGGGATCAAAGTGTTTGCGCTGGGCCAGGCCCGGCACTCCCAAGAAGATTCGGTCGATCGTTTATCGTTCGAGCATAGGTCCATCTCTGACGCACGCATTGAGAGTGTGATAGAGATGGATATACAACCGAACGATATCCGATCGAATTTTGTCACTTCGGAGTAGGCCCTCAGGTTACTTATCTCCTTTCCTGTCTGTACCAAATTAAGAATTCTATTAAATAGAGCAAGAGAGCGAACAAGAAGGCGTATAAAAAATGCTTAGATATTCAGTAAGTACTGCATAAATGATAATTAAATTCTGGGGTCATGCATGACCCCCGTGCTGCCCTCCTGCTGGATCCGTCCCTGGTTTCACTATTATTGTCGTGCAGGTTTATAGAGTTCATGCCGTTCAGCGGCAACAAGTGGGACGACTCGCGGCTGATCCCGTACCGCGAGGCGTTGCGTCACGTGACCGCGCGGCACCCCGACCTGCAGCCAACCCTGCCGCGACCCAACGACACCGCTCGTGTTAGTATTTGCCTATTTGTTTTTCTGGAATCCCTGCTTGTGCCCACCTCATTCCCATAGTTAATTTCTTTACTTATATTGTACAAACTTTAGTCAGCTTTTGGAATTCCTATCTCTACTTATGCTATATGACACGAAATGAAATATATTTATTTATGTAATGTAGGTATAACATATACACTTATTACAGGTCAGTTTTAATGTAATATAAGTAATTAAATAATCTATGTGTATAGGTAATAGTTTTATGTCATTAATAATAACATGGGGAAATATGCAGGGGAATAATAAAGGTTGAGTTTACTTAAATTTAATAAAAAAAAACACACTTGAATAAAATAAAAGTATACGAATACGGAATAAATAATATTATAAATATATGCCTAACTCCGCCCATTTTATTAGTGTAGCTAAGAAGAAGGGCAAGAAACTTAGCAACTCATTATATACATCATAGTCGGCTTTAACTCGCGGGGGTGTACTGTTACTTACTTTTGCAGACAACATTCGTGCACCCATATTTTGCCGACGATTTTACCTCCCCATGAGCAACATACTCGCTTGTTAGGGCAAGTGTTTTCCTTCACCTTTCAGCTAATGGTGAAGTATAAAAGTTCTGTGAAAATAACACAAAAAAAACGGCTAAGTGCGTGTTGGGCCCGGCACAGTGTAGGGTTCCGTAGTTGCCCTGCACAATATGCGGACTTCTCCTAGTACATTTTATAAGTTAGTCGACTAATACAGATCGCGCCAAATTTCTAGTCCGCTCGGAAGTCGCTCTTCTGAAGACCGCCCCATACATTTTGTTCCTGCCGACCGATGCGAATCACCCCGTGTTTAGAGGGGACTAAAAGTTTGGCGCGATCTGTACTCGTTACAAGTTACAAGTAGTAGCCTACTTAGCTGTGATAGTTTTCCGGAAATGCCGTACTGTCCGATTTCGCCAACTAAGCAGTGTTTTTGGCTATATGCATCTCACTTTAACTTAACGGGGATTCTCTATCCCTTTCTCTATCACTGCGTGGCTTAGCCAATCAGAGCGCGTGAAAGTTGGCGGAGTTTATGGTTATGCTGTTTTAATATACATATAGATAGTCCAATAACTCTTGACACGGGTTCTAGAAAATTTGAAAAGTCGCTGACAATATTTTGTTGTGGCTTAACGATAAAAAATCAATAGTTCTTCGTGACTAAAGTAAGACTTCATGAAGGTTTTGATTAGGTTTCTTAACCTGTGGTCCGCGGACCACTGGGGGTCCCCGAGCATATGTATAGAAAGAAAGAAAGAAAGAAAATGAAATTTATTCGTCACCAATAAAATACGGAAATACATAAAAATAACATAAAAAACTAAACTTACAAGAAAACAATTATATAATATACTACAAAATGTGACGAAAAGGGGCAGACTCAGCATCTGCTGTGAGCTATCGAGCAGCAACACAGCGCTGATTTTCGGCCTGTCCCAGTACACGCACTAAACATAAACATAAAACATTTTTTTTTTGCAGGCAGCTTGTACATCATCATTAATAAATAAATATAAATCTAAAAATACAATTGAAAATTAATTTACGAATTATAACGACACTGAAGGTATTTTATTAAGCGGCTACTATACTAAATGAGATTTTGTAAATCAAAGAAAATTTTCTTTACGTGTATTTTAAAATTCTTAGTTTTCATCTCCTCATGCAATGGTGGAGGTAAATCGTTCCAGATCTTGGACGCCGCATATTTAAAACAACCTTTATAGCCTTTGGTTCTGTGTCTAGGTATAATCATTTTACTTGTTTCCCTACTTCGAGTATAAACATGTGTATGACAATCTCTCTTCCAAATAAATTTCGAATAAAGGTACGTCGGTCTCTTACTATGTATAACACGATGCACTAAACAAGCCAGGTGTAATTTCCTGCGGGCTGACATCTTTAAAATCCCTTTTTGGTTTAAAAAGGGTGTCACATGACCTCGCTTCGGAATAACAAAACAAAATCGTGCACATGCGTTTTGTACACGCTGGATTGCGCGCTCAGTTTTAGCGAACAATCTCGGCCCATAGACTACATCACAGAAATTGAAGAGTGACAAAACCAGAGACTCTGTTATCAAAATGCGAACTTTCTCCGTTAAAAATTCTCTGATTTGATATAAAACTTTGAGCCTAAAGAAAGCGTTTCTTATTTTGCTGTTAATATGCTCAATATAGCGAAGTTCACCGTCTAAAATTAAACCTAAATTACGCGCTTTTAAAACTCTATCTACGTTATAATTACCTATTTCAATGTGAGGTTTCATTTCTGCTATTGACTCACATTGGTGTCGCGTCCCTAAAATCATAAACTTCGATTTATTCGGGTTTAAGAAGAAATTATTTGTTTGAGCCCACACAGAAATTGTATCCAGATCCTTATTAATTTTCTCGACCGCTTCAACTGTATCCTTAGCTCTAAACGAAGAATACACTTGAGTGTCATCTGCATAGAGGTGGATTTTACAGAAGCTGACATTTTTAATTAGGTCTGCGGTATATAAAATAAATAAAAGTGGGCTTAAAATGGAGCCTTGAGGACAACCGCGTTTAACTACTTTTACAGTTGAACTTACTTGGTTGCCTTCAGCAGTCGTTAGCTGCACGAATTGGCATCTATTATTGAGATAGGAACCAAACCAAGCACATGTCGACTGCGAAAAGCCATAGTAACTCATCTTAGCCAATAGCAGCTCGGTGTTTATGCAATCGAACGCGCGGGAGAAATCTAGCAATACCATTATGCTACCGTTACCAGCGTCAGATGCTTGTATTATACCGTCTGTAACGTGCGCAAGCGCTGTCTCCGTACCATGGTTACCGCGGAACCCCGATTGCATTACTGGAAGGATATTTTTAGCCTCAATATATTTGGACAGTTGAGTAGATATCACTCTTTCAACAATCTTTGATAAGACTGGTAGAATACTTATTGGACGCAGATCCTTAAGTTCATCAACAGTGGCTCCCTTTGGTAACGGCATAACTTTCGCCATTTTCCAATTTTCTGGGAATACACTTGTGGTAATTGACCTGTTAATAATACAAGTGATGATAGGAAGTGTAACTGGGAGCGTCATTCGTATCATACCAATGGTTATTAAATCGTGCCCAGCCGAGTTAGTATCTATTGATTTTATAATGTTTGCTACTTCTTCTTCGGAGCTATTATTAATATCAAATTGACTCTCCGTAAACTTGTTACTTTTAAAGAAACTCAGCAGGTCCTCATTAACATTTGGATCTCCAGGAGCGTCTAAAAAAAAAGAATTAATTTTGTCCGGGTTATTTAATCGGTTCGGTATAGACGGCAGAGTCGTATTACCTACATCCGCTGTACGCTTAAGGTGCTTCCACATATTCTTTGGGTTATTTAAGTTATTATTAATGAAGAACGTAAAATAAGCTCGTTTTTCGCTTTTAATGGCGCTATTAACTAAATTTTTGAGGTCTTTAAAATACCTGCGATGATGTTCAGTTTTGGTGGCAAGAGCTTTGTTCCATGCTTTGTCTCTAAGAGTCATCATGTGTCTCACCACATCTGTCAACCATGGACGCTGCTTTTCATTTACTCGTATTCTTTTGAAAGGAGCGTGTTTGTCAAAAATTGTAGTGATCAAGTCATTGAAACGAGCAACCATATTGTTCACATCTTCATAGTTTAAAATTTCAGACCATGGCTGATAATTAAGATCCTTCAGAAATTTCCCCTCATCAATTTTACTAAGAAGACGCGTCCAAATGTACTGAGGAGATTGTTTTGGTTTTTTAATGGTTAAATCTACCAAAACCATAGCGTGATCACTAAGTAGTGAGTTATGATGGACAGATACATTACGAAATAAATGTGGAGAGTCCGTTACAATAAGATCTAATAAGGTTGCAGAGTTGTTTACGATCCGGGTTGGCTCATTTACTAAATTTGTTAGGTTTTGTTGGTTAAAAAACGTCAAAACTTCTGGCGCAGGGCTTGTGTTAGGCTTTAACAGGTCAACATTAAAGTCAGTCATAAGGCAAACAAGGTTGCAGTTGCCAAACGAGCTAATAGACTCACTGAGTGCGTCTATCGCAACTCCAGTGGGTACGCGAGTATCGCTATTGGAATCAGGCCTATACGCGGTACCAAGGGCGATGCACCCCGCGCCCCGCAGCCGCACTTCCAACCATAACTGCTCCAACAGAGAAGACGGATGCTCTCGGACGCGAGCGTTAAGCCCGCGACGGATATAAAAGCCAACACCACCACCTCTGCGACCACTGGGCCTTGGGCTCAGTTTCAAAACATAGCCAGGTATTTTTGGTGCACATATATCCTGCCCCTCCTTTAACCAGGTTTCATTTAAGGCAAGAATATCAGGCTTGTGTTTCTCCATAGACACTAAAAGTTCATCTTGACCAGTATTTATCGACCTTAGATTGATTAAACCTAATTTTAAATACCTATTTTTACGTTTATCTTTCTCTTTTAATTAAAAGATAAGGAAACACTCGCTTTAACATGAGAATAAATTTGTAAATATATATAATAAAAACATGTAACTCAACCGGTAACAGACTCAAGGGAAACATTTCATTTTTCCTATAAACAAAACAAAACTCATTAGCGCATTCAGGTCTGAGGTTCAAATGAATAAACTGTGAAAACTCATAAGAGCTAGCTGAAACATCACTGTATAAGAAAAGCGTGCTGCATACATATGTAAAATAAATCAGTAAACTCGTGCTACTATCATTTGACCTTTCTAAAAACAAAATATATAAGAAAAAGGTATACATAGCAAAAATAATATGCATTCCAAAAGTAATATTATTAATATAAAAATCAGCTAAACATATGCCTGAATAAATGACTCGACAACTTAACATCTCACAAACTGCATGAATAAACACCTTAAAACTATTTAAATTAAAATATTCTACAAGAAATATCGTTAAACACAAATAACAAACTGAACAGAACACATAAAGTAACATGCTAATAATCAGACTTCCATCATAAAAAATAGAAAAACGTGTATATCGATCTATAG
This sequence comes from Ypsolopha sequella, assembly GCA_934047225.1. Classification (NCBI taxonomy): domain Eukaryota; kingdom Metazoa; phylum Arthropoda; class Insecta; order Lepidoptera; family Ypsolophidae; genus Ypsolopha; species Ypsolopha sequella. Next base: position 23,470,022 of record OW203997.1, read on the forward strand.
CCATATTATTAGTGCATTCCAGTACTGCAAACGAACAAACAAAGTATCTACGCAGAACTGTTAGAATCGGTGGCAAGGTTAAAAACCCTGCACAAATCCGTTTCCGATTTGATGCGATACACTGGCTTGTTCTCGTCTTGCTTGATTAAAATATTCCCATTATTAGTCCAAGCAAATTTCCAGTCATGTTTCAGCTTTTCCTCACGGGCTCTATAAAATAACTTCTTATTGTGCTTAGATAGTCTCTCGTTAAGATAAACTGGTTTCGGTGAAGTGACGCCGGTGTCGGCAGGAACGACGATACCCTCGGTCGTTAGCGAGCGGCGCACGCGTGCAGCATGTAATAAACGGTCACGGACAGCTCGTCGGGTGACTCGCAGCACGAGCGGGCGCGAGCGGATGCGTGGGCCCGAGCTGGCGTCAGCAGCCAGCCGACGTGGCCCCGCGCGGAACACATCGACCACCTCAGCTTGTTCCAGCGTGGTACCCATCTTGGTCGCGAGCAGACTAACGATATCGTAGACATTTTCTCCATGTAACTCTGGTATTCCTGAAATCTCGATGTCATTCCCATATGCTTCTTGTTCCTTCTCATTCAACTGCATCGTTAGTTCATCAACCTTATTTTGTAGAAGCTGAGTTTCATCGCTCGTACTCTCTTGATTTTCTACCCTCTTTTCAAGTGCATCTAACCTACAGGACACAGAATCAATGCGATCGTTGCAAGTGGAAATATCGTTTCGCAGTTCTTGAATGTCCGAGCGTAATGCTTTCATTGCCTGCCGCATTTCAGCTTGAAAGCCAAGTATGAGAGTCCTAGTATCTTGATCGCCCGCAGTGGCCACAGGCGGCAACGGCGACAAAACCTGTTGTTCAGTACTCTTTTTTGGAGAGTTGGTGTTACAATTGGTTTTATTAGCATCCTCCGAAGCAAGACAGATATGGCAGATCCAATTTTTTGGTATTATCGATGAACCAACATGGGAGCATTGTTTCTGTTTGTGAAAAGAGACTTTGCATTTAGAGCAAGTAGCGCCACCTGCCGGTGCCAACGTTCTTTCACACGTCCCACACAGAGCCATACTGATTGATTTTAATGTTACGACAAAATGTAGGTGAAGTAGTGTCCCAAACGATAAACAGATGGCGCCACTGTCGTAAATTTGATTTTATTTTCTTAAATTTATATTAAAATATAACCCTTGGTCACTGTGTATATAAGACCAAATGTCCCAGTGTCTGACTAAATTATAATTATATATGTACCTCTGTTCTGTCCAAAGTAATAAAATGGCACTGTTAGCAACTGACACTGAGCGATGAACACAATGAGATATTCACTAGTTATGTGTACACTTGTCTATAAAATGCTGAGATAACAATACACCAGCTGCCGAAACACTAAATTAGTAAAACTGTACTATATTTAAGTGTAAATAATCACAATAAACATAAATTAAATTAAAACAAATACGGAGCAGACGTCGACAGTACGCGGCTACCCGCAAAAAAAAAAAAAAAGGGGGTCCGCAGCCTAATTTATGGACCATTTAACAATCATAAATATGTAATAAACAATCATAATTTAGTTGCAAAATAGCAGCACCAACCTTTTTGACGTATTTTATATGAAAAAGTATATTCTGTTTGTAATTTGTAGAACTAAAATAAATGGTCCAAAATTTATTGCTGCTTTTTTATTAAGGGGTCCTTAAAATTGTGCTTGATTTCTTAAGGGGTCCGTGGACAAAAAAAGGTTAGGAAACGCTGGGCTAGACTGTATCTGGTAGGGTAACAAAATGGGTAATTTATGGGCATATCTAGTCTGGTCTATGTTATGATGGATTACAACGGGCCGTTTTGGCCAACAGGAGTTTATTAGGAGGATAATTTGGATTTATTGAAATATTCCATAAAAAGCTTATATAACTTATCTGAGACATTTATATAACTAAAATTGTTACTTATGAGGGCTCACCACCCATCACGTAATAATCGTCGGTGAAACGCGGGTGTACCAGATCTGGACTGTAACTTGCATTTCACAGTTCCCACTCGGGAACACCTTTGACGCTCCCTCGGGGCTTCATGTTGTGATGATATTTTTATATATTCAGGTGTGGCAAGTCCCCGGCTACTCGGGTACAGTGGGATTCATCAGCTCGATGACTCAGCACTTCTGCAGCTCCTGCAACCGTCTGAGGCTCACCGCTGATGGAAACCTGAAGGTACACAAAATGCACGTTAAATCTATTCGCAAAAGTATATGTACCGCTTGCACTTTTTTTTTGCGCGATGTTTCTTGAGTCTGCATTTTGAAAACGATAGCTAGAGTGTAAAGCGGAATAGTTTGAATTATTAATACATATCTATACTAATAGCAAGCTAAAAATGGCTAAAAATGGAATAGAACTCTGGCCTCTCAATCTTGAGATCCAGGTTCGATCCCCGGTAAATGATAGTTTAATATGTCCCCTCAGGCGGAGACGAACTGAGTTAGCATTTTCAGTTGTTTCCAGGCGTTAAAACGCGTAAATGCTATTTCAATACGTCACAGATGGTGACATACTAGCGTAGGGTTTCTAAGCTATTAAGCATTGAAACGTACCAGAAACCCTCATCCGATTCGTGAAGAAAGAACCTTCAAAATTCACATACACTTAAACTTACTTAAAAGCCAGAATGTTTGCATTCATCCGTCAAATATACTATAATATGCACATGTTTTAACACTTCTATACAATATCCTTAATGACCCACTTTCTCCCCCTAATCTCAAAGACATTTACTTACCTTCTCTCGCTTGATCGCCTTCAGCGGCCTAGTAAAGCTCTTCTCCTTTGAACTCCCGAACACAAGACAGATATGTACTCCTATTCGTTCACTGTATCAGCAATCCGTCTCTGGAACAATCTGCCCTTGTGTGTCCGAGAATCACCCTCAACTAATGTTTTTAAAAATAAAGTCTTCCTTCACTATTTAAAGATGCAAAATTGTTAAAATTGTTATCAGCTCTATTTTTGTCGTTCCCGAGTAATTTTTAGAATTACATACGTCCAATATTTGTTTTATTATGTAATATATATAAGTATTTTTATATCTTATTTACGTATTATATTATATTCTTATTTTACTATGTTTATTTAGTATAAATCTCCCATTTCCCCTATTTAATTCCCAACAATTTGAGTGCTTTCTCCTAATTATATATTCTTGGCACTACCCTAAATTATCCTCAACACCTAAGGTCAACTGGAAGATAATGCTAATTAGCATTAAGTTCGCCTTTGTACTGATTTATCTCAATGTGCAATAAATAATTTTATTATTATTATTATAATAGTAATAATAATTTAGATCAACTAATTGACAAAAACAACACAGCTCAGGAGCTGTTTAATACTATACCGTTGACGATTTGTGCCTTCAATTTTCACGTCGTTTTTGACAAATGGTACGGTAAGCAAAAATAGTAAAGTAAAAAGTAAATATTTTGGGTATGGGACGTTTGATAATTGGGTATTGGTCGAGTGATTCAAAATTCAACAGTAGCGTGAGCGACACCTGCGGCACGGTTTTTGTCGGTCGTTCAAATGGCAGGTGTGGCGGCCTACTTTAGATGTTTAACCTTGACCCATCGACTTACATGTTAGGTCAATGCCTTGAACACAGCTTTTTGATGACCTTGTTATTCGTATTTGATATTAGGTATTAGATTTCTCAGAAACTAAGCATTTTAGAGGGTATGTTTCTTTGAAATAGTTATTCAGCAGTTATTCAGTTTAAGACAAATAGGACAATAAACCCAAAGTCAATTTTAACCAAAAGACAAATAAACTATCGCAAATGAATGTTACAAGGACACTTGACAATCCCTAAAAAAAGTTTCGGGTCGCAGTGAAAGACCTTATATATGCTTCCCGGTCAGGTATGCACCAATGAGTTTTTCGGAATTTATGTGCATAGTATTTGTTCTTACTTACCACTTGCAAAAGGTAACCTGCAGGCCCTAAAAAGCGTCTATTTGTGCCCGAAGAACGGCAATAGGGTTCACCACTCACCACGTTGGGATGTAATAATCGTGTGTGAAATGCGGGTGTACCGAGTGTGGACTGTGACTTGCATTTCGCAGTCAACACTCGGAACACCTCTGACACCCCTTCGGGGAATAATGTTGTGACGATATATAAGGTCTTTCAATTTAAATGGAAAGTAATTTAAGAGGTGATTCAGTATCGTTAATACATCACATTCCACTGCAAAGTACTTTTTTTTGCGCGAACTTTTTCTTCACTTGTCCATACAAACTGAGTCAGATGATCGTACCATTTTGTACTGAGAAGCGAAAAAAAAGTTCGCGCAAAAACAAGTGCTTTGCAGTGGAATGTGATGTATTAACGATACTGAATCACCTCCTGAATTACTGTCAGTTTAAATTGAAAGACCTTATATATTTTTTTATTCATACTAATAATAAAGTAGTAAAATAGTCATGTCTGTCTGTACATTGAATATAATTGCGAAATTTTAAATAAAATGGGTTTGTTTTTAGAATTTTTGTCTATCTGTATGTATGTTCCGTTTTAACTCGAGAACCACTAACCGGATTTAGATGCAGTTTTCTTTATTATCATCGTACCAACCCTGGTCAACATGTAGGCCATAAGGAGTATTGATAGAATAAACGCGAAGCCGAAAACGGGGCAAAGATTGAATAAATGCGGGTGGAGTCACGGGCGGAATGCCAGTCCATAGTATGATAATGGAATTTCGCAAAGTAGCTCATGATTAAACTATGACAGAAATAAATTTATATGTTTGAACACTTGGCGATTTATCCATTGTTGCCCCGTTTTCGGCTTGGCGTTTATTCTATCAACACTCCTTATGGCCTACATGTTGACATGATCGTTTCACGAGTTGTGTTGAGACCTGGATAGCTCAGTTGGTAGAGCAATCGCCCGGTAAGCGAGAGGTCCCGGGTTCGAATCCCGGTTCAGAGCTCCTCACGTCCAAATATACTTTTCTTTCTGCGTTTCTATACTGCAATGATATAATGTTAGCTCATATTTAAATGAATTACTAAATCTTCAACGTGCTATTGTCGCCAGGTATGTCTGTTCGGGTCTGCGGAGGTGTCGCTACGTGACGCGCTGCGGGGAGGCGCCTCCCCCGCACAGCTCACCGCGCTCGTCCGCCAGGCGTTGAACAACAAGAAGCCGCAACACGCCGGTAATTATACATTGTACACTAGCTAGGGCGGCTGAAGATCCACTTTTTCGAATCTCACATGTGGCTAGTGGAATGAGCGTTTTTCCATATGTCAAATTTAGTGTTAAATAAGATTCCTAGATGGCACTGTGGTATTCTTTAGCAACAGAATCAAAGACAAAATTTGCACCGATTCCAAACAAACGAAAAACCACTTTGACATTGATTGCTACAAAAGACATTTTATCAATGGTGACATGGACAGCGCCATCTGGAAGAAAGCTAAGAACTAAGAAAAAAAAAAACAACGAGAAAAACGCTCATTACTTTGAAGCGATGTGTGAAAAGGTCAATTAAAATAAAATAAAAAGTATTCTACCACATCTTCTGCCTCCGGATTTGATTCAAAGATTTACAAAATGTATGAAAGAAATGTTTTTTATCTTTTATTTCTTTTGTTAAAGCGTTATGTGAATATATCATTAAAAAAAAAGAATTCGTCACCTAACATGTCTAAAATTAAACAAAAAACTATATTCATAGAATTTCTCATTTAAGGCATTCACGAGATTTCTTTTTCGTGCCTCGTAAGAACATACTATAATTTTATAACTTTATTTTTGGAGAATTGCTTACATAAGGCTATAACGAAAAAAAAAAAAGTACGAAAAAAATATTTCTTTCCCTACATTTTGTCATACTTTGAATCAAATCCAGAGGCAGAAGATTTGGTCAAATATTTTTCATTTTATTTTATTTGAACTTTTTATATAGTACTCTTCAAACTAATTCCAATAGCCACATAAAAACTCAAAAAAGTGGATTTTCAACCTACCGTATTGTGTACCAGGGGTACTGCAAATCTACTTTTTCGAATTTAATATTGTCCTAGAGGAATTACTTTGAAGCGATGATAAAAATTAACTACCGTTTTCTCAATAAATGTATTTTTTTTCATCTGTGAATTCTAAAGTAAAATACTCCAGATTTTAGGGTTAGTGTCAAAAAAATGGGCGTCAGCAAAGGCGTTCCACATGGTGCACTTGCACCCCTTTGGAATCTGGGATCGACATGATACCTATTATTTATTTTAAAGTAAACTTATGGATGAAAACTTTGAATCTGAGTTGTGTCATACTGTACGTGATTCTAGCCAGATAGCCGGTAGTTAATTTATATAATATATTATATCTGTTACATAGCACAAATCTACGTAAAAATCTTGAAACTGCACCCCTTGGAATTTTTTCTACCGGCGGCGCCCATGTTTCCAAAGAACGTTTTTTTGTAGCTATGACGGTTCTGATAGCTGCCCTTGATGCCCCATCTCCACTTTCCAACCTGTATAATATATGCTATAAAATATTATAACTCATAAGTACTTTTTTTTTGCTATAAAACACCTCTAATAACTACTTTCAGTTTTTTTGTAAGTCTGGTAAAACAATATTGCCCAAACACTACCTAGTGGGTTAAACCATAGACTAAGTATTACTACGTATAGACTAGCAGTTCCCATACATCAGTTTATAGCCACAAAAAATGTGTAAAATTCCAACGAAATCTAGATGGCATTGCTAAATCCTATAACGAACACGATGCTAAAAAAAGACCGATTGGTGACGCTAGTGGTACAGCGTTATCAGGTAACATAAAAATAATTCCCACTTCGATAATAGATAGCGCTGAAATATTCACTGTTATATAGCGTTGCTAACTTAGCGCCATCTAGTTTTTCTAAGCAAAGCTATTACAGCCACATGTTTACTTGGTAACCATGAGAGTTTACTTGCAGCCAATTAAACAAATTATGCTTATTTGCAACATTTTGCGACACCTAGTATTGTAAGGGCGCGTAAAAAAATTAGCTACGCCTTGATGTATGGGAGTTGTCGGTCTATACTGAGCAATACTTAGTCTATGGTTAAATTAAACATAAACATGTGGGAGGTCGACGTAAGAGTACACCGTGCTATGTTTATAGGCATGCAGAATCTCGCCCAAATGAAGAACCGCCCCATGATATTGATAGGCGGCTAGCGCTTGCGTCCCAATCGTCGCTGCAGAAGTGGACTGTTTCAGCCACGGCGACGGGTGTGCGACGCGCGTACGTGCGGGCTACGAGCGTGCGACGCGCGTACGCCCGCGCGTATTCCACGCTCACGCACGTCGACGGGGACGGCCGGGCGCGCATGGTCGACGTCGGGGACAAAGCGGTGACGGTGCGACGCGCAACGGCCGCGTGCGCGTTACACGTCGCGCCCGCAACACTGCAACTGTTACGCGACAACAATCTACGTAAAGGCGACGCGTTGACCGTAGCGCAAGTAGCGGGCGCGCTTGCTGCTAAACGCACGCCTGATTTAATCCCCTTGTGTCACGCGTTGCCGTTAGACCACGTTCAAATACGTGTGGTCTTGCCTCCAGAGGAAAGCAATGAGTGTGCGGTACGCGTGGAATGTTCAGTACGCGCTACGGCCCGTACCGGCGCTGAAATGGAAGCCTTGACAGGGGCTGCCGTGGCAGCGCTAGCGTTGTACGATATGTGTAAATCAGCGGATAAGGAAATGCGTATTACAGACTTGAAAGTGTTAAGTAAAACTGGTGGTAAAAGTGACTACCCGCCGCCGCCCCCCTCAGCTCAGCTGTCAGCTATCCCCAAACACCCTATTGATCCTAAGGAACCCTTTGCACCCGTGAACTTTATGAACTTCTGATGGCTGTGTTTAAATTGTGATGTTAATATTTTGATAACAATTAGCTAGACTGAAAGCGATTACAATGTACTGTAAAGTATCATCTTTATATATAATAAGAAAAGACTTTGTAAAAGTTCTGTTATATTTTGTGACTGTTTGTAATTATTATTAGGTGATTTTGATTTATAGACCCAAATTCATTCAGGAGACCCAGTGTGTGATAAAGACCAAGGTTTGATGATTGATTTAGCGAAATTTGAAAATGGTTTCTTGTGCTCCAATACTTGTCAAAGCCCAATTAGTATAGTAAGTAATTTCTTTGCTTTGCGAATTTCAAAAAAAGCGTAATTGCTTACCAAGGCTCCTGTAATGATTTGGCCGTATCAATCGGTCACTTTGTACAGGTCCTTTAAAAAGGCCGCTTTGGATGAATCATATTATGATTCCGTTCTAATGCCGTCTCTTTTGCACGCGTGAAATAACTCTGACTCCATCCTACTTTCAAATCATTTTATGATTCACCCAAGTCGGCCTTTTTAGATCCCCAGGTCGCGGCAGTAAATAATGCACATCGGCTTTGTAGCGTTAGTGCTTCGTGCGACAGAGATGACGCTACGATACGTTGTGCATTATTTACTGCCGCGACTTTTAATGATGTCTTCCACTTTTCTGTCACCAACTCTGTTGATTGTAGCTGTTTAATTTTGAGCTTGTTTAGTAATTAAAGAAAAAGATGAATAAAATTTGTCAAAAAAATTTAATGTAGTTATTTAGTTTCGAAGAAAAAAAATGTGTATATTCGTGCATTAATTGTTGTTTTTACTTGCGTTGCTGTTTTGCAAAGAATGGTTTTTGTTTGTGTGAATACCATATTTTTAATAACTTCTGTTTGATTTGATTATCCATGTCATCTCTTTCACATCTGGAAGGAATGGTATGTATGATGGACTGGTCTAAATTGGCTTAGTATTAAGACGGCCATGAGAAGTACAGCAGTACCATTTAAATAATGCGCTTACGAATCCTCGCCATTCTTCGGCAAAAGTCGTATTATAGTATACGTATTTCTGCTTTCTATACAATCCATAACAGATTGTCCACTTCCATTCGCCTATAGACAGCCAAAATTAAACCCATAATTGCTTCCGGTTCCGATTTTTTTGCCCATGTTCCAAAATTACTTTATTTTATTTGAAGTTTCCAAATAAGTACTACTTTTACAATTTATGATTTGGCTCGTTTTCGAGAATACGAACAGTGCCGAAGATTTGTATGCGCATTGCATCTAGCAGATCTGTAATGTAGGTGATAAAAGATCTAATATAATATACAGTGTTAATATAAAGTTGCAGAAGCCGGAAATTGGCAATAGGTACCAGTCCATACAAACCACTTTTCGAAAAAATTTGAGAAATGGAGAAAAAAAGAACAGTTCATACATTTTGGTCGGGTAGCTATGACACCTTTCTATGAAACGGTTGATTTTTTTTTCGCAATTCAAGTGTCAGCTCCATAGTAAAAGTTGTTTGTATAGAATAGACTATTGCCAGTTTCCGGCTTCCGCAACTTCATCTTGACACCCAGTATAGAAAAACAAAAAAATTAAAGTTATTTTATTATATTTAATATTTATTCTAGCAAACTTACAATTAGTATTTTTTACTAAGTTAATTGTCAAATGAATAATAATTATAATACATATTTAAAGTAAAATGAACTTTTTCACAGGATGTACAATTTGTACAATAATAATTGTTGTTCAAAACAAAGTACATAAGTATATGTAAGAAAATTCAATTTTATTTTTTATATTGATATACAAATTATAACACATAGTTAATTTTGATAATATTTGTTTTATTCATCATCAAGATTTAGTACCTTTTAGCATCCTTTCTTTAGGTTAAACAAAATCACTAATATTTATCTGAAAAGATGATAAAAGTAGTACATAAATACATCTTGTGTTTTTCAATAACATAAACAGCATTCAAGCACATTTTTGTTCGTCAAGTTAATTATTACTTAGTTACTGCAGTAGCATAAATACAAAACCTAGTAACTGGTAGTCCACTCATGAGCTAGCAACAAGCACATTAGTTTTAGCGGTAGAATCTGGTGCAGCCGGGGCTGGCGTATTTGGTGCTTCGCCTTTCTGCACTCGGATATCATGCTCTTCAATATAATCATTAATCAGCTGGCCTTTCTTGGCTAGTTGCTCGGATAGAGCGGCGATAGCTTGCGGCAGTCTCTCACGGTTTGCCTCAAGCTCAGGCAATACTTCTGCCACACTACGCTCCACTAGAACACCTCCCACCATACGGAAGCAGCGACGTGTACCTTCAACGCCTCGTAATGTCTCTGCTACAATTCTGGAAATGCCAATGCTTAGTCAGATCACCTAAGGGTGGACACAGATTTTTTCATAGGCCTACAAGGCATTTGCTTAGAGGCCCAGCGACCAATAGAACCCTGGCCAGGAAATTGTAGAAAATAAAGTCCAAAAATAGTCCAGTTGGTGACACTATACAATAGGTACTGCAGCAAGTGATGTTGATTGAAACAGAAAAATAGACTTCTTTCAAGGTTTCTAGCATAAAAGAACTTTCCAATTCCAGTTTAATATTTCCAATTATTTTTTGCCTGGGCCTGCCTCAAGTGTCAAAGGATTAAATGGGGATGTTGGGGAGTACATAAGAGGGCACTTTAATAAAAAAGACAAATCTTCAGTGCTAAAGCGAGCCAGTAGGTTAGGTGTGGCAAGTCACTGGATTTAGTGGAGCAACCGTTTTTTACGACAACCCAGGAATCCTTTAGTGCAAATGGTTGTGCCTCCTTATTGACAGTGACTAACAGGGGCACAAAAAAGTATAAATAGCAAACTGGGTTGTTCGTCTGTTGACCTCACAACATTTTGGGGGACTTACTTGTGTTCATTGAGATCCTGTTCAAGCTCAGAAATTTTGTTAGCGAGTTGTCGCTGCTCGGCCCGCAGTGTCTGGAAACCTGCGAACACCTCTTCATTCGATTTCTTTGGGCCCTTCGCGCCTGCTTTGCTGACTGTTGCTGCCATTTTAGCTAGTTCTAGATGTTATAAGTAATCCACTCAACAAATTAAAGTACAAAGATTGCTCGGTGAGATGAAATAGTTAATGAAATAAAACCATGAAACTAAAATTATATTATTTTGATTTTAAGGTTAGCTGTCAGCCAGCAGGATTATCGTCATTTTTTTTCCTTTATGGAAAAGGCTAAGAGCTTAAACCCATACGGCCTAGTCTTGTTTTAGTTTCTTTTCCTTTCTTGTAATTAATCGAGACTAAAAATCTATCTTTCATAGCTATTTTCTTCAATTTTGTAGTTATTAGGTCAAAATCAAGTCTTCAGTATTGTATAATCGAGGCAAACTGCCTTGTATAACGTATTTATATTATTCATTCATTTTATAATCCAGTATTTTTAGGTCATATCCGTATTGTCAAATCATTGTCACCGGTCACGTCAATGTCAAACCAAAAGGACAAGACTCCAGAGCCGTTAAAATATTGAAAAAAAAAACAACGTCAAACTTCAAAGATAAAAATTGTTCAAATTGTTGACAAAAAATATTTCTTTTCAAAATATCACAACAAAAATACTGTGGATACTTCAGGGATGCTGTAGAAGTCTTAAATTGACAAAATTATGTTAGATACCAAGATAATTGATGAGGTAAGTTTCGACCAGTCTAAAAACAAAAAGTTCATCAGTCTTAGGGGCGGACAAGAGAACACATCTTTATATGAAGAGGTTTTGATCTCAAGTCAGATCTATGGTCTACTGTAACCTAAATCAAACTTACCTTTTTCAAAGTTCTTGTGTTCAACTCTCCACTGAAATCCTATCCCACTGTTATTAATCTGAAAATTGTTGCTTGTTTCTTAGTACTTAGGTAGCGTTCCTAAACACCGAGGTAAAAGTAAAAATTAACTGTCCACCATTCAGTTCATAAACCTTGTCGGAAATGTAATATTTACTTCGGCAGTTTAAATTTTATATTTACCAAATTGTTTATGAATGCTACTTTAATTATAACCTGAGTCAAAACACCTTGGGATTCAAAATGTCTGCCTGCTTCGCTTTGGTTGTACTGTCAGTATAGACCAAACGCACACTATGGCGTTTGAGCAATCGACAATATATGCTTTTTATGCTATCTGTATGTCCATGTGTGAATATTGACAGAGTTAATGTCTAAGAGATGGATAGAAAGGTTTCCATCTATTTCCAAAGTCTTTTGATTCAAGTAATACCAGCCTTTGCCTGTGGAGTTGCTTGTGTGACATTGGTATCGATTCGGCATAACACGTCTTAACTTATTTGACAGGACTAACCTTATTTTAAGCGTCCTGTCTTTTTCTTTCTTTATCGAAAATACAAGGACAGAACTATTAAATCAAGTTTAGTCCTGTCAAATAAGTTAAGATGTGCTTCACCGAATCGGTACCAGTGTCTTTTTATTATTGAGATTTTTCAGCTTGGGGGTTATTTTATCAACACTCTTTATAGCCTAGGTCACAATCAACATAAAGAAAACCGCATCTAAATTCATTGAATGGTTCTCGAGTTCAAACAATTCATGATTCACATAAACGGAATGGATTTAAATTTTTTCACACTAAGTACTTATGTAGCTTGATATCCTGTGTGCAACCTAAGTTATTATGTTAAAGTAATTTTTAGAAAAATAAATACACGTCAGTATTTATCTTTTATCTTTTCCCACTAGATGTTGCTCTGTGTGTCTACATCACAAGACCTTTAACCGTACTGCAGTATATCCTAAGTCTATGCCTTTAACGATGTGATTAGTTCTTGAGGTGTAAAACTAGACAGCGCTGTACCATATTGTGAGTTACATATTGGAAGTTCAGTGGAGGCAAACTTATAGGCAAGAGCTAGTGTTCTATAAAAATATGTATTTCTCAGAACTGACTTTATTCAAAATTCATTCTTCGAATTAAGAAACCTCATTATAAGCTTTGTAAAACAACGATCTTGATTTGTTAGAAAACTTCAGGAGTCAGTTTTTTTAACTTAGCTTTACACGCAATTGCAATTATCTGGATTACTCATTGACTTTCACAGAAACAGGGGCTCAGGAGCCGTATTTTTGAATCGTTCGTTTTCAATTCACGTGCGAAAGTATATACCCATCTCACATAGCACATCAGAACTTGTCATTTGCAAGATGAGACAGGTATATATTTTTGCACGTAAATTGAAAAGGAACGATTCAAAAATACGGCTCCAGGGCTTGTGTGAAAAGTATTACAGTAACTCAGATACCAGTTTTGTTACACTTTATGTTATCGGTTAGACAACCTGACACTAACATTTCATACTCGGGTGTCTTAATCGTTTATGGTTGTGGAAAGCCCCAAATTGGTTTTATAAGGTTGTATCTAGAACAAACATTTAAAAACAATTGTTTGAGACCTTATGCATATATTGTTTTACAGAGCGGGTCTGGCGAAGATGCTCTGGGACTGGCCTGCGCAGAGCGCGTTGGAGCCTTGCTGGAGGGGGCAGAGGCCGAACGTGATGCCGAGCTCTGGGCGCGACGTCTCGCCGAGAAAGCAGCGAGAGACGATGCGTTAAACGTAGCTGGCATGCTGGCGGCGGCGGGTGCGGGGGGAGGAGCGCGGCTCGCAGACAGCCTCGCCGCGGGTGGAGACGCTGGCGCGAGGCTTCGTGACCGCCTGTCACGCTATGAGGAGTTGCTACGCGGAGCGCCAGACGCGGTCCACGCGCGTACTGGCGCCGCCCGTGCCGAAGCTAACGCGCGGCGGCTGCTACACGAGCTAGAGACGCTCATGACGTGGCTGGACGCCGAGCTGCTTGAAACTGAGCCGGATTTAGGCACACCAGTGGGGCGAGCGCGTGCCTTGCAGGCGGCTGAAGCGCTACGCACTGCTTTGAGGACTCAAAGCGCTGGAGTAGGGGGCGCGGCCATGCGTTTGGCGGCTGTTAGAGAGCGGTTACGGAAGCTGGGACGCGCTCGAGAGCGGCTGGCTGCGGCGCTGGGCCGCCATCTCAATAACCTGCTGATACACCGCGGTAACGAAGCGGCGGCGGGGGAGGGGCGAGCGCATGCACATCACTCGGAGCTGCTGCAGTACGCGCCCTTCATGCGCTGGCTGAAAGAGATGGACGAGAAGACATATGACGCCCTTGTTAAGGTACCATCTTATTTATTAATTAGGTTTTTTTTTGCTTCAAATTGTATTTGATACCAATGTAACTAGACTAATTGCTAAAGACTGCCAACGGGCAGAGACGCTCTGTGAAAAAAAGTCTAGAATAAACAAACACCGAATTTCCCTAAAATTATTTATTCCGTAAAAAACAGTTTATACGGCGGTTTTAAGTAAGACTTGGTACTTTATTTTATTTTATTTTTTTAATGTTAATTATAATTAATATTATAATGAATTATTATTTATTTTATTTAATATTATAATTAATTATTATTTATTATATTTATTATTATTTTATTTTAGTACTTGAGAGCTAGGTGACTCGTTTACCATATTTATGTACAGTCGCACGAACGAATGACTGATACTACGCAATTGCCTGTATCCACTAATACGGTACTGCTTTTGATGACGTCATGTCGGAACATGACGAGTCACTTGGTGTCGTGGTTTCGTCATAAAGAGTGATGACAAGCCACGAAAGAGGCGTACCGTCAGTAGAATATTCATCTTAATTTAAAGGTGGGTTGTAAATCTCATGGTATTTTTTGAAAGTAATTATAGTACCAAACAGGGAACCGTCGCGTAATCCTGTTTGCCTTTGAAGAGTTTGTACGATTATAGTGAAACTATAGTCAGGCGAAATCTGAATAAATGTAAGTAGTATGTAATATATAACTAATATAATAAATGTATGTAAGTAGTAACTAAATAAATGTAAGTAGCCGATATATTAATTATAATCTCGTGGTACATTCCAGGTGTATGTGAGCACGTGGTCGCGCGTGTACGAGCGAGAGGTCCGCGCGGCGAGCGAGGCGGCGCGTGCACATCTCCAGGCGCCCGACCGTGCCACGCCCACCGACCTGCCTCTTGATAATGTATGTATAATAAACATACACTGTAGTACGGCTGGATAACTAAGGTCGAACTGAAACAATGATCGTCTACTAAAAATAGTTAAGGAAAGCTATTCCTCGGAATGGTTTTCTAATCGTAAATATCGGTAAAAAAAGAAGACCAATTATTTTACCGTACCCTGCTTTTATTTTTTAATATTTAATACTTCAACGCACACGCTTCACAATCATGAGATTGTCGCCCCTATGACTTCGCAGTAAGGTTCATAATTTTCTTCAACCAACAGGTTCTGACCCTAGTGGAGACCATCTGTAACGCGGAGCAGGACTTCTGTGCGCAGTTCTTCTTCCTTGATGTCGATGTGAAGGTAATTTTATATTACGAGCTGGGGTTCGGCATAAAATGTACACCAAAACACTGACACTTTATTTAGACTATCACAGATCATCACAAATAGCAGTAGTCGCTTCTTGAACGTTCTTAACTAACTTGTACTTCGCTGTGCCCGTATCGCATAATAAAGTGATCTCTATCACATACAAAACTGTACTCAGAATTCTTTGAATGTCCTTAACTATCGTATACTAAAGTGATCTTCGCAGTATCGCTATCGGAACACAACTGACCCACAGCGCATGCAACCCTCCATTTATATGCCGAGCCGAAACTTCCAGAAACCTCGATGCAATTCCCATAGCTTAATTTCTAAAAGTATTCTTTTTTAATTTTTTCAAAAAAATTTACGTCATTATAGGACATTGTTTTCATTATTTTGTTATATACATTTTTAATGATCTTTTAAAGAATTGTCCGATATGACGTCACTGACACATCTGTCATCCAGCTGTCAAATCAGTCGGAAGCAAATTATTATAAATTTATCTCGATGGCAAAGGACACATTTCTAAACAGCCAATTCTCAAGTGACGTCACATAAAGGCAAATAGAAGTTGCAGCTTTTTCGTAAAAATATTCGTCAAGCGTACTAAAAGTTTGGCGCGATCTGTATTAGTAGACAAACTTATAAAATGTACTTGGACAAGAAGCCCGCGTATTGTGCTGGGCAACTACGGATCCCTACCCTGCGCGTGGCCCGACACGCACTTGGCCGGTTTTTTGTTTAAGAGTAGTTATTGATAATAAATAAGTCTTGTCATTTAAGTTAGAATAGGTGGTGACAGTATAACAGCGTCCTCTTTACTCTTCACTTTCGGGACCAAATCTGAGTCACTGACTTTTTAAACGGAATCATACTTAAGTTTCCACTAAAATTGGTTAGGTAATTTGTATGTAGGCACTATAAATATGTGTGATCTGTTAAATAAAAATGATTTTATTATTGATTTATTTTATTTTGAATATCAAATAAAATGTAACATTTTCATTTGTAGAGCGAAGGAAGTGACGGTGAGCGCAGTGAGCGCAGCGAGGGAGATGTAGGGGGAGGGGCGCGGCGCGCGGGGGTGGAGGCGCGGCGACTGCAGGGGGAGCTGTTTCCCGCGCTCGAGACTGAGCTTGTGGCGCTCGTTCAGCATATGGAGCGAGTCGACCCCTAGTGAGTACAGTGAAGGAGATGTAGGGAGCGGGGCGTGGCGCGAGGGGGTGAAGGAAGCTGTTCCCCACACTCGAGACAGAGCTTATGGCGCTCGTTCAGCATATGGAGGGAGTCGACATCTGTGAGTACAGTGAGAGAGATGTAGGGGCGGGGTGCGGCGCGCGGGCGTAGAGGCTGCAGGGGAGCTGTTCCCTGCAATCGAGACAGCTGGTGGCGCTCGTTCAGCATATGGAGCGAGTCGACCCTTAGCGAGTACAGTGAGAGCGTAGACCTTTTTATACCGGGTATTATCGCCAGTTTCCGGCTTCTGCAACATCATCTTAAAACCCTGTATACCGGGAGTAAATGGAGTAAAGGAGACGGTCAGTTCCCCATAAGCAAAATGCCTTAAGAGTGTACACAAATATATTGTGGTCAATGATAAAGAACAAATTCAAAATAACACGGTTTGACTATCCATTTAAAACGGACACCATCTTATAATAACTTTTTATGATAAATCGTTATTATTTTGAGGTTATTTTCATATGGCATTGCGAAAATAAACTTAAGCGCGTTTGAAACGTTCATAGCTGTAACAATGTTTTACGATGATTCTGATATATTTAAAAGGGTCATGCTCAAATGTCAGTCGTAATGTAATCTCTATCAGAATCCAGAAGAAAAGCATGAATCGTGAAATAAAAAGCTGTGACTGCCGATTGCGTCACGCATGACTCTATCAAAGCACGCTGGAAGCGTAGTTTGTGGACTACTTGGTAGATGGCGCCCTTTCGTTTCGTTCGGTGTTCGCTCTCATGACTGGCTGCTACATTAAGTACTTATATTATTTTAATATGTGTGTCCGTGTTATTATGAAGGTGAAACTAGCTACGAATAAATCTAACAGAAATTATAGTATAAATTTATTTCATGTACGCGGTTAAGGCCGATTCTGACCATCTCCTTTCCGTACTAATTTTAAAAATGTACTGTAGATTTCGTACGGGTAGGTAATTTTTATTTTTTATTATTGATTGTCGTTGTTATGTTACAGTGGTGCAATGCGCGCGCTAGCCTGCGTCGGGCGCCGAGTGTTGACAGGGGAGGGTGGGGGCGCGGGCGGCGCCCTAGCAGCAGCGGCGGTGGCGGCCAAGCGGGGCGCCGACCGCGCCGTAGCCGAGCGAGCGGCGGCCCTCGGCGACGCTGTCAGGTCTGCTGCGCGGCGTCCGCGCTGTGGCCTGTTCTCTTTCTTGCAAGAGTTCGAGGAGCTGAGTGCTGCGTGCGAGGCCATCTTTGTGGGGGGGAGGAGGGCCGACCTGGAGCGCTGGTACGTTAACATTACGTAGATTCTTGTACTTATTGCCCGGTACACTGGTCTCTGCTTCCGCCAACTGGCGTCACAAGTCACTCCTCTCATTTTATTGCATGTAGTGTTTACCTATAATTGAAGTTACACTCTATTCCTCCTGTACGCTAGTTTAATTGTATGTTGTAAAGTGTATCATCTGTTGGTAGACCAAATAAATAAAATAAAATAAATTTGCGGTTTGTAACGAAAGATCAGAGGATTTAACTGAGGCAGAGACTTTTTTCTGTCGAGATTCGTTACGCGACGATTCCCCATTTGATTCCAGAAGCAGCGCAGGTGGACAACGAATTTTCGGCGCAGGCCGAGAAGATCCTCGGTCTCCTTTCATCACACACACAGAACAATTCTGAAAAATAATATTTTTTTGCCATCAGGTACGTGTCGCTAGCGGGCGCCATGTTGGCGGCAGTGGCCGGCGCCACCCACCCCCGCACGCCTCGTTACGTCATCCAGCTAGAGAACTACCATCGCCTGCACCGAGTGCTCTCAGCCCTGAGAGTGCCGCAGCTAGAACCCGCCAAGTACGTCTTTACTTTATTTTGACAGCTTGTCATTATCATATTAGCCTGGTTCTGCCCACTGCTCGGTGGGTATAGGACTCTTCTACTATTTGGCAGCAGTTTCGGCGATATTGCTTGACCGTCTGGCTCGTGGTCTACCAACGAAGCTCCATCCCTTTCTTGGTTGCCAATATGTGTTGTCCTTCGTCCATATCAGATATTCGTCATATCATATCTTTCGGCTAAGTGACCTGTCTATCTGCAATTTTAACCTGTTATCCGCATTCCGATTTCTATGTCTAGTGTGGTATTTCCGTATTAGGTAGGTTAAATCTCTCATCACCTCGGGCACTACAGATTCAGATTAAGAGGCTATGCGAATTTTATTTTCGTCACTGTCACTCCAAGCGAAAAATCGCGCAGTGTTTGAGGGGCGGATTCAGGGCAAAAGGGAAAAAAGTTGGTTTTATATTTTTACTAAAAAAACTAAAATAGCTAACAAAATTTCAAATATCAAATCTCTAGATATTGTTGAAACACACTTTATAAAATATGTTTGAGTTCTGTATATGGTTCCTATTCGTCAAACGAGGAGAAAAAGTGTGTTTGAAGACCTCATTTCAACAATTATTTCTATAGAGGAAAATTTATCCAAACATGTTTTCCAATTTCAAAACCCTAGATTATATAGTCAAAATGCATAAACGAGAAATGTATTGAAATTTTCCGTATATTTCATGAAATACACAGAAAAAAAACACCCGTATTTTGTTCTCATATCGCCTTAAATCCCAGTTATGCAAACGTTCTATCGATTTGTACTTTGCATGGAACAAGATTTTAGAGCGCCATCTTGATTTACGTATTTTGTTCTACTTTCTAATGAAATACGTCGCGTTGATCTAACGTTTTAGATTTTTACGTGTTACTCTGTTACAGACGCGAAGCTAAGGCGCGGTACACGGAAGCGCTTCGCGCGTACGTTACTTCATCTTTCGGTCAGCCACTCGAGAAGCTGCAGCGCTTTTTCGAGGGCGTCGCGGAGGCGGTGGCGGGGGGCGCGCGGGAGAGCGAGGTCTGCTACAGGCAGGCGTTCAGCAAGCACGAGCTGAGGAAAGTGCTGGCGCTATATCCAGCACATGAGGGTAAGAGTGACACATGACGTCCTTGGTTGGTTAGCCGTAGCGCTTGAGTGCACTCGAGAGCGCTAGGTCTGCTAAGTTCTATTTGGATCAAATGTCACAGCTCTTCCTCTGTTAGAATCTAAGTTTGATACCAAAACCCTTGCTCCGCAGCCCCGCCCTTATTTAACAATGACGTCTTATAAATATTGTCCTTTGCAGTGCGCAAGTCTCTGGGCCGGTTGTACCGCACGGTGGAGAAGCAGCTGTCAGAAGAAGGCGGTCTGCTGCAGGTGGTGTGGCGCGCGCTGCAGGAGGAGTTCATCGCGCAGCATCATGCGCTACAGGTCTGTTCTATATGGGAGAGGGGCGCCCCTCGGCCCCCTTGTACAAGTCTCTGGGCCGGTTGTACGGCACGGTGGAGAAGCAGCTGTCAGAAGAAGGCGGTCTGCTGCAGGTGGTGTGGCGCGCGCTGCAGGAGGAGTTCATCGCGCAGCATCATGCGCTACAGGTCTGTTCTATATGGGAGAGGGGCGCCCCTCGGCCCCCTTGTACAAGTCTCTGGGCCGGTTGTACCGCACGGTGGAGAAGCAGCTGTCAGAAGAAGGCGGTCTGCTGCAGGTGGTGTGGCGCGCGCTGCAGGAGGAGTTCATCGCGCAGCATCATGCGCTGCAGGTCTGTTCTATATGGGAGAGGGGCGCCCCTCGGCCCCCTTGTACAAGTCTCTGGGCCGGTTGTATCGTATGGTGGAAAAGCAGCTGTCAGAAGAAGGCGCTCTGCTGCAGGTGGTGTAGCGCGCGCTGCAGGAGGAGTTCATGGCGCAGCAGGTCTGTTCTATATGGGAGAGGGGCGCCCCTCGCCCCTCTTGTACAAGTCTCTGGGCCGGTTGTACCGCACGGTGGAGAAGCAGCTGTCAGAAGAAGGCGGTCTGCTGCAGGTGGTGTGGCGTGCGTTGCGGGAGTTCATCGCGCAGCATCACGCGCTGCAGGTCTGTTTTATATATGAGAGGAGCGCCCCCCTTGTACAAGTCTGTATAGTACGGGCCCTTAAATGGTAAGGATTGGCAGCACAGCGCCCTCAACGGCGAAGGCTTGTACAGAGGCAAGTAAACAATTTCAAGGAGCAGCGGAAAGCTGACCTCGACATCAAACGCGACGATTTAAAAGCCCGAACACCTGTGGCCATTAACTTTAATTATGTAAACGGTATTGTATGGACCAATTAGCTGTGTATTGAATCTATACACTAGTAAAGCTGAGTTGCTAAATGCTAAGGGTTGCTGCTAAGGGATGGTGACTCCGAAGAGAGCTAAGAACCAAAGTGATGATCGTACACTGCTTTATTTGAATATTATTTTCACCAAATTGCTACATACAAAGTGCAAGCTGACAAAATGTATTAATTAGGTAAATTTACATGTATGAGTAAAATGCATAAGTGTGCGTTAGCTCGTACAGGTATATTCACGTGCGCTCAGTGCGCACGGGGGTTTATAAGGAAGATCGACTACACTAGCCATCTTTGGGCGCACCAATGCCGTACCGAGTAGGAGTCGAAGTGGTCGTCATGACCAAAAACGGTATTTTGACGTTATTTTGAAACAAAATGAAACAAGTAAAATTTTTATACCTAGACACAGAACCAAGGGCTATAAAGGTTTCACGTGGAGTCACAGTGCTTCACCAGGAGGATGTTGTTGTAGGCATCACTCTATTTAGTTGTGTGATGTCTGCAACAGCGACTTCTGCTGCCTTTTCTGTGTTTTTATTTTCGTGTGTAGATAACGATACTAACATAGTTTTTAAGCATATAGTGTTACTAACCAAGATATGGATTTCGGTCCGAAATAAATATTTTCTTTCTCTTTCTTCTTTCTTATAAAGGTTGTTTTAAATATGCGGCGTCCAAGATCTGGAACGATTTACCTCCACCATTGCATGAGGAGATGACAACTAAGAACTTTAAAATACACGTAAAGAAAATTTACTTTGATTTACAAAATCTAGTAGCTGCTTAATAAAATACCTTCAGTATCGTTATAACTCGTTAATTAATTTTAAATTGTATTTTTAGATTTATATTTATTTATTAACTAGCTGACCCGGCGAACTTCGTTCCGCCTAACAGTCTAATAATATCGTGTTAACTTTAGTTAAACTTAATTTAGGATTTCAATAAGGTAATAACGTTAATACAACTTTTTTGCAAATACAGAAATGTTTTATTGCTTGCCATTGCGAAAGAAGAATGGCAGATATATGCAGAAATAATAGTTCTTGGAATAACTAAGCGATTTATAAACTTGGGGTTTAGATGTTATTTAATGATATCAGAACGCTAGATAGTTTCTTTTATATGCGTAGTTTTGTCAACAGATGCTGTTTGCATTCGTAAAATTAATTAATGAATTTATTGTTATTCGATAATTTATCCGATATTTTATTAATTATTCTGCTATTCGGAGCGGATAAGAATACACCAAAAAAGAGATAACTAACATCGATCCAGCCGATCTTGAGTTATAAGTGGTGTAACTAACACGACTTTGTTTTATATATTTAGATGATGGTGTACAAGCTGCCTGCAAAAAAAAAGTTTTATGTTTATATTTAGTGCGTGTACAGGGACAAGCCGAAAACCAGCGCTGTGTTGCTGCTCGATAGCTCACAGCAGATGCTGAGTCTGCCCCTTTTCGTCACATTTTGTAGTATATTATATAATTGTTTTCTTGTAAGTTTAGTTTTTTATGTTATTTTTATGTATTTCCGTATTTTATTTGTGACGAATAATAGTACATTGTTCACCGAGGGAAGAAAGGGGAAGATTACCAACGAGGGTGTAGTTTGAGGCCCGAGGCGAAGCCAAGGGCCTCAATACACACGAGTTGGGAATCGCACTTTCTCCCGAGTGATACATAGTGCTTTATACTACACCTGCGAGGAAATAGTATCATTTTACTTTTAATCAAGATACAATAAAAGAAACCGACTGACTCGCGTGCGATTGTCACTTTTTTTTTTTTTTTCATTTTCCCACTAAGTGGAAAGGCAAAGGGATCTTAGCCCATACAGCCATGTTTGACGTTATAGTTTTTTATGTTTATATGCACTATCCTCTTCTGTTGAGGATCATCTGAAAGGTCTGTCCTGTCGTTTCCGCTATAATGATAGCCTTGTAACGCAAATACAACAGGGTTAGAAAAAACACACGAAAAGGCACAGCCCGCACTTTTGTTCCATTGAACAACACACTACACAGGTTACGGCGATTTTAATTCACAATATCCTATCACTATTGTTGATCAAAACACCCAAAATGCAATATTTTTTCAATAAAACAAAAAAACGACGCCATCACGTCTTCGCGCCTTTTTTCCAACCTTTTATTTCCTTCTCATTTTTTATATTTTTTATTATGTGCAGGAAAAGCAAGTGGCCAGTATCATTTTTCGAGTTTTATGTACGAGTTCGCAAAATAATACTGGCCACTTGGCCACTTGCTCATTCTTTATGTTATTTAAAAAAAAAAAAAACACGTTTATCAATGGATTTGCATATACTTTTTCTGCCCGCTCAAGCACGTTAACAATGAATTTTCATACACTTTTGCCGCCCGCATATTTGTATGACAGTAATGACGTACTTTCTGCATCGTTTTCAACAAAGAAAGAAGGTACTTTCCGAGCAGGTGTAGTATAAATTTCATTTTCTTTCTTTCTTTCAAAATTAAATATTACTGTTTAGCAAATCTTAGTTGGAAGGTAAATATGTTAACTTTAATAACATAAATGGTTGCAGGCCCGCATAGCGGCGTGCTACCCTGGCGCCGGGCTGGCGCTACCACTCACCACTCAAGACATACTCGACGCCTTCAGCGATATCGCGCAGGAACATTAAGGCCTCGCAGCTCACGTCACTATAATGTATATCCTGGGGCTCTAGCACGCCCCGTCGATACAGTGTCTTTCCATGATACTTGCTCTCTCGCACAATGACAAATGCGGTATGCGTGAGAGCGCAAGTAGGATAGATAGACGCTGTATCTCTAACGCGTGCTAGCTGCACTGGTGGCTATACTTGAAGAGAGCAAACTTTCCAAATAGTTTGTAGGTTCATAAAGTTAGCGAGTTGAGATGTTACAGTATGGGGAAAATCTAAACTATAGGAGATAGAGAATTTCGCTCAAAGTATTCAGAAGAAATAAGGCATTTCAATGTTTCTTTGCAAGACTTGGTTCTTACTAGCAACATAATCGAATGATGCCATAAGAAAGGTGTCTCGTTTTTGCAACTTGAGCAGCGGGTCTACCGCGTAATTCTGATTTTCATCAACATCAACTTGAGATTGAAATTTGACGTGCGTGCAAAAGAGATGGCATAATGTTAGGCGGGCGTCGTCGCACGCACGTCAAATTTCAATCTTAAGTTGATGGTGATGAAAATCAGAATTAAGCGGTAGACCCGCAGGTTCCATTCCCGGCTAGGGTGTCATTTTTCAAATATCTTTGAATGCAGTTTTTATTGAATCCGAAATCGACGAGTCCTTTGAGCAAATTCTCTATCCCCTATAGTTTGGATTTTCGCCATACTGACCCATCTCAACGCGCTATCCTATATATAGGTTATACGTTGGAATTAAAGATATTATTTATTTATAATCAACCCTTTAGATATATTTAACCATCTTATTATCGCTTAAACAATACATCAAAGTCTAGAGATCCATCTAACAGATTAACAACGATGACAAGCTGGCATTCTTGTTGAGAAGTGGATTTCCGAGTTACTTGCACGCGACTTCGTACATGGCCAATACGTTGGTGCGCTGGCCAGAGTGAAAGGGAGAATGCTATGCGAGTAACGCGGTACACTCTACTTAGGGAGTGGTCATGAAATCACTATAATCCATTATTTTCCACCAAAAACACCCGCGATTCGGTCACGGACACCAACAAACGTCAAAAATCGTCGGGAAAAATTAGCTGTCAAATGTGGTTGTGCAGCTAACTTCAGGCCACTACGAACGACCATGGTATAAACTTTGGTGCTTGGTAGTGGTTTTTCGTCACCTGTCAAAAAGCACGCGAAAAGAGAAAATGAATAAAAATATCAAAGTAGTAACTAGGGGAACGGCAGCCAATCATAATTACTTCAGCTGAAGTCACTGTACTTTCCGATGTTCTGAAAAACGTATTCTGTTCGAGTCTTCCACCTAAATAACTAAATTCTCAATCTGACACATCAGTGGTCAGTCACAATATCAAGTCCAGTTTGTTTACGTAACCGACCTTCCAAAAATAGCTGAGCGTGGTGAACTTGTTGGTTTACATGACCACCCCCTTAATCGCATTGTCTCTTTCACACTGGCCACGCATTGACCAACGACTGGGGCCTGAAGTGAAGATGAACTGTTGATCACAACATGCATGCATTAAGAGGCTACGCAAATTTTATTTTTGTCACTGTCACTCCAAGCGAAAAATCGCGCAGTGCGAGAGGAGCGGATTCAAGGCAAAAGGAAAAAAAAAATGGTTTTATATTTTTATCAAAAAAACTAAAATAGCTAGCAAAATTTCAAATATGAAATCTCTAGATATTGTTGAAACACACCTAATAAAAAATATTTGAGTTCTGTATATGGTTCCTATTCGTCAAACGAGAAGAAAAAGTGTGTTTGAAGACCTCATTTCAACAATTATTTCTATCGAGGAAAATTTATCCAAACATGTTTTCCAATTTCAAAACCCTAGATTATATAGTCAAAATGCATATATGAGAAATTTATTAAAATTTTCCGTGTATTTCATGAAATACACAGAAAAGAAACACCCGTACTTTTTTCGCATATCGCCTTAAATGATAATTATACATAGTATTATTTTTAACCGACTTCAAAAAGGAGGCGGTTCTCAATTCGACTGTATGTTTTTTTTTTTTTTTTTTTTTTTTGGCGTTGTTACTCCATAACTCCGTCATTTCTGAACCGATTTGAACAATTCTTTTTTTGTTTGGAAGAGTGTACTTCCAGGTAGGTCCCATTTTGGGATTGGTCATGATCTGATGAAGGTCTTCAGAGATAGGCAGTAGAACTCCTCAGAAAATGACAGCATACCTCTCGAAATTGAGGTAATCGCTTTGTACCTGAGTGCTGATTACAAGGTATTACTTGAAAATTGACATTCTTCCACCTGACCTTCGATCCTGGCTTCATCACCATATTCACCATAGAACTCCTCAACGGATCAGAGCACATAACTCGAGATTGCGGCAATCACTGCGTTAGGGTGCTAACTCAAGGGTATTACTTGGAGATTATCAGAATACCCTCCTGACCTTCGATCCTGGCTTCATCACCATAGAACTCCTCAACGGATGACAGCACATAACTTTGGATTGCGGTAATTAATTTGTGTTAGGGTGCTCATTGCAGGGCATTGCTTGAAAATTGCCAGTATACCCACCTGACCTTCGATCTTGGCTTCATCACCGTAGAACTCTTCAACGAATGACAGCACATAACTCGAGATTGCGGTAATCATGTTGTGTTAGGGTGCTGATAGCAGGAAGCTACTCAAACATAGCTACATATACTGACTTGAATTTCGTTTCATATTAACACCACGTTTGCAAGAACTACCCATACTTCACAATTTAACCCAGCAACACTAAAAAATGTGAAATAAAATAAACTTTTAACAAAAAAATAGCAACCGACTTCAATAGTAACAGCAGTCGTTCACTAAAAAGTTAATAATAATTCTATAAAGACCGATGGTACCGAAGCAACACTTTTGCTGACTTCCTTCTTCCTGAAACAATATGTTATCTAGAAGTCGGCGTATTTCCTACGATATAGCAACATAAATACCAATATAAGAACGCCGACTTCTAGATAACATATTGTTTCAGGAAGAAAGAAGTCAGCAAAAGTGTTGCTTCGGTACCATCGGTCTTTATAGAATTATTATTAACTTTTTAGTGAACGACTGCTGTTACTATTGAAGTCGGTTGCTATTTTTTTGTTAAAAGTTTATTAACTAGTATGAATTGTACGATTTTAGATGGTCTTGTATGTAAATCAAAGTATTTTAATGTTTTATTTTGTAAATATAGTCGTAAGCATGTACATAATAAAATATAACGAACTAAATAAAAATATATTTTTTTTAAATATTAGGACTGTTTTATTTTTCTGTATATTTTCTCTTCACAGTAAAAAGTGGTTCAGTATAGAAAAAAGAAAACTTTATACAAAATTAAATATTTTTAGTAGAATGTGTGATCTATTAACGATTCTCAACCACCTTTTAGTTTGTCTCTTTAAATAAAATTATTTTAATCAAAGGCTTTTACTTAAGCTTTCACATTTGTTTTTCATAAAACATTTTCCTTCAATCAAAATTATTTCATATGCATAAAAGGATAAATGAAAACAAAAATTTGATTAGATTAAATTAATATCTATTGTTTGAATAATCTAAATGATACAATAATATGCAGATTTCTGTGCAATATTTGCTTAATCCAGGGTCTTTGGTGGGGAGTAGTTCAGGTAGACTAATCCAGATGTCTTGGCCTGTAATCAAAAAAAAATTTTGACCTTCAAATTCTTAAACTTTTAAGAGTAATAGAGACACCGAAACTTGTAGAAAAAAGCTTCATGAGTAATAAAAATAGATACACATAAAGATCATTTATTGTAGCGTGTCTTGTATTAACATGATCATTTTGTGTACAGTCACTCGCACGTCAATCTACCCAATGGTATTTCTTATAATGCCATCACACATATAGGTTAAAAGCTTGAACTGCTGACGACCGTACATCATACATACATGAGTTTGTCCAAAGCTTGTAGCAACACTAAAATAATAATAATTTACGTATGAAAAAAAATAAAGGGTTATGTTTTGAGCATGCTCAAGTTAACACTGATTGTTCTTGCTTTACAATTCACCGAGAACCCTTAAGGGTCCGTTTCGCCAAACATGCTCTCGCGTTTGGACAATTTAGCATATTAAAACAAAATATTTTTAACAAATAAAATTTGTGTAGGTAGTTAAGGGGTTGAACTACATTCTAATTTTTCAGATTTGACACAAGCATCACAATCATTGAGAAAAAAAATCGGAAAGATCAGTAAAATCACGGAAAACGTAATTTGGCTTTGGAACTAGTATGATCAGTCTACTGATCTAACTACAAACTAAAATATTTTTTTATACTAGAGCAAAGAAATGAAAGTAGCCTTTACAGATTTTTATTATTTTTTATTTCCTTTCGTTATTTTAAAAGAAATACTCAAACATTCTACATTTTTCCTGTACAGGAAAATTTCGCAAAAAGAATTTGGAAGTTTGTGTATTTCTTTTTAAATAACGAAAGGAAAAAAATATTAATATTTTATATGAATACTAAGACAAAAACTCTTTACGTAAAAAAAATATACTTCAAACTGGAACAAAAAAAATTTTTTTTTCTGTTTGCAACGCCAAATTACATTTTTCGTGATTTTAGTGATCTTTCCGATTTTTTTTCCCGATGCTTGTGATACTTGTGTGAAATCTGAAAAATTATAATGTAGTTCAGCTCCTTAACTACCTACACAAATTTTATTTGTTAAAAATATTTGGTTTTAATATGCTAAATTGTCCAAACGCGAGAGCATGTTTGGCGAAACGGACCCTTAAGCTGTACAATTATTGATTCTCTATTTAATGACAATTAAATTGATTTAAGCACTATTGTGGTTCAGATCAACATTACTGGTTGAGTCTGTTAGTACATCCTAAACACGAAACAGGTTGCTGCACAAAACAATTTCCTGATCAAAGTATTAGGGCGTTTGTGCACTCACTCGTTTTCAATTTGTATTTCGTGTTTTTTTCATAGATGAATTTCGGATCCGTTTTCTAAAAATCACGAATACGAATCGAATACAAGTGAGTGCATCACGTATTCATTTTATAACAATACCATGGGACTGCTATAAAACGCGCAACACGTACAAAACACATTTATCTTTACACGTCACTACTACAACCATAGCCAAACGGACTTCGTGAGATAGAACATATGCACAATTTAAATAAAAAAAAAAACTGGAATTTTGTAGGGCTTTCATAACAAAATGTTGTCTGAAGTGTTTTGTAATATGAATAAAAACATCATAGGCTTCTTACCACAATAATGGTGGCAGTGGCGAAAGCAATTCCGAAAATCAGGGCAGCATTGTAGCGGCGCTGGTTGGCATCGTACTGCGCCTGCCATGAGCCACGGGGAACTGGCAGCTCATCCATGGTTGGGTGTTTGAAGTTCTCACCCGCATGGTAGCGGCGACGCACTATACAAAAAGTGTAAAAGTTATGCACTTATTTTTAGGACTACGATGATGTTGATTTGGTGTAGCAATTTAACTTACATGACTGGACTAAATTATTATATTGTTGATGTTTATTGCACTATTGCATTGGCTATGCTGTTAAGATAGTGTAATTTAGTAAATAAATAAATAAATAAAATAAAATTTGAGCATTCTGTCTTTTTCTTTCTGTATCGGGAAGTTTGGTCCTATCAAGTTGGATCGTGTTATACCGAATCAACACCATTACCTCAGGTTCCAAAATTGAAATTGTAAATTTTTTTTAATACACAATCACATGAAATTAGTGCAATTAATGAAATGCGGTATATGCAGATGGGACCACAGTACAGGTAAAAGCAATGCAATATCGACGTAGTACCCAAATATGATGACTTTTAAAACTACTACTATTGATCACCACTGTAGTCTAGTGGTTTGTATGTTTCAAGCGCTAATATGGAGATTGTAGGTTCAAATCTCATATGGGCACATTTGTGTTACGTGTGTGTGCTTCAGAAGGCATTTAAAAAATTGGTAGTCCATATTTATGCTTGAAGCACATACACCTACAGCAGGCTTATGCCACTATGCCAAGGCTCAAACAAGCTACAAGTACATTGGCAGGTAAAGACGGTAGCGCACCATTATGTGGGTTAAGAAGGAATAAAGTTACGCGATAGAGAGGCGTTTTCTAGGTGAATAACATTTAAGCCACTCTGCACAGTGCGAGTTGATGCGGTGGCAAAAGTAGCTTTTTATTGAAGTGTCATTGAAGAGTGGATCTTCTGTAGATAGTACTATTATTTATTTTGTAGTGATAGGGTCCATCATGCTGGGCTACTGGGAGATTCTTGGATTTCGTAGTATAATTATACTATTTGTACCATATTTTCATGACATGTAGTATGTAGATTCGTAACGGAACTATACTACGTAAAAATACCATAATTTTATCTTTAGGCCGACCAACTTGTTTTAGTGGTTGAGACGTTTTGTTTTTTAGCATTTACCCTACAATATAGGGAATTTGCATTGAATTTATGCCGTCTGATGACATGTTACGTCGAGTCAATGCCAAGGACGAAGTTCCGATCGACGAATTGGCTGAGAATGAGATCAAGTTGCCTCAATTTTATTAAATTATGAATGACTTTAGTAAATTTTTAAAAAATTTCACTAACAAATAGGCTATTTTATTTCAATTCAAAACAAAAATCGACGAAAAACGAAACTTAGAGCCAAGTAGTATATTTTTAATTCCCATAGACAATAATTTTCCGAGGGTCTGAATCCAACTCTGGGACTGTGATTTGTACCTCAAAGTTCCATGTTAGGAAAAAACCTCAGGCACCCGTCGGGGAATATTCGTGAATATTATATTTTTTCAAATAAATGTTATCCATCTGCTTACGAAAGATGTCGATATTAATGATAAGGAAAATGAGGTTATATTTTGCAGGAGTTACGTAACTCGCTGAAATTATTCGCCATCACTGATTAACTGTACGCATTCATAAAAAGACGAATAATGGTGGTAATATTTAAACCATTATTGGCAGTCTTTTACTACCAAATTAAGGTTTTATCCTTGAAAACACATCCCCAGAAATAAGCGTAAATAATTAAAACAAATGAAAACCTTTAATACCTGTTTGCGTAAGAAGCCTGGAAACAATCGGGCGGGCAGAGAACATTTTGAATAAAACAAATTCTCTAATATTTCTTTACAGATAAAGATAAAATGCTGGCCACCAACGAATAAAATCGTTCTTTTTTTACAGAAAACTGACAGACAGCTGACCAATGTTGCCAAATCGAATTTTGAAAATTACGTAGATTTAGTCAAAGTTGGACATGAAAAGTTCGTTCCTACTTAGATAAAGGTACGTAATTTTTTTAAATTGAGTTTTAGGAAATATTAACTCAACAAAACAAGTGTTTAAATATATTTTTAAATGAATCCATAATAAATTAATAGAAAAATTGTTGGTGTTTAGTACATACACAAATTTAACAGGATGAGATGATACGTTTCGTTTTAGATACGATCATACAACTAGCTGTATATGTAATACAGGATTCGTGGTTCATACCGTGCTTAAAGTACCTATAAAACGGAACGTTCATAAACATTTTATCAAAGAAAAAAGGAATTAGCACATTCAGACTATTAATTTCATTCAGAGATAATGTATTGGTTTTGTTAATTTCAATATCAAATTTTGATACAAAGTACGTAGATTCAGGAACTGAAGTTCGTAGATTCGCTGGCTTTCCAGTACATATATCCACGCAAAAAGACGTAGGGTTGGCCACACTTGAGCTGACTAGAGTTTTTTTTTTAAGTTTGTCTTTCCCGCAAAGTGGGAAGGCAAAGAGAACTTAAGCCATACAGCCACTTCTGAGGTTTTTTATGATGGCGTGACACACATTTGTACGGGGATACTGTCGCCACTTTGAATAAGATTAGTATTAGTGAGACCAAAATGCGGCACACACACCGGTATCTCCAATCATCGTCGATGGAGCGTGATAAACCGGGGTCATGCAGACAAAATAACACCGTATTTCTATGTGAAATACCAAACACGTACATTGCACACGTACACTTTCACATTATACCTCCGGTCACAAAATAACTTAGAATATACTTATATATTTATCCTAAGTCTATGGGAAAAATCTTGATGATTGTGACCGATGCCGGGCTCAGAATAGGGCCCGAGGTATATTTCACATAATTTTTTCAT
The DNA here is from genome assembly GCA_934047225.1 of Ypsolopha sequella. Classification (NCBI taxonomy): domain Eukaryota; kingdom Metazoa; phylum Arthropoda; class Insecta; order Lepidoptera; family Ypsolophidae; genus Ypsolopha; species Ypsolopha sequella. The sequence goes on from OW203997.1 coordinate 23,501,671, forward strand.
CATTTGTTTTATGTATTTTATATTTATAGATCAACAGTAAAAACCCAAGGGGATTGAAAAGTTGGATTGGATTTTATTAATACCTAAAATACGTTGATTTCGTTACTGACTCGCTGACTGAAAAAAAATAAAATTAGCAACTCAGCAAATGCGGTTGCAGGTCTGTATTATATAAAAAAATATATTCCAAAGGTCCAAAACCAAGCCCTAGAAAGCTGATTTTATATGTATTCGGTTTGGATCCGGTACCCGGCGGATCCGTTATTTTTTTAAGAGCTGGCCGGGTAACGGGTAATGATGCCGGGTACCAGGCAGTATTTTTGTAGCTAAAAAAATAATGCTAAATTTTAGTAGTTAATTAAAATAAACATTTATTAAATGCAAATAAAAGAAACAATATGGCTGATTGGTAATATTTCAATTTTAAAAATTTAGAATAGGCAAATTATGGTAAAAAATAATCACCATATTGTCTACAAGATGGCATCAAACAAAAACAAACCCCAAGGCCCCACACCGATTGGTAACGTGCGTAGCCGACGCAAGTCACGCAAGTGGGCAAGTGAAACGCGTGGCTTGGCTTGGCAATCTTGGCATAGCTAGATACTTGGTAGCCGGGTACCCATCAAAATCATTATCCGCCCCATGTCTAATTGTACACAATCAAAGAAAAAAATCAAAACACTGAAACTTTCACCCCCTACCCCCCCTAAATTAAATGTAAATATGAAACCCTTTGTCATGATCGGTATTCACTATTCCTACTAAATGGCGGTAGCCATATAGAAATTGGCTAGTCGATATCTCAGTAATGGGGGGTATTCAGAAAATAATATTTTGAGAAGGGAATGAAGCTAGCAGCGGATAAATGGAGGAGACAAAGAACGGAGCTGGACAGTTAATTTGATAGTTTTAGCCATTTTGTAGACATATTAGTGCAAAGTCATTGTTTTGTACGGCTACGAGTTGAATTGTGCCAAAGTTATTGTGTGTTCGGACTTGGTTATAACGTCATTTGGAGCATCTTTCATTTTTGTGCCCACGTTAAGCTGGTGAAAGTATATACTTTCGAACGGGCATGTGGAAACGCCCGTTTCCTAGAATCGGTATTCAATTGGCCCAGCACCTGAAAAACTAGAAATTCCTTACTTGGTAACTTGCATCGCGCATCCCTGAGTACAAACCAGTACTTCATCGCCCCATATCACCTTCGTGGCACGGAACAAGCGATAAAGGTTCCATACACCAAAGGTCTCCGTTTCGGAACTCGGCGACCCAAGGTCTCCGCGTCGAAATTCATCAGCTGAAGAGTATGACATAGCCAAAACAAAAACCAGTTCCGGGCGTGGCTTATTCTATTTTACGATAGCGCGCGGGGGGAAATTCGTCCCGGTCTCTAAGCTCGCGTCACCATAGCAAAAATACGAATAGAGTGGACGAGGCAGGGTCAAAAGTAATACGTATTTTATTTTATCTAATTTATTAGTGTATTTCGATCATCGTCACACGGCATTGATCCTACTTGCTATCACGTCGGGACGTAAATTTATTATGGTCGGCTAAAAGTGGTTTTTTGAGTGTTTGATTTATCAGTTGACCCTCGGAACATTTCAGACACTCCTTTAGAGATACATAATAATATCGTGACGGTTAATTGTCACCATTACCCGTTCTTTAAATATTTTTCGCCCGTTGAGCTGGTTTTACACTTGCGGGAAAATAAATTGGACCAAAAATTTCTTTACAAAAAATTTTTACTAAAGTTGTTATTACAAAAAGTGGAAACTAACAAATATTCTCAGAAGGAATGCACCACGTCACTATCTATCTCACTGTAGCCTATATCAATTATGCCTCTCTCATTCAACCACGTTTAACTGCGTTACTATCTCATTCCAACTCATTTTAAATAGCGTCACTATTTATCTCACTCTAACGCGTGTTAAATGGCATTTCTAATGAACATCAAATATTTTTACTGCCCGCCACTCTTTCATTCTAAATTCTAATTATTAAAAAAAATACGCAGCTCCTTTGGTAGTAAAATAGCAATAAGTTTTTTTTAAAAGTAATACTCAGAAATTGCCAGATCATTTAATTTTGAAAAACAATATTTGATGAGCCGTTATTTCAGACAATTTGCAAAACTAACATAGGACATTTTTTTTCAGGGTGTGGTATCGAACTAACCTAATTACAAAAAATTGCTCATACATTGTGTTTGATAAAAGACGCTCGTTGCTACCAGAAATTGTAGCTTATAAAAAGTGGTAATACTGACTAGTGACGGGCATCGGCGTCACTGGTGCGAGGATTCCATAACCACGCTCAGACACCACTTTTTGTATGCTAAAGGGCGATACTTGCAGCTGGAACAGGGGCCCATAAGCTGTCCCAGATTTATAGTCTACAAGTATCTTATATTCTACAAAATATAGTACTAAATGTCCTACCAGACAATTGTATGATGACGTCATCCACTGATCATCGCACGAAGACCCTCCACGTGGACTCCAAGGCGTGTCGGTGCCGTGACACGTTGATCACCTTCCACGATGAATCTAAACACAACCCTCCTACCCCGGGATGCATCCAACCCAGAAGAAAAATTAACAAGTCCACTTGTCGGAAGCCGCGTGGACACAGGTTATGTCACACACACACAGGAAATTCACTCAAAATGGTCTTCACACCAAGATATCGTCAGCCCTTGACTGAATACTGTTTCTTACGATGTGCGCACCGATTTCCCTTATCCTTTATACATTTTATAAAATCGTCCGCGATCTATATCAAATGTCCACGTCCCTCGTTGTTTTGACAGCTCAAAGTCCATAGACAAAATATATAGACCATTGATGGATACGTTCCGAAATATACATTTTATTCTAAACAGTCCCCCGCTCTGGGCTGAGCAATCAGACCACTAGCTCATACAACCGGGAGACGGGAGAGAGTTGTCATGGCTCGTCACAAAATCGAACCTTCGACCAACACCTCTGCGACGCGTGGAGTTCCGTCTCCGCCAAAACAACTTTAATATACGGCCCCGGCGCCAAAACAAGGATAGCAAGTCCATATCCTTCCAAAGAATTAAATTTCCTTCCCTAGGATGCTCAGTCCTGTCTGACCACAGAGAGGACGAGAGTTGAGGACCGCTTCCACTTTACAATATACAGTGGCAAGCTCCTCAAAAATTAGGACAGTTTCCCCAATAACGCAGCGGAGGTGGGTCTTCGCCGACTTGACGGCAGCTTCAAAAAATTCCCCCCCCAGTGAGGGCAATTTGGGGGACTGTACCGCCAAGTTACCCCTTTCCGGGCGAAGATTTAACTTAAACTAGCATAGTTATTTACAAAATAAAAAATAACAACGTCATTAGCAGTACCTCTGTAGATTGTGCCATTGTCGGAAAGAATAAGTGAAGGTAAACCCCTACGCGACACGAAACGATCCAACGCGGCGACGAAGGCCTCCGTAGTCAAAGCTGATACCACTGCCAAGTGAACGGCCTTGGTGGCCAAGCACACAAATACACAAGGTATGCTTTCACAACCCGAGCGTTGCGATTGCTGAAAACCCCCGTGCGCATTACGTATGTGTCAATCCGACACCAACAGATTTACCAAAGGTCCGTCTTGGGTAGAAGCAAAGGATGAAGACTTCCGTATGGCAGGTCAGCTCTCCAAAATCAGCCTCCAAAACGCAGAAGTCCTTCATAATCCGTGAAAGAATTCAAACGAGCAACCGCTCACTTCAGCCTGGCGTGATCCTCGCGCAGAACTCGAAGTCTAAACTTGATGAGGTCCGCCTGAAGTACACGAAACCCAGTGTACCAATGCGCTCCAACGCTCCTCTGCACTCACGGCTGGGGACAAAATATATGAATTTCATTGACTGGTTGGTATTTCAACATAATACCACCATCATATTGGGATCCTCCAAATCTGCAAACAGTCTATGTTTGTTTGAAAGCCATTTCCTAAGTTCGAACATAATAATCCAAGTATCGAATCAAATATCGAATATCCAAAATTGTGGATACCTCCACCAAAAACCAAATAGGATCCATCCTAACAAATCCGAGCCCAGGAGAACATCGACTGGGCCGGATGACTAAACGTGGGTCTGCCAGATGCAGACCTGACGTGCATGATATTATGGACGGAGGAAGGTCCAAAGAAGGCTGCCAGCCGACAATATTGTCTATAACCATGGCTGCAGCCGCTGATTCAACTCCAGTCCACCAATACCTAGGAGCGGCACCGACGAAACCTCCAGGTTCAAAAACTAATCGGTGCGCCACTTGACTTTCCAAGTCGAGGAGGGCCCTTACCCTAACTCAATCCCCCCTGGGGCCCTAGACGCGAGCCATCGCGGTAGGCAACAGAAACCGTTCGCGGTTCCGTACTCATAGCTTGAACAAGCTAGTTACAGGCTACCCCACCTGTGAACGCAGGACCAGTCCACTGGCAATAATACGGCTGGCGCGTGCACATCCCCACCATGGGGGGAGCGTAGCCTCCAACTCTCCCTGAGTACGGCGGGTGGTACTCTAACCGCGGGTATTCCCGGTACGGCGGTGAGTAACCCCGTGACTCCGTCTTAACACGGTGCTCCATGCCAGCTGGCACCAAAACCGGTGCGGGGAGGGGGGGCCTAGCCCTTGCCAACTCCAATTGGCCCCCGCCCGTAGGGGCCCAATTCACAACATGGCCATATGTGTGATAACCCGTAGGCAAGCCCCCTACGGGTCCACGCGCAGTTACATAACTCACCTTCCGGTGAGGGGGCGCGCCGCGCGCCGCAGTCCTCCGTTCCGACGGAGGGGAGCTCTGCCCGACAGCATGCCTTCCCTGGACCGAGGGGGGGGAAGTTCTCCCTGACGCACCCCCGTTGTCCAAGGGGGGGGGAGTTCTCCCTGAAGCACCCCCGCCCGTAGGGCTCCGTCGCTGCGGGACCGGTGAAGCCGCTTCAGATCTGTTGGCACACAACAATAAATGGTGAGGCCCCTCACAAACACTGCAACGTCGTGGCTCGGGACAATTACGTTCAAAATGATTGCCCAAGCAACCGAAACACAGGCCCTTACGCTTCACTATGCGTCGCCGCTCGGTGACGTGCAGGTTTCGCCACTGCTGACATCTCAGCAGGTCATGCCCCGTATGGCCACACTGTAAACAGGTCGATGACCTCTCGACCACGGCGACCGCCGCTAAACGCGTCATATCGCGTCCCCGCGACTGCTGCGGTTGTCTGGGCTCCCCACATTCCGATGAGCCAGCAGACGAAAATGATTGCGCCCCAGATGGCGCCAAGTCCGGTTGTGATGTTTCTGCTACCCTAGCTTCATATTCAAGAAACGTTAATAAGTCCGTAAATTTTGGCACAGTGCTGCCATCTTTTCCTGCGGACACCCGCTCAAAACGTGACCTCACATCATTAGGCAACCTACCTAAAATAATGTGAACGAGTAAAAACGACCACTCGTCCACCGGTAAACCTAAAGTTCTAAGGGCATTACACGCCACAGTGACCGGGGTCAGCAACTGCAACCTTAGTTGGGCCCGGTCAGTTACCCTAGGTAACGTCAACAATTGAGACGCATGCGCATCCGCCAGTAAGCGCATGTTCTGATACCTATCATTTAATAAGCCCCACGCTATATCATAATGATCATCCTCCACCCTGAGGTGCTGGATGAGCGACCTTGCTTCGCCCTCCAATGTTGACATCAAATATGCCATCTTTTGCCCCTTTGATAAATCTACCCTAGAATTTATTAATGACGTAAACATATTTTTAAAAGAAACCCATTCTTGAATTTTCCCATTAAATTTATTTAGTTCTAAACTAATCAAACTACCAGACACGCCATCTACCGGTTGAGGCGTGACAACTACAGGACCTCCTGAATTTTGCCTCTTTAAATCAGCAATATTATTTGACTTTATAACCAGCGTCTTACCAGTGGCGCCATCTATTGGTCTAGGTGTGCTAACAACCGGGCTGCCCGATTGTCGCTTTTTGATCATGGAGGCCGCCTCTGTTATATCATCATAAATCCCTTTTATCTGGGCTAAATCAGTAACATACCTATCCATAGGCCCGTCACTTTCCTGCAGTGCTGCCACAGCCGCCTCTGCGTCAGCCAGCCGCTGATGCATCCGCTCGGCTCTCTCCAGGATTGCATTGTCGCGATCCGAACGAGAAAGCAATCCCTGGACGGTTGTAAACCAACGGAGCTCTTTCGCCAACGCAGCCTTGTAAGACTTGGACATCATGCCGCAACAAACCGGGAAATGTATAAATAAAAACTATTTAGCAAACACCCTGACAAGGCACAAATACAGAAGCACTGCTCAATAGATACCCTACCTATAACTATAATTGAATTATCAAATTAAATTCCCAATCACAAATGTATATACTGTCCCGGTAATACAAACAAACAAATAGGTTCCTACCTAATTCTATAATTTAATTATCAAATGTAAATTATATTTGGTGTATACAATACACACAAACCCGAATGCACATTCCACTATGCAACTGTATACATACTTGTAAGTACATACATTCAAGCCAAGATAACAGTATATTAGCTAACAAGTTGATTTCCAAATCTATAATATAAACCGTTATATGATTATGTTATTGTAATACAAGAACACTTGATATGTACTAAATTAACAATTTATACTGATATTACTGAACCACATCAATGTGGTACCCTCCGGTAATCAATTATCTACTCAAAGCACTAAACAAATCCAATTTGTAATTGCTACATGTACATGTAAATAGCCTAGCTATGTTAACAGTTCAATGACACTGGGGCCGCCCAGTTCCGCTGTTTATATGTATATAAACCAAAGTTGGGATTAACCACGGACTAGCTACCAAAGATTATTTGATAAAAGACGCTCGTTGCTACCAGAAATTGTGGCTTATAAAAAGTGGTAATACTGACTAGTGACGGGCATCGGCGTCACTGGTGCGAGGATTCCATAACCACGCTCAGACACCACTTTTTGTATGCTAAAGGGCGATACTTGCAGCTGGAACAGGGGCCCATAAGCTGTCCCAGATTTATAGTCTACAAGTATCTTATATTCTACAAAATATAGTACTAAATGTCCTACCAGACAATGAGGATAAGTCACATAACGGGAGAATCCAATTTTGACTATTACATTGCATGTGTTATGATTTTCTGAGTACACTACTTTTTGATTTTTTGAAATCCGTCCATAAATGGCAAAGTTATTTAATATTTTATCGGGCTTGATTTTAAAACGCGCGCCTCCCGCCCGTGGATACCGATGTCGTCATCACACACAGACCCCGCGCGATCGCAGTCGTCCAGTACGCACATTCGTGATTAGTAGCGAACACTCGGTTTTTTTTCGAGTTTTATGCATTATCGGTTTATTGTTTCGGTGTTCTGTAATAATGAGCAACAAATTGGAAGATGGATTCGAAAAAGGACAGTCAGATAATCTACCTAAAGTGGATTCTTTCATGGTTTTTGAATACTTAAACAATCATGTGAAGTATACCAGCGCTGAAATCCGAGGTTGGAAGCTTCAACGGTAAGTACCTACCAAATTTAATGTGTTAGTTAGTGAGTTTAGGCCTAGGTACTTTTTCCCATGGCTGTTGCGGTAGGTAATGTGAAAATAATAAAATAACCTGGGTAAAAAGGTACATGGACAGCATAACACACTCCATCATAAAAACGTTAGTCAAGTCAAGTACCTACATTATTTCTTCCTACGGAGTTCGAGTTGATGTTTTTGTAAGCAGGCAACTGCAGGCATGATTCATTGCGATTTAGTAAGTGCCGGTTTCAAGTTCACCTAAACATTATAGACCGGGAGCGCGCCGTAGATTAACTAACATTAGCGGATACCTACCATGTTTTTTGTTTCGATGCACTTAAATGGTGCAACCGCATCAGGTAATGTGATGTAGGTATTGAGCAAATATTCGGTGCAACCATACCAGAAACTCCTGCAATGCGAAGAGGCAAAGTACTGGAACCTGATGTTAGGGCAAAAGTAGCAAAATTGAGAAAATTTGTAATCGAAAATGGTGGGCTGTTTTTGAAAAGTGATTGGCCTATTTTAGGTGCATCTCCTGATGGCTTAACACAAGAATATGTCATAGAAATAAAATGTCCCATGACCACACAAGGCAAAGAAAGCTTTATTAAAAATAATCGTCTCACAAACAAATCAAAAGGTCAAATCCAGCTGCAAATGTTTTTTTGCAACAAAACTAAAGGGCTTTTTTGTGTTGCTGATAAGAATTTTGAAGCTAACAAAGAAGTAGAAATCTTTGAAGAATATTTTGATGAAATTTACTGCAAAGATCTTTTGGAAAAGTCAACAAGTTTTTGGAAACACTCAGTCTTTCCTAAATTGGTCAAAACTTAGGTTAAGGTATAAAAATAAACAGATGGCTTAAGATATAAATATTGTTTTATTTTAAACTTGGTTTCTAAATAAGCATTCTTGAAGATTAACTACTCCACAAGCAGATGTCACAACATAGTCTAATATTCTAACATAATCAATGTCAACACATGCATGAGGTGCAATCATTTCAAACTCCCTTAAACGCCCTATACTTCTCTCGACGTGTACTCGAAGGGCCGCTATTCTTTTAGTTTCTAAAACTTCTTCTTTACTTAGTTTTGATCCCGAATCAACGCTAGGAGGCCTTAAAAGTTTGCAACCTTGACGTTCAAGTAAATGAGCTATATTCTTAAATCCCCTATCAGCCATCACTACGTCACCGGGGGATAACATCTGAAGAAAACCGCAGTCTTCAAAGATAAGGGCGTCCGATGTCCTTCCTCCATAACCTTCGGATATGAAGTTTATAAGTCCATTAGGTGTTATCGATATTAGATATTTTATAGTATTCGCATTTTTATATTGTGACCACGTCAGCGCCTGATGTACTGCTGAGCTAGGTTTCTCGATTTGAATTTCTAAACAATCTATGATGCTGACGACTGTTGAATAACGCCTCCTAAAAGGTATCGGAAGATTTGAGCGAATATCGTCGCGAGGAGGAATAAAAATCAGTTTCTCCATGCATTGAGCAACCTTAGGTATTGTTTCTTTGAAATGTCTGGCGACTGTAGATTCCGAAACTCCAAATTGAACAGCAAGCACGGAATTCGGTTCACGCCATCTCAGTTTTTTCAAGCTCAATAATACATCCATCAGAGGTCTCTCAGTAGATTCACTCAAATATTCTAAACAGAAATACACTTGCAATGGTAATCCGAGAAAAAGCTTAGGTTCTCTAGATATAGACATTAAAGTTCCTTTTTGCATGTGTTCCTTAAATAACTCAGTATCTACTTGTCGTTTCATTTCACAGGCGTCAGTATTTACACTGAATCCACTTAGGCTCGCAGAAACTGATGAGGTATTAGAGTAAGATGTGAAGCTATCATGCATTGGTTCCCGATGATGATCCCGACGATGTTCTTTTGGTTTCACCGTTTTTATTTTAAGAGCAAACTCTTCAACCCGGTCAAAACCGGCGTCAGTATTAATGCCCTTGCTTCGAACTTTTGGCTTTATATTAACTTGCACTGCGAGTGATTTATATTTAGGATCATTGTGTAGATTTGCCGCATTATCTTCTTCAAGCGGGTTTATAGCCTCTGTATCATTTGAATTAAAATCAATCGTTTCACACGCCACGAACTCTTCTTGTGTTATTAGGTTTTCATGACCAACTTCCGGATTAAGCACTCTTTCAAAGTACTCAATCTGCTGTCTTTTTTTATATCCAGTCCGTTCTACAACGGCGTTATCCTTTCTTTGGCAGTCAAATTTATGCGGCAGAACTCCTTTTTTTAGTCTTAGTTGACCACCCATCAATCGGTACCTTATATAATTTTCCATGTCATTTTCGACCTGTAAAAAGTAAAAACAGATTAAAGATTCTTTATTTTATTTTTAAATAATACTTTACTTACTGAGAAAAGCAGATCCAAAAAATAGGTCCTACAGCAAAGAAATTAAAATTCGAATCATTACCTATATTGTTGATAGGTATTCATTATCGTAGATAAAAATGCGGTAGTCTCCCGGACTACAAATATCATACCTACGTTGATTATTGTTTATTGTTATTACCTCATACGATTGTGTTAAGGTTGAGACAATATGACATAAAAGGATTAAGTTTTAAGGTTTTTGATTCCATTGATCGATAAAATAGGTGACATTTACTCAATAATACGAGGAAATAGGTATACGTCAAGTATAAGGTATAACGTAGGAAAGGTACTTACGTCGAAATGATCTTCGCAACAGTAATGAGTACTTTTGCTTGATAAAGGATCTCTCTTCATAACACTACACCACTTTTTTCTAGCTTTTTTGTCTGTTGGAACATGAAAAAATAGTTTGTCGGGCGTACTACTACTTGTACTCTTGCACTTTGGCACGACACAATATTTGTAAGACATTTTTAAGGATATTGATACACAACAATAAATCTATAACAAAGCGACCGTGACAAGCACAGCTCAAGAACTGCGCGGGAAACAGAGTACACCTACAGAACTGAAGAGCGCGTGCGGGGTCGCGCCCCGGGTATGTGTGGGATGACGTCACGCGCTCGCGGCTGGTACTGGCGGGCGTTATTTGAACTGCTACAGTAAAATTGCTGTACTTTCGACATTTCTTGTCCGATTTGGATATTTTTTTCACCATAAGTCATGTTTTTTTTACTGTCATCGATCTACATACTTAACAAAAATCGTGACTCTTCCTCATTGTATGATGACGTCATCCACTGATCATCGCACGAAGACCCTCCACGTGGACTCCAAGGCGTGTCGGTGCCGTGACACGTTGATCACCTTCCACGATGAATCTAAACACAACCCTCCTACCCCGGGATGCATCCAACCCAGAAGAAAAATTAACAAGTCCACTTGTCGGAAGCCACGTGGACACAGGTTATGTCACACACACACAGGAAATTCACTCAAAATGGTCTTCACACCAAGATATCGTCAGCCCTTGACTGAATACTGTTTCTTACGATGTCCGCACCGATTTCCCTTATCCTTTATACATTTTATAAAATCGTCCGCGATCTATATCAAATGTCCACGTCCCTCGTTTTTTTGACAGCTCCAAGTCCATAGACAAAATATATAGACCATTGATGGATACGTTCCGAAATATACATTTTATTCTAAACACATTGGGTTTTTATTTTTCTTCCTGATGTAACAGCATTTCAAGGTTTATTTTTGACTTTATCAATAGCATGACTATTCAGAGTTGCGCAACAAAAATTTTATTCTTAGAATTTAGAACTGGTTAGCTTTGACTCTCAAAAATCTATAAGAATTTATAAAAGTACCATCAACTCGAAGACTATCTACTTTTTGCTGAGGTCATAATTTGATATTCTGGTCAGTCATGAGCTGGCCTACCAGCCTTCCAAGGGAAAGCGTTGACTTTTGGGACATCTGTTTACCCTTGGGATAAATCGCCAAGTGTTTAAAATATAGAAATTTATTTGTAGCATACTTTGAAATGTTCAGGTCCCTTTACGCAAAATGAAAAAACAAAACTCTTTTAGGATTAATTTGTTGTCCCTATGTTTGTCTGTTTGTCCGTTTGTCTAGGCAATTTTTCTGGGTAAAATCAATAAATGCTAATATTTACAGCCCTGTAAAATATACATATTATAACGTTTTTATGGCCTTTTGTTTAACTTTTTCATACAAATTTTCTCCTTATGAAAATATAGAGATCAACACTTCACATAATATTTTCCATTTGAAAGAAAGCACAGAAAGGAACTGTAGAACAAATAATGTAAAAAATATAAAACCATATCTTTCTATTCTAAAGGGATTAATAATTTACTGTTTGTTCAATGTGGCGATAGCTTTGTTTATAATTTTTTCTTTCTTTGTTACAAAGATAACAAATATTCTCATACAAGGTTTTCCTTAAGGGCTATTTCTCCGAATTTGTAACAAAATATTAAGAAATAATTATAACGGTAAAGTACAACTTTTAGCTAAGACAATTTATTGTTAAAAGTTTGCTATATGCATAAACATATTTTAATGATATTATGGTATCTTCAAAATAATTGGGTTTTCCATAAGCGTGATATCAGATTATTTAAGAAATTTACGGCTGGTATCACGACGACGGATAAGCCAATTATTTTATTACTATTGTAATATAATTAAAAATATGTTAATGCATACAGCAGACTTTTAACTATAAGTTTTCTTAACTAAAAGTTGTATTTTTACTTATTGAAATTGTATTTCTCATCAAGAAGTGCAAGATGACAAGATATTCAAAATAAGTTAATTGAATTTGTGAAATGGTTTCAGTTCAAAACAGTTTTCCATGAAACGGTAATTGTTTATACTTAGCAAAGTGTGTAAACTTAGTCATCTTAACATGAACGACGCCTGTATTTCTCTCTTTTTTATTTCCAGTATAGTTAAAAATATACAAACTTGTTAAACTTTGCGTAAAAACGAGGCAATATTGACGATATCCTGACAGCTATTATGATGGTGTTTTATCAAATTTTGCTTTTTAGGCTGTATAGAGACGTAGTAAGATGTCACTAGAATATACTCATGAAAAAAGATATGAAGAAAATAAGCTGTAGACTTCACATTCGGTTTATACCTATTGTATGAATTTTAAATTTTAAATAATTCAAGGAAAAAAATAAACAAAGCTATCGCCACATTGAACAGTAGATAATTAATCCCTTTAGAATAGAACAACATGGTTTTCATATTTTTTACATTATTTGTTCAACAATTCCTTTCTGTGTTGACTTTTAAATGCAAAATATTATCTCAAGTGTTCATCCCTACATTTTCATAGTGAGAAAATTTGTATGAAAAACGTAAAAACCTAAAACGTAATATAAATAAAAACGTCAAAAGTATGTTTTTACAGCTCTATAGAGGGCCGTTAATATTGGTATTTATTAATTTTACCCAGAAAAAATTGTCTAGACAAACGGACAGACAGACAAACATAGGGATAACAAATTAATCCTAAAAGAGTTTCATTGTTTTCATTTTGCGGAACAGAACCTGAACATGTACCGACAGGATTATCTACGATCTAATAATTTTGCCATGCACTGTAAATATTTCAAAATAAATTTCTATATTTTAAATGCTTGGCGATTTATCCCAAGTAAGTGTACCTATATAATTTGCAAAAAACTTCACTTATTGGACCTGAAATGGTGAGCCAATACTAGAGGGTAATTTCACGAAATGGTCATTGACCTTTGTTACAGATCTCAGTAAGTATAAGTAAATTAATTTGGGTTTCAATAACGATCACAAAATTATTCTTTTAGAGTAACATATATTATTTTCCCGCATAAAAGTATGAATTCATTCCAAATTTTTTGTTATGACTATGGCACGATGTAGCTAAATCACTCATACGCATATTTTGTTGAGTTTTTAACGGCAGGAATATGACGCTCCTCGAAATATTACTTTATAAAATTAATTTTAATGTGTTTTGAAGTAGTTTTGGGAGATATTTATAGCTTGCCAAAAAGGGCACAGGTTCCACGTCTTACGGGCGCCAACGCTAGGCGTAGACTGACAATATCTTGCTGCCGCTGACTGCATCAGTGGATTTACGTATTTTTGGAAAAAGGGGGTGCTTTTTTTCACCCGAATAACGTGGTATTTGGAAAATGAATAGATATCATTCACACTAATTTTATTAAAAAAAAACCAACAAAATCGCGAAAGCGATACCTGAAACAAAATCGATAAGAAGTGTGCAATAGAGGGTTACAAAAAAATTCATTGACAGTACAAATATGAATCGATTAACGTGGTTTGTGGAAAATGAATACCTTAAAGTTCAACCAAAAACATGTATTTTTTTTATGGCTATACGTAACCTAATTATTGCAACAAAATCATCCGAAAGCTGACATTTTATTTCTGTTTGTATTTTCGTTCCCCTGTGAATAAAGTTGAACTGTTACTTGCTTCCTTTTGTTTAGATAATTGACAATCTAATTTCGTGCTAGTTTTAAGTTTTTGTAATAGGTTAGGTTAGACTTAGGCATTTATTCTAGTTAGGCAGTCTTAATTATTCAAAATTATAACAGTTCACTTACCATCGTTTGCATCTGTATTAACATACCCACAGATATTAAGAACCCCGACCATCGCACCCTCTAAAAACATTTCATATAAAGTAGGAAGCAAAGACTCTTAAGCTCATACCACTTTCACTGTTAAAAAGTTATCAGATCTCATGTACTGTCAAGCCCTTAACTCTACAAGGCCTAACTCTACAAACCCAACATTTTGCCCAAAAAGTATGCCTTTGCCGTTTCATGGAGCTATTGCATCCATTTCCAAGATTTTACCACTGTTGTCTTCCTGGCGGGTTGGTGAGTGCGGTGCGGTGCGGTGAGTCTGTTTTATAAAAGGTCGGCAATTAGGGATGGCCCTCCCAGGCATGTTGGACCACCTGGTTTTGCCTGAGAGCTGTCCTCTTACTCTCCCCCGAATAACTTCGCAGGGGTTTGCGAGTAAGATGGTGGTACTTACCTCCACAGTCGAGCTCGGCATCAGCTACCAACTAATTGCATGAGAAAACATTAAATACCAGTGACTTTATTTCTTACCGTATGTCCACGGGAGTGTCTGTGCGAGACGGCTACAAAACAGCAAAGCCATACTTTTGACTAAGATAGTAAGGTTTGTAGAGTTAGACATTATATTGACTGTGATGTGTGATTGCTTTAAAAAAAAGTGGTCTGTCTCTGTCTGTCTAACCGTCTGTCATCCATCTGTCAAATAAGGAATTTAAAGATAATATTTAAAGAATATATACTACGTACTTCAGGTGCAAACATATTCTTAGACAATCGGAATTCGATAGTATATCTGTCGTGGCCATATCGTAGAATTGACCATTTCTGGTTGGCCATATCGTATTTCTGTTAAAATTGGGAGAGTCGCCTCGCCCCGCTCCGCTTCGCTCGGCTCCTTATTTTATCTTACATGTAAACCTAACATGCTCCTCCTCGCTCCGCTTCGCTCGTCGTCGCACCTATTTTTTACTTTAAAAGATTTTCGAGTTCATACTTTACGATCTGCCCAACCAGCGGGCCTATTATGTATCTCTAGTTGCCTTCTGGACTGGGTGTCTATCATCAAAAACATAGATATACTATCGAATTCCGATGTCCTAAGGATATGTTCGCACTGGAAGTGACGACACAGATTGTTAATACATAGTTCAATACCCACTGAAGGCAATTTTGAAATTTCAGTTTTTATCTATGTTTTTGATGATAGGCACCTCGTTCAGTTGGCAACTAAAGATACAGAATAGGGGGGCAGCGGGCCTATTATGTATCTCTAGTTGCCTTCTGTACGGGGTGCCTATCATCAAAAACATAGATATACCATCGAATTCCGATTTCCCAAGGATATGTTCGCACTTGAAGTGACGACACAGATTGTTAATACATAGTTCAATACCCACTGAAGGCAATTTTGAAATTTCAGTTTTTATCTATGTTTTTGATGATAGGCACCTAGTACAGTTGGCAACTAAAGATACAAAATAGGGGGGCACATCATGAAATGGTCAAATCTACGATATGGCCACTACATATCCATGTTTTGTATGATCATATATGTATGATCGAAGATTGAATGTGATAAATAAAGCTGAGTAAGCTCACATATCAACGGTAGTCGTTAGGTAAGTATATAATTATGTTCTGTGGTAGGTACCTATTGCAACTACTTTACAAAAACCGGTCAAGTAGGACTCGTGCTTTGACCTTTGTGGCCATTATATCAAAATAAGAGTATAGACTCGAATAATTTGAACAAAAAATACAAACTCAACTCATATTAGAAACTGCAAAATTAAGCCGGTGAAGTAAAGAAAATTAAAGAAATGGAAATGAAAGATTATCGGATTTATTCCTATAATTATATTTAGAACTTACATAACAAAAAAGACCGGCCAAGTGCGAGTCAGACTCGCGTACCTATTTACGATTCGAAAACCATTCCGAGGAATATACAAAATAAAATACAAAAATATGATAATAAATACTTTTGCTTTAAAAGCTTTTTTTAACCGTTTTATTATGTATATATACAGATTCTTACGAATATTAAAGTAGAAATTGAATAAAAAAGAAAATTTTCGATATATATTTCGACCCACTTGGGATCGTTGTCAGTCGATATTATATCGAATATTCGACTGACGACGATCCCAAGTGGGTCGAAATATATATCGAAAATTTTCTTTTTTATTCAATTTCTACTTTAATATTCGTAATATTCCGAGGAATAGCTAGACAGATTATAAAATAAGCAAGCTTAAATATATACTTTCTTTAATTTAATGAAAAAAAAAACAGCCAAGTGCGAGTCAGGCTCACGAAGTAGAGTTCCGTATTGTGGATGATAAATTTAAATTTGTCATTTTTTTTTCGTGAATTTATTAACCGCTTTGTTTTTCCTGTAATCTTTACGTAAACACATATTATCATAATTTTTGTTATATTTTCTGGTCTACCAGTTTCGGAGATAAGGGGCCCCCTTACTTACATATTTTTAAATGTAGTTAATATATATATATATACACTTAGGGCCTGTTTCACCACTTCCAGATAAGTGCCTGATAGTTATATGTGACATATAACGCATACAAAATGTGTTCCATTTTTAAACTTATCTTCTGGATATCACTTATCTGGACGTGGTGATACAGGCACTTAATAAAATCAAATTTAAGTTATTGTGAGATATATTTCGGGCCCTATCCTGGGTCCGGCATTAGGGTTTTTTAAAAATTTCTCGAAAACACTGCCAATAATTATAGTAAAAGTATTTATTTTTAAAATTCCGTACAATTTGATACCGAATAATACCGATATTGTATGTTATAAAAAATATATATATATTTTGTAATATTATATTTCTCATTTGTGCTCAATTTTTTTAATCGCTATAGTTTTCCTGTAATTGGCCAGTTATGACTTATGATGTACAATTGTCATTTTTTTCATATTTTATGGTCTACCAGTTTCGTAGATAAGGGAGGAGGACATACATATTTTTCGAGTTTTTTAAAGATTTCTCGAAACCAATGCTAGTGAATATAGTAAAAGTATACATTTTTACTTTTAGCTTTTTAATACCTACAATTTGATACCCTATTATATTTTTAGGATAATAATTTTTATTTTTCTAACTTTTGTTTTAGAAATATTTTGAACAATTTAAAATTTTTCATATTATTTTGTACACCGTGGTATGTGCGCAAATTAATGCTACGTTTTTGCCAAATTTCATGTATTTTATTAGTTATGAGGCTGTGACATACGGACGGACGGACGGACAACGGAGTCTCACCATCTTTTAGGTACTACGAAACCCTAAAGCTTAACTTAATTTAAAACTAAATAATCATAAAATAAAATGAAATAAAAGATAAAGCCCTAAAACCTTATACTAAATAAAAAATATTCTCTAATTTATTCCTTTGCTACCTTACTAGTACCAACGTAACTTTCAAAATTGTCGGGCACGGAAATTGGAAGTACCTAGTACCGTGATCCTCTATGGGTTCCGTTTTTCCGCTTTTTCCGTGATGGGTTTGATGAAGTACGTTAATTGAGCTGCAAAACAATAGAAGTTCCAAGCTCCTAAAAATGGCTATTGTTTTTTATTTGTAGTTTTAAGCAATTATAATAGTTAAAAAAAGACAAACTTTATATTTTTTCGAAATATTTCGGCCTCATCAGTGAGGCCGTCATCAGTCGAGTTGACAGGTAAAAATTATAAAAAGAAATTATAAAAAAATATATATGAAAACAAGTTGGTACAGTCTGAAAAATGATAGGAACTATTTAAATGAAAAAAAAAAAAAATAAAAAAAAAAAAAAATATTATGAAAGAAAGGTGGTAAAATAAAAAAAGAAAAGAAACAGTTTGGAGGGGAGTATTTGTTGATTGGGTCAGTTGGTCGAGTCTGTCAGTGCTGTCTGTTGAGTCCGGGTCCATAATGTGCGCCAATCAACAAATACTCCCCTCCAAACTGTTTCTTTTCTTTTTTTATTTTACCACCTTTCTTTCATCATTTTTTTTTTTTTTTTTTTTTTTTTTCATGTAAATAGTTCCTATCATATTTCAGACTGTACCAACTTGTTTTCATATATATTTTTTTATAATTTCTTTTTATAATTTTTACCTGTCAACTCGACTGATGACGGCCTCACTGATGAGGCCGAAATATTTCGAAAAAATATAAAGTTTGTCTTTTTTTAACTATTATAATTGCTTAAAACTACAAATAAAAAGCTTATATAGCTAAGGTTATATTTATTCATATTGTTTTTTATGTGTTTTATAGCACACCGTGCGTAAAATGACCACTTTACGCACGCTGCGCGTGCGTAAAGTCGGCATTTTCCGCACTTGTACTATAAAAAAATATACGAAACTCGTGCGAGAAACTTTTTCTCGACTCGTGTGATTGCAGCACTCGCCTTCGGCTCGTGCCGCAAACTCACACTCGTCAGAAAACGTTTCATCGCTCTCGTATCGTAATGTATTTTGTTTATTGTTTTAAGTATCCTTATGGATGAACATGCAGTGACAGAATAACAGCGTCCCTTTGCTTCTGGCTTAAGGGACAAAAGCTGAGTCACCGACCTTTTCAACAGAACCTGTCTAATCCTAAGTATTATGTGTTTTGTGTTGTGTTCTGTTGAATAAAAATCTTTTTATTTATTTATTTTAAGTACGGAACTCTAAAAACAGTTAAAAACATAAAGGGACAATACTTAGTCCCTTGAGTGAGTCAACCTCCTGTAAATGATTTCATAAATAAATAATGCGATATGCCAATAAGTGTTGTAGTTTGATAAACAAACGTAATCACAATAGAACTCTACAACACGCGCACGTACAGATGACGTCATCCTTATAGTACCATGCTCAAACCCTTATTGCAACTACATAAGAATAAAATTATAATGATTCATGGACATGATGGGTTGGCGCTACATCTAAAGCTGTGGGGAAACGATGCCAACGCATACCGGGGGGCGCTCCAACTGGTACCAACAACTATGATAATTAGACAACTCTGAAGAGTCGTATTCTCAAATAATAGTGGCGATAACTGGTAAACCTGCTGTTCTTTTTGTTTGGTTGGTGAGAATACTCGTGGCTTGACTTGAATCGCGAAACCCGCCAGTACCCAGCGGTGAAGGGAACGAGGCGCGCGCGCAAGCAGCCCGAGCAACGCTTATCGTCTTTGTTTATTTTGTTGGGTGAGACGTCGCGTTTAGAAACAATGGACTGATTTGTGCTACTTTGTGTAACGCTTTGGAGACTAGGGATGGAGTGGCTGAAGCGTGTTGCTGGGCGGGGAGGTGATGAGGTAGGGGGCAGGGAGGAAACGGGAGCTCTGCAGGAGGAAAGGGACACCGAGCGGGATGGAAAGGAGTACAATCAGCTGGATGAGCAGCCCTTGGAGACGGAAGCTGAGCGTCGGGAGCGCTGGAGAAGCCTCTACGTGATCTACTTCACAATGTTCCAGATGTCACTGGGGTTCAGTATTGTGCTCACTGGCGTCTGGCCCTACCTCGATAAGGTAAATCTCTGACATATGTAGTTAGATTCAAGATTCATTGACTATTAAGGGGCTGCACAATGCTAAAATGAAGTCCTGCTCTAACGCTTTTGTTTTTAACTGTCCTCTGCTTTAGTCAGATGCCGCGCACGCAAAACTTCAGTTATTTTGAAATCGCGGCTACATTAGGGCATTAACTATAATTTGTTTATGTAATAAAGATGTTTTTTTCTAGTAAGTATCTGCGTGTGTTGATTTTGTTTCAATTGGTTTTGAAATATGGAAACTGAATCGCTTTGTTCGTGAAATTCATGGTTTTTTAAAAGTGTTATAATTAAAAGAAGATTTAAAGAGTCTAATTCTAATTAATAATTGTCTTGAGTCAAAAAACACGCCATATATTTTTCAAATTTTTAGCGACGACATTGACGGAACTGAATCCTATTCAAAACTGATGCTTAGCATTGTGGAGCCCCTTAAATCGGACTACTGAATCGTGACTTTATTTATACCTATTCTTATTTTATTAGTCAAACAGTCAAAGATCCTTCAGATTATTGAAATCCATCACTTATTTCAATGCGTTCAGAGAGAAAAATCAAGAGACATCAAATAACATAATAGTATAAAAAAAAACAAGATATTAGTTAGTAGATACCTATACCTACCTACTACCTAATTAGGTATTGATTTTAGTTGTGTTAGTGACTAAACCAAAATTAGTACGTCAGTTAGTTAACAATAGCAAAAGGCGATATCGATTTTTAATTCGTATTTATTATGCGTAAACAAATGTTTTATTTATTCAGGTGTGTTAAGTCTTTTCTTTGCTTTGTTCAGAAAAACTTTCTTTTTTCACAATCCCTTGGGGCCATCGCCTCCCCTCCAACCTCCTTAGATCCGTGCTTAACAACAGGTAACAATAAGTAGGTACCTATTTGAAACCGCTCTACAACTCTACAAATACAAAAAGATACCAACGCGCGGAATTGATAACGAGTGCTCCTATCTATTACATTATGTATGTATGTATGTAGATTTTGACCGATCTTTACTAAATCAGACTGAATTTAATTGAAGAATACACTCCAGTTTACTCTATTTCTGGCCCGGACTTAGAGATCCAGGACCCCTAGGCATGTGGACATTTGGGCCCCCTATCCCGAAACCAGTTTGGAAATTAAATTTTATTTAATTTAATTTATTTGGATCACCAACATCAGGTACATAAATACATTTTAATAACATAACATAAGGTTTTAAGCTATATGCCCAGATAATTACAGGTGAGCACCACATGCAAATAAAGGATATAGTGAACAATGTTAAATTATTTACAAATACAGAATATTAAATTACAGGAACATGACATGACATAACTAAGATTAACTAAAAACTAATTTAGCAAATAAAACGCACTAGTACAGAAAATATATTTATAGCACACCGTGCGTAAAATGACCACTTTACGCACGCTGCGCGTGCGCAAAGTCGGCATTTTCCGCACTTGTACTATAAAAAATTATACGAAACTCGTGCGAGAAACTTTTTCTCGACTCGTGTGATTGCAGCACTCGCCTTCGGCTCGTGCCGCAAACTCACACTCGTCAGAAAACGTTTCATCGCTCTCGTATCGTAATGTACTATTTTTAACCAAATTTCATTACTATAAATAAATATCAGAAATAATGTAGTCTATGCTATATATGTCACTATAGTGACTATGGTTACGTCAACTAACCGGACGACACACAAAACGAACTGATATTCCTTCATAGTAAACTGTACAATAACCTAACTTTTTAAAGCGCTGCGTAAAAGTGTTAGCGTCCCTGTTACTCTATTCGTGGAAAAGTAGCAAAAAGTCGGTTTTTTATTAATATAAAATGTACTAAGCTATTTTGTCAAAATGATTTTCGAGGAGACATTACAAATACATAATATCCACATTTTGAATGCAATTTCACAATGAAATTAGTTATGATTTCAAAATTACAGGAAAAAATAAAACAATTTAGAGGTATTTTCGGTATTAAATTCTACCGAGAAAATTTCATCCAATCGCGTTTTCCTTCAGTGAGAATCTTAATCAAATGCTCAATAAACATTTGCCTAAAAATGAAATACGTAGATGACGTTATAGTGGAGTAAATGGATTCGAAAAAAACCCCATTTTTTTTTGGTATCGCCTTAAGGTTGCGTCTACGTCGTTGAAAACGGTTGGACGTTTTGAACAGAGTCGTACTAAACGGATTTTACTGTATTTCCGTCTGCCTTAAGGCGGGCAAGCTACCTGGTCGAGGTAGCTGGGTGGTTGGGGCCCCCTAAGCTGGCTGGGGCCCTAGACCCGGGCCTTGTAGCTCTATAGAGGAAATCCGGGGCTGTCTCAGTCACAAATAAAGATTTGAAACAGGAATAAAAATGTAGAGTATCTCGACTCGAGACATCTTATCATTCATTATCACCTCCCTTCTATTTTAATGAATTATCTCTAAACATAAAATATGTACCTAAGGATCTGATAAGTGATTAATATGATAACAAACAATAGAGTTTTAAATAAATTGTTCATTGTTTGAAATGGAAACTCGCACGTTACTTCATTATATTCAAAAGCTGGATATATATAGTTCGTATACAACAATTCTGTTCAGTGGATTGGCTGCTTCGTGTAAAGATAAAAATATTATCCATAATAATATTTCGAGTACTTTAACATTTCATAAGCAAAAATTATCTAAACTATGACAGAAATAAATTTCTATGTTGAACACTTGGCGATTTATCCATCGCAAGGAGATATAAATTAACATGATATCATTGCAGTATAGAAACGCACAAATAAAAGTAAATCTGGATGTGAGGAGCTCTGAACCGGGAATCGAACCCGGGACCTCTCGCTTGCCGGGCGATTGTTAACAAAAATTATCTATTTATTTATATGTATTAGGGTATTTATGATCCCACCACAAACATAAATGTGAAAAAGGGGCCAAGTTCAGTCTGTCTATCTATCTAAATAAAAGGTAGATCAACAGAGTGAGAGAGAGCACTGTATCACGCGCTATCGAGCTCGATATGGTTTGCTATGTTAGAGACTAGCAGGGTTATCGGCTTCGCCGAAAAAATAATTGAGATCAAATTGGGTGCCGAGGTTTATGGAGGTTTCTTCAGTCATATACTTATAACATAACCGCAATAATAATGACACGTTCTTCACTCGTTTTAAACTAAAGTTTGTTAGGGTCCTTCCTAACAAGCAAAAACGTTATATAAATCTAAGGTTATACGACATTATGCTGTGTAGCAGTCTTATAATGGTAAAATGATAACACAAACGTACTAGTTTGCTCAACGGTACCGAGTATGGACTGGACTGTGACTTCTATTTTTACAGTTCACACTCGGAACACCTCTGACACCCCTTCGGGGATTCATGTCGTGATGATATATTTATTTTATATTTATAACTACGTCCTAACAATTTTGTAAATTGAGCGTATTCGTCTTACGACAGTTAGTTAGGTTATAATATATTAGTTGGAAAAAAATCTACAAAACCAAATTAAACAACGTTATCTAATGGAATCATTAGATTACTGGGTCAAGCCATAGAGTCACGCCGTGGATAGACAAACAGACACGAAGCTTCGCTATATAGTTAGTTTCCGTATATTGACGGAACGCTAGTAAGGAAACTTGATCTATTCACTCAGATATAGGCTTACGTGCAGAATACTGATCACTCCAGCCTAGGTGAACAGTGGGGGCATTATGGCATTAAACTAATTACATGTTATTAACTACGCGGCCGTGAGGAAGTCCTCAGACAGTGGAACTAATTACAACTGAGACAGAAATGTTTTTGAACGATAAGTGGCTAGTTAATAAGTACTTACATATACAAGGTGACTTTTTGATCATCGTCCAAATTCATGCTGGTGGCTTGATAAGTGATCAGTATCATGGATCAATAACAATTTTTGTGAAATTCGTAAAATGAAATTTCGACTCCCCATAGTGATTCGCTCGGGACTGGAACTGAATTTCTATGGGAAGCCGAAATTTCATTTTACGAATTTCACAAAAAAATTTATTGATCCAAGATACTGATCACTTACCAAGGCTCCAGTATGGATTTGGATGATGATCAAAAAGTCACCTTGTATGTAACAAAAAATAAATGGCATGGCAACTCGATTTTGGGGAACAAAGTTATTGCCAAGCTTTCGTTGCTCGTATGCATTGAATACAGTCGTACAGTCGTTGCTCCAAGGATCTTATGGCGCGTGGATTGGTTGTGTCCAAAATCGCAACTAACGCCGCTACCATACTCCTTGTTTCACAGCTGCGCCCCCCTGTCACTGTCATCCACGCGCCAACAGATCTTTGTAGCACTGTATGTAACTTGTATGTACATAATGTTCTGTCAAAACAAATGAGTCCGCTTCATTATGGATTAGGATTAGGTCATTGTTTTATTCGGCCATGGATTAGGTCATCATGCTCACGACAAATCCAGGTAATGTTCCAATACGGCTGAGTTTTTAAGTTTACTTCGTAAAAGCAAAAGAGATAAGACGGAGACGGAATCTATTTACTGATCGTTTTGGAACGGCCACTTTGTAAGGCAGTATTGCAGTTTATGTGGCAAAGGATATCTTTTTGTTCATTTAGCATTATTACCGTAATTAAATGGCTTTACAAGTCATTCCGAAAAATTATATAACCGAGAAAACAAAAAATGGCGCGTAATGTGATGAAAATTAATGTCAATGTGAAAATTTACCCCTGAATTTACGGGTCCTAAAATTGAACTGTCAAAAGTGAATTTTACATTTCTGCGAGGGTTATGAACGCCTTCGAGATTTGTTTGGAGCTGTTCGTATTCATTCAGTTGGTTGTGTAACGGTTTACAGTTAAATTTTATCTTTACCCCGGCGGGCGTTTAGGAACGCAACCATAGTAACGACAAAGGTTGAACAGTGGTGTATTTACCCTAGGGCCAAAAGGGCCATGGCCCGGGGCGGCAGGCTGCGAGGGGCGGCACAAGCAATTAAGAATTAGCTATTCTTGATACCTATAGAAGCTGACTTGACAAAATCCGTTAATTATGACAGACTCATTGAAGAATTTTGTTGCCAATTTGGCCGTCAGATTTCATTTCAGTCAAAGACAAAAGACAAAGACAAAAATATTTATTTCTCAAAGCACAATATTCACACAGATTTACAAAAATACCCACTTTAGAAACATAAAAAGAGTTAGTTTAGTGTACAGTATTGCGACAGACTATTGAATTATTACTTAAAATATTGTAACATTTGAGCGAGAGGTACATAATAATTGATATAACAGCAGACCCCGCACTAAGTCTAACTTGTCTACGCGGAGTCTAGACACCAGTTACTAGAGAGGTTTGCAACTGGGCTTAGATACATGTTGTACAAATCAATAATTCTGAAAAACATAAAACAACTAGAAAATATCTACAAGGCTCCAGATTATAAACAAATGTATATTTAAAATACTATGGATACCTGATAAATATTATAATTTTGTATATAAAATTTATATTATATATAAAGTGGCAAAATATATAATTATTATAAATAAATTATATTATAATACTTTATTTATATACACTATATAAACTTAGTAACATAAATATATTATAAATAAGGAGATGGATGTTGGCAACCCACTAATGTATTTATTTCGGGATCACTAAAATGGCTTCGGTGGAATCATAATTTAAAGTCAACAACCATTTGGTCAATTCAATTTTTGCCTCCTGCACTGTACATTTTTTGAGATTACACGACTTGCATGCCTGTTTATAGATGAAAGGAAACGAGAACGAGCTAAACCTCTGAGCGAAAACTGTTTTAAGCAATGGAGTATTGACATTAAGGCGAAGTCGTCGCCCTGAACGAACTTGGGGCGCACTAGATTTTAGCTCTGTTCTGTGATGGGCGAGCCCCACTCTTAACACATATAATTGCCTGACAGTAAGGACCTGTGCTTCTTTGAAAACTTCGTTAGTTGGATGCCTAAAAGGTTTTCTTAACATTACCTTCAGGACTGATCTTTGCGCTCTTTCCAAAATAAGCATGGTGGACTTTGCGCAGCTACCCCACGCAGTGATGCAGTAACAAAGAAATTCAGTATTTCTTTGTATGTCCTTTTTAGTTTTTTTTTCCATTAATTACATTCTTAGCCCAAATCAACACTGTTCGATTTTATTTTATAATTGAAATATTTTTGCTTTTTCCTCGCTATTTTATGGGGCAGCAAACCTTACAGGCCCAGGGCGCTAAATCTTAAATACGTCATTGGGGTTGAACCTTGGTTCACAGTATAAAGAGCACGCCTCTGATGCTAAACTGTCGGTCTGTCTGCGCGATGTGGTTGTATTGTATATGTAATCTTTTTATAGCGCCTGAAAAACTAGTTATGGTGACCATAAAAAATGATAACGTTAATGGCTGAATACGGTATAAAAAGCAAGTACAAGTTGTACTCATGTCAATTATGTAAAAACATACCAAATATTCGGTTGCGTTATTTATTATGTTCAAATATTAATGAAATGACACGGAAATTTTCTTTAAGGCGATACGTAAAAGTTTTAGCGTCCTGTTTCTCCATATGCGAAAAAACCCTCAATGCGAGAGGAACGGATTCGTGGAAAAGTAACAAAAAGTCGGTTTTTATTAATATAAAATGTACTAAGCTATTTTGTCAAAAAGATTTTCAAGGAGACTTTACAAATACACAATGCAATTTCACAATGAAATTAGGATTTCAGAATAACAGGAAAAAATAAAACAATTTAGAGGTCTTTTCGGAATTAAATTCGATTAAGAAAATTTCATCCAATCGCGTTTTCCTTCAGTGAGAATCTTAATCAAATACTCAAGAAACATTTACCCAAAAATGAAATGCGTAGATGACGTTACAGTGGAGTAAAAGGGTTCGAAAAAACCCCTTTGTTTTGGTATCGCCTTAATATCTTCAGGCTTGTGATTTTGCAAAACATTCTGTTCCAGAAAGTGTTGAATGAAAAATATTTATATTCCTTATTTCACCATTAATTGTTAAGACTGTCGTCGTTATAACAACAGCATTTTGTGCAACTGTGACATAATGGGAGCCATTGGGACAAGAGTGCTTGTTTATGAAACGAAGCGAAGGTGCTTGTAAACCCGTCTTCAGGATCCCGTACCCTAAGGGTGCCAAACAGGACCCTTTAGTCTCCGCTTTCTGTCTATCTATACGTATGTCAAAGGCAGCCAGTTGAAACTTTCACAGAATGCCTGTTACTCTGGTCTCTAGTACGGAAAATTTAAAAATAAATAAAAAGCGATGCACATGGATACCTCAAATTTTAAATTCAACTAGTTTATTTTGCAAAGTAGATACCTATATAAAATACACATTTCACAAGTCAAAATTTAATCTAATAAAAAAAAATATATATATGTAATAAAATAATAAATGCACATGAACTAAATTAAAGGTTTATTTAATTTATGTAGCAATATATATACGATTATAATTATAGGTAAAATATATATTATACAAGGTGACATCCAATCAAACGCCCGAACCCACACCGGAGACCCGGCCAGGGACCAGGAACAAGGTTCAATGATCACCAACCGAGCCCCCAGCACGAATCCTGGCGTCCGACCAAATCCCATCCTATATACTATATACTAATAGGTTACATATATAAATACATGCCTACCTCCGCCCATTCGATTAGTCTTGCTAAGAAGAACGGGCAAGAAACTTAGCAAGATCATGTCTTTTTTTTAACATGAAACTTATACTAAACAACAAATGACTTATATCTACTTTAACCAAGGGATAAGAAAATACAAGACAGCAGGAATTCAGGTTAATGAAAAAAAAGAAAAACATATATATCTTTGCCTACCTGTCTCATACAGTCTATTTCCTTTTACAGTCTGTAATTAATTAATTTTAACTCTTTAGAGGAATCACAAGTTAGGTAATTATACTAATTAATTAAATTATATCCTACCACCATGACAAAATATCATTATCACCGTAACACCATGCTTCACCATCATCCAAATATTCATTTATTTTATAATATGCCTTTTTCAGTAGGCACTGCTTATTATATTGTTTAAACTTATTCTCTGACAAAGTAAGGATCTCCTTTGGAAGTTTATTGTAAAATCTTATACCATGTCCTACGAAAGAGGTACTCACTTTGGCGAGTCTGATTTTTGGAAAAGCCAGTTTATGCTTATTTCTGGTTTCCTTACAATGTTGCTCACCAAGCCTTGGGAAAGACTCAACATTTTTTCTGACATATCTAAGGACTTGTTAAATATATTCACAAGGAAGATAGGTACAAAAACCTCGAATTATTTTTTTTACCTTTTAATTGTTTCAATTCTGTCTTACGGACGGCAATACATATAAGTTTCTAATGTGGTCAGATTAACGTACGGTCGAATTTTTTGTGAGGTTACCTGTCCCCCACATTCTTATATAAACATTAATATGAAATATTATTATTTACTTATTCAGGCATGTATGTATACCTGAGTCAACCACATAATCCTGAATAAAAAGCATGTGATAATTGTTATTAGTTTAATAACCAACGACATAGACCGAAGGTATCTTGGTCAACATACTGTACATACTCTAACGATAAACAACAAATAATGAAACTTAGAGTTCAAAATGTGTATCAGGCTTGTTTTTTGTCCCCTTGATTTTGCTATGCTTTGTTACATTGTTGTTATTTACTATAATGTTTTTAGTGATACTACATATTTCCATCGCTATGTGCTGCTGACACACCCTTTTCGCTACTTCTACATCCCTTCCGAACACTTTTAACTTTGCTTTTCTTTTGTATGTCGCCAATTTGGTCGGCATACGTCTTTCTGCGCCCCGTCAAGCTTCACCTTCTACTTGCGCACCGTAAATTTCGTCACTCTACTTTCATTCGTATATATCCTATTTTCTATTTTAGTCTCTACATCTTCTTCCAGGCTGATATTTCACTCTATGATTCAATATCAAACACAACATACAAAATTCAAAATTCAAAATTCAAAAAGTTTATTTTGCAAAGTAGGTATATATAATACACGTTTCACAAGTCAAATTTTAATCTTACAAAAATATATGTAATAAAATAATAAATGTACATGAACTACTTAGATTAAATGTTTATTTAATTTATGTAGCAATATATATACGATTAAAATTATAGGTAAAATATTATTATACAAGGTGAAATCCAATCAACCGCCCGAACCCATACCGGAGACCCGGCCAGGGACCAGGAACAAGGTTCAATGATCACCAACCGAACCCCCAGCACGAATCCAGGCGGCCGACCAAATCCCATCCTATATACTACATAGTAATAGGTTACATATATAAATACATGCCCACCTCCGCCTATATATACTCTGATACTCTTTAGGGAACACTTTCCCCTGCATTCACTCTACTTCGATGCTCATCTTGCCATACCCAACATGTCACTACCATACATAGGTGTAGGAGCCCGCACTCCATTATGAACTGCCATTATATTATAAATTATAACATAATCATGTTCTTATAATATAATAAATAAAAAAACCTCACGAAAATTGGGCAAAATAAGAAGAGGGTATAATAATATCTTCTTGGTTTATTTATGTTAATGACTTGACACGTTGACGTACAAAAAATATAACAATGGAAGTTTTATTGTAACGACGACAGCCATTAGCCCCAGTATCCGTCAAAAAGTATACTTCGTTGACATAAAAAAGTAAACCAATTATGTTAAGGCATCAAAGCCTTCTTTGTAATCTATGCCTACCATAGATACATTTTTATACAAGGTGACTTTTTGATCATCGTCCAAATTCATACTTGAGGCTTGATAAGTGATCAGTATCTTGGATCAGTAACAATTTTTGTGAAATTCGTATAATGAAATTTTGGCTTCCCATATAAATTCAGTTCCAGTCCCGTGTGAATCACTATGGGGAGTCGAAATTCCATTTTACGAATTTCACCAAAACTGTTATTGATCCATGATACTGATCACTTACCAAGCCACCAGTATGAATTTGGACGATGATCAAAAAGTCACCTTATATATTGTCAACATGTCTAGTGTGTCAATGGAATAACCTAATTAAAGATGTAACTATATTGCACATTCCAATCCTTATTCATCATAAAGTATCAGTACTGTAATCAGTTAAATAGGTGGAGACTCGATATAGGTATACAAAAACCAGCCAAGTGCGTGTCGGGCCACGCGCAGTGTAGGGTTCCGTAGTTGCTCTGCACAATATGCGGACTTCTTATCCAAGTACATTTTATAAGTTTGTCGACTAATACAGATCGCGCCAAACTTCTAGTACTCTCGGAAGTTGCTCTTCCCAAGAACGGCCCATACATTTTGTTCCTGCTGATGCGAATCACCCAGTGTTTAGAGGGGACTAAAAGTTTGGCGCGATCTATACTCGTTAATTTGTAAAGCCTACTTAGCTGTGATAGTTTTCCTTTTAATTTCGTTATGTATACTACTGCCGTGATTTTTTCCAGGTCTCCAAATACAACCGGGGTCACTTGACTCAAGCAAAAATTAACACTTTTAAGCTTAATATTTCGCAAACGGAACCCTGGATCGAAAACTGGTCTTCTCACACCCCCAATATTTTTAAATTACCTATCCAACGACAGCCAACACTAGGGGATAGACGAGAAAAAAAATCATCCCCACTTTATGTGTAGGGGGGTATCCTAAAACAAAATCTTTTTCAAAATTTTACTGTACCACTTTATCGGCGTGATAAACATGTACCTATGCCAAATTACAGCTTTCTAGTACTAATAGTCTCAAAGCTAAGCCGTGGACAGACAGACAAACAGACGGACAGACAGATAGACAGACGGACATGGCGAAACTATAAGGGTTCCTTGTTGTTGACTACGGAACCCTAAAAACGGAATAGGTGCTAAGGTCTGAATAGACCGCTGATATTTACTTAAATCTTGTATTTTCTGGTCTGATAAATGTTTCTAAAATAATTTATTATCATTCCCCTGCGTATTTCCCCATATTATTATTTATGACATAAAACTATTACCTATACACTATACACATAGATTATTTAATTACTTATATTACATTAAAACTGACCTGTAATAAGTGTATCTGTTATAATCATGGATGTATACCTAAACTGGATTGTGCACTGAAGGATGTTACGCGTAGAAAAATAGACTCTATTTCCTACAGTTAAAAGTTATTTTATTATGACATAACCAACTAGAGAAAACGTGCCGAGCGGGACAACACACAGTCGATGCCCGTGTCCTACTCGCACAGTTGCCATCACAAAAAAACAAATTGCGATGGTAGGCTTGAGTTTTTCATGATTTAGTTTTTCAACGACTTTATAGTATTTAGCTTTTAGTAAATACTTTTTTTTTAACCGACTTGAAAAAAAGAGGAGGATCTCAATTCGACTGTATTTTTTTTTGGGTATGTTATTCCTTATCTCCGTCAATTCTGAACTGAATTGAATGATTCTTTTTTTGTTTGGAAAAATTTCCTTCGAGGTAGGTCCCATTTTAAGATTGACCATGATCTGATGAAAGTTTTCAGAGATAGGCAGTGGAACGCCTCAGAAAGTAACAGCGTACCACTTGATACTAAGGAAATCGCTTTGTACTACGATGTTGATCGCAGAGTATTACTTGGAAATTGTCAATCTTCCACCTGACCTTCGATCCTGGTCTTATTAAGTCATTACCATAGAACTCTTTAACGAATGAGAGCACTTAACTCGAAATTGCGGCAATCACTTTGGTAGGGTGCTGATTGTCGGGCATTTCTTGGAAATTATCAGAATACCCACCTGACCTTCCATCCTGGCTTCACCACCATAGAACTCCTTAACGGACGACAGCATACCACTCAAGATTAAGGCAATCGCTTTGTATTAGGATAGTGATTGCCGAGTACTACTTGTAAATTGTAATTTCTCCACCTGAACTTTGATCTTGGCCTCATTACCATAGAACTCCTCAACGGGTGACAGCACATAACTTGAGATTACGGCAATCAGTTTGTATTAGGGTGCTGATTACAGGGTATTTATTAAATATAACCAATTATTACTTGTCCTTCGTTCTATATCAACAGCGCGTTTACGAGAACTATCCACATTACCCAATTTGACCCGTCAACACTAAAAAATGTAAAATAATAAACTTTTAACAAAAAATAGTTACCGACTTTAAATGTAACTGCAGCCATTCGCAAAAAAGTTAAAATTAATTATAAAATGACCGATGGTACTGAAATAACACTTTTTCCGACTTCTTTGTTCCTGAAAAATATGTTCTTTAAAAGTCACCGCGTTCCCTTGGTTATAGCAACACAGAAACCAATATAAGAGCGCCGACTTCTAGAGAACATATTTTTCAGGAAGAAAGAAGGCGGAAAAAGTGTTTTATTATTTTAAGCTTTTTAGCGAATGGCTGCAGTTACATTTGAAGTCCGTCACTATTTTTTGTTAGGTTTATTTATGTTTTACATTTAGTTTTATCCGTAAATGTAAGATCAATCATTCCTTAATAAAGTTGGGATTATTCTTATGCTTGCAAACTGGTAACCCTTTTATCTAAAAATGGCGCCACGGCCGTGACATTTGAAAACAAAATTGTAAAATTAATAATTTTTTGCAAAAATGGTTAAAGCATGCAGCGTGAAGGGCTGCAGAAGCCAAATTTTTGGGAATTGTGGGATATCGTTTCATAGGTAAGGCATAATTACAACGTTTTCTCGGAGAAATGATACATGTTTACATTGATACCGCTAGAGTAACCATGATATTGGGTTTTACATTACAGTCTTCCAAAAACTGAAAATATCCGAAGAAAATGGTTAGAAGTTTTAGGAAACGAACTAAAGTGCAAAAATCCAGTAGACTGCAGCCGCTATTTTAAAGCAGAAGACTTTAAACCAATAAAATAAATGTTTTGAATACGGTTTTTGCTACCTACGTGGTCTCAATCAATTATTTTTAAATATGGTTACCCTACTTAGACAGAGATGGAATTATCTAGTATGACTTCTCGTTCTTCACGTTTTTTGAAACAAGTACTCAGTCCGGTTAGGGTATAGGTTCATGGTTATAATGATATCTACATTACATAAATAAATATATTTTCAATGCATGTGCTCGTAAAGGCCCACTTTTTATGCATCAAAACCGAACAGAAAGTCGATTATTTTGCCCTAGGGCTTTATTATTATTATTTTTTTTTTATTTATTTATTTACAATGGTTGCCTAACCTGTAGCCTTTCCTGTGTACCATAAATGTCATACT
The DNA here is from genome assembly GCA_934047225.1 of Ypsolopha sequella. NCBI lineage: Eukaryota > Metazoa > Arthropoda > Insecta > Lepidoptera > Ypsolophidae > Ypsolopha > Ypsolopha sequella. The sequence goes on from OW203997.1 coordinate 23,534,773, forward strand.
TTTTTTTCCACTGTTTAAGGGCTCTGAATACAGTCCTTTTCAGCCAATTACAATTTAAAGTTCACAAAATTATATTTGTTTTATTTCCTCATACTATGCATTGAAAAACGTAGTATGATACACGGGCGTAAGAGCAATAAATTACTCGGTTTCGTTTAAGGGCAGGTTATCCGGGACCTGTAGGTATTTATCGCTACCTCCGCCCCCGCCAATTCACCGCGACGTATTTATTTACGATGCAACTGAGCGGCTATAATCGTGACCTCACGTGACTCGACACCGACCGCCGTACATTAAAATAGGTTCGGGGCCAGTAACTGTACTTCGTACTAATAAGAATTGATTCCGATAAATGAACCAACATAAACTATTCCTACTAAAAACTAAGTAATATCTAAGCACGCTCTTGTAAAACATTTGGAAGTACAGCTAAAAATATTTAATACACTTGGTAATTGGTAACCATATGAGCTAACAAAGCTGACTCTGAAGGCTTTCATTGTAATCTAGGAGCTGTCAAAACTAAATTTTGTTTATTACAAAATAGTTCATAAGTATTAAAAATAGAAGCTAAATTACTTTGGAATAATTTAGGTTTCGACGGCACTAAAACTAAAATTATAGGCGTAGTATTTAAATGAGCGAATATAAATTCAAATATATGGTGTCAAAAATACTGAATATAGCGTACTAAAATACTAAGTGGGCGAAAGATTGTGAGCGAATAAAAATGTTGTAAACGGCGACTTGAAATTACAAATTTGAGTTGAGTTGATAATTTTCAGGCGAACAATTTTCTATTTTAGTGTCGATTTCATTTTAAGGCGCTACGTAAAAGTTTTAGCGTCCCTGTTACTCCATATGCGAAAAAACCCTCAGTGCGAGTGGGACGGATTCGTGGAAAAGTAGTAAAAAAGTCAGTTTTTTATTAATATAAAATGTACTAAGCAATTTTGTCAAAAAGTTTTTCAAGGAGACTTTACAAATACATAATATCCACATTTTTAATGCAAGTTGACAATGAAATTAGTTAGGATTTCAGAATTACATGAAAAAATAAAACAATTTAGAGGTCTTTTCGGAATTAAATTCTATCAAGAAAATATCATCCAATCGCGTTTTCCTTCAGTGAGAATTTTAATCAAATACTCAATAAACATTTACCCAAAAATGAAATACGTAGATGACGTTATAGTGGAGTAAATGGATTCGAAAAAACCCAATTTTTTTCCGCTTCGCTCGGCTCCTCATTTTATATTACATGTAAACCTAACTCCTTGCTTCGCTCTTCGTCGCACCAATTTTTTTATTTTTGGTGAAGTATTTTCGATTTCATACTTTAAATTCGCCCACTCGGTATTTTTAGTCGCACGATTTGTTCAGTTGTATGTGTGCTAGTGCTAGGACCCGGTTGCGAGGTGTCATAGCTTGATTGTTGCTCTGAGATAGGTGAAGGATCCACGTTTTCTTATTAAATATTATTTTTATTACCATGCAAAGTCAGAGTTCTTATAGGCATCCCGCGTGTATACCGTGGGTTTACTATACCATGTTGTTGTTTTATTTTATTATTTTATTTGTAAATTTCTATTTTTATTCATTCCATTTCTGAACATGTCTTTTCTCTCTAATTTTTTTTTGCATGATATCCATTACAGTCTATTCCATTTACGAGGTAAAGTTACTTAGTCAAGTTTTTTAATTTGATTAAATACTATTATTTTTCAATTTTATCAGCATGTGACTTATGCGTGCTCGCTATTCAAAATCGTTGCATCATATTCATTGTCACCATCGTCGTCATCACCCTCACCATCGTCTGTAGGATCCACCGTATTTATTATAATTTGGTTATCTATTAGGGCATCGATATGCACATCTCGGTCCAAATCAGCGAAATTTAGATTTAATGTTCGTAAAACCACACTATTCCAATTTGCAGCAGTAACGTTATAGCATGCTTCTTGCAACAACGACAGCATTTTGTTTGTGTGACTATCGACCTTCTAACTTTTTTCTTAAGTGGCGATTTTAATTTATTATCTTCTGGTATATCTTTACCATGCTTTTCCTTACTTATTTGGGAAACAGTTTTTCGACTGATAACGAAAGAGTGGACTACCATTCTGAAACTCACATTCAAAGTAATGTTGTAGGCGTACCACAAACTCCCGCGCTTGACTGCCCAACACTGTTCTTTTAGTGGTCAAGCAAGAAGAAAACACACGCACGCAACGTATACAAGGCTTCTGCACCGTACTGAACAGACAAACAATATGGCTGATCGTGATTGCCATGGTAACCATGGTGATTGCGAGGTGGACCATATTTTTAGTAGATTTTTATTTCCTACGACCTCGATACACAAAAGAATAATCGATTAACTAACCGATTTTATGAGATTTTTTGAGCTACGTCACTATGTTTAAAAGTAAAAAATAAACCATAGAACGTAAACGCGTATTTGCAGTAAAATATTATTTTATTTTAAAGTTATACTTATTTTGAGCACGATATCTAAAAAAAATACGTTGATTATGTTTGTGAATTAATTGTATAATGTTTTGGATTGATTGTGGTTTTTTCAAACGGTGATTTACTGTCATAAACAAAGACTATTTATTTTTTCAATTTATGTGAAACGTGCAGAGTTACGTTCTCAGAAGTGTCAAATGTAACCTCGTAAATGGAATAGACTGTAATTATTTTATTTGTAATTCTTTGTCAAATTAATTATTTTTTTGTGTGTTTTCACTATTATTTCAATTATTCAATATTATTTTTATGAATAAATTATTATTATTCATTATTTTCTTAGTCAATAGTATAATTGTACTAGTTAAAATTCTTAATTATTAATTATTATGTTTTACTTCTATTTGCTATTGTGTTTTGTTCATATGTGGCAAACTGAAAATCAGAGCTGCAAGTTACTTCAACGTGTAGCATTTGATAAGCTTGCTCCTTTTTGCAATTTTGTTTTGTGTTGTACTGTGTCTTCTTTTTTTATATGTTCTGTGGCAAATAAACTCATTTCACTATCATTTTCACTATCTCTGGTATTACACATTTTATATAAAATTGTATTAGCTTCCTCTCCATCTTCGTCATCCAAAAATTATCATCTCTTGTAATGCGTTCAATATGTACAAGTTCATTAAAACCAATTCTGAAGGCTTTAATTTTAGTTTTAGTGCTGTCAAAGCTTGAAATTTTCCAAAAAAATTTAGCTTCTAATCCTAATTCTTAAGGACTATTTTGTGTCGAAGAAAATTTAATTTTGACAGCACTAAAACTAAAATTAAAGCCTTCAGAATCGGCTACAATATCTCCTACCCAAATGCCAAAGAGACATAATCGCCGTTCTGTCACGTAAAGCTGTCCTTGTACCTGGTAATACCAATTACTGTTTTTATCGAGTTTTATCGTACTTGTTGCCTCTATACATTGTCTCGATGCGAAGGTGCCCTGCTCAGTACGAAGATTTGATAAACTGAAGTTAAGAAATTTTATTTAAACACTTAGTTACATACGATTCATACTTACGCTTACAAAAAAATAATAATACGTAGATACAATCGCATTATTTTTTACATATATATATATATATATTATATATTTACAAAATATGTACATTATATATCTATACATTCTGTCTGACTGCAAGAGTAAGTACTGTTACATTTTACTGTTGTACAGTTATACTCGGACTCAAGAGTTGTTTACATTTTTTGCGTAATTTCAAAAGTTGGTTGTTCTGTACGATCAATAAAACATCTCGTTACAGTTTCAAAGAATTGTTTTCTTATCTTCAGCACTCCCAAATTTGATGATTTGTATGGTTCCGTAGTACCTAAAAGGTACAAAAGGAACCTTTATGGTGAGACTCCGTTGTCCGTCCGTCCGTCCGTATGTCACAGCCTCATCACTTTAGCACCTTTACAGATAAAGACATGATATTTGGCACAAAAATAGCATTTATTTGCCCACATATCACGATGTAAAAAAAGATTGAAATTATTCAAAATATTTCCAAAACAAAACTAAAAAATGTTATCCTAAAAATACAATATGGGTATCAAATTATAGATATCAAAAAGCTGATTGTAAAAATACATTGATATAAAAAAAATGTATGTCTTTATCTCCAAAACTGGTAGACCGAGCATTATGAAAAAAATCATGGTAATAGTGTTTACGTAAAGATTACAGGAAAAATAAAGCAGTTGAGAAATTCACGAAAAAAAATAGTAAATTAAATTTATCATCCACAATACGGAACCCTAGATACGCGAGTCTGACTCGCACTTGGCCGGTTTTTTTCTTCTTATTTCTAGTTTCCATTTTTATTTTTAAACATCCAAGCAAGATACAACTAAATGATTTTTATTTACATGTACACGCAACTGATAGTTTGATGTATATTTACACGATTATTTAAATAATGATAGTACACTCTATCAGAGCTTCGAGGCGAGTGAGGGGGAACGAGGGCTCAGAAAACTGACATAGGTCTTGCCTCGACAGCCGCTGGCGGGCAACTGGCGGCCGCTCGCCGAGTAGTCGCGAATCAATTTTGCTTTTTAAATTAAGGGAAAAATAACGATTTTCATTAAAAAAAAAGTAACCACAAAAGTTATTAGTACAATAGTTTTCCTTTAATTATCTGCAATTTTCATACAATTTGGTTAAGTACACGTTACATAAAACGAAAAAAATCTTAAAAATCGACAAAGTTTCGGATTTTTTTTCGATCGAGCAAAGTGTAACGTCTCGCAAATTGAACCACAAAAAAACCTGCAGAAAAGATGTATCTGAAACATATATTTTTTTCAGATTTTAAAAATTACTATTTGATGCTTTAAAATGAGTTTGAAAACAGACAAAATTGGGATAAGCCCCCCTTAAAACACGAGCGTCCTCGTAATTTACTCCTTTGCGCCCTTGTAGCATAAACTACTATAACAGAACATTTCTATTACCTAAATTATTAAAACTCTACGCTAAGCTACGCTCGTGTTTTAAATCGTCATCGTAATTTATTCCTTTGCGCCCTTGTAGCATAAACTACTATTCATTACGTTAATAAACTACTTTAATAATGAAACAATGAGGTTTTTTTGTATAATAAAATGATGGGACCAGAAGCGGGAGGTCTCGTTGCGCCTGATCGAAACCTCCGGTAACCAAAGATTTCAAAAGTAAAGATAAGCCCTTACCGTAGTATGACAGCACCAAAATGTTTTCACCTTTAAATGGGTGACGCTCACACGTTTGGAATCAGTGCTCATCTGAAACACAGTGATAGTTGGACGCCTTAAGTGCACTTAAAGTTAGTCTGATCAGTTTGCTGACCGTAGGTAGACAGATTGCGCACTCGTATTGTTTCATATTTATTTCAAATGTTAATTGTGATCAAAAAGCGTTCAAGAAGTAACTTAAGTAATGTATGTAGACAATTCTCGCATATTTTGAGATGTATAGCTTTAAAAATACATATCATTAGCACGATGTTAAGATTTTTTTAGCGCTGACATTGCGATTTTTTTCTATCGGGCGAAGTTAATTAAATTACGTTTTCAGAACGACATGTTACTTAAGTATATCCTCGTTTCTAATATATATATTTTTTGGATTTTTAATAACGTAATTACTAACGGTATGAATTAAACAAAATGTTCATTTTATAATTGAGGGGCCTAAACGCACGCATTCAAAAATAATGCAATAGATTTTAGGTGCCAGGGCTCAACTAAACTTTTGAAAATCTTTGCCGGTAACCCAAGGGCTAGGGCATACTCTATTCAGCGGATTAGCCTCGCGATCCAGCGAGGCAACGCCGCCGCCAGCCCGCCAGCCTCTGGGTACATTTCCCAATAATATTTTATTTGACTTAAAATTTTTATATGTGCTAAAAGTTTTCTTTTTAGGGTTCCGTACCCAACCAACGGGACCGTATTACTAAGACTCCGCTGTCCGTCTGTCACCAGGCTGTATCTCATGAACCGTGATAGTTAGACAGTTGAAATTTTCACAGATGATGTATTTCTAAAAACCAGAATAAAATAAATATTTAAGGGGGCTCCCATACAACAGCTATGTTTTTTTGCCGTTTTTATAGATAATGGTACGGAACCCTTCGTGCGCGAGTCCGACGAGCGCTTGGCCGGTTTTTTAAAGTAATATTATCAGAAATTTCATGTTTTTAAAAGTAGTATTGGGTTCTAAAATCGTAGGTTATATACGGCGTCGTCTGCAGTTATTGACGGCGATTGCCGGTGACGTCATCAACTCATGAATAAGTGCAAGTGCAAATCGTTGGAATGTCATCGAGTGATGTAAGCACACGTTCGTCTATATCCGGAGAAAGTTATTTCCAGTTTGTTTTAAATATTTGTAACAGTAATACCGCGAAAAAAAGTCCGTTCTGCGCACCGAAGGTTCGCGTTTATGTATATATTCTATTAATATTGGAGTCATCGCTCGTTTTCTTGTTTTATTCACATATCCCGATGTTACCCACTTACTAAATTTGTAAACTTTCTTTATTCACATATCTGGATGATACCCACTTACTGTTACATTGTACCCACCAGATATGTGAATAAAGAAAGTTTACAAATTTCGTTTACATGCTTTCAAAAATAAGTATGTAAAAATCCTCTTCGGACAGTAGTTTAAAACTACAGTACTCTCTCGCTAGTCCGCCGCTTGATAACTACTATAATCCGTCCATTTTTTGCAAGTCGATGTCTCTCTGTAATCAGAGTTTATCAGTTATTAAAAAAGTTAAAGTTATTAGAATCAGTTATTACAAAGATTTATTCTGGTAAAAAACCAAAAAACCAAACCAAATTAGAGCAGTATTTTTCAAAACCTGAGTAATCACTTAACGTGTCAGTTCATTTTGAAATTTTAATACAAATGTACATATTACCTTCATAAGTACTAATACAAAATTACTATGTTTTTTTGTTGTTTTCCTCAATTTAATGTTCCTGTACATTATAATCCGCCGTTTTCGGTAATCCGCCGGTAGTCCGGATTTTTTGGTGGCGGATTAGCGAGCGGGTATTTGTATTTGAAATTTAAGTTAAAATTCATTTTTTATTTTTGTACATTTTCTTTGTAAAAATAAACGCAAGGGAGCAAATGGATTGTAAAAAATACCATGGAGAAGAGAAAAAATGTTCGCGTTTCTATGAAGAGGAATGGGGAGCCAGTTTAAGGCGATATGTAAAAGTTTTAGCGTCCCTGTTACTCCATATGCGAAAAAACCCTCAGTGCGAGAGGGACTGATTCGTGGAAAAGTAACAAAAAGTCGGTTTTTTATTAATATAAAATATACTAAGCTATTTTGTCAAAAAGATTTTCAAGGAGACTTTACAAATTTAATACATAATGGTACCGATTCGGCGCAACACAACTGACAAGACTAACCTTATTTTGAGCGTCCCGTCTTTGTCTTTCCGATACAGAAAGAAAAGGACTGTACACTTAAATTAAGTTTAGTCCTGTCAAGTTGTGTTGCGCCGAATCGGTGTTATTTATCCACATTTTGAATGCAATTTCACAATTAAATTAGTTAGGATTTCAGAATTACAGGAAAAAATAGAGGTCTTTTCGGAATTAAATTCTATCGAGAAAATTTCATCCAATCGCGTTTTCCTTCAGCGAGAATCTTAATAAAATACTCATTAAACATTTACCCAAAAATAAAATACGTAGATGACGTTATAGTGGAGTCAATGAATTCGAAAAACCCCATTTTTTATTTGGTATCACCTTAATAACGATGGGAATTTATATACGCGGTCATATTTGCGAAGAGAAAAATAAAGCGAATACAAAGATTCTAGAGACGTTCAAGTTTATTGAGAAGTTCCTCCGTGAGGTCCAAATGACAAGAGTTCGCTTTATCTTAAATAGGGAGAAGAAATTATTGCGTTACCATAATCTTGCTTTTAATTTGCAAAAAGCTCTGCAAGCGCTTCATACCGTGGAGAGTACCATACCTTTCTATTCAGGGATTCTACGTGAGGAGTCCAAGAAATTGGTTTATCAAAGGTTTATCAAACATTAAGCTTTTGACGGTATCACTGTATTAGCGATTTAAAAGAATGTAAGAAAACGGTTTCGAACGGCGTTTTGGTGGGAAATGCGTCTGAAGTCGAGCAATGTAAGAACTGTTAGATGTTGCTTATCCCGGTGAACGATATTCCCCTAGTCCCTGTCTTATCCATATTAAGGTGGACATCACTTTCATATTTTGATTTGGACAAGGGCAGTAAGAGTGCTATAACCTGAGCAAAAACCTGTAGCGGGTTAACCAAATCATTAGTAAAAGAAAGAGTTGAAAGGGAAGAATCTCTGTACTAAATCCGTGGGAAGAATAGAAATAGGGCGGTAATTTTTAAAGGAAGTGGGATTTGTGAATTTAGGAATAGGGTAATAAAAGCTTGTTTCCACGCAATTTTGATAGCTTTATCCGTTTCAGAGCATAATGACTGCAAATTGCATTATGAAACCTGCAACAGACAGGTTATACAAACAGACACACGTGTTTAGGGAATGCAATCCCGCAAGACAATTTCAATCCAGATATTTGCAGGACTGAAACATCTTAGTCCCGCTGGATCCAGGTATTTGCGGGATCCAGCAGGATGGACTTAGGTCCTCGTTTTTATGGTTTTGATTTTAACCCAAATTAAACAAGCTTTTTGATACATTTTAAATGGTTTATTAATACTTTTGAACAATAAATTGACATAAAATAAGATAAGACACAAATAATACTCTTTGTAGCAAAAAAACCCCCGACGTAACCCATAAAAGTGCTGATAATTTTCAAACGGCTCAACCGATTTTGATAAAACATAGCTAAGAACACTCTCGATCAACTCACCTTTCAAACAAAAAAACTTATCTAAAACAATCAATACTTAATGCGTTGCGTCATAATTACAAGTTGTAGCTGGCAAATTTAAAGTAATAAACAAGGGGCGCGGGAGGGGAATTCTCTCCCCCGCGCCCTTCATTGCCGCCGCGAACATTAGCGCGTTGCTAGGCGCTACCTAGAGGAGGAGGCCAGTCCAGTAACACGTATGATCCACGTTCCTCTGTAATCCCGCCAGTCCAGCGGGATCCCGCAAAATTTGCGACCGAGATTAGTCCCGCAAAATTAGGGTTGCTGTCAGTGAAATCTGTAAACTAGGACAAGGAGCATGAAACCCCGGATTTGCAAGCGTAAAACCCGGACAAGTCTGTCTATTCTTTTTTACATCACAAATTTAATGAAAAATAAGTGTTATTTGTTTATTATGTTTATTTATAAAGGAAAATAACATATCATAGAAAAATTAAACAAAGCATTTTTCTCTCATCGTTTGAGAAATAAAAACATATCTTATTTAAAAGTAAACCAAACATGCTTCCTCTTCGTTTTGTTAACAAAATTAAAACTTCATAAAATTAACCAAACATTACATTCTAGGCTTTTCTCATTTATGCCGCCGCACCGAATGGATTTTCATGGCTCCAAACTAGGACAAATCCGGGGAAGCCCGGACGAATGGCAACCCTACGCAAAATGTATGCGGGATCCCGGTATTCCCGATTGCATTGCATTCCCTACACGTGTTATACCATCTTTAAAAATTTCGAGTATGGAACCCCAAAAACTACATGAAAATCTGTTAGTGATTCTTACAAAAAATTAAGCTTATCTTATAAAATACGGATACGAGACGACAGACGTATTGTATAAGAATAGAAAAGATCACTAACACGCTATTTTTGTATGTAATATGCATAAGTATCGATTTCGGGAACAGCAGCAGCAGCTGCGTGGGAGTCACGTAAAGTCAATTTATTATTTACGTTTGTGACTTCGTGTCGAGATCTCACAATAGCAACGCGTGGAAGACCAAGATATAAATAAAACAAAATAAAAAGGGCAGAGAGCTGGTTCCGTGAACCCGTGGCCTCGTCCTTCGCTCCCCTTGCCCCTCACTAGACACGTGCGAGGTCGTCAAGCAGCTGATTGGGGCGCCCGCGCACCGCGCCTAACAACAAGCGAGCTAGAAAACGATAACCAAGGATAGTTATGAATGGTTGTGATGAGTTGTGAATGTGATGCAGGGTTGGATTTAGACCCTCGGAAAATTATTGTCTATGGGAATTAAAAATATACTACTTACTTGGCTAAAATTATACTGCTTTTCGTTTTTCGTTGATTTTGTTTTGAATTGAAATAAAAATAGCCTATTTGTTAGTGAAACTTTTAAAAAAATCACTAAAAATATTCATAATTTAATAAAATAGCCTATTTGTTATTGAATTTTTTAAAAAAATTACAAAAAATATTCATAACGCACAGAAATTCCCTATATTGTAGGGTAAATGTTAAAAAGCAAAACGTCTCAACCAATCAAACAAGTCGGTTGGCCGATAAAATTATGGTATTTTTACGTAGTATAGTTCCATTACGATACTACATACTACATGTCATGAAAATATGGTACAAATAGTATAATTATACTACGAAATCCAACCCTGATCTGATGTGAACGTACCTATATCCGAGCATGCACAACTATGACGTCATCCTTCATCTATTCATACTCACTCACCTTCTCAATTGATGATTACTTTGTTTCAGCGTTTTATAAAAGTTAAAGAAAAGCGACATAAATAGCAGTTATTACTTACAGGTCGCGGCATTAAATAATGCAAATCGGCTATCTTCGGATTTGTAGAGCGCTGTTTCTCTCACTGGACCGTTAGTACTTCGTGCGACAGAGATGACGCTACGATACGATGTGCATAATTTACTGCCGGGACCTGCAATTTGTTTTATTCTACCCGTTTACGATATTTACGTCTTTGCAACTTTAATAGGTATCTTTTTTGGATAGCTGCACTGAAAATTTCAAAAAATTCAAAGCAAATTTTACTCAAGCAAGTACTCTCAGATTTTATATTATAATTTATTTAGTAAAATAGTTTCGGCTAATCTTTAATTTAAAACAGAGAAAGGTTTATAAATTACCACTATATAAATAATTAGAAAGCTGTATGTGACAACTTTGTTCTATAGGAGCAAAATATAGAATCACAGAACATTTAAAATGTTCTGAGTATAGAATATTACAATGTTACTGTCATAAAGCAAAGCTTTTTTTAGATTTGCTAATTTCGTGGTGAACTAGGTTGTTCAAGAAATAATTAAGTGAAGTGAAAAGCAGTGGTGGGCAAACGAAGGGGTATAACAAAAGAAGCAAAAAAGAAAAAAGTCTTAAAAAAAAGGGCTGTATATAGACAGACGAATGCACATTGTGACACGAATTACACCATAGGGTTCTGTTTTCCGAATTTGGGTACGGAACCCTGAAAATTGTTAATTTTACCAGTCCCTTACTCACTCGCCCATTCTCTCTAGAATTTTGAAATTTGGCACGTTAAATATGTATAAGACTATCTAAAACAATCTAAAACTTGGAACATCTGGTCTTCATGCCCAACTCATGCCACGTTGGGGCGATGTATATATCTGATGCCTTATTGTCTAACTTCAACATCTATCGCTATTGCTTTCAAAAGTACGCGTGATTGGCTAGAAGTGATGAGTCACGTCATTTCTAGCCAATCACGTTACCTTTAAAGCAATAGCGATAGACGATTTCATGACTATCTCTTTACACAATCGCACCTCTGGATAAGTACTGTTTCACAATATCACTATAAACTCCAACCGGTTTCGTCTCACGGCAATATAAAGTTTTTTTTTTACCATCTGCCATGCAAACAATATTCATGTTAGTAATCAGAGAGCAATTAATAATATATGTATATATTTAATAGTTTTCTCGTCATTCCTTGATCATGCCGATGCCGTAAGGCGAAACCGGTTGGAGTTGATAATGGTGTCGATTCGGCGCAACACAACTTAACTAATTTGACAGGACTAACCTTATTTAGAGCGTCCTGTCTTTGTCTTTTCGATACAGAAAGAAAAAGACGGAGACGGAAGAAGTTAAATCATGTTACACCGAATTGACACCATTCTGAAACACCACCATTGTGTTTCACCAAGCACCGACAATCGCAGGTATTAATCATATATTTATTATTTTAATTTATTTTCAACTTACATCTACCATTACAGGGGTACCAATGCGATAGAATGCGATTACAAATCAACCTGTCTCAATAGTCTAAAATTAAATTTCAAGAAAGTTATTGATTATTTTGTATGTAAGAAGACAATAGAGGTATGTATAATCAACTTTAGTTTTGCGTTCCAACTATATCGAAATAAAAAATCAATTAATTACATTTTGTCAAAGCATTGAAATTTCTCCAAAAACATAAACATGAAAATTTGCCAAATTTAAAATGAACTTAAAAAAAATATTGATATGTGAAAATATATAATTTATAAATATATAGATAATGAAAATTATATAAATTATCATTTTTAATTATATAAATATATAATGAAAATAAATAATATCCCTATTGCCTACACTAAATCTGCAAAAAATTTGGGTGTCATTTGATTGTAATCTGACGTGGGCTGCGCATATTAATGAGGTCAGCAGGAAAGTCTTTGCCACATTTCATTCCCTTAAGCGTCTCCAGAAATTTCTCCCTTTTGAAACTAAAGTTACTCTCGCACAATCTCTACTTTTGCCGATCATCAACTACGCTGATGTCTGTTTTTTAGATGCCAGTCAGGAGCTGCTTGGTAAACTTGAACGTTTACAAAATCTGGGAATCAGGTTTATCTATGGACTAAGAAAATATGATCATGTATCTCAGTACCGTGAACAATTAAAATGGCTTCCCATTAAACAGCTTCAGTATGTTCATATCCTCTGTTGCCTTTTCAACATTTTAAAGAGTCCCACTTCTCCTCCATACCTCCGCGATCGTTATGAGTATATTTTCCTTAGAGACAAGCAAGTCAGGTCTCATACAGTCTCACTTTTAAAAACACCTTCTCATAACACCGGGGCGTATGGAAACTCTTTCACTGTTAAGTCCATCAAACTGTGGAACTCCCTTCCTCACACTATCAGGGATAGCCCCTCCATTGGTGTATTCAAAAGGAAAATAAAAGAGCACTATCTTCGACAACCTATCGTGTAGGTGTATGTATATATATAATTTATTGTGTATTTATTTACTGAATATGTATTGTTATATTTATTTATACTATGTAGGCATGTAAATTTTATGTAGTTTTTTATTATTTTTAACTAATTAGGTATCTACTATTAATTTAATCTTGTGTCTGTATAAATAATCGTGCACAATATGAATATCTTATTTATTTCAAATATCCTTATCACCCTTGGTTTGCTAGAAGAAATCTCATTATTGAGATAAGCACGCCATTGTACATAACTTTTATTATATAATTTAGAATTAAGTATTCAAAAAGAGTTAAGTTAAGTGTGCAAAAAGAATAAATATAAATATATATATAATTTGCCAATTTGTAGTAATGAAGACGATGGCCGCTAAAGATAAAAATGACGCCACTAGTCCATAAAAACTTACCCAAACCCCTTTCATCCATCATCCATCTATCAGCCTAGTTCGTCCAGTGCTGGACATAAGCCTTTCCAGGACTTTGCCACTCCCGGCGGTCATCCTGGAAGAATTGCCCATACTCACACACACTGGGCAGGCGAGTTGGTGACCGCGGTGCCAGAACCTTCGCACCAGTGACGCCGCTGCCGTCGCCAGTCTGTTGTATAAGGCCCGGCTATTAGGGATGGATATACCGTCATCCATCGGTCCGAGGCATGGTGGGCCTCCTGGTTTTTTACCTGTGAGCTGTCCTCTTACTCTCCCCCGAATTACTTCGAGGGGGTCTCCAAGTAAGAGTACTCCTCCAAGTACCACCACAGTCGAGCCCGGCATCAGCTCTACCACCTTGTTAATCCCTTTAACGAAATATAAGATACGTTTGATTCGGACAATTTCATATATTTGCGCATTAACATTAATTAATTACGGACTGTAAAAGGAAATATGAGACGTTGACAAAGATATATTTTTATTTATCTTTTTCATTACCGTAAATTTCTGCTGTCTTGTATTTTCTTATCCCTTAACTAAAGTAGATATAAGTAATTTGTATAGTATAGGTTTTAGTATGTAACAGGTATGTTAAAAAAAAGGAAATATGCTAAAAAAGGACATGATCTTGCTTAGTATCTTGCCCTTCTTCCTAGCAAGACTAATCGAATGGGCGGAGGTAGGCATGTATTTATATATGTAACCTATTAGCACAGTTAAACTGTGCTATTTGTATGTAGTATATTGGGTGGGATTTGTTCGGCGTCCTGGATTTTTGCTGGGGGCTCAGTTGGTGATCGGGAGCGGTGTTTAATGACCCGTTTGGTGAAATTTGAAAAGGTTTTTTTGTTTTGCTCCTATACTGCCCATAATAGGATTTGTATTTGAACTAGTCCAGTGTAAATGGGAGCAGATTTTTTTTTACGAATAAACTTATCATTGGTCCTTGTTCCTGGTCGCTGGCCGGGTCTCCGGTATGGGTTCGGGCGGTTGATTAGATTTTAACTTGTATAATTATAGATTGTACTTATCATTTGAATCGTATATAATGCTGTATTGCTGTATAACTTTATATTTCTACAATATATTGCTGTATAAATTAAATAAACCTTTAATTTAGTTTATGTAGATACGTGTATTATCTTATTAAATATATTTTTACAAGATTAAATTTGACTCGTAAAAAATGTATTATGTGTAAGTACCTACTTTACAAAATAACCTATTTGAATTTGAAATTTAAATTTAACTTCTTTAGAAAACAAAAACACTCGAACTATAGAAATCGGTTTAATTAATACTATATGTTTTCAACAATCTATAAAATATCTTACTTCGTACTTAAATAAAATATTGTAAATCACAATCATATTTTATAATAATTTTTCAGACACTTTGACTTATGTCAAATAGAGCATGGACTAGCATACTCAAAACTGTTTGTGTATCATTATCTTAAATACGAGTATTTGTCATTAATTCCATTAAAAAAAATATAACATGTAGATGAATTTGGAATTTGGACATCATTATTTATTTTTTAGTATACAGGAAAAGTAATTTTTTTTATTTGTGATTTCTAAAATTAAAAGGACAATGTATTTTCATATCTCACGATTATGATATAGATTGATGCATGTGTAAGAGGCGAAAGATTTGTGTCAGGATCGTAGCAGATGGAAAATGTAGTCTCTGCCTGCCTCTGTTCACGCTACAGCGTGACGCGTGATTCGCGCGCGCATGCGCGGACGACCACCCCCCCCCCCGCCGCGCGCCGGTCGAGGCGCGCGCGGGCGCTGGTCTCACTCTGTTTTCGCCGCAACCGTCGACCGAACAATACGTGTGTGCACACATTCGCGACGCCACAACCAATCTCGCGTATCTACCGTATCTTGTGATCATATCAGTGCTGTGTATTACTCCAAGACATTCTGCACATCCCTGTCCAAGATCAGCCCTGTCATCATCAGCCCGACAAGGAGTACACCACGCGGCACATTGTCAGCGCATTCGTCGGCTCGCCATCAACATTCCAACCAGGTCAGTGCACCCACATTGTTTTCCACAATTCTCCCGTGTCAAATCCCATCAGCCCTGCATTCCTGTAGCCAACGGCTACATTTTGGCCCTTCGAACCGTTACTGAACCAGCCCCCGTCGATTTATTACAGTCCATTTTCAATCAAGAAAAATTTTGGTCCGTCGAGCGGAAAATTTTTGGTTTATATCACCCCCCGCCTCCCCCCCGCCGGCCCTTAACTTTGTTTGAATCAGCCCCCGTCGATTTACTACAGTCCATTTTCACCCGGTTACATATTTTGCCCCCTTTCCCGGCAAAAAATATTTTGTGGTCTCGAATACCTATTGCGGGTAGGTAATTAGAACCGCCGCCGCCTAGAACATTCCATTTATCGGTATAGAACCGGCCCATCCATTCAGCCCAATTGTTTATTACAGTCCACTATATTTCTTTATTAAAACCCCTCGACCCGACCCGACCCAATTTACCTATTTCTACCCACTTTTTGCCCGCGGAGAGGTGTACATCTGCCCATTGTCAAAGATAGTTTTCGTAGGTATCTTGCGAGATATTTTTTGGTGCGAGTATAAATTTGCTTTATTTCGTGCACTTATATACGTCACATATATACGTAAGTTACGTGTGTTGAGTACATAAGTACACACGTTATTACGGTTACGTATTATTACGTTAATTAAAGCTTGATTAGCATCATTGGATTGTTCGCTCATTTAGATCCGATTTCGGCTAGGTAAATACATTCTTTGTTTGTTTACGCTCTCAAAGCAGTAGGTAGGTATTTTATTCCATAAATATAATTTTTGACGACGAACCAACGCGTATTGTCGGCACATGATTTCAAGGCAAATAACATAAAAGTGAAAAGTGCATACATAGCTGTTTGTATTTTTACAAGTGTTGTTTAAATTAGTGAACAAGTTCAGCCCTTTCCGATATTTTATGTTACGGTAATCTTGTGTTACAGTAATATATTGCCGGACCGTTTATTTGTGTTATTGTCTGTTTTTTTTACCCGGGTATATATATATAGCACAAATATAGTAAACAATTTGTTTTTTCAACTCATCTCTGCTCTTGTTGTTCGTGGTACACATATAGGATGTTCCAAGTTGGTGTATCAGCTCATATACAGGTTGTTTAAAAAAAAAAAATTTTTTTTTTTTTCTCTTTCTCTGTCGTGTTTATTTCCGTGTTCCGTTTGAACATAGTCATTGTTACTTCATCCGCGCAAGTATCTCAGCTCTATTCATCTATCTCATCAATTATTTTAGTTGTACGTTTGCTCTTATAGTGCAGCTCAAACTCGTTGCGTATTTTATCTTAGTAATCAACCACCTAGTTTAACAAGATTAAGATGCCTTCGAAATCACAAGCCGCGATGTTTCGTGAGGCCGTAAAGGCGATAGTTCTGTTAAAGGAGATCGGTGAGGCGGTCGAGGCAGGCGACAGAAAAACTTATTCTGTGGCGGACTTCACCGCTCGTTACGCAAACATACAAAGCGTTAAAACTAAGTTAGAGGACGTATATTATGAGATCCTTGACGATGAGGATTTGTCCGACGAAACTGAGGCAACCTACACAAAAAAATTTCAGTCGGCACTTAGCAACTATGATGCTATCCTAGTGGCATTTGAAAAATTAAATGAAAAATCAGCTCTTCCGGACAAGACGCAACCCCTCAGCTCAGGTACACCCGTTGGTGTTTTACCAAAAATACCCATACCGGAGTTTCGTTCGAACGTTGAAGAATGGCCCTCATTAATTGCCGTTTTTAGGAGCCTCGTCAGTGAGATGGCTACAGTCTCGGATGCTGTCAAACTGCATTATTTGTTAGGCGCCCTAAAGGGTGAGGCACATGATATGGTGAAACACCTCTACCCTACCAACGAGAATTATCCCATAGCCATGGAAATTCTCACCAAGCGTTACGACAATCGTCGCGTACTCATTGACCGATTTGTGGACATTATAATGAACCTTCCGCACATCCACATGCGCTCGGATATCCGCACATCGTTCTTAATTCCGCTTATCTCAGCGCAAAGCGCTCTCCGCAATCTGGATCTGCCCATGAAGGATTCTGACTATGTTTTCGTGTCCATGGTGGTGCGAAAACTACAAGGCGAGCTCCGCACTCTTTTTGAGCGGAAGTACGGATCTCGTGCAACTCTGCCCACGCTCAAGAACCTCATTGAGTTTTTGGAAGAGCACGCACGCTGCAAGGAGAATGAGTCATCGTTCCTTGCGTCACAGGAGGCTCCTTCTTCATCACGGCTCGGCCCGTCAGAAAGGCTCGCTCAGCTCAATAAGCTGCTTCAGCCCACTCGAGGTACTCCACGTCAGCCCTACCAGGCTCATCAAGAGTTCCGCCCCATAGCTCCTCGGCAGGACAATCGCTCCCCCCGTCCTATTCGTCAACCATTTATGGCATTTGAGACAGCGCCAGTTTACTCGGCCCGATCATCCCCATCACCCACTCGCCGACAGAATTATTCGGCTCAACCTTCTTCCCCTATTGGTGGTATGCCATGCCCATACTGCAGGAATAGGGGACACAAACTCATTGCATGCCCAGGATTTAATAACCAACCGGTTCAAGGTCGGTGGGACTTTGTGAACTCACGCAACTGGTGCCGACGCTGTTTGGGTCCTCATTATGAGAACGAGTGCAGGTCTATACGTGCATGCAAGGAGTGTGGGCGGTCTGACCACCACACTTCACTGCATCGCCATGGGGCCATGTCTCCGACACGATCATCTGCTCATTTGCTGCCTCCGTCTCTACGTGAGCAGCCCAGACAGCGCTCAGCGCATGAGCCTCAATACCATTCGGCACATGCTACACAGGCATATACGTCCCATCCCAACTCGCCCACTCAATCGCGATCGCCAAGTAGGTCTCGGGTAGGTAGTCAACAGTGACTACCTACAATAACAGAGCACTATGAAGGCGAGGACGACCAGCACTCAGCACACTCATCACACACACACTCATCACATACACACTCAGCTCATTGTCACTCAATGACTTCAACTCCAACAGAAAATTACTGTAACTCCGCACAACGTGTAGTGAACGTCACCAACACGCCAATTTTGTTGCCAACCGTCTCACTTAAAATAGCAGACGTAAATGGTCAATTTCACTCAGCACGAGCCTTGTTAGACTGTGGAAGTATGCTGACTCTTTGTTCTCAGCGCATGGCCACAATTTTAAATTTACCATTAAAACATACATCTCTAAAAATCGCAGGAGTTGGAAATCAGCACACACAAGACTCAAAGGCATCAATCACAATTGTATGCCGACCTACTCACCGTGACACACCTATGATCACGGCCACAGCCCATATATTGAAGAACGTAACTGGGTACCTACCGTTGGAAAAGGTTCCAGATCTCGCTCAGTTATCAGGTCACCCACCGATTCCTCTTGCTGATCGAGAATATCACACACCAGCTCCGGTTGATCTAATACTAGGATCTGACGTTCTTGGTCAAGTGTTAGACGGAACCAAGGTTTCGCTCGGCCCTGGCAAGCCTATAGCCTTCGGCACGATATTTGATTTTACATTGATTGGACCTTTCAAAAGTTTACATACTTCACCCACGAATCAGGTCAACTCAGTTCACATTGTCGGCTCTCACACGGACTCAGAGCATTCCACTCATGACATTCACAAAAGTCTTGAGAGGTTTTGGGAATCCGAGGAACCCCAAACCTACAAGCATACCAGCCCATTAGAGGATCAGTGTGAGGACATTTTCCGCACCACAACTACTCGTGAACCATCAGGTCAATATGTGGTTACACTGCCCTTTCTGCACAACGCGCCGACATTAGGTTCCACTCACGCTATTGCGCTACGCAGGTTTCTCAATTTGGAGAAGAAGCTGCTAGCGAACCCGCCCTTCCGCTCGAAATACGTAGAGTTTATGTCAGATTACATAAAATTGGGACATATGTCGCCGTGTCACCCCAATAACTTTGCTCATAAATCCCATTTCTATATCCCACATCATGGCATATTCAAGCCAGGGTCAGAAAAGTTACGCTGCGTGTTTGACGGAAGTTGTAAAAGCTCAAACGGCGTCAATTTAAATGATTGTCTCCATACAGGTCCAGCTCTTCAACAAGATATTGTTGACATTATCATGTCCTTCAGGATCCACTCACAAGTTTTCAGCACAGACATCCGAATGATGTTCAGAAATATACTCATTCACCCAGAGCAAAGACCTTTTCAACTCATTCTCTGGCGGTCTTCACCCGACCAGCCCCTGCTCACGTATGCCCTTAATACCGTCACATATGGATTAAGGTCCAGCCCATACCATGCCATCCGCACTTTACTCCAATTGGCTGATGACGAAGGTCATCGTTACCCCCACGCTGCTCAGATCCTCCGCAAATCAATATTTGTGGACGACATTCTCTCAGGTGCAGATTCTGTGGAATCCGCTCAGTCGCTCCAAAGCGACCTGATCGAGTTACTCGCCCTAGGTGGCTTCCAGCTCAGTAAATGGACCTCCAACTCGCCTCAGCTCCTTGAACGGTTCCCAGATGACCAGTGCGACATGCCCAAGGACTTTGACTTCAGTCCCGACTCTAATTCCATTAAGGTTCTGGGAATACAGTGGATTCCTCAAACTGATGAGTTCACTTATCGCATTTCTCTGCCCACTCATGCTCAAGTCACAAAGCGCTCCATTCTCAGTACAGTAGCGTCTCTCTATGACCCCAATGGCTGGGTTACTCCAGTCATCTTCCGCGCAAAGATTCTTCTGCAGAAGCTTTGGCTTCTGAAAATAGGATGGGATGAGCCTATCTCTGAAGAAGTCCACACAGAGTGGCAACACATCTCAGAGGATCTTCCTCAGCTCTCAAACCTCCGTTTACCTCGGCACATTTGTAAGTATAAGCCCACGTCTACTTACTCACTTCACGGGTTCGAGGACGCATCAGAGGCTGGCTTTGGTGCCGTTATCTACCTTCATGAGCGCAATACCACTGGACATGTCAATGTACACCTAATCATTGGCAAGTCCAAGGTCGCACCCATAAAGACTCGTCTCTCAATCCCGAAATTGGAGTTGTCAGCCGCGACTCTTTTATCTCAGCTCATGACTCGAGTGTCAGCCCAACTGTCAGCTCATATAGCCATTCAAACACACACATGCTGGTCAGATAGCACAATAGTGTTGGCATGGCTCAATACCCCACCTCACCGATTACAGACTTTCGAGGCCAATCGAGTGGCTAAGATCACAGCTACTTCAACTAGCCATACGTGGAGGCATGTGCCCACGAACCTCAACCCTGCTGACTGTGCAAGCAGAGGCATGTCTGCCCAGTCTCTCTCACTTCATGACCTTTGGTGGTCACCCAGTTGGCTCAAAGAACCTACCTGCACTTGGCCCAAGATGCCACCCGCTCTAGGCCATCATGCTCTCCCAGGCCTTAAGCCCAAAAAGGTACCAGCACACATAGCAGTCCCAGATATCGATCTGGACTTGCTCACTCGCTACAGCTCACTTGACAAGCTCGTCGGAGTGACGGCTTGTATTAAAAGGTTCATATTCAATTGTCGGCACAGCCCAGATGCACGGCGCTCTGGTCCGTTGACAGCTAGTGAACGCAGGGACGCTCTGTTGCACTGGGTCCGCTCTGTTCAGCACAATGAGTTTGCTGAAGACATTAATCGTATCCAGACTGATAAGGTTTGTCCCGTTCGGCTCCAGCGTCTCTCGCCCTTCATAAAGGACGGCCTCTTGAGAGTCGGTGGTCGTCTCTCTCACGCGTCAATTAGGTATGACGCTCAACACCCACTCATTCTACCCAGCTCAAGTCCGCTCGTAGATCTCATTATAGATCACTATCACACAATACACTGCCACCCTGGAGCTGACACATTACACGCCATATTACGCCAGCAGTACTGGATTCTGTCCGCTCGTCGTATTATTAGACACCGCGTGTTTAAATGTATTAGATGTTTCCGGTGCCGCGCTCAGCCTAAGGCTCCGCTCATGGCTGATCTCCCAGTAGACAGAGTTACTCCTCAGCCAGTTTTTAGTCACGTCACGACGGACTTTGCTGGCCACTTCTTCGTTAAATCCAGCACGTTGCGGAACGCGAAACTCATAAAAGCGTACTTTTGTATTTTCGTTTGCCTCGCAACAAAGGCGGTTCATTTGGAACCAGTCTCTGCACTCTCAACGGAAGCGTTCTTTGCGGCATTGCAACGTTTTATCTCACGTCGCGGTACTCCGGTTCTCATTCGCTCAGACTGCGGCACAAACTATGTAGGTGCTAGGAATCAACTCATTGAAGTTCAGAACTTCCTCAGGTCAAACAATGATGCAATCACTCACAAGCTCGCGAATCAGCACATAACTTGGTTACTGAACCCGCCTAAAGGGCCTTGGTTCGGCGCTCTGCACGAAATAAACGTAAAATCCACCAAGCAACTACTTTATCGCGTGATAGGTGAACAGCACCTCACTTTTGAAGAATTCTCTACTCTTTTGGCTCGAATTGAGGCTGTACTCAACTCAAGACCCCTCTGCCCAATTTCATCCGACCCTACGGACTTTGAACCTCTCACGGCCGGACATTTCATTATTGGTCGTCCACTCACCGCTCTACCTGAGCAGTCTTTTGACGACAGACCCATATCTGCTCTTAAACGGTTTCAACTCATTCAAGCGCTCTCTCAGCGCTTTTGGACTCTCTGGTCCAGATCCTACCTCCATACCCTGCAAACCCGCTCCAAATGGCTCTCCCCTTCTTCCCCTCCTCAAGTGGGTGAACTGGTCCTCATCAAAGAGGATGACCTGCCTCCGCTCCAATGGAAGTTGGGGAGAATTCTCCGCACGATACCTGGCAAGGATGGAGTGATCTGAGTTGTGGATCTGGACACAGCTCATGGAAATCTGCGACGACTTGTGTTCAAGATAGCCAGGCTGCCGTTGGATTCAGCTCAAGAGGAGTCGCAGCCCCGGCCCCCCAGGATGTTCACGCTACAGCGTGACGCGTGATTCGCGCGCGCATGCGCGGACGACCACCCCCCCCCCGCCGCGCGCCGGTCGAGGCGCGCGCGGGCGCTGGTCTCACTCTGTTTTCGCCGCAACCGTCGACCGAACAATACGTGTGTGCACACATTCGTGACGCCACAACCAATCTCGCGTATCTACCGTATCTTGTGATCATATCAGTGCTGTGTATTACTCCAAGACATTCTGCACATCCCTGTCCAAGATCAGCCCTGTCATCATCAGCCCGACAAGGAGTACACCACGCGGCACATTGTCAGCGCATTCGTCGGCTCGCCATCAACATTCCAACCAGGTCAGTGCACCCACATTGTTTTCCACAATTCTCCCGTGTCAAATCCCATCAGCCCTGCATTCCTGTAGCCAACGGCTACAGCCTCTCTGAAATAAAAAAGAGAGTAAAAACAAAAAAAAGAGTGTTAAAAACAATCTAGACTTGATTGAACGGTACAATCACAGGAGGCGTTTGGTATAAACAAACGGAATTTTATTTTTGTCACTGTCACTCCAAGCGAAAAATCGCGCAGTGCGAGAGGAGCAGATTCAGGGCAAAAGGGAAAAAAGTTGGTTTTATATTTTTATAAAAAAAACTAAAATATCTAGCAAAATTTCAAATATCAAATCTTTAGATGTTGTTGAAACACACCTGATAAAATATGTTTGAGTTCTATATATGGTTCCTGTTCGTCAAACGATGAGAAAAAGTGTGTTTGAAGACCTCATTTCAACAATTATTTCTATCGAGGAAAATTTATCCAAACATGTTTTCCAATTTTAAAACCCTAGATTATATAGTCAAAATGCATATACCAGAAATGTATTAAAATTTTCCGTGTATTTCATGAAATACACAGAAAAGAAACACCCGTATTTTTTTCGCATATCGCCTTAATTAGTTATCATTCTCTTACTGGAAACAAGATCAGGGTCTACAAATTGAATAACAAATAACAAATAACAAATAACAAATTAAAGTGTATTTTCGTGTGTCTCGGGGTGACGTGCGTCTGTCTTTTTGTCACTTAGAGTAACTCGGTACATTGTTCTAGGAGGACAAAGGGCAAGGTTATAAAACTTGCACACTTACGTTCAAGTTTCTTTGTTACTTGTCCTATTAGAGCCTTAATTGCTGCTATTATATCATTAACAGGTTACGGTATGGAATATAAGAGTAGTCTACTTTAAAAACACTAGCGCCCTCTATGTGCTATTGGCTCATTATTTAATGAGTATATACCTATTATATTATTATTAGAGATTTGTGGACTATGACTTTGGTCGACTAGTCGGTTGAAAAAAGGCCGACTCGACTAGTCGACTAAGCCGATCATTGGTTTCGGTGTTATATAAAATATATAAAATTATTATGCTGATATATAAAAATAATTCGGGTATATAAAAAATATGTGACGTAATAAGGTCTTAATTCAGTGAGGTAGAAACTTGTGTTTAGATTATTTTATAAATTAAATTTATAGTCTTCTTAATTTAAGTCCAATTATTTACCAAAGATAGTGTTCCTATTCCTAGATTATTTCACAAACTGTAAGGCTGATTCTAACTAAAACAAAAATTAATAACAATAAAGATTACGATTTCATTTCGTATATATTATATATCATAATCGCGGCCTAGTCGCCGACTACAAATATGGCTGGATAGTCGGCTATCCCGACTAGTCGGCAACTAGTCGGTACATCCCTAATTATTATTAACAGGTTACGGTATGGAATATAAGAGTAGTCTACATTAAAAACACTAGCGTCCTCTAGGCGCCATTGGCTCATTTTTTAATGAGTATACCTATTATATATTTATCATTGAGGTATGGTAAAGCAATTCAGTAAATTATCAAGTTGTAGGAAGATCTGAATAGTTTAGTAGTATACTTAAAACTCAAGGACGAATAGTTCAGTAAGATACGCCTCTGTCAGTGGTAGAGCAATCTTACTATTCTTCTGCCCAGCCCCCCTATTCTGTATCTTTAGTTGCCAACTAAAGATACAGAATACACGAGGTGCGTATCATCAAAAACATAGCTAAAAACTGAAATTTCAAAATTGCCTTTAGTGGGTATTGAACTATTAACAATCTGTGTCGTCACTTCAAGTGCGAAAATATTCTTAGGACATCGGAATTCGATAGTATATCTATGTTTTTGATGATAGACACCCAGTCCAGAAGGCAACTAGAGATACACAATAGGCCCGCTGGTCGAGCTAAGTTTGCACCTCGCTAGAGTGCAAATACTGCAAATGTAGGAGTTTAGGAGAACTCCACAATACCATCAAACTGCAAAAAGATGCAAATTTTACTCAACTGGGTGGTAGATGCTGCCTTCAGCATACTGTAGCACTTATTTCTATACTTACTATATTTTCAATTAACCGCGTTTGTCTTTCTTCAAGAAACTCGTTTATTACGATCAGCAGATTAGGCGATTTCTTGTAAGGATGCCTGTCCATTTACACTCGGTATTTTTTCACATTATTTTCATATTGTAACGCTAATATACCATTCGTTTTTATCAGTGGCGTGCACAGAACTTTTTTCCGGAAAAGCAATTAGAAGGTCAAGTACGGCAATAAAAAAAATATGAAATTTTTTTAATAACACTTTGAAAAAAAAAAGTTTGTATGACGCTAGGGTAGGCACTGCCTTTCCTAGAGTGAAATTTTTCATACAAACTTTTTTTTTTCAATGTGTTATTTAAATTTTTTCATATTTTTTTATTGTCGTATTTTTATGGATCAGTCTAGTACAGACTGACATAATAACAAGGAACTGATCCAGTTGAATTTATAAACTATATGCTTTACAGCTGGAACCAGGTGCCAGCAAAGAGGTGCTAGGCGTAGCAGTCGGTGCCAACCCGCTGGGCCAGCTCATCTGTTCACCGCTGCTGGGGCTGTGGGCCAACCGTGCCGCCTCCCCCCGCGCGCCTCTGCTGGCCACGCTGGTGTTGTTCGTGCTGGCCTCTGTGCTGTACGCTGAGCTGCATCTCACACGGCCGTACGCCAAGTACTTCATGCTGACTGCGAGGTTTCTTGTTGGTGTTAGTTCTGGTAAGGATTGCCTGAGCTCTAATGGTATCTCTTCTTAATATGTATGTCGATCTGCTTTCTAATGACGTCAGCATGACATGCTACGTATTGGCAGTTCTTACTTTGGCGTCTTAGCTGCTTAAAAATAAGGTCGTGTTGCAGGCGTCTGTAATATGTTCGCTTATAATATAAGTTTAAGAGTATGACATAGCCAAAACAAAAACCAGTTCCGGGCGTGGCTTATTCTATTTTACGATAGCGCGCGGGGGGAAATTCGTCCCGGTCTCTAAGCTCGCGTCACCATAGCAAAAATACGAATAGAGTGGACGAGGCAGGGTCAAAAGTAATACGTATTTTATTTTATCTAATTTATTAGTGTATTTCGATCATCGTCACACGGCATTGATCCTACTTGCTATCACGTCGGGACGTAAATTTATTATGGTCGGCTAAAAGTGGTTTTTTGAGTGTTTGATTTATCAGTTGACCCTCGGAACATTTCAGACACTCCTTTAGAGATACATAATAATATTGTGACGGTTAATTGTCACAATTACCCATTCTTTAAATATTTTTCGCCCGTTGAGCTGGTTTTACACTTGCGGGAAAATAAATTGGACCAAAAATTTCTTTACAAAAAATTTTTACTAAAGTTGTTATTACAAAAAGTGGAAACTAACAAATATTCTCAGAAGGAATGCACCACGTCACTATCTATCTCACTGTAGCCTATATCAATTATGCCTCTCTCATTCAACCACGTTTAACTGCGTTACTATCTCATTCCAACTAATTTTAAATAGCGTCACTATTTATCTCACTCTAACGCGTGTTAAATGGCATTTCTAATGAACGTCAAATATTTTTACTGCCTGCCACTCTTTCATTACAAATTCTAATTATTTAAAAAAATACGCAGCTCCTTTGGTAGTAAAATAGCAATAACTTTTTTTTCAAAAGTAATACACAGAAATTGCCAGATCATTTGAAAAACAATATTTGATGAGCCGTTATTTAAGACAATTTGCAAAACTAACATAGGACATTTTTTTTCAGGGTGTGGTATCGAACTAACCTAATTACAAAAAATTGCTCATAAATTGGGTTTTTATTTTTCTTCCTGATAAACATTTCAAGGTTTATTTTTGACGTTATCAATAGCATGACTATTCAGAGTTGCGCAACAAAAATTTTATTCTTAGAATTTAGAACTGGTTAGCTTTGACTCTCAAAAATCTATTCGAATTTATAAAAGTACCATCAACTCGAAGACTATCTACTTTTTGCTGAGATCATAATTTGATATTCTGGTCAGTCATGAGCTGGCCTACCAGCCTTCCAAGGGAAAGCGTTGACTTTTGGGACACCTGTTTACCCTTGGGATAAATCGCCAAGTGTTTAAAATATAGAAATTTATTTGTATCATAGTTTGAAATGTTCAGGTCCCTTTACGCAAAATGAAAAAACAAAACTCTTTTAGGATTAATTTGTTGTCCCTATGTTTGTCTGTTTTTCCGTTTGTCTAGGCAATTTTTCTGGGTAAAATCAATAAATGCTAATATTTACAGCCCTGTAAAATATACATATTATAACGTTTTTATGGCCTTTTGTTTAACTTTTTCATACAAATTTTCTCCTTATGAAAATATAGAGATCAACACTTCACATAATATTTTCATTTGAAAGAAAGCACAGAAAGGAACTGTAGAACAAATAATGTAAAAAATATAAAACCATATCTTTCTATTCTAAAGGGATTAATAATTTACTGTTTGTTCAATGTGGCGATAGCTTTGTTTATTTTTTTTTCTTTGTTACAAAGATAACAAATATTTTCATACAAGGTTTTCCTTAAGGGCTATTTCTCCGAATTTGTAACAAAATATTAAGAAATAATTATAACGGTAAAGTACAACTTTTAGCTAAGACAATTTATTGTTAAAAGTTTGCTAAATGCATAAACATATTTTAATGATATTATGGTATCTTCAAAATAATTGGGTTTTCCATAAGCGTGATATCAGATTATTTTAGAAATTTACGGCTGGTATCACGACGACGGATAAGCCAATTATTTTATTACTATTGTAATATAATTAAAAATATGTTAATGCATACAGCAGACTTTTAACTATAAGTTTTCTTAACTAAAAGTTGTATTTTTACTTATTGAAATTGTATTTCTCATCAAGAAGTGCAAGATGACAAGATATTCAAAATAAGTTAATTGAATTTGTGAAATGGATTCAGGTCAAAACAGTTTTCCATGAAACGGTAATTGTTTATACTTAGCAAAGTGTGTAAACTTAGTCATCTTAACATGAACGACGCCTGTATTTCTCTCTTTTTTATTTCCAGTATAGATAAAAATATTAATGTTTTGCATTACAACAAAACATGTATTATGTGATGAATAAAACACACAGCGTTTTAGGTGAAGAATGCAGTTTGTGTAAAGCCTTATGCGAACCAAAAATATGTGAAAACATACCTGCAACTTAGAGATTTACCGTCTTTATCGGCACCAGCGGGCGCTTCTACTCTGTGGAAGCGCGATGACATCTGTCAGTTCTCATAGTGACTTCACCAGCAAGAACCTTGTTGCAACGCTGTGTGTTTTATTCATCACATAATACATGTTTTGTTGTAATGCAAAACATTAATATTATGTTCTTTCTAAAACACACAGCGTTTTAGGTGAAGACGTGTTTGATATCTGCTGGTGACTAATGCAAACGCTATGTGAATTATCTATAAAAATACAAATATAACAAAAATAATTGTATTAAGTAATATAAGTAAATGAGATAACTGTTCTATAAGTACTCAAATATATGCTCTCTTATTATTATACTGAGAGATAAGCAACTTGTATCTTTGTTCAAAGATCAAAATTATTTCAAACAGTTTCATTTTTTGAATGAAATAAATAAAATAGCCTCTCTAGCTCAAAGTTGCACAATGAAATAGAACTCAAATTGTAAGTAACTAAATCTTTCCTAAACAAACACCGTTGTTTAGACATCAGAAAAATTTGAACAAAGTAGATCTGTACTGTGTATCTAATAACTGTTGTTGTTGATATATGAATAGGTTGGTAATGCAATTTTCTGAAAGCTTTGAGCACTTCCCGTTTCTTCTGGACAAAATATCTTCAACAGGTCTATCTTTCAACCATCCAAATACTTTCTGCTGACAGCTTCTATAAAAATAAAAATACGTAAAATAAATTCCCAGGCGGTCACCCATCCAAGTACTGACCACGCCCGACGTTGCTTAACTTCGGTGATCGGACGAGAACCGGTGTTTTCAACGTGGTATGGATGTTGGCTGAACGTCACAGTAATAAGGAGACCAATCAAATCATTATTCTCTGCTTTTCTGTTCTCCTGTGAAGTAATAAGGAATCCAACAAGTCTTATCGGAAAAATTAACTGATTAGGATGCTGATATAATCGCCACCCAATCTGACTTTATCGTCTTTAATCTCCTCTCCTAATGCTACAGTTTGAAGTGTGTAGCAGTGCCAAATCATGTATTTTGCAAGCTAAATCTAATTAAAAAATAATAATAATACTAACGGCTGTCTCTTTGTATAAGTCAAAAAGAGCGTCCATTTCAGGTGTTGGTGTCAATTATTCATAACCGCCTTTGTATCCCACACAGGTAGGTGGTTTGGTAGCCACTGCAGGTTTATATTAATAATGAATTATTGTTTTATTTTAGGCACTAAGGTCTATAAGAACAAAAATATAAGTAAGTACACCTAGTCAACCTATCTTTCAAATACATCTTGCTAAGAATTTGGCTTGTGGCTTTGTTGGCTTTGTGGTTTACACCCTCTTTCTCACAACCTGTCAGACACTCTTTTATAAATGGATTATATGTGGTTAAAGTTGACTGTTTGCAACTTCTCTTTTCCTCTGCAGTCCAATGTTCTACTTGATCGGACCAACCCCCAAATCTCCCTGTTAATAGCGACAGGTTGTTGACTTGTGGAGGTTTCCCTGCAGTTCTATTGTTACGGACCTTTCGCATGTTCTCTGACTGCTTGTCCACTTGTGGAGAAGTTTACCCGTTGTCTGATCGATAAGGACCTTCCGCAGGTTCTTATTGGCCAGGATGGTTCTAGAGCTCTCATTTGTAGGTCCGGTGGCCAAAAACCTTGGCCCCAGTCTGGATCTATCAGAATGTAGATTCCCTACACTAAATTCATGTGTAGTAGAATTCTTGGGATAAGGTTGGGAGACATAAATTATCCAACCTTGGTGGTAGTCTCAGTATTGATGCAGTAAATGACAGACCATTAGATTCTAGAACTGCATACTTGGGCACAACTCAGCGAAGAGTTTGACCTATTGTTGATACCCAACCCCTGAAATATTGGCTACCTTACTGTGGGCAAGAGGTGCCATCTGGGAAGTGTCGACATTGTGGTCTGCCAATCCTTGAACCTCCCCAAGAGGTATCATGCTGACAGAGATCCGCTCAGCTGTTCAGCCATGTTCTGTAACTTTGTGGGAAAATTTAATATGACATGTGGTCTGCCAGGCCTTAAAGCATGCTGACAGAGATCCGCTCAGCTGTTCAGTCATGTTCTGTAACTTTGTGGGAAAATTTAATATGACATGTGGTCTGCCAGGCCTTGAAGCATGCTGACAGAGATCCGCTCAGCTGTTCAGTCATGTTCTGTAACTTTGTGGGAAAATTTAATATGACATGTGGTCTGCCAGGCCTTGAAGCATGCTGACAGAGATCCGCTCAGCTGTTCAGTCATGTTCTGTAACTTTGTGGGAAAATTTAATATGACAGGTGGTCTGCCTGGCCTTGAACCTCTCCGAGAGGCAGCATCATGCCTACGTAACTCCGCTCAGCTATTCGGTCATGTTCAACAACTTGGTGGCCACATTTAACAAGGGCAGGGAGTGAGTTCCTTCCTCATCTCTGATATGGTACGCCACCAGTGACCGATTGACAGTCTGTAAGGGGATTGCCACCTACAAGGCAAACATCTCTTTGATATTCTAGAGCCATCTCTTTTGTTCCCTTGTGGTACGCCACTCCTTGTACATAACCCTGATAGTAAAGACCAAATCATATGATCCCCTCCACTTGCATCCGCTGCGTGTGTTGTCAGGAAGTCTGTGACCTTTCCCTATGCAAAGGTGGTAAATTATAGTTTGGAGCTTGTAATCTGCAGTAGTGCAATCTTCCCCTTTTGAATTAGAAAATTTTAAAAATTTAAAAGAACCGGTAAACCTTGTTCTTAAGTAGGTTTCCCAAACTAGACATAAATATTCTAGCCTGTGATTTGATATCAGGATTGCCTTTCAGTAATTTATATGCCAGCCTAAGTTCTCAAGATGGTTATGGTCTCCGCAACCAAGCCTGATAAACCATGACAAAATTGTCCATGTACAATGTACACCTTGCAAAGGATGCCTAGAGAATAAAGGATATCTGCAATCCATTTGTTATGTTGCAAAGGATGGTTCGAGAACATAAACTGACAGGCAGGGCAGTTAGATCTAAAATAGATCTTACTTCCCCTTCTGTTTTCTATACTAAAAATATATTTTAGACTGTGATGCTGTTTGATCCCAAGTGATCCATTACAGCATCACAATAACAAATTTTACAGAAATGTAGCTTATAGCTAGTGTAAATTAAAATGTGGGTTAAACCTATCAGATTTACTTTTATAATTGTAGGAATAATTATTATTGTAAGTTCCCTGTAACCTCTTAACACCTATCTTTTGTGTAAGAAATAGGCTTTTAAAGATGTAATAAAATAGATTTATTTATGCAGTATAGGTCTAAATTACAGTAAATACACTTCTATATACACACATACATATTATATGCATAACTGTGTATGCTGAGCCATACTCTTGCCCCCTCCCCCCTGTCTGGAAAGAGGAGAGAATCCTTGCTGAACTGGATAAGTATTAAGTGCTCGGTACAACATCTTTCAAAGTTGTCTTTAAAACTATATTATTTATATCTATTAATTGCCTACTCTGCACGCTTTCCACAGACGATCTGCCTACTCTGTTCTGAATTTAACTAATAACAGATCTCAGGTCAAATGTTTAGACCTCGTCTCAAACAATGAGCTGGTGTTAAGTTGGTCTGGTCTTGATTGTTAGAGGTTCAGTCTGAAAAGCCTTGTAAGTTTGACTCTAATAGATCTATGTATTGCCTAGATAGCCAAAATCTGCTTTGTTGAAACTATATAGTTCTTGCCCTCATTTAGATGATAAAGCTTTTAGCTTTTAGCTCCGTGGCTTTTAGCTCCGTGAAAAAGCCAGGAGATGCTAAATATGCTTTAGGGCCCTTTTTCTACCTAACATTCATCCAGGCTGGACTGTTAAAACAAGGTAACTTGATCAAGACTGAAAGCTGCTCTCTGTAAGCCTGTGGGATGTCTTTCCTCTCATCATAATCAACCTTCATTTGGTCTATATAAAAAACTTTGAAGCGCCAAGTCTTACCAGCCCTGCTGATTTGTAAGGTACGCCAAAAAGTAACTTACCGAATTATAAGTGCAACTACTCTTGGACCTGCTACTGGTCCGTTCTGTCATCTACGTTACGTCGCTTGACTCTCTTAGATGCAATAGACTCCTTAGATGAAGAATTTGCCCTTGTCTCGGGAATCATTGTAATGTGTCGAGCCGGCAAAGGACTTGCCTGACCTATCCTCATCTGCGTCTTTTACGTTATGATCACTCATTATTTATGTGTGACACGTGCTAGCACTATTATTTCGGACTTTTTAACTGTTTAAAAACACTTTTAAACACTTTAAATATTTATAAAAATACGACGGAAAAAATTTTGCTTCTTTAGCGGCAAAATTACACAAACGCTATGAGAACTGACAGATGTCATCGCGCTTCCACAGAGTAGAAGCGCCCGCTGGTGCCGATAAAGACGGTAAATCTCTAAGTTGCAGGTATGTTTTCACATATTTTTGGTTCGCATAAGGCTTTACACAAACTGCATTCTTCACCTAAAACGCTGTGTGTTTTAGAAAGAACATAATATACAAACTTGTTAAACTTTGTGTAAAAACGAGGCAATATTGACGATATCCTGACAGCTATTATGATGGTGTTTTATCAAATTTAGCTTTTGGGCTGTATAGAGACGTAGTTAGATGTCACTAGAATATACTCATGAAAAAAGATATGAAGAAAATAAGCTGTAGACTTCACATTCGGTTTATACCTATTGTATGAATTTTAAGAAAAATACAGGGGTAAAGGGACCTCTTAAGGAAAACCTTGTATTAAACTATTTGTTAGGTACCTTAGTAAAAAATAATTCAAGGAAAAAAATAAACAAAGCTATCGCCACATTGAACAGTAGATAATTAATCCTTTTAGAATAGAAAAACATGGTTTTCATATTTTTTACATTATTTGTTCAACAATTCCTTTCTGTGTTGACTTTTAAATGCAAAATATTATCTCAAGTGTTCATCCCTACATTTTCATAGTGAGAAAATTTGTATGAAAAACGTAAAAAAAAACGTAAAAACCTAAAACGTAATACAAATAAAAACGTCAAAAGTATGTTTTTACAGCTCTATAGAGGGCCGTTTATATTGGTATTTATTAATTTTACCCAGAAAAAATTGTCTAGACAAACGGACAGACAGACAAACATAGGTATAACAAATTAATCCTAAAAGAGTTTCATTGTTTTCATTTTAAGTCTGAATGAATTTTGATGCGATTTCCCCACTTCTTTGGGGAGCTTGTGAACCTTGAGTAAGCATTTAGGGGTTGTAATAACTAAGGCTGTAACTATCAAGAGGTAAGCAGTTGGCATTTTGTAGTTGTGTACTATAACCGCTTATAATTTTAGAAACAATTACGGTAATACTCTTAAAACTCATGTAAACTAACGAACAAAAATATTTTGAAATCGCATGTTACATTCACCATATTGTTACTGACTATGCCAACTGTTTCACCGCTAAATTTTGGGCATTTTCAAGACGAATTTCGTTCTCACCTGGACGTTTGATGACGAGGGTTAAAGTCACGTCGCTCGTCATCCTAAGAATTTGAAATTGAAATTGAAATTATTTATTTGTCTTCCAAACACAATTATTATAACACAGAAATTTGTTTTAAAAAAAATGCGACAAAAACTTTAATTTTTAAAATTTTAATTTTTTTATCCCTCAACAAGAAAAACAAAGTTAATTTATGCACTTTGCGTTAAGCAACTGTCGTTTAACCTTAATAAACAACCATAACAGCTAATAAATAATTTGCTGTGATGACTCCAAAGATTTCAAAAGTAAAGATAAGCCCTTACCGTATTATGACAGCATCAAAATGTTTCTACCTTTAAATGTAGAACGTCACACACGTTTGGAATCAGTGCTCATCTGAACACAGTGATAGTTGGACGCTTTAAGTGCACTTAAAGTTAACCATTTTAACAACTTTAGTAGTCTGATCAGTTTGCTGACCGTAGATAGACAGATTGCGCACTCATAAGTATGCGCGCGTCGGCATTATGTTAACGCACACATTCAAAAACAATGCAATAGATTTTAGGTGCCAGGGCTTATCTAAACTTTTGAAATCTTTGGCTGATTCTAGATATATGTATTTTTTTCATATCAAATATTATACAGTGTGTCCCTCGTACAAGTGCACATCCGAAAAGGGGTGAAAATAGACCTTATTTTATCGACAAAAAATGTATTTTTTTTTTAGAAAATCTTTGTTTTATAAATTTACGTTTTAAAATTTATTTTGCCTACCATGGAGGCTATGTATAAAATAAGTCATAACTTTTGATCTATCGCGAGTAATGCAATGGAATAAAACTGTTATAATCCTTAGGAATAGACGTGTATACCAAATCAAAAACAAAACATAATCTACTAAAATTACCATAAAAATAATATCCTACAAGATTATTTCTTTAATTTTTCCGTCTTTTTTTTCAGTAAAAGTAATTTTTTTCAAAATAATGTCCCCGTTTGACTATACTTTTATTCCTATTTATCATTGCCTATTCAATTATCTTTCTAACAAAAAAAAAAAATACAACGTTCTATCATAAATACAATATTTTCTACGAGCGGTTAACCAAAGGCACTGCGCTCGCGTCCCATACAAAGATACCCAAATGGAGTACTTTTTCAAGAACAAAAAAAAATTCAAAAAATTTTTTTTTTTTGTAATTGTCGATATATTTAGATCTAGTTTCACCCACTTTCGGATGTGCACTTGTACGAGGGACACACTGTGTATATATTATGTATGTATACAAGGTGACTTTTTGATCATCGTCCAAATTCATACTGGAGGCTTGATAAGTGATCAGTATCTTGGATCAGTAACAATTTTTGTGAAATTCGTATAATGAAATTTCGGCTTCCCATAGAAAGTCAGTTCCAGTCCCGAGTGAATCACTATGGGGAGTCAAAATTTAATTTTACGTATTTCACCAAAATTGTTACTTATGCATGATACTGATCACTTACCAAGCCACCAGTATGAATTTGGACGATGATCAAAAAGTCACCTTGTATATTAATAATGGGTTAATCCTTTTCAGTGTATGTCATGTTAAGCGTCATGTATGTTTTGTGATGCGGTTATCTTATCTTATTCTATATTATTTCGTTTCAGCAAACATAGCTGTAGCCCGGTCTTACATGTCAGCAGCAACATTGGTGCATGAACGCACTCGCGCTGTGGCGGCTGGCTCACTCGCCCAAGTCCTGGGCTTCGTAGTGGGCCCCGCGTTGCAGGCGGCCGCAGCGCCCCTGGGCCCCGGGGGCACCGGTGAGGGCTTCCTCCGCCTGGACATGTACACCGCTGCTGGCTGGATCAACGCCGTGCTGGGTGCTATCAACTTGGTGATGTTCCTGCCCTGGTGCTTTAAAGATCGGCCGATTGCGTCGCGGGAGGCGATGAGAGCGCAGGGGAAGCAGTCTGGTATGGTATCTTTTTGAGATGTCAAATTCAAAATGTATATATCTTAGCGTGAAGCTATACCTCTGCAGAATATCTCAAAAACCGGCCAAGTGCGTATCGGGCCACGCGCAGTGTAGGGTTCCGTAGTTGCCCTGCACAATATGCGGACTTCTTCTCCAAGTACATTTTATAAGCTTGTCGACTAATACAGATCGCGCCAAACTTCTAGTACGCTCGGAAGTTGCTCTTCCCAAGAACGGCCCATACATTTATTTATATATATATATATTTATTCTTATTGCACACAGAAAACTTAATTCTAAATTATATAATAAAAGTTATGTACAATGGCGCGCTTATCTCAATAATGATATTTCTTCCAGCAAACCAAGGGTGATAAGGATATTTGAAATAAATAAGATATTCATATTGTGCACGATAATATATATACAGATACAAGATTAAATTAATAGTAGATACCTAATTAGTTAAAAATAATAACAAACTACATAAAATTTACATGCCTACATAGTATAAATAAATATAACAATACATATTCAGTAAATAAATACACAATAAATTATATATTAATTATAATTATTTCACACCAATTGTGATGCGCACCGTGTACTCGGGACCTTATGGGGATATTTTTTAATCACACCACTTTATTTTTCAGTTTATCTTTTTATATTATTCTCTTTTTTTCACTTCACATAGCCTATTTATCATGCATATATTAAGGGAGGGGAGCTCCAAGTTTGGTAGAGCACTCGCTTCTTATATTTCTTCAATAATTTACGGATGGAGAAGCACATCCGCACTAATCGGACTCTCTAAGGAATCTTTTCATATGGAGAACTACGTCCGCACTAATCGGACTCTCTGAGGTATCTTGCTCGTGTTTTGTCTGAAAGATCTTTTATACTCGATCTGTATTTATTTTTGGAAAACACGAAATAATTCAGTCAATGCGACGTATGTAGATCCATAAAGGTTATCGATTGCCAACTAAACACGAACAAATAGTCCTTTAACCTACCTATAAAACCTAGCCTTACCTAAACCTAACATATTGCCTAGCTATATGTTACATCTCCCCCCTTAATGAGAAAAATTTTGTTTGTAAAATACAAACAAAATTTTACTTTACAAAATCACCTAACTACCTACAAGTGCAGGGACATTACAATGGGTGGATGGCCTTCACTGCAGGCAGATACCTTAAAATCTTAAGTTAGAGTCAAAACTCAAAGTAAAGATTACAAAGTAGCTTAGCCGACCAAAACCTGCTGAAAAGATCGACCCATCCAGTTTAGCCTCTCTAAAGTCCAAAGCTACCTCAAATAAACAAAGATTAAGTTCATTCAGATAATGAACCAACGTCTGACTTTAGTGTTGAAGTCTTGGTAAATCTCATAACCTATCTCTGCTTTTATACAATTCAAAATAATAAATTATTAGTAACATGAAATGAAAATTTAATCCATCATGAGGACAAATAATGTCGCTAAGAATAACTAATATTCTTCCATCCAAGCAAAAAAATCTTTCGACATTAAGATGGTGTTAATTATTTTTTTTGAAATTATTTCTAAGTTGAAAATCAAAATCAACAATTGTTATGAGATGTCATCATCAATTTGTTATTAACTTCTCATTTATACAAAGCAAAGTTTTTGTTTCTAGAGGAGTCTTAACATGAAACTGCTGCTTCTTAGCTTTTGCGAGTCTCAAGTGTTAATTTACTTAAGCAAAATTGAAATTTTATAAAAAAATCCCTATTTGGTCGAACTGACCTAGAATGTGAGGGTGTATATCAAATCGATATACCTCGCGAATGGAAATTATTTCCTTAAAGCGAGTTCTCACAGAGCAGCCAGTCTTCTTATTGATCCCTAAATCCTTAAGTAAATAAATAAAGATATTTCACCTATAGCTTTGTGACCCGCTCTTATATCTGTAAAGCTCCTCTGGAAATAGCCTATAACTATCACTTTGACGAAACATACAATAAAATATAAAATTTATTGTTACCTTCTTTGATGACATCTCGCCTTAAATTTGTTACTATATTTATCGATACATCATTTAATTATAAAGTCTTCCTGCCTCTTTGTCCTCGCAGTATCGTCACATGTAACAAATTATACATCTATTACTATACAATACAGTAGTCATATAATAATGAAACTAATTTATATACATGACATGTTTTCTTTTTACAAATAAAATAAATAATTATATAAACAATTAAACTCGTGAATGAAAGGGTTTCAATCTATTTACATACACCTACACGATAGGTTGTCGAAGATAGTGCTCTTTTATTTTCCTTTTGAAACATTTTACATTTTGTTCCTGCTGATGCGAATCGCCCCGTGTTTAGAGGGGACTAAAAGTTTGGCGCGGTCTGTACTCGTTAACTTGTAAAGCCTACTTAGCTGTAATAGTTTTCCTTTTAATTTCGTTATGTATACTACTGCCGTGATTTTTTTCACGTCTCCAAATACAACCGTTTCGTTGGCAGGGGGGAGGATACCTGACTCTAACAAAAATTAAAACTTTTAAGCTTAATATTTCACAAACGAAACCCTGAATCGAAAAATGGTCTTCTCACACCCCCAATATTTTTAAATTACCTATTTAACGACACCCCACACTAGAGGATAGACGAGAAAAAAAAATCATCCCCACTTTACGTGTAGGGGAGGGGAGGTACACTAAAAAAAAATCTTTTTCAAAATTTTACTGTACCACTTTATCGGCGTGATAAATATGTATACCCATACAAATTACAGCTTTCTAGTACTAATAGTCTCTTAGCTAAGCCGCGGACAGACAGACAGACAGACGGACAACTATAAGGGTTCCTTGTTGTTGACTACGGAACCCTAAAAACGAGGGCGTGGTAGAGTAAGGCCCAAGGTGAGGAGATATGGCCCACCACCCATTAGTTACGCTGGGACGTAATATTTGTCGGTGAAACATAGGTAAGGATGAACTGTGACCTGGGGCTCTACCGCGTAATTCTCATTTGTATCAACTTCAAGCAAATGCATGCGAAATTCAACGCGTGCAAAAGAGATGGCATGTTAGGCGGGCGTCGTCGCACGCACGTCAAATTTCAATCTCAAGTTGATGTTGATGAAAATGAGAATTACTCGCTAGACCCACTGTTCATACTCGGAAAACGCCTCTAATGACCCTTGAATGACACTTGAATGTACAATATAATTGGCCTCATAAATAATGTAGACAGCTATCCATAGGCATGTTACGTACTCCGACTCCAACTATACAGTGCTAAAACCAGTCCTTTATTCAAATACTCATAATTAATGCCCAACGGAAATGTCTGACATGGTTCTTTAAGGCGCTACGTAAAAGTTTTAGCGTCTCTGTTACTCCATATGCGAAAAAACCCTCAGTGCGAGTGGAACGGATTCGTGGAAAAGTAGCAAAAAGTCGGTTTTTTATTAATATAAAATGTACTAAGCTATTTTGTCAAAAAGATTTTCAAGGAGACTTTACAAATACATAATATCTACATTTTGAATGCAATTTCACAATGATACTAGTTAGGATTTCAGAATTACAGGAAAAAATAAAACAATTTAGAGATCTTTTCGGAATTAAATTCTGTCGAGAAAATTTCATACAATCGCGTTTTCCTTCAGTGAGAATGTTAATCAAATACTCAATAAACATTTACCCAAAAATGAAATACATAGATGACGCTATAATGGAGTAAATGGATTCGAAAAAAAAACATTTTTTTTTGGTATCGCCTTAATGAGCGACAAAGGCAGGAATACTGGTACATTTTTCACAATACTACTTACTGCTTTAATCGGACGGGATATTATATCCTATCTTCTATTGGTTTACAACTCTAGTTCTTTTTTTTCAGTACTGTGATGGTTAGGGGCGTTATTCGCTTGAAATAATTTTAACTGTCCATCTCGTTCTAATCAATAGCGGCGCATGCAAAACTTCAGTTATTTTGACATGTTTTGTTTCCAAGTTTCTAACGTATTGCAAAAAAAACTATAAATCGTACCGGAAAACTATTATTTTATCATGTTTTTAGGGTTACGTAGTACTTAAATGGTAAAAAGGAACCTTTATAGTGAGACTCCGTTGTCCGTCCGTCCGTCCGTCCGTCCGTCCGTATGTTAGAGCCTCGTAACTTTAGCACCGTTAAAGATGAAGACATGAAATTTGCCATAAAAATAGCATTAATTTGCCCACATAAAATATTTCCAAAACAAAAGTGAGAAAAATAAAAAATATTATCCTAAAAATACAAATGAGAAATATGAAAAAATAAGTAAAATAAATAAAAAACATATTTTATAAATATGAGTATCAAATTATAGTTATTAAAAAGTTGATTGTAAAAATATATAGTTTGGCTTTATTTAATTGCATCTATTTCGAGAAATCCGTAAAAAACCATAAAAAAATGTATCTCCAAAACTGGTGGACGGAAACATATGAAAAAAATCATGGTAATAGGTATTTACGTAAAGATTACAGGAAAAATAAAGCGGTTGAGAAATTCAAATTCAATGTACGGAACCCTAGTTACGCGAGTCTGACTTGCACTTGGCCGGTTTTTTTTGATATGTTAGTAGGGTTCTGAAATATGTTTTGTTGTTGTTGTTGTGTCTCCAATTAAATCAGAATACAAACTAAAACATAAATCTGAAAAAGAGGCCGAGTTCATTATAAAGGCAGTGCAGGATTATTGGCTTCGCCGAAAAAAGAATTGGGTTCAAATTGGGTGCTGAGGTTTATGGAGGTTCCTTCAGTCATACTTAACTGCAATAATGTACAACGTGTTTTAAAAGAAAGTTTTTAGGGCCCATTTTACTGAATATGTAGAACTTTGCAAGTTCTTACAACTAAATTTTAAACGGTTACATCATGCATTTTGACTGTGAAAACTTGCCAAGTTCTATGTTTTTGTCTAATTAAGGTGGTCTTAAATAACTTCTGGAAATATTATACGACATTTGAAAAATTATAATTTAATTAATTTATTGAATTTTTCCTTTATATACGGACAATGACATGCCCAATTTGAAGTTTCTAACTCACCTTAAAAAGGTTTAGGTTTTATGTGAATGAGTGAGTCAGTTAGTCAGTGATAAAAATAGTGATTTTTGGACGTGAATATCTCTAGGACTGTTAAAGATTCATTTACGAAATTTTTGATTTTAGTTACTTGCGGGGACCTTGCAACTTAAAGGGTCCAATAGGAAATTAGTAATTTGGGGGTCAAAAGTAGCGCGAAATGGTTCGTGTAATATAACACTCGGCTGGTGCGCACGACCTTTTTTTTCGAACTCGGCCCTAGACACTGCGCGGGAGTCTAGATAAAAACTAAAATATCGCAACTATTTATATTATAAGGAACGAACTAGCGCCCTTATGGGGATTTGATCTAGCGTACCAATTTAACCTTGGACGAATAGTGTCTTATACGTCCAAGAATTCGACGTTTAGCCAAGGTTGATGATGTAATTACATTTTTCTTCATTACAGAGAAAGAAGCTCTGAAGGCTTTAAAACCAGATCTGGTGAGCAGCTGGACACTGGTGGCCGCCTTCTTCGTGCTGACCTTCAACTTTGTGCTCCTGGAGACATTAGCTACGTCACTGACCATGGACCAGTTTGCGTGGAGCAAGAAACAAGCTCTAGAGTACATGGGGGCTCTCATGTCAGCTGGGGCTATTGTGGCTTGCGCTACCTTCGCACTTATCACGCCTCTCACTAAGGTCTTTGAGGAACGGTGAGTTGTTTTGTTTATTAATATCAGACGGGGGAAAAATTGCATGCAGTATTTCTGGATAGGCTATCACATAGCATACCTATGATGCGTTTTCTCAAATGAAGTTTGGGACTGAGAAAAAGGCACACTAAAAATGTCCCTCACACAAATAATGTGTCCTACACAATGGATGAGTTCTAAAAAGGCTTGCAAATATTGAATGTAGTGTCGCATATACAATAATTTGGGCAAGTGCGCGCACTCAAAAGGCTATGTACCACCACACAATAGTGAAGAGGCTACAATGAAGGATGTAACTATCTGTGGGTCTACCGCGTAACTCTCATTTTCATCAACATCAATGCCATCTCTTTTGCACGCGTTGTACTTCGCATGCATTTGCTTGAAGTTGATACAAATGAGAATTACGCGGTAGAGCCCCAGGTCCACAACGCTACACTTTGTACCATTCTGTAATGTCTTCTTTATCGGTTCTGCCATTGTTGAGCTGTTGCGGCTGGACGAAGAGATACCGACTTATTTTTCACAAATTTTGAATAAGGCTCAGAATGGACAGACATAAATTTATTTGATAACTAAAAAGAAACACATATTTTACAATAATAAGGTGTATCAGAAACCTGTAAGGGTTTTTACGTACACCGTCATTCCCGTCTTATGCAAGCATATAGAAAATTAGAAATACAGGTAGTCTAAATAAATATTGATAATGCCTTAAGATATCGACATGCTTTGCGACAAATTCGTAAAATAATGGAATACACACAAACGTAACTAGGCAGGTATCTTTATAGATACTTACTTATGTAAACAATATGAGCAAACGTCCATTGTTGCTCTTTTCAACCATGGAGATGATGGAGATGGAGATAACAAAAAATACAAAGTTAAATAGCCGTTACAAACTTATCAATTGTCTTTCACACAAGAGCATAAGTTAATTACAAGGACATAAGAACTATTTTAGTCCGTACATAACTCGATCTTAACTTAGGAAGTGGACAAGTTAACACGGATATAGGTGATTTAATTAAATTATGTTATTATTTAGGGGAATAAGGTTAGGAGTAATAATATTGTTAACGTCGAGTTTTTAAATAAGAACATATGAAGTAGATACATATATTATACATGTATACATACACACATATATTATATATACTATATTATATACTTGCATTATATACTTTATTTATACTGAAGTTGATAGGTTTTCTATAAAATACTTTTTTAAATACTTTCATACACTACGTTCCACATTTTTTTTGTTATTTCCAGAGCGTTGCTTCTGTGGGGCGGGTTTCTTTTGGTGGGATTGGCATCAGTGCTGTGTATACCATGGGGCCCGGGCCCACCCCCACTGGCCGTGCCCCCCGCCAACTCGTCCGCTCCCGTGGAGGCCAGCGGTGGCTGCCCGCAGGCTTCCCAGCCCTGGTGCGAGCAGTCGCGAGGCCTGCAGATATCACAGTTCCTTGTCGGCTACACCAGCGTCTCCATCGGATACCCTATTGGCGTCACGCTCATACAGACCATATTCTCCAAAGTGCTTGGCCCGAGGCCTCAGGTTAGTAAGAGTTATTCTGTATTATAAGAAGCAGGATCATAAAGCTATTTTATCAACTCAAATACTCAAATACAATAAGGCAATTACAACATCAAAAGCATTGTTTATCCGATGTTGTAATAGTAAATTATGACACCGCTAGAGTTATTTATTTACATTATGTGTCTCTATATAAAAACATATGTTGGACATGTAGAGAGGATGAATGAAAGTAGAGTGATGAAAGAAATTTATGGTGCGCAACCAAAATGTGGTTCAAAACATTCTAATGACAAAATCATATTTAAGTACCTGTGAAATGTGTAATTATTTGGGTTATTTCTCCTTGTCACATCACAATTACTCACTG
Organism: Ypsolopha sequella; assembly: GCA_934047225.1. Classification (NCBI taxonomy): domain Eukaryota; kingdom Metazoa; phylum Arthropoda; class Insecta; order Lepidoptera; family Ypsolophidae; genus Ypsolopha; species Ypsolopha sequella. The sequence continues at coordinate 23,578,171 of OW203997.1, forward strand.
CACAAGATAAACCAATCACTATTATTATTATTGTTTAGTTACGTATTATTTAAATATTATTATAAAATCCGCAATCACACCCAAGCAAGCGGGACGCTATGGGCACTTACTCGAAAAAACATTGACACAGCGCGCTGCAGCGGTTCTTTGTTGTGCATCTCTTTCTCTCTTGCAAGGTTCATAAAGGTAGGACATCTCTTTTACACGCTATGGACGTCTTTTCAGCGCAGCGAATCCTATGTCTATAATGATAACGATAACGATGACGTGTTGCAGGGAGTGTGGCAAGGTGTACTGACAGGCGCGGGCTGCGTGTCACGTGCCCTGGGTCCTGTCTTCGTCTCGCTGGTGTACGCGCGTCGAGGTCCTGACGCTGCGTTCGGTTCCACTGCGGCGCTCACCTTTGCCACCCTGATCATCCTCAGGTTACTCTATTCTCGGCTAAAGGTGTGTTTATCAATATTTATTTTTTCAATGAATAATCGCCTTGCGAGGGTGTCGCACGTGACGGAGCACCCCGCTAGGCCTGAAGAAGGTCACTGTTAAGTTGAGCGAAACGTCGAGTTTTTCTCATTAAAATCATCGTTTATCTAGCGGATGACTCGATCCTTTTCGAGTTCTTCCTTTTCTACATTATACAGGTAATCTGTGCAAATTTAAGCTTTAAGAGGCCCCATTACACCTGGATTTTTCTCGAGATTCATAAAAAAGGTAAAAACTGAATGTGAAGACAACAGCTTATTTTCTTCATACTTTTTTTCATAAGTATTATCTAGCGACATCTAACTGCATCTCTATACAGCCCAAAAAGCAAAATTTAATGGAACACCATCATAATAGCTATCAGGATATCGTGAATATTGCCGCGTTTTTACGTAAAGTTTAGCAAGTTGTATAATTTTTATCTATACTGGAAATAAAAAAAGAGAAAAATACAGACAATGTTCATGTAAAGAAGACTAAGTTTATACACTTTTCATAAATAAACAGTTACCGTTTCATGGAAAACCGATTTTACCTGAAACCATTTGACAATTTCGGCGCTTTTTGAATATCTCGCCATCTTGCACCACTTGATGAGAGATGGGTCGGAGTGCGGTGTGGGGGGAAGGGAAAGATATATAAAGATGTGTACAAAATTTCATTGCAATCAAAGCCATCAGGACTATTCAGGACGTCACACACACCAAAAGCATTTATATGGTAGCTGAGAGAGATGGCGTAAAGTTTTAGGCTGGGCGTGGATGGGCCAGTCAGGACTTCTGTAAATATACATATGATGATGGCGATTGGTAAAGTATACAGTGTGTCCCTCGTACAAGTGCACATCCGAAAAGGGGTGAAACTAGACCTTATTTTATCGACAAAAAATGTTTTTTTTTTTAGAAAAACTTTGTTTTATAAATTTAAGTTTTAAAAATTTTTTTGCCTACCATGGACACTATGTATAAAATATGTCATAACTTTTGATCTATCGCGAGTAATGCAATGAAATAAAACTGTTATAATCCTTAAGAATAGACATTGCATAACAAATCAAATACAAAACATAATCAACTACCATTACCATAACAATAATATCCTAAAAGATTATTTCTTTAATTTTTCCGTCTTTTTTTTCAGTAATAGTCAGTTTTTTCAACTTTTTCAAAATTGCTTATTCCATTATCTTTCTAACAAAAAAAAAAATACAACGTTCTATCATAAATACAATATTTTCTACGAGCAGTTAACCAAAGGCACTGCGCTCGCGTCCCATACAAAGATACCCATGTGGAGTATTTTTTCAAGATAAAAAAAAAAATAAAAAAAAATGTTGTTCTTTGTTTTTGTCGATATATTTAGATCTAGTTTCACCCACTTTCGAATGTGCACTTGTACGAGGGACACACTGTATAGCATTTATTTTTAATGATGATGTTGAGGTGGGACGCCTGCTAGGCTCAGGCGGATGGTCAGCTTGCCACTTGGTGCAATTCCATCCAATTCCCATTGCTTGGGGCTTTGATATCCTAATGTCCCAGGGGACATACAAGTCCGGCTACTATTTAGTTCGGCTGATGAAATGTTATTATGGATTTGTTGCAGCCACCGCCACTGTCAGTGACTCCACCAGCGACAGAGATGAAGCTTCTATCCAATGGTGATAAGCCTCGGGAGTCTCTGGATATCTCCTGACATAGTCCACATCTCTAGACTAGAATAGTTCGTAAGTCGAAACGCTAGACTGAATGAAAGTATGTTTTAATGATTTGGTGCTAGCTGCAGGCCGGGGTATGCGAGTATTAAGAGCGGCAGTCACGCGACTGAACTCCTCGATGCATACAAAAGTGTTTGAGATAAATAATAAAAGGAAAGCAATTATTTTTAGGTTAGCAAAATTTTTACCGTGTTGTTTTATTATTGTAAAATTCATGTTCAAAGGGACATTATATGTTTAAAGTTTAATTGCAATCAAACCTATCAAGACGTTACAAACAGCTTTTTCCATGACAGCTAAGAGGGATGACCTACCTTAAAGCGAAACTCGTGTCGATAAGATTCATTGCTCGTATTGCTGTATTCATTGCTGTGCATGTTTCTATGCAGAAGGCGATGGTGCTTTAGTCAGCATTATTAATAAACTCTTAGCTGAATGTTGCAGATTTTGATGCAATATTAATGACACCCGGGGCCTTATTGTCTTAAACACTTATTTACTTAAACATCTATCTCTATTGCTTTCAAAGGTACGCGTGATTGGTCACATCATTTCTAGCCAATCACTTCACCTTGATTGACGTCACGCGTGATTGGCAACAAATGATGTGTCACATAATTTCTAGCCAATCACGTCACCTTTGAAAGGGATAGCGATATATGTTGAAGTTAGACCTTAGAATAAGGGAGAGTTAGACGATAAGGCCCCTGGTCTATATGTACTAAACTGCTCAGTGCTTACATTTATGGCAGTTTTGCCTTGATTCAACAGTCAGTCGCTAAGATAAGTTGATAAGTGTAGTATCGTTTTGGATACTAAATATACGAATAGCAATTTATTTATGTAGTTAGGGGGCGTCTATAAATTACGTGCGGAGGGAGGGGGGTCGTCCAGTGTCACTTTGGGTCACGAAGAGGGGAGGGGCGGGGTCTGAAGAAATGTCACGTGACAATTTGCGATTTAATAAATACAAGTATCTTCGTAATATAATTTGATTAATAAATAATTCGTTGATAAATTTATTTGCCTTTCACTGATGATTAAAGTACATTACGGATAGGGGGGTTAATAAGGATGTCACCAAGATTTCATTAGAGGGGGTGGGGGGTCAAAACTCAGCCAAATATGTGTCACGTAATTTATGTATGCCCCCCTAAGACATGATAATCAATTTATAAAAATAAAAGAGTAAAGAAATAGTTGTAAATATATTTCAATCTTAGTTTCGATTTTTGAAAATGGTGTAGAAAGTGTAATAAATAAGTGAGATACTTATCTCACTGAAGTAATGCGATGAAGAACCAAAATACTTCAGTCACAAAATAGATACCAGAAGGCCGACTCCATCCAGCGAAAACAGACGCACACATGCCAAGGGCGGATCCAGCCTGCGAGCCAGGGGGGGGGGGTCACAGGCAATTTTAGCTAAATTTAGCGTGTCTGTATAGAAAAAAAAAGTTAAACTAGGCCCAGGGGGGGAGGGGTCTTGACCCCCCCTGGGCCTAGTTTAACTTTTTTTTCATGACTCCCATGACCCCTCCCCTGGACCCGCCGTTGACACATGCATATACGCGTACGTATGATGATCTCTGCAGAATTTCATATTGGCATTCGACCGACTTCATCCGAGATCATCGTACATACGCGTCTATGTGTGCGTGCGCTTGTTTTCGCTTGTTATGCGGAGTAAACCTTCTGTAAGTGGTTATTTTGTGCTTCATTGGTGGCGCGGACTCTAGGGTGGAATTTAGAAAAGAGAGTTGTTTTGTAATTACGTCTTACTTACCTGCAAGTATAAAAAAATTGTTAAATTTTCATCTGTTGACAGGAAAGAATTTCTTTGACGATTAAATCCGACCTTGCCTTCTATTATTTTGTACTCGGTTTCTTTATTTTAATTTTCTATACAATAATAATTTTCATTCAAGTCTATTTTTGGACTTTAAATAAAGTCCGATGGTTACAGGGGTAATATTAATTTTTTCGAGCATAATTTTACAATGTAGAGTTTATTCATTCAGATAGGTGTTATACTGGATAGATTTATTGTTGCTGAAATGTCTTAAACTGGGGATATTACTCGTCTATGCGTACAACTTTTAATAAAAGAGACAACCATGAGATCGAGAAAAAAAATCAGGTATTTCATGCATTTTGGTCAGGTAGGTACAGTGCTCCCAAAGTGATAATGCGCATACAAATCTTCGCCACTGTTCGACAAAGTTCGTATTTCCTTACACTTTCTATACAATCAATACGCTCACGTAGCACGTCCGGCCGCTAGGCTATAGATTTGTACAGTACCAGGCCATTTGAAGGTCGCATCGTGCTTTAAAAAGAGATACTTGGCTAGTTTCGGCTACCTTCGGCTTTGTAGAGCGTCATCTCTGTCACACTTGTCAACCCGGTCGTTTAGTCGCTGACTTGTCAGTCGTGTGTTTCGTGTGACAGAGATGACGCTCTACAAAGCAGAAGCTAGCCGAGTATCTCTTTTTAAAGCACGATACGACCTTCAAATGGCCTGGTACTGTATGCGCATTATTACTTTGGGAGTACTGTATGTGTGTACCTTTTCCACAAAAAAGAGACTACAGAAGTAATGCTGCATGTTACAGCAACGCACACATAGACATCGCACACGGACACAGAATCTCAAAACGTCTCAAAACTGTCCGAGTGATAGTGCCGGGCCGCGTTCATAAATTAGGAGTCGTGACACGGGTTCTAATGCCATCTCTGTCGCACGCGTTGAAAATTGTATATGCTATCCTGCTAACGGTGTTGGAACCTGCCGAAAGTTATTCTTAAGGTATATCGTCCGTGCAAAGGTTCCTGTTACTCTAGGCGGAGAGGGACGGAATCGTGGAAAATTGACAAAAATTCGGTTTTAAATTAATACAAAATTAATTAAAATAGCTATGAAAATTTCCATGGCCAGTAATTTAGGTATTATTAAAACCCATCTCAATAAATATTTTTGAAGTCTGTATGATATCCCAATTTGTCAGAATATCAAAAAAAGTGTAAATTTAGACCTTGTTTTAATAATTATTTCTATCGAGTGAAATTCCTCCAATCGCGTTTCTGATAGACCAAAATCTAGAAAAAGGTCCCATAATTGTTATACTAATTTATTTAACTTGGGACTTCTTTTTAACAGCAGATAAATAACTTAAAAAAGTGTCAATTTTTACGATATACCCCCTTAAAATGACTATCTGAGAAGCACGCATACTACGGCCGAGTGAAGGTATAAAAACCGGTCAGGTGTGGTACGGAACCCTAAAAAGTGAAGTACATAAATGAGCGTTACTTCTGTACTCTTTCTCTGTTTTGTGCTTTTTCTATGGAACATCTGATTTCCGTTTTGGTTCCATAGTAAAAGTTGTTCCTATGAACTGTACTATCTCGGTCAGATTTCGGTTTTTCAGCGACTAAAATCAAGTCCGTACTAACGACCAGGACTATTAGACAAATGGTGAAGACTTTATTACCATTTGACAGAGGTGATTATTAGTTGGCCCATTGTCTAATTGTCTTGGCTATATAGGTATAGGTCTTGCCAAAAGCATCGATAGATTAATTTAATATACCTATAGATAGTTATGAGCTAGAGTTTAGAATATAAACAGTAACATTGTGATAACGTTTAGTGATTTTGGTAAAAAAAGACTGAATGTTTTGTAAAGCCATATTTTCACTGTGGGATTTATAATGTTGATAAAAGTTTACAAGTGTGTTTTGTAAATAAGATAATGTACATTAGAATATTATATTTTTGTAAATAATTATTGTTGGAGGAAAAAAATAAAAGTTGTTTATAATAAATATCGTATATTGTGTTTTAATTTTAATAAACCAGATATGTAAAACGAAAGGTTTACAATTTAGTCTGTTGAGTTCCCTGTCGTTTAAACAATGTAGAGCAGGCAAGATCGTGGCTCGAATATATTTTAAGAGTTAAATAAAAACAACATTATTCTTGTAAAATAAGTAACGCCAGGGCCACAGCTTCGGGCTTCCGACGGCGCTTCTTGCTGCGCTTCCAGGCGGTTTTTGCGACGGGCTTTGCCCTGCCACGACACCCGTCGGCGCCTTGACCGCATCGGATGTATATCGGACACTAGGTTCGTCCTGTGCGCTCGATCACTAGCGCGGCTCCAAGAGCGCAAGTCACTCGAAGCCGGACAAGACGTGCGAGCGGCGACCCATGGCTGGCTCTATACAACTTCATACATTTGTTCTCTCCGCCGGCGCCGTCGCAAGAAGAACCGCTTGGCGCGCCTCTTGAAGCCTGAAGCTGTGGCCGACCGGTAAGTGTTGATTGACACACCGTTAAGTACAATATTTCTACCAACCTATATATAAAAGAAGGTTAAACAAAGACTAAATAAATAAAATAACAAAAATAATCATGCCCGGATAACCTTATCTCGGCTTTGTGGATAACAAAACAAACATATCACAGTAAAAAATATACACTGGCCTGCAAAACTAAGTACTACACTTTTTAAATTTGAGTTTTTTCTAAACTATAGAAGTTAGAGATTTAAAATAATCACATAGTGAACTTTTCCTTATAGTTTCCCATAGTTTCAAAGAAAGCTGATAAAATTTGCTATAAAACGTTTTTTATTTTAAAAGTGTAGTACTTAGTTTTGCAGGCCAGTGTATTTAAGTACAACCGCCTATACTTCATAGCTGTAAATTGAGCATCACTTTGAGGGACTACTTCACGTCTATTCCCTTGCAACAACGTCATGTGCATCTTCTAGAATCAGTCTTCGTACAATCATAGTTTGGATCGTTGAACCACCACGCTCTCGACATCGTCAGTGAAAGTCCTAAGGCCGGGATTGTTGGCGGTGGTGAGGACGGTGGGGGAGGCAGCTGGCTCGCGGTTCAGACGCTCAGCCTTGCCCGTGGTAGCTGGTAGCTCCCGTCGTCGAGTCTCTGGCGCCAACAGCACTAGCAGTGCAGCTGATAGTGATGCGCCGCCATATAACAGTGCTTGAACTGTCAGACCCTGTCAAAAAATGACATCGTTCTAGACCAGGGATGGGAAAACTTTTCCCTACATGGGCCAATATTTACAAAAGTATCTATGATGGGCCAGGTTTTTCAATTTTAATTGTTTATTGAAATGAAAATAGACCAGGGATGGGCAAACTTTTCCCTACGTGGGCCAATATTTACAAAAGTATCTATGATGGGCCAGGTTTTTCAATTTTAATTGTTTATTGAAATAAAAATAGACCAGGGATGGGCAAACTTTTCCCTACGTGGGCCAATATTTACAAAAGTATCTATGATGGGCCAGGTTATTCAATTTTAATTGTTTATTGAAATAAAAATAGACCAGGGATGGGCAAACTTTTCCCTACGTGGGCCAATATTTACAAAAGTATCTATGATGGGCCAGGTTTTTCAATTTTAATTGTTTATTGAAATAAAAATATTTGTATTTTCCGAAATAAACTTCGTAGGATAGATTAAACAACTGTAAATCAACAACTGTAAAAGATCTCTTATTCATGCGAAGTTAAATGATATATCTATATCTATAGATATTTAAATCAGGTACATTATGAAATAGTTTTAGAAACACGGGATTTATTGATGCGAGTGACACTGCACTTGATGAACCTTTGTTTTGTGTTTTATGTTTTGTTATTATTTACTAGTGGGTCAATGCTCGCGGGCCGGATTGCAAAAGTTCGCGGGCCGGAGATGACCCGCGGGTCGTAGTTTTCCCATCCCTGTTCTAGACTGATCTTATCACAAAGATCAGTGCTGAAGTGTTTGCAGATTTTGATAACGGTAAAAATGCAATAGATAATTCCTGTGATAGTGACATTGCTACCATTTTCACGAAAAACACTTTAGTGATTAGAATTTTCTCCCAGCAATTTCAAGTTCGCGACAATGTGAAATGGTTCATTCACCATAGGAGTAAAAAGAGCATTTCGTCAGTTTCCGCTTTCGTGCAAAAAAATATGCTTTAGGAATGGCATCATCGTCATCATTATCTCTTGAATTAAAAGCTAACATTATAGTTTCACTTAATTTATGTTTTCTCCCAACCGGTTTCGGATTTTACTCCATTTTCAAGGGAAGATGTTAATTTAAAATATTTCACTGACTCCAGTCACTAGCTCTGAGCAACGTAAACAATGATAATTATAACATCTTCTCATGAAAATGGAGTAAAATCCGAAACCGGTTGTGAGAAAACATAAATAAAGTGAAATATAATATAAAAGTGCTTTTAACTCAAGATGTGTTTCAAGTTTCACCAAGTGCCGACAATCGCAAGTTAAAATTTTGACACCATCATCATTCTGCCCACATCCACCCACTGTTGGCTATAGGCCTCTTCTTCTCCACGCCATTTTTGTCGATCTCTCGCCAGCCCACCATTGCCCATCAACTGCTCTGACCTTGTCAGACTTTATTACAATGCATAATTGGAAAAAGTCTGACAAGTGTATGTACGTTGTGTAGCATAATATTATTATGATTATTATATGATATTTATATATTTTCAATGCATGTGCTTGTAAAGGCCCACTTTTTATGCATCAAAACCGAACAGAATGTCGATTATTTTGCCCTAGGGCTTTATTATTATTATTTTTTTAATTTATTTACAATGGTTGGCTAACCTGCAACCTTTCCTGTGTACCATAGATGTTATACTTTTTTTTCCACTGTTTAACGGCTCTGGATACAATCCTTTTGAGCCAATCATAATTTAAAGTTCACAAGATTATATTTGTTTTCATTTCCTCACACTATGCATTGAAAAACGTAGTATGATACACTGGCGTAAAAGCAATAAATTACTCGATTACGTTTAAAACACTCGCTACGGTCGTGTTTTAAATCGTCCTCGTAATTTATACCTTTGCGCCCTTGTAGCATAAACTACTATTATCGTCGGGAAAAGCTCCGTAGTAAACTCATAAATACTGACCGTAACGGCCTCTGCGCAGTCAGCACGGAATCAATACAGCTGACAAGACAGATAGATACTGGGGCTCTACCGCGTAATTCTCATTTGTATCAACTTCAAGCAAATGCATGCGAAATTCAACGCGTGCAAAAGAGATGGCATGCTAGGCGGGCGTCGTCGCACGCACATCAAATTTCAATCTCAAGTTGATGTTGATGAAAATGAGAATTACGCGGTAGACCCGCAGGTATGACATCTATGATGCGGACAGAGTCAAGTTACGCAATCGCGTTAAGTACTTAGTAAATAAATATAAATTGACCATAGATCCAGTCGTACAGCAGACGAGATACAAGCGGACAGTATCGAACTGCGAGCTCGCATTGGGAAAAGTTCCGCAGTAAATACTCGTAGTAGGTCGTAAACTGAAGTGAAACGAGATGGCCAGTTTGCCTTCAAAAAAAGGCTGAATCTAGGGCGTATGCTGGCGTAAGGAAAAGCTCTTAGTGATTGAACAGAGACTGACCAGTAACGGCGTCTGCGGAGCCAGCATCGACCCAATACGGCCGACGAGGCTACATGCGGATAGTGCCGAGCTGCGTGCTCGCGTCGGGAACAGTTCTGCGGTGAACACGTAGACTGAGTTGAAAGCAAACGTGATAGCCAGCTTGCCTACAAAGAACAGGCTGAATCCAGCACGTGTGTGGGCTGCAACAACATATTCACTGTAAGGATACTAATCATCATTGATAATTCTTGCTGGCGTCAGGAGGACTGCGAGGATTTCGTGACAAAATGGATCTTGTAACGATATGCATTGGGTTGATTCCAATAAGGGGCGAACGGAGCGAACGGAGCGAACGTTAATTATTAGACATCGGATTTTCATTTGCATATTTGCATATGCAAATGCTTATAACTCTCTAATTACGGCGTTAATGCATATTTTAGCCTTTTTTCTTAATCGTGCATATTTCGTTTAGTAGCGGGAGGTACGTATAGGGATCTAGGTACAAAGACGTGTAGGGCGCGAGCGCAGTGGCTGAGTAAACTGACTGACCAGTGCGTGCGTTTTGTCCAATGACGTCAGTTGATGTAGAGAGGTCGTTTTCGGCGTACAAATTGATACTGGGTGACAAACGTCACAAATTAATTATTAATCATTAACTTAATCCTAGAAATAGGCCTTCCCAAGATGCACCACAAAACTAAGGACCGCTTTGAGAGAGGATGCCTAATATGCCCATATTACCACATTGTAATTTTAGCACCAACATTGCTGCGTATCAACATATCGACACGAGGAGATATTTGAAAAATTAAAAATTGATATCATATAATATAATATATAATACTTAGTTTATAAGGGAGTAACGTTGGAAGCCATGGTAGGTGGTAAGCCTGAGTAATGGCCTCCAGCGCCTTTCCGCGGGCCAAGTTACATTTTTGTGATAAAAACAAAATAAAATAATATTTCGATTACAAAAACTAATATCTAAAATCTAAAATTAAATCATATGGATTACAGTTTAGAAGTAAACATTACATATATATATATATATATATATAATATATATATATATATATATATAATAAACATTATATATATATATATATATATATTATATACTATGTGTATTTTTGTAATTTGTTATAACGAATAAACATTGTTTTTTTTTATTTATTTTTTTTATTTCGTATTTACATAGAATCCACGGGAACCATGGCCTTATGGTTATGGGTAAGTGGGAACTTAAAGTCTGACATCTTTTAATTTAGCTAGTATATTGATGTAAACCAAATACTGGAAAGCTTTAGCCGAGATCATAATAACCAGTGAACGAAAAAAAACATAGAAGTCTGATTAGAACTGAAAATGTACCCCACGATAAAGTGTGATGAACACAATTTTGTATGGCGACGGCCATATTTTTGAGTCGGCCAATCACGGCGGCCTGCCCCTCTATTCTGTATCTTTAGTTGCCAATTGGACTAGGTGCCTATCATCAAAAAAATAGCTAAAAACGGAACTTTCAAAATTGCTATTAGTGGGTATTGAACTATTTACGAACTGTGTCGTCACTTCAAGTGCGAACATATCCTTAGACAATCGGAATTCGATAGTATATCTGTTTTTGATGATAGGCACCCAGTTCAAATGGCAACTAAAGATACATAATAGGCCCTGGTGTCGCATGACTAAAGTAGGAACCAATCATGAGCCTTTTGCCCTTTTCAGTCTTTGGTGCTTCTTTCGAATGACACTTTGTTAGAAGTGAGTCTTCTATGTTTTTTTCATTCGCCGATAATAACAACAAAATACTTACCGACAAAGTAAGGAATGACGCAGGCAATGCCGCAGAGCACGAAAGCGATAAAGATCGACTTTTTGCGGCCGAACCGCTCAAGTGCCATCATTAAGATCAGCGATGCCACTATCTCCATCGCCATATTCAGCGCGAAGTTCGCATACTTGTCCCCCGATAACGACACCGAATTGATTGTCAGTCCGTAGTACACAAACGCAGTGGCAACCCAGCACCAGCAGCAGAGCGCAAACCGGCTCATTAGGACTTTAGATTTGATGAGGCTCAGCCAAGGATTGCCTTCGGACTTTGCCTCCTCCTTGGCAATTTCAGATTCTTTTTCGAGTGCTTTCATAAGTTCCTCGTCTAGAGGAAGTTTGTTCCAGCGTGCGGCTTTGCGCACGACACGTGCGGTGTCGGCGGTACGGCCGCGCGCGTGCAGCCAGCGCGGGCTCTCGTCTATCAGCAGCCAGTATAAAGGCAGCAGCAGCGCGGGTGCGTGGATGACGCGCAGCAGGGTCCGCCAGTAGCTCACTCGCCACGCTACAAATGCGAATAGCACACCACCCACTCCGTATGCTACGCCTGTCGAGCACGCGAAAGCAGCGCGAAGCGAGGGACGGGCTATCTCCACCACTGTCAAAAAAAAAAAAAGGTTTTTCGTATCAATTTACTCCACTATAACGTCATATACGTATTTCATTTTTGGGTAAACGTTTATTGAGTATTTGATTAAGATTCTCACAGAAGGAAAACGCGGTTGGATGAAATTTTCTCGATAGAATTTAATTCTGAAAAGACCTCTAAATTGTTTTATTTTTTCCTGTAATTCTGAAATCCTAACTAACTTCATTGTGAAATTGCATTCAAAATGTGGATATTATGTATTTGTAAAGTCTCCTTGAAAAATTTTTTGAAAAAATAGCTTAGTACATTTAATATTAATAAAAAACCGAATTTTTGCTACTTTTACACGAATCCGTCCCACTTGCACGAGGGTTTTTCGCATATGGAGTAACATGGACGCTAAAACTTTTACGTATCGCTTTAAAGTCAAAGGATGTACAGTGCTCCAATGCGTATACAAATATATAGCCGGGCGACCGGTCGTGACCTTATTGATTGTATAGAAAGTGTAAGGAAACACGAACTTTGCCGAACAGTGGCGAAGATTTGTATGCGCATTATATGCTTGGGAGTACTGTACATTATGCAGTATTTTAGATAACATTTTATACATCTATTTTATATATCGGCATGTGGCGTCACACGTTTCAGCGGGTAACAGTATATTGCTAAGAATTTTAATTCAATGTACGCCGAAGTACATTATTGAAATGAAATGAAATAGGTTTATTTTATGCAATATATTTATGCATTATGAGTACAAAAGTGGACTTTTGTTAATAAAGCCAAATTCATACTGCATACTCGGTAAGTGGTCAGGACCAGGTTCAATGATCCTCTCTATGAAAAACGCAAAATAAAATTTAGGCTTCTTATATTAATTGACACGGGGTTGTCCGTAAATTAGTATGGGGCAAACATTTTTTTTGGGTAACTCCCCTACACGTCAAGTGGGGATGATTTTTTCTCGTCTATCCCATAGTGTCGTTGGATAGGTCGTTCAAAAATATTGCGGGTGATATCATTTTTCGATTCAGCGATCCGTTTGCGAAATATTAAGCTCTAAAGTGCAAATTTTTCAAGAGTCAAGAGTCAAGTGTCAGTCAGCCAGCCCTGCACGGTTGTTTTTAAATATGTGAAATATCTCACGGGAGTAGATATCTGTCTCCAGTCGCACACTTACAAAATAAAACTAAAGAAAAAAAAATATGCTGACTCTATCGCAATTAAACGCAGACATGATTCCTTTCTTTAATTGTGCGGGTTATAGTATAGACACAAAATAACCACTTATAGAAGGTTAACTCCGCATAACTAGCGAAAACAGGCGCACGCACACATAGACGCGTACGTACGACGATCTCGGATGAAGTCGGTCGAATGTCAATACGAAATTCTGCCGAGATCATCATACGTACGCGTCTATGCATGTGTGTGTCTGTTTTCGCTCCGTCGTCGTCGAGTCGGCCTTCTGGTAGTATCTATTTCGTGGTATACAACGTGTAACAGAAAGGTGTAACCATATTTGAAGAGCTTATTCAGTCAATGGTATAGAACAACTTTTACTATGGAGAAAACGCTGAAGTCTCAAAAAAAAAATCTGCCCTTCCATACATTTCAGCCGAGCGGCATTGCATTTTTCTATGAAAAAGTTATTCTTTTTTTCGAAATACAGGGTTTGTTCCATAGTAAAAGTTGTTCTATACCATTGACTGAATAAGCTCTTCAAATATGGTTACACCTTTCTGTTACACGTTGTATATTAATCACGATCCAGGAGCCGTATTTTTGAATCGCTCATTTTCAATTCACGTGCGAAAGTATATACCCATCTCACGTAGCACATCAGAACTTGTCATTTGCAATATGAGACAGGTACATATTTTCGCACGTGAATTGAATACGAACGATTCAAAAATACAGCTCCAGATCCATAACACTGGCAGGTAGGTTGGTGATATTGAGTGGTGAGTAAAGGGAGTGTACTCATAACGTATCCAGCGCTGTTGAACCCGTAGCCGAGAGCCGCCTCGAAGAACTCCATCGCGAGGTACATCTGGTAGTTGATCGAGAACGATTTGATGATGCCCATCACGCTGATGAATGCAGAGAAGATGCAGAACGCTGTGCGGCGACCGTACCTGGAATGTTACAACGCAATACATTTAGTTTATCATAATCATCATCAGCATCATCATTATTATCGACACTATTACCTACACTGCTACTTATTGTTATTGATAGATGCTAACTTTTTATTGTTAATTGTTATCTCATGTAAACAAAACATACCAACCTAGATTAGCGTCAAGTCTTACTTCTTTGTTGAAAATTAAACTCTTCTACTTGTCCACAGATATTCACTTTATTAAACTAAACCCAACCGGTTTCGCTTATAAGTATTCTCAAGGGTTTTGAGCTATTAAGATGTTTCATAAGTTCCACCAAGTGCCGACAATCAGGACCATCAATATTTCAAGTCTTATTAGTTAAGCACTCAATTTTTGTCTCTTTTTAGAGTTCCGTACCCAAAGGGTAACCACTGAAACCTTATTACTAAGTCTCCGCTGTCCGTCTGTCTGTCCGTAAATCCGTCTGTCACCAGGCTGTATCTCATTAACCGTGATAGTTAGACAGTTGAAATTTTCACAGATGGTGTATTTCTGTTGCCGCTATAACAACAAATACTAAAAAACAGAATAAAATAAATATTAAAGGGGGCTCCCATAAAACAGACGTGTTTTTTGTGCCGTTTTTATAGATAATGGTACGGAACCCTTCGTGCGCGAGTACGACTCGAACTTGGCCGGTTTTTTGTATGTATGTGGATCGTGGGGGACCCTTACACACGGGCTGGCGGAAGCGTGTTGTGTGTGCGAATCGATCACGATCACCACCCAGCTATGGTTGTGAGATGCTTTACCTATTGCTACTATAATTTAATATAAGTACCGAACTCCGCAATCACTGAGAAACCCTATGGGTTTTTTTTGATTGTGCATTAATGTAACTAGGTTCAGATTTTGAAAATAAAAATACTATAAAAAATAGTCTCATCCAATGATGATATCTTCTAATAAAGGTTTCTCCCAGATGGAAGGACATGTCCTATACAAGGTGTAACAGAAAGGTGTAACCATATTTGAAGAGCTTATAAATTTAGTCAATGGTATAGAACAACTTTTACTATGGAGACAAACCTAAAATCTCAAAAAATATATCTGCCCTTCCATACATTTCGGCCGACCGGCATTGCATTTTTCTATGAAACAGTAAATTTATTTTTCGATATACAGTGTTTGTTCCATTTAAAAGTTGTTCTATACCATTGACTGAATAAGCTCTTTAAATATGGTTACACCTTTCTGTTACACGTTGTGTAATCAAAATCACCATTGGTATTCGCATACTAGATGTGGTACATTTTACATCTTACATTTATAACTATAGATATAAGATGTAAAATTTGCCACTATTCTTGCCTTAGTGTAAATATTGCTGTGCCCGATAAGGGTAGCTAAGTTTTTAAGTTCCTTTAAAAATGTAACACCTGTGTACACTTAGTTGCAATAAATGTTTTGAGTTTGAGTATGAGTTTTCACACCAAAAACGGAGACGTTGATGTTATGTGGTATTCTGTCTAGCTATTGATCAGAAGGTTACCTACATTGATTACAAGTTACAACCCCATTCGCTAGTCGGTAGGGAGCACCTCCAGGGAGCAGTTTCTGCACCTTCCTTCCAGGCGTTGCCTTTAGTAAATAATATATTTTATAGCACACTGTGCGTAAAATGACCGCTTTACGCACGCTGCGCGTACGTAAAGTCGGCATTTTCCGCACTTGTGCTATAAAAAATTATACGAAACTCGTGCGAGAAACTTTTTCTCGACTCGTGTGATTGCAGCATTCGCCTTCGGCTCGTGCCGCAAACTCACACTCGTCAGAAAACGTTTCATCGCTCTCGTATCGTAATATACTAATATGTTTTTATAACGTTGTTTTTGGAGAAACGTTATTTATCACTATTAATATCGGTAGCGTCTCGTTTTGATACTGCATAGATACATCATAACGTTATACAGGTGGCTTGGAAATTAGACCTACGGGTCTCCCACGTAATTCTGATTTTCATCAACATCAACTTGAGATTGAAATTTGACGTGCGTGCGATGACGCACGCCTAACATGCCATCTCTTTTGAAAGCGTTGAATTTCGCATGCATTTGCTTGAAGTTGATACAAATCAGAATTACGTGGTAGACCCGCTATTCCTTGAAAGAAGTTATTCTAGAGATTATTTCCAACAAATAATGCCTATTAACTAGGGGTCAAAATGATATTTTTTTTTTCAAGTAAAACACGTCGATATTGCGAAAATTACAAAGTAAACAATGTCTTCTTTCCACTTAAGGCCTTTTATTTTTGAGATTATTGGAATTCAGGGCATGTATTTTTTTTAAATGATCATTCATTTATCATGCCAAAAGAGGAGTAGTTATTTTAAAATTATTTGTTTTTGGTTACCAGTCTGAAAGTTTGAAAAATATCTTAAAAACCTCCGTAACTCGGAGACCATTCATTTTCAACCCCTAGTTGATGGAGGTCAATTTGTTGGAAATGATCTCTAGTATAATTCCTTTCAAGGAATAGGTCAAATTTCCAAGCACTCTGTATAAATATTATTTAAGATATGAATTAATCATGACACTTCAGAACACTACCTACCTATATTTGCTACAACATTATTAAAGTCTGCTACACTCTTACACCGCAGTATAGCGTATATACTGTATAGGAACTATACTAACAGCAATTTTGGTAGCTACAATGCTACAACCTATCAGTACTTACGTATCGGAGACGTATCCAGTAAGCACCAATGAAAACGGTAGCGCTGCATTCCGTACCGTACCCACCATTGTGCGCAGCCATTCCCGGCAAGCCAGGTCAAACTGCAAGTACATATCATTTCATCATAATTATCATTAAAGGATAGCAGTCCACAGCTGGCATACTTCTCCAATAATGCACCAAGAATATAAACTATTGCTTTATAAATCTAAGATGATCATGCATGACAACTTTGTCAATAAAACCAAAGTCAAAGCATTAAATTTCGACCGACACTCGCCTTGATGATGCCGAAATTGTATCAGTGAAACTATCTACAACAATCACACGTGAGTGTTAAAGCTGCATATAATAATAATATAATAATTCACCAAATATTTGTTTTAAAATTAGCCACAGAGACACTGAGGTATGTAGTTGGTTTATAAGACAAAGAAAGGGAAAAGGGACGATATCCTCGTATTTAAAAACTATGAAAGATTATACCTCAACAAAGATGGTGTCCATATTCTCATAGACGAAGTTCTCACACACGATGGTCTCATCACTGTGGAAGTCTTGGAGGCTGCAGGTAAGGTTCCCCTCTCCTGCGGTTGCGAGGGGTGCGGGGCGGTAGCAGCGAGTTTCCGTCGGTAGAAGACCAGAGATGTGGCTGTCATTGAATTGAGCTTCGGCGGGACTCTCGCATTCGGGGACCAAGCATCTGCAATGACAATGACTTCGTGTTGGATTGTTTCAACGACTGGACAAGGCGGCCTCATCTGGAAATTGAAAAACAACGCTCCACGCATTCGTTGTGTGTGTAACTGCGCTACGTGACAATTGCTACGACGTAGAGGGTTTAGCTACAATAATCTTGCAAAGTGATACGATGGACAAATGGGATTAATCCCAAGGAATCAACCTGGGCGAAAGTTTCTGAATTCAAGCCTTAATAAGTCCGTTGGTTGGACAAATATATATTTTCCGGTTGAGAAGGCCATCTTGAATTATTTGTGTAGCAGGTATTGGCTATATTTTTTTGCGCTATACAATTTTGAATGGTCGCATTTTATTTTTATTTTTCCATAATACAAAAACAGAAATAACGGAATACAAACATATTGTTATACGCTTGACATATTTGATTTAATACCTTCCTTTGTATTATTACTATCCTAATACTTGGCTACTAAAACAGCCATAATTATTTTTTCAATGCAAGTGCTCGTAAAGGCCCGCTTTTTGTGCATCAAAACCGAACAGAAAGTCGGTTATTTTGCCCTAGGGCTTTAATATTATTATTTTTTTTAATTTATTTACAATGGTTGGCTAACCTGAACCTTTCCTGTGTACCATACGTTTTATACTTTTTTTCCACTGTTTAACGGCTCTGGATACTGTCCTTTTGAGCCAATCTTAATTTAAAGTTCACAAGATTATATTTGTTTTATTTCCTCACACTATGCATTGAAAAACGTAGTATGATACACGGGCGTAAGAGCAATAAATTACTCGGTTACATTTAAAACACTCGCTACGCTCGTGTTTTAAATCGTCCTCGTGATTTATTACTTTTCGCCCTAGTAGCATTAACTACTATTTGCTTTTTGTTCTGCACTAGCGATGTTATTACACTCGAGTGATTGAACTTTTAAACAAAGTGCATTAAACAAAGTGTTTAAACAAAGCGATTGATCATTATTTATGATTCAAAGCAAGTAACAGATATAGTTCAACCCAAATCTGATGGTAAATGAAGAAATTATAATTTTTTGTAATCTATACTGATACGTATGCCGTAGATATGACCATAGATGGAGTCATGGAAACCTACATTTGAGTCCCCGCGCATGAAGAAGAAGACCACCAGCCAGATGGTCGGACGATATCAAAAAGACGGCAGGGTTGACATGGACCAGAATCGCTGCATATAGATCGAATTGGAGAGCAAATCAAGAGGCATACGTCCGGTAATGGAAAGCATAATGCTGAAAAGAAGAAAGCAAAACATTTTTGATATAAATAGATATTCGTACAGTGGAAAGCATAATGCTTAAAAGAAGAAAGCAAAACATTTTTGATATAAATATATATTCGGACAGTGGAAAGCATAATGCTGAAAAGAAGAAAGCAAAACATTTTTGATATAAATATATATTCGGACAGTGGAAAGCATAATGCTGAAAAGAAGAAAGCAAAACATTTTTGATATAAATATATATATTTATTTATTTATTTAGGAACACCAACAAGAAATACAATAAACTTACTTAAATGGAATAATCTTAAAATGTATACAGCTATTTGTTTTCTTAATTAAAGGCATCCACATCATGCACCAGTTAAGACAATTATGAACAATTCTTATACTAATAGGAGCATTTACTACTCGTATATTCTATAAAATATGAAATTAAAACTAGGTTAACAAATTTTGTGCGAAGATTTTTTAAAATAACAGGGTAGGTACCTACTTATTTTATGCTTTGTGTTTATTTGTGCGTGTAGTTTTTTTGGCTAAGTATTTACTGACAGAGGACTTGAAGGTGTTGAGCCCGGAGAAAATATCAATATCTGCTTTGGCGTATTTGGAAATAGCATTGTACTGGCGGCAAGATCTCGTTAAAGGAGCGTTGGTACCTAGGTTAGTCTTAGCAAAGGGTATATTAAAAAGAATGTAGTTGGATCTTGGTAGCCTTTTAGGGGTATTAAATGACAGCTTACTTAAGAGATCTGGACAGTCAAGTGCACCGTTGACTAACTTATGTAGAAAAGCTAAGTCGTGGACCTTTCTGCGATCAGCTAAAGGGCACATTCGGTAGTGAGCTAGCCTTGAGGAATAGCTTGGTAGTTTCTTAGCTTTGTGATCGCCGTACGAGAGATGGTAAAGAAATCGACTTTGGACGCTCTCTAATCGCTTTGCATGCACTTCATAGTAAGGGTTCCAGGCAGTACTACAGTATTCCAACTGAGATCGGACCAGGGCATTATAAAGTTTAATCATGGTAGATGGTTTTTTGAAATGCTTAGTATTACGTATAACAAAACCAAGTGTTTTAAAGCATTTCGTCACAAGCTTGTCAATATGTTTGGCGAATTTTAAATCCTTGTCCATCAATATTCCCAGGTCGCGTAGTTGTTCCACTTGTTGGAGCTTAGTGCCTTCAATGAAATAATCATTGGTTGTTGTATTTTTGTTTCTGGTAAAAGAGATGGAAAAGCACTTGGAGGGATTAAGACTCATATCATTCCTTTTGCGCCATTGTACTAGCCTATTAAGATCATCTTGCAGTAGACTCGGGTCTACAGGCGATAAATTAGGTTTGGAGATCTTTAAATCATCCGCAAATATTTTAAATTGACAATTTTGGAAGCAATATTTAATATCGTTTATAAAGATGTAAAAAAGTATGGGCCCTAAGTGGGAACCTTGTGGCACACCAGAAGAGGCCAAAATGGCTTCGCTTGAGTAGCCACAGGCAACCACCCTACATGTACGCTGGTTAAGGTAAGAACCAAGCCACCGCAGCAGAGATCCACCTAAACCGAGAGCTTGGAGTTTATTTATCAAAATAGCATGGTTCACTCTATCAAAGGCTTTACTAAAGTCTGTGTAAATTACTTCTACTGGTATTCGACTGTCAACGGATGCTGTGAGTTCGGAAATGTGTGAGACTAGATTTGTAAGGGTAGATTTAGACTTCATGAAACCATGCTGCTGCGGTAAAATATGAGATTGCACATGCCACGCTAAGTGCTTGCATACAATTTTTTCAAATATTTTGCCCATCGCAGCTAAAATTGAAATTGGTCTGTAATCGGTGATAAGATCCCTTGAGCCTCCCGCTTTAAAGATAGGAACGATCAGTGCTTCCTTCCATAAGTGAGGAAACATGCCGTCTTTAAAGGATCGATTCATTATAAGTAGTAATGGTTGAGATAGAACTTTAGCGCAAGTCTTCAGAAATGCAGGTGGTATGCCATCTGATCCTGCTCTTTTATTTGGGTCAGTTTTTATAAGTTCTTGGTAGACTTCGTCCTCATTGAGACCAAGAGAGCAGAGGAAATTGGACGATACATTTAGCTGATCCAGGTCGTAAGGAATTGTATTACTATTATTATCAGTGCTGACATAGGCCTTAGAGAAGTTTTCTGCAAATAATTTGCAAATATTGTCTCCATCGTTTGCAACAACATCGCCGAGTTTCATTTGTGTTGGATATGAATTACAACCGGCTTTTTTATTTTTAACAAAAGACCAGAATGCCTTCGGGTTAGTCCTAATTGACGACTCAATGCGAGCTATGTAGTTGTTGTAGGCGGTAGTCTGTAGTTTTTGGCATCTACGGCGTAGTGACTCGAAATCAAGTTCATCCAAAGGATTATGGTATTTTTTTAGTTTCTTATGTGAATTACTTTTCTCTTTTAGTAAAGAGATGAGTTCCCGATTGTACCAGAGTGGAAACTTATTTTTACCCCTTTTAGTTATTGGGACATGTTTAGCTATAAGCTCCCGAAGTAAACGATAGAATACTGAAAGAACGTCATCAACATTACTCAAATTGTCAAGCTCGTCATTCCAATTAATACATTTCAGCTCTTTAATAATATATATTCGTACAGTGGAAAGCATAACGCTGGAAAGAAGAAAGAAAAACATTTTTGATATAAATAGATATTCGTACAGTGGAAAGCATAATGCTGAAAAGAAGAAAGAAAATATTTTTTTTATATAAATAGATATTTGGACAATGGGAAGTGTAATGCTGAAAAGAAGAAAGAAAATAATTTTTTATATAAATAGATATTCGTACAGTGGAAAGCATAATGCTGAAAAGAAGAAAGAAAATAATTTTTTATATAAATAGATATTCGTACAGTGGAAAGCAAAATGCTGAAAAGAAGAAAGAAAAACATTTTTTATATAAAGAAAGAAGAAAGAAAAACATTTTTTATATAAATAGATATTTGGACAGTGGAAAGTGTAATGCTGAAAAGAAGAAAGAAAAACATTTTTGATATAAATAGATATTCGTACAGTGGAAAGCATAATACTGGAAAGAAAAAAGAAAATCATTTTTGATATAAATAGATATTCGTACATTGGAAAGCATAATGCTGAAAAGAAGAAAGCAAAACATTTTTGATATAAATAGATATTCGTACAGTGGAAAGCATAATGCTGAAAAGAAGAAAGAAAATAATTTTATATATAAATAGATATTCGTACAATGGAAAGCATAATGCTGGAAAGAAGAAAGAAAAACATTTTTGATATAAATAGATATTTGGACAATGGGAAGTGTAATGCTGTAAAGAAGAAATAAAATAATTTTTGATATAAATAGATATTCGTACAGTGGAAAGCATAATGCTGAAAAGAAGAAAGAAAATATTTTTTTATATAAATAGATATTTGGACAATGGGAAGTGTAATGCTGTAAAGAAGAAATAAAATCATTTTTTATATAAATAGATATTCGTACAGTGAAAAGCAAAATGCTGAAAAGAAGAAAGAAAAACATTTTTTATATAAATAGATATTTGGACAATGGAAAGCATAATGCTGAAAATAATAAAGAAAAACATTTTTGATATAAATAGATATTTGGACAATGGGAAGTGTAATGCTGGAAAGAAGAAAGAAAAACATTTTTGATATAAATATATATTCGTACAGTGGAAAGCATAATACTGGAAAGAAAAAAGAAAATCATTTTTGATATAAATATATATTCGTACAGTGGAAAGCATAATGCTGGAAAGAAGAAAGAAAAACATTTTTGATATAAATAGATAAATGAGAAGCGTTCTGCGACGTACGACGGTGTACGTATAGGATTTGATATCAAACGAACAGGAGTCGCTTATCATCGCACATCAAAAGATTAGTACAATTGAAAGCATTAGTACAATAGCTAGGTATAAACCAGTAGAAAGATGGTTAATTAGTAATTAGCGATAAACTTTGTGTGTGATTATGATTAATATTAATATGTATTTAAAAGAATAGGCAGTTTTACAGAATTTATCATCAATACACTGATTTTTTTATTGTTAGAACGGAAATTTTGGACCACTCTGAAATAGGGTTGGGTAGTTGGGTAACTACCTGGGTTATAATATAACCCATTTATATGATCCTAGTTTTCACCCTTTTTAAACCGCCGAAAATAGGTAACAAACGGGTGATAATCCAGGTAATATAACCCAGAGTGGGTTATTATAGCCTAGGCCGCTACCCATCTCTACTCTGAAATTGTGACATTCTACAGTTCGAAAGCCATAGACATCCTTTCCTAATTCATGGCCTAATTCCTCTAGACTTTGTTACCGCTACCTAAATTGGGTAGCATCGAGTTCATTCGCTCACACTTTCTGTTTATTTGTATTAGGGTTCCATAACCGAATGGGACCCAATAGGGGTTAGTAATAACTAAGCTTCCACTGTCTGTCCGTCCGTCTGTCAGGGGTCTACAGCTTCAGCCGTTATATCTAGCCAGTTGAAAGTTTCATAGAATACGTTTTACTGTGTTATCTAACAATGCAGATAATAAAATAAAAAAATCTAAATCCAAGAGGGGCCCCACACAAAAGTAAAAATGAAAAAGTTGCATAATTTAACGTTATCATGTCTACCTTATCTCCGAAACGAGAGGACCAAAAAATATGAAAAAAGTCATGGTAATTACAGAACAAATGTAGCGGTTCCGTACCCAGTAGGAGCCACGAATTGTTTGCCAGGCCATTGTAGCGGCTTGTTTTTGTCGCCTTCATGTTGCTATGGCATAAAATATTTTTAGGGTTCCTTTCCTGTTTTGTGTGGTGGTACAGAACCCTTTGTGCGCGAGTCCGACTCGCACTTGTCCGGTTTTATTAAAACCGCTGATTATATCTAACATTGAGATAAGATATAAAAATACAATCATTTATCATCTAGCGATGGTGCTATAGAAGTAAATTTTTGTAAATCTTTAGTAAGCGATTTATAATTAGGTAGAGCCTCGTTATCTACAGACTACAGACAGACGATTAATTACCTATGTAACATAATATTATCTAATGATTATATGTGCGGAATTTGGAATTCTTTATTGAAAACCAGTTTGGCGCATATACGATTATGTATCATTTTATTTCATACGAGTAAATTGGTCTAATTATTTAAGCCTTGTAGTGTCCTGGATATTATTAACCTGTACCACCTAAAAAAAAAACACCGGTCCACATTTAGCCTTTATTAGCATTGTAATAAGGGCGACCAGCAGGTGATGTATATTCAATAGTACAATCTACTTGCACAGTAAAACGCGAATATATTTTGTTTTTGCGAGTCTGTTGACGATTCTGAAATATAAGCAGACCTGAAAGGCACCTGATCAGCGACGAACACGTAGTTGAGCGAGTACATGGCCGATAGGATGTTTGGTAGACACAGCATCACGAGCACATAGCGCTGGTAGAGGCCGAAGTGTCCGAGCTGCGCCAGCGCAGGCTCAAGCGCGCGCCCCGCTCCCCCGCCCGGCCCCGCGTCCGACACGCGTGACATCGTCGCACACACTGCCACACTCTTCTCACTGACGTCGTGGACTTGCCACGCTCTGTGATAAGATTATGTACCCGTTTTGTGAGTAAATTCAGAATAGAATTGAAGAGTGTTTTGGAAAAACAACCAATATCACTTTTCTGACATTTTACAGGAAGTAAATATCAAGATCAATTAGCCCACATCTACACCACTGTTGGGCATTGGTAAATAAAACTTATAAAATTTGTTACATAGAAAAATCCTTATTTATGTTTTTTTATTAACCTTGGATATATGAAAATATTTAATTTTGTAAATCAAAAGTAAAAAAAATGTTGTTCATTTATTGGCTATTCTTCATTATACGTTACTGACGTTGGTTTTTTTTCCGGAAGCACTCTGTTTTTGTAGCTACGTTTTGAGTGTACTTTGGTTATTTTTGCTGATTCTAATATTACCAGATTGTTATATGTACAATAGAGAATCAATAGAGCAAAAAAAAAAAAGAAATTCGAAAAAATTGGACATTGGTTGTTTTTCCAAACAGTCTTCAATTACAATACGTGTAATGTTAATAAATATATATTTTTTATTTTAACTAGGAATTCGCTTAGATTAACTTATGTTAAGGTGTGTTAATTCGAAAACCATTTCGAGATTTAGGTTTAAAAAGCCGTATTTACGAACTTGTGGCCTAAAATATCTCATAATGATGAATATTTTTACGAAAAAGCTGCAACTTTTATTTGCCTTCGTGTGACGTCACTTGAGAAATGGCTGCATAGAAATGTGTCCTTTGCTATCAAGATAAATTTATAAAAATTTGCTACCGACTGATTTGACAGATGGATGACAGATGAGTAGACAGGCAGAGACAGACCACTTTTTTATAAGCAATCACACATCAAAATCAACAAAATGTCTAAAATTCTCAAGTGACGTCATAACAGATTTTTTTTTAAAAAATCATAAAAAAATAATGGTTAATTTATATACCAAAATAATGAAAACTATGTCCTAAAAAGCGAAAATTCTCAGAAAAAAAATCTTTTTGTAATTAAGCTATGGGAATTGGCTTATAGGTGGTAGAGCTGATGCCGGGCTTGACTGTGGAGGTACCACCATCTTACTTGGAGACCCCCTCGAAGTAATTCGAGGGAGAGTAAGAGGACAGCTCACAGGTAAAAAACCAGGAGGCCCACCATGCCTGGAACCGATGCATCGGTATCGGTATATCCATCCCTAATAGCCGGGCCTTATATGGAACAGACTGGTGATGGGCAGCGGCGTCACTGGTGCGAGGGTTCCGGCACCGCGCTCACCAACCTGCCTGCCCAGCGTGTGTGAGTATGGGCAATTCTTCCAGGATGACCGCCGGGAGTGGCAAAGTCCTGGAAAGGCTTATGTCCAGCAGTGAGCGACCTAGGCTGATGGATGGATGGATGAATTGGCTTATAATTTTATATGGATAGTCCTACGAAGGTAAAAGGTTAGGTGGTAGAACTCATGCTGCATGGACTTGACTATGGAGTTACTCGCAAACTCGCAAACCCCTCCGATGTTATTCGGGGGAGAATAAGAGGACAGGTCACATTTCAAACCGATTGATTGCCGGCCCTTATATAAAACAGACTGGTGACGGGCAGCGGCGTCACTGGTGCGAGGGTTTCATCACCGCGCTCACCAAACCACCTGCCCAGCGTGAGTATGGGCATTTCTGCCAGGAGCTCCAGCAGGAGACGAATCAGGCGGCTAATCGATGGATGAATACTACGGAAAAAGAAGAAAAAAATTACTTACCTATACAAGGTGAATTTGTGTACATCGTCCAAATTTATACTTGAGCCTTGGTAAGTGATCAGCATCATGAAACAATAACGAAACTATGACAGAAATAAATTTCTATGTTTGAACACTTGGCGATTTATTTTACCCATCGCAACGAGATATAAATTAACATTATATCATCGCAGTATAGAAACGCAGAAAGAAAAGTAAATCTGGATTTGAGGAGCTCTGAACCGGGATTCGAATTTAATAAACAATAAAGATTTTTGTAAAATTCATAAAATGAAAATTTGACTCTCCATAGTAATTCACTCAGGACTGGGAGTGAATTACTATGGAGAGTCGAAATTTCATATTATGAATTTTACAAAAATCGTTATTGTCTATTAAATTCGAATCCCGGTTCAGAGCTCCTCACATCGAGGAGCTCTGAACCGGGTTTCTGAAAGTCGAAATTTCATTACACGAATTTCAAAAAAATTATATCGATTCATGATGCTGATCACTTACCAAGCCTCCAGTATGAATTTGGAGGATGATCAAAAAGCCAACTTGTATAATATACTAATTTAACACTAGAGTGGACGCGTGGGCTACAGGTGTAGACCAGGGTATATTATTGGTGCTTCTTTCTCAAACGCGTCACACTACTGCGCTATTCTTCCGTGTATTCCTCTACTATGGACCCCCGCTTCGCTCAGTAGCGTGTCGCTACCCTCAGCACACGGACTTCAGAACAGAACGACTAATAAAGTGAATGGGCTGCGTATGTAGCCCGCGCGACCGTTCAAGGAATGTGATAAATAAATATTTATGCAAAAATTGTACTAACATTTTAAGAGTACTTCATTTTCGTGTAATTTTTGCATGTTACATACCGTTTCATAACAAATATACTTAGTATTAATATCTTTTTAGGAAATCATGGCGGCGTCTGCGTCTCATGTTGATTATTCCAAGTATTCTATTGTTTCGTTAAAAAGTTCCTAAAAAACTCATGTTTTTTATTTTTTCATTATTAAACGATAAAAATAAAGATGATTATTCATTTAATTAAAAACTTTTTCATTATACCTAAAGATGACCCACAATATTTGCATTCAAAATGGGCTACACATGTACCCCGCGCGACCGTTTCAGGAGTCAATTTGGGCGCGCCTACTCTAGTGATATTTTCGACTCCTCCAAATGCCCTCCATTGAAGGAGTCGAAATATTCGTTAGTATTTGTTTGTTTTACTTCACTTTTCGTATTTGAATCAATTAATTATTATTTCATTATAAGTCCTTAAAGAAAACAAGTGTCTCGCTCAACAAACCTTATCTTATCTCATAGCATAATAAGGTATTTTTATTGAAGTAATAAAATTATTGGAAAAAATTACTGCGCAGCACCTGTGTGCCTGAAGTCGTAGGTAAGAGAAATGTATACCGTCACAACATTAATCCCCGAGGGGGTGTCAGACATGTTAGATGTGTCATAGTAAGGACTTTGAAGTCACAGTTTGCACTCGTACTCCCACTTTTCACCGACAATTATTATTATACTGTATTTAGCGAGACGATGCAAAGGAGTCCATTAAAGCCGTCAGTATTATGCTACTTAAGGGCCTTACTATCGCCAAATGGGTACTTTCTAAAGCCTACTCCTCGTTTACGGCCAAACCAAAAATAATGAAAAAATGTATTATGAATAATCAGCTCTTAGACAACGTATGCAACATTTTTCTATTTCATACCATCAAAACTTCTACACGAAAAAATGTATTAACTAAATGGTGTTTTTTGGCTTGAATTTCCTACTGCTCCTAACTGGCTTGGCCGATTGAATTCATTTATGCTTTGATAAATAGATAAAGTTGATAGCTATAAACATAACATAGGATTAGTCAATCGAACAATCACGTCCAAGTGAAAAGTATAATTTTCTCCTATTTCGCCCTTTCAAGGACGCAGTGAGCGTCGTAACAGCCACTATGCATTGCGCGCTGATATAAACGTTATTTCAATGTCGTTTCCGTTGATATTCGTACTGACAAATATCGAGCTGCTAATTTGGCGATGGTAATCGCCTTAATTTTAGAAAACGATAACTATAACATGTATGACTTCTGTTATAAAATGCAACTAAACATGATAATCATGCTACGGGGGTCATGTGGTAGAGCTGATGCCGGGCTCGACTGTGGAAGTACTTGGAGACCCCCTCGAAGTAATTTGGGGGAGAGTAAGAGGACAGCTCACAGGCAAAAAACCAGGAGGCCCACCATGCCTGGGACCGATGGATGGCGGTATATCCATCCCTAATAGCCGGGCCGTATATGGAACAGACTGGTGACGGGCAGCGGCGTCACTGGTGCGAGGGTTCCGGCACCGCGCTCACCAATCCGTCTGCCCAGCGTGTGTGAGTATGGGCAATTCTTCCAGGATGACCGCCGGGAGTGGCAAAGTCCTGGAAAGGCTTATGGCCAGCAGTGGACGAACTAGGCTGATGGATGGATGGATAAATGGATTGTGAAAAATGGCGGGCAAATTTTTCATTTTCCGCGCGCCATCGCCGTGCCGTGCATATTGCATGTCAGTGCCGTTGGAAAAAAAGCACCAAAACCATCAAACAGCCTAAATTGTTAAAAATGTAATAAACTGAATATTTATGTGTAAGATTCATTCAGATTAATTGATTAATGGTTATTTTGTTGACAAATATAAATAATTTACTCCAATGAAACGTTTATTTATCATGTTTAATTAACACAATTAATTTATTCACAGCAATGTTTTTTAAACAACGCCAAGCATGTGTTGCCCTCCAACAGGGCAGCTAAATAAAAAATTGTAAATATTTTGTTTGTAAATAGTTTGTTTGTACAGACAGTAACATAGGTATAAGTAAATTGTTAATAACACTTTATGTATGTATGTCCGAAATAAATGATTTATTATTATTGTTAAACATAAAAATTCTTTACTGAGATTAAAAAACCGGCTAAGTGCAAGTCAGACTCGCGTATCTAGGGTTCCATATTGTGGATGATAAATATAATTTTGTCATTTTTTTTCGTGAATTTCTCAACCGCTTTATTTTTTCTGTAATCTTTACGTAAACACATATTACCATGATTTTTTAATATTTTTTAGTACCCAGATAAGGGGGGGGGGGTCCGCAGGTCCGCGTTGCTCTAAGAGTAAAAGTATATATATATTTTTACAATCAGCTTTTTAATACAATTGGAAATATTTTGAACAATTTCAAATTTTTATATTTTTTTTACACCGTAATATGTGAACAAATTAATGATATTTTTATGGCAAATTTCATGTCTTTATCTTTAATGGTGTTAAAGTTATGAGGCTGTGACCTACGGACGGACGGACGGACAACGGAGTCTCACCATAATAAGGTTAATTTTTTACTTTTGAGGTACTTATTAAATTAAGTTTTTCAAGATTAATATGTATACAGTTATACGCTAAATCGAAAAAATATAACCTAAAAAACATCCACCTTACTTAAATGCTAAAAAAAAAGACATGATCTTGCTAAGTTTCTTGCCCTTCTTCTTGGCAAGACTAATTGAATGAGCGGAGGTAGGCATGTATTTATATATGTAAATTTGTATGTAGTATATAGGATGGGATTTGGTCGGCCGCCTGGATTCGTGCTGAGGGCTCGGTTGGTGATCATTGAACCTTGTTCCTGGTCCCTGGCCGGGTCTCCGGTATGGGTTCGGGCGATTGATTGGATTTCACCTTGTATAATTATTGATTTTTACCTATCATTTTATCGAATATATATTGTTACATAAATTAAATAAACATTTAATTTAGTTCATGTACATTTATTATTTTATTACATTTATTTTTATAAGATTAAATTGGACTCGTTAATTTAATTTTATTTATTTTTTATTTTATTTTTATTTTATTTTATTCAAGTAACAAACAGTCACAACACAAATAGTAAATCTAAAAAAAAAACACAAACATACCTTAAGAACCATAACAATGAAATACAACAATAATTATGATACACTCTTACAAACTTAATAGTGTACTTTACTACCCTACTTTACAAAATACACTATTTGAATTTTGAATTTGAATTTTTACAATCTAGTGCCATTATTTGACTATCAGAGCAAAGGAGACGGTCAGTTCCCCATAAGCAAAATGCCTTAAGAGTGTACACAAATATATTGTGGTCAATGATAAAGAACAAATTCAAAATAACATGGTTTGACTATCCATTTAAAACGGACACCATCTTATAATAACTTTTTATGATAAATCGTTTTTATTTTGAGGTTATTTTCATATGGCATTGCGAAAATAAACTTAAGCGCGTTTGAAACGTTCATAGTTGTTACAATGTTTCACGATGATTCTGATATATTTAAAAGGGTCATGCTCAAATGTCAGTCGTAATGTAATCTCTATCAGAATCCAGAAGAAAAGCATGAATCGTGAAATAAAAAGCTGCGTCACGCATGACTCTATCAAAGCACGCTGGAAGCGTAGTTTGTGGACTATTTGGTAGATGGCGCCCTTTCGTATCGTTCGATGTTCGCTCTCATGACTGGCTGCGACATTAAGTACTTATATTATTTTAATATGTGTGTCCGTGTTATTATGAAAGTGAAACTAGCTACGAATAAATCTAACAGAAATTATAGTATAAATTTATTTCATGTACGCGGTTAAGGCCGATTCTGACCATCTCCTTTTGGCGTTGAAAAGTCACGCATGACCGAGAGGAACCTTGACATATCGAGGCTTTCTGTCTGATTGATCACTGCTAGGCTATTGTGTGCAATTGTGCCCTGAGGCGGCGCAACGGGCGGGCGCTAGTCAGCACGACTGAAACACCTCATTGTGCAGCGAGAATGGTGTGTGAACGGCAGGAGCTATCTGGCAGTTGCGGAGTAAACCTGGATGACGTCACCAGGCAGTTGGGGCAGATGGGCAGGTTCCACTTGAGGGTCTACGTGCTGGTTGCATTTGCGGCTTTTCAGATAGGGCTGCTGCACACTACATACATCTTCTTAGCTGCTGACGTGCCGTACAGGTGAGTTGCTTTAATATGCTTCTCATGTTTCTGTATTAGGAGGATATTCTGGATACATTATTTTTTTTCACACCACCTGCTCGACAATGTCCAATTACATATCATGCAACCTCAACGTAAAGTAGGATTAAAGTGATTTAAATTTGGAACGTCAAATTCGGGTGGAAACTCGTGGAAAACAAATGCCCATATGGGATTGTAAAGAGGTTTGTTCAAAAATCGAACTGGCCACCATAAGCAGAATTCAACAAAAAGAAAAAAAGCGTTTACAAAGAATGTAAAACAAAAGACGATGTTTGGTGCTGTGATTGTCAGTGAATTTTATTGAATTATTAATGTTGATAAAAAATGTCGAGCTTTTTATTGTCTCGCAGAAGGTGTGAAAAGTAGAGTATGCTCCTCTGGAATAAAGCCTGTCTTTGTCTTGGGCAGCTTGAACCCCTCTCTTTACTCAGGACTCTATATAACTTAGCAGCTCGATATTTGTCACTACAAATATCAATGGAAACGACATTGAAATAACGTTCATATCAGCGCGCAAAGCAAAGTGGCTGTTACGACGCTCGCTGCGTCCTTGAAAGAGCGAAATAGGGGAAAACTATACTTTTCACTTCGACGTGATTACTCGATTGAATAATCTTATGTTATGTTTATAGCTATAAAGTTTATCTATTTATCAAAGCATAGATGAATTCAATCGGCCAAGCCATTCAGGAGCAGTAGGGAATTTGAGGTCAAAAAACACCACTCAGTAAAAAAAAAAATCATGTAGAAGTTTTGATGGTATGAAAAAGAAAACTGTTGCATATGTTGTCTAAGAGTTGATTATTCATAATACATTTTTTCATTATTTTTGGTTTGGCCATAAACGAGGAGTAGGCTTTAGAAAGTACCCATTTGGCAATAGTAAGGGCCTTAACTCTAGAGTCCCTCGTTACGCTCAGGGTTCAATATGCCGCCCGTGACGTAAGACACTGCTTTATTCCCTTAGTGCATAATCTACCATTTCCGTCTATTTCTGTGTTCGGAGGATGTTTAGATATCGGAACGTAGACTTTAGTTGATTTCTCAATGAAGCTTTTAAAAAAATATAAAAAATTGTCGATGACAAGAGTTGTGAAATGAAAACGGTGTTTTATCACTATCTCTATATAGTATAAAACAAAGTCGCTTCCCGCTGTCTGTCCCTATGTATGCTTAGATCTTTAAAACTACGCAACGGATTTTGATGCGTTTTTTTTAATAGATAGAGTGATTTAAGAGGAAAGTTTATATGTATAATACATGCCCGTGCAAGGTCGGGGCGGGTCGCTAGTTCAAATATATTGCTGACATCCTTATCTCCAACTAAACCAAGAATCTGCAAAATAAGAAGAGGAACGACTCCCACGGAAATCCTGGGAAACGAAACGCAACATCACAATAAATAAATAAATAATAATTATTACTTTTATTTTTTGGTTAGGCGTTTTATTTATAGTAAAGTTTTTATTTTAGAACTTCTAGGTTTTTAGTTTATTTGTTATTTTAGTAAGTATTAATTTTAGGTATAATTTTATGTTATTTAAGTTTCTTATGAATATTAAATAATTTATTTTATTATATAATGAAAAAAAAAAGAAAAAATTATAATAGTGATGTGGTGAATGCAGCTGCATGTAAGTTTATCTAAATAATATACTTGGTGTTGATATGAATTTGTGGAAGCCGGAAACTAGCGGTAGTACTCGTCCATACGAATAACTTTTACTATGGAACAAAAACTCGAATCGAAAAAAAAAATTAGCTGTTCCATAGAAAGGTTACATATTTTTCCTCGATTTCTTAAAATTCACTTTTTACACGTCAAATTTAATCTAATAAAAGTATATGTAATAAAATAATCAAATAAAATCAAATCTAAAATATTTACTTGTATGATTTTTGGTTGAATATAAAGATGTTACAGTATGTATAGTGCTCAAAAAATCTGCCGATTATGGCGTACAAATGTTAAATTACTTACAATTATAATTATACAAAATACTAATAGAATTAAATGAATAAATGTACATGCACTAAATTAAAGGTTTATTTAATTTATGTAGCAAGATATATATATACGATTAAAATGATAGGTGAAATATATATTATACAATGTGAAATCCAATCAATCTTATTTATTTTTGCACGGAAAGTTGTTCGTATGGACGAGTACTATCGCCAGTTTTTGGCTTCCTCCACTTTATCTTAAGGCGGTCTTATCCCAAAATCAGTAATTTCAAAGTCAAATAGAACTTTCAAATATCGTCTAAAACTTCCAAAAAAAAAAAAAACGCAATATAGTTCGAACCTTTATCTAGGTCTTCCATGCATGTGTTACACGATCAGATAAACTTTGCTCGATAGAAATAATTCACGAACACAGCATGTAATAAGACCTTTCAAATCATGCCATTTCCATAATTCCACTCTTTTATTAACGAAACATTAAATTTTCATTTAAATTTTCTAGGTCGACCACGCAAGTGGAATTTAATAAACATATCCCTTATTTTTAAACAATTTAAAAACCGATAAATACAACGAAAAAGTACAAAAGTGTGGTTAATTTCTTTACTCCTTACAAGTAAAGAAAAAGACAGAGAGTCACTCTTCTGGGATAAGAGCGCCTTAAAAGCGGTATCGCAGCCGGATTGTAAAATACCCGCCTTTTTCTAATTAATCGAAACAGAACACTTAAATTCAAAATTCACTCAATAGTTATTCAACAAAACCTATATGCTCAAAGTTTCAATTGGTTTGAGTTTTCTGTTTTGATTAATTAGAAAAAAGCAGGTATTTATACGTATTTTAACAATGCGACCACATAAATGTCAGATAAGGAGCTGAATAGATCCTGACTGGTAACTAAAGTAGAAATAACAAGAGAATGTAAAGAGGTAACTCATAATTGCCAAGTTTATCTTTTAATAAGTAAGTATTTACTGAAGATTTGGCAAAATAAACTGGGTTAAGGTTCTGAAAATAAATAAGTCCACGAAGTCTTAATCTACTTCGGTAGTAATAAACCTGAGTAGTTTAAATAAATGACTTAGTGAGTAGGTCAAGTAAAAACTGAATTAATTTCATTTATATAAACCAGTCAAGTGCGAGGCAGACTCGCGCGCCTTGGGTTCCGTATTTCGTCAGTTTTGAGGAAAGTCAGGAAATTGGTATTCAAGCTATACCTATATATAGCTGTTTATTATAACAAAAAAAAATTGATTGAAAAAGGCAGGTTTATGTCGTATTTACATTTTGGTAAGGATAACTTTAAAAAAAAATACAAATGAGAAAAAAATAAAAAAAATATATTTTATAAAAATACAAAATGTAGAGATATTAAAGACCAAATTGTAAAAATATATGGTTTCGTTAAATTTACTTGCATCTCTTTCGAGAAATTCTCGAAAAACAACCACTAAAAATGTATGTCCCCTCTTATCTGCA
Organism: Ypsolopha sequella; assembly: GCA_934047225.1. Classification (NCBI taxonomy): domain Eukaryota; kingdom Metazoa; phylum Arthropoda; class Insecta; order Lepidoptera; family Ypsolophidae; genus Ypsolopha; species Ypsolopha sequella. The sequence goes on from OW203997.1 coordinate 23,612,945, forward strand.
AAACAGGTGGACTGAAAAATAAGAAAAAAATTGGTAATTCCCAGCTTAATTTCAAAAAACATTTTTGAATTTTTTTTTTCTGAGAATTTACGCTATTTTCGGACATATTTTTCATTATTTTGGTATATTAATTAACCATTATTTTATGTTTTTTAAAGATTTGTCGGTTATGGCGTCACTTGAGAATTTTAGACATTATACTGATTGTGATGTGTGTATGCTTATAAAAAAGTGGTCTATCTCTGTCTGTCTTCTCGTCTGTCATTCATGTGTCAAATCAGTCGGCAGCAAATTTTCATAAATTTATCTTGATAGCAAAGGACACATTTCTAAACAGCGATCGTCACACGAAGGCAATTCGCTTAGATTAAATTATGTTAATGTGTTTTAATACGAAAACCATTTCAAGATTTAGGTTTAATTAGCCGTATTTTAGAACTTGTAGTTTAAAAAACCTCATGATGATGGATATTTTTACGAAAAAGCTGCAACTTCCACGTCACTTGCGAAATGGCTGTTTAGAAATGTGTCCTTTGCTATCAAGATAAATTTATGATAAATTGCTATCGACTTATTTGACAGCTGGACGACAGATGAGTAGACAGACAGACAGACCACTTTTTTATAAGCAAGCACACATCACAATCAGTGTATTGTCTTAAATTCTCAAGTGACGTCATATCGGAAAATTCCTTAAAAAGTCATAAAAAATAATGGTTAATTTATATACCAAAATAATGAAAATTATGTCCTAAAGAGACGTAAATTCTCAAAAAAAATCTGATATTTTAAAAATTAAGCCATGGGAATTGGAAGTTGCAGCTTGTAACACTATGCATTGCGCGCTGATATGAACGTTATTTCAATGTCATTTCCGTCGATATTCATACCGGCCAATATCGAGCTGCTAATTTGGCGACACTAATCGCCTTAAATTTTTGTATACCTCTTGCTCAAATATGACTTTTTAGTTACCTATACGGCGGTGTAGCAGGCCTACGAAGTTGGAATTGCTACGAAAACATTGTGCTACAGCGGGTGTAAAGTGTAGCAAATAAGGAGAGCCGTTGACTCAAAATGTTATGAAACTTTGGAGGTCATAACTTGAGTAAGGGCTTCCACTTGGAATCGGTATCGGCGGTCCACGATGTAACTTAAACTTAGTTTTGTTCTGTCCAAAGATACGAGGATTCTACTAAGCGTTATTTAGCAGCCGGATTGTGAAAAACCCACCTTTTTTAATTAATCGAAACAGAAAAATCTCTCAACAAGCTCAATCTCTTCTTCTTCTCCTACTAGATTTTGCCGATGTCGCATATCTAGATCCCACTGAAGAGCTGCTTGATAGGCTGGAGCGTCTTCAGAACTTGTGTATCCGATTCACATAGGGACTGCGCAAGTATGATCACGTCTCCGACTTTCGATGCAGGTTGAAGTGGCTCCCTATTCGTCTTCGCAGGAACTTACATATCCTTTCCCTGTTATATAATGCTCTTCACAACCCCGTCTACCCCAATTATTTAAAAGAAAGAGTTGTCCTTCGCACTGACTGTAACAACAGAACGCTTCGCTCCTGTCACCTTTTCAATCTAGCGATGCCTGCCCACACCACTGATCGCTTCTCCAAATCCTTCACGGTCAATGCTGTTTGACTCTGGAATGAACTTCCGCAAACCCTCAAAGATCTTCCTTCTGTGTCCTCTTTTAGATACAACTTGAAAAAATTTTACCTCTCATCTCTCTGAATGACTTACTGACTAAGCTACTGTTGTCTGCATATATGTATCTGTGTATTTATGTGTTTAGTATATTTTTATGTTTAAGATAACTTTTACATAATGTTGTGCACTGATTAGGTTAAATTTACGAGATAAAAATGTTTTTATGTTTTCCCACGGTTGACTGGAAGAAATTTCTTTTAGGAATAAGTCTGCCCTTGCCTTCTATCTGTTCTTTGTGTGAATCTTGTCTTCTTATTTGTGTTCAATAAAGTGTTTATTCATTCATTCAGAACACTTACATTCAAAATTCACTTAATAGTTCCTCAACAAAACCTTATACCTAAGTATTGTGTATACCATAGCAAAAGTTTCCATTGGTTTCTGTAAATAGGAATTTTAAAAAAAAGAACATTAAAATTCTAATTTACAGAAACCAATGGTAACTTTGCGTTGAAAGTGTTCTGTTTCGATTAATTAAAAAAAAAACTTTTTTTGTCAATCTAAAAAGAAAGCTTATACCTATTCAAAATTTGCTCAATAATTAGTATTTTCAGCAATACATAGCATTTTTTTAAAGGCTTTCAGTCTGTTCAGCAACATTACAGTTGACATCAAAAAATTCTAGTACTTATTACTCTGAACTCCATTCAAAACTTAATTCGTGAAACTTAAGAGGCCGGCGGAGGTTCCATAGTTGATACAAACGGAATACAAAACCATTTGTAAATTATACATATTCTTAAGGTATGTCCATCCATCCATCCATCCATCAGCCTAGTTCGTCCACTGCTGGACATAAGCCTTTCCAAGACTTGGTCGCTCCCGGCGGTCATCCTGGAAGAATTGCCCATACTCACACACGCTGGTTGGTGAGCGTGGTGCCGAAACCCTCGCACCAGTGACGCCGCTGCCCGTCACCAGTCTGTTCCATATAAGGCCCGGCTATTAGGGATGGATATACCGCCATCCATCTGTCCCAGGCTACGTGGGCCTCCTGGTTTTTTGCCTGTGAGCTGTCCTCTTACTCTTTCCCGAATTACTTCGAGGGGGTCTCCAAGTAAGATGGTGGTACCTCCACAGTCGAGCCCGGCATCAGTTCTACCACCTGTACAAAGGTATGTAAGGTATGTAGTGCGTATTTATTCCGATTTGATTACATATTGGGATGGTATGATAGGTATAGTTCCCAAATAACCATTTTATAAGAACACTGATTTAAACATGAAATATGAGAAAAATTAGTTTTCCATGGAAATAAGAAATTCTTTATATTTCGTCTTTCATTCAGTGTTCATATAAAATAGACATTTGGGAACATAAATATACTGTAATCCAATCGGAAAAAATACTACTGTAAAAATATGTATAATTTACAAATGAATTTGGTATTCCGTTTGTATGAACTATGCATCCTCCACCGGCCTCTTAATGCAGATCGTCAAACTCATATTTTATTTTTTTTATTTTTATTTATTTATTTACACACATACAGTTGCACAAACATATTTCAAATATACACCACTTAAACCCTTAGGGGTTTGTTTGCGGTGCTATTACAATCTACCACATAAGTAAATTGATTAATCTAAGTTAATACATAGTTAAGTTTTATGTTAAATTAAATGTTCATAATATGATTTTATCTTAGCGGGTAGGTTTTAAAAGGAAAAATTACATTTTGATTTCTACTACAAATCCACAAATATATCCGTGGCATCACGATGTTTCATAATGCTTTAATATTAGAGCGCATTATTGATTGTGATGAATCCACCGACAAGTTTGTAGTCTTCTTACAAAGGAAGGTGCAAAATCAAATACAATAGGAGCGTCAATTGTAACCGAAACAAGTTATTTTATGTTTGATGTTTGTATAATAGTACTCGTACTCAAACGACCTCAGAGTTAAATTTCTGATGAGAGAAAATTCTCTGCACGTTCGGAAACGATGCGCACGCGCAGTGAACTTTATGGGCGAGGCTACGTATGTATGCGAAGCGGTGCGATCAATAACATTCGCCTCACATACATTGCGTACGTCGTACGGTACAGAAGGTAACTCGTTTAGGAATTGTAAGCTATGTATTTGTATTGGGAGCGATAGAAATGTGGGCATTGCTGCATGATTAAATTTAAACTCACAAAATATAGCTTCTCTTTTTTTTTTACATTTTTCGCATTTCTTGGTGCATTCAATTTCAATTTTCAATTTATTTATTTAAGCCCAGCCATTTACACAAACTTAAAACTAGGTATACAATAGTTTAGTTTTACACATTTATCTAACAATTATGGTTATGCACTGGATTACGTTGGAATTGACAATAGTTCTTCAGTTTGATTGTAATCTAGAGTTAACAAATATTTATTTAAGGCAGATTATAATCTTTGTAAATATTTATTTATTTATTCATAAGAATTAAACTATCAAGATCATTTTTCTTAAGGTATTTAATTTTTTATTCAGGCTAACTTAAATCCCATAAATATTTACTTATAATTTGCTTAGATTGTACAAAGCATGTTTTAAAAAAGGCAGTTGGTAGGGAAAAAGTTCTTTTCATAAGGAATCTTTCGAGGTTGGAGGACGTCATCTAAGATCTGTAGGTAGTTAGGGTTACTTTTCGTATGAAGAGTTGCCCCACACTCAAGAGAGACGGTTCCTTGTGGAAGTCAAATGTAGGGAAAACGAGCAGCTTTTTTAGCATTGTTTTAATGACCGACCTTTCAACTGTTAGCAATAAAGTTTTTGCTGCACTGCCCTGATGCAGTAAGTAAGTAAAGACTGACATGGCAAAGGGCAAAGTTAACCTGCTTCAATAGCTTTCTGTCTGCGGTATTACGTAGAAGTCGGACTACATGACTTATGTTGAAGTCGGACTATAAGACTTTGAAATCAACTTTCAAACAAAAAACAAATCATTGAAATAGCCATTGATGTACTGGAATTATTAACTCATGAATCTGTAAGAAAATTTCAGCAATTTCATAGGTAAAAACCTATTATTAGGAGAGATTGGAGGTGCAGTTGCTTCGGTAATATGGAACGGCATGTATTTTGTTTTATCTGTATTCAAAGTAAGCAGATTTGTGTCTAAGCAATTTGCAACCAAACTCATTCGCCGTTCCACTTAGGCAAAGACGGATTCCTAAAAATTCCCGTGCTGTATCGTCGCATTGCATACAAGATCGGCGTTTGACAGAGGTATTGCAATAGATCGTTGATATACACCAGGGATCGGCAACTGTCGGCCCGCGGGCCGCATGCGGTCCGTGAACCGCAACTACTGCATGATAATTATATTTGGTAGTACATAATTTGTATGAGCAGCTTCAGCAGATATTTTCTATTCTGAACTATCCAAAAAGCAAGCATTGTTTTCGGTTAAATAATGTATATTTAGACGCAATACTGCGCATTTCCACGTTTAAAATGCAAGCGAAATACAAAAACTTGTAAGTCAAATGCAGCCGCAAGAATCGCATTATTTGTATTAATACTTAAAATTATTAAAACTAAAATAAATATGATATTGATGCGGCCCTTGCTGATTCCCTTGGTAACATCTGTGGCCCTCCTATATCATAAGGTTGCCGACCCCTGATATACAAGATTCATAACCACCGCTAGTACCTGATATCTATTGCATCAGTGTTCAGCCTGATATTATAATTCCGTTTTGGCCAACTGATTTATTTATTAAGGAGCCCCAATTGCATACTCCGATTACAAACATCTACTTATTCACTATACATTAGTCCTGCAGAGTTATACAGATTATAGGAGCACACAGCGATAGATATATATGCATAAAATCGAGACGGAATAGATTTTATGCGAAAAAGTTTTTTGTGAGAAATTCGTTGTTGAAATCGAGTCTGTAAAAAAATTCTTCATCACTTATGCCAGTAAATCTTCTGGTGCGTTTTCTGAGTCATATTTTAGGGTTCCTTAGCCGAAGGGTGCTTCTTCTTCGACCTCCATACAAGTTCTGCATAGAGGGCTGTCCGTTAGACCTATAATATAGAAGTGTCTGTTAAGGTTACTGTGTCCTGTGATTAGCCCTACCATCATGCGAAGGTTGGATCTATTAAGACGTAGTAGTTTCTTTGTCAGACGACGGTCCACGGTAGGGAAAACCGCTTTCGTCTGTCTGCAAGCTGTCATGCTTGCCCATTGCTCAGCATGTTGAGAGCTGGTTCTTTCACGCAGCCATGTTCGTATCTGGTTAAAGGGCAAGGGAACCAGGGGTTCAGCACCTACTGGTTTTAACCTTGCGCCTTTTTTCGCCAGTTCATCTGCTGCGTCGTTGCCCAGCGATCCACTGTGTCCTTTTATCCACTGGAGGGTTACATTATTATGACGACTTACCTCTTCCAGTTGATTAAGACATTGTAGTATTAGCCCAGAGTTTACCGTGGTCTTGCTAAGGGCTCGTAGTACCGCCGTGCTGTCAGAAAGTATCCTAATATTGAGGCCTCTAGCTTCCCTTCTGAGTACCGCGCTTGTCGCCAGGATAATTCCGATGCATTCCGCTTGGAAAATCGTATTGTGCTTACCCAAGGCTGTTGATTTGTAAATGTTAAGTTCGGCTGAGTACGCTCCGGCCCCAGTACCCTCCTCTGTTTTGGAGCCATCTGTATATATCCTTACCTCGTGGATATTAGAGTGGTCTGCTGCCGAAGGGTGCTAAACGGGACCTTATTTTATTACTAAGCCTATGCTATCCGTCTATTTCTGGGGATTAAGGCGATACGTAAAAGTTTTAGCGTCCCTGTTACTCCATATGCGAAAAAACCCTCAGTGCGAGTGGGACGGATTCGTGGAAAACAAGCAAAAAGTCGGTTTTTTATTAATATAAAATGTAAGTACTAAGCTATTTTATCAAAAAGATTTTCATGGAGACTTTACAAATACATACTATCCACATTTAAAATGCAATTTCACAATGAAATTAGTTAAGATTTCAGAATTACAGGAAAAAATACAACAATTTAGAGGTCTCTTTGGAATAAAAATTCTATCGAGAAAATATTTCATCCAATCGCGTTTTCCTTCAGTGAGAATCTTAATCAAATACTCAATAAACATTTACCTAAAAATGAAATACGTAGATGACGTTATAGTGTATGTATGTATGTAAATTCCTTATTGCACAAAATAAGTTTACAATGCACAAAGGCGAACTTAATGCTAATTAATGGATATTATTGTTTTTAGATTAGTATTTGTAGAACATTATTATGATATTTTTGACCTGCCATGTAACAAACTGCGTTATAATTATGGTAAATAAATAATTACTGATTACTGATTACTGTTAACCTTTGGTGATGTGGAAATTACAAGGGTAGTGCCAAATAAGTAATTAATTAATTACTTTATAAATATTATCTTTTAATAATATGTGCATAATAATATAACAAATAATATCTACAAAAATATACATACATATAATATACATATTATTGTATATACTATACATAAATACATATACAACAATATATCGGTAGTTACAAGAAGGATGACTCAGGGGACAAAGTGAAAAATTTACAGGTGTGGTGACTGATTCTGTAGCCGTAGATAGTGTTGATAGACTCTGGTTTTTAAGGTAGAGATGGTGGGAGATTGTCGGATGTCCAGAGGAAGACTGTTCCACAGTCGGATTGCTGACACTGTGAAAGAATTCGTATACATGTTGGTGCTGTGTTCGGGAAATCTACTCGGTCGCTGAGGGCGGCCAAGGGAATTAATTGGGACAAACTCGTCTCAAAGATAGGGAGGAGAAAAGGAGCTGTTGAGACCGTTATAAAGAAGTGAAATAATGAGTGATTTTCTAAGATAACGGATATTTAGCCAATTTAACTGAAGACGAAATTGAGAGACATGATCATATTTGCGCAATCCGAAGATATATCTGATACGGAGATTTAAAAGACGATCTAACTTATTTAAGAGTTCTTCTGTGAGATCAGGATAACACACATCAGCGTAATCAATAATAGGAAGCAAGAGAGAATTGACTAATGTAACTTTGGCAGAGTATGGAAGAAATTTTTGCATGCGCTTTAGTGAATGCATTGAGGCAAATATCTTGTTACTGATTTCTGCAACCTGCAAGTCCCAGGACATATTGTTGGAAATGTGAAGCCCCAAGTTTTTAACAGATCTGCAGTATGTAAGTGGGGTGCCATTGAAGCATTAGTAGAGTAAATGGATTCGAAAAAACTCCTTTTCTTTTGGTATCGCCTTAAAGCAGGGGTTCTTAAACTTTTAATAGTCACGGACCCCTTGTACAATTTCAAAATCTGATGGACCCCTTCCAAACCTTTACACAAAAAGCAATTACTACTTGTTAATAAATAAAAAAATAAATTATATAAGTAATAATGTTTTAAACTGTTGAATCGAGCACGAACAAACACGAAAAGCAATATTTACTTCCACTTGTACCCGAAAAATAACAAAGGTTTGTTTGTAAAGTTTTTTTATGGTGTATGTTATATAGCCTGATGTTTTGTTCATATTGATGGTATCAATACATATTTTAATTTTCACTTGCGCGGTAAGGACACAATTAGCGCTGTGCGGCGTTCGGTATCAGACATCATGCCACGGACCCCCAGCACTCACGCTACGGACCCTTTGGGGGTCCATGGACCTCAGTTTAAGAAACCCTGCCTTAAAGTGAGGTTGCCGACTTTAAAAGCCCGAGGGATTGGGCCAAGTACTAGACCGAAATCAACAGGCTATCATGCATCTGTCACAATGGTCTATACCTACAGCATCATCCGATATCCGCTCAAGTGATTTTGGGACGAGACTCATCCTAACAAAACGGTTTTTGTATGTATAACATAGTAAAACGACAAATATTAAAATTAGGGTTCCGTACTCAGTGGACGCGTCTCCTGTAGTGAACTGATATTTCGCAACATTTCACTCACATATATTTTTTACAGTAACTGATTAACTTGTTATAGCAAATCACAAAACTTTTCAAATTTTGAAAAAAATCTTATTAATACCGGAGTCAGCAATATTGATATTTAAATATTTTTCACTTTCAGTATGAAATCGTGTCAGATCACGTCATGAGACCAATAACTAAGACATTTTTTAAGATATCGAAAAATTTTTTTTTTACTGTTTTTAGCTTTTTAAACGCCATTGATTTTCATAAAAATCTATGTACATGTATAGACGGGCTCATGAACTGTCAGGCGCTACCAGTTTTTCGGCTTGACGTTGCTTTGGTATCTGTTTCGTTGTTATTTACCATAATGTTTTTAGTGGTGCGGAACTTGGCCAAATAAATTTTTACTTTTAACAATAAGTCAAAGGTACGTCAAGTTACATACGAGTATTTGACCAATTACATTAGTTCATGAACTGATGTGCCAAATGCAGTGTTTTGATTGTTTGGTTGGCACTTAAGAGCGGTTTCGCAGCTGGATTGTGAAAAACCCGCCCTTTTCTAATTAATCGAAACAAAATCAAAATTCACTCAATAGTTTTTCAACAAAACCTTATTACCTATAATAATATATTGTGTATGTTGCCATCGCAAAAATTCCACTAGTTTCTGTAAATTACTATTTTAAAAATTTTGCTCTTAAAATATTTTGAAATTCTAATTTAGCGAGACCAATAAACTAGAATTTCATAAATTTTGAATTTAAAAAATTTTGAAATTCTGTATTGTCGAGACCAATGGAAACTTTGCGATGGCAACATATACAATACATAGGTAATAAGGTTTTGTTGAGATAACTATTTAGTAAATTTTGAATTTAAGTATTCTGTTTCGATTAATTGGAAAAGGGCAGGTTTTTCACAATCCAGCTACGAAACCGCTCTTAAATTTAAGCAGTAGATTGTACCGTTGATCTACGCGCGTTGCATAGCATCGCAATCGTACACATATCGTCACATGAATCACCAAGCTGGTGTCAGAGGTGTTCCAAAAAAGTGAACCGTGAAATGCAATTCACAGACTATACGGCACACCCACTTTTCACCGGCGATTATTACGTCCCTAACGCGCTGGGTTTTGAGCCATCGCCGTAATCCGGGCATAAATTAACCAACAGCTTAAAGTGCCTTCCGAAACAGGCATACCGCAGAGATTGAACCCACGACCTCTAGGTTAGCAGACGAGCGCTCAACCACTCCTCCATCGTACTCGACATTCGAACATGTTATCATAAGTCTATTTGCTCGCCCTAAGTGGGATATTACTCGGCGCACGCGCTTAGGAAGAGCAGTCGGGCGCTACACAACGATCTAGTCGCACGCGCGAGACGACTAGAGATACCAGGGCAGCATCATGGTCAACGATATGTCGGTGGACGTGGATAACGTCATGAGGGAGCTTGGACAGTACCGCCGCTTCCATCTCTGGAACTACGTGATGCTCGCACTCGTCACGTATGCTGCAGCGCATCATGGCGTCAACTATGTGTTCCTGGCTGGAGACGTGCCTTACAGGTTAGACTGAGTTCAAAACTTCAATGGAAACTTTGAAGCTTTGGTGTCAACGGTTGTGCTCGTAAGCTGCATTAGGACACCGGGAAAGGGGGAGAAGTGAGTATGATTTTTGGTGGCAGTACTTTTTGGAAATTTACCTACCATTGGTGGTAGTACCTATAACAATTTTCGTAGTATCTATAACAATTTACCCGGTACCTATACCAATGTTCGTAGTACCTATAACTATTTACGCGGTACCTATAACAATTTTCGTAGTACCTATAACAATTTACGCGGTACCTATAACAATTTTCGTAGTACCTATGACAATTTACGCGGTACCTATAACAATTTACGCGGTACCTATGACAATTTTCGTAGTACCTATAACAATTTACGCGGTACCTTTAACAATTTTCGTAGTACCTATAACAATTTACGAGGTACCTTTAACAATTTTCGTAGTACCTATAACAATTTACGCGGTACCTTTAACAATTTTCGTAGTACCTATAACAATTTACGCGGTACCTATAACAATTTTCGTAGTACCTATGACAATTTACGCGGTACCTATAACAATTTACGCGGTACCTATGACAATTTTCGTAGTACCTATAACAATTTACGCGGTACCTTTAACAATTTTCGTAGTACCTATAACAATTTACGCGGTACCTTTAACAATTTTCGTAGTACCTATAACAATTTACGCGGTACCTTTAACAATTTTCGTAGTACCTATAACAATTTACGCGGTACCTATAACAATTTATCAATACCAAATGCAATATAATGTTGAATTAAGATAAATTCTAATATAATTATTAAATTGATAAATTAATCTACTCATCCATAAGGAGACTGATTGATACAGCCAAATTCTTACTGGAGACGCGGTAAGTAATCAGGACCAAGACGCTTTTTGCAAAGTATGAAAAATATTTGTTGTGCCCAACACCTCCGAGTCAATTAGGAAGCCTAAATCCTCCCATGAAAGGGTCATTCTACCTTGTTACTGATCACTTACAAAGTCTCTAGTACGAATTTGGCTATATCAATCAATGTCACCTTATTTACATAAATATATACAGATTCTTACGAATATTAAAGTAGAAATTGAATAAAAAAGAAAATTTTCGATATATATTTCGACCCACTTGGGATCGTCGTCAGTTGAATTTGATTTCATTTTCAATCATTCGACTGACGACGATCCCAAGTGGGTCGAAATATATATCGAACATTTTCTTTTTTATTCAATTTCTACTTTAATATTCGTAAGAATCTGTATATATATATAATAAAACGGTTAAAAAAGCTTTTAAAGCAAAAGTATTTATTATCATATTTACATAAAAGAATACCCTGATCAAATATCTCTACCAACCCAGAACAAACGACTGGACCTAAGAACATTGACTGTACATAGGTTACTTGTATGATGTAGACACACGCTAAGGGGGGAATTTAGGATATTCCCACGGGATCGGGAGAAACGGGATCCACGCGAGCAACGCCACGGTGCGTCCGCTAGTTACACTATAAAACTGTATAATATAAACTTATTTAAGGCGATATGTAAAAGTTTTAGCCTCCCTGTTACTCCATATGCGAAAAAACCCTCAGTGCGAGAGGGACGGATTCGTGGAAAAGTAGCAAAAAGTCGGTTTTTTATTAATATAAAATGTACTAAAAATGCTATCAAAATTTCGTTTAACCAGGTCCTAGATACTGTTAAAACCAATCTAATAAAATATAATTGCAGTCCATATGTCATTCTAAATTGTCAAACCAGGAGAATTGGTGTCGATAAAGACCTCATTTCAATAAATATTTCTATCGAGCCGAATTTCTCCAATCGCGTTTCTATTTTAACAGATCCCTAGAGAAAGATTCCAAAAATAATATACTATTTCATCAAAATTATATATTATTTACCGAAGTAGATATGCAAGTTCTTAAAGTGTCGTTTTTTTTTCCGTAGCGCCTTAATAAATTACATAACAGAATAGAAAAGCATATAATAATTATTTATTAAAGCATCATAGGCTCAAACTTTGTTAGTAGAACTTAAAAAGTAAATTAAAAATGTTAGTAAAAATTACAATCAAAAATAAAAATAAAGATACAAAAAAAGACAAATTTAGGGAAACTGGTGTGTTCGTTATTTCCTCACCACCCCCCCCTGATGTTTCGCAGCAATGACTCAAGTACGCACAGTCCAGACTGCTTAATGTGGTATTTAAATGCAGTTTTCTCTACTTCGATGGTATCAGTAACGTTGTAAGTTAAATTTATAGTGAAATCGTGTCGCAGTATCAAAATGCACATAAATTAAGGCGATATGTAAATTGTTTAGCGTCCCTGTTACTCTATATGCAAAAAAACCTCAGTGCGAGAGGGACGGATTCGAGGAAAGGTAGCAAAATGTCGGTTCAATATTAATAATTAAAATGTACTCAACTTGCTATCAAAATTTTAATTTAACCAGCGGGCCTATTATGTATCTCTAGTTGCCTTCTGTACTGGGTGCCTATCATCAAAAACATTAGATATACCATCGAATTCCGATTTCCTAAGGATATGTTCGCACTTTAAGTGACGACACAGATTGTTAATAGTTCAATACCCACTAAAGGCAATTTTGAAATTTCAGTTTTTATCTATGTTTTTGATGATAGGCACCTAGTACAGTTGGCAACTAAAGATACAGAATAGGAGGGCAGGTCCTAAATATTATTAAAACCCATCTAATAAAATATAATAGTAGTCAATATGTCGAAATGGTGTTGAAAAGGGCCTCATTTCAATGAATAATTTTTATCGAGCCGAATTTCTCCAATCGTTTTTCTGTTTAATAGATCCCTAGAAAAAATTTCCAAAAATAATATTCTTTTTTATCAAAATAATACCTTCTTTACTGAAGTAGGTATGCAAGTTCTAAAAGTGTCTATTTTTTTTCCGTAGCGCCTTAATGCGTATTTCATTCATATAATCACGACACCTATTCTCGAGGGGGTGGCAGCGTCGCGTTTATGGAAACCCCTCCAGTATTCAGAACCCCAGTACTTCTGAGCTGCGGGAGGGTTTACTAGCATTAATTCACAGAAAGTTGCTTTAAACCATTCCACTATTCAGAGTTGCGAACGATCTGGATTCGGGTATTGTTTCCGGTGTAGTATTCAAGACTTCATAATAAAAACGCTTCCTCTACTCAGATCCCTTGATAGCATAAAAGTACTTAGGTGCGATCTGACACGCGGGAGGGATTTCTGTGCTATGCTCCCCGATCTCAGATCGAAAGCGGCACGTGCCAAGACAGAGAGAGAGAGAGAGAGCGATATCATGCGCATCGCGCTTTTGTTTGTTAGGGTTCCGTAGTACCTAAAAGGTACAAAAGCAACCTTTATGGTGAGACTTCGTTGTCCGTCCGTCCGTCCGTCTGTATGTCACAACCTCATAACTTTAGCACCGTTAGAGATAAAGACTTGAAATTTGGCACAAAAATTGCATTAATTTGCCCATATATTATAGTGTAAAAAAATATGAAAATTTTTAAATTTTTTAAAATATTTCTCATTTATATTTCTAATATTCTAAAAATACAATCAGGATATCAAATTAAAGATATTAAAGAGCTAATTGTAAAAATATATATATTTACTACAACCACAAAAATATGTATGTCCTTGTCCCCTTATCTCCGAAACTGGGAGACCGAAAAATATGAAAAAAATATAAATTATAGATGATAACTGCCCAATTACAGGAGAACAATAGCGAAAAAAAAATGAGCACAAATGAGAATTATAAAAAAGAAGTGAAATATATATTTTTTTATATAAATACAATATTGGTATCAAATTGTAGGTATTAAAAATTTGATTGTAAAATATATAATTTTACTTTATTTACTAGCTAGCACTGCTTTCGAGAAATTTTTAAAAAAACAATAATACGTATGTCCCCCCCCCCTTATCTCCAAAACTGGTGGACCAAAAATATAAAAAAAATCATGGTAATATTTGTTTACGTAAAGATTAAAGGAAAAATAAAGCGGTTAAGAAATTCACGAAAAAAAATGACAAATTGATATTGTCATTGTCATAATATTGATAAATGAATATATTGTCATACGTTTATGCAATTCAATTTTTTTTCTTAGTACTATGATATTCATCTTTTCTTTAATCTTCGCTTGATTACATAGATGTCCTTACTAAGCGTATTCTGTTAAACCTATAACCCAATTTTTAGTCTGAGTAGCGGTAGGAATTCATATCCATAACGCTAGTATTGCGTATGTAATGCCTCCCGCATTACAGAACTAAAAGCAGGGTAGGCTAATCTGAGTAGCGGTAGGAATTTATATCCATAATGCTAGAATTGCGTTTGTAAAGCCTCCCGCATTACAGAACTAAAAGCAGGGTAGCATTTAATTCATCAAACTGCGCGTTCAATCGCTTAAACCCTCCCGCAGCTCAGAAGTACTGTGGTTCTGAATACTGGAAGGGTTTCCATAAACGCGGCAGCGTCGTGTCCGAATGTGGACTGTTACTGGAACAATTTAAAACTCGCACATGGTGACCAGCTATGCGAACACGTACGCGTCGATTAGATAAATTTGACAGTTAGAGTAGATACATTTTAAACGATAACCCTTATTCCAATGAATTAAGAGTTACATTTATATTTATCGAATCGATATCGAGTCGATACCAAGTTCATGCTGGTACCCCATATTATATTATTTAAAGGGCAACAGTTTTAAAATACGGTATTTAAAGTTTAAATAAAGGACAAGCTATTTTGTATCTTATCTTGAACCTAAAACGTTTAACAAAATAAAATACGTACGAAATTTATAAGCGTTTAAAAGTAAATACCTAATGAAATTTACACTCCAGGACTTGAATTTACACTCCAGGACTTGAATTTACACTCCAGGACTTGAATTTACACTCCAGAAATGCTTGTAGCTTTTGTGTGTATTTGATTTTGGTAAATGTGTTAGATTCATGTCATAGATTATTGTACGAGTTAAGTAACAAAATTAATAATTTTGGGAAATATTAGTAAACAAGGATTATCAATGAAGAACCCTTATTAGGACTTCTGGTGGACACGGTGCTCTTAAGGACCCTAAATCTGTATTCTAAGAATTAAATAGTAAGAAAGTCGATTCTGCACATTTAATATTAAAATGGGTTATTGTTACACTTGTTTAGGAAAATTGTGTCATAAAAAAAACGCATACTTACCGGTGTCCTTGACTAATTCTCGACCGACATTACAGCTTCAGCTTAGCAGTTCTTCAGTTAGACCGCAGAAAAAAAGAAACCAAAGCTTAGCGCTTGCGTTTTTCTTGACGGAACCCTAAAAATGTAATGACTTCCCAGTTCCCATGAGGACAACAATAACCAACATTCGCCCCATCAATATTCAATATTTATAAAACTATAATACTATTAAAACTCACGTGAGCTGACATACAAAATTATTATTACATACGGCTTGAACACTCACGTGTGATTGTTGTTGACTATATGCCAACCGTTTCACCGAAACAATTTCGGCATTATCAAGGCGAGGGTCGTTCTCAGTGCCCGTTTCATAACGACGGTGAACGCCGCGTCGTCGTCCTAAGAACGACACTCACCTTGATAATGCCGAAATTGTATCGGTGAAACGGTTGGTATACAGTGTGTCCCTCGTACAAGTGCACATCTGAAAGTGGGTGAAACTAGATCTAAATATAACGACAAAAAAAAGAAATTTTTTTTTTGCATTCTTTTTAATCTTGAAAAAATACTCCACCTGGGTATTTTTGTATGGGACGCGAAAAATATTGTATATATGATAGAACGTTTTATTTTTTAACGTCTATTCTTAAGGATTATAACAGTTTTATTTCATTGCATTACTCGCGATAGATCAAAAGTTATGACATATTTTATACATAGTCTCCATGATAGGCAAAAAAAACTTTAAAACGTAAATCTATAAAACAAAGATTTTTTGTCCATAAAATAAGGTCTAGTTTCACACCTTTTTGGATGTGCACTTGTACGAGGAACACACTATATAGTCAACAACAATCACACGTGAGTGTACAAGCCGTATGTAAAACTTCTATTAATTTGTTACTTTTAGATCAAATACATTGTCACAATATAAATCCCCGAGGGGATGTGTTTCCGAGCATGGACTGTGAATTGCACGTCAGAGTCCACCCTCGTACACCCACTTTTCACCGACGATTTTAGCATTCCAGCGTGATGGGTGGTGGTTATTTCGCCGACACAAATATGAACCCAAAGCTTAACGTGCCTTCCGAAGCACGTAGTCCTATCAAAAATGTGCCCCTACAGGACTGAACCTGCGATCTCCACATTAGTGCTCAAGTACTCGAACCCCTGGACCACAGGCGCGGTCAAATAAAGCTTGATAATAATATTGATTCAACCATTTGTTCACCTAAATAACGCTATTTAGAAAGTAATTTCAAATATGAAGTGAACTTTAACACCCCGATAAGGACAAAATATTTGCTATAGTTAGGGTCGGTTGTTAATCTAAGTATTTAAGCTTTCACATATTTTTGTACATACATATACATACTCGTAAATACTTCGCTCATCCTTATTTAATGTGTTCATTAGTTTAAGTAGTCTTTTGATTTTGTACTTTATAATTATTCGTAAACTTATTAGTGGAATGGATGTAGCTGAAAATCAGCGCTATCTAAAATCTTTTTTTTTTGGTAGCACATAGTTGAGCTACGTCCAT
The DNA here is from genome assembly GCA_934047225.1 of Ypsolopha sequella. Lineage (NCBI taxonomy): Eukaryota > Metazoa > Arthropoda > Insecta > Lepidoptera > Ypsolophidae > Ypsolopha > Ypsolopha sequella. Next base: position 23,629,931 of record OW203997.1, read on the forward strand.
GTACCAGGGTAATTCTGTTACTTAAGTATAAATGTATATTTTTTACATCCTTTAATTTTAATAGTTTTTTGTCTTGTTTTGGTTTTTTTTACCTTGATAATAAAGCTTTTTTTTCTTCTTCTTCTGATTTGTACCAAAATCTTAATGAATAATGATAACGTCCAAATAAAGAGGGTGTAAATAGACCTTTAAATAAAATGAAATTTATTTGTATATTTATTATTATTTTTTTAATTTTTTATTATAAATATTTGTAATTTTTAGATTTTTCGCATGTGTGTTCTGTAAGACCTACCTGTGAACGAAATTTCAAGCTTCTAAGTCAATTGGAAGTGCCCTATAGGCTATATTGGTGAGCAAATTTGTATGAAATTGATTATGTAAAGTGCAGATACATTTTTTCGGATCGAGATAGAAGCCTGATTTTTTTACAACACTATAGACCCGTAGACTTCTGTATGAGGTAGCAGTTTCAATTTGATATCTTACACGGGGCCCGAGCAAAAGAGTCTTGACAGACAGACAGACAAACGAACAGCAAAGTGATCCTATAAGGGTTCCGTTTTTTCATTTTGTGGTACGGAACCCTAAAAATTGAGTAAATGAGGTCAAAAATTAATGATCGTGTCTTGATCATACAAGTGGTGGTTAGCAAACGCGAAACAGTTTCAGACAATGATATTCTATCATTGGCTTCAGATCCTAACATAGTTTCTACAGATTTGTATCTTGTATCTACTTGCAATATTAGCGTGTACCGTGTGTAAATGGACAGGCATCTTAAAAGAAACCACGTAATCTACTGATCACACTGAACAACTTTCCTAAAGAAACATACCGTACAAATAAAAAAAAAACATATCTTGCCAATTCAAAATTCACAGTAGATTTTCAAATACAATACACAATACAATACAATATTCTTTATTGCACACCAAAAAAACAGAAATAAGGAAACAGTTTTCTAATAAGTAGAGGAGTACAATTGGTGGTCTTATCACTAAAAGCAGTCTCTTCCAGACAACCTTTGGATGGAAGAACTCCTAAAAAAGTAATGTAAATAGGCGGTGCATAGAATAAATGACACACTTTAAAACATATTGATAAATTAAATAAACTATGTACATGTACATAAATAATAAAAATTACGTATTTAAATGATGTATATGTCACAGTCAAAAGTCACAACTTGTCAAAACTACTTTTGACTGCGAGAATGAGTCAGTCAAAACTAGTTTTGACTAAGGACGTAGTGTTGACTGATATTCAGAAGAGAGTCGGTAGGTTAGGTTAGAAGGTTAGGTATGGTATACATATATACACAAATTATGTACTTTATATAAATAAATATATATTAATATAGAAACAAATAGAAATACATACAACTTTAAGATCAAAGAGAAAGATAATGCTGTTTGACTAATGATTTATATGACTGTAATGATGGAGCTCGTCTTATTGTGAGAGGAAGGGCATTCCGCAGATTTACAGCTTCAGCAGTAAAGGAGTTCCCATAAAAACACGTTGTGTCCACTGGCACTGCTGAGCGAAGATTCTCAGATGACCTCAGATTATAATATGTCTGTTCATAGTATGAAGAACACAAAGCGGTACACTTCACAGCGTAACAGCTTCAACAGTAAAGGAGTTTCCATAAAAACATCCGTCAAAACTAAGGCGCTACGAAAAAAAAATTGACACATTAAGAACGTGCATGTCTACTTCAGTAAATAATGTATTATTTTGAAAAAAAATATATTATTTTTGGGTTCTTTTTCTAGGGATCTGTTAAAACAGAAACGCGATTGGAGAAATTCAGCTCGATAGAAATATTTATTGAAGTGAGGTCTTTTTCGGCACCAATTCTCCTGGTTTGACAATTTAAAATGACATATGGAGTGCAATTATATTTTATTAGATGGATTTTAACGATATCTAAGACCTGGTTAAACGAAATTTTGATAGCAACTTTAGTACATTTTATATCAATAAAAAACCGACTTTTTGCTACTTTTCCACGAATCCGTTCCTCTCGCACTGAGGGTTTTTTCGCATATGGAATAACAGGGACGCTAAAACTTTTACATATCGCCTTAAGGAAACATGACAATAAAGCCGATTCTGAAGGCTTTAATTTAAGGTTTAGTGCTGTCAAAAATAAATTTTGTTTATAGCAAAATAGTCCTTAAATGCTGGGAACATAAGCTAAATTAGTTTGCAATAATTTTAGTTTTGACAGCACAAAAACTAAAATTAAAACCTTCAGAATCAGCTACAATATTTCTTTGTTTCCGCAAGTGTGTTTTTTTTTTGGGGGAAATAGTTCGGTATGTAGAAGGTATATTAAATACGTACTGTTATTTTTATATGGGAAGGTCCAGTTTCTCTAGGGTGCCGTACCCGAAGGTGCCAAACGGGACCCTATTATTAAGCCTCCAGCCCTCCGCTGTCTGTCTGCTGGTCCATCTGTCTGTCTGTACGTCTGTCACAGGGGTCTACAGCATTAGCCGTTAAATTATCACAGAATAAGTTTTACCATGGCCTCTATCACAGCAAACAATAAAAAAAAAAGAAACCCAAGGGGAGACCCCATACAACCTCTAAAGTAGCATTTTTTAATCTCCGAAATAAGAGTAATAAAAATATGAAAAAAAAGTCAAGGTTAAATGAAAAAAATACGGGAAAAATATAACGGTTAGGATATTAGGGTTTCGTATTCAACGGAAACCGCGAATTGTTTTCCAACCGCTACCATTTGGTCGGCTTGTTTTTGACGTCTTAATGTTGCTATTGCATCTATTTTATTGTTCTGATACAATAAATTAAATAAGAAATTAATTTAACTTAAACTTAACTTAGTGCTAAGTGTGATTAGTGATAAAACTAAAATAACATATTTTTTTAAAATAATTTAGATAAACTTAAAATTAAACAAAATTGTAAAATTATTATTATTTGTAATGCAAATTAATATGTATTTTGTTAACATTTAGTTTATAAGGCGAGATAAATTAATCATTTGCATGCTGTGATTTCTTTAATAAGTTAGAAGTTAAGCATTTAATAAGGTTTGAATTGTGTTTGTATTTAAGGCTTACTAACTACTAGAAATCCTAATAAAGAAAATTTAAATCTAAAAAAAAAAAAGTTTTCATAATTCTTTAATTTAAGTATTTCCTAAACTTTATGTTAATCAACATACTGTAAAATCCAAGACTAATTGATTCGAATAAAATATTTTATATTTGTATAATAATTAAAAGGTTCACCCGTATTGTATGGTGGTACATACGGAACCCTGTGTCCGACTCACAATTGCCCAATTTTTTTTTAATTTGCGCACTTCTATTTCTTTGATTGATCTACACTCGGTATGTAGATATTTTGATTTCTCGTAGTTTTATATACTTAAAGTAAGTTAATCGAAAAATTCGAATTACCTCATATACTTAATTATTCATTAATTGTATTTATTTATTTATTTTATTCATAAACAAAAATCTATATATTAATCTATGTATATATTTATTTTTACATAAATTGTTACTAAAATACTGTAATCGGCGAACGAAAAAAACATAGGAGTTATTCTGTTATTAGCACCGAAAAATGACCCCACGAAAACTGTGTTGCACACATTATATATGCCTCCAATAGCTTTCACTGTCTCTATGAGGTCAATCATTGCTGGCCCAGTGTCGCATAACACACAGTACGAACCTATTCATAAGGCTGGTTTCACATCACAGCTTTGCGGACGTTCCGTTCGGATTGTCCGCCTATGGACCGTCTGCATGCGTAGAGTCCGCAGTGTTCTGAAATGAGTGTTCAGTTTAATGCGTGTATTTACGGGAGATAGTTGCATATAACAATGAATGCGATAGATTACAATACATTATCGATTATTTCTTCACAAATTTCCTCCCACGCCCGAACCCGAGCATCTTTGTTTTCGTAATACATATTTGACGCATCCATAAACAGGGTTTATAAATGTACCTTGTCTATAACAAGTCCTACATAAATGAAGCGATTACTCATGACGACTGTACCTTCGGAGCACGGACGCTACGCAAATCCTGTGAAACTCAGAATGAGCAGTGAGGCACTTTTGCACTTTTTCCATGTTTTTCGTTGTTATTTTCATCATATTGTTCTAAAATAAAAAACTATCGTGTATAAAGGCCGCAATTACCTATGAACTTTATTTTAGTAAATGAATCATCATATCAAATTATTTATTTATATAAAAAAGGAGGGAAAAAGAGGAAAAGATTACTCAAAATGAGGTAACTTTGCGAATTTATTCTATTGAGCCAACTTTATGAAATCGTGTTTCCATCGTGTATCCAGGGGTCGGCAACCGGCGGCCCGCGGGCCGCTTGCGGCCCGTGAACCACTTCGGTGCGGCCCTCAAGGTTCCCAATCGCTGCATGATAACTGTGTTTGGTTGTACATATTTGTGTGAGCAGACATTTTCCATTCTGAACTAACGAAAAAGCAAGCATTGTTCTCAGTTAACGGATGCACATTTAGACCTAATACTGCGCATTTCCACGTCTAAAATGCAAGTCAAATGCAGCCGCTAAAATCGCATTAGATTTTAATAATAAATTGTGTTTTAAAGTACAATAAATATGATATGAAATTGACCAATGCGTTATTTATTATATGCGGCCCCCGCTGGTCCTCTGGTAACATTTGTGGCCCTCCTATGTCATAAGGTTGCCGACCTCTGGTGTATACAGTCTAGTATATATACTCAATAATACCAATATATTTCCTTAGATTTTAATTTAATTGTTTACTACTTTAAACAAGGGTTATAAACACGTGTTTGTGTGTGTATAAATCTCAGTGCACTCATAAGCATGCGGGTGTGCGGTTTGCGGTTTTGTTGCGGGTGCGGAGCGTGGATGGTTTGTGCGGGCGAGCTAAACGCGTCACTGTGAAACAATGTTCTAGCGCCACACTTTTCTATCCGCTCTGGAGCTCCGTGCGGACCATCCTTACGGACCCTCCATAGAGCTATGAAACCTAAGCCTAAGCCTAAACCTAAGCCAGCCTAAACCTTTTGCCCTTTTGAGTCTCTGGTTCCATTTTCGAAATGACACTTTGTTAGAAGCTCTTCTTCTATGTTTTTTTCATTCACCAAGTATAAAGAGAGTAGTGAGTTTGCATGTGCAGTTTGTACTTGCTCTATGGTGCCAAGTCTGTTTATTAAGAAACTTGAAAAGCGAATGCACTCCGTGTCACAACGACTACTTTTTGACTCCCGGAGCCATTATTCAACTTTATGTAAAAAATATAATCAAAGGCTGCAATATAAAATATATGAATTATTATAATTAGTTGAATAATTATAACAATACAGAGTACAAGGTGTATCACTGTCACTATAAAATAAACATTCATTGTAGTGGTACTTACTCTAGCTAGGTGATGTATTTTTGGCTTTAGCGAGCGGTTTTGTCAAATGAAGACATAAATCATGATATTAGACAAATGAAGACACAAGACAATACGGATTAAGGCGCAAGCCCCACAGTGACGTGGCGGTGGCGCGTGGCGCGGACGGACAACCAAAGCAACGAAAAATGAGGGCGGCGACGTCGGCGTCGCCTTGCAGCGCGGACGCACGCTCCTCTTTCGGCAAAAACGACCCTATGCTTTATAGCTATTAGGTTGCTTTGATTGCCCGTCTGCGCCACGCGCCACCGCCACATCACTTCTGTGGGGCTTGCGCCTATAGTATTGTTTGATTTTGCCCTAGACGAATACAGCCTACAGACTCTTCATAATAGGCGACCGATTTCTGTCAACACATCTGACTGAACCAGCAGATATAATTCGCCACTCCAAAATTATATATTCCGGTAGGCCAAACCAAAATGGCTTCTATATTCATTATGTTAGAGTCTTCGTCTTCGGGAAAGATAAGTTTGTGGTGCTATACGTAAGATTGGATGAGCCAATAGGATTGCAGTATCCCGTTTCTCATGCCTCGGATTGTTGACAGAATTATTTGTACGCAAGATGTTAAACAATATACGTCTTTCTGGGCTGTATTATTACTTGCACTATACTTGTGGAGAAGTAGAGGCCTATGCCGAACAGTGGGTGGATGTGGGCTGAATGATGATGATGATACTTATATTATACAAAAGAAACGGTCAAATGCGAGTGGTACTCATGCGCTGAGGGTTCCGCACTTTATTAAAATTTATTGAGGTCCTCGTATTTCTTATTACGTAGATGGTAAATAATATATATTATGATGAATATCATTTAAACGATCAGCATAATTTTGTAGTTTTATTCGGCAGAACAATGTGTTCTGCCGGCAAATATATGTAGTTGGTATGCTACTATGCCCGGCAAAAATAGTATAATTGATTGGCGAATAATTTGATACTAAGCAGCTCTAATTTGATTTTCCGGCAAAGTGATTATTTGTCTAGCAGAATAAGTAATTGACCGGCAAAACTGCAAATATTTTATTTGGATAAACAAGAAGGATTTTTGTGTTAATCATGATTACTGTTAAAAATAGTAGGGCCGTCTCGCTCCGCTCCACTTCGCTTAGCTCCCTAATTTATTTAAGAAAAAATAGACACTTTTAGAACTTACATATCTACTTCAGTAAATAATATTTAATTTTGATAAAATAGTATATCATTTTGTGAGAATCTTTCTCTAGGGATCTGTTAAACAGAAACGCGATTGGAGAAATTCGGCTCGATAGAAATATTTATTGAAATGAGGTCTTTTTCAACGCCATTCTCCTGGTTTGACAATTTACAATGAAATATGGACTGCAGTTATATTTTATTAGCTGGGTTTTAACGGTATCTAGGACCAGGGCAGAGAATATAAAGTATTACTACGTAAAGAAGCGACACTCACCTCCCCGCGCGAGTTAAACGTCCCCCGCGGTCCCCCGCAAGTTAGTGGAAATCTGGAGTCAGGCAGAGCTCGATTACCACTCGTTTGCTGCGCGCGTGTTTTGTTACAAAGTTTTATCACGATACTGATTTTTAATCAGTATGGTGCGTTATTGCAGTGTTTATGGATGCCTGGAAAACTTTTTTTCAAAAATTAGAATTGCGTGATCAAACCTTACAATTTCGTTCAGTAACGCATTTGGAACAATAAAATCAGTATTTATAACTTTCCATGTTTTGACAAGTTTTCATTTTTTTTCCAAAATTTATGTTTGAGTAGTTGTTAATTATATGATGATCATTTAAGCATACGAAACTATGTAGGTACCTACTAAGCTTAGGCATACTAAATATATATATAATCTATATATTTACTTTTAAAGTAACGAAAAAGCAGCGGTAACTCAGGGGTAGAACGCTGGCCTCTTAATCTTGAGATTAAGGTTCGATCTCTGGTCGGGCATGCACCAATGAGTTCTTCGGAATTTACATAATGTGCATAGTATTTGCTAATAGGTACTTACCACTTGTGAACAGTGAAGGAAAACATAGTAAGGAAACCTGCATGCCCTAAAAAGAGTGTATTTGTGCCCGAAGAACGATGATAGGGCTCACCACCCATCACGTTGGGACGTAATATTCGCAGGTGAAACGCGGGTTTACCGAGTGTGGGTGGACTGTGACTTGCATTTCAAAGTTCACACTCGGAACACATCCGACACCCCCCGGGGCATTCAGGTCGTAACGATTTATATACATATATAAGGTTAAATAACATTATTTGGCGAAACTCAAAACAAAGGTAGTACTAGTCTATATGGACAACTGTTTGTATGGGAGCTCAGCGAAATTCTTAACATTTTTTCACTTCCTCCTATACAAATTGCTCCGATCAGCTGACTCGTCCAGTATGGAAAGGTGAAAACGAATTTTAAGAATTTTTCACTATCCTATTAAAAAAAGTTATTCATATGGACATGTTCTACATATGTTTCAAATTTCGCCAACTAATTGAATTTAACCTTGTATATATATATATATAAAATATATATATATATATAATATATATAAAATATATATATATACATTTTTTTTTTATTACTGATTAATCCACGGGGAACCAGAAATTGGACTACGCTAAAATTTAGGAAGAGAATCACATAAGTTGCTGACTTATATTGTGTCCCTCTCGGGCGACGACGCTCACACGATTGCTGCCAGCCCTAGACTAGCTCACGCACACACACAAGCGTGTACGGACAAGCCAGATGCGCGCGTGAGAGTGTAGGTAAATAACTTGAGCCTTGACTAAGAAGTGTCGGGGGTGGACCAGGGGCTCTACCGCGTAATTCTCATTTGTATCAACTTCAAGCAAATGCATGCGAAATTCAACGCGTGCAAAAGAGATGGCATGTTAGGCGGGCGTCGTCGCACGCACGACAAATTTCAATCTCAAGTTGATGTTGATGAAAATGAGAATTACGCGGTAGACCCACTGGTTAAACGAAATTTTGATAGCCAATTTAGTACATTTTATATTAATAATAAGTTTTTGCTACTTATCCATGAATCCGTCCCTCTCGCACTGAAGGTTTTTTTCGCATATGGAGTAACAGGGACGCTAACACTTTTACATATCGCCTTAACACGCTTTTCCGCCCCGCTTGTCGTCGTACCTATATTTGACTTTTGTAAAATACTTTTGTAGTTCTGACCATGGTTTCGACCATGGTTCTGACATCTTCTTGCCAGTCAAATAATAATTTTACTGTTCAAATAATTTAAAAGCTGATTTTTCTTGCTAAACGAATAAATTAATGACAGAAAAAATAATAAGTTTAACAGTTTTGAAAGTTTTCAAATGTTCATGATTTTATTAAAATTTCCAAAAGTAACTACAAATTTTAGGAATTTTCATAATTTTATGCAATATTTTAAAGAATAAACTTCATAAATACATAGATACAAAAGAATATTCAATGATAAAAGGTGCCTACTTGTACGTAAAGTTCTTTAATAATATGATATTTATTAAAGAACTTTACATTTAATAATATGTTCTTTAATAATATAATAATATTAATATGAGCGCGTCTTTGCAAATAATATAGATTCTAAATGGCCGTTTAGCGACGACTTTATTTGTCTGTTAATCTTCCTATGAGTACAAAAAATAATAAATAATTTGAGCATCTGTTACGGTACTTACACCGAAGTATGAGTCAGTTACAATGAAGAACATTTATACCAAGTCTCCTGTGGAATGAGGAGATCTGCGAGCTGATGGTTGTTCCTTAATTGATGCTTCCTGTACACACTCACATACCTACTGACCCTTTATGCTCTTGGCCCTGATTTGCCTCACCTTCATTCCTTCATTCATAAGGTGGAACAATCCAACCGATACTTTTTAGGGTTCCGTATCCGAAGAGTGCCAAACGGGATGCTATTACTGAGTAGCCGCTGTCTGTCACAGCGGTCTACCAGCTTTAGCCGTTATAGGTAGTCAATTGAAATTTTCACAGAACAAGTTTTACGATAGCCTCTACCATGGCTAATAAAAATAAAAAATAAACCAAGAGGGGGCCCGGCCGTTAGCATCTAAGGGGTTGGGCCATAAATAAGAATTTGTGCGAAATATCTATCTATCACTATGACGGTCCATGAGCCCAATGAGTTTTATGGCCAGTGGCCGTACTATAGTAATACCCATGGATTAATTTTTAAAAGATGAATTTTCAATATTTTTCAGAGAATTTACGTCATTTTAGGACATGGTTTTTATTATTTTGGTATATAAATTAACCATAATTTTTTTCATGATTATTCAAAGAATTGTCCGATATGACGTCACTTGAGAATTTTAGACATTAGGGGCCGTTCATTTATTACGTAAGACGATTAGGAGGGGGAGGGGGTGTGAACAAGTCTTACTTTTTCTTACATGGGGGTGGGAGGGGGTCTAGATGATTCTTACGTAAGGTCAAAAATTTTTAGGTATTTCGAAAAGCGCGCGGTCCTGTGTCGACACGCTGCGCCGCTTGACCGTGGCTTGACCTTGACACACCCCGCCGCATGGGATGACTGCAAAAAATGACAAAGAGCGTGCTTCAGCCGCATACTCTAGACGTGGTACTGAAGTCATGTGCCGAATGAAAAAAGACGTCGTTGAGTGGGTGAACGTGGATGAAGTTATCGTCGATGAAGCAGTGGAACCGACAACGCAAAGGGATGTTCCAGTTGCTGATCCACTTTTGGAATGGCTGCTGAGCCCCTGGACAAATGATTCAGTGCTCTAAAATTCTTTGTCTCACCACATTTTTGATTACATTTTTTATAAAACAGTAATTATGTGTTTGAATTTCCAGCTATTTCTTTTTCCCTAATACAAAGTATCTTTCGTAAGATTGAGAGGGGGGGGGGAGGGGGTTCATCCAAGTCTTACTTTTTCTTACGTAGGGGGGAGGGGGGGTCAAAATGTGCTCAAAATCGTCTTACGTAATAAATGAACGGCCCCTTACACTGATTGTGTCGGTCAAAAAAGCGGTCTGTCTCTGTCTGTCTACTTATCTGTCATCCAGCTGTCAAATTAGTCGGTAGCAAATTATTATAAATTTATTTTGATAGCAAAGGACACATTTCTGAACAGCCATTTCTCAAGTGACGTCACACGAAAACAAATGGAAGTTGCAGCTTTTTCGTAAAAATATTCATCATCATGAGGTTTTTTAGACCAAAAATTTGAGAATACGGCTTATTAAACCTAAATCTCGAAATGGTTTTCGAATTAACATATACAACGTGTGACAGAAAGGTGTAACCATATTTGAAGAGCTTATTCAGTCAATGGTATAGAAAAACTTTTACTATGGAACAAACCCTGTACCTCGAAAAAAAAAAATAACTGTTTCATATAAAAATGCAATGCCGCTCGGCCGAAATGTATGGAAGGGCAGATTTCTTTTTTGAGATTTCAGGGCGGGCATTGACTGAATAAGCTCTTCAAAGATGGTTACACCTTTCTGTTACACGTTGTATAATACATGCCTATTCCTTTTGTCTAAGTTCATGACAACAATAAGCGACAAAAACTATATAATTAATTACAAATTCGTGGTATTGCTTAAATAGTAAATGTGATAATACCCATAGGAGTAATATACAAAAGAAACGCATTAATGATAATTTCGTGATTTTAACCTTGCTTTTGTCTGAAAGATGACATTGTGGTGAGGGTTCCGTACCACTACACAACGGGTATGGAACCCTATAATAATATGGTTAGTAAAGATATACAATATAGATGCTACAGCAACATCAAGGCAACAGAAACAAGCCGCTTAAATGGTAGTACTTCGCTGAGTACGGCACCCTAATATCTTAACCGCTATATTTTTCTTGTAATCTTTACGTATCACCATGACTTTTTCATACTTTTCGGGAGCGGTTTCTCAGCCGGATTGTGAATAAAAAAAAAAGAAATTCTAATTTTTAGTTAGAAATCAATTAAAACTTTTCAATGGCAGCGTACACAATACAAAGGTAATAAGGTTTTGTTGAATAACTATTGAGTGAATTTTGAATTTAAGTGTTCTGTTTCGATTAATGAGAAAATGGCGAGTTTTTCACAATTCGGCTTCGAAGTGAGCCATCCCGCTCAACTGCCATATAAATGCTTAAAGTGTTTAATTAAATCTCGGTGCTGATCACTGACGAAGTCTCCAGTATGTTTTCAATCGAAGTCACTTTTTTCATAATTGGAACAAATCAGTATTTCAGAAGGGTTAACTTGTTTATGGGAACATTGTACTCGAAAGTATAACAAATTTTGTTACACCAGCTAATCTTACGAGTAATACTATTGACCACGGATTTTGACATTGCATCAAAGTAGGATAGACAAACATTACTACAAGCCTTCAAGTGTTGATCTTACTTTCAATATACAAGTGACGAACCTATATAAACCGTAGAGAAAGTTTCGTTACGTAATGCCAATGTGTCTCTGAATGCCCCTTAGAACAATAATATTATTCTGAGGAATGCCCTCACTCAATGGGCTAGACGGGCATAGAGTAAATAGATCCATAGAGTAGTGAATCTTAGTTGCATAATTCAAATATCGTCACCATTAGCAGTAGTGAATCTTAGTACAAACGTTCTGGTTCAAGCTCACACACACATATGTGTGCTCTACACGCCAGTCGTCACCGCCGCCATCTCAGAAATAATACGGAGACTCGTGCTGCGTAATTCAAATATCGTCACCATTAGCAGTAGTGAATCTTAGTACAAAAGTACCGGTTCAAGTTCACACACACAGATGTGTGCTCTACTCGCCAGTCGTCATCGCCGACGACGTCTCAGCGAAAATACGGAGACTCGTGCTGCGTAATTCAAATATCGTCACCATTAGCCACCGCTGTGGCAATGCTCCTTAAGACCTTAAGAGCCCAACCTTAAGTTGCGTGCCGCCAGTGTACATCTCCCGCCTGCACTACATCACTAATGCGGATGACATCGCGAAGTACGTGCGCCAAAAGACAGGGTACTCGCCGAGGTTGCAATTGCTGGAATCGCACCGTAACGTCAACTTTTTGGAACGAGTACCGGACTGCTTACTGCTCCTCGTCATGGAGGAAAACTTTTGGCCGCAGGGCGTGGTGTTCCGTCGTTTCCGTGGACAAGTTGCTCAGGCCAAATTTGAAACTGTCCAGTACAAAGACATAGTGCACAAGTGAAGTGACACTAACATAGTATAATCTCTATTACTAACACGATTCTGTATAATAATAGGTACCTATATATTTTAGTTCTAAGGTATTTATCTATGGGCCCTAGATGCCTGAAATAAATGTATATTATTATTATTATTAGCAGTAGTGAATCTTAGTACAAACGTTCTGGTTCAAGTTCACAAACACAGATGCGTGCTATACTCGCCAGTCGTCACCGCCGACGTCTCAGCGAAAATACCTAGACTCCGCTGAACCTTGCTGAGACACAGTGATTCCAGATTAAAATTTTATGAACATAGGGCCTCAAGTTAGAACATCGACCTGATGATTTTTTTTATATGACATATATTTATATTTCAAGTGATAAATACTGATTGGTAAATTTAAAAACCTTTTGGTATGTGGCAATTGATTGACGCCAAAAGTTCAGTATTAATGAGGTTTATAAAGCAAGAGTTTGAAATTTAATACACAATTAGTCATGGTCTGTTATACAATTTAAAACTTTGGCTTCAATTGCCACACACCAAAATGCTTTTAATTTTTTTTATTTCTTGACAAGAAAAACAAAGTTAAGTCATGCACTTTGCGCTAAGCGACTGACCTTAATATAAGCAGATAGATCGTATAATCATGCTAGCTGATGTAACAATACACGTTTTTTTTTCTTCAGAAAACCCGTTGTTAGGGTTCCGTACCCAAATGGGACCCTATTACTAAGCCTCCGCTGCCTGTCTGTCCGTTTATCCGTCTGTCTGTCTGTCTATCTGTCACAGGGGTCTACAGCATCAGCTGTTATACGTAGCCAGTTGATATCTTCACAGAATACGTGTAACTAAGTCCTCTTATCACAGCAAACAACAAACATAAAAAAAAAATTAAACCCCGAGGGGAGTCCCCATACAAAAACCATACAAAAAAAATAGCATTATGTTAACTTTATAAGTTTCAGCTCTATCTAAAAGACGGTAATACATACAAGTTACAAATTTGGTAAGATTATTGTACATACTCTAAAGTACATTCGCCTTTATACATTGTAGATTCGTCACATTTTCGTACAGACAGCAGAAAAATCAAACATTAATTAAAATAAAAACATTACATATTTATTTTTCATAAGGTTTCAGTTTACATAATTTTTGTGTAAAGTACCAAAGCAAGCAAAGTTATGGGTTTGAGCGCCCGAAATTAGACAAGAAAAAACACCTATATGAATGCTCTCTCTCTCCTAATTCTTAAAACTGCTGCGATATGAAAAATAAATAAATACATTTTTTTTGTTTAATTTTTTTGTTGTCTGTACGAAAAATGGGTGTGTACAAAAAATGTGACGAGTTTACTTTGTGACGTTGACATTGACAAAGACATTGGACTTTGTACCTATCTTATATTCTTCTCTGTAGGGGCTAATGTCGTACTGCAAGTGTATAGCTTGATGTGGTCTCCACTGTACAACAACCCGGCACATTTAGGCAGGGCTTACATTTGGGCTAGTTAGAAGTACAGTAACTAGCGTACTATTTAACCGACTACTTTACCACAATGCGTTATCCACTCTACTCTCCCAGCTACTATCTTTAGTGCTATTTTGTCACTGATTATATTAAGCTAGTAATGTTTTAATACTTTTTCTTCCTGGTACTCTGCCACCTACTCTACCCGTGTAAACTAGGCAATATTGTTGCTATTTATCATAATGTTTTTAGGGTTCCGCACACTTATTATGTGGTGGTACGGTACGGAACCCTTTGTGCGCGAGCACGACTCGCACTTGGCCAAATAATTTGTCATCCGTTGTGCAAATACATTGTCCATCTCAGAAACGCTTAGGGTATAATTTTGCTAATATAAGTGCAATTACGAGTAATTTGCGAGAGGGAACTTGTTGATATTGCTATCACTAGCTTATTAGCGTTCCGTAGTATTTTATATATTTTTCGGACCAATAATTTTACAGTACGTGACTTCGATTTCTTGTTTTCATGAAAATTGTTCAGTGGTACCAGAGTACCATGTTGTACCATGAATGTGATTAATGGCTATGTCCCTAGGGAACTGCCCCACCCCAGTGAACAAACTATAACCTTTTTCAAAGTGAAGAGTAACCTTTACAACTGTGAAAGAATTGCCGATTTTGGATTTCTCCTCATTTGATCGTCTTTTATTATCTGATACAAATTTACTACCTTAAAGTTGTTTGACTTTAGTTATTTTATAATTTTTTTGTGTGCTGTAATAGACAGAACACGGCAGAATATACCTGCAGTTGCATTGTAACATCTCTAATTACGTGTGTTTCAGCAATAAAGACATTTGATTGATTGATTGACAATGGTATCGATTCGGTGTAGCACATCTTAACTTATTTGACAGGACTAAACTTAATTTGAGCGTTATGTCCTTGTCTTTTGGATAAAGAAAGAAAAAAAAAAGACAGGACGCTTAAAATAAGGTAAGTCCTGTCAAATAAGTTAAGTCGTGTTACACCGAATCGATACCTATGTGATTTCATTTAAAATATGTCTTTATCATGTCATTTGTTAGCTTTGTAAATTGTTACAAAGTAGAATAAAAACATAATAATTGTGCCTAAGTAGTACAGAGTGTTTTAAGTTATTTTTTTACATTACACATTAAACCTTGTAATAATGATTAATAAAACAAATAATGCTTCAATCTTCTAAGTTGTTAACTTGTAATGAGGTAACAACAGGAAGATCTCTAATAGTAAATGGTTAAATCCAATGATATGCAAGTTGTACTGTGTTTGTAAATAAATATCTAATCTTTTGTCCACGGACATGTAGAGAGGATGAATGAAAATAGAATGACGAAAGAAATTTATGGTGCGCAAGTGGAAGATAGAGTTTGAACAGCGGGCCTATTATGTGTCTTTAGTTGCCAACTGAACTGAGTGCCTATCATCAAAAACATAGATATACTATCGAATTCCGATTGTTTAAGGATATATTGATATATGTTAGCGCTTGAAGTGACGACACGGTTGGGAAATAGTTCAATACCTGCTGAAGGTAATTTTGAAAGTTCAGTTTTTTTTTTATGATAGGCACCCAGTCCAGTTGGCAACCACAGAGCCTTCTTGTGGCAACCACAGGCCGCCAAAGAAGGATGTATGCTGACCAAATTGGCCACATACTGAAGAAGGGCAATGTCAAAAGTACCCAGAATAGAAGAGCTTCTATGACCAGATAGATGGACGTTAAAGAGGCGAAAGAGGTGTGTCAGGATCGTAGCAGATGGAAATCTGTAGTGCCTGCCTACATCTCCGGGAGACAGGCATGAGTATGTATGTGTGTTTGTTCACGCCTGCGCCCGCGCTGGAGAAGGGTCAAACTTGAATATTCTGTATCCTCTTGTAACATGAATTTTGAAAATTCCTTTCGTTGCAGGTGCCTAAGAAACAGTGGTTTGCCTAGAACTTTTTGCAAAAGCAATGAGAATATAATGTATGAAAAAAATACCGCCTCAAAAATTAAAAACATAATACCTATATGTATTTGAATAATTTGATAAGCCTGGAGCAGATATTTTCATAGTTTTTTTTTTTTAATTTATTATTTTATTTATAGTTTCGGCATTATAGTTTCGGAGATTTCCTGATGAGATAACCAGGAGAATTATTGGCGATTTTTTTCCCGCCAGTATTTCGCGCCAGTTCTAAAACCAGAGTAAAATTTTTGTAAGTAAGAAAAAAGAAAAAGTAATTTCATTTTTATCTACGGGATAAAGTATATAGAAAAAAAGTTTTGGCTATGTATATAAATATACATATATATGTATATGATTATTCAAATATTATAATATTATTAAAAAATATAAAGAAAAAGAAAAATATAAAAAAAAAAAATTATGTAAGGGCTAAAGTGCACAGAGAAAAAAAAACCATGTGTGTATACCTTATATTATATGTCTATACGAATAAAATATTATATTAAATATAAATTAACAAAAATAATAAAAAAAATATATAACTATAACAATAACAAATAAAAACTAAATTTAGAGTTGGCGTTTATATAGGGTAAAGAATTCATTTAATTATTTAATTTATATAAAAGTTATTAATTCATTTAATATTGTAGTTTGTCTTTCTAGCTTCCCAACGACACCCATATTGTATTTAATATAATACAATTACTACTCATACTTTGCATTTGCCACGATCTTGTCTTAGGATGTCCGATCGGACCAGTTACAATTTTTCGGGTTAACAAATTAATTGAGTTATACGAGTACAGCTTTCTTGTTCCTGGTTTGTTGGAGCAAATATAAAGCTTGCAATACATTGAAAAAGTCTATCAACTTATTGAAATAATCCTCATTTTCTACTCCTTCTGATTCCAGGTGTGTAGTGTCAGAATGCGAAGCAGCCAACAGCTCGGAGTACAGCCCCCCCTGGCTGGAAGCGGCCCTGCCCCCTGCTACACACGTCCAGGAACATCGGTGCTATCGCCGCGCCCCGGCCCTCTCCCTTTCCCTCTCGGACACCTGTAATAAGAACAGCTTTAGTAAGGAGTTGCAGCGCTGTGATGAGTGGATCTACGCCTCTAAAGACACCATTGTTCCTGAGGTAAGCGAAAATTAACTATTTCTTTGCAGATTCAATTTTATTTGCTATTTTTTGGGTATCGTAAGTCATCATGAAAAAACAGAATCCTTATAGGATCACTTTTAGGGAATGCAATCTCGGTATATCGAGATCTCGCACATATATTGCAAGATCAATCACGCATCAGTTATCAGTGCGAGATTTCGCAAGATTTGCGAGATTAAGCAGCAGCGCATATGACAGATGCAGGGCATTGACGACACTTAAATAACTTAAAAAAATTTGCTGGGTCCAGAAGACAATAACTGCATTTTGCATCATAAAATCATCAACATCATTTTGTTGAAATTGATGACTATAAACATGGAATTAGAAAGAACTTTGTCTGAGGCTGGGCTAGCCTATAGGCTATATAAAGTAAAAACACACGCTTTCTTTAAGTGTTCACACTAAACAAATTTTCCAAAGAAACATAACAAAGAAAATGAAAAAAAAACACATGCCCATACAACATTTACAGTTGGTTTTTAAAGTTATTATGTAAAGGAGAATTAAATTTTTCATTTGCGCTGGTATGTTTTTTTGTAAAGTTTTTCATTATGATCAGTAGAATAATATAATTAACTATTATAAGTATGTTTAAATACATCCCTTTAATTGGATTGATATCTTGTTTTAATTTTTTTATTAACCAGTAGCTGAAACAATATTTTTTCGAAATTATTTTTATTAGTTCAAGATCTCGCTAATACCGAGATCTTGCGAGATTGTTTTTTTTTATCTTGCAAATACCGAGATTGACATTTAGGTGCAAGATTGCATTCCCTAATCACTTTCTTGTCCGTCCGTCTGTCTGTCTGTCTGTCTGTCAAGGATCTTATTTTCAGGCACGGTTTGGCTTCGGTCCTGGTTTCTTGGATCAGATTGGGGGCCTTGTTGTCTAACTTTAACATCTATCGCTATCACTTTCAAAGGTGCGCGTGATTGGCTAGAAATTATGTGTCGCGTCATTTCTAGCCAATCACGATAACTTTAACTCTATAAATATATAATAATATATTGTATTGGGTCTCGATACTCGTTAGCGACTGCGTAATATATTTTGTATCACAAAATACTATATTATTTATTTTTAAATTAGACATAATTTCGTAGACAGTGATTGGAGTTTACTTTTAAGTAAGATAGCTGTAATAGAAGGCTCTTCCATAGCTAACAAAATAAATAAGAGTAACTTGAAAAAACAAAAATAAATCAAAATCTCGGAATACATTATGCCAAATAAAATTACAGCTTTCTAGTACTAAGAGCCTCTGAGCTAAGCCACAGACAGACAGTGTCGCTGTCTGTCAGACATACAGAGACAGAGACACTGTGTGTCTGAGCTAAGCCACAGACAGACAGTGTTTAAGCCACAGACAGACAGTGTCGCTGTCTGTCAGACAGACAGAGACAGAGACACTGTGTAACTGAGCTAAGCCACAGACAGACAGTGTCTAAGCCACAGACAGACAGTGTCGCTGTCTGTCAGACATACAGAGACAGAGACACTGTGTGTCTGAGCTAAGCCACAGACAGACAGTGTTTAAGCCACAGACAGACAGTGTCGCTGTCTGTCAGACAGACAGAGACAGAGACACTGTGTATCTGAGCTAAGCCACAGACAGACAGTGTCTAAGCCACAGACAGACAGTGTCGCTGTCTGTCAGACATACAGAGACAGAGACACTGTGTATCTGAGCTAAGCCACAGACAGACAGTGTCTAAGCCACAGACAGACAGTGTCGCTGTCTGTCAGACAGACAGAGACAGAGACACTGTGTATCTGAGCTAAGCCACAGACAGACAGTGTCTAAGCCACAGACAGACAGTGTCGCTGTCTGTCAGACAGACAGAGACAGAGACACTGTGTATCTGAGCTAAGCCACAGACAGACAGTGTCTAAGCCACAGACAGACAGTGTCGCTGTCTGTCAGACATACAGAGACAGAGACACTGTGTGTTTGAGCTAAGCCACAGACAGACAGTGTTTAAGCCACAGACAGACAGTGTCGCTGTCTGTCAGACAGACAGAGACAGAGACACTGTGTGTCTGAGCTAAGCCACAGACAGACAGTGTCTAAGCCACAGACAGACAGTGTCGCTGTCTGTCAGACAGACAGAGACAGAGACACTGTGTGTCTGAGCTAAGCCACTGGACAGACAGATGGACGGACATGGCGAAACTACAAATAAGGGTTCCTTATTGACTACGGAACCTCACAAAGTTAAGTCACACCTGATTACGATGACTTCCGACTATCTATAAAAAATATAACATGTTACGTTCTGACAACCACATATCATTAAGTGATGGTGGTATGTTTATAATAATAATTTTTTTTATTAACTCAGCTTATTGTACGAGAATAATAGTCATAGGAAAGTATTGGTAACAAAAACGTAACTCTTTGATGGATGCCTCGAGCTGTGTACGAATTATGTAAGAACAAAGCGCATTATGTTCTGAGGTTTTTATTAAAAACGAAAGAACTTTAATATGTAAAAGGAAACAATTTTAGTCAGCTAAAAATAATCAAGCGCTTTAATAGAAGCGGAGACGAATTCAGCAGATAAATCAGATTGTATCCCAACAGATGCAATACCAGCATCTTCAGCATGTATTTTAGCTGCAAGCGCTACGTAAAAAACTATAGCCTAATAATGCTGTAAAAATACCGGTCAAGTGCGATACGGCTCTTGCGCTGAGGGCTCCGTACAAACCGTTTAAAACACAAACTTTTTCCACGAATCCACGTGCAATTATAAAATACTAACATGACACTAGTGTAATTATCCATTAAAATCTATGTTCTAATTAAGTTGGAATAAATATCTTCTTGAGTAATTAGATACAAGGTGAAATTTAATCAACCGCCTGAATTCATACTGGAGACTCGGCTAGTGATCAGGAACGAGGTTCAATTACCACTTTTTTGGAAAACGTAAAAAAATTTTTGCTCCCGTTCACACTGGACTAGTTCTATTATAAATCCTAGTATAGGCAGTATAGGAGCAAACATTGTTCCTGATCACAACCGAGTCTCCAGTATGAATTCAGGCGGTTGATTAAATTTCACCTTATATAGGTAATTTTATGCATTTTCCTGTAAGTTTTTATGTCGACTGGATGTGCCCTATAGGTTTTCAGGCTGAGCTGATTTGTATGAAATTACATTAAGTATGAATTTACATTAAATTACATTAAGAACAATAACTTTTTTCCACGTTGAGTTAGCAGCTTGTCTTTTTAACAGCACTATAAAAAATAAAAATAAATAAAATAAAATAGCTTTATTGTTCAAAACAGAGCATTAACACAAGTTGCAAGGGCCCCTGTACTAGACCTGAAAGACCTGATTTACTGGGTGCCCCGCTCTACCACCAAGACAATTAATATTTGAACTTAAATAAAAGTAGGTACAGCTTTGTTAATAATAATAATTGATAAACCTTACTCTAAATAAAATACTACAATATTAAGTTAACATATGTTTGTTTTATTGTGTGTGTGTGTGAGGGTGTGTAGAAGTGTGTGAGAAGGTGTAGAAGGGTGTGTGAGGATGTGTATGTGTGTGATGTGGAAGCGCGTGTGCGGTTTCGTACTTGTTAAATGGGATAGGCATAGCATAATTTACTTAATAAGGTTTTCTGTTTCTTCGGGGGGGGGGGGGGGGGCGATGGGGCCGTAGATATCTGAAAGAGGTACGAGTATTAGTTTCAACACTATAACTGTAACTGTCAACACTATAACCGGGTGGATAAAAGCACAAAATTACGGTGACCGGGCGGATAGAACCACCAATTTACGGTTACCGGGCGGATTGAAGCATCAAATTTCGTATTAAAGTACCTTAGGGTATACTGATAAATGTAAGCCTTTTGCTAACATAAATTCGTAATCTGACTGTTTGTACATACGTACAAATGTACACGTGAAACGCATAGCACCTTTTTATGTTCAGGGGGTTAAAAGGATTTATTTAATACTCGTAACGAAGAAATATCTGTCTTTGATCCAATTTCTATCACAATAAATATGATTGAGGTTGGCTGTGAACGGTAGCATTGTTCTATACATAAATTAAACAGTTCATTCATTAGACAAAGAGACAGGTGCACGTTGTTTAGCTCGATGTGTGCGTGTCGAAACTATCGTAATATTTTGTTATCTTTTGAGGCCTACGTGACTTTTGTAAGGTGATATACCTATATAATAGTAGTTTATGCTACAAGGGCGAAAAGGAATAAATTACGAAGACGATTTTAAACAAGAGCGTAGCGACGTAGCGTAGCATAGCTACGCTCTGGTTTTGAACGTAACCGAGTAATTTATTGCTCTTACGCCCGTGTATCATACTACGTTTTTCAATGCATAGTGTGAGGAAATAAAACAAATATTATCAAAGAAAACAATTTAATTATTAAAGTTGAAAGTTACATTGTTACAATTTTGCAAGTTAATGATTGTCTCAAAAGGACTTAGCTAGGTTTGTCTTGCCAACCAATGTATGGAGGGGTCGCCGTTCGGTATCGGATGGATTCACTTGGCACAGATGTATATTGGGTTAATCTCAGCTGATTTAGCCCAGTAGCCATCCACCCCCCCATTGTGGGTGGGGGGGATATGCACTCAAAGTCTTACGTCGCCGCGCTTCAGACAAAAATTCATATCGTCTTCAATTTACCTACTATCTCGAGTGTGGTATCATTTTCGGCAAAACATAAAACGAGGAATTCATTTTTAAAACATTTTGTGTACAGTTTCATACAAAAATCATAAGATATTGTCGAAAGTATGTTAGTTGGTCTGCTATTTTTTTTATTCAAAATTCCGTATCCTTAATAATAACAAGTTTTTTTAATAAAAAAAAATACTTCCTTAAAGTATATTTAATCAGCTTTAAATATATATATACATTTTATGTACTACATATACATATGTATACATACTAACATCTACTTGAAAAAAAATCGAACATGGTTTGCGACGGCTGCGAAATATTTTTTCGATCCACCTGTTCCACGCAAGCTAAGTTGTATGTATATTTTTATCAATGTTAATGGTTAATGCCATTATGCTTTAGACAGCATTATTTAATTTAAATATAAAAAATTATTTTAACTGTGAATATTTTGGTTTAAACGTGAGTTTCAAAGATAAGTTGGTTTTTCATACAGAATATATAGAATACAAATTTAACTTTAACATTCGCTTTTGTTTATGGTCTGAAGACCAAGGGTGCAATTGTATAAGAAAATCATATTCATTTGACAGCTGAAAACGTACGGTTTCAATTGGCGAACTGCTATTACCAAATTACTGCTATCAAGCAAATTAGCCAGTTTGACAATTAAAGTCGTACGTTTCTTACACAGAATTCGAGGGCAGATCTCAGGACAACCAGGTAGCAAGTCCCCGCATAAAGTTCAAAGCCTAAAGTATGCATGTGTATAGCACTGCGAGGTTGTCTTCCGTATGGATTTTTTATGTCAATGTATATTTATTATAGTTTTTCATACTCGTTGCTAGAACCACAATTTCCACCACAGTGGCATAATTCGGTGCATTTTTTTTTATAATTGTATCTAGTACCACACCGTGATTTGCACTTGCACCGAATTAATTCTAGACAAGCGGTATCAGCTACGGGTGCCGTGGTCCACGTTGGTATTCAGTCGTCATTGAAGTCTGTTTCCCATCCCCAATCCGCTGGACAAGGAAGATTTTGAATTGGCACCACGGATTGGCCCCATACGTGCACACCCTGGTAAACAGCTCTTAGGAGATGCTGTCGAAAACTGGCTTCGGTTGGTGGAATATTCTCTAGCTGTCGGTCTTTTTTAGAGAATAGTTATCTTCTACATTCTTTCAACGCTGTGCACTGACAGGATCTGAAATGTAAATTAGGTAAGCAACTGTGGAGTTAAAAAAAATGTTTTCTAGACAGAATAATTTCTAACCACGCAGGTTTCGTTTAATTTATACTTACTTATCATACATCGTTACGGTAAATTTTTGAATAATTGTATTCGCGTTTACAACGTCTTCATCAGCTAGCATATTGAACCCGCTAGTTGTTGATGGAAAAGCATTCCATTCCATGCTTCTTAGATTGAGCCATTATACATATCTGCTAAGTGAATTCATCCGATACCAAACGGCGACCCTCAAGGCAAGACAAACCTAGCTAACTGTATCCAGAGCCGTTAAACAGTGGAAAAAAAAGTATTAAAGGTTGCAGGTTAGCCAACTCCTCGTGAATAAATAATAAAAAAAAAAATAAAGCCCTAGGGCAAGACTTTCTGTTCGGTTTTGATGCATAAAAAGTGGGCCTTTACGAGCACTTGCATTGAAAAATCTTTTTCCCTACGCTTTTGTTTTAGATCGTACTCGTAATTTATTCATTTTCGCCCTTGTAGCATAAACTACTATAGCATCCCTGTTACTCCATATACGAAAAAACTCTCAGTGCAAGAGGGACGGACTCGCGGAAAAGTAGCAAAAACTCGATGTTTTCGTTGCTATCAAAATTTCGTTTATCCAGGTCTTAGATACTATTAAAACCCATCTAATAAAAATAATTGCAGTCCATGTGTCATTCCAAATTGTCAAACCAGGAGAATTGGTGTCGAAAAAGACCTCATTTCAATAAATATTTGTATCGAGCCGAATTTCTCCAATCGCGTTTCTGTTAAACAGATCACTAGAAAAAGATTCCAAAAATAATATTCTATTTTATCAAAATAATACATTATTTACTGAAGTAGATATACAAGGTGAAACAGAAAGGTGTAACCATATTTGAAGAGCTTATTCAGTCAATGGTTTACAACAACTTTTACTATGGAACAAATCCTGTATATCGAAAAAAAAAAGTTACTCGCTTCCTAGGAAAATGCAATGCCGCTCGGCCGAAATGTATGGAGGGGCAGATTTTTTTTTCGAGATTTCGGGGTCGGCTTCATAGTAAAAGTTGTTCTATACCATTGACACCTTTTTGTTACACGTTGTATAAGTTCTAAAAGTGTCGATTTTTTTCCATAGCTTTCCTAACAAAATCGTAGTTCCCTGAAAAATTTGAAAACAACGAAAAGTAGCTGTAGCTCAGCCGGTAGGACGCCCAATTTCAAG
Organism: Ypsolopha sequella; assembly: GCA_934047225.1. NCBI lineage: Eukaryota > Metazoa > Arthropoda > Insecta > Lepidoptera > Ypsolophidae > Ypsolopha > Ypsolopha sequella. The sequence continues at coordinate 23,654,360 of OW203997.1, forward strand.
TTTTTCGGTATTTGTATACACAGTATTTGTATGTGTCGTCAGCACATCGCAGAATTTGTTTTGTTTTTATTCTTTATTGTACACACATGGAATTATACACATAAACAAAATTACAGTAAAAAGATGCACATTGGCGAGCTTATCTCTAAACAGAGATTTCTGACAGCAAAACCATCACAATAGGAAAAAGTAACATAAACGGAGTAATCATACACGTGTACACAGAGAAGAAGAATATACAAAGAACTATACAAGAACAAAATAAAAATTTATATCAATACTTACTATAAATACAATTTATAAAATATTATAAATATACATAGTATCTGGGTGCACGATAGTGCCCCCGCCAAGACGAGCCAAAGGAAGCGGGGCACTACGTACCTTTTCTCGAAGCGTTTCGTCATACATATTTTTCTTGAAATACATTCGATTTAATTACAGGTTCGATTTAAATACAGTCCAAATTTCGTGTTCATAGGTCCAGCCGTTTGTCATATACAGGATGGTCTAAAATTCGACCTATTCCTTGAATGAAGTTATCCTAGAGATAATTTCCAACAAATAATCTCTCTCAACTAGGGGTCGAAAATAAACGGTCTCCGGGTTACCAAGGTCTTTAAGATATTTTTCAAACTTTCAGACTGGTAACGAAAAACAAATGATTAAAAAATAATGATTTCTCTCTCGGCACTTATTTGATATTTTTCTTATTAATGATAAATGAGTGATCAATACATATGCCCAGAATTTCCATAATCTCAAAAGTAAAAGGTCTTAAGTGAAAAGAAAACCATTTTTATTTTGTAATTTTTTAAATATCTACGTGTTCTACTTGAAAAAAAAATTATCACTTTCGACCCCTTGTGGATAGGCATTATTTGTTGGAAATGATCTCTAGAAAACCCCTTTCAAGGAATAGGTCGAATTTCAGAGCACTCTGTATATTAATTAATTATATGCTTAGTTTATACGAGTAGAGTAGGAAGTCGAGTACAAGGGTTAAAAAGTATCATTTACATTACCAGTAAACGATTGCAAGATGGTAATAAAATTGTAGCTGGGTATAGGAGACTAGTTGAATAAATAGTTACGCAAGTTACTCTACTACTAACTAGTCTTAATGTAAACCTGTTTATATTAAGGCGATATGCGAAAAAATACGGGGTTTCTTGTCTGTGTATTTCATGAAATACACGGAAAATTTTAATAAATTTCTGATATATGCATTTTGACTATATAATCTAGGGTTTTGAAATTGGAAAACATGTTTGGATAAATTTTCCTCGATAGAAATAATTGTTGAAATGAGGTCTTCAAACACACTTTTTCTCCTCATTTGACGAATAGGAACCATATACAGAATTCAAACATATTTTATTAGGTGTGTTTCAACAATATCTAAAGATTTGATATTTGAAAATTTGCTAGCTATTTTAGTTTTTTTAATAAATATATAAAACCAACTTTTTTCCCTTTTGCCCTGAATCCGCCCCTCTCGCACTGCGCGATTTTTCGCTTGGAGTGACAGTCACAAAAATAAAATTCGCATGGCATCTTAAGGCGATAAGTGTCGCCAAATTAGCAGCTCGATGTTTTTCGGTACGAATATCAACGGAAGCGACATAGAAATAACGTTCATATCAGCGCGCAAAGCATAGTGGCACTTATGTTACGACTGACGCTCGCTGCGTCCTTGATAGGGTGAAATAGAAGAAAATAATACTTTTCATATGGACGTAATTATTAGATTAAATAATCCTATGTCACGTTTATAGATATCAAGTTTATCTATTTATCAAAGCATAAATGAATTAAATCGGCCCAGCCGATTAGGAGCAGTAAGGATTTCAAGCCAAAAAAACACCATTCGGTTGAATTTTTTTTTGTATAGAAGTTTAAGTGGTATAAAAAAGAAAAATGTTGCATATATCCTCTTAGAGTTAATATATCATAATAAATTTTTTCAATATTTTTGGTTTGGCCATAAACTTTGGCTTTAAAAAATACCCATTTGGCAATACTAAGGCCCTTAAGGCGATACCAAAAAGAAAATGGGGTTTTTTCGAATCCATTTACTCCACTATAACGTCATCTACGTATTTCATTTTTAGGTAAATGTTTATTGAGTATTTGATTAAGATTCTCACTGAAGGAAAATGCGATTGGATGAATTTTTCTCCATAGAATTTAATTCCGAAAAGACCTCTAAATTGTTTTATTTTTTCCTGTTATTCTGAAATCCTAACTAATTTCATTGTGAAATTGCATTAAAAATGTGGATATTAAGTATTTGTAAAGTATCCTTGAAAATCTTTTTGACAAAATAGCTTAGTACATTTTATATTAATAAAATACCGACTTTTTGCTACTTTTCCACGAATCCGTCCCACTCGCCCGGAGGGTTTTTCGCATATATACTAACAGGGACGCTAAAACTTTTACGTATCGCCTTAAGAGTGAGGAAGGTGAGTGATTGATTTTGTTTAATATTGCATATAACTGGCCCCAGTGCTTGGCAAAAGAACCTGGTCGCCCTTGACCGCATTGCGCGACGGAGCGGAGCAACCAACGCATGCATGTCATCATAATTTGAATCATTGTATTTTAGGGTTTCGCCAATATACCAAAACCGCGCATCCGTTTTTTTCTGAGGGGTAGAATTCATTGCAATAGAAATAATAAGTCTCTAAATTATGTGAAGAAACTGGTCAAGTGTGTGATTGATTTAAGCACAAACGGTTCTATTCAACTTTTATACACAAAAAAAAAATACTTTTCGTAATTTAGGGGAGCTTATCCCAATTTTGTCTCTTTTCTGATTCATTTTAAACCATGAAATTGTGATACTTTGTGTCTGAAAAAAATATATATCTTAGATACATCCTTTTTGCAGATTTTTTTGCGGTTCAAAACGCGATACGTTATACTTTGCCCGATCGAAAAAAAAAAACCGAAACTGGGTCGATTTTTCATGTTTTTTTCGTTTTATATAAAATTTATATTACCAAATCGTAGGAAAATTACAGGAAATTAAGGAAAATGTAATTTAGTAAATACTTGTGTTGATAGTTTTCTGAAAATTGCCCCGTAAAAACGTTTTTTGAACGAAAAACGTGTTTTTGAAAAGCACGCGATGTTTAGCTGTTGTCGTAACAGCCACGGCTCAGAGCGCGTTATTTTAAACTATAATAAAAGATCATAGAGTTCAGTTCTACTTGATGCAAAATGAGGTGCTCAATGTTAGGGATAACGGGCTCTTAAATCAGGTATAAACTTTTTTTTTAACTTACGAAACGTTTCAAGCAGTATTTATTTATTTGTGATGTATTTGTGTATTTGTGATATACTTAGAAACTTAAACGACATGTTCTACAGATGATACATTTCTTTATACAAGGTGGCGCAAAAGTAATTTCATAAATTGAATTGGCTGCCATTTGTTATAAATGAAAAAAAGAGCTCTGTTTTCATAAACAGTTTATTTGAAAGTGTAAAATTGATAACATTAATTGGACAAAATTATATAGCTCAAATGGCCACCTCCCGAGTTGATGTATAATTGCGCTCGTTTTACGGCATTTTGAATTGTTGCTAGCAAAACATCTGGCTATCTGGCTGCAAATTAGCGATGTCCCCTTCAACGTTATCTTTCAAGACTTGCAAAGTTCGTGATAACAAGAGATATTTTAAACAGCTCCAAAGGAACAAAGACTGTGTTAGATTTGACGATCTGGATCGCCAGTTCAAATCTCCAAAACGTGAGATCAAATTTTCTAATTTGACAGAGGAAAAATTACAATAAGAGTATTTTCGAGATATATTTCGGCCTACTTTGGCATCAGTTGAATGAGTGAAAAATGTGAATATTAAATATTGAAAATTTTGATATATTTTTTGTTAAAAAGTTAGTTACATTAGCTAGTCATAAGGTTATACTGGGTGTAATGATGACCTGCTCAGAAAATGAAACCACATGTAGAGAATACCTCTACAAAGCCATAAAAAAACAATTTCTACAAAATATTTCTGTTTACAGAAATTTGTTTTCTCGAACAAAATAAATCGTGTTCCAAGTGTGCACCTTCCCTTACAGTATTATTACATGTCAGTAACATGCACGAAGCGGCAACATCGCATTTTTTAAGCCTGTTAAAAAAACGTGGTTAGTACGTTGCACTTGTGAGCGAAACTAAATTAATTATTAATTTGTAGATGTATTAATAGGAATGTCGAAATGAAATTTAGTACATAGAACCCTCATAACATCCCCTATACGTGGTTTCATTTTCTGAGCAGGTCATCATTACACGGTGTATATACTTTACTTCATGTCATTCTTTATTACTGTAATTGCGAGTGACTCCGTACGTACCCTTAGAAAATGTTTGGGTAAAAATAATAATTACTTATTGTTCTAAAAGCAAAATCTTGCTACGTGAGAAAAGAGAGTAAACACGGTCCAAGATGAGGATAATATAAGAATCTAACTCGTGGATGCATCGACCTTGGTGCAGGGGATATGAAACTATCCGCGAGAAGTTAATGCCGACTCTAGATTACCACGATAATGAGACTCGAAACTAAACTCTTATGAGCTACTAATAAAGAGTAAAATTGATTTCTACAAGTATCAAGTCTTGATGGTAATGTGTTTCTACTAATATCCATTAATTAATTGTTATATAACTTGCACGTGGAAACACTGAACCGTGGCGTTAGAAGTTACGCGGCTTGGGTGTAAACAAACTTCTTGACTTAAGGCGATATGCGAAAAAAATACGGGTGTTTCTTTTCTGTGTATTTCATGAAATACACGGAAAATTTTAATAAATTTCTGGTATATGCATTTTGACTATATAATCTAGGGTTTTGAAATTGGAAAATATGTTTGGATAAATTTTCCTCGATAGAAATAATTGTTGAAATGAGGTCTTCAAACTCACTTTTTCTCCTCGTTTGACGAATAGGAACCATATACAGAACTCAAACATATCTTATTAGGTGGGTTTCAACAGGATCTAGAGATTTGATGTTTTGCTAGCTACTCGTTTTTTAGTTTTTTTAATAAAAATATAAAACCAAGTTTTTCCCTTTTGCCCTGAATTCGCCCCTCTCGCACTGCGCGATTTTTCGCTTGGAGTGACAGTGACAAAAATAAAAATTGCATAGCTTCTTAATATTTGGTCTTTACAAATGAAATTGCCGTTTTCTATAGAGAATTTGAAGGAAACTCAATTTTCAGTACTAAAATTTTTGCATTCTTTTTTAGGAATGACAAATTCAAATTATGTTTTTTTTTGTGTATGAATGAGACATCATTAAGCTAACAGCAACATTAATAAAATTTTTGAAAAGTGTCAGCTGTAAAAATTATTAAGGATCTTATCTTATTAAGGATGGCATTTAGGACGAACTGTTTTTGAAATTTTAATTTTGGTTATCAAACAGACACTAAAAACAAAATTTAATACGTAGATGTAAAACCTTGAAATCAACTTTCAAACAAATAACAAATAATGGAAATAGCTACTGAATTACAGGAACTATGAACTCATGAACCTGTAAGAACATTTCAGCAATTATATATGTAAAGACTTATTATGTTAGTAATTATGTAAAGCCTTTATTAAACAACCAACACAAATATTTTACAATTAATTTAGTATTTTAATTAATTTTAATTATTACACTTACTTAGAGTTTGGTTCTGCTTGTGCTCTACGAGGTCCGAATCAATGTGATTGACAGCCGTATACTGTCAAAAACATCAAATAGCTAATTTGTATTGAGATATTTTTTTCTTTTGTCCTCTTTTTTTTCAAAACGGCAAAGAAATGCCCATTCACAAAGTGATCATCTGATGGTAATCATAACAGAAATATTTGATTTATTTATAGGTACTAATAAAATAACAAAATAGTAAATATGTAAATTGAATATTTTTGCGAAATTTTAAATGAAATGGGTTATCGGTGTTGTTCTGAGGCCAAAACTAAAATTTTTAGAATTGCATCTGTCTGTATGTTTCATTTTTACTTGAGAACCACTCAACGGGTTACATATTTTTACTTGAGAACTATCATAAAAAGCCATAACCCAGAACCCTGTTTTGCCCAATCTCGAAACTCCGACTCTTAAGGGGCTTACTATCGCCAAATGGGTACTTTTTAAAGCCTACTTCGCGTTTATGGCCAAACTAAAAATATTGAAAAACGTTTATATTAATAATCAACTCTGAGACAACATTCAAATACAAATACAAATTCTTTATTTCTTGAAAACTTACACTAAAACATGCTTTAAAATTAAATCCTTAATCTAAACATAAAAAGAAACATAAAAAGAAAACAGTAAGAATAAATTATTAAAAACAGATTATTTAGTGTCTACGTTTTCCAGTGGACCCCAAGCTAAGTCGGGCTTGTCACGTGGGATCCAGAAATATGATTACCAGACTAAAGTACGAGTTTTGACAGGCTTATACAATGCAAAAGTTTTGTGACAGTAAAATAATTTTTGTGGGTACATACATGATTAGTTATTATTTTTATAAATAAGTCAAAAATCAATTAATAAACTAGTTATATTGTTAGATAGTAATAATAAGTATGTATATGTATATATAATGTATATAAATATCTATATAAATAAGGGCTATCTATGAGGGGTGTTGAAGCAATTCTTCTGTAGCGTCGTATCCCAATGTAGACAGATAAGTTGTAACAGTCCTCTTAGCCTCTTTAACTGACGATGTTTTATGCCTGTTACATTATATATAAAAAAGGAAAACTAAAATTGTTAAAACGCTGAGCAAAAATGGTTTTTACCAATGGGACAGCTATGCTGTATACTCTTTTAGGTAACAATGATGGATACTGCAATGATGTAATTATTATCTGGTGCTGAGTAAGTGACGCTCTCAAAATATAAAGTTGGCGAACCATTAGCACCTTGAAATCCTGATAAAGGGTAGTATACATAAAAGGTTTTTTGAGCAGTACCTTTGTGCTCGTTCTGCAGTTATGAAGACTGTCTTTGAGGCATTTCCCCAGGCTTTAATACAGTAGAGAAGCAACCTACCACCAAACAGTGTTTTTTGGCTTGAATTCTCTACTGCTTCTGAGCGGCTTGGCCGATTTAACAAATTTTTGCTTTGAGTAATAGATAAACTTATTAGCTATAAATATAACATAGGATTATTTTATCAAACAATCACGTATATGTGAAAAGTATTATTTTCTCCTATTTCGCCCTATCAAGGACGCAGCGAGCGTCGTAACAGCCACTATGCATTGCGCGCTGATATGAACGTTATTTAAATGTCGTTTCCGTCGGTATTCGTACCGACAAACATCGAGCTGCTTATTTGGCGACACTAATCACCTTAAATGAATTCGGTTGACATTGAGAGAGGCCTGAGAGCACAAAACATTGTGATGCATCGCTGATGCCGCCTGCTGACCCCGACCGTTGCTTTCCTCAATGATCCACGCAGTGATCCATTGCCGTCTATACGTTTTTAGAGTTCTGTCAAAAAAACTGGTCAAAGCCGAGTAGCATTCGTGCCCTGAGTGATACTGCTTATAGTACCTGGTGGACATAAAAATCGACTCAAGCATTGTTGTTCTACATTTAAGGAAATAACCCAATCATACAAACATAAACATATGAAATATATAACATATCATTTTAAAGGTATAGGTCTCCACCTTTGATTAAATGCATTTTTGTCTTAAAGTATTTGCTATACCGGCTGAAGTTTTTTTTAAAGTGATGAATTAATAAATATTGAAATATTCAAATAGCGAAAAATTGAAAAAAAAAACCTTCTTTTACAAAATCATTCATTTATTCATTAATTAAGTTTAACATTAGTACTTCGTGTTCCCCCCTCTAGCCCTTATAACTGCTTACAGCCGGTTCTTCATTGACCTAATAAGTTTTTTTATTAATTAAATGAATTTCACGTCCTGTATAGCGAATACTTTTAAACCAAAATGCATTTAAAATTTATTCAAAGGTGGAGGCCTATACCTTTAAAATGATATATATTTCATATGTTTATGTTTGTATGATTGGGTTATTCCCTTGAATGTAGGACAACAATGCTTGAGTCGATTTTTATGTCCACCAGTATAGTTTATGCTACAAGGTAGCATTTAATCCCTCAAAAACAGATCTCTTGAAAAAAAGTATTCTAGGAATGGGTCCTAAAGTATATAATAAGTTACCAGCTGCTCTCCGTGACATTAATAGTATTGACATTTTTAAATCCACTCTAATGAAAATTCTATTACAAAAAGCATATTATACCATAAATAAGTTTTTAGAAGATACAATAGCACGCACGACCGATTTATGATATGAAGAAGATGTTGTGATATTCTGTGGCATTGCATTGTGTATTGTTTGATGTAATTTTAATTTGTAGTTTTTGTATTTAATTCTTGTGTATATATTAATTTTAATAAACTTTAATATTTGTATGCCACTAAGGCGCAGCATGGCTTGGACATACCAATATGTAATATCTAATATGACCTATGATGAACAAATAAATTAATTTGATTTGATTTGATTTGAGTTGGAATAAACTACGAGCTACGAGGACGATTTAAAACACGAGCGTAGCGAGTGTTTTAAACGTAAACGAGTAATTTATTGCTCTTATGCCCGTGTATCATACTAAGTTTTTCAATGCATAGTGTGAGGAAATAAAACAAATATAATCTTGTGAACTTTAAATAATGATTGGCTCAAAAGGACTGTATCCAGAGCCGTTAAACAGTGGAAAAAATAGTATAACATTTAGGGTACACAGGAAAGGTTGCAGGTTAGCCAGCTTCTCGTAACAAATGAAAAAAAAACAAAGCCCTAGGACAAAATAATCAACTTTCTGTTCGGTTTTGATGCATAAAAAGTGGGCCTTTACGAGCACTTGCGTTGAAAAAATACAAACAATACTAGCAGTTACAAACTCCTATCTTAACTTGACACTTCAGATTTATTAAGGGGCTTAGTATCGCCAAATGAGTACTTTTTAAAGCCAACTCCTCGTTTATGGCCAAACCAAAAATATAAAAAAAAAATATTATGAATTATCAAAATATCAAATATTTTCTTTTGCGTACCACCAAAACTTCTATATGAAAAAAATACTTGGTCGATTTATTCATTTATGCTTTGATAAATATCTATAACCATAACATAGGATTATTCAATCGAACAATCACGTCCATGTGAAAAGTATTACTTTCTCCTATTTCGCCCTATCAAGGACGCAGCGAGCGTCGTAACAGCCACTTTGTATTGCGCGGTGATATTTATTTATTTATTAAAAAGGAACGCTAACAATAACAACACAAACATAAAAATAACAAATAGATAAGGCTTTGATCTGGTGTTGCCATCAATTACAAGCGTCCACGACATTATCTAAATTAAATACCCGAAACATAAAACATTGAATTATAGACATTGATTAAAAAAATATTCAATAAATTTGCATAAAAGAAAAAAAAATATTTAACAAAAAGATTACTTGTTTCTTTTTTATAAAATAGGCAATAGAAATATGAAGAGATGTTATCTAAATCCAATACTTTTTTTCCTACAAAATATTTCAGTATTAGCTAAAAACACACCAATTTGTTGTTTCGCTGCGTGATCACTAGTATTACGCGTTGTCTAAGAACAAGAGGCCCAAGAGCCAACATATAATCGCCTCTGTGGAAAGCAAATAAGGTCTTTGCCATTAGACTTATTGTGTTGGACGGGTAATAAAAAAAGTTGCTAGCGTATGCCATCCTCTTAAGGGCCTTACTATTGCCAGATGGGTACTTTCTAAAGCCTACTCCTCGTTTATGGCCAAACCAAAAATAATGGAAAAATGTATTATGAGTAATCAACTCTTAGACAACATATGCAACATTTTTTTTTTCATACCACCAAAACTTCTACATGATTTTTTTTTTTACTGAAAGGTGTTTTTTGACCTCAAATTCCCTACTGCTCCTGAGTGGCTTGGCCGATTGAATTCATCTATGCTTTGATAAATAGATAAACTTTATAGATATAAACATAACATAAGATTATTCAATCGAGTAATCACGTCCAAGTGAAAAGTATAATTTTCTCCTATTTCGCCCTATCAAGGACGCAGCAAGCGTCGTAACAGCCACTATGCATTGCGCGCTGATATGAACGTTATTTCAATGTCGTTTCCGTTGATATTTGTAGTGACAAATATCGAACTGCTAATTTGGCGATGAGGCGTTGTTGTATGCATCAGCAGATCAACCTTGAGTCCTGCATGTCCTCAGGGTGTTGGCATACACCACAGAGTGTTTGTGTGTTGTTATGTTTGTGTGTGAGCGTTCTATCGGACAGATCAGCTCTGCAGTGTATAATATATAAAGTAAGTTAAATAAGTTAAATGTGAGGGTACTAAATAAAGTAAATGAGGAAATGGATTTGCTCAGTTGTACTTTGGATGAGTTCACAGAAGTAACTTTAAATTGTTTATGTAAATACTTAGTCTGTTATGTAAATAATAGTCTGGACTTTCGGTTGTTTTATTTCTAATAGTTGTTTTTTAATATGGTTTTTATGTTTTAGTATTTTATTAATTATTATTGTATAACGAATTAGTTAGCTGTCATGTTATACAATTGAGTAAATAAATAAAGATATAAAATAAATAAATAAATTTGAGGATGTGTGAGTCGAACTCGCACACAAACGTTTCCGAACCACCACACAATACGTGTACGGAACCTAAAAAATATTGTGGTAAACTACAATATTAAGGCGACACAAATAAGCCGGTAAAATGGTAGCGCCTAGCAAACAATTCGGCATCCTCTGAGTGCGGAACCCTAATACCTTAACCGGTATATTTCCCCTGTAGTTTTACGTAATCACCTACTACCATGATTTTTTTCATATTTTTCGATCCTCTTGTTTCAACGTTAGAAAATGCTACTTTTTCGAGTTAAAAAAATATATATTTGCCTTGATAGAAGCCATAGTAAAACAAGTTCTGTGAACATTTCAACTGGCTACCTATTGCGGCTGAAGCTGTAGACCCCTGAGACAGGTGGACAGACAGACAGACAGGACAGACAGACAGCGGAGGCTTAGTACAAGGGTCCTGTTCGGCAATCTTCGGGTACGGAACCCTAAATATCATTTAAATAAAAAGCTATACCTGTCTTTTCGAAGTTCTTAACCTTGTGTCCTTTTCTTGTCTCAGTTCAACCTGGCTTGTCAGGAGTGGAAGCGCACCCTGGTTGGCACCATCCACAACATTGGCATGTTAGTGTCTCTACCCATCATCGGGTACATCTCCGACCGGTGAGGAAAAATTTGTTTATATGTATATAGTCACGACATAAATCCCCGAAGGGGTATCAGAGGTGTTCCGAGTGTAAATTGTTAAATGTAAGTCACAGTCCATACTCGGTACACCCACGTTTCACGACGATTATTACGTCCCAACGTGATGGGTGGTGAGCCCTATCGCCGTACTTCGGGCACAAATACACGCTTTTTAGGGCATGCAGGTTTCCTTACGATGTTTTCCTTCACCGTTCAGCAAGTGGTAAGTTAGAACTAAATACATGCACATGAATTCCGAAAAACTCATTGACCGAGGATCGAACCTAGATCTCAAGATTGAGAGGGCTTATTCCACTTTAACTCCAAAGCCATTGTTCTCAAAATTTTACCGTCCATTATTGTGTACACTTTGACTCCAAAATGTTTTAGGCGTTTAATTGAAATTTAGAAATATTTGCATACTTCAATTCCACTCAACTCCAAAACAGTTTTGGTAGAGTCAACAGAAAAATTGCGTATTTTATTCAGTTTTAACACGATTTAATTGTCATAAATAAGACAGATCCATACTAAATTTAAGACTTCTGTCTTTTTCTTTTTGTATCAAAAAGATAAGGACCTGGACGCTTAAAATAAGGTGAGTCCGGTCAAATAAGTCGTTCTTACTTCGAATCTACACCAATTTATGTTATTTGAGTTTTTAAATAAAAGATATGTATGGTCTTATAAAACACATATAATCATCTATATCATACAACGATTAACTATAACAGTCATAAAATTTCTTAAACAAATTTCTAAACAAAAATATAAACAAATCACAGCTTCAGATTTAAATTTCTTACTTAGCTAAAATAATTTTTTCAATGCATGTGCTCGTAAAGGCCCACTTTTTATGCATCAAAACCGAACAGAAAGTCGATCATTTTGCCCTAGGGCTTTATTATTTTAATTTTTTTTCATTTGTTTGCAATGGTTGGCTAACCTGCAGCCTTTCCTGTGTACCATAGATGTTATACTTTTTTTTCCACAGTTTAACGGCTCTGGATACAATCCTTTTGAGCCAATCATAATTTAAAGTTCACAAGATTATATTTGTTTTCATTTCCTCACACTATGCATTGAAAAACGTAGTATGATACACGGTCGTAAAAGCAATAAATTACTCGGTTACGTTTAAAACACTCGCTACGCTCGTGTTTTAAATCGTCCTCGTAATTTATTCCTTTGCGCCCTTGTAGCATAAACTACTATAATAAGGATTAGGATCATGACTTAACATTTGTATTACAATAATCATTAATCACAGATACTCAATGTTCATTTCAATAATATCAAATATATGAGTGTATGAAATTAGGATTAGGATCATGACTTAACATTTGTATTACAATAATCATTAATCACAGATACTCAATGTTCATTTCAATAATATCAAATATATGAGTGTATGAAATTAGGATTAGGATCATGACTTAACATTTGTATTACAATAATCATTAATCACAGATACTCAATGTTCATTTCAATAATATCAAATATATGAGTGTATGAAATCACAGCTTCAGATTTTTTCAGGTCTACAACTGAGCTACCGCCCTTGTTTATGCTTGTATACAATATTAGTACCTACTTACACTAGACCGTTTTTTTTTGTTACGTATTTATTTTGATCGAGCGGAAAACCGGTTAAGTATAAGTAGGGTTCCGTAGCATAAATAATGTAAATAAATGTACCTGCAAAATATATAAAACAAAACTGCAAAATTAAGTTGTTCGAGTATTCGGGGACGTGACCTTAAATCTACATAACAAACCGGCGATTTTAGTATTTGTTGTTTAAATACAGCATAATAATATGGTGCATTAAATACAGAAATTATAAACTACTAACTAATTTGATCTTTGAGATATACCGAAATCGGCTACCGTTTAAATGTATTTTTAGGTTTCCGTACCTTGAAATGAAAAAACTGAACCCTTATAGGATCACTTTGTTGTCCGTCTGTCGGTCACGACCCTTTTGTTCGAGCCCCGTATTAGATATCAAATTGAAACTGATATCTTCTACAGAACTCTACGGCCCCATGGTGCTGTAAAAAAAGTAGGCTTCTAAATTGACGCAAAAAAAAAATTGCACTTTAGATAATCAATTTCATACACATTTTTGACACTCGCAAGGAAATCAAAACCTATAGGGCACTTCCAGTTGACGTTTACAGGTAGGTCTTATAGCACACACATAGGAAAATATCTGAAAATTACAAATATTACATTATTTAGGAAGTTAAGTGTGGTGATACGAAACCCTCAAAGCGCAAGTCCTCCTCGCACTAATTGACCGGCTTTATGAAATGAAATGAAAAGTTTACAAATATTAAAATATGCATGCAAAAAAGTTAATTTACGTTATCTATGTACATTATTATATTATGAAACTAAAATATTCTAAATTGTTATTTATTATATTGATTCAAATGATTAGGTATGTCATCTTATTATTAATATTTCATGTCATCAGGTCGTAGGATCTAAATACTCTGTAATGTCATAAAAACATTTGTTTAGTAGCCAGACATTTAGTTTCCTTTTCATCATTTTCAAAGACATGTTCTTGAATTCTTCTGGCAGCTTATTATAAATTTTAATACACATAATGAACACGTTTTCTTTGAAAATATGTATTTAACTTACAGTTGGGAAAATATAAACGATCTTTATTTCTTGTTTGTTCTTTGAACACATCTGCGTTTTTGTCAAAATAATATTTATGTTGGGCAACAAACAAACAAATTTCCCTTATGTACATACAAGGTAGGGGCAGAATTTTTAATTTCTGAAACAGTGGTTTGCAGGTGTCTAAATATCCAGCGCCACAGATAGCTCGTATGCATTTTTTCTGTACTTTAAATGCTTTTTCCACTGCAACAGAGTTGTTGTAAATGTTTGCATGGCTTCTTATGGTGAAATACTGTTGTATATACTTGTTTCAATCTAATATCTGTGATTATTAGATAATAAATCTTATAATAGGTCTTTACCTATGAAATTGCTAAAATCTTCTTACAGATTCATGAGTTCATAAAATTTGAAATTTTATTTCAAGGCTGAAATTTTATATCTACGTATACATTTTTTTTTTATTTTCAGTTTGTTTATAAAAATTAAATCTTCAAAAACAGTTCGTCATAAATGCAATATATCCATTTCCATGATAAGATTCGTAAGATTCGTAATAGCTGACACTTTACATAAATTAAATTAATGTCGCTGTTGGCTTAATGTTGTCTCATTCATACACAAAAGAAATTACATATTATGGATTTGTCATTCCTAAAAAAATGCAAAAATGTTAGTTCTGAAAATTGAGTTTCCTTCAAATTCTCTATAGAAAACGGCAATTTCATATGTAAAGACCTAATTGATTATATAAATCTTTATCTTTCTCTATTCCAGCTGGGGCCGCAAGCGTGCCCTGGTTCTTGGCTGCGTGATGGTGGGTGCTGTGGGCTCGCTGAAGGCGTTCTCGGTCTCCTACGAGATGTACGTCGTGGTCGAGTTCTTGGAGACTGTGGTTGGGGCCAGCATCTTCCCTGCCGCCTTCATTCTCAGTGAGTCAATAGACAGCCTTTAAGTCCACTGCTGCGTCTAGAGTTGCCAGATGGGAAAACCAAAATATTTGGGCAAAATTTCAAAAAGTCGTGATTTTGGGATTATGGTCGGGACAAATAAAAATAATGTTTTATTAAAATTAAAATAATTACAACAAAATACTTTTTTGTCCACCGGCCGTTGTTATTTGTTATTTGTCGGGACAATTTGTATTTTGTCGGGACTCTGGACATCATATGAAGTGTCGGCACAATCCCGACGAATCCCGACCATCTGGCAACCCTAGCTGCGTCTAGCACAGAGGTTTTAGTGCAGAAAACACGAAATTTGTTGGGTTTATAAATTATGCTTTAGACATAGATAGTTAAAATAACAGATATCAGGAGACTGTTAAAACGATGGCCTAACCTAGCAACCTTTTTATTACCCGTCCCGCACAGTAAGTCCAATGGCAAAGACCTTATTTGCTTTTGATAGAGGCGTTATTTGGTAGCCCATTGGCCTCTTTTTATATTGCGTGGATATTGTTGATAAATTCTTGATAAGATCAGCTCAGGGGGCCTATTGTGTATCTCTAGTTGCCTTCTGGACTAGGTGTCTATCATCAAAAACAAAGATATACTATCGAATTCCGATGTCCTAAGGATATTTTCGCACTTGAAGTGACGACACAGATTGTTAATAGTTCAATACCCACTAAACGCAATTTTGAAATTTCAGTTTTTAGCTATGTTTTTGATGATAGGCACATCGTGCAGTTGGCAACTAAAGATACAGAATAGGGGGGCAGGACAGGGATTGGTGGCACGGTTGCCAATGGTGATGATCTAAGGACTTTCTATTCTTCAGTATATTTTTGTTGACCAAATAAACTTTGTTTCCTGGGGTGAGATCTGGGGTGTTTCCGAGTGTGGACTCTAAAATGCAAGTTACTTGTACCACGTTTCACCGACGATTATTACGTCCCAGGTGGTGAGCTGTATCGCCTTACTTTGGATACAAACATGGTTCTACAGGTTCACGTGCCTTCCGAAGAATACAGACCGAACACTTTGAACTCGTGACCTCCGGGTTAATGGTTGAGACGTTCAAACCGTTACACTACAGATGTGGCTACTAACTTTTAAAATTTTCCTAAAACTAAAAAAAAACACCAATTGCAGCTATCGAGCTCCTGGGACAAGACAAGAGAGTGCTGACGACAGCATTCCTCGGCATCATGCTCGTCATTGGAGGCATCAGCTTTGCTCTCATCGCGAGAACCTTCCACTACTGGCGCACCATCATCCTGATCATCTACCCCCCTTGTCTGCTCTTCCTCTCATACATCTACTTCCTACCGGAAAGCATCAGGTGGTTGCTTTCCAAAGGACGGAAGCAAGACGCGGTCAACATAATCTTGAGAGCAGCCGAGATTAACAAAGTGACTTTATCAGATGAGACCATGAAACAGTTGAAGGAGGAGAAAGTCAAGCCAATTGACAACAAAAAGGATCCTCAGAAAGAAGAAGGATTGTGGCTCCAAGTGTTTCACTCCCGTATCATCATGACTCGGCTTGTCATTTGCTCGTGGTGGTGGATCACCTGTACGTTTGTCTTCTATGGGCTAGCCATCAACTCTGTGACTCTATCTGGGGACAAGTATACGAGCTTTATGATGGTGGTCAGCGTGGAGATAGTGGGTGTGGTCAGCAATGCGTTGATCCTGGACCGTGTCGGTCGGAAGCGGACGCTACTGGTCGCTTATACTATTTGCGGGATCTCCTGTGTTGCCATCACCTTCGTACCTAAAAGTAAGTTTTCATCATTTTCCAAAATAATACAAACTTGAAAATGAAAATTTCTTTATTTCAAAATAAATTACCTAAATTATTTGCGCCTTTTGGCATTGAGACCCTCGGGCCGTGGGGTCCAGAAGCAAAAATCCTTTTCAAGGAATTAACTACGCGGCTGGTCGACGTCTGTGGGGACCCGAGGGCTGGCGCATATCTTGGCCAGCGAATAAGTCTGGCCATACAAAGAGGAAACGCAGCCAGCCTTCTAGGTACCCTTCCACATAACGACGGCGATCTGGCTAATATTTTTTATTTAGTTTAATTTTAATAAACTTGTAATTTAATTTGATCTGAATAATTGAATAAATTAAATAAAATATAAATAAATTTAACAGAACATGTCTATTACCTAAATTATTAAAACTCTAGTTCCCACAGAAAGTTTCCTTGTGTAGTGGAAACTAGGCTTCTCCCAAAATATATTTAAACATAAAGAAATGAAGACGTTATTTTACAGCCTAATAAGCTTAATAGGTATATCATATTTATATAATAAAACAATATAAAACCTACTTATTTACATGAGTATGACATAAAGACAAAAATATACTTATTGTTAATAATGTACGATTTTGTGTTGTATTAGAGATAGTTTGTAAGTTGTGTGTGAAGGTGTGTAGTGTATATGTGTGTGAAATGAGTGTGTGAGAGTAAATTGTATGAAATTCCTTAAATTCCTTACTTATGATTGATGTCATAGATGATTTTTAAATGTTGACTATAAAAGAGGATAAAAGTAAAAAAGAGTTTAATTTAAGGCGAAGGGGAGTCAACAGTTAGGTTTAATCAAATGTTCCACATCATCATAATTCAGTTTTTGTAGCCAATTTAGTATTACAGGTTTAATTTGATGGTTGTTTAAAAGTTTAATCTTTGGGTCATTATTAAAAAGAATAGGTAGATTTAAGCCAAATTCATATCGGACACCGGGAGAGTAGTTATAGGCAGTTGCGTAGCATCAGTTGTTCATCTGTTGCAGACTTCCGTAGATTTTGCGGACGTCCCAGCGAGCGCGCTTTATACTGTCTCATCGTAACATTAAGCACAGCAGTGGCCAAGCCTAGGCCATAAATTATATAAATAAAAAACCGGCCAAGTGCGAGTCGGACTCGCGCACGAATTGTTCCGTACTTATTATCTATAAAAAAATGTCTGTTGAATAGGAATCCCGTTAAATATTTATTTTATTCTATTTTTTAGTATTTGTTGTTGTAGCGGCAACAGAAATATATAATCTGTGAATATTTCAACTGTCTAACTATCACGGTTCATGAGATACAGCCTGGTGACAGACGGACAGACGGACAGACAGATGGACAGCGGAGTCTTAGTATTAGGGTCCCGTTGGTTATCCTTTGGGTACGGAAACCTAAAAACCACTCCATTGCACTCTCTAATCGAAATGCCACGAAAGGTCCCAACCCTAGTGATCAATAAGTAGAGGCAATTAATTTTTCACAAAACTAATCCTCCAGTATGAGTTTGGCTGTATAAATCAAAGTTATCTTGGATAATCCGTTCACTTTAATGTGCTCATATTTATTTAATAATTTCTTATCTTCGTTTTTGTGCAGCAATGCCCTGGCTGGTGACGTTGCTGTACTTGGTGGGCAAAATCTTCATCACAATGGCATTCAGTGGCATCTACATGTACACATCAGAACTGTTCCCAACTAGCGCCAGACACTCACTGCTGGGCTTCTGTTCCATGGTGGGGCGGATAGGGTCCATCTTGGCGCCGCAGATGCCGCTCTTGGTAAATATATACACATCTCCATGTACACATCGGAACTGTTCCCAAATAATCCAGACACTCGCCGCTTGGATATTGCTTCATTGTGGTATGGATAGGCTGATGACGTTGCAAAAGCAACTAGAAAAGAACCAGAAAAAAGGAAGTCTACGCCCACAAATAAAGATCTTTTTAAAAAAAACAACACATGTCAAGTTTCAATAAGGATTATTATTCACATATGACATTGAGAAACTGTAACGGGTGTTTAAAAATAAAGATTAAATTAACTTTCCTTAATAATTTCAAGACTCTTACGGTGTAACTACAAAACGGTGTTTAACTTTAGATAGTGTTTAAATCTGTTGCTGTCACTCTTTAACAATATGAAAGAAAAGGCGACAACAACAGATTTAAACACTGTCTAAAGTTAAACACCGTTTTGTAGTACCTAACACGGTTATTGTTATCATAACAGTTGAATATTTTTCTAAACTAGCGGCGATAGCTCACGGGTAGAACGCTGGCCTTTTCAATCTTGAAATCCAGGTTTGATCCCCGGTCGGGCATGCACCAATGAGTTTTTCAGAATTCATGTGCATAGTATTTGTTCTTACTTACAACTTGCAAAAGGAAACCTGCATGACCTAAAAAGCGTGTATTTGTGCCTGAAGTACGGCTCATCACGTTGGACGTAATAATTGTCGGTGAAACGCGGGTGTACCGAGTGTGGACTGTGATTTGCATGTCGTGTCGTGACAATATATATATATTGGACGTTTTCTTGCAGGCGATCTACGTAGACTGGTTGCCATCAGTCCTATTTGGATGCACGGCGCTGGTGGCTGGCGCTCTAATGTTAACGACACCAGAGACGCTCAACACGCGGCTGCCAGATACCATCCAGGAGGCCGAAAACATCGCCAGTCAACACCATGTACCAAATGACTCCGTGGAGATGAAGCAGGACACAAAGCCTGCGGCTTAATACGTTATGCATAAGGTCTGCAGGTGTCCGGGGAGGGTTAGAAGAATCCATTCCATGTATTTCACTCCCCGTCGCTTTTAGACCCTAGGCATGTTGCTCACTAACTTATTAGGTGGATGTTGAGGCTGTGTGATTTGACGAGTCAATAATCGGAACGTACAAATCCTGCAAATTTATGTGGGACCGAAATATTCAGATGCAGACTGACTTATATTCTAGGAGTCCACGATAAATCTGGTAACGATAAGGAAAATGGAAAATGAATTTTGGTTTACAGGACAGGAAGTAGTTGCGAAGAAACTAGTTGCTGAGCAAAAAAAAAAGATTTTAACCTGAATATGGTACAGAAAGTTAGTACTAGTTGTATTCATGGCAATAATGTAAAAACTGACCAAAATTCGGTTGTGTTATAGATAGAGCAACGTTCAAAGATGTTATATCGTGATGCTATAGAGTGTCGATTAGTAGTTATCATAAAGCACAGTATTCATGATCAGATAAGGGTTAAATACATAATATATCGGTCAACAGATCTTAAAACGAGCGTTGCTCCATAACACCAACCGAATATTTGGTCAGTTTTTATATAATTGACATAAGAACTACTAGCACTTACTTTCTGTCTATACCATATTCAGCAATTTACATTATCTTTTTTTTATCATCATAACTAGATTTTTAGGAGCCATAAATATATCACGCAACCACTTCGCGCAGTCAGACCGACATATTTGACATCAGAGAGGTGCCTTCATCCTGTGAACCCAGATTCAGCCATTTTTATTATCGTTACCAGATTAGTCATGACCTCCTAATCCAGCTTCCCATTCAGTTTCACGCTATACAATAATTTAACTTTTTGTTGTGGTATCTACAATATTTGTTATGAATAGAAACATAATAAAAAAAAAAGAACAAACTCTTTAGTGTCTATGATCGTGACGTAAATTGAACAGCAAGATTACGACCAGTGGAGTGTCTTATTTTAATGTACTAGATGTGTAAAATATACAATGTACTTAGTTAAGGGGAACGAAAATACAAACAGAAATAAAATGTCAGCTTTCGGATGATTTTGTTGCAATAATTAGGTTACGTATAGCCATAAAAAAAATACATGTTTTTGGTTGAACTTTAAGGTATTCATTTTCCACAAACCACGTTAATCGATTCATATTTGTACTGTCAATGAATTTTTTTGTAACCCTCTATTGCACACTTCTTATCGATTTTGTTTCAGGTATCGCTTTCGCGATTTTGTTGTTTTTTTTTTTAATAAAATTAGTGTGAATGATATCTATTCATTTTCCAAATACCACGTTATTCGGGTCAAAAAAAGCACCCCCTTTTTCCAAAAATACGTAAATCCACTGATGCAGTCAGCGGCAGCAAGATATTGTCAGTCTACGCCTAGCGTTGGCGCCCGTAAGACGTGGAACCTGTGCCCTTTTTTGCAAGCTATAAATATCTCCCAAAACTACTTCAAAACACATTGAAATTAATTTTATAAAGTAATATTTCGAGAAGCATCATATTCCTGCCGTTAAAAACTCAACAAAATATGCGTATGAGTGATTTAGCTACATCGTGCCATAGTCATAACAACAAAACTGAATGAATTTGGAATGAATTCATACTTTTATGCGGGAAAATAATATATGTTACTCTAAAAGAATAATTTTGTGATCGTTATTGAAAGAAACCCAAATTAATTTACTTATACTTACTGAGATCTGTAACAAAGGTCAGTGACCTTTTCGTGAAATTACCCTCTAGTATTGGCTCACCATTTCAGGTCCAATAAGTGAAGTTTTTTGCAAATTATATAGGTACACTTACTTGGGATAAATCGCCAAGCATTTAAAATATAGAAATTTATTTTGAAATATTTACAGTGCATGGCAAAATTATTAGATCGTAGATAATCCTGTCGGTACATGTTCAGGTTCTGTTACGCAAAATGAAAACAATGAAACTCTTTTAGGATTAATTTGTTATCCCTATGTTTGTCTGTCTGTCCGTTTGTCTAGACAATTTTTACTGGGTAAAATTAATAAATACCAATATAAACGGCCCTCTATAGAGCTGTAAAAACATACTTTTGACGTTTTTATTTATATTTCGTTTTAGGTTTTTACGTTTTTTTTTTACGTTTTTCATACAAATTTTCTCACTATGAAAATATTTTACATTATTTGTTCTACAGTTCCTTTCTGTGCTTTCTTTCAAATGCAAAATATTATGTGAAGTGTTGATCTCTATATTTTCATAAGGAGAAAATTTGTATGAAAAAGTTAAACAAAAGGCCATAAAAACGTTATAATATGTATATTTTACAGGGCTTAGCATTTAATGATTTTACCCAGAAAAATTGCCTAGACAAACGGACAAACAGACAAACATAGGGACAACAAATTAATCCTAAAAGAGTTTTGTTTTTTCATTTTGCGTAAAGGGACCTGAACATTTCAAACTATGATACAAATAAATTTCAATATTTTAAACACTTGGCGATTTATCCCAAGGGTAAACAGGTGTCCCAAAAGTCAACGCTTTCCCTTGGAAGGCTGGTAGGCCAGCTCATGACTGACCAGAATATCAAATTATGACCTCAGCAAAAAGTAGATAGTCTTCGAGTTGATGGTACTTTTATAAATTCGAATAGATTTTTGAGAGTCAAAGCTAACCAGTTCTAAATTCTATAAACAAAATTTTTGTTCCGCAACTCTGAATAGTCATGCTATTGATAAAGTCAAAAATAAACCTTGAAATGCTGTTACACCAGGAAGAAAAATAAAAACCCAATTTATGAGCAATTTTTTGTAATTAGGTTAGTTCGATACCACACCCTGAAAAAAAATGTCCTATGTTAGTCTTGCAAATTGTCTTAAATAACGGCTCATCAAATATTGTTTTTCAAATGATCCGGCAATTTCTGTGTATTACTTTTGAAAAAAAAGTTATTGCTATTTTACTACCAAAGGAGCTGCGTATTTTTTAAAATAATTAGAATTTAGAATGAAAGAGTGGCGGGCAGTAAAAATATTTGACGTTCATTAGAAATGCCATTTAACACGCGTTAGAGTGAGATAAATAGTGACGCTATTTAAAATGAGTTGGAATGAGATAGTAATGCAGTTAAACGTGGTTGAATGAGAGAGGCATAATTGATATAGGCTACAGTGAGATAGATAGTGACGTGGTGCATTCCTTCTGAGAATATTTGTTAGTTTCCACTTTTTGTAATAACAACTTTAGTAAAAATTTTTTGCAAAGAAATTTTTGGTCCAATTTATTTTCCCGCAAGTGTAAAACCAGCTCAACGGGCGAAAAATATTTAAAGAATGGGTAATGGTGACAATTAACCGTTACAATATTATTATGTATCTAAAGGAGTGTCTGAAATGTTCCGAGGGTCAACTGATAAATCAAACACTCAAAAAACCACTTTTAGCCGACCATAATAAATTTACGTCCCGACGTGATAGCAAGTAGGATCAATGCCGTGTGACGATGATCGAAATACACTAATAAATTAGATAAAATAAAATACGTATTACTTTTGACCCTGCCTCGTCCACTCTATTCGTATTTTTGCTATGGTGACGCGAGCTTAGAGACCGGGACGAATTTCCCCCCGCGCGCTATCGTAAAATAGAATAAGCCACGCCCGGAACTGGTTTTTGTTTTGGCTATGTCATACTCTTAATACAGTGTACCTTATGTTGAACATAGCCTATTTTTAGGTTGTGACTACGTTGTGATACGCAGATTTTATTAGTCTGTAATATTTGTATATTTAGTTTTAAATTTCTTACCGAGAACATGTTTAATGAGTTAATGATTAATTACTTGATTATGACTCCAGTAATTTTGGCTGTATTTATAAGTGATTATATTTCATGTGATATTTATTTACGAGTAAAACATGTTTAACAAATATTTAATATCATTGCAGTTTTTATAAATATACGGATTCAGTTCAGACTAAAGAATTGCAACGATTTTAAATGTGGTTTATTTAAACACATGACAGTGTTTAGGGCCGAGTTCAGAAAATAATAGGAAGAAAACAATGTCCTTGCTACTGAAAATGTAGAACTTGGCAAGATTTTCAGTAGAAGGTACACTAACAAACTTTCTTTTAAAACAAGTAAAGAATGTTGTACATTCCTGCAGTTACGTCTTTAGTAATCTCCATAGAACTTGGTACACAATTTGATCTCAATTATTTTTTCGGCAAAGCCAACGATCCTTGTCTTTGTACAGTGGAGACCACATCAAGCTATACACATTGGACTTTGTACCTATCTTATATCCTTCACTATAGGGGCTAATATTGTACAAGTGGGCTAATGTGCAAGTGTACTACGTATACAGAATGCTTGGTAATTCGACCTTTTCCTTTAAAGAGGTTATAGTAAAGATTATTTAAAACAAAAAATGCCTATCAACTAGAGGTCGATAATGATATTTTTTTTCAAGTAAAACACTTCGATATTTCAAAAATTACAAAATAAAAAAGGAATTTTTCCACTTAAGACCTTTTAATTCTGAGATTATGGGAATTCAGGGCACGTATTTTTTTTATAAATGATCACTCATCTATCATTGATCAGAAATATAATAAATAAGTGCTGAGAGAGAAATAGTTATTTTTAAATTATTTATTTTTGGTTATTTATCTGAAAGTTTGAAAAACAATATGAAAAGTATCGTAACTCGGAGAACATTCATTTTCGAAACCTAGTTGATAGGACTTAATTCGTTGAAAATGATTTCTAGTAATAGAAATTCAAGGAATAGGTCGAATTACCAAGCACCCTGTATAACTTGACGTGATCTTGACTGTACCTAACTCGACCCCTTTTTCACATTTATGTTTTTGGTAGGATATATGTTATGCAATGTCATTTGTTAAGTAGATTTATAATAAACATATACATTAGATACGAAAATTTTCAATTAAACTAAAGATACACAAATAATCTATCGATTGTTAACCGAAACTAAGCTCGAAACAATTAAAGCTTTTTAAATTTAAATATTTATTATTTATTTTATATATAATACGTTCTACACGACCAACATTGTTACAAGAAGCTGTGTACCTTTATTTGTACGATAGTAATAAATTATATTTTTTAACAGTAATTGCTTTATTGAAACCCTCTTTCCTTTGGCAATTATAGTGAATCGTTAATGAAATATATCGATCCATCCATCCATCAGCCTAGTTCATCCACTGCTGGACATAAGCCTTTCCAGGACTTTGCTGCTCCTTGCGGTCATCCTGGAAGAATTGCCCATACTCACACACGCTGGGCAGGCGGGTTGGTGAGGAGCGTGGTGCCGGAACTCTCGCACCAGTGACGCCGCTGCCCGTCACCAGGCTGTTCCATGTAAGGCCCGGCTATTAGGGATCGATATACCGCCATCCGTCGGTCCCAGGCATGGTGGGCCTCCTGGTTTTTTGCCTGTGAGCTGACCTCTTACTCTCCCCCGAATTACTTTGAGGTGGTCTCCAAGTAAGATGGTGGTACCTCCACAGTCGAGCCCGGCATCAGGTCTACCACCTGTACCACATAATATCGATGATTGTTATCAAACCGCTAGTTTCCTTTTGGTCAAACTTGAACGGAAAACGGAAAACGACGGAACCAAACGGAAACGGCGAGTTCAATTTCAAAAGAGATTTCCTATGAGTTATAGGTATTGCTCGTCCAGTGGTGACCCAAATACCCGCTCTATGTGTCGTGAAACTCACGAGATCGTAAACTCAAGCGCGCCCGATATAACTTTGTAGTTTTTCATCGGCGCGCGCGCATAGCCGCCCAAACCGACCGCGCCGCCCGCCCAAACGCGAATTTTACAATATTAATAAACATTCAATGTAAATATTTGGGAAAACATATCATAACATTTCACTTTGGATTATTAAGAGCAAATTATGTAGTGCTAAATGATCATGAGTTTGGCTAGGTAAATTAATAGTCTAATTTAGATTTTTACGAAATTTATCAAAATTGTAAAATGGTCTGAACAGGATTTGAATCATGTTTAACATTTGTAGTGGATTATTTATAACAGACAGAAGAATTCACCTGGTTTATATCGTTTTATCACCGATATTTATTTTGTTTCAAATCTTCAAACATACCGTTTCTAACTGACAGAACATTGTAGAGATTTTCTAGTGAATTAAACACAACATTATATTTTGTGTATGTATTATTGAAGACTTGTCTGAGTGTAAATGGTGTGTGCGGTGTGCTTCTAAGTGAATAGAACAGTGAGCGTAGTGAACAAGGATGTCTCGCCGGGAGTTGCGCGCGAGTGTGCGACACAACATCGCGATACCACCTCCACCGCCACCACCTAGCAAGTGTGCTAAAGTAAGGAATTAGATATACACAAATGTTTTATTTACCACACGACTATATTATCTGAAATAATAATATAATTTAGTACATATACAGACATAAATATGTCGGGACGACTTGGAACTGAATACAAAATTAATTTGATTGATACAGTTACATTAGTATTGAATAATTGCTAAGTGATTTAAGGCTACATATAAAGTCAGATAGAGCACCTCATTTTGTATCAATCAGAACTGAACTCTACGAGGTTTACTTTTAGTTTAAAATAGCACGGTCTCAGCCGTTGCTGTTACCACCACCAAGAAATACGCGTCCACATAAACTGGAGTTTTTATTTAATATTTCGGCTTCTAGATGAAATTATTAAAATATTCTAACATTGACCGACGGAGTTATTCTGTTATTTTTAATACAAATTTCAAGGCTGTATAATTTAAGAAAGGTCCTTTAACACTCGAAAAACATGAAATTTAGATGTAACTTCGTTAATTTTTTTCTATCGAGCGAACTTAAGGCGATTACCATCGCCAAATTAGCAGCTCGATGTTTTTAGGTACGAATATCGACGGAAACGACATTGAATTATGGTTCATATCAGCGCAAAATGCATAGTGGCTGTTACGACGCTTGTTGCGTCCTTGATAGGGCGAAATAGGAGAAAATAATACTTTTCACGTGGACGTGGTTGTTCGATTGAATAGAATTATTATTATGTTTAATTGAATTAAATCGACCAAGCCACTTAGGAGCAGCAGAGAATTCAAGCCAAAAAACACCATTCGGTTGAATTTTTTTTTCATATGGTTCCACGAAAAAGAAAAATGTTTCATATCGTCGTATGAACTAATACCGCGAATGTCATTTTTCATTATTATTTACCCTCTGACTAAAAAAATCTGAAAAAATAAGATTCTTGTGCGACGATATGTAGTGTTAGAGTCGATAATTCATAATACATTTTTTCAATATTTTTAGTTTGGCCATAAACGAGAAGTAGGCTTTAAAAAGTACCCATTTGGCGATACTAAGCCGCTTAAGGCTTAAAATTTTGCGTTTTTTCTAAGATGAAACTATCAGCCCTATAGTCTACTACATTATTTTCACTAAAACGATTGACCAAGTTACATACACAATGTGAAATGGTCATTTGAAGTTGTGCATTTGACCTTATACTTTGCGAAACTGACAATATAATATTTTGACTTTCCTTACTAATGACTCGGGATTAGACTTGAACAAGTATAAATTGAATTAAATAAACCGTTATTTGAACCTTAGTTCTAATCACTTTCCAAGCTCGCAGCTCGGTCGCTTTTACTCTGACTTGTGACTAAAATTATTACTGATTAGTTTGATTTTGTCAAAAAGCAATCATCCTTACCTTCTAATCTTCTTAAAACAATCTACATTATGAAAACCTCACTAAAATAAACCGCATGCTGTATTGATGAGCGATCGATCAACGCCACGTATATTGACAGAATATAATACGTTAACTGAAATTGCCAAAATATATTGTATTTAAAACATACAAAACCCGTGAAGAGGGATTATTCGTTTATTCGAATTTTAAAACATATAAAACTCGTACCTACATTATGTACGAACGCCAGCATCACAGCTTACCTATTAGCATTACTATTGCGGCGTCATAGCTGTTAAAATCGTTTACAAATAAGGAGCTTGGACTGCAGGCGTCTGTACATTATGTACGATGATTTATACATGATAATATTCACTGGTTTTGAGGTTCAATCCTCTTCAAATTTCAAATCCCCTGGTTCGAACTAAGCTTTTACAAGCTTAAAACAGACTTCGTTTGAACTTGGTACGTACTTAAACACTTTTTGAGCTTGCTTACGAAAGTTAATTTGGATCATTCGCAGTAGTTCCATTGCCGAGTTTGTAACAATATAAAATCTTAGCTTACAAAATGCTAAACTACACGTGCAGCATAGAACGCCTTGCTGCTATGTTAGAGCAAACATCATTTTACGAGAGGAAACATGATTATATGATTACAAACAAACATTTATATCGAGGTATGCCAATGGAAGCGGTCTAGAGAGATTTGAAATGGATTCTTGAATGATTCTTTAAGAAAGGAGACCAAATGTTCTGTCAATACTCCGATTATCCAGAGGAGTCCAGGTGATTTTAATAACGGGAGAAATATATTTCAGGGAAGAACAAGAAAGAACAAAATGAATGACCAAATTTTTTAGACTAAGGATCTATTCTCAAACATGTACAATTTAAATGCATTCAAAATAACCGTGTATTAGGGTTCCGTACCTCCGTACCCAAAGGGTAACCAACAGACCCTATTACTAAGACTCCGCTCTCCGTCTGTCTGTCCGTTTGTCCATCTGTCCGTCTGTCCGTCTGTCCGTCTGCACCAGGCTGTATCTCATGAACCGTGATAGTTAGACAGTTGAAATTTTCACAGATGATGTATTTCTGTTGCCGCTATAACAACAAATACTAAAAAACAGAATAAAATAAATATTTTAGGGGGCTCCCATACAACAAACGTGATTTTTTTGCCGTTTTTATAGATAATGGTATGGAATCCTTCGTGCGCTAGTCCGACTCGCACTTGGCCAGTTTTTATATAATAGGTGTTATTTTTCAGAAAGATTTTCTCAGTTAATCTTGTTCATCAATTTTCAGGTGCTGTACTACACATGGAAGCTGTGCTCGGTGGTGTTCTCTCACCTGGTGATGATAAGCTTGGTGGTGGCGTACTGCATCCTTGGAGCCGTCACCTTCGAGAAACTGGAAGCTGAGCATGAAAGAGAGGTAAGGCTTCCTTTTGAAATAAAAAAACCGGTCAAGTGCGGATAAGACTCACGGGTGCCAGAATCGACGGCCTATTATTATTATTGTTATTGCCGTCAATAATTCTTACCTCTGTGAATAAGCAAAGAGACGACGCTTATAGTAGTATCGTAGATAGTATAAGTATCCGCTTATAGTAGTTTATGCTACAAGGGCGCAAAGGAATAAATCACGAGGACGATTTAAAACACGAGCGTAGCTCGTGTTTTAAACGTAACCGAGTAAGTTATTGCTCTTACGCCCGTGTATCATACTACGTTTTTCAATGCATAGTGTGAGGAAATGAAAACAAATATAATCTTGTGAACTTTAAATTATAATTGGCTCAAAAGGACTGTATCCAGAGCCGTTAAACAGTTGAAAAAAAAGTATAACATCTATGGTACACAGGAAAGTCTACAGGTTAGCCAACCATTGTAAATAAATTAAAAAAATAATAATAATAAAGCCCTAGGGCAAAATAATCGACTTTTTGTTCGGTTTTGATGCATAAAAAGTGGGCCTTTACGAGCACATGCATTGAAAAATAATTTATGGTTGTAGCTCCGATACAACACACTGCGTTTTCCCCTGTGTTTAGTGCTTTATGATGCAATTGAAGGTTCATTTTATTATTTCCAGAATTACACTGTTTTTATATGGTTTTTATTTAAAAAGCCTAGCAAGTTTAACCCCGAAGTAAGCCTTGAACGTACTTGTAAAAAACTCCAAGATATTAAGAACGATTTAGCCCATTTTAACCTTATTATTAAATCCTATTTTGACACAATTCCCATAGATTGATTTCTAAAATATATTTTTAAAATTGATTTTTAGCGGATATACGCCATTTTAGGAGATAGTTTTCATTATTTTGGTAAGTATATAAATTAACCATGATTTTAATAAAGAATTATCGGATATGACGTCACTTGAGAATTTTAAACCTTTAATTTAGTTCATGTAAATTTATTATTTTATTACATAATTTTTTTTAAACTATTTGAATTTGAATTTGAATAAGACAATACACCGATTGTAATGTGTGATTGCTTATAAAAAAGTGATCCGGGGCTCTACCGCGTAATTCTCATTTGTATAAACTTCAAGCAAATGCATGCGAAATTTAACGCGTGCAAAAGAGATGGCATGTTAGGCGGGCGTCGTCGCACGCACGTCAAATTTCAATCTCAAGTTGATGTTGATGAAAATGAGAATTACGCGGTAGACCCACTGTTTCTGTCCGTGTGCTTATCTGTCAAATCAGTCGGAAGCAAATTATTATAAATTTATCTTGATAGCAAAGGACACATTTCTAAACAGCCATTTCTCAAGTGACTTCACACGAAGGCAAATGGAAGTTACAGCTTTTTCGTAAAAATATTCATCACCATGAGGTTTTTTAGACCACAAGTTTTAAAATACGGCTTATTAAACCAAAACCCACATATGGTCAGTCCTGTCCTGTCTAGCATCCGGTCCACACAACATTCAACACTCGACACTGACTTCTGCAATTCCTCTCGTTCAAATATTCCGCATAACGGTCTAAGGTATTCGACGGAAATTTAAAAGTCGACAAATTTTTAAATATTTTTTTCTTGATATATTATACAAGGTGATTTTTTGATCATCGTCCAAATTCATACTGGAGGCTTAATAAGTGATCAGTATTTTGGATCAGTAACAATTTTTGTGAAATTCGTAAATTGAAATTTCGGCTTCCCATAGAAATTCAGTTCTACTCCCGAGTGAATCACTATGGGGAGTCGAAATTTCATTTTACGAATTTCACCAAAATTGTTATTGATCCATGATACTGATCACTTACCAAGCCACCAGTATGAATTTGGACGATGATCAAAAATTCACCTTGTATATGAATGGTAAAAACTAATTAGTAGACTGTCAACAGCTGCTAATTAGTGGCTGAAAGTTGCTGTCATCTTTACAATCTGTTATTGGAAAGAAACATTTTAAGAAGTTTTTAAATTAAGAAACATTTTTAAAAGTTTGTGAATTAAACTTTAGTTTAAGGCGCTTGATCCTTCAAATACAGCAAGATGGGTACTTTCTAAAGCCTACTCCTCGTTTACGGCTAGACCAAATGGCTTGAAAAAAAAATATATGAAATAATAACTCTTTAAAAATATTTGCAACAAATTTTGGTTTCGTACAATCAAAACTTCTATATTAAAAAAAATAACAACTGTATGATGTTTTTTTGGCTTAAATTCCCTACTCCTCCTAATCTGCTATGACGTTTGGAAATATTTACACGCCAAAAAATTAAGAATCTGTTGAACTTTAAATGCAACATATCTCAAGTATATCCAGTAACTTTTTCTATTAAAAATATCGAAATATGTAAGATTTCAAGGTCAAAGGCTAAGAGGTGCTCTGCGCGGGCGCAGGCATCAGTCATGCAGTGGCGTTCAGACGGGGAGGCTGTGTCACTCGTTGCCACGTACCGCACCCTGGCGTCTGATGACATGTTTGCGAAAATATTTATAAGGATTTTTATTTGTGTGCGTTCAGAGAGTACTTTCGGCAATGGACTTAGTTATTTAGAGGATAAATTGTGCTGTGAAGTTCGCGCGTGGACGCTATAATAAACTAGAAGTTTGACGAGTTAGTAAGGAACTTTTTTTAGAAAAATTATAATATTGTAGCTCATGGGTAGAACGCAGGCCTCTCAATTTTGAGATCCAGGTTCAAGCCTCGGTTGGGCATACACCAAGGAGTTTTTCGGAATTTTTGTGCATAGTATTTACTAATACTTACTACTTGCTGAATGTTTTGTGCCCGAAGTCACCACCAACCACGTTGGGACATACTTATCGTCGGTGAAACGCGGGTGTACCGAGTGCGGAGACACTCGAAACACCTCCAAAGCCCCCTCGGGGATTCCTATCGTGACAATGTATAGGTATAATTATTATTATAAACAGCTATAAGCAACAATTCACGCAAAAAACGTTGCTCAAAATTTTGTTTTTACTTCTATCCAGCTAAATAAACTACCCAAGTATCAAGGCTCGGACTACGTATATGGTTTAGCTCCGCTTCCGACCTGTTTTTTTGGACCGGAGCACTATTTGAAATACTTGTTTTAGTTCATTTCAAAAAAATATGTCCCAGGCAGGCATATCAAAACCGTGGTATTTATACCTGTAATATTATGTAGAGATAGTTGAATAACTAGAATTGTAGGTATAATACATATAAATAGTTGATATATTATTTCAGGGGCATCTAAAAAGAGACCACCAGAAACAGAAGGCAAAGAAAATAATCTGACAAAATCTGCAAAAAAGACCAAGACCTGACAAATATTAATTCAAAATAATCTGTGCATGTAACCTGTAATGTCATTCCATCCATCCATCCATCAGCCTCGTTCGTCCACTGCTGGACATAAGCCGTTTCAGGACTTTGTCATTCCCGGTGGTCATCCTGGAAGAATTGTCAATACTCACACACGCTGGGCAGGGGGTTGATGAGCGCGGTGCCGGAACCCTCGCACCAGTGACGCCGCTGCCCGTTACCAGTCTGTTCCATATAAGGCCCGGCTATAAGGGATGGATATACCGCCATGCATCGGTCCTAGGCATGGTGGGTCTCCTGGTTTTTTGCCTGTGAGCTGTCCTCTTACTCTCCTCAGAATTACTTCGAGGGGGTCTCCAAATAAGATGGTGGTACCTCCACAGTCGAGCCCGGCATCAGCTCTACCACCTATCAAATATCATTGGCATTGAAATTATGTAATGTCATTGAAATTTTGTAAATATTTAGAGTGCCAACAAACGAACATCACTTTCAAAACGGTAGCCGTACACATGCACATGTCGAACCATGTTGGCGATAGCCATCGACTACCATCGAACAATGGTAGTGAGCGTCAGCTATTGGTTGCATTCGACGCGCTGACGCTGCCAAACAGCGCCGACTGTACTCGATTGATGGTATTGTAAGCGTTGTATGGTCGACTGCAACCGACGGCTGACGCTAACGTCATTCGGTGGCAATTTATGGTATAGAATAGTAGACTGTCAGAATACAGTCGGGAACACTATGTCATCGAGTAACAAGATGTGACCAACTCGTAGTGATGTAGAAAAAAAACTACATCAAAATAAACCGGGTTGGCTAGGCGCAACCTAGAGCGTTTTATACAGTCAGCAAAAACAACGCAAATTTTCTGACAAAAATTACGTCAATAAGTAGCAAGTACTATGTTCGGTATAGCGTATCACAAGGTGCTTAAAAATAAGGTTTGCATGTCCTATGTTGGTACTAATATCAGCCTGATTTTATCGAATATCTTTTTATATGAAAAAAAGCTTTCTTTAGCACCTTTTATACGCTCTATCGATGATATATACTTGATGATGTGATTTTTTTTAATCCATAAAATTGTGCTGCTTTTGCTGACTTTACAAAATTTTTCAGGTTGCGTCGAGCCAACCCTGTTTATTTTGATGTAGTTTTTTTTCTACACCACTACGAATTGGTCACATCTTGTTATTTAATGACATAGGGTTACCAACTGTCACCCGACAGCCTAGTACGTTAAAAATTATATTCCGTATTAAAACATATTCAGCGTTATTTGTTATGTTTCTTAGAGAAAAGCATCGTCTGGATCACCACAATCTCTAAGCTCATTCATTGCTTCAGAAATGGAAGGCAAAGACAATGATCCAACAATGTCTGCACAAAAGGCTATCGAAGAGTCGATTCCGGTAGGTTTGAGAATTTACCAATCTTTTTTTATAACGTGGTAATATCCTTGAATTTAGGTAAATATTTAGGAATTAATATTATGTTTTATATTTGTTTGTGAAACTTGAGTATTTTTCTTTAATGGGTTTGCATTATTTTATAATTTATAGTGGGTTAAAAATTATACTATGTACTTAGGTAAATTCAAACTTATTTATTATGTTTTTCAGAGAAAAATATCTTTTGGACCACCACCATCTCCAGGCTCATTCATTGCATTACAAATGAACGGCAAAGACAATGATCCGACAGCCTCTGAACAAAAGACGATTAAAGACTCGATTCTGGTAGATTCATTTTAATTTACAGCAAATGTATTACAAAATATAAAACAAGAAAATGAAAACCACAGTACAGAACAATAAAATGAAAAACAAAGTGCACAACAAAAAAAGTAACAAAAGGAAAAAAAAATTACAAAAACGAAAACACACAGAAAATGTTTAACAATATAATAGAACAAGAAAATGAAGACCGCAGTACAGAACAATGAAATAAACGAAGTACAGAACAAGAAAATGAAGAACAAAGAGCACAACAAAAAATTTAACTTATCTCAAGTGAAGAACAAATAAAAAGCAGAAGACTCATGATCAAGAAAATATATACATATATTTACCAAATTGAGGATTTACCTGCAGATCAGAGCTTACAAGTGTTAGCGAGGTGAAACTGTGGTACAGATTACGTAACATAATTAAAATTTACAGATTAAAAAAATATGTGTTTTGTTTATTTTACGTGCGAATACAATCTTCATAAAAATAAAATCTAAAAGTTGCATCAACATCATTGAAACCGTTTCTGAGTACCCAAATATATTACATACTATCGGTTTTATTATGAGACCCGCAAATAACCGATACATACCACTCAAGTCTCTAAAAGCACCGAAATTAACAAAAATTGTAACAAAATTATATTTTATCAATATATATTTTTTTTCGTCATTATCGTACAAAAATCATTCAAATATAAAAACAGACACTTTTTATGAAAAATTGTTTGACTGCAACCGACGACGGCTGACGCTACCATCATTAGACGGTTACCTCCGACATTAGTTACCTCAATCCTCTGGCACAGTATAATACTGTGCCTCTGGCCTACCATGAGTTTGGCACTCGATGCACGTTAGCGACAGCGTAAAACATTTGTATGAGTTTAGCGGTTCTAGCGGTATACGAGAGGAATCAGAATTTCCAATAAATTATATTTTACGCAGTCGCTAACGTATATCGAGTGCCAAACTCATGGTGGGCCTACTGTTGACGGTTACCAACTGCAAAGTGACGCTCGTCTGTTACCGCTCAAGCCCAAGATTTATAAAGGTCTGACCCCAATATCAACTTGGTCACTTTCGGGTATCCTCACATAACCGATTTTGTTGTATATGTTTTATATATTTTCGCGATTTCAGTACCACTAGTTCGCGATTATTATAATCACTAGTTTGTTTTCAAAACTACCAAAATATCACCGTGTAGTAGTAGGAACAGAATGGTCACATCTCTCTGTTACAGCACCACAGCCTATTGAGCTTCAAAAGTTATAGTTATAGGTTTACGCATAAAACAATGCTACATAAATTTATTTCTACCTCGCTACAAGGTGTGAATCATTTCGACGCTAACGATCTTTGTAGAGGGGCGCGGGGCGTCTGCGCAGAGGCATGCGGGGAGCAGCGCCTGTAACTCCCCGCAGGTGAGGCCGATTGCTCAAGGCCGTTGGCGTGGGTAATCACCTTAAGGGGCAGGTAGCTGCCAACGACCTTGAGTCAACCTCTGATGGTGCAAATATCGACAGAAACTGTCTTGAAATAATGATCATATCAGCGCGCACTGCATTACGACGTCGCAAGGTCTCCGGAGGATTTTTTTTCAAAAATATTTGTTTTTAAATTTGTTTCTGATTAATTCCTAGTTGGTAATACACTCTAATAATAATTAGAGTATCTTGGTCTTTGATGTTATGTCATGTAATATTTCCTTAACATAATATATTATTGCCTTATATAAAGTTTAATTAACAAGATATCATTTTTATAATTTTCAAACATACCGTCTAAGAGAAATAATTAAATCAATATAGATAGAGTCAGTTTCGGATGATGCTGGGAAGAGGCGCCTTAAGAGGCTATGCGAATTTTATTTTTGTCACTGCCACTCCAAGCGAAAAATCACGCAGTGCGAGAGGGGCGGATTCAGGGCAAAAGGGAAAAAAGTTGGTTTTATATTTTTAATAAAATAACTAAAATAGCTAGCAACATTTCAAATATCAAATCTCTAGATATTTTTGAAACACACCTAATTAAATATGTTTGAGTTCTGTATATGGTTCCTGTTTGTCAAACGAGGAGAAAAAGTGTGTTTGAGGACCTCATTTCAACAATTATTTCTACCGAGGAAAATTTATCCAAACATGTTTTTCAATTTCAAAACCCTAGATTATATAGTCAAAATGCATATACCAGAAATTTATAAAAATTTTCCGTGTATTTCATGAAATACACACAAAAGAAACACCCGTATTTTTTTGGTATATTGTCAACTTCGTTTTGCGGATTTGAATTTGGAAAAATAAAACTATATCGAAATGCAATTGATCCATCGCTGGTTCTGTGTACAGGTTAAGAGGAACATCTCGTACATCCGCAGCAACACGACGCAAAGCATCTGGAGCATGACGCGATCAGTGCCGCTGCTCAACCAGACCAACTGGACCTCGGAGGTGGTGCATATGCTGAAGGTATATATAGGCTGTTGGGTCACTTTTAAAAAACTCAACCCGTCTAATTTCACAATAACAAAAACGTGCACATAATAAAAAAAAAATAAAAAAAGTGAAAATTATGAAAAAATAAGAACGAAAAATAAAATCATAGTTGCATGCAATTACATCAATCAATACACTTGTCACTTTTAAAAATTTTTGCATGTTAGCATTCGCCCACGTGATTGTCTACGCTGAAAATTCAACCCGTCTAATTTCACAATAACAAAAACGTAAAAATAATAAATAAAAAAAAAGAAATAATTAAAATTATGACAAAAATAAGAACCAAAAATAAAATCATAGTTGCATGCAATTACATCAATCAATACATCAATACATATAAATTCAATAAAAGAGTAGAACTCGTCAATCCAGTGTGTCTGTACATTGAAGAAAAGTAATAAAAAATAGAAAGAGGGTAACTAAAGAAGAAGAAGAAGAACACAAATCAGCGATTTTTAGAATCCTTTTCTGTCTGTCTGTTTGTTCGCGCACATTTCCGAAACTACTGAACGGCTAAATTATTATTACATACGGCTTGAACACTCACGTGTGATTGTTGTTGACTATATGCCAACCGTTTCACCGATACAATTTCGGCATTATCAATGCGAGTGTCGATCTTACGACGACGACGCGGCGTTCACCGTCGTTGTCAAACGGGCACTGGCAGCCGCCGATCGGCGTCGCCGTCTAAGAACGACACTCGCCTTGATAATGCCGAAACTGTATCGGTGAAACGGTTGGCATATAAATAACAACAATCACACGTGAGTGTTCAAGCCGTATGTAATAATAATTTAGTATGTCAGCTCACGCGAGTTTTAATAATATTACTGAACGGCTTTTTATTTTACAGGTGAACTGAGCTTAGTTTGGATTAGAGTTTAAACTTTGTTTCATTAAAATCGGATGTCGGAAAAACTTATTGCCATTTAACGGTTTTTGAAATTAGCTTTTCTACTGTTAGAAGTTACATAGCAAATAATTGTTGCTCAGTATTAATAATTTGGTATTGATTATGTATTATGCACGTTTATCATGGCAAATAAAAATAAAAAAAAACTAAAGGGGTGTCCCCATAAAAAACCTTGAAAAAGTAAAATATTGTATTTCTTTCAGCTTTATCATAAATTCAGTAATACATATTATTATAATACAAGTTTAAAAGTTTTGTCAGTTTGTAGTTATAGTAATACATACTCTGAAACAATAAATTAAATGTTTGTCAGGCGCTACCATTTTAGCGGTTTGTTTTATGTCACCTTGATGTTGCTATGGCATTTTCATTGTTGTTATTTACTATAATGTTAGAGAGTTTTGTGTGGTGATATGGAACCCTTTTAGCCAAATCATTTTATTTTGAGTTTACATCAGCCTATGTTGTTCCCAGGAGTTTGAGAACTCCCTGCTCCTGGAGATGAAGGTCCGCGGCTGGGACGGCAACGAGAGCACCGACCACATCCAGTGGACCTTCACCGGCGCGCTCTTCTACTCCATCATCGTCATCACCACCATCGGTAAGTATATTAGTTTGAAAACTCCCTGCTCTTGGAGATGAAGGTCCGAGGCTGGGACGGCAACGAGAGCACCGACCACATTCAGTGGACCTTCACCGGTACGCTCTTTTACTCCATCATCGTCATCACTACCATCGGTTAAAGAAACATAAGCCAGTTGGGAAACTTGTAATCGTACTTGTCTCTATGTCTTCGTCATATCGTAGAATTCGGCATTTTACAATTTGCCTAGGCATATCATTATCCTGTTAGAACTACTGAGGGTTTGTCTCACTCCGCTCCGCTTCGCTCGGCTCCCAAAATGTATTTACATGTAAACCTAACACGCTCTGCTCGTCGTCGCATTATTTACTATTTTTGACTTTTTTGTGAAAGGATATCGGTTTCACAATTTACAATTTTGCTGGATTCTACAACATTTATGCCATTTTAGGACAATGTTTTCATTATTTTGGTATATTAAATAACCATTATAATATGTTTAATGATTTAAAGAATTAAAGAATTGTCGGATATGACGTCACTTGAGAATTTTAGACATTGATGTGTGATTGCTTATAAAAAAAGTGATCTGTCTCTGTCCGTCTACTTATCTGTCAAATCAGTCAGAAGCCAATTATTATAAATTTATCTTGATAGCAAAGGACACATTTCTAACCAGCTATTTCTCAAGTGACGTCACGCGAAGGCAAATGGAAGTTGCAGCTTTTTCGTAAAAATATTCATCATCATGAGGTTTTTTAGACCACAAGTTCTAAAATACGGCTTATTAAACCAACATCTCGAAATGGTTTGCAAATTAACACACCTTAACATAATTTCTAAAAAAAATATTTTATGCAGTCGCTAACGTGTATCGAGCGAGACCTAAATTCATGGTAGGCCTACTGCCTCCAGTTTTTGTTACCAAAAGCACTTTCATTCAGTTCGAGAACTATTTGCTGCTCATGATGAGTCAGTCTCTTTAAACTTTAAAATAGTAAATCTATACAAGGTGTAACAGAAAGGTGTAACCATATTTGAGGAGCTTATTCAGTCAATGGTATAGAACAACTTTTACTATGGAGACAACACCGAAATCTCAAAAAAAAATCTGCCCTTCCATACATTTCAGCCGAGCGGCATTGCATATTTCTATGAAACAGTAAAAAAAATTTTTCGAGATACAGGTTTTGTTCCATAGTAAAAGTTGTTCTATACCATTGACTGAATAAGCTCTTCAAATATGGTTACACCTTTCTGTTACACGTTGTATATTTTCTTAGACCCGTCAAAACGGTAATTAATATAGCGAGATATCGGTGCCCGCCTGACCTGTCCGTTTGTCCACCCACACCATAACTCCAGACTAAATGGAACTCCCAGAAAAAAAGGCAGTCTTTGGTGACGTCATAGTTATTGTTTGAAAATGCTTTACGTAGAAAAAACTCGTACCAACATTGCGGCAAAGCGTCTTTTGAAAAGACAGCCTACGTATATTTACGGATATTGCAGGATATTTTGAGGATTATGTACAGGAAAAGTGGAAAATAGTATGTAACTTTTGTTATCCAACTAGGTATCTAGGAAAACACCGAGATGGTCGTTCGAGCTTAGCTTTAGTATAGATCAGGGGTCGGCAACCTTATGACGTAGGAGGGCCACAAATGTTACCAGAGAATCAGCGAGGGCCGTATATAATAAATAACGCATTAGTCAATTTAATATCGTACTTATTGTAGTTTAAAACACAATTTATTATTAAAATCTAATGCGATTTTTGCGGCTGCATTTGACTTGCACTTTAGACGTGGAGATGCGCAGTATTAGTTCTAAATATGCATCCGTTAACTGAGAACAATGTTTGCTTTTTCGTTAGTTCAAAATGGAAAATGTCTGCTCACACAAATATGTACAACCAAACACAGTTATCATGTAGCGATTGAGAACCTCGAGGGCCTCACCGAAATGGTTCACGGGCCGCCTGTTGCCGACCCCTGGTATAGATCACAGAACATTGGTGTGGATGTACAGATTTGTTTTAGGTTACAAATTAAAACACCCATTGAAGATGTTAATCTTCAATAAAATAATAAAATCGCTTGTAAAATATATTTATATAACTAGATAACTGTATAAATATATTATTTAACGTTGGTTTACATTACGGACGGATGAGGCATTGGAATATACATATTTATAAAGCAGTGCATAATATTTAATATTAATTTATTGTTTTATTTTTCAATCAAGAAATTGTACATTAAGGTTACTTTAAAATAACACATCACAGATATATCTACTTAACTCCACTCAGTGGATTCATCATCTACTTAAATATGTTGCCTTCGGCTATTATGTGCTACCAAACAATCTAGTCCATTTGATAGATTATTACTAAAACCAACATCGGTCAGATGAAGATTATCATATATCCATCATCATCATCGTAGGGCGGGCGGCGCGGGGCGGGCGGATTTTCGGCGCGGCGGTTGGCCGCCCGCCAGCCGCCCGCGCAGCTCACGTCTATATATCAAAACTTCTCTTTATTCGCCTTTATTTTTGTTTTCATTAAAAGATTCATGGCGTAGTCTCAACCTACGGATTGAACTTGTTCGTTGTAAAAGAAATTGATACTTGTCGTTGTTGGTTCTTGATGGAACATTTGTAACATATTGTAAATAAAACAAAGTCTTGGTATACCTATTCCACTTTTTATATATTCTACACTAGCGACCGGTTTCGTTATAATAACATCGTCAGGCTTTTAGATATCTCTACGAATCATGAGATGGAAAGCCTGACGATGTTATTATAACGAAACCGGTCGCTAGTGTAGAATATATAAAAAGTGGAACAGGTACCAAGAATTTGTTTTATTTACAATTTGTTCGTTGTAATTTATTTCACAATTTTATTTTTATACAGAACCTTAAAAACTAATCTTTACAAACTAACAAACACTAGGTTTTTATCAGAGAACGAGTGCAAGGTATACCCTTTTTTGCAGTAACAAACTGATCAATTGGTGTAATAGTAGTTTTTGTGTCAGATTTCTGGTGTGATACTGTGGTGGCACCTTTTTTTCTTCTACATGCTCGCCCTGAAATACAATAAGTCGAACAGTTCTCACTTACAATAGTACATTGTTTACCGAGGGAAGAAAGGGGAAGATTACCAACGAGGGTGTAGTTTGAGGCCCGAGGCGAAGCCAAGGGCCTCAATACACACGGGTTGGGAATCGCACTTTCTCCCGAGTGATACATAGTGCTTTATACTACACCTGCGAGGAAATAGTATAATTTTACTTTTAATCAAGATACAATAAAAGAAACCGACTGACTCGCGTGCGATTGTCACTTTTTATTTCCTTCTTATTTTTTATTATGTACAGGAAAAGCAAGTGGCCAGTATCATTTTTCGAGTTTTGTGTACGAGTTCGCAAAATAATACTGGCCACTTGCTCATTCTTTATGTTATTTAAAAAAAAACAGCACGTTAACAATGGATTTGCATATACTTTTTCTGCCCGCTCAAGCACGTTAACAATGGATTTTAATACACTTTTTCCGCCCGCATATTTGTGTGACAGTAATGACGTATTTTCTGCATCGTTTTCAAAAAAGTAAGAAGGTACTTTCCGAGCAGGTGTAGTGTAAAGTTTATTTTACGTATTTTATTACAACAGTTACACTCGAAGCTAGCTCTGCGTCTTGTTAAACTACTACTTATTATCAAAACATTTACACAACCACTATCAAACACTCGCTACGGTTAATATAAACAGAAGCTCGCTGGGCCACTGAGAGCCGTTAATAAATTACCATCATTAGTCATCAAGCCACACATTAAACTACGGCTAATACTTGACACTTAGTTACCGATATCCGATCTTCTCGGTCCGATAATTCCAGTAGGCCCACCCGGACCCACTAGGAGAGACCTGCCGGGACCAATGGTGCCCGTTGGGCCTCCTGGGCCCACTAAGATCCCTCCCGGGCCACGCTGTTGCCGGAACGATCCAACTGGTCCGATAACTCCGGTAGGGCCCCCCGGTCCGACTAACACTCCGGGTCTTGAGCTGTAAGGGTTGTACCCTCGGGGTCCAATGATCCCGGTGGGACCGCCGGGTCCAACCAGAACTCCTGGTCTCGAGTTGTAGCCCCGGGGTCCGATGATACCCGTAGGTCCACCAGGCCCTACCAGCACTCCTCTCTGTGCGCTGGCGCTGGAGTCGAGCGTTGGACTTTTATTAGGTCCAACGAGGACGTCCCTTGGGTAGCTGTCACCGTACTGCGGTCCGATTGTTCCAGTAGGTCCACCTGGACCAACGAGCACGCTAGGGTTGCGTTGTTGATTTAAATTCTTCGAGCCT
This sequence comes from Ypsolopha sequella, assembly GCA_934047225.1. Taxonomy (NCBI): domain Eukaryota; kingdom Metazoa; phylum Arthropoda; class Insecta; order Lepidoptera; family Ypsolophidae; genus Ypsolopha; species Ypsolopha sequella. The sequence goes on from OW203997.1 coordinate 23,696,510, forward strand.
TGTGGGCCGACCACACCGGTAGGACCACCGGGTCCTACTAAAACACCCTGATTGTGAGAGTTGGGAGACGGTCTATTGATGGGTCCTATTGTTCCTGAAGCACCCTCGGGTCCAACGAGAACTGATTGCCCGGAAGGTCCAGGACCGAAGTAGCTGCTCACGCTGTGGTGGGGCCTTGGAGTGGCCAGGGGGGGGAGGGGACCATGCATCGTGTCCTCTGTGAGCAGTAACGGCCGCTGGTCTCCAACCTCGTTAAATAGTTCTGTTGAATAATTAAATAAGGTTACAATATTAAATAAAACTCCTTGGTACTTGGTTCCACAAATATAATAATGTTTAATTACCTTTTAAGTTGCTGCCGGTTTCGTCGTTTTACGACATCATCAGGCACTGTATTTGAGGTGTTAAAAATACATTTTTGAATACATTTTTTAAAAACCACGAATTTAATGTGTTTACATAAACAGGATTTAGTTTGATAATTAACACCTCAAATACAGTGCCTGATGATGTCGTAAAACGACGAAACCGGTAGCAACTTAAAAGGTAATTAAACATTATTATATTTGTGGAACCGAGTACCAAGGAGTTTTATTTAATATTGCAAGATGTCGTTCCATCAACAAGCAACAAGATTCACCGTCAACTCAACACGTCACGTCAACACGTCATATTCGGAATAAGCTTTGTAACGTACATATATTATTGGATAAAACTTAAATAACAAAAAAGTTACTTAAGGCGATACGTAAAAGTTTTAGCGTCCCTGTTACTCCATATGCGAAAAAAAAGACATGATCTTGCCAAGTTTCTTGCCCGTTCTTCTTAGCAAGACTAATCGAATGGGCGGAGGTAGGCATGTATTTATATATGTAACCTATTACTATGTAGTATATAGGATGGGATTTGGTCGGCTGCCTGGATTCGTGCTGGGGGCTCGGTTGGTGATCATTGAACCTGTTCCTGGTCCCTGGCCGGGTCTCCGGTATGGGTTCGGGCGGTTGATTGGATTTCATCTTGTATAATAATATTTTACCTATAATTTTAATCGTATATATATTGCTACATAAATTAAAAAAAACATTTAATCTAAGTAGTTCATGTACATTTATTATTTTATTACATATATTTTTATAAGATTAAAATTTTGACTTGTGAAACGTGTATTATATATACCTACTTTGCAAAATAAACTTTTTGAATTTTGAATTTTGAATTTTGAACCCTCAGTGCGAGTGGGACGGATTCGTGGAAAAGTAGCAAAAAGTCGGTTTTTTATTACTATAAAATGTACTAAAGTTGCTATCAAAATGTCGTTTTACCAGGTCCTAAATACAGTTAAAACCCATCTAATAACATATAATTGCAGTCCATATGTCTTTCTAAATTGTCAAACCAGGAGAATTGGTGTCGAAAAAGACCTCATTTCAATAAATATTTCTATCAAGCCGATTTTTTTCAATCGCGTTTCTGTTTTAACAAATCCCTAGAAAAAGATTCCAAAAATAATATACTATTTTATCAAAATTATACATTATTTACTGAAGTAGATATGCAAGTTCTTAAAGTGTCGATATTTTTTCCGTAGCGCCTTAAATTTAAAACTAAATAATCCTATAAAATATTAAAAACTTAAACAAGCTAAACACCTAAAAATAAATACTCGTATATTACAAACTAAACTAAATAAAAATATATTTATACCAAATAGTCATTGCTATCACTGGGTAGGTACCCAAGACACTGGCTGCATTACCTCGTTGGATAGCCAGACTAATGCCATAGTAAAACCAGAACAGTAGTTTATCTTCAACCAAAGGTACATCGCGCGGCTAATATGTGTGCGTGCTAGTACGCACGAACTACAGTACGCACACAACAGCAATATCTCGGTATGCAAGGCCGGTGCTAGTCGGGGTCACGCCGTGGTCGCGCTCAGTCAAGTCTCTCAAACAAGCCGCCACGCCGCGCGCCGCGCGTCACCGACCAATTCAAGTATGTCGACAGTACGCAATCGAACATATTGTACTGTCTTCGGATGCCTCAATAATAATTCCTCAAATCCAGAATTATCGTTCTTCTCAATACCTACTCAACAAGAAAGGTGAATAAGAATTGATGGTATATATAAATAATAATGTGAAATATAAACCGTATTTTCTTTGTTCACATTTAACATAGGTTCTATGATCAATTTTTAAACGTGAAGCTGATATGGTCGAAATCGCAAAGATTTTTTAATTTTAGACTAGGAGCCAATGTTTGATTAGATACTTAAATTTTATTATGTACTCTAATGAATTTAACTGATTAATTTAGGTAACAATCACAAAAATTTTTAAGCAAAGGCATCGCCAGAGGGGGCAAGATGACATAAATTGTAGGTAAAATAAACTAATTTTAAGTTTTTAAGATAATCTTCTTGTGTTCCTCGCGAATTTTTCGACTACTTTGTTATTAAAATCTCGAAAGTTTTTCGAATCTCTAGGGGGGGACAGCTACCCCCTTCCCCCCTTTGACGATGCCCATGTTTTTAAAGTAAAGTTCAGGAGCCAATATTTTTTCTTACAATAATTAAGATAAGCAAGTAAGATTTCTTTATGAGTTATAGTGTCTATATGTTTATTATGTATGATATGAATGTATGTTTGTTTGTAGTAGGTATGTATGTTTGGATGTTTCACTACATCGTCGATTGATAGCTCATTTGTCATAATCGGCTTCAAAACATTTTAAGTATTGATTTTTTATTAGCTATGATACGAAACTAAAAGAAGGGACAACCCTGCAAAAGTAGGTATTTAAGTCTCGTACGGGGCGTGAGTTAAACTACTGTTCTGGTTTTACTATGCTAATGCTTTACAGATGTTTTATTCTACAAAGTCTTATACTTACCTATGGTTGTAGCAGTGCATGCACACGCACTTTTTCTAGTGTGCGTAACCTCGGGAGCGTTTACAAAACGCGCTACACACACAAAACGTGCGTATCTGTACACGTCACTACTACAACCATAGACAAGTAGACTTTGTAATATAACATCTGTACCCGAGGTATGCTCCAGCCTTTGGGTCCCCTGAGGCATCCACCAGACGCGATGCTATTCGAATCATCCATCAGCCTAGTTCGTCCACTGCTGGACATAAGTCTATCCAGTACTTTGTCACACCCGGCGGTCATCCTGGAAGAATTGCCCATACTCACACACGCTGGGCAGGAATATTTAATATTTGAATTTGAATATTGAATTATATGTAATAGATATGAGATTTTGTTCCTACCAGAGGTTTCTCCAGAAATATCCCGGTTAAAACAGCATAGGTATCTTCCTGGACCGCAAGCATTCTGTGAAAAGATTAACATCTATTTGTATACTAATCATATACTATGGAGAATGTAATGATAAAACATACAGCACAATATGTACAAACCGCGGTATCCTCGACTGGTTTGCAGATAGCTGACGAAACACACTTGCAATACTGGAATGAGTCCACAGTGCCATCGGAACCGTGGTGACTAGGCCTGCAAAAAAATTCTTATTGAAACTAAGAAATAAAAATCTATGTTTAAACACTTGGCGATTTATCCATCGCAAGGAGATGTAATGTTAATTTCAATTCTGATTCTTTATTATACACACAAAATATTTAATTAAAATTGAATAAATAATATTTTTAAGCCTTTTCTTTGGACTTTTATTATTTTAAATAGATAATAATATATAAATAAAAAAGTATTAATTGGTTTCGAAATATATTTTGACCAACTTGTGGCCGTCGTCAGTCGAATAAGTTAAATCGAAATTAAATTAAACTGAAAATCAGCGCTGTCGGTCTTACTTTGTTAGACTACAGCATATGCTGAGTCCTTGGCCTTTTTGTCTGCTGCGATACATGACTTCTTCTACTTTAGTCACATTGTTTTTTCTTATTTTTATTTTGTTAAATGTCTCGTTTTAAGTTTTTATTATGTAATTGTATTGTGGCAGATAAATAAACAGATATTCTATTCTATTCTAAATTATAATAATTAAAATAAGTGAACAACCGCGACATTATCTCTAAACCAAATTATTTTGATTTTCAAAACCAGTTCAAAACCTCACTCATGTCTTATTACAAAACTATTTAAAAATCAAGTTAAAGGCTGATGATTTTATTCACAACTCATATTTATAAAATAAAGCTGAGTTTTTGATCTGAAATGGGTTCTTATTTCCTAAACGTTTTCGATATTTTTAAAACACTAGTGTGCTCCCCGCACCGTTGATCGCGTGGATTGTCTTTCTCTCATACCAAGGGAGGTTCCTAGAATTCCTTCCTTCGGATGTCTCCGTTACACAAGAGCCTACTTTCCGAACTTCATATTCCTATCGAATAGAATAGAAAAGAATAGAATAAGACCTTATTTGCATTGATAAGGGTACAAAATGGTGGTGTTATAAATTATAAAGAAAAATGAGCGCCTTAATCAGCTAATATTAATTTAGCACACAAATGTTGGTTAATGAAGTTAAGACCTTAATATATTTAATTAATTTAGCATGCATATGAAATCTCAAACGAGGTCCTAAAAAAAAGAAAAAATTAAACAGGTTACATTCACACAATGTCACATCCTACAAATTATCGAAATGTTTTATTTTAATTGTTTATTATAATTTCTTATTATTCTAAGTAGGCTTTCAGACTATAATAACATTTATCTAATAGCCATTGTTTTAATTTATATTTAAACATATTTAGACGAAGCTCAACCATCTCATTTGGCAATTTATTATATATTTTAATGCACATAACGTAACAGTTTCTTTTATACCATTCAGTCCTAGGCTTATATACAGTCAAGAACTAATCTGTCGGGGTTTCTGGTATTTCTGGGATACAGATCACTCGCCTATGTCCAACCGTTTGGACTAGGCGGTGATAGATAGATGGATAGATATTATTTATTTATAATATAGTACAATATTATTTATTATTTATTTATATATTATTTATAATAACTCAGTCAGTCAAGGTATTCTTTTACAGAACAGTTTGTTCGGGACATCGATGTAAATATTTTGAGGGATTATAAAGCAAGTGATTTTGAATATTTCTGACTGAATTTACTATTATGCAAAGTTTTTTACTTTTTGCGATGTAGAAGTTTTTCAGTTTTGTCTTCTTTAAATTAGGTAACTGCATTTAAAAAAATATAAAACACTTTTTATTGTTAAAAATAATTATTTCGGTTTTTACTCAAATTTATTTTAAAAATCTATTCCTTCGTACCGTATTTAGTTTTATGTTTTATTTAACTTCTTTTTGAACACATTTGCCTAGTTTTTTGTTCAATAGAAGAATATTAAGAAATAATTAAAAATAAAAATAAGATTTTTAGCTATAATAGTGTTTTATTGAATTTAGGTGGAAAAAACTGAAAAATATATATATCTCGGAAACTACAAAACTTTGCGTAATAGTAAATTTAGTCAAAAATTTTTAAAATCACTTCCTTTATCATCCCTGAAAATATTTACATCGATGTCCCAAACATCCTGTATAATACAAGCGGACGCTCACGTGGATCCCGTTTCTCTCAATCTCGTGGAAATTTCCTAAAACTCTTTCTTAGTGGATGTCTACGTCGTACAGGAAACCTGCAGGATCAATTTTATGTTACTAGGTCCACCAGTTTGGTCTAGGCATTGATATATCAGTCAGTCAGCCAAGGTATTCTTTTATATATAAAGATAGATTGTATGTACCTCCTACTAAATCCATGAGCGTGCGTGGCGGGAAAGACACCACTGCCGTCAACCTGGTACCGGGATGGGTGGCCTGGCGTCTCCACCCTCACGTGGTACCGCCCAGCCTCCCCGGGCCGGTTGTAGAAACCCTCCGTGTCATCCGCTTGGGAGAAGTGTTCCACAGGCTGGTCTGACTGGACGTTTTCGTTGCTGTTTCTGTGGGAGTATACATTTTGGTTTCACTTTTGATATCATAACTAACTGCAGTCCCTAACTAAGTTCAGCGTGCACATAAACTAGAGGACAGCCGGATCACTTCGGTTTTGTCCGCGAAGTTACAGGCTCGCGCTTGCTAAGATCGAGCTATCCGGCCGGTTTCGTATCACACATCATCGGGCCAATTATCAATTTTAATCATAATTAAAGGAAATATCTAAGATGGTTTACTCAATATTTTAATGGCAGATACGTTTTTACTTCCCCTCTCCCCTCTCTCCCTTTCCCCTTTCCCATCTCTTTTGGGACGTGTGTCACAGAGGTTTGTAGGAAGTCACCTACAAAAGCTCTTATTGAGGGAAAATTGGAGGTGGCAGAGCTGATGCCGTGCTTGCCTATGGAGGACTACTTGCAAGACCCATGAAGTTATTTGGGGGAGAGTAATAACACATGTCAAACAATCACAACCAGGTGACCCACCATACCTGGGACAGATTGATGACGGTATATCCATCCCCAATTGCCGGCACTGATGCGAGGGTTTCGGCACCACGCTCACTAATCGCCTGCCCAGCGTGTGTGAGTATGGGCATTTCTTCCAGGAGGATCGCCAAGGTAAATCTTGGAAAGGCCTATGTCCAGCGGTAGACTAACCAGGCTGATGGATGGATGGATGGATTACGTCCATTAACTATAACTCTTTAACTTTATTAAAATAACGTCCATTAACTCTTTGTTCATAATATTGTATCTCTTTGACTGTCCCGTAGTGGTACTTTTGTATAATATTGAAGAGACAGTGTAGGTGAGCATGTTTTAGTTAGTTTTATAGAGGGATAATATTAAATATTGATATGATTATAGGTAGATTATTTTATTATTAATTATTTTCGCTTAGTTGAATACTTTTTACGTAAATGTGTAATAGGCTAATAAATAAAATAAAAAGTAAATAGAATTGGACTGAAATAAAAAAATACCTCCAAATATTAAGGCTGACAGTATACTTAGTAACAAGATTATGTTACAATCAGTTCTATATTCGGTTGATATTACTTTCACGAAATAGCTGAACCGCGGCACGACGGTCAAGGCAAAAATAGCCGGTTATGTAATGTCAGACAAAGCGTTGGGTATATTGATTGATATATTTGTAATCGAGTTTTGTAAACATTTATCTCACAAAGAAAAAGAGCAGGTATTACTGAAACTTTATGAATACAACGAATTTGGGTATAACCCTATTGCTTTATGAGTGTTTAATTATTTGGTCGGCTATCAATCAATGCCAGCGGAAATTATGATTATTGCAGAATAGATATTTATTGAAAACCGCGTCCGGCCATATCAATTTTGATGAAGTAACATTTCATTCATTTCATTTGTTTAATTCATTAACAATAAATATTGGATTAGAATGTAAGTTATTTAAAATTATACTAATTACTGCTACGTAATTACAAATTAAATTATATATATTTTTTAATATTGTACATGTTGAAAGCGTCACATTTTCCACGGCAAAGAAAAAACTACTTGCAACATACCATCATCATGTTTTGTAGTAATAGGAGTGATCGTAAATTAGACAGAACAAAGGAAGTCTCTGTTTCCTGAAGAAATCTTGCTCAAGAGTCACGTTGCGAGGCTTTAGTGACGCAAATACCAGCATCACGTACTAGGACTTCAGAGAATAATAGGAGATAATAATTAGCGAAGAACAATACTGGGGTGTAGCAGCGGAAATGTCGGCCAAGGCGCCGAAACCAGCTCGAGTGGAACGTTGCGTGCGCCGCCGGCGCATTGGACGCGACGAGAGTGCTGCACTTGCGTGGGAAAACCATGTATTGTGTTTAATTAATCGTAATTAAATTATGCAATGCCCTTAAAATTTAAAAATATAGACAAACGATAAGTCGCTTTCTATTTTTCTTTCTTTCTTTCGCATTACACCTTGTGGTTGTAAGTGGCTTAATTTATGTTTAGATGCAGGTTTTCTGCTGCCACAAAAATGAAATGCAGAAGAGCAAATATGCAAAAGCGGCTCCATCGAAGTAGATCTTTTTAAAGTTTGTCATTTGACATTTGTAGTGGAAGCCAGTATCTGAGAGAAATTGTTCCCTTCTTCCGACAAACGAATCTTTTTTACCACAGTTAGTAGTAATCATAAAGTAAGTTTTAATATGTGGAGGGAAAAATTATTTTGCCTCAGGGGTTTGTGAGCGAAGGGGTGAGTGAAGTATGCTACCACCGCGCCTCAAACGAAATAATATTACGGTTCCAGTTATGCTACTAGGATATAATATGTGGCATCGTTTTCGTATAAAACAGAATCGGACAATTCATTTTTATGACCTTTAAGAAACATTTTCTTACAAAAAGTGGTCAATGTCAACAAAAAAAAAGAAAAAACTCATCTGTTTATTTTTTTATTTAACTGTAAATATTTCGAAGAATTCTAAGTTTATATGAATGAAAAAATATTATTAGTATAGTATACCTGGAGAAAAGAACATTTAAACATAATCTCAGAAGAAAAAATATATTAAAATCACATTGTCCAAGGACTGAGTATGGAAAAAGAAATTTACTGTATGGTGGAGTGCAACTTTATAACAAATTACCAAATAACATAAAAGAATGTGAATTGATATCTACTTTTAAAACTAAGCTGAAAACTTACATTGCAACAAACGTGTTTTAAAGTAAAATATTACCTACCCACATATGTACACTGTCGACAAATCATAGAATAAACTAAATGTTATCTAAGCAAAATCTCATTTTAAGTGAACTATGTTCTTATGAGAATAAAGATCATTAACCATTTAGTTTACCTGCTTTAAGAATATATGGATAGTTATCATACAATTACTATAAACAAAAAAATATATGGATAGTTATCATACAATTACTATAAACAAAAAATCGAAAATGGTATGCGGTGGCGGCGTCGAAACTAACCACGGTTGGCGTTGAAACTAACCACGGTTGGCGTTGAAACTAACCACGGTTGGCGTTGAAACTAACCACGGTTGGCGTTGAAACTAACCACGGTTGGCGTTGAAACTAACCACGGTTGGCGTTGAAACTAACCACGGTTGGCGTTGAAACTAACCACGGTTGGCGTTGAAACTAACCACGGTTGGCGTTGAAACTAACCACGGTTGGCGTTGAAACTAACCACGGTTGGCGTTGAAACTAACCACGGTTGGCGTTGAAACTAACCACGGTTGGCGTTGAAACTAACCACGGTTGGCGTTGAAACTAACCACGGTTGGCGTTGAAACTAACCACGGTTGGCGTTGAAACTAACCACGGTTGGCGTTGAAACTAACCACGGTTGGCGTTGAAACTAACCACGGTTGGCGTTGAAACTAACCACGGTTGGCGTTGAAACTAACCACGGTTGGCGTTGAAACTAACCACGGTTGGCGTTGAAACTAACCACGGTTGGCGTTGAAACTAACCACGGTTGGCGTTGAAACTAACCACGGTTGGCGTTGAAACTAACCACGGTTGGCGTTGAAACTAACCACGGTTGGCGTTGAAACTAACCACGGTTGGCGTTGAAACTAACCACGGTTGGCGTTGAAACTAACCACGGTTGGCGTTGAAACTAACCACGGTTGGCGTTGAAACTCAGCCGCAAATCGCTCTAGATACAAATACGTACGAATTAGTACGAATATCGATCCTACTGCTAAAGAAAACGGTGCATTTGGCCGTACGCCAAATGTCATAAACTATTCCTACTTGAAAATTGGTTTTATTGAGTTATAGCTGTTATCAGCGACTTTGTTTGCCTTAAACTTTTTCTCGTGGAAATAAGATGATTTCCCGCGGTAAAAAGTAGCCTATAGCACAACATGGTTATTTTGTGCCTATAGTCTCCTGCACAAAAGCATAACTCCACTATTGAAATCAATTTACAACATGAATTTAAAAATGTAATGTCGTAGAACGTATTTTCGGGACTCAGTGTTATTCGCACCTTATAACTTTTCAGATCAATCAGTCGCCCTTGCTCTGACCTTCTGTGCTGACGGTTCGCCGCGAGGGTATCAGTTTAATGATAGAAATCACAAATAAAACTGCTACTGAGGAGCAAGACTCACTTCTGCCTGGTTAGACGGTAGCTGGCGTCATCAGCGTAATCGAATCCTGTGCATATGCATACCCTGGTCCGGCCAACGCCAGCTCTGGCTACAAACCTGGTACTGAGGAGTTAAACTCACTTGTCCTGCCTGGTGGGACGGTCACTAGGACTATCAGTGAAGCGCACTTTGTTGTCGATCCGCACTGACTCCTGCGTGCGCTGGTCTGGCCATCGCCAGCCCTCCGCTGCAACCCTGGTACCGACGCTCAGCAGAGCCGCCAACACACACGTGCTTCGAGCTGACAAGTTAAGAAAATTTGTTGGTTTACACACAGACCACCTTAGTAAGCAACTTCCAAAAATATCTTAACACGTTGAAGGACAGAGATTGCCTTCATACAAGTTGTGTTGTGACACATGGTAGTAGAGAGGAAGGCAATAGGGGAAACGAATCTTTAGGTCCATTGTATTGACAGCAGATCTCGTTTGAATGTTCACTTTGTGATACAATAAACAAAACTTGTATTGGTTTGTAGAGAAATTTTGACGTTGCTAGCCGTTCTGGCACAATTCTACAGGGAATCAAATCGGTATATATATATGGCTGTAGGACGCTGTCCAGCGTCTCTGCCCTTCAAAGTGTTAAATTTATTGACGAATGCGTCAGGTAACAGTAACAGGTTTTTCTTGAGAAGTGAGTTGTGCTCTCTCCAAGTCTCCTTGTGACAAAAAAGTGCTTATACCATTTTATTGCGACCTTCAACAGTTAAAATAACTTGTAGACCTTGAAATGTTTTCATTTCAGATATTTTGTTGTTATCTCAAATAAATTTCCTCTCTTTTCTCATATTTAGTATTATTTTTATATTTTATATTAATTATGACACAGAGTAGTTAAGTTTTAGTCATTATTAGGTTATGTTTTTTAACTCTAATGTGTGGACCGTAGTTATCTGAATAAAGATTTTATTATTATATTATTATTACAATAAGAAACATAAACTAACATCAAATATTTCCGTGTTATATTTTAGCCGGTTTTGTGCTAGGGCTTCACCCGAATAGATCTTGTTTATGTATTAGAAACGTTTTCTGCAATTGCACCCGGGGGCATTACCTAACTTTCTGTAAAACGATCAATACAACCCGTTGATTATTCGGTTAGTCTAATTATCATCAACATTCAGCCAATTCACGGTATCTCATTAGTTACTCACATAGACGAATACAGCCTACAGACTCCTCATAACAGGCGACCGATTTCTGTCAACACATCTGACTGAACCAGCAGATATAATTGGCCACTCCAAAATTATATGTTTTAATAGGCCAAACCAAAATGGCTTCTATATTCGTTACGTTAGAGTCTTCGTCTTCGGGAAAGATAAGTTTGTGGCGCTATACGTAAGATTGGAAGAGCCAATAGGATTGCAGTATCCCGTTTCGATTGTTGACAGAATTATTTGTACGCAAGATGTTGAACAATATACGTCTTTCTGGGCTGTATTTTCTATGGTTACTCACGACGTTGCAGTCGCAATTATTATACCTAATAACCTACCTTATGACTATGACGTCAGATCATTGTCACAGAAGTGCAGTAACGATGACGTTTACTTTAGCAATGATTGCAGGGTGAGTCACCTGTTTAACATCAGACTAAACCGCCAAGACCATGTTTATATAAACATTGGTAGTTAACAGTATATTATTCCTGCAACATCATATGCGTATGTTATATGATAGACGTGGAGAAAATTATAGTATTGAAGATAGGATCCGGAATCTTGCCATTTTAAATGGCCTTGGTAAGGAAATAGTTATTTGTCGCGAGTGCCGAGTTTGAATCCCGAGCTAGCGAAAGATTCCACAATTGAATCACGAGCGTAGTGAGTGATTCTAAGTTAGAATCCTGAGCGTGGTGAGGGATTAAAAAGCACAAAAAACAAAATGAATTTGCTCTCGTGTGAAATAGAAATAGAAATGACGATGTCACACATACAGCTTTACACCTCACTATCAAGAAAACACAAGATGTAAAGACACTGTATTTTCAAACGAACCTATATAAGAATTCAATGGTTTTTTTCTTTAAATAATACACCATAATATAAAAATATTGCACATGAAAAAATATGTAAGGAATGTTATTTGAATCCCAAAAGCAGTCAAAAATCGGAAAATCTCTGATAAACCGATCGAAAACGCAAATCAATACAATCATCGATATCGGGTAAAAAGGGTTCCGTAGTACCTGAAAGGTACGAAAGGAACCTCTATGGTGAGACTCCGTTGTTCGTCCTTCCGTATTTCACAGCCTCATAACTTTAGATAAAAAATTTAAATTTGGCACAAAAATAGTATTAATTTGCCCACATAAGATAGTGCAAAAAATATTTTAAATGTTCAAAATATTTCCGATACAAATGAGAGATTTTTTTTAAAAATTCATTATGGTTATCAAATTATAGATATTAAAGAGCTGATTGTAAAACTATATACTTTAACTATATTTTCTGGCACTGGTTTCGAGAAATCTTTGAAAAACCACAAACCACAAACTAAACGATAAGGACCCCCTTATCTCCGAAACTGATGGACCAAAATATTTGAAACAAATTTGATTATAGGTCATAACTAGCCAATTGCAGGAAAACTATAGCGTTAAAAACAATTTGAATAAAAGTAAGAAATATAAAAAAAGCATTATTTTTTTTATAAATATACAAAACTTACATGTTTATCAAATTGTAGGTATTAAATAGCTGATTGTAAAAATATAGTTTGGCTACATTTACTTGCATCTATTTCAAGAAATCCTCGAAAAATCACAAAAAATTTACGTCCCTTCCCTTATCTCCAAAACTGGTGGACCGAAAAATATGAAAAAAATCATGGTAATATGTGCTTACACGTAAGATTACAGGAAAAGTATAGTGGTTAAGAAGTTCATGAAAAGACAATGACAAAATTAAATTTTTTCATCCACGATACGGAACCCTAGGTACGCGAGTCTGACTCGCATTTGACCGGTTTTTTAAGATTAAATACAATAAAAAATAATTTGTACTCTACTCAATGTGCTCTAGATAATGACATCCTTTATGCTAAGTTAAAATAAATGTATTAAATATTCGGTTTTTGGTCAATATCCAAATTTCAGATCTGAAATTCATTCCGATTAGCTAGAGACCCGTGAAAATATTTTTTTTTGTCTCTTTTACTCGTGCAGTAACGACATTTTAGGCATTTTTTTTCTAATTTTCATTAGACTGCATTATGTAGGCAAATTAAAGCCATTTTTGTGCCAAATTTCAAGTTTTTAAAGGTTATGATATGAATAAGACTGATATACGGATGGTATGGACAACATCAACAGATTCTCACCATAATGGTTTCTTTTTTACCTTTTGGGCACGGAACCTTAAAATTGTCTTAATTTGTTCAAACAGCTCGTCGCAATGTAAGCATAGAACCAAAGTTTAATCGCAGCTACATTGCATGCAGGTTATTAGATTAAGCAATTTGATAATGCAACAGATTCATATGCTAATATAACCCCACGTTAATCTAGCTAACCACTTTAGGAGTCGTGTATTGCTGGTCGAGTTCACGAATTAATTTGGTCACATGTAGCCGGCGAGTAGTGGACGTGACTGAGTAAGAATATCAACATGTCAGCATTATAGATTATGGTCATGGTACGGCAAGTGGGCGGGCGGTGGCAGCCCAGGGTTGCGACATCGCAAGGTCCGTGGTCTGAGGCAACAAGCCTTTATGAGGATATGTCATTGAAGACTAAAATATGTATTTGTACTAAATTATTATTACCATTATCGAAAAATATATATTTTTTATTGTTTTAATACTAATTAATAAATAAAATAAAGAAATAAAGATTATAAAAGCAAAATATTATATATTCATTAATATATTTGTACTGAAAGACGAGTACGTTGTACTATAGATATATGAGTATTTTTTGGATAGCACCCGTTCAGCTCATCAATTATTTAAGGGTCCGTGGAAGGTTAGATGCACAACTTCAAATGACCATTCCCTATTGTGTAACTTGGTCACTTTGTTTAATAAAAATAATATAGATAGTAGACTATACTATAGGGCTAATCTAAACATTTTAGAAAAAACGCAAAAGCTTTATGTTCAGTCGATAGAAAAAAATTACGAAGTTACCTCAAAATTTGAAGTTTTTCGAGTAAGGGCTTTCTTTAGATTATACAGCCTTGAAAGTATTAAAAATTAGTGAACATAACTCCATTTAAACATTTAAGGACATTTTAATAATTGTATCTAGAAGCCGAATTATTAAATTAAAACGCAGTTTTTCGTGAGCGTGTCTTTCTTGGTGGTCGTAACAGGCACGCTGAGGGTGTGCTATTTTTAACTGAAGAAACGTCAACGAGTTCAGTTCTGATTGATGCAAAATGAGGTGCTCAGTCTGACTTTACATGCAGCCTTAAGAGCCCAGCTTTTGTCGGTGTAGCTAGCATGTTTGGGCATCTACTTAGGAATGATCCTTTGATAAAAGTCATAGTCAAGGGGAAAATACAAGCGATAAGAAGGGGTAGACCAGGGGGTCTAGCACGCGCTGTCGATATACTGTCTTGCCAGCATACTTGCTTTTTCACACATTGACAAACGCGGTATGCGTGAGAGTGCAAGTAGGATAGATACACGCTGTATCTCTGGCGCATGCTAGCTCTGCTGGGATCAAGTTCAGTTTGTCGCACGGTACGTTACCTAGAACTGAAGTATTTTGCTCTGGACTGATCCACTGCGCTACGTAACAATTATTCGTTCCTATTTTAGGGTTCCGTACCCGATGGGTGTCAAACGAGTCCCTATTACTATGCCTCCGCTCTCTGTCTATCCGTCCGTCTGTCTATCTGTCCGTCTGTCTCAGGGGTCCGGTTTCAGCCGTTATAAGTAGCCAGTTGAAATTTTTACACAATACGTGTGACTATGCTCTCTATCACGGCAAATAGCAAAAATAAAGTGGTCCCCATACAAGAAACCTTGAAATGGTTGAATTTTTTTTATATTACCATGCCCCCCGCGCCCTTATCTCCGAAACAAGAGGATCAAAACATATGAAAAAAGTCATTTTATAGGTGATTAACTACGTAAACATTACAGAAAAAATAAGGCTGTTAAGATATTAGGGTTCTGTAGGGCAGCCGCGAATTGTTTGTTAGGCGCTACCATTTTAGTGGCTTGTTTGTGCCACCTCTATAGTTTTGTAATTTAACATGTTTTAGGGTTCCGTACACGGGTTGTGTGGTGGTATGGAACAAGTCCGACTCACACTTAGCCAAACTTTTTATATTTTTTGTCTGCATCTTCTTAATTGAGGATATAGACCGCCGATAGCGACGTAATAAACCGAGGGTAGTTTAAGGAGAAAATTCATAGTTTTGTAGCTTCATCTTCATACAAATAATAATTATTTTTGGGGTATAGTAGTAGTCTATCCTCCTGAAATTTAAGTGAGAGTGTATGCTTGTATGCGTGTTTGAGTATGGGTCGATTGCAAGGTAAGTATACGGGGTGCTTGGAAATTTGACCTATTCCTTGAAAGGAGTTATACTAGAGATCTGTATATAAAGATCGTCAACCAGGCTGTTATCGGAAGCGGCTACTAAAAAAAAAAGTACGTAACTTTCAAACAATACCTACTTGTTATCTTG
The DNA here is from genome assembly GCA_934047225.1 of Ypsolopha sequella. Classification (NCBI taxonomy): domain Eukaryota; kingdom Metazoa; phylum Arthropoda; class Insecta; order Lepidoptera; family Ypsolophidae; genus Ypsolopha; species Ypsolopha sequella. The sequence continues at coordinate 23,712,270 of OW203997.1, forward strand.
TTGAGATAATACTATTAACTTTTATTTAATATGTTATAAAATTAAATATGATTCATAAAAATATACTATCATGAAATATATGCAAATATAAATAAAAAAGCATATTAATTACTTGTAATAAAAATTAAAATTCAAAAATAAACAAAAAATATACACAAACCTATAAACATATTCCGGTTATTTCACAAAAAATATCTCAAACTGATTTCCTCTTCATTGGTCACGCGTTAATGAAATATAAAAATACCTAAACTAAATAAATAACAATTAATTTCACGATCTAAGTTAGGGGCGACTGGTCGTTGCGCCCTCAGTTATGCAACTGAGCTTTGTGCCGCAGGTTTGCCCGCTTTCAGCGATTGCCCGGCGCGTGCGCAAGGCCGCTAAAATGACGCTTATTGACGAACAGCACTTCACATACCATATGGTTTTAAGCCATAAAGGGTGTCAAATATCGTCCCTTATTTTAGCTTCTATAAAATATTTTGCTTAAAGATTGTCGTTTCGTCAGATAAATAAGAGTTTTATACTATTATAAACAAAGATAAGCCTTTTACAATTTTTTTTTGAATTTTTATTTTTTATTTACGTTTATACTACACAATCCTTACAGGCTTACCTAATACGATTGGTAACAAATTATATTTAAAGCAGTTTTTGCGAACTCCGTCAAAGAACAACTAAACAAATCGGTATCCGTAAGGTTGTCGATTCTGTTAAAAAGATGGAGTACCTTTACAACAGGTGACTCTTTAAAAATATTAGTGCACGCATGCTGCACGCAAAACAACTTATGATTTCTCGCGCGAAGATAATTATCCGGCACAAAAATAACGTCACAACAATTTTACGGTTGAGTATTTCAAATGTTTCGAGTGTCAAATGACAAATAGTATATTTCATTACGAGTGCGGAAAGCCTGTCATTGCAAAGAGTTCCGACAAATGTCTACCCGAGCCGAGGCGCAGCCGAAGGTGAGGGTTGACAGTCGGAACAAGTTGCAATGACGGTTCCGCACGTGTACTGAACAACTATTTTTAATACAGTTGCGAAAAAATTAAGCAATTTAATAAAATAATAAAAACACAATAAACTCAACTTACTAATCATTTGTTTCTTTAACTATTTGCTTTTTTCTCTTCTCTCCACGCAATAAATTCGTCGTATGTAGATATGTAGCGACTTTTTGACTTTTCCGATAAAATGTTCTCCGAAGCGTTTTGTGCAATTATACTGAGTTCCGGTGGTGTTAATTCAAATAAAATATCGTCGAAATTACTCATTTTGTGCAACAAACAACTAAACTCGCAAAGAAAACTTTTGGAAAATGGCGCCAACCGTAAAAGAATATAAGCAGCAGAGATTTTTTTTTGTTTTCTTCACCCATTCTGGGTAGGCAAAGGGAACTATGCCCATACAGCCAAGTCTTCAGTAGAATTTTTTGAAAATGAAATGAAACCTAACCTAACTTATTCAATCAAATCTTTAAATATGATATTGAAACAAATTAGTAGCTTCTTTTTAGAAATATTTGCATGAATCATAAAAACTTCTATGATTTTTTTTAGTAAAAACTTCGTGGTTGGTTTTTTCTTTTTAATAGACATTATTTTGACAGTTGGGAAAGAGAACGCACGAGTTCGGAAAAGGTAAAGAAAAAGCTCGAGTATGTAATAGCCCACATCCCGAACGCTATACGTCCCTGCAATACGCCACTTTTTGAGCAACTGTATTAAAAAAATACTTCCTATTGGACCAACGATTTTTCCGCCCTCATGTGAAAAGGAATGGCTCATCGCCGTACAAATAAGAAACATGCTTTTTTCAATATCAGCATATCATCAAAAGGCACAGTTTTAAGATCCTTATCTCGAACTGCGACTGCCAATTTACTGAAGGTCGCTTGTACTTCGGGAAAGCCTGAGGTCAGCATCGAACTCTGACATTCCCAAATGGTCATATATTGTACCCGTGAGGTCATTCGATCATTGTTCTGATGATGATAGCATCTCCCAAGGCTGCCCAGCGAGATGTAGCTCGAATCCTGCTATTATGCTCTAATAGGATTTTTTTATTTATTTGTTCGTGTCTGGAGGTAATTAACCTAGAAGTTAGAGGCTAATTTGTTTGTGTTAATGCCTCCAATTTGATAAATATTTTAAATGTTAAAAGAATGTATTTTTTCACCACACAAGCTCGGAAAGGCTCTATTTATCATTCGAAATCATTGCATTTTATCCGCTAGCGTGGACATATTTTTAAAATGTTATTAAAATTCGAATTTTCTGTTCAAAAAGGTTTTGCCAGCCAGCTCACTGAAATACATTAATATCATAGAGGAAAATAGTTGTTTACGCTACAAGGGCGAAAAGAAATAAATTACGAGGACGATTTAAAACACGAGTGTAGCGAGTGTTTTAAACGTAACCGAGTAATTTATTGCTCTTACGCCCGTGTATCATACTACGTTTTTCAATGCATAGTGTGAGGAAATAAAACAAATATAAATAAAGGAAACAATTTTATTATTAAAGTTGAAAGTTACATTGTTGTGAACTTTAAATTATGATTGGCTCAAAAGGACTGTATCCAGAGCCGTTAAACAGTGGAAAAAAAGTATAACATTTATGGTACACAGGAAAGGTTGCAGGTTAGCCAACTTCTCGTAAATAAATAAAAAATAAATAATAATAAAGCCCTAGGGCAAAATAATCGACTTTCTGTTCGGTTTTGATGCATAAAAAGTGTGCCTTTACGAGCACTTGCATTGAAAAAACATTAATACCTATTTCAAGTTAGTGCGCAAGCCTCATTTTTTCTATCGAGGAAAATTTATCCAAACAAGTTTTCCAATTTCAAAACCCTAGATTATATAGTCAAAATGCATTATACCAGAAATGTATTAAAATTTTCCGTGTATTTCATGAAATACACAGAAAAGAAACACCCGTATTTTTTTCGCATATCGCCTTAATTAATGTCACTCCGCCCGATGCCGAGCTGTCCGTCTGTCTGTCTGTCCGTATGTCACGGGTCTCTAGCTTTTAGACGGAATGAGATAAGGATCTGAAAATTTGATATGTTGTAAAAATTTTGACTTAAAAAAAATATTAAATTGTTTTTAAGGCCTCCCCTCAGGGGGGCCTCAAACATGAAAATTCGAACTAAAACAAAAAAAATTATTTACCATGCATGGGAATAGAGTATGAATATTAGAGTGTCTCATACCAAAGTAGGTAGTAAGGAATTTTTATTTCTGTATATTACGTACCATATATATGCTGTTATTAAATAACAAATACTGGAAACGCTGATTTATAATGCAGTTTTAGGGTAACGAACCCGAATACTCAACCAAATTAATTTTGCAGCTTTGTTTCATACATTTTGTGGGTAGTGATAACTTTGTAATCTCTGTTTAAATTATTTAAGTCGGTATATTAACTTCTGTAAATGAAACGGAACCCTTGGGGCACGAATCCTACTAGCACTTGACTTGACCGGTTATTATTGTACACATAATATATAAGTATTAGAGATTGTATATTCATCAATGGAGTCTTGGGATAATTCTATTCTTTGTATTTCCGTTTTCAATATAATCCTGCTATTAGCTACATGCAAATCATGTATAACTTTAAAAGTAAGATATGATATGTGAAATTTTATAATTTATTCATTATCTTTTTATTAGGGAAACAAACAGTTACATACAACGTATAAAAAAGCACACACATAAAAATAACATAAACCAGCAAAGTTTCCAAACATAGATATACATAAGAACAAGAAAAAAAAGCAGTAAAGTAGACAATCACAAAAAATAAAGTAGGTTCAATAATATCTTAATTCTAACGCAACCAAAATAAAAATAATAGTTCAAAAAAAAGTTTTTTTTTTTTACAGTTAATAGAGAAATAGTGATTAAATTTAGGTTCAATTAAACGCTTTAATGAAGGTAGTGACACATTAAATAAGTCTATATCATTATAATAATGAGTACTTTTTCCGTCAAGTTAAACAAGCTTCGACAAAAAAGGTTAAAGTTGCCAAATTTCATTCGAACCTATGTCTTGTTATTTATTTATGTCGGATGTCTTTTTCAAGGACAACGTATTTTTCCTTGCCTTACCCTAACTCTACTTTTAGAAGCTTCTTGTAGAAACTAGTTAAGTTAGATAGGTACTTAGTTTTTTGTGAACGCAACTTTAGTTGATCAATGTTTATTTTTAAAGCCATGGTTTTTGCTAATCACTTTGGACCGCTCCACTTCATGTTATAGGTCAGTTGTAGACGTTAGCCTTGGTTTTATCCGTTTCAAATAAAACGACGGAAATCGTTTGGATGTTTTTGTCAAATAACAAATAAAAGCAATTATACTTGCAAATGATCTCTCTGATCAAGTGATCAGATAGGTACTGATAGTTTGAGGTTCAACAAAAAATATATAACGCTGCGAAAAGGTACAAGGTGACCTATTTATACAGGCAAATTCATACTATTATCATCATCATCATTTATTAATTCACAAACAATATAAATTGTATTTAAACAAAATTACTAAAACTAAAACCTTAATGCTAGCTAAAATTAACAAGAACACAAATAAACTATTGTCATTAGGTTAATCATAATACAGTTTTAAAATATATGTCAGAAAATGTATAAAATTTAATGCGGCTAAAAAAAACACAAATCTGAATGCAAATCATCAATTGAATAAAGACACTGTTTTAATAAAAACTGCTTCAATTACATTTTAAATTTATTGTGAGTTGTTATACTTTTTAGCTCTGTGGGCAGCTTATTAAATAAAGCAATCGATTGGTGTCTCGCACCCTGTTTATACATATTACATACCAATCAAAAGTTGTTCATATTGGAGACTTCGTAAATGATACGTAACGACATCAGATGTATATATTTTTCACTAAAATCCGGTTATAACCGAAGTGCCCTTTGCTAGAAAATCGACGGTTCAGTGACGATAATGTTATTTCAACAATAAAGCAATGCTTACATTTTGTCTTGTTAGAAGTAGAGTAACTAACGTAATATTTATCCGAATACTTAACCACATGCGTTATCCACTGTACTTCAACAATGTTTTCCACCTGCTGCTGAACAGTCTTGTTGGCTTCAAAACCTATTATGGGAGAGGACTTGCCTGAAACAAACCACGTCATATTTCGCAACCAGTCCTCATTAGAGGGCTAAATGCCCGTTTTCACTAACTTTAAATGACGCCTAAATTGGTTGCCTAAATATTCAAGAGTTCTTAAGGTACTAGAAATAAGAATTTCTAAATATTTAGGCATCCGATTTAGGCGTCACCTAAGGTTATTGAAAACGGAAATAAGTTTCCTTCATTCACAAAGAATCTTAACTTTATTATTATTACATACGGCTTGAACACTCACGTGTGATTGTTGTTGACTATATGCTAACCGTTTCACCGATACAATTTCGGCATTATCAAGGCGAGTGAGCGTGAGTTTTCAAGCCGTATGTAATAATAATTTAGTATGTCAGCTCACGCGAGTTTTTAAGAATATTATAATCTTAACTTTTGCAAACATTCTTGTCCAATTATAACACTACACGGCATAGAGTCCTTACACACTACATGAAATGTAACATCTTTATAACATTCAATTTTCCTAGCGAATGCACCTTGCACCTTTGTTTGTCCAAGATCTGACAACGTAAGTGCTTCCGACTCACTTCTCGGAGAGCCAATAGTTTTGTATAGCTCCTGGGACATCAGATTTACCTCACTGCTTGTGTCAATTAACGCAGTCGTCATTTCATTCATAATTTTCACATTTTTCTCGGGTTTTGTTCATCACAACATCTTTGTTTTATCTGTATCTACTAGTAATGTCTTTATCCCTGGTACTCTACCAGTTATTCTACACTAACAATATTGTATTCCTTATGCCGTTTATTTTTGAGGTAGGTAATAATTCTAAGTCTTGGGATTGAGTTAAATGTTCATATTTGTCCTTTATGAAGGACTTTAGGCCCAGCAAGGACAAATCTTTAATGCGAGGTTAAGTTCTTTTTACTCAGCAAAATTTAGAGTTTGTCAGTATGGAAAGATTATGTCGTCAGTCAGACAGGCTAAGAAAATTGGCTAGCATTTTCTGTTTACACAGCTTGTATACCTCGACAATTCAACAATTCAACTATCTATTCAACTGTAAACTGATGCATTTTCTGGTCTCTATCTCATTCCGTCTAAGAGCTAGAGACCCGTGACATACGGACAGACAGACGGACAGTGGAGTGACATTAACAGGGCTCCGTTTTGCCCTTTGGGCAAGGAATCCTAAAAAGGATAAGTATACGGTAGGTATATATTATTAGATCGCGATAGTACTATTTAAGAACATTTTTAAAGACTAACTTTGACTACGTTAGTCTTTTTACTGTCATTCTTTGTATCTTGTTATAATGTTTAAACTCGTGTAGTATATGTTATTATTACCTCGATACTACCTTTACTTCACCTGGTTACATGAGATGATGGCAGAACGTGTGAATGTTGTAATAACTATTTACAGATGAGTTCATTTTATTTGATGCTATCAACGTGCACGATTTCTATAATTTTGCTTCAATGTATGAATCTATATATACGAGTAGGTATGTATAGATGAAATAAGGCAGTTTTTTGAATAAAAACATCTTAATTGTTTACCTTTTTTACGGAATACAGGTACGGTTTTCGAGGTGCGAGCAAAAGTAATGGGGGAATTCGCAGAAGACATTTATTGGGATTGTTTGGAGGACAGAAGGGGGGCGGGCGCGACGAGAGGGCAGGCGCCGCGCCACGCAGCTGTGATTGGCATAGAGACTAGAGATGATGAATATAACCACTAACCATTAAATTTAACGAATATTGAAAATTAACCATGATATTCGATAAAAAAAATTACATTATCAGATAAAGATATCATATCAACTTTTCCAGCAGATATTTATTATATTTAGTAATTAGGCTTCTAACTTGACGCGAAAAAATGTTTTGTACTTTACATAATCAATTTCATATAAAACGTTCATACAAACGTTTATCATTTTATTAACGATGACTTTAATAAAGTTTTGTATTTGGTAGAAATCTATTTTTATCTAGGTTAGTTCGTAATACATTAGAATTAGAATTTGAATTCAAATTTGCTTAACATGAAAAACTATAGGGCACTTCCAGTTGACTTAGGAACTTAAAACTTCGTTTATAGGTAGGTTTTATAGATAGATAGATAGATAGATAAAAACTTTATTCAAAGCCTCTTACATAAAAAACACAAAAAGTTCACTTTTAAAGCTTAACAAAACAAATACATTATAATCCTTAAAATAATGATAATCTTTGACATAAAGGCTGAAAGGGCGCTGGCTCAGCATACGCCACAGAAAAATCTGTGACACTGATATTCTGCCAGTACCATGCATTAAAAAGATCTATGTCGGCTAATCAAATTAAGACAATGACCTCATAAAATTGGAATGGTAAATATACTTACATGTAATAAATTTGACAATAACAAAAATAAAAGAGACACATATAATGAGAAAAGGGGGAGGGAGAAGATGCTTATTTATCACCATTTTAATGATTTGCCACTAAGCATGCTGCTTTTGTTGGTCTATAAGATACCTTTTGTAATGAAACTTGAATGTTGCTATTGTTTTTAAATTGCGGATTGGTGGTGGTATATTATTCCAGCATTTAGTGGCCTGGTATCTGAAACTCCCACGAAAGGCAGCCGAAGTATGTCTAGGTACTGAAAGGCGATATCTGGAAGCTTTAGTATAATAATTGTGCCTCGAACCGCACCAGGTAAGTTTCTCGTAAAGGTATTCGGGACACTTCTCGTATATAACACCGAATAATAAAGTGGCGAGATGGAGGTTCTGACGTCCCTTCATTTTCAAAATCCCTGCATCATTCAAGTAAGGTGTAACATGGGTACGAGGAGGTATCCGGAAACAGTAACGAGCGCAGGCATTCTGAATACGCTGAATAAGTCTCTGAGAGCGTTCAAATAAACAAGGACCATATACGGTTATACAATAGTTTAGCTTTGATAGGACCAATGACTCACACAGCTTGATACGTATATCCACATTTAAAAAGTCGCGAATACCATATAGAACCTTCAATCTGTAAAAACAGTTTCGAGCTAACTCCAGTACATGGTTCTCGAATTTTAGGTTGCTGTCCATCAGCAATCCAAGATTACGAGCTTCCTGAACCTTATCTATTTTCACTCCTGCAATTTGAATCATTGGATTTTGATCAGAAATTCGTACTACTTGTAATTGAGAACCTAAGATCATGAATTTTGACTTTATTGGATTTAAAACCAGTGAGTTTTTAGAAGCCCATGCTGAAATACGGTTGAGATCATTATTTAGGTATTCAACGGCTTGAGCCATGTCTTTTTGAAAAAAAGAAATATATATTTGTAAATCATCAGCATATGTGTGATACTTGCAGTTTAAAATACAATTGCCTATATCAGCACTGTATAAAATGAACAAAAGTGGACCCAAAATCGAACCTTGTTGGACACCTCTATTTAAAGGACTTAATTTAGATAATACGGATGATCCGTCCGGTTTTTGGAGCTGAATTTGTTGTTGACGATGGCTGAGGTAACAATCAAACCACTTAATCGCCTGGGCATCAAAACCATAGTACGACAGTTTTGATAGGAGAAGAGATGTATTTATACAATCAAAGGCTCTAGAAAAATCCAAGAGGACTAGGATAGTTCCTTTGCCCTTGTCTTGTGACGATAATATATTATCTACGACATCAATCAATGCTGTATTAGTGCTTCGCTGTTTTCTGAAACCTGATTGAATACGAGGCAAGATGTTATTCTTCTCAACATAATTAGAAATCTGATTATAAACAACTTTTTCTAGTACTTTTGATAAAAAGGGTAAATGGCTAATAGGTCTGAGGTCAGCTACATTAATTGGATCATTAATTTTTGAATTTGGTCGAACCATTGCCGTCTTCCACAGCGTGGGGAACGTAGAGGTTTGAATAGATCGATTTATTATATTTGTTATTACACCAAGCGTCTGGGGAAGGGTAAGCAAGATCATATCTCGTGAGAGGTAGTCTGAGCCGACAGCATTAGTAGTCAAGGACAAGATGATCCTACCAATGGCAATTTCATCTACAAGTTCAAAGTGAAATGTGATATCAGGATTATGAAAGTGATGTTCAAAGTAAGTCAGCTGTGAAATGGAAACTTTATCCTCACCCGGAACATCACTAAAATGATCACAAATCTCATCAGGATCATTAAAGTGATCAGGAAGTTCCTTAGAGTTTTTAAAACTTGGTAAAATGGATCGTTTTAACTCTTTCCACAAGTTCTTCGAGTCTCGAACATTATTATTTATTTTTTGTTCGAAGAAGGTCTTTTTTTCATAAAACATACTCGTGTTAACTAGTCGCTTGAGAGATTTGTAACATTCTTTATTTTGGTCAGATTTAGTTTTGCAATATTTAACATGCGCTTCATTTCTTAATTGCATCATATATTTAATATTACTAGTTAACCATGGCTTAGGAGTGTTACGAATTATAATTTTTTTAAGTGGGGCATGTCTTTCAATCAATTCCAACAACTGATTTGTGAACCTTAAAACCATCTGATCACTTCTTAATTCAGCAATACTACTCCAATCAACATATGATAGATCCCTATTAAAATCGTCCATATGTATATCTTTTAAGGGCCTGTATGTTACGTGTTTTGGAGGAATTTTGTCTTTTTTTAATTTAAATTCAACTGTAATTAAAGCATGTCCCTTAAGCTGAGGGATATAGTTCACATCAGTAGATGAAACAGACATGTCCGAAATAACAAGGTCAATTAATGTTGCGCTATTTACCGTAAAATGTGTAGGCTGTAAGATGTAGTTATTAAGATTTGAATACCTAAGAAAATCATTAAGTTTTTTAGTTTTGGCATCGTTAATATCAAGAACATTAATATTAAAATCCCTAAGCAGTACGATATGGTCAAAACGAGAGAAAGTAGCAATAGATTCGGTGAGCGAGTCAAAAAATGTGTCTACATTTACCCAACGAGGGCGGTAGGCCGTGCCGATAAGAATTTTTTTCGAACGAGTGTTCCACGATACCCACATCTGCTCCACGCAGGAGCCGACGGTAGCGGGCGGGTGTGGCACCGTGCGTGCAATAATACCGCGCCGCACGTAGAAACCGACCCCACCGCCGCCCCGCCGTGGTCCCGGTGGAGGCGGCAGATGTCTCAATTTGTACCCTGGTATAACTGGAGCCTTGGCATCCTGCTTATCTGCGAGCCAGGTCTCATTTATCGCCAAGATATCTGGTGATTGGTGCCCTACTGCAACTATTATCTCGTCATGATTAGAACCTAAAGAACCCGCATTATATAGTCCCAATTTGATAAATTTGGATTTACTCATATTTACTCATAAAAAAGAAAACTTTGGTAAAACGACGAGTATTAAATAATAATAAACTACTTATATTAATCAATACGGGAGTATTTGAAGTCATATAGATAGTACTGTATTGAGGTATATGGTAAATAATAATTATGTAGGCTTGATGAGTCGTTGAAAAATTATCATAGCAGCTATAGATGATTCTGGTTATTACATTTAAGTCATCTTCATTTAAAATCACACTCAGACACATAACATTACGAATAATTGAAAATGGTAACAGTTTTAGCATAATTAGACAATTGATCAGACAAATATGAAACCTAACAAAAAACACGGTTAATGTCTTTTTCACACCTAATCTGGAAAACTGCAGAGGATTCATCACGCCGGGCCAGAATTCGGCCTTCACGCGTCCAGGTGAATCTCCAGTGCTTAATGCGCTTCATCTCTCGAGCTTTGCCAAATAAAATGCGATTCTGCTTTGTTAACCTTTCATTTAGGTAGAATGTCTGTGGTGAGTGAGCAGGTAGGCCCAGATCCACTGTAGTGACGCCACGTCTCACTCGGGCATTTTTCATCAAATCATCCTTCAGCAAGCGACGCGCCAGTCTGACGACAATGGGTCGTGAGCGGGGGGGAGCGGCCCCGGCGTCACCCTGCGGCTGCCGTGGTGGTCCTGCTCGTGCCGCGCTGACCATATCGCGCTCGTCCAGCTTCACCCCCAGCTTCACCGCAACCGACGACACGAGATGACCGACGGACTCACCCTCAAACTCGGGAATTCCGGTAATTTCAATATCATTGGCCAGCGAGGCCTGATCACGCTCGCTCAACTCCACCTTCACCTGCTCGACAATATCCAGCAGGTCGGTACCAGAGGTGGTTTCTTTTTGCGTTTGCAAGACAGACAGTTCTGATCGAAGCTTAGTGTTGTCTTCTTCAAGTGTCCGGACCCTCTCGCAAAGCTTATCCACCGACCCTTGTAGCTTACTTGTTGTAGCTGTAATTTCACTTTTGAAATATTCAAAACATTTTTGAAACTCACTTTTTAAATCTTTAGTGACGCTTGATTTGAAAGTAATGAGTTGCTCTTTAAGTCTGACATCCATTAGGGCAGCAAATCTATTGAAAAACGCTGTCTCACGAGGTGGCAGGTCTTCTTCTGGTGAAACAGACCGAAACCCAGGGGCTCTCGGCTCTTCAATCTGTGGTGTTTCATCACTTGACATGTTTAAATCTGAATGTGCCTGCGTCTTACCCAATGGTGTGATCGGGCTATTATCTGTGCGCCTTGCGCGATTGTTTACATTATTATTGAAGACGCAAGTGGAGCAACGCCATGATGTGCGATATTCTGATATGTTACCCATATACTCTGCCGTGGTCATGTTTACGCACCTATTGTGGAATGTTTTTCTGCATAACGTACATTTAAGTACTTCAGTATATTTCAGTACATTTAAGTACTTCTTTATAGCACACACATAGAAAAAAAATCTGAAATTTAGAAATATTTAATTATTTAGGAAGTTATATAAAACTAATTAGACCCTTTAGATACATAGAGTTTAATAGATCGTAAGTGTCAAGTTAAGTTGGTATTTTTAACTGCAAGTGGAATTATTTACCATAATGTTTTTAGGGTTCCGTACCCGTATTGTATGGTGATACGAAACCCTTTGTGCTCAAGTCAGACTCGCACTTGCCCGTTTTTTTTTGTCGCAACATCTACTCGTATATCTCCTTATAGTAGCAAAAAAGTTGCGTCTCTACATAGAATATTTTTTCTAAATTTTACATGAAATGGGTTTGTTATGAAATTATTATTATTATCAGTTTTTTTACCTAAAATTCCTAGAATTGTTGTTTGTTTGTCTTTATTGTCACCGTAATGACCCTGGACAACATAATAAGGAGTGTTGATAAAATAACCATCAAGCCGAAAACTGTCGATACTACTCGAAATACACTTCCAAGCCGCGGGCACAATGTACGTAGTATATAGTATTATATTATCTGTCTGTGGTAGTATAATCTGAAATAAATAAATTTGATTTGATTTGATAATCATAATATTTATATTAAAAACCTTTACATCCATCAAAGTGGGACCTGGACAATACGCAACGACCTTGATACTTAGCAATATAAATAATAAAATGCTAAACCTTAAAAAAAAGCATATCTGTCAATTAAAAAAGATTGCATCGGCCGGGAATCGAACCCGGGCCGCCCGCGTGGCAGGCGAGCATTCTACCACTGAACCACCGATGCTGATGACTTAAGGCGCAAAATAACCGTATAGTACAAAATGCCAGTTGTTTACTGACAACGTAAACATCACGTGACCTACATACATTCTACATTTTACACACATGGTGATAATAACGACTTTATGTGTTTTGTTTATTGATTTGAATGTAGGTATTACTTTACTGATTATTGTCTTTTTGGGGGACACAAAGTAGGTACTTTCACAGTCTTAGGATATCTATGCGTGCTTTGGAATGAATGAATACACACTTTATTGTACACGGTTAAATAAAAAAATCGAGTACAGAGTTTTGAACACACAATGTTGTACAAGGGCGGACTTATCACATAGTATGGTAGGTGTACGAGTGTAGAGTGTAGACTGTGACTTGGATTTCGCAGTCCATGCTCTGACACCCACCCCTTCGGAGAATCAATATACAGAATGTAAAAGCAAAGGGCAAGAATCCTTCTAGGGTATGTTAGTATGAATCATACAGTGTTTAAAAAAAATAGCGGCAATTTTTTTTATGTAGCAGTACCACATAATAACACGATTTGTTAAACTTGAAATACTCTAATCCGGTGGAAACTCTTGCTGGTCGTTGACCTCTGATAGCGTCAGTAGCACAGAACATAATTACTCAATGTGATTGGTCGTTACCGCACTACGGGGTGAATGAACTGAATTGATAAGAGTGCGTAGCTGGATCTTAGGAAAACAATATAATTTTTGGTAAAAATTTAAGGTATACTTTTTTTCTCGTAATCGTATCAGTATCGTGTATACTTTCATACTATAAGGGGATTCTTGGTTTTGCATTTACACCTTGTATAATAATTATTTATATTTTTGTTCAGGATACGGGCACATTGCGCCAAAGACCCAGACCGGCAAGGTGGTGACGATCTTCTACGCGATCCTGGGCATTCCTCTGATGCTGTTGTGTCTTTCAAACATCGGTGACGTCATGGCTTCTTCATTCAGGTGTGTACAGGCTGGCGTATAGTGTCGAAGAAGCAGGCTGGCGAGGTCATAGTGATAGTCTTCTACGCAACTTTTGACGTCACAGATGGAAAGACTCTAAGCCTTTGCTGTAAGGACTAAACCCATTATCAGCCTTAAAATCAACCAACTGCTGGGAAACAGGCCTCTCCTTATTCTGGGATGTTTGAGTGATATTCCACCACGCTTGCCTAATGCAGATTGGTGGATGTAGTACTAAGGTAATCAAATCAGTCACCCCTTCATATCTGCAGTTGCCTTATACAACAACTACAGGCAGATTTTATGTGAAGCTATTCAACTGTACCGGTGCGGTATCACACAGCACAACTGGATCGGACTAGATATAAACTATTCCTTTTTTGAAAAGTCTTGATATTTGTTTGATAGAAGTCGTTCCTTCCAGATTCCTGTACTGGCGCGTCTGTTGTTACGTGTGCACTCGGCCCCCGAAGCGACGTCGTCGGCACCACCCTTCCACCAGGTGAGGGGCTCATCGTGAGCACAAGAAGTCTGATATTGTATATTGTACAGTTAATATTTTTGCTGTGGCAATCCGAAAAACCAGGTACAAAAGCTGGGTTCCATGCAGTTTATGGCCAGTCCAGGGAGACATTACGCGTCCGGCTCATCTTCATTTCAAGTTTTTTAAAGTTTTGCGAGGTATGTTATTCAATGCGCAGTTGCTAGCGTCGTTGGAGATGTTTGTGCCGGATAACTATCTTCGCGCGAGAAATCATAAGTTGTTTTGCGTGCAGCATGCGCGCACTAATGTTCTTAAAGAGTCACCTGTTGTAAAGGCACTCCATCTTTTCAACAGTATCGACAACTTTACGGATACCGATTTGTTTAGTTGTTCTTTGACGGAGTTCGCAAAAACTGCTTTAAATATAATTTGTTACCAATCGCATTAGGTAAGCCTGTAAGGATTGTGTAGTATAAATGTAAATAATAAATAAAATAAAATAAATAAAAATAAGTTTGTTGCGAGACACATGCGAAACCGTAAACTCTAGATAAACACTCTGAAATATGATTTATATGATTAATACTTGCGATTTTCGGCACTTGATGAAACATAGAAAGCATCTTGATTTTGAACACAAACACTTGTACTAGTTGTTTCATAACATAATTATATTTGTTGCACACTTCCCGTTGCACATTCTGAAATACTTTTCAAAGGCAACGGATGCGACAAAAAAAATAGTAAATTAAGCAGAATAAAATAAATAAACAATAAATTAACAGGCGCTCAGCGAGAGGCCGGCCAGGATCTATGAGACGAAGGAAGCCCCTGGAACGAGCTCATTCTGATACAGACTTCAGGTATTTGTCCAAATAATTTCCAAGTTTAATATTAGTACATAATACTATGTATGTATGTATTTCACTTGCTTGGTTTTGTTTCTTTTATTCAATAAATTTAGTATTTCATTTGTACATTATGCAAAATGATTATTTCTTCACCACCCAAAGTTTGGTTGTAAGAAATTGCTTTAAGTGATAAGTCAGCTCTTGTTCAACATTGTGTGTTAGAAACTATGTACTACTCTATTTTTTATTTAACTGTGTACACCCTTTGTATTCATTCATTAAATCAATCATGCCCCACTGACAATTCTCAAACGCAACAATAAGTTTTATTATTTTATATTTATAGATTTTTATGCTCCTTTACAATTTTTGATATACATAGTAAACTTACACGTAAGCTTATCTTTAAAGGCCAAGACATTTCTGAGGGCACTCGGAAGAAAAATAAAAGACAGATGGCAAGACCACCGCTCAATGTCGTACTTGGCGCAAAGTATTTCCATTGCAATCCAACGCGGGAACGCAGCGAGCGTAATGGGAACCTTTGTGCCGGGTACGATGAGGGGCGGTCTTTTTCATAGTTAGGGTTTTATTTGTAAGTTAATTTTGTTTTTATAGGAGGTTTATTTTAAGCTTTGTAGTTAGTGTTTATTTTAAGTATTATTTATAATTTAGTATTCTTTATGTTATTTAAGTTTCTTGTTAATAAATATTCTTTAAAATTAACTTTATTAAGGCTGAGATTCCGGTTCTAGATACCGTGACAGTGGATACAGCAGCGGCCGTACACGGCGTGGTCGGCAACCACCGCCAGCTGTTACCAGGGGACCCAGGACTAGATCCCAACCACCTTCATATAATCAGGGTACGTGGTCCACCTAAAGATGTTGACTTTGGACCGAACAGTGTCTCTTATACTTAGGGTTTGGTTTCAGGACGAGAGTATGATCAGTCTCCATCTCGGTATGAGGAAGACGATCGTGATGAATATGAGGAAGAGAACGGTGAGCCTTGTAATTGAGTTGACCTACCAACCAACACTAGCAATTTACTAAATAATTGAGGTGCAATTATGTTATCATTGCAGAAGACTTCCCTAAAATATCGCTGCCCTTGCAAGATTTAGCAGCGGCCTTGAAAGATTTAGACACCCATCAACAAAAGAATCCTAAAATGGAATCAAGAAGCAAATCGCTTCCGAGACCAGCTAAACACGCGCCTGACTATGGACCCAAAAGAGAGTGGGACAGCCAGAGGCATTACGAACCGGATGACGGAGACAAGGAGGTATTTGAAATGCACGACCTTCATGATGTTGACTATGAAAATTTCAAGGAAAGAAAAGCTCTGGAGGAGCGAGAGAAGAGGAGAAAACGAGTAGATAATGATTATGAGAGCTACAGGGATAGAGGGTATGATCCAGAAGATGAGGACTTTGAGTTTGATGCGCCGCGGTATAGGCAAACCTGGAGAAGGTACTTGAGCTATTCTTAGAATCCACGTTTTCTGACACCTCTCTTTTTGTTATTTTGTCTTAGTCCAATACAAACATCCCAATCTTGAGCTACTAAATCTTCCTAGTAGGAATTTCCCTGGGATTTTACTTACATAGACTTATAAAAACCGGCCAAGTGCAAGTCGGACTTGCGCACGAAGGGTTCCGTACCATTATCTATAAAAACGGCAAAAAAACATTTCTGTTGTATGGGAGCCCCGTTAAATATTTATTTATTCTGTTTTTTAGTATTTGTTGTTATAGCGGCAACAGAAATACATCATCTGTGAAAATTTCAACTGTCTAACTATCACGGTTCGTGAGATACAGCCTGGTGACAGACGGACAGCGGAGTTTTAGTAATAGGGTCCCGTTGGTTACCCTTTGGATACGGAACCCTAATAAAAACGATTCAAGTGCGAGTAAGACACGTCCCCTGAAGTTTCTAGACTTTAGTAATAAAAAAATATAAACATATTTTTATGGACAAAATTTATTAAAGAAACCGTAATATAAAGTTGGTTAAGTATTATTTCACATTTAATTAAAAATGTATGATTTTCGGGATTTATTTCTTCATTTGTGCCAAAACACCTCCATTCTTACAAAATTACAAGGTTGCAGGTTACCTGAAAGAACCCTAGGGTGCTTTTTAGTCAGTAAGAGGGATTTTTAGTATGAAAATAATACGCTTTGAAAACCAGTATCTTTTGATTGCGTTGAACTAAAAATATAAATACTCTAATTATTATTACAGTGCATTACAAACTAGAAATCAATCAGAAACAAATTTAAAACTATTTCAAAAACATTTGTGCTTATAAAATTGTTTCTAGTTGATTTCTAGTTTATAATACACTCAAATAATAGAGTATTGAAAGCGATGGATTTCGCTATAAAAGCATATAACTAATCTTAAAAAATATCAATTTTTTACAACAGTTTCTAGATGAAAAACTAACTTTTTGGTATTCGTACTAATTTAAACAGGATACTTCAAGCTGTGCTGTCAAAGTTCCTGCTATTTTATTCGAGTATCATATTTATCCAAAACTATATTTTTATTTTTTTACTATTTTGCATATCTTGGTATCCTTAACAAATATTACAAAAAGTGCACATTTTGCGAAATGCTCATTTTGTGCGAAATCCCTTAAAAAAAGGGCCCTGACACACTGACAGACAGACAGACAGACAGAGAGAGAGACAGACAAGACATACGGACAACTAAGTGATCCTATAACGGTTCATTTATGTATGATGAACTACGGTACCCTAAATTTACATCTAATTCCAGGAAAGGTCGAGGTCGATCAGAGTACTACGAGCGAGACCGTGAACAGTTCCCGCCGGAGCGGCAGCGGGACCGGCGCGCGCGCAGCGCCGTGTACGATTACGGGCACCGCTGGGAGGAGCACGACCGTGACGTCAGCAGGTGGCCTGACGTGGAGACAGGGAGGAGGAAGCTCCGACGGCTGCACACGATGGATGAGACAGCCAAATATGGCGCGAGATATGTCAGTTCCTAAATTTTAAAATTTTCGACACGTACTACGTACATACAATACATTTTGTTTCTTTATATACAGGGTGTTTAGGGCATCGATGTAATTTTTTTCAGGGATGACAAAGGAAGTGATTTTAAACATTTAGTCATATAAATTTTGTACGCAAACTAATAATTTTTATGAATTATGTCAATTTAAGGGTTAATTGTGCGAACGTTGATGTCTTTTGTTTGCTACGCTTTGCGATACCATGGACAATATTTTTTTTATCACCCTCGCCGCATCGTAGCTCGACGCATTGAGTATGTTGAATTCGGGTAACATAAGAGTACCTCCTTTCAGTGGCGGATCCAGCGGGGGGTTAGGGGGCTGAGGCCCCCAGCCAAAATATACTTTATAAAGTATAAATAGAACTCCCAAATTTATTTTATACCACTATTTTTCTTTATTGAAAACAAAATTAATAAAAAATTATTAAAAAATTACAATAACAATATTATGTTATAAATTATCAAATAAAAATAATTATATGCATTAAAATTATTCACATAACAAAATCACATAAAGTATAAATCGACAGTAAGGCGATACGTAAAAGTTTTAGCGTCCCTGTTACTCATTATGCGAAAAAACCCTCAGTGCGAGTGGGACGGATTCGTGGAAAAGTAGCAAAAAGTCGGTTTTTTATTAATATGAAAATGTACTAAGCTATTTTGTCAAAAAGATTTTCAAGGAGACTTTACAAATACATGATATCCACATTTTGAATGCAATTTCACAATGAAATTAGTTAGGATTTCAGAATTACAGGAAAAAATAAAACAATTTAGAGGTCTCTTCGGAATTAAATTCTATCGAGAAAATTTCATCTAATTGCGTTTTCCTTCAGTGAGAATATTAATCAAATACTCAATAAACATTAACCCAAAAATGAAATATGTAGATGACGTTATAGTGGAGTAAATGGATTCGAAAAAACCCCATTTTTTTTTGTAATCTCCCGGGAGTCTGCATAAGTAAAAACTGTGTTGTAGACTCCAGTCTCCCCCAGCTAGTTACATGTAATTTACAATGCTCATCTATACTATATCATGACATTTCCTACTTTTGTTATATTACAGTCTTAAATTTACTTACCTACACGTATATGGTATTTACTACGAATTTCTGAAAAAGCTCGATGAAACCTACCCTCAGTCCCCCCAAAATTCGTTTCTGGATCCACCACTGCCTCCTTTTGTAACTTCGAGTGAGTCATGCGGTCTCTGTAACTTATTTAACCCAGCAGTAGTTAGTAGATAAGTCGTTGTTATTTCAGACGCCGTCACCAGCTCGTGACGAGTGGTCTGATGAGGAAGCTCCTCTACCCCGACGCGGCAGATCTACAGGTAAGTGTGCATATACAATAAATGTCGCAGGGTTATTGTCAAAGCGGTGATATTATAATTTCAATAGTGATAATATGTGTCAAACAGAAACGTTTATTTATTTATTTTATTTATTTATTTTATTGTGAAAACAAACAGTCACACAGAAACATGATACAGTAAGTTATCTTAACAATTAAATCGACCTACAGTTTTCCGAATTAACATAAGTGTGATATAAATTTTAAAACTAAAATAATCTTAATTAAGTAAAGGAAAATAATAATAAAAAAGTAACTTACATTAAAGCCTGAAACATTTTCTTTTTGAATATATTCAATGTGTTATTGAAAATATCAACATCAACCAGCCTGATATTATAAAGTTTACATGTACGTCTTAAAAAACGATTCTGACCATAAGATGTGTGGTTAGTGGATAAAGAAAATAGCTCTTTTTGCGTGATGCCCTACGAGGAATTTTAAAGTTAATTTTACACAACAATGATGAGGAATCAACGTGATTATTGAGAATTTTGTATAAGAAAATGATGTCAATAAAATCTCGGCGACGCTAATTTAGTACTCAATTGAATTTAGACCAAAAGATATACAGGTTGATATTTAATTAGTAAGTGGCAAAAGGCCCGATGGAATGACGCTCATACCATAGAAGAATGGGAGGTTGCTGGTGTGGGACGCCACATGTGTTGATACGATGGCAGCGTCTCATCTCCAAGCGACCTCGCTTGGGGCGGACGCGGCTGCGGCATCGGCGGAGGGCATTGGCGGAGGGCTGGAAGAGGCGCACTCCTTTGGGATACTAAGCGGTTTAATCTGTGCGTTGGCTGTCATTCAGTTAGGGAACTAGTTTAAAGCATATAGTTATTTGTGTAACAAGGGGCCCAAGTAATATTTTGTACGTCTAGGGCGTTATTTTGAATTCAGAGCGAAGCGAAGGGAAGGAATTCAATATACGCCGCCCAAGAACAAAATATTTTGACCCCGAGTGATACACACTATTTTTCATCACTACCTATGAGAAAAATAAAAAGCTACGAGTACCTGGTATTTTATAGTAGAAAGTGTTGTTTTCACGAGTTAATCACTATCACTACTCGAACTCATTTTTGATTATTATTTGCAATAACTTAGCGAAGACTAGCTTGAAAGAAATGAAAAAAAAAGAAGAATACACACAAATTTTTTTTTTCAATGCGTACTGCCGCTTATGCCTAACCGGCCAGAAACTTCTTGATAAATTATGCATTCCAACGAACAAACTGATTGGTACGAACGCGGACCAATCAGAAGAGAAAAAGCGCAAACTCCCACGGGAATAAAATTGACTTTGGCTCCCACTATCCTCTAAAGCCAATTGTCGTTTTTCGAGTAGGCGTGATGAAATATAGGTAGATATTTGTAGAATTCTAAACCAATAATAGTAAAACAAAAGCCACTTCGCATTTCAGGTTGGAACTCTCGTCAACTTGAAATTGTCCCAGTAGCCCCCGAGCCCGCTCCGAAGGAAGAGGTGAGTTGTTTATGAGTTCTTTAATGTTCAATTATTAAAAAAATCAAACTTCGTTTTGGGTAATGTCCCCCTGAAATTAGAACGCTTCATTGGAGAATTAATTAATGCTTTTTTTTATTTCCTGCGGGATTCCAGTGACCTGTATTACATTTTATTCCATTTTTATAGGAAACCTAAAATTAATCAATCAACAATTTTTTATATATTATTTGGACACTCCATTTTCTCTATAATCCATTATCTTTTCCAGATTTGGAATAATTCCATCCTGTTTCTAGTGTCTTAATTTTGCATCAATAGTACAATGATAGGCCACTTGATACACCCTGTCTATAACCGAAAAGGTCCATTACCATCCTTAGGTACTAAACTACCAGCAGCCTCTATAAGGGTAAAGAAGTCTTTTACTCTCAGCTGTCATACGGAGCGCGAAAAGCCGGTGGACAGCATCTTCGTTATTAAGATGTCCTGAAAAGGCATCTAACCGCCTGTGGCATTCCGCCTGGCAGTTGGGAGGAAGCTGCTCGCGAGCGGATTGGGTGGCGCTCGGTCATCCATAATCGTGTAAAGGAGTTCGAGGAAACCAGACTCGAGACCCTTGACTCCAACCGGCAGCAGCGCAAGACTCGTCCGAAGCCCACATACACATACACGTACAACGGTCGCGGTGAACTACACTGCGGTCGCTGTAATCGGACTTTTAGAACCAAGCTGGGTTTCGCGAGTCATATTCGCGCTCATCGCCGTAGAAGTCCATCAAACCATGAGGTCGCCGTCGTCGGACTACGATGAGGAGGACATCATCATCATACTGCTAACTGCTAACCCAAAGGTCGTAGATTTTATTCCCGCATTGCATATTAGTTAGTGTTCGGTCAATGTACGTGCTTCGGAATTCCGTTGTTGGTCCATTTGTGCTCGAAGTACGGTGATAGGCCTTACCACCCGTCACCTCCGGGACGTTATAAATTGTTAGTGAAAAGCTGGTGTACTAAGTGCTAAGTGTGACTTCCATTTTACAGTTTACACTAGGGATCGTCTCTGACACCTCCTCGGGGATTCATGCCGGGAAGATATATTTTATTACTGTGAGCTTAAAATTTCTGATAAAGTATCACCAATAATTTATTGTTACAGATAAAGCCAGTGCCGATCTGGCTGTGTGTGTTTCTTGTGGCGTCCTACATAGTGGCTGGCACGTTCCTATTTAAGCGCTGGGAGGGCTGGGCGTACCTGGACGCTGCCTACTTTTGCTTCATCACACTCACCACCATCGGTTTTGGGGACTTTGTGCCAGCTCAGGTGCTTATACAACGTTTTCAAAGAGGGAAGGCACTGAAAACCTTGCCTTCTTACGTGGTGTACCATAACTGTGGATGATAACGCAGGAATATGTCTTTAGTGCGAAAGTGTCTAACAGTGTAATCACTAATCAATCTGTCTAGTGAGCTGCTTAAGGTAAACTGTCCAAAAGACAGGCCTATGTTCTGCAGTGGATTGCTATGAGCCGTTTTCCAGGCTAGCTTCTATTTAATTTTCGCAGATGGCGCTGTCTGAGGACTCAAAAAACTGTAAGTATAATCTTTTGGCTAAATGGGCTTTTCCAAAAAAGTCAAATTTGGTTGATCTCTGGCTTTTGGTTATAACATTCTACCTCTTCACTGTGTTTGTTTTGATATCATTTTTGCTTGCATAACTTTAATACCAATACTATCTGGCATCGAGTATTATCTGGACACTGATTTTTACTGCATAAAAAGGTTTACCTCTGCATCTGTTTAGACATTGAAAACGACGACAATTTTGAAATTGGATCTGCTCAAAGCCAGTATTATTATTAGCAAATACTACGGCTCTTGGCCCCCTAATAAGCCAACAGGAACAAACCTGTAACTTTCAAGGTATTTATTGTAAGTCGTTAGACAGAGCCATCTATGAGATTTTATGGAAAACGGCTAGGTTGAAAAACAGCTCATTGGCCATGTGATGAAGTGGCGTTAGCCTGAAGTACCTACGAGCTACAATATACCCGTTACTAGTTAACATATCAAGGTCTGGCTGAATATCTTCTGTGAAAAGTGGGTTTGGAGTTACTAATGTTAAACATGACAATGTTTTCTAAATATGACCATGTAGTACCCAGGCAAAATAGCATCATTAGCTCAGTCGGTAAAAATTTAGATCTTGAGATGCGAGTTTGAATTTTGCCCGGTCGAGTAGGCACCAATAAGTTTTTCGGGATTTATGTGTATATTACTAATTGCTAAACGGTGAAGGACAACACTCTGAGTTGAACCAACATAAAAGAGGGTGTCTTGAGTTAGCTCCAGCTAGTAGTGCCTGGATTCAATGAAATGTATTTTAATTAACATCTTCCCTTGAACATGGTGTGAAATCTGAAACCGGTTGGGAGAAACCATAAATAAATAGTGAAACTACTGTACAAGTACTGTACTCAAGATGTGTTTCAAGTTTCACCAAGTGCCGACAATAAATTTTCTTAAAAGAGGGTGTACGAGTTTTAACCGCTATAGAAATTTGACTCTCAGAAACGTCCAATACGCCCTCGGGGTTATATGTCATGATGTCTATCTTTTGTATTCAGGGCGAGAGCGGCGCGGGCGCAGCTGGTGACGCTGCGGCTGCTGTGCATTCGATAGCTCTCTGCTCACTCTACCTCCTGTTTGGGATCGCGTTGCTGGCTATGAGCTTCAATCTGGTACAGGAGGAGGTTCGAGCTAACGTCGCTGCACTCGCCACCAAGCTCGGCATCATCAAGCCTGAGCGGGCTGATGACGATGACGAGGAGAGCGACTACTGATACCGCGATGGAAATAACAATAAACGAAATGCTTGTGAATGGTTTTGATAATTTTTCATTTACCCCTGTTACGGCCACCTCAGCCTTGTTGAATAGAAAGTTACAGAAGCCCCGTCGAGTGATGGCATCTATGACGTTTAAATGCCACTCACGTTTCACTGAAGATTATTACTGCCCAGGCGTGAGCCCCATTGCCGTACGAAGGCCTCTATAAATAGATATATGTCATTACTCAAATATGTAAAAGGGACCAATATGTCATTCAGTGACATTCAAAAGCGACAGATGTTAAAAGTGGCACATGTTTAAATCGACAGTGTGTCGAAAGTGACGGATGTGTCAAAAGTGACAGATGTTTCAAAAGTGTCAAATATTGTGTAAAAATTAACAGATGCTTCAAAAGTGACAGATATGTCAAGGTGACAGATACGACACATCATCACAAAATAGCAATAGTTTGCACACATAATATGGCGTGATAAAGCTTAAAAAAATTATAAATTGTTCAAAACATTGCAACTACAAAAGAGAGAAAAAAATGTTGTCCTAAAAATGAAATACAAAGTATCAAAATAAAATGTACGTACTACAAATCTGATTGTAAAAATATACAATTACTTGTACAGTGGAGATCACGTTAACCGTGTTGGACTTTGTACCTATCTTATACACTTCACTATAGAGGCTAATTTAGTACTGCAAGTGTCTAACTTGATGTGATCTCCACTGTAAATATAAACAACTCTTAGGAGTTATTTTTGAAAAACATGAAAAATAAATTATGCCCCCCCATCTCCGAAACTGGTGGACCAAAAAATATGAAAAAAATGACAGATCGTAACTGGCCAATTACAGGAAAACTATAGCGATTTAAAAAAAGTTGAGCACAAATGAGAAATATACAAGATGTAACAGAAAGGTGTAACCATATTTGAAGAGCTTATTCAGTCAATGGTATAGAACAACTTTTACTATGGAGCCAACCCTGAAATCTCCAAAAAAAATCTGCCCTTCCATACATTTCGGCCGAGCGGCATTGCATTTTTCTATGAAACAGTAACATTTTTTTTTTCGAGATACGGGGTTTGTTAAAGTTGTTCTATACCATTGACTGAATAAGCTCCGATATATTATATAATAATGAAATATAATAATGAAAACTATTAAAATAGCGTAAATTTGTTTGAAAAAAAAATTTGACCATATCTTTTTGGAACTAAGCTATGGGAATTGTAAATTTTATGGCTTTAATGGTAATATCGACAATATTAACGAGAAATGTAAGTAAAAAAAACTTTATCCCTGCAAAATGATGACACACAAAAAGGTGTGCTTTATCCCGTTTGATTGAACGAGTTATCTGATTTCTGTGTATTTCTTGTCCTAAAGCATGGTGTTAATAAAAAAACAACAGGAACTTGCAGATATAATGTGTTAGATCAAACTTATCTAGGTATCAATAAAAAATTTAAGTTCAAATTTTTTTATTGATACCTAATTTTAATTA
Source organism: Ypsolopha sequella (assembly GCA_934047225.1). Classification (NCBI taxonomy): domain Eukaryota; kingdom Metazoa; phylum Arthropoda; class Insecta; order Lepidoptera; family Ypsolophidae; genus Ypsolopha; species Ypsolopha sequella. The sequence goes on from OW203997.1 coordinate 23,737,550, forward strand.
CCTAATTAAAAAATTTTGAACTTAAAATTTTTTTCCGTTCATGGCGTCCATGTGAAAAGTATTATTTTCTCCTATTTTGCGCTAGCCGGAGACGCAGTGGTTGTCATAACAGCCATTTTTCAAGGCACGCTGAAATGAACATTATTTCAATGTCGTTTCCGTTGATATTTGTACCGACACACATCGAGTTGCTTATTTAGCGTGGTCATACGCGTAGCAGCATTTTCGAAATAGACTCTCAGTTCTGTACCTGTCACATGTTATCATTGACATACCAAACCATGGACCTCGGGTCTAGTACAAGCATGGAATTAGTATGTAAGCAATATTAGTTAGCAATCGCACTTTCAAGGCCAAAATAGGCTATGTCAGCCATTGGAGAGCTCACCAGCGAAATTCTAAGCCTTGATCAGTCACTATGACCGAAAAACGGCCAGGAGGCATCATCATCAGTACATACTAATTCCATGAGTACAAGATTTACGAAAAATGTGTCCTTAGTGAAGTGTCAAAATATTAAGAAACAAAACATTTTAATTTGAATCGTATGTCATTGCTGCATGGCTAAGTTTTGATTGACGTGCGATTGACACGCTTTTTTAGTTTTCAATTGTTTTGACACTCTTTTAGTTCGGACACTTTTGAGTGCAGATCCGATGTCTACTTGTTATTACGTCAATGGTTGTAACAAATTGATTGCTTAGATAAAAGCAATGTGCGGGAAACTTATCTTTACAATATGACTTAAAGATACGTCACAAATACACGTTCAGCCAAAAGTAAAATTTATTGATAAGATAGCTAATGAGACCTAAGATTATATGATTAATAGTGAATCCGTTGTTAGGGAAACTCTGAAAATTGTATATACTTATACAAGGTGAATTTGAATCAACCATCTTGATTTCGTACTGGAGATTCGGTTAAAGCGATATGCGAAAAAAATACGGGTGTTTCTTTTCTGTGTATTTCATGAAATATACGGAAAATTATAATCAGTTTCTGGTATATGCATTTTGACTATATAATCTAGGGATTTGAAATTGGAAAACATGTTTGGATAAATTTTCCTCGATAGAAATAATTGTTGAGATGAGGTCTTCAAACACACTTTTTCTCCTCGTTTGACGAATAGGAACCATATACAGAACTCAAACAGTTTTTATTAGGTGTGTTTTAACAATATCTAGAGATTTGATATTTGAAATTTTGCTACCTATTTTAGTTTTTTTAATACAAATATAAAACCAACTTTTTTCCCTCTTGCCCTGAATCCGCTTCTCTCGCACTGCGCGATTTTTCGCTTTTAGTGACAGTGACAAAAATAAAATTCGCATAGCCTCTTAAATGATCTTTTTTCCATAATAATAAATAAAAATTGTTCATATACGAACTGGACTAGTTCAAATACAATTTATAGTATAGGCACTACGGGAGCAAAAACATTAGTTTTTCGAATTTCACCTGTAGGGCCATTAAATATTGTTCCTGATCACTAACCGAGCCTCCAGTATGAATACAGGCGGTTGTTTAAATTTCATATTGTATACAGGCCGAAAGTGGTAAGGTATTTTTTATGTATGAACAATAAAATAATATTTTTCATTTCATCCCAACTTTAATTACTAACCGTAAATTTTGTATGAGCAAGTCTATATTATTTTTATTTGCGTTGTTAGTTTCTTTAGGAAAGTTGTTCGGTATGATCAGTAGAATATGTGGTTTCATTTAAAGGTACCTGTCCATTTATACCCTGTATATTTCACATTATACAAAGCACATTACCGTAAAACTTTTGTTTTTGGGAGTAAAACTTTTGTTTTTGGAAATAAAACAACAAAATGGATAGAATACGTTCAGCAACTTATAATTAATTAAAAAACAAATAAATATTCAAGTTTACAACTACCATTTAGATATTTAGTTACGTACAAACAACTAAACGACATTTGCAGTACCATCCGTCATTATACAAGTAATTAGAAACAATAAAGAAATGAGGTAAAAACCAAAGTTATTAACGTGTTAACGTCATCAATTTCAAATTATTTATGTAAAATTATGTTTGGTTTACTAAATTTCTTAAAAATTAATATTTAGTTGCATAGCCTTTATTATTGATGACGGCTCTGCAACGACGTGGCATTGATTCAAGTAATTTCATACATTTATCGAGTGGGATCGAGTTCCAAGCTTCAACAAATAAAAGGTTTCGTAAAGTTCATTTTGAATGGAATTACGTTTAACGGAGACTTTTTTTTAACGACGTACCACATGTTTTCAATAGGAATTAAATCGGGACTATTTGCAGGCCAGTCAACATGGTAACACGTTGCTCACTAAGAAAGGATTTAACACTGCGGGCCGTGTGTTTTGGGTCGTGCTGAAAGATCCAGGTCACAGGCAAATGGTCGTCGGTGTAAGGAATCATTGTCTTTTCTAAGATGTTTTTGTATTGAAAATGATCCATTATATCTTCAATCTTACGGACGGGGGCAACTCTGCAACCAGAAAAACATCCCCATACTTTAATGTTACCACCGCCGTGTTTGACTATGTCCTCGTGTATTTATAATCAAAAGCATGGTTTATTGGACGTCTAACGTAGCGTTTGCCGTCTGAATTCACCATATTTATTTTTGTTTCATCCGAGAATAACACTTTTTTCCATTCTCGTACGGTCCAGTTAAGATTTTTCTTTGGAAATAATAATCGCTTCTCTCAATGTTGCTTGGTAAGAAGCGGTACCTTTTGAGAAACCCTCCCGAACAATTTAGGTTCCACTAACCTGCGGCGTACCATTTTCGAGGAAATGTTACTTGGGTCATCAGGTGAAAAAACTTCATTTCTAATCTCGTTGGACCCTTTAAACGGGTCTTGTTTAGCTACACGTATTATTTGCAAATCTTCCCGGGGAGACGTTTTCCTTGGACGAGCCTTTCTAACAACACTTTTAGTAGTTCCGTTTCTGTTATAATGAGCAATAGCGTTGAAAACTTTCTTCACAGAACATTCTAGATGATTATCAATTCTCCTATAAGTCCACTTTGGATCTAAATGTAATTTAACAATTAATTGCCTAGTTGACTCGTCACAACTCTTATTTTTACCCATTTTTAACAAAACTTATTACAAATTACAAATTGACGTTTAATTGCCGCCGAAACTACAGAAAAAGCGTAGAAAGAGGTTTTTTTTTAGATTTCAAAAATGGTACGAACCATGGATCCTGTTTCTAATTAGTTGTCCAAGCGGCCAGTAATAGAAATTCAACTATCATGATATTTAAACTCTTTTAATAATTAAAGATTTTTTAACTCATTGGCTATGTTCTGGCATAGTTAATAGTGATTTAATCTATATATTTTTTACTCATAACGATAGTTCATTCTATTTTTAAACGGGATCCTATTACTAAGCCTCCGCTGTCTGTCCGTCCGTCTGTCACAGGGGTCTACAGCTTCAGATAGCTGGTTGAAATTTTCACAGATTACATGTTACTATGGCATCTTTCACGTCAAATAATAAAAGTTTAAAATAAATTAAACCCAAAGGGAGCCCAAATACAAAAAAAAACTTCTTATCTCAGAAACGAGATGACCGAAAAATATGAAAATAATCGCGGTAATAGGTGATTACAGGAAAGATAAAGCGGTTAAGTAAGATATGGGCCTACTCCAAAGTGACAAAATTCGATCAAATATCGTTCGGCCGTATATCCATCTCTATCACACTCTCTATGCGTGCATCAGAGATGGACGTATGCTCGAACGATAACGACCGACCGAATCTTATTGGGAGTGCCGGCTCTGTACTCAATGGGAGCCACGAATTGTTAGCCAGACGCTACCATTTTAGCGGCTTGTTTTTGTTGCCTCAATGATGCTATGGCATCTATACACATTGTTGTTATTGACCATATATATAACTTTAAACTCTCGCGTTTCGTACACATTATAATATATATAATCGGGTCTACCGCGATTCAAGACTAAAGTGTTTTTGGGGGTACAAGGAAAATACTTCGGTCGTCACCTGCATCTCATCACTGCGCCTCGCCATACTTGCCAGCAGTTTCCCGTAGACCACGAGACATGCAACTGTCTCGAAACGTCGGGTGTCCCCTTTTTGTAAAAAGGTGAAAATTGATCGCGGTAGACCCGATTATATATATCTGGGGGCACGGCAGTGCCCCCGCCGAGTCTCGCAAAAAAAACGCGGAACGGCCGTACCATCCTTTTCTCGAAGTTATAATTTACCATATAGTTTTTAGGGTTTCGTATCCATATTGTGTGGTGATACGGAACCCTTTGTGCACGTGTCCGACTCGCTCTTGCTCAAATTTTTACTACATTATTATTGCTCAATCTCACCCGCGCCTTGAGCAAATGTGGAAGTATTATTTGAAGCTATTTACTCTTTACACTAGCTAGACCTGAAAAATAAACATTTATATAAAAAAAAACACAAGTTTTCGTTAAAAAGTTCGTAGTAGGCAATTCAAAAGACTAACTTGTTCCAAGCTGTGTTCACATGGTACTTATCTACCTAAATGATAATAATCCTATTATTCGTATCTTTATCAGGATTAAAATTTATATTAGCAAATTACTGCCCATTTGAGTATAAACTGCTGCAGGTGCCACTGTAATTGCGCTGCTGGTAACTGTTTGTAGCCGGGTCTTGGGTCTGATATATCAGCAGCAGGATTTTCAGTGGCATCAGTATGAGCTCGGGGAATGTGGAGAAGGGTGAGGACGGGATCACGGGAGGAGCGGTAGAAGATACTTTCGACATTGACGACATCTTGGTGAATGAAGTGGGGCAATTCGGGCGGTACCAGTTCATTACGCTGGCGCTCGCTGCACTGCCCGTTATCTTCTCCGCCTTCGCAGCTGGGGAGTACATCTTCACGACAGCAAGGATACCGACCAGGCTAGTACTTCTTTTAAGTCTTTTTGGTTTGGGAGACCTTTCGTCACTATAATGCTTAATCATGTCATTTGCCAATTCGAAAAGTTGTGGGTATATGGACAAAAAATCGTTTTTAGGCCTTAAAACCGGGAGTAACTCAAATATTTACATTTGAAAATCAAAATGTGTATTTTTACAACTTAATACGAATTTGATGGCACACTCAAAGTTTTATCTAAAGCACTAGCTTCTGCCCGCGGCTTCACCCGCGTGGCCTACAGGAAACAAACATTTTAAGTCCTCTCACTCCCTTTGGGAGTCAAGGTGTAGTGCTCGGCCAAAAAACTCGCATGATCGGAATACGGTTCTCCGTCCTCACATGCTCATTTTTCGGCCTTGTGCCAAATACCCGGACTCACCGAACAAAGTTTTTCCGAAAAAGTGTCAAAATCCCCATCAGTTGTCAAAAAATTTCAAATTTGAATATGGTAGCGTAATCGGCGACCCTACGCCCCTTGATACCGAGTTTCATGCAAATCGGAATACTTTTTTGGACCTGTCAAAAAACTGTCAAAACCTGTCAAATTCAATTATTTTTTTTGGTCATGTAGCCCCAGTTGACCGATCAAACCCAAAGTCCATACAATTAGCCGTTTTGGAGATATGGCCGGTCAAAATTTTGGCAATTTTTTTTTTCGACTTTTTTACCGTCGCGTCGTCTAGATCTTGTCGAGCCTTTTCTTAAAGTACCATGAACATGTGTCTAGCATCAGTCGTTTGGGAGATACAGGTCGACGCATGTAAAAAGAGCCCCAGGCGCCCTGTGGTGGGGATACGTCTGCGCATGTGGTACACTCGCGGAAAAAAGTTATTTTATCTATTATACTGATTAATTATGTAACTAAATTTTTATCTGAGAATAGCGTCACTAATGTCTGTTTTGTAACAGGTTAGTAATAAAAAAATCTAAATATTTATCCATGATTTATATTAAATATTTATAATTTATGATAATGGTTTCACGCCTTCCTTAAATTATGTACTTTGCCTACGTCGTAAAATTTTTTTTCCTTTCTATGTAAAACCACCGTGATACAATACAAGAAAATTATTTCCGTGTCTGTACTTTGCGAACCGACGAAACGTGGACACTGCGCTGCGATGCAAAGACGACTGACGAGCCAATCGCGTGGCAGTAAAGCCAGGCCGCGCAAAATTCCCCCGTCCCACCGCACCTCATACCGCCAAATTGACCGATAATTCACCTACTGCGCAGGTACATCTTTCGGAGCTCTTTTAACATGCGTCGACCTGTACGGGCCTGTAAAGTTTTGACACTTTAGGTAGTATTTTATTCTGTGCTTTAGGCAGGTAGATCTCGTCGAGACCTTTTCCTAGACACCCATCAACATGGGTCTGACTCCAGCCGTTTGAGAGAAACAGGCCGTCAAAGATTTGACATAAAAAAAAAACTTTTTTTGGCACCCCGTGGGCCAACCCCTAAGGATATACCACCTTCCGTTCCAAAGATATTTTGCTGGGATATAGATAGATAGAGATAGGTAGATAGATAGATAGGTAGATAGATAGATAGATAGATAGACAGATATATAGATAGATTGTGGATAGATAGATACCTCAAAAGGAAAAAATGAAATCCTAAAAGGATCACTTGTGTCAGTGGCTGTCTGTATGTCCGTCTGTTACAGCCGATTTGCTCTGGCACACATTCTTTAAAGAATTTTCATGTCCACTATATTAAATTTCAAAATCGATGCCATTTTCGTAATTAACGTCGCAAAACACCATAAAAACGACACCCATATTGATATTTATACATTTCAATATTTCAACCCCATCGCACCCCAACAGGGGATGATGGTATTTCACGTCCAATACATTGGATTTAGAAATCGTTGTTGTTTTCGTAATCAGCGACCCGATAAACCATACAAACGATACCCATGTTGATTTTCAGACTTTGTCACCCCATTTCCCCCCTTTAGGGGTTGAATTCTGGAAAATCCTTTTTCACGTCCACCACTTTGGATTTTAAAATCGTTGTTGTTTTCGTAATTAGCGACCCGATAAACCATACAAGCGATACCCATGTTGATTTTCAGAATTTGTCACCCCATTTCCCCCATTTAGGGGTTGAATTCTGAAAAAACCTGAAACACGTCTATACTCATTTATGAATAGGAGTACTCCTGTGAAGTCTCGAATAAAATAGTCTACCTAGTCTTGTTTCCCCATACAAACTTTGGACACCCGTTTCACCCCTTAGGGGTGAATTAAAAACAAATCCCTTTTTTAGTGGATGCCTACACTATATAAGGTATCTACACGCAAAACTTCAAGTCTATAGAACCAGCGGTTTAGGCTGTGCGTTGATATATCAGTCAGTCAGTCAGTCAGTCAGTCAGTCAGTCAGTCAGTCATTCAGGACTTTGAATTTTATATATACAGATAAGTTTCTGTTGACATAAAATTGCAAAATTATGCGTTCAAGTTTGGCGGTTGACGTAAATAAAAATAAAAAACCAGCGAAGTGCAAGTCAGACTCGCGTACCTAGGGTTCCGTATTGTGGATGATAAATTTAATTTTGTCAATTTTTTTCGTGAATTTCTCAACCACTTTATTTTTTCTACATTCTTTTCCTGTAAACACATATTACCATGATTTTTTTCATATTTTTCGGTCCACCAGTTTTGGAGATAAGAGGGGACATATATATTTTTTATAGTTTTTCAAGGATTTCTCGAAATAAATGCAATCAAAAATAGTCAAACTATATATTTTTACAAATAGCTTTTTATTACCTACAATATGATACCCATATTGTATTTTTAGGATATAATTTTTTATTTTTCTCACTTTTGTTTTGGAAATATTTTGAACAATTTAAAATTTTTCATATTTTTTTACACTGTGATATTATGTGGGCAAATTAATGCTATTTTTTTGTGCTAAATTTTATGTCTGTATATTTGGCGGTGCTAAAGTTATGAGGCTGTGACGTACGGACAGACGGACGGACAACGGAGTCTCACCACACAGTTTCCTTTTGTACCTTTTGGGTACTACGGAACCCTAAAAATAAGTCAGCCAAGAAATTGCACCATTCGATGGATACTTAATTACGCCAAAAGTTAATTGGACTCCCATAAAATTACGTTATTTCATTGCTTACTTGTTTTTTTAAAAGGGTTTTTTATATTTTTAGGTGTATGTTTATTAATGTTCTTTAATTAATTATTATTAATAAATCGAATTAATAAATAAAAAACACACATAAGATCAGACGAATGGAAAAAAAATTAAACTAATTATTTCATCCCTAAACAGGTTTGCTGTGAAATGGAACTATATTTCGAAAATTAAGGGACAGCAACATATAAATTTTTCACACCACCTGCTCGACAATGTCCAATTACATATCATGCAACCTCAACGTAAAGTAACGCATTATATCTCAAGGGATATAAAGTTATATGAAAATCCCTAGGGATTAAAGTGATGTAAATTTGGAATGTCAAATTCGTGTGGAAACTCGTGGAAAACAAATGCCCATATGGGATTGTAAAGGGGTTTGTTCGAAAATCGAACTGGCCACCATAAGCAGAATTCAACAAAAATAAAAAAAGCGTTTACAAAGAATGTGAAACAAAAGACGGTGTTTGGTGCTGTGATTGTCAGTGAATTTTATTGAATTATTAATGTTGATAAAATATGTCGAGCTTTTTATTGTCTCGCAGAAGGTGTGAAAAGTAGAGTATGCTCCTCTGGAATAAAGCCTGTCTTTGTCTTGGGCAGCTTCAACCCCTCGCTTTACTCAGGACTCTATATAACTCCTCAGGGTTCAATATGCCGCCCGTGACGTAAGACACTGCTTTATTCCCTTAGTGCATAATGTACTATTGTAACATACATAAATAATATGTATATATTTATTATTACAATAAAATTATACCACTTTATTATAGTGGAGATTAGCGCGCTTATCGCACCATGGAAAGGCATAAAAAAGAAATCACTTTTTAGTTGGAGTCCATTATACGTTTAGGTATTTACACAATAATTTTGCAATTCAGTGTATTTATCCAAAATATTTGTCTAGCGCTCAGAGAAAATCTTGTTTTTTTTTTAGTAAAAACGAATGACCATTAATTTACCTTCTTTGGTCAACAATGCTGTAATTTCGACAATCTTTGTTCGCTGTTTTCATGATTTACAGATTTACAGACTTTCCACTTGGAATAAAAACCAGCATAGACTTAGGATTCGCTGCGCCTAAAAGATGTACATAGCGTGTAAAAGAGATGTCCTACCTTTATGAACACCTTGCAAGAGAGAAAGAGATGCACAACAAAGAACAGCTGTGAAAATGTTTTTTCGAGTAACTGCCCATAGCTACCCACTTGCTTGGGTGTGATTGCGGATTTTATAAAAATATTTAAGCAATACGTAACTAAATTGATTAATAGTGATTGGTTTATCTTGTGCAGTAAGTAATTATGATGTGACAAGGAGAAATAACCCAAATAATTACACGTTGCACAGGTAAATATGATTTTGTCATTAGAATGTTTTGAACCACATTTTGCCCAATTTCTCGTTTTAATCGGCCAAAAAAAAGCTTTTACAGAAACGTATTGATTTTATTTGTTGTATTTAGTATGTAGTTATATGCAGCAATGTCCAAAATATTAAGTAAAATAGTAAATCTAATAGTAGTGTCATAGTAATTTTTTGGTATCATTTTCTCTACTACCTACATTGTTTATCTTGTACATTCTAAATCTATGAAAACCAGCACAGAATCCGCCATCTTAAAACTGAGCGCCATGACAGGTGAATCCTGCGCCGTGATTGGTTAATTTGTATCTGGCAGAATTAAGCATTTATTTATTGGTGGCGTATAGCGTAATTTGCCTATGAAGTTTGATAGAAATAAAATATGATTTCAGGCCATTATGTCATTGAACCTGATGTCATACTTTAGCATTTAATTTGTGTTTTAGTGCAGTTATTGGCATCATTTTACACCAAATAAATAGTTTTGAGTTCATCATCCATCAGCCTAGTTCGTCCACTGCTGGACTTAAGCCTTTCCAGGACTTTGCCATTCCCGGCGGTCATCCTGGAAGAATTGTCTATTGATATACTGCCATCCATCGGTCCCGGGCATGGTGGGCCTCCTGGTTTTTTGCCTGTGAGCTGTCCTCTTACTCTCCCCGAATTACTTTGAGTGGGTCTCCAAGTAAGATGGTGGTACCTCCACAGTCGAGCACGGCATCAGCTGTACCACCTGTTTCGAGTTCAAATTTTATATTTTTCTTTACTGTATCAGTATTGACATGGGAAATACGAAAATGCAAAAAAGTGTGTTTTGACAAAAGTGGCGATTGACATGATTAAGCATTATAGGGACGATTTGTATATTTTTTAGTTTCTAGAATAATGTATGATATACAAGTTTGACCATAAATGAATATCCTTTACATGCTTTGCATATCTTGTATTTTTTATCTCTTTATTCAATTAAACTATTAGGCTTACTTTTTATATTTATTTGTAACTAGTATTATGAGAAAAAGACATGATCTTGCTAAGTTTCTTGCCCTTCTTCTTAGCAAGACTAATCGAATGGTCGGAGTTAGGCATATATTTAGTATATGTATTGCATATATTTATAATGATTGTAAAATTTATTTTATATATATTTAGGTATATAGAAGTTTAAAAAACACATTTGAAGAGATGTATTTCGAACTTCATTGTTTATTTTTTATAATATTAATATTAAATAATTAATTTTAATATTATATATTTATAATATTATTTATTCCTTATTCATATATTTAAATTTTTTCAAGTGTATTTTTTTTATTTAAGTAAACCCAACCTTTATTATTCCCCATATTATTATTTATGACATAAAACTATTACCCATACACATAGATTATTTAATGACTTGTATTACATTAAAACTGACCTGTTATAAGTGTATCTGTTATACCTACATTACATAAATAAATATATTTCATTTCATTTCATTGCGTGTTACAGATGTTACATCGAACAATGTGATGGAGCCAACCCAACATTCGAAACCAGCTGGGTGCTCAATGCGATCCCTGGCACTAGCACCACCTCCTTTGAGGAATGTGAAAGGTTCGCTAATGCCACCGTGATCGGCGATGGCTTGGACCAATGTCCAGCTGACTGGTTCGACCAGAGCCAAACCGTACCGTGTGACAGATACGTTTACGAACACTCCAACTCTGTTGTATATGACGTAAGTGGTTTTCGTGATGATCAGGGTATGAGATAATCGCAAGCTGCAAGGCACGCAACTAGCAGCCTTTTCTACAAAATATTCATCTTCCTTCAGTCTGAACTTTAGTTTAGCAAAAACACATAACCGAGAAATTTGCTAACGTACAAGAAACAGGCGTTCCAAAACGGAGCAGACTAAAAAGAATTTGCTAATATTAAATTTCAAGGCACTTATTTTAGTTCAGTCTGATTTGTTGTGGTTTACAGTTCGACATGGCGTGCGACGAATGGCGTCGATCACAGATCGGTTCCATCCGCACGATCGGCACTCTCCTAGTGCTGCCAATCACCGGGTACATCTCGGACCGTTGGGGTCGTCGCGTGGCACTGACCATCAACGCATTCAACACAGCCTGGCTGGGGCTGGTGCGCTCCTTCGTACACTCTTACGAGTGGTTCTTGGCACTGGAAGTCATTGAGTCCACTATTGGTGCTGGGGCATTCTCTTCTTGCTATATTTTAGGTAGGTACAAGTAAATTCAACTTAAAAATTAAGTATTTATGTTAATTCAAAGGATTTCAAAATGTTTTTAGTGTCTTACCATTAAAAGGTTATTTTGTATATTAAAACACTTACCTATCTTGACGTTTGTCAACATAACAACTTTATTTGAAAATTAAACCCCTGAGGGGGTGTCAAGGGTGTTTCCTAGTCTTACTATCACTGGAACAGTCAAAACTCGTACAGGTTTTTTTTCACCCACGATTTTACGTCCCTTCGTGATTTTTAGGGCATGCAGGTTTACGTCACAGGAATTTGCTTCACCGTTCAGCAAGTGATAAAAATACTTATACAAACAAATCCTATGCACTCCTATGACCATATACATGGCCTTAGACTATGCACATAAACTCCAAAAATCCGAAAATCTGATTAGTGCATGCTCGAGTGGCAGGATTTGAGGCCGAATTTGATATGGTTGAAACTGGTTAAGGTATTCAAATGTTATAATTGAATTTAAAGTAATGCATAAAACACTTTTATATAGTACGTTTCATTTCATAAATAATAATTTTAATTATATTTCAGTGACGGAATTAGTGGGTCCAAAATACCGTGTCATTGCTGGTGCCACGATATCTACAATGTTCGCATGCGGTCAAGTCTTACTTGGCTTCATAGCGTGGGGAGTGCAGCCCTGGAGGACCCTCACCCAGGTCCTATACGCTCCTCAGCTGCTTGTCCTCTCATACTTCTGGATCCTATCTGAGTCGGTCAGGTGGCTCCTGAGTAAAGGCCGCTACGAAGAATCCGAGAGAATCCTCAAAAAAGTCGCTGCAACCAACAAGAAAACACTGTCAGACAAATCGCTGGTAGCTTTACGCGCCAACGCTGAAGCTGAGAAGTACAGAGAGAAACCCAAAGAACCCTGGCTGCCTATTTTAGTTCTTAAATCCCGAGCTGTTCTCCTGAGATGCATTGTCTCACCAGTCTGGTGGATCACCAACACCTTCGTGTACTACGGAATGTCCATAAACGCAGTAAATTTAACCGGGAATAGTTACATGAACTATGTAGCTGTTGCTGCCGTGGAGATTCCTGGGTTCTGGACAGCTATTCTACTGCTGGACCGGATAGGAAGGAAGCCTGTGCTGATCTTCTTCTACTTCCTCTGTGGGGCTTGTCAGTTCGCTTTTGCATTTATGCCTGAAGGTAATGAATTTTCTAGGGGTTATAGGCACTAAGTAAGCGTTCTCAAATATCAAACTTGTCGTCTTGTAGAATATCCACTCAACCAGTGGATGAGGCTCAGGCGAAGGGTTGTCGGTGGCATAGCCCCAACTGGACTTAATGCCACCAACACTCAAAGGGCAGCATCTTTATCACCAACCAGTCGGTGTGAAGAAGTGATCCAAGCCGTTTCAAAATTTTTATGAGCTGACTAAATTTCATGTTCTGAGACATACGAGCTAACTTTAATGTTCTTCATGCATTCTTCCTTCAGGAAAGGAGGAAGTGGCGCTGGCTATTTATCTAATTGGAAAGTATAGTATCGCCGTTGTGATGACGTCAGTGTATGTGTACACCGCAGAGCTGTACCCCACCAAGTATCGACATAGTTTGTTCGCTTTCTCCTCCATGGTTGGGAGAATTGGCTCCATCACCGCTCCACTTACACCAGCTTTGGTAAGAATTTTTAATATCATCATAGCATGAGGGGCTTAATATAACTCTAAGTCAACTGTCTCAGTGAGCTCAGAGTGAGTGGAAAGTTCTATAGGTATGCCAACCATTTTCAATTTTTTTCTATATTCGTCAAGTTGCTTAGTTTTATAGTTTTTAAATTCATTACAACCAAAATCAAATAAATACCAAAATTACTTTTTATTTCGGATAAATAGAAAAGTTTTACAGACATCATAAAAGTTTTAAGACATGATCTGTCTAGACATATCATATTTCTTTAAAAACTAGGAGGGGTTGCCTCGCTCTGCTCGACTTCGTTTGGCACAACGAGCTCGTCCTCGCTCCGCTTGTCCTTGCACTTTGTATACAAACTGTGTTTGCATGAGTTAATGCATCACTTGAAAATGTTAGTGTATCACTTAAAGTTATTCGATTTCATACTTTACGATCTGCCCAATTCTACGATTTGCTCACGAGTCGTGAGTTCAGTGAGTCACGACATATCCAGCGCAAGACAATAGGGCAATCATATTTTTTGGCAATCGCCCTCAGGATGCTGTTGATGATGGAACAGGGAAGCAGTTTTTAAAGTATGATCGCGTAGTAGAAATAATCGGTATGTGCATCCGTGAACATTCTTAAAGTACTGCAGAAGCGGTGCTGCTAGAAGGCTCAAAAAAACAAACTTTTACCTGTATTTTAGACGTTATCTTTTGCGTTTTGCTCAATAAGAATGTTTCCCATTCCAGGCCCTGGAGGTGTGGTCGAGTCTGCCCTCGGTTTTGTTCGGCAGCGCTGCCTTCCTCTCAGGTCTGCTCATCTTCACCACTCCGGAAACCCTCGGCACAAAATTACCTGACACCATGGAGGACGCTGAGAATTTGGGAAAAAAATAAGAATTAAAGAATATAAATATAAATATTTATTAGCACAATGTTCCAAAGTTCAACAATCCTTGAAACACTATGCCAATTATCATTTTATTTGATAAAAAAAAATTACGAAATAAACTTTTAAAATTTGAGTTTTTTTGTATTTGGACACTATAATCTACCCATTTCTTCAATAATATTTCCGACTTTCAAGAGAGCGTCATATCAAGTCTAAATAAGAGGGTATCTAAAGAATGAGAAGGTTGAGAAAAATTGATTCTATCAGTCAAAAAGGTTTGTTCAATCAGATAAACAGTGGAGATCACAATAAGCTATTCATTGCATTACAATATTAGCCCCTATAGTGAAGGATATAAGATAGGTACAAAGTCCAGAGTGTATAGCTTGATGTGATTTCCATTGTACATAATTTATGGTTTACATCATGTGTCCCGTGCGGTGCCACATATATATTTTCATTTTATTTATTTATGTACAGAAATCAACAGCGATATATAATAAGGATAAAACAAAATAACATATAACTTAATATTAAGGCCAATTACAGATTTCAATTTTGGTTAATTTTTACATAAAATAATAGTTCTTAAACAACAAATTACTTAAATTATAAAACAAATACAAAAAAGAAATAAAAACTTAAGATAACCTAACAGTTTACAAGGGAAGGGACTAAATTCGCTCAGTTGTCAATCTGGGGGTATTTCGAGAAAAGAGAGAGAAATTTTGTTTGATTACCCTCACACATATATGTACATATCGCGAGAAAAAGCTTGTCCAATTACGATATCATAAAAAAAAAACAATATTGTGCGATGAAACCATATCAGTGGTGACTCATCGTAACTGCCACTGTTCTCCACAAACTGTGCACATGTGAATATTAAGGCGCTCGAAGATTGACTCTCTGTCTTTTTCTTTACGTGTAAGGAGTAAAGAAAAAAACCACACTTTTGTACTTTTTCGTTGTTTTTATCGGTTTTTAAATTGTTTATAAATAAGGGACATGTTTATTAAAACCCACTTACGTGGTCGACCTAGAAAATTTAAAGAGAAATATTACCAGATATGTTTCGTTAATAAAAGAGTGGAATTATGGAAATGGCATGATTTGAAAGGTCTTATTACATGCTGTGTTCGTGAATTATTTCTATCGAGCAAAGTTTATCTGATCGTGTAACACATGCATGGAGGACCTAGATAAAGGTTCGAACTATATAGTGTATTTTTTTTGGGAGTTTTAGACGATATTTGAAAGTTCTATTTGACTTTGAAATTACTGATTTTGGGATAAGAGCGCCTTAATTTGTTAACAACTTTATATTCTAAAATACGTAGTGCTAGTGTTGAAGGTGGTATCAATGCAAAGGTCATAAATAATGTATTGAATGGTTCTTACAAAGTGACAGACATCTGAAATGTCACATACTTACAATAACGAAATGTTCGACAGGTGCTATCATTTTAGCGGCTTGTTTTTGTCATCTTTGTGCTATGGCATCTATATTATAATGTTTTTATGGTTCCGTAACCGTATTGTCCTTTGCGCACGAGTCCGACTCGCACTTGGCCAATTTTTTATAGAGATCGATTATAGTGATACATTTTATAAAGCTCAATCAAAGTGATCCATTTTTAGGAACTTGAACAGCAGTTTTTTCATAAAACTTAATAATCTAAAAATATAAAATATAATACTTTTTTAAACAAAACAATGAAAAACGTTCAAAAAAATACAAATAGAAAAATGTTTATAATGTATATTTAAGAAATATTCAACAAAATTCTGGAAAACCTTCTGGGCACATTTTCATTGGAGGCATTTGTAATTTTTTGCATTTGATGCGTTTGTGCGGAATTTAGGTATATGGTCTTGTAGATGTACAAATATTGCATAATTACTTTCCTTTCTGGCTTTTCACCGTCATCTGCTTTGTCTTCTTCCTCTGGTGGTATCAAATTCTTACCAAAAATACGCCTTATGGTCAGAATCACCAAATATTTTGACGTTTTCCTCTATATCCAGCTTTGTGAAGTTGTAGTTTTTGTCGTTATAATTGACTAGCCTTTTGCCCGCACCCACGCAAATATTAATACTGACTATGTCCCGAGGGAACTGTCCGTCCCTGACAACAAACTATATAGTCTATATCCAAGTGAAGAGTCTAACCATTACAACACTTAATAGTACATTACGATACGAGAGCGATGAAACGTTTTCTGACGAGTGTGGGTTTGCGGCACGAGCCGAAGGCGAGTGCTGCAATCACACGAGTCGGGAAAAAGTTTCTCGCACGAGTTTCGTATAATTTTTTATAGTACAAGTGCGGAAAATACCGACTTTGCGCACGCGCAGCGTGCGTAAAGTGGTCATTTTACGCACGGCGTGCTATAAAGAATTTTAACTCTCAGTTCAGTATTAATCTGTGGTATTAATAATGGTGCACTCCTACAGTGCGTACAGGGGTAATCGTCGGTTGGTGTCACATCACATTTAGGTAAATTGTATCTAATTCCACTGACGCCGACTGTATCTCGAAATATATCTGGAAATTATTATTTTAAAAGTGTTTTTATGTAAATATATAATATAAACTGAATAAAAAAAACAAATAAGTTACCTTTAATATTTAATTAACACATTTAGATAAAATTATTTAAAGGCCTCTACGTGTTGGCTTCGGCCCCACGCACGCCTCCCAAAGGTCCAGGACTACATAGTCCCGAGATATGATAAATATATACAATAATAATTATAATAATAATTATAATAATAATAACGTTTATTTCATAACTTCCTAAATTAATACAGAACAAGGTTGAGACCAACTATTAAGTATAAGAATACCTGTACCAGGCGGTCTCGCTCTTTATAGCAAACAATTCATTTTCTTATCAGTTAGAATAAACTTTTAAAACTAAAAACAAATAAAGTTAAGGACAGACATGTCCCAAACTTAACGATTTGTGCTAGTCAGTAGTGCTAGATATTACCCCCTACATGCAAACAAACAATACAATACAATATTCTTTATTGCACACCAAAAACAAATTAAATAGACAATTTAAAAAGTAAAAGTAGGGTACAATTGGTGGTCTTATCACTAAAAAGCGATCTCTTCCAGACAACCTTTGGATGGAGGAACTCTTAAAAGAAATAAAATAAACTTTTAACAAAAAAATAGCAACCGACTTCAATAGTAACAGCAGTCATTCACTAAAAAGTTAATAATAATTCTATAAAGACCGATTGTACCGAAGCAACACTTTTGCCGACTTCTTTCCTCCTGAAACGTTATGTTATCTAGAAGTCGGCGTTCTTATATTGGTTTTTATGTTGCTATATCGTAGGAAATACGCCGACTTCTAGATAACATAATGTTTCAGGAAGAAAGAAGTCGGCAAAAGTGTTGCTTCGGTACAATCGGTCTTTATAGAATTATTATTAACTTTTTAGTGAATGACTGCTGTTACTATTGAAGTCGGTTGCTATTTTTTTGTTAAAAGTTTATTTTATTTCACATTTTTTAGTGTTGCTGGGTTAAATTTTGAAGTATGGGTAGTTCTTGCAAACGTGGTGTTAATATGAAACGAAGTTCAAGTGAGTATAAGTAGCCATGTTTGAGTAGCTTCCTGCTATCAGCACCCTAACACAACATGATTACCGCAATCTCGAGTTATGTGCTGTCATCCGTTGAAGAGTTCTACGGTGATGAAGCCAAGATCGAAATTCAGGTGGGTACACTTGCAATTTTCAGCAATGCCCTGCAATGAGCACCCTAACACAAACAGGTTGCCGCAATCCAAAGTTATGTGCTGTCATCCGTTGAAGAGTTCTATGGTGATGAAGCCAGGATCAAATGTCAGGTGGGTATTCTGATTATCTCCAAGTAATACCCTTGAATCAGCACCCTAACGCAGTGATTGCCGCAATCTCGAGTTATGTGCTCTGATCCGTTGAGGAGTTCTATGGTGAATATGGTGATGAAGCCAGGATCGAAGATCAGGTGGAAGAATGTCGATTTTCAAGTAATACCTTGTAATCAGCACCCAGGTACAAAGCGATTACCTCAATTTCGAGAGGTATGCTGTCATTTTCTGAGGAGTTCCACTGCCTATCTCTGAAGACCTTCATCAGATCATGACCAAACCCAAAATGGGACCTACCTGGAATGAAACTCTTCCAAACAAAAAAAGAATTATCCAAATTGGTTCAGAAATGACGGATTTATGGAGTAACAACGCCAAAAAAAAAAAAAAAAAATGCATAGTTTAAAATAGTGAAATTTTAGACAACTCTGAGTTATCTTAATCACATTATAAGTGTTGGGCAAGCAATACAAAACAGTGTTGTTCTCTACGAAAGACTTTTGCAAGAACGTAAACAAAATGCTACTCAAAAAACATTAGCTGTGTTACTACAAAACAGTGTTTAACTTTAGACAGTGTTTAAATCTGTCGTTGTCACCTTTTTTTTCATATTGTAAAAGAGTGACAGCAACAGATATAAACACTGTCTAAAGTTAAACACTGTCTAAAGTTAAACACAGTTTTGTGGTAAGTAAGACCGTAGATAACTAATTTCTCAGTGATTAATTCTAAGGATTAAATGAGTTGAAACTTTTCTGTAACGAAAAAATTAGTAGACTGATTCTGTTTTATTTTTGCAATAATAGTAGTTTATGCTACCAGGGCGAAAAGGAATAAATTACGAGGACGATTTAAAACACGAACATAGCGAGTGTAATATAATCTTGTGAACTTTAAATTATGATTAGCTCAAAAAAACTGTATCCAGAGCCATTAAAAAGTGGAAAAAAAGTATAACATTTATGGTACACAGGAAAGTTTGCAGGTTAGCGAACTTCTCGTAAATAAATAAAAAAAATATTAAAATAAAGCCCTAGGGCAAAATAATCGACTTTCTGTTCGGTTTTGATGCATAAAAAGTGGGCCTTTGCCAGCACTTGCATTGAAAAAGTACTTTAATTACTTATTTGGGTTGTTATTTTATAATACCCCGTTATACGCGAATTTCGCTTAACGCGTTCGGAACGCATCCCTCGTATGTATGGTCCTTACATATGATCATATTTTATTATTTTTTCAATGCAAGTGCTCGTAAAGGCCCACTTTTTATGCATCAAAACCGAACAGAAAGTTGATTATTTTGCCCTAGGGCTTTATTATTATTATTTTTTTATTTATTTACAATGGTTGGCTAACCTGCAGCCTTTCCTGTGTACCATAGATGTTATACTTTTTTTCCACTGTTTAACGGCTCTGGATACCTAGTCTTTTTGAGCCAATTACAATTTAAAGTTCACAAAATTATATTTGTTTTATTTCCTCACACTATGCATTGAAAAACGTATTATGATACACGGGCGTAAAAGCAATAAATTACTCGGTTACGTTTAAAACACTCGCTACGCTCGTGTTTTAAATCGTCCTCGTAATTATTCCTTTTCGCCCTAGTAGCATAAACTACTATTAAGAAGTAGGTTGACAGACTTGGTCGCCTGCTTCGCGTTTGTGTACTATTAAGTCCGATATTACACTATCACCTTTAAAGAATCCTTCATCAAATGTTATGTATGAAAGCTGATCCATTATTACAACATGTCGCAATAAGGGATCTCCTTTCATACAAAATTTACATAAGACATTTGACGTCAAATTTGAAAACAAAACATTGATTAAAGAAAACTGATAGTGTAATCGGCCAAAAATAAAACCTTTACTTGCCTTATACAAATTATACTTTTCAATTTAAATAAAAATCTTATAGTATAGTATTTATTAATTCCATATTTGTATACCTTATAAAATATATATTCATGCTATAAATAATAATAAATTATGTATACCTAATTTGTAAATGTCATAAGCCCACTAAATCTAAATTTAAATTTACAATTTTTACCACTGTATAATTATAATTTTTCTACTTGCGTGTGTTAAGAAAGTGATGTTTTTTATTTTCCCTTTCTAAGGTTTTTAAGACTCGTTTTACTTAACAATAGAAGTATTATTTTTTTGAGTACTTCAAATTTTCACCTGCCACCTGCAGTTAATATTAAACCATATATGTACACTAGGACCCACGGGTCATACCATGTCATCACTCATCACCCACATAGCCATGTGTGTATTGGGGCCACAAAATTATTTATTATTTTCGGTTAAGACTTTCTTTGGTGAAATAAAAATATTTTTGTTATTTTTTTTTATTTGATTTTTATTTTTAGTGTATTGCAATGTAGATAACTATACTATGTCCCTTAGTTGTAATTAATTATACAAGGTGACCAAGGTCACTTGGTTAGTGATGAGCATCATAAATCAATAACAATAATTGTGAATTACGTATAATGAAATTTCGACTTCCCATAGTAATTCACTTGCAGTACTGGGTGAATCACTATAGGGAGTCGAAATTTCATTGTATGAATTTAAAAAAAATCGTTATTGGTTCATGATACTGATCGCTTACCAAGAATTTGGATGAGGTTCACAAATTTACCTTGTATAAGCTTAAAATGTATCTTCAGTCTAAAGTACATGTTAATAAATACTTATTTTAATCGTAAATAATTAGAAACACAAACTTACGTAATAATCATATTACTTTTATTGTTATAAATTTCAAGAGGTTTTTTTAGCCTGTGAAACGTACCTAATTACTTTTGTATTTATGCGTTTTTGACCGTGTCTTGAAACTGCATATTGTAAATCTTTTCTACTTTTGGAAACGAATGAATGACGAAGAAGAATTTGCATATTTGAAAGAAAAAGCAATAAGTAAGTAATGTATTTTTCGCCATGCGATATTTTACACCGATTTTGTGTCATGGTGACACCTGCTAGTCGGTATAGACACATCAGTTACGGCACCACGTACATACGGTTGACTAACGAAAAGAACAAGTTAGCACAAACAGCTACTGAAAAAGTGATACGTGTAAGTTTGATACTTGTTTTGTTTTTGCCATTATAGTTTGCATGGTGTTACAATGATACCACCTAATTAATTAAAGATTAAAGTCAACTTTTTTTTAGTGTCAGCCGTGGATATTCAAATTACGAAAAAGGTTGACGTTTGCTTTTGTGAAATTGTTATAAATTACGGTATTGTAGATACCAAAACCCACGTTCTAAAGATCATAAGCCGCCGTAACCATGTTTTGATAAGTCCAACAAAACTGTGTAAGTTCTAGTACCGAAGTTATTATAATGTCCTTCTCGATGATATAAAACCCGCTCCGAGCGATACCGTCTTTAATTATTGTGGGCCAGCATGGCGTGCACAGTTTTTTTACTGGTGTCGCGTTAGCCGAAGTAAAGTACAAATAAACTGTAATGCACAAAAAGTATTTATGGAGAATGACGTTCTTTCAATTATTATTATTATTTCACCAATCATTTTCGGAAAAAACCTATATTTATTACATAATAATCATAATCATTAATAAAATAATTAAAAAACTAAACAAAACTTATAAATAAAATATATTATTGAGACCGCTGTCCCGGGGTGGAGTGCCTGGAATGCTGGCGACTCTTTGGATGGCCAGACTTATCCTCTGGCCAAAGTAAGCGCCAGGTCTCCGGTCACCCGTAGTTTCAACAAGGCGCGACGACATACGCGTTTCCGGGACCCACGCACCCAAAATCTCGACACCAAACGGCAGCGCAAATAAGTAGCGGCTTTAATAAATTGTTTTATTAAGGTTCCTCCCAATGCCAACGACCTTGAACTGAGTAAGTTTATAACCATTTTACACGGTTTAATAAAAGAAAAATACATAGTAATCTACATGCATGATACAAATAGTGATGTGGTTTTTCCTGAATTTTATTTTAATATACAGAAGTGAAGCAAGAAAATTCTAAGTTCACCATTATTTCTCGATTTTTTGTCCACTTGTAACAATATAACAGTTTTTATCGAAACAGTATAAAAATTTAAAAACTTCTAGACAAAATAATATTTAATGATATGGTTTTCTCAGTTCTTGGAAATTCATTTTATTTTAGATAAAATAAATTAAAAACTTTCGCACTTGTCAGCCGCAGCGACTGACGTAACAGCCATGTTGCAGTGCGAGCTTTAAGAATATGGTTTTGTTCTAAATTTCAACCACTACGAATCGAGTTGCTAATTTTTCCGACGGAGCCACCTTAAACTTTAAATTTTATAATAAAATCTAATTTAATCCATATACAATAATGACTTGTAAATGTTCATTTAACAAAACATGATTTGTATTCGTATACAGTGTAGTCGTTCTTGCTTCATACTAAATGTTATAGTTCTACATAATTCAATAGTGATGGCGCAACAGAATATTGTAAACAAAGCCTTACCGTTGATGTACAGGAAGTAGCAATCATTGATTCAAATTCGTTTATTAGTTAAAAGCAATAAAAATATTGCTATTCTAGAATTTGCCGCTTCCATTCTCTAAAAAATGCTACCGAATTTTTAGACGCTTAGAAGTTAATATGTCATACAACAATTTATTCGTAAATGGCTTATTCGTTCGCATAGATTAAATTATGTTAAGGTGTGTTAATTCGAAAACCATTTCGATATTTTGGTTTAATAAGCCGTATTTTAAGAACTTGTAGTCTAAAAAACCAAAAAGCTGCAACTTTCATTTGCTTTCGTGTGACGTCTCTGGAGAAATAGCTGTTTAGAAATGTGTCGTTTGCTATCAAGATAAATTTATAATAATTTGCTTCCGACTGACTTGATAGGTGGATGACAGATGAGTAGACAGACACAGACAGACCACTTTTTTAGGGTTCCGTAGTACCTAAGAGGTACAAAAGGAATCTTTATGGACCGTTGTCTGTCCGTCCGTCCTTCCGTAAATCACAGCCTCATAAGACCGTTAAAGATAAAGACATGAAATTTGGCACAAAAATATCATTAATTTGCCCACATATTAAGGCTTAAAAAAAATAAAAAATTTGAAATTGTTTAAAATATTTCCAAAACAAAAGTAAGAAAAATAAAAAATATTATCCTAAAAATATAATATGGGTATCAAATTGTAGGTATTAAAAAGCTGATTGAAAAATATATAGTTTAGTTTTATATAATTGCATCTATTTCGAGAAATCCTTGAAAAACCATGAAAAAATGTTTGCCCCCCCCCCCTTATCTCCGAAACTAGTACACCGAAAAATACGAAAATATTTTTGTGGCTTTTTAAAGATTTCTCGAAACCAATGCCAGTAAATATAGTAAAAATATATATTTTTACAATCAGATTTTTAATATCTACAATTTGATTCCCATGTTGTATTTTTAACCGACTTCAAAAAGGAGGCGGTTCTCAATTCGACTGTATGTTTTTTTTTATTTTTTTTAGGACAATATTTTTTATTTCTCTCACTTTTGTTTTGGAAATATTTTAAACAGTTTTAAATTTTTCATGTTTTTTTTTTGCACCGTAATATGTGGGAAAATTAATGCTATTTTTGTGCCAAATTTGATGTCCTTATCATTAACGGTGCACTATGGAACCCTAAAAATCCCGTGTAACAAACTACGAAACTCTTTTTTTACAACCAATTGACGCCAACAAAGTTCTTTGAGCAATCATGGAACTAAAATTTTCTAATGCTGTACATGTGTACTTAGGCTGGGTAGCTGCTGCAAGGTAAAGAATCCTGGCATTTTAATCGACAATAGTTTATTTGGGTGTCCCAATTGAAAGAGATCAGTCGGAATCTGTTCACTTCTGCAGGTTCGATGAGAAGACTCCCTAAATTGCTACAAAGACTACTCTTGCCAAATCCATCCTTTTACCCCTCCTTGATTATGCCGATTCTTGCTAAATAAGGAAATAAAATGAATTGAAAGGTAATTAATATTGAACAACAATTGTAAAAGGAACAAGGAAGGCATTTAGTACACTGTTAATCTTTAAGATGGGTCATGTACTTACAATTATAATAATTGCACACTTGCAAATTTACGATCCTAGCATGACCACCAATTAGAATTTACGGTCCTATCATGAACACCAAATATAATTCTGCTCGCATATTTATTAAGTCGGCTAACATAGATGTTTTGGTCAAATAGTTGATTACGGGCTATAAAAAACAATTTGACGTCTCAAACTTCATCGACTCCTTTGTAGGTAAGGACAAGGGATTTAAGGGTTAATCGTTTGTAGGACTTAATTCATAACCAAATGCGAGTGTGTCTCTTTAATACGCTTTTTGCAGAGACTATGCTACTAATTTGATATCTGAATTTGTGCTGAGTACAGCTAAGCTGGTATCCGGTGCAAGAACTGGAAATGACAAACACAAAAGACAGTAAAGACAACATAGAACAAGGTTCACCATCAGAGAATACCCATCTGGATCTAGACCGTATCCTAGTAGAAGAGCTGGGGCAATTCGGGAAGTACCAGTTGAGGACATCCCTGCTCTGTGCTGTGCTGGTCATTTTCTCGTCTTTTTCTACCTCCGAGTTCGTCTTCACTACTGCCAGAATCTCTACAAGGTGAGACATACGTAAGAGCAACATAAAAATAAACTTTCGAGTAGTAAAAGGTAGCAATGGTATGTTTAAACATATCAATATTGTGTTTAAAACCGTGTTTATAAGATATAATATATGTGCATAAAAATTTAACAAAGAATGCGATAGGCAATCAAATCGTTTGATTATCGTTTTATTATTTCACATGAATGTATTATATTTTAAAAAGCCACCTGTTTCTATCTAAAAATAGTCGTAACATTACCTGAATTGAACTGTCATTTAGTGAGCATATTAAGAACAAAGGTAAATATTATTGAGGACTTTAATTAATTACAATTGTTTTTTACAAATATAACTCAACACCTATATCCTAAAAATAAAAAGACAACCCTTAATGCCCCTAGATGTCAGATCCCCGAGTGTGACAGTGAGAGTCCCCAGTTTGCTCCATCATGGATCCTGAATGCTGTGCCCGGTACAAGCACCAGCAATTTCGATGGCTGCCAGAGATTTGCCAACACGACATCATTTGAGGCTGTGGACCAGACCTGCCCTACCGATTTGTTTAACCAGCAAACCACAGTGCCATGTCAGGATTACGTATACGAATATATGAATTCTGTGGTTTATGATGTTAGTTGTTTTTTCCTGTTATTCTAATTTCGACGCGGTTTTCACAGCCTAAAATTTAAATGTTTTACCTTCCAGTACGGTCTGGCTTGCAAAGAATGGCATCGGTCACTGATCGGCACGTTTAAAACAATTGGATGTATGATGGCCCTGCCGATCACTGGCTTCATCTCTGACCACTGGGGCCGCCGCGTGGCACTCTCCATTAGCGCCGTCAGCACCTGCTGCTTTGGTGTGGCCCGATACTGGGCTAAAACCTACTGGGGATTCACGATCTTAGAGTTCGTCGAGGCAATATTCGGAGCAGGGGTATACTCCTGCGTGTACATTCTGTGTAAAGTCATTAATTTATTATAATACTTAATTTCATAATTTGTTTCAAGACAGCAAGTGTGTAAGAAACAAAAATCATTACATAAGAGTTGGCATAAATTTATCATAAACATTATCGTTACATCAATATCGAGATAATATTTTGCAAACACATATTACATTTTATTATTAAATGATTCTACTGTTCTCAACATACAACCGTTCTATCATCGTTAAAAAAAATTCGAAGGTTTTTTGAATTATTGAAAAATATATTTTTAAATTGTTTTCAGTAATAGAGCTCGTGGGACCTAAATTCCGAGTAGCTGCTGGTGCTGCTATGAATAGCTGCTTTTCAGTAGGCCAGATTTTGTTGGGTCTTATCGCATGGGGTGTCCCTTATTGGCGAGACCTGACTCTCGTGCTCTATGTACCGATGATCGTCACTATTAGCTGCTTTTGGATCATGAGCGAGTCAATACGATGGCTATTGATCAATGGGCGCATCGAAGAATCTGAGAAAATATTGAAAAACGTAGCTCGGGTCAATGGGAAACAGCCTTCAGAAAAATCATTAAATTTGCTGAGACAGATAGCAGAAGAGAAATTAAGGTGCAAAGAAGAGGACAAAATAGATTGCTCCCGGAAAACTTGGTTACTAATCCTAGTGTTAAGATACAAGCCCATCATGATCCGATGTTGCATATGCCCTGTTTGTTGGATTACAATGGTACTCGTGTACTATGGCATGTCAATATACTCTGTAAACATGTCAGGAAACCGCTACGTGAGCTACATCACAGTCTCATTGGTTGAAATCCCGGGCTTCTGGACCGCTTTCTTCTTAATGAGCAGCATTGGAAGGAAACCTGTACTTATAGGAGCATTTTGGGCCTGCGCAGCATGTATGATCGGTTACATTTTCTTACCATCTGGTAAGTTTATATTTAATAACAAATGTATAGTTTGTTTTTTTCAGATATCATCTGATACCAGCTCTGTTTTTGTGTGGTTGCAGGTATGTACGGCTTGTCACTGACATTGTATTTGGTCGGAAAGTACTGTATCTCAATGGTGGTGATATCATTGTACGTCTATACAGCAGAGCTTTTTCCTACTAAGCACAGACACAGTCTTTTGGCATTTTCCTCGATGTGTGGAAGACTTGGATCAATTATAGCACCTCTCACTCCTGCCCTGGTAAATATAAAATATCTACAACGGAATTTTTATCTTTAATTTTATTTACAGCACTACTAACATGGTATAATTAGTGTTCTAACAGTTTTGTCAAAAACGGAAACACATAAAGCAATTCACAACATTTCACAACAATTCACAACTCAAGCAAATTTTAAAATTAACTTAGTACATGCAAAAAAAAAATCGGTAATGTTACTTGAGATTACATCTATGAAATTGTTGGCCAGCCAGTCCGACGATTTGGGCAAAAGGGTGCTTCAGGTAAGTATTATCCTGAAAGCCAGCGATGATAAAGTTACCTGATTTTCGAGGTTGTCAGCTCTCGTTCCATAAACATGCAGACTTAACAGACTATTCCCATCCTGCTTCCGCATTATAGCGCATTTGTCAGTGTGCAAAAGAGAAAGTAGCGAGGATAAATGTGATAACCCTGCTTCGTATTAGGCCCACAGTCCTGAATTGCACGAAGGGCCATTGGACTTTTGTCCACGTCATGTTAACATTCTTTCCATTTTCCTGATCCATACCCACGTGTCATGTTCCAGGGTAAGATGTTCTGGAACGATCTCCCATTCACCCTGTTCGCTGGTCTCTCGCTGCTGTCAGGGTGCCTGCTGTTCATAACACCCGAGACCTTGGGCACCAGGCTCCCAGACACCATGGAGGAAGCTGCTGCGCTTGATAAACAGAAACCAGCCGCTTTCAAGTAATACAAAAAAGAAGAAAATACTTTTAAAGTTAGGATACGTAAAGATATTAAGGTCTAGATTCTTTTAACGAGCGAGCGATGCAATCGAATTTCTTCAAGTCTACTTGAACAATCCGGTGTTTGAATGTTACTAGTTACTAGTTGTTCACCCCGAACTGTGAACTTGCGATTCGATCTTGACCGATTTGGCTCATGTTTTAACTTTAAAATTCTGTTTGTCTCATTTACTCGCTTTCCAAATTTCATGACATTTCGATCAACGATACTCGAGTTATCGTCAGACAAACATACATGCATACATACAAACGCCGGATTCTTCAAGTAGACTTGGAGAACTTTGGACATTCTGCGAGTAAAGGCTTCGTTCGATTCGCTCACTCGTTCAATTATTAATAGATTAAATTGGCTGATATTTAATAACATTTGTGATGACTTTTGTTTATACAGGTGTTAAAAGTTGCGGAAGCCGAAAACTGGTCGTGAAAAAACAATTGAGAAACCGAGAAAAAATAATCTATTATTAACTTTTATAAATATATTATATTTAACTTTTACGAGCTTTTGATTAGTAGTGTTGTTAAAACAATTAAATAAATTATAACTCGATATGTTTCGGCCCTCGGTATGGGGCCGTCATCAGTCGAATGTAAAAAAATTTGTGACATATAATTTAGGTATCATAATTAAAAAAATAAAAAGTAAAAGTGACACTTGTAAACAATTTTAGTTTTAAACTATTTTCTAAAAAATAATAAAGCAGGTTTCTCTAAAAATGATGTTGGTTATTTTTGATATTATTTTATCACAATCAATCAATAATCACTGTTATTAACTTGTTATTTTATGTATCTATGTAATTTTTCTATGGAACAGCCGCTTTTTTTCACAATTTGAGGTTTGGCTACATAGCAAAAATTGTTTGTATGGACGAGTACTATCGCCAGTTTCCAGCTTCTGTAATTTAATCTTAACACCCAGTATAGCCAAATTACTATTTTAAATTCATAGTGAGAATTCTTTTTAGTGACTACGAATCCTCCTAAAAACGTCATATGCTTCTCTGACCGCCGTACTATCACCGATGCCATTTCCTCTTTAAACTCGTTAATAATAAAATTGATTGCCAAGCACTGCTCCAAAACTTATCATTTAAGATTCCGAGGCCCGCGTCTCGTAAAGATTTATTTAACTTTTTTAATACCTGCCGCACAAACTCCTCGAAAAATCGCCATAAGAATCGTACTCCTAATTCTTATAATAAACTTTTCAGTAACATTGACGTTTTCTCAGAAAGTATGTACTCATATAAAAATAAGGTCTTGCAAAATTTATCAAATGGATAAATCACTATTATCATTATCATAATGTTTAAATTCTTTCCTTGTGGGTGGTCGGACATGTTGGGCGTCCGTAAAATTTATTATTAACGGGCTTGCGTTATTTGGACTGTCACCGAACAGCGATAGACACGCAGTCGGCAGTACTCACGGTATCTACGTCACTTTCAGTATATTCTGTGCTTGATCTTGTTACTGTTTTCCACACCGAGGGCAGGGCCAAACCACTGTCTCTATTGAAATTGGAATGTCGATTAATTTCGATGGATTCGCGAATTTTACGTGGCACAAAGAACTTTTCACTCACTAACACGTTCGCTTTGTCAAATCGCCTGAAATGTGTGGTATCCGAATTTATGACGTGGTCTAAAATGGCAGATCCGTTGCAATCGAGTTTTATCATACATCTAATGTGTTCCGTCAGTCTTCTCCAAATGTTCCGTCTTGTCTTACCAATGTAGCTTTTGCCACAGTCATATGTGATGGAATAGACATCGGGTGTATGCAGTCGCTATTTATCTTTTGGCGAACGTAATAATTACCTTGATCGACTAGATGGACGGAAAATTGTTTTTATGCATTTCACGCCCTTCACAAATGGGAAATAAGCTGGTGATCTTTCAACCACTTGTTGGCACTGAAAATTATTTTTTTCTGGCACGGAAACTGGAACTCGCACTGCGATGCGATATCTGCGACACGACGGTGCAATGTGCTGTCTACTTAATCGGACTTTTATTTAGAACCGTATTAATATAGAGTGAGGATTATTTTTTTTGGCACCATCGCACGTAATTATTTAACTCACAACTCTCACATGACACTTACCTTAACCTGTCAGTCCGTTTTATCGTTTGCTTGCTAGTGCACGATAATGTACGTTTTTGCGCCTAAAAATATATTGTGTGACTTATTTGTGTGATCTTGTTTAAGTTTGAAGGAAGATCAACTTTATGTCACGTCATATTATTACTAAAGCGAGCGTACAACCAAACATGCCGTCTCATCTCACATCTCAGGTCATGTTTGGTGTCATGGTGTAATGTAATGTCACTCGGTACGAAATGAAATACTCCATAACATGTCTTTAAGAAGCAATGTTTGGCGTTAGTATATACACTAGCGCTCCAAACGGTTCAAAGCGCTTCGAACTAGCCAAGTCAGACCTAAGGCTTCAAACTTCAATATACCTATATTATCCTAAGATATAAGAAGAAATGATATTTTAAGTTGTTTTAAAATATTTTATGTTGTTATAATAAATTTCAGGACTGACCATTGGACTTGGCACCCATTTAGATCTCAATTCTTTTGTCGTTGAAGTCAACAACTAAGGCATATATTATCATCATTTTGAACTTGGCTCTCATTTCACATTTATGTTTTTGATGGGATCTACAGTTACGAAACGTGCTACAGCGTCTGTGCAAATTAGGGTTGCGCTTTTGTCTGTGAAGTAAGTACAACCCGGTTACCGAAAGAATGGACCTGGCGTCGATGACGTCACTGCGATGCATGGGGACGGTGTGCAAAAAAGCATCAATAAGAATATTTATTAAACTTAAAACAATGTTTGTGAAAACTCTAGGTAACTGTTGTGTTATGTATATTGTGTTAGATTTGAAAAACGTAAGAGTGAATGAAAGGGGATAAAAATAGGTACTAGTTTTATTTCATTCAATAAAGAAAATGCAATTGATTTGAATTTTATTTCCCGAAAAATGCCAAGACTCTTAGTATTATGTTGCGTCCGTCACTATGAATAGTCTTTCCTCTCATTTTTGTGGAACACAAAACAAAAGTCCGACACAAAAAAATAAGTAGGCAGGTACACAATGATAACTGCCCGAAACAGTCCAGTAACAAAAACTTTAACAAAACAAAAAATTAAGCAAAACAACTAACACAATTTAACAAAAATTTTAATAAGGCTATTCAAAAAACTGAACGTTATATCAGAGACGAAAGTAGACGCGTATCGGTGACACTGACAAACATGGGAATCATACCGACGTGACAGGACGACCGCGGGGAGGTGAGCGGGGAAGCGGGAGTGGAGTCACATTCCAGCGAGGACCATTCTGTTAGTAACCGATCCACGAAAGCACCGTGCTATAGCGAGTCAACATTGACCACTGATTATAAAATAGGGAAAGCCTACCAGCGTAGCTCACCGTAGTATCTACCGACGACTGCGCGGTGGCGGCGGCGGCGGCGCTTAATACGATGGTCTCAAGAAGTTCACGGGCTGGTT
Source organism: Ypsolopha sequella (assembly GCA_934047225.1). Classification (NCBI taxonomy): domain Eukaryota; kingdom Metazoa; phylum Arthropoda; class Insecta; order Lepidoptera; family Ypsolophidae; genus Ypsolopha; species Ypsolopha sequella. Next base: position 23,768,786 of record OW203997.1, read on the forward strand.
CCTCTGGACAGGCTCCTTCCTCCTGTGAGTCCCCTTTCGCCTGTAACTCGGGGGAGGAGCCTTCCAGTTTAAATTATTTTGTGGAATTATGCCTGTTTATTCTTTGTAACAGAAATCCTCAGGGGTGGAGTAGATTTTTATTCTGCGCCAGACTTTGTTAAAGACTTACCGAAAAGAAAATCATCTATTTTACTTTTCTGCAACTGCTCTTTCATATCTTTTTTTTTTAAGTTAAATAGGATAAAATGTATTCTAGTGATAGAGTCCGCGTTTTGGACTTCACATAATAAACGGCTAGCATCCATCAGCTGTTTGATAAGAGTCGTGTTTTTGTTCTCTTCCTCGAGAAGAGTAGTGATGACTTCTCCAATGCAGGCGATGACAGAGCCTAATTGTTTTTGCTTGAGCTCGATACCCTTGTCTCTCTTTAAGACAGATTCTGACACAGCCACCTTGATCTCTGGATTTACCACTGGGGCATCGATTAATGGGCAGTTATAAGGTGGCAGATATTTATCTTGCAGCTCTTTACGGGTGTTCTTTGAAAGTCCCACTGTTGCAGTATGTTGCAGTCGCACTGCGAGGTCTGAATTAATATCCATGCCGTAAGTCTTAGCAATCGATGGGTCTTCACCTAATAACTCTAAGATAAGACCACCATCTGTTTCTGTTGTAGGTGTGTTTTCTTTAGTTTGTGCAGGTTCAGTAGTCAACTACTGGATACACGATGAACCCGGTTCTAGGTCTGTAGATTGCATCGGTTCAGGCTCTGGTGCTGGTTCAGCATCTTGGGATGCCCTGGAATCCGATCCGACAAAGTTCTCGTCAACAACCATCGGTTCATACTGTTCAGCCAACTCGCCCTCTGGAATGTTGTGTTGGCTGTGTTAAACACAATTGTAGGTACCTATTAACGAGATACATAAGCGCTGAAATAAGGGAAAAAAACCTTGAGCAAAGTAAGTACTTCTGGATTAAAATAAACTGCTTTCGAATAAACCAGCCATAATGTATATGAAGTGACAATCCGAACGATTGCCCGCAACTTAACCGGTTAATGAATAAACCGCTTCGCAGTAGACAATATATTTTCTTAGGTATGAATAACCTATGATAACGGTGAACTGACAACCTGAACGGTGGTCCGCAACACGCGTATATTTCATGTGCTGCTTAGCTAAGTGACAGTCCCTCAAACTGCCCGCGAAGCAAAACTTTATCCACATGTGGGTAGAATGTTACAAAAATATCGCAATAAAGTGATAACCCAACCGGTTATGGATAAACTGTACATTACGGGACGCTGATCTGGGCTTTCATAATTTTTTTACAGAAAGTAGATGATATAAGAAGTCTTTCCCCGAACTATTTTTTGTAGCAAATGCGTAGTTTTTGAGAAATAAATTATTAAAAGTTGACAATAAAATTTTCGTTTTGACTCACGACCATCACTTTTGACATGTCAATTGCGTTTCGTTATGCAAAGGTTGAGTCTATACAACCACATCTGACGAATTTTACCGTAATTATGTTTTAATTCACATTCAATAGGTTTTGGTTTGTATTGCAAACTTAAAATTTTGTATATTAACGTGAAAATTATTATAAAGATTATTCATTTAACGACATTTAAAAAGAAAAATTGTGTTTCTGCTATGCTAAAACGAAACGCAAAACGACGCCATTTTGTTTTAGCGACGTGTCGCGTTGAATTAGTTGTCGTTTGTTGCTTTTGCGGTCGAGATCGTTTTACGTACTCCTGTCTAACTAACAAACGTGTGACTACCATGGCGTCTCCGAACCCCAGTCTTTGAGTTCTGCTGCTTTGCCTGAAGAGTTGAGTGAAGTGCAAGTGTTGGACTCTGTTGAGCCGCTTGTCACGGCCTCCTTTTCAGTGCCTTCGTCTAGTGCGCAAGTGATAGACTCTAGTGAGCCGCTTGTGCCTTTTTCGGATGCTGTGCAAGTGTTGGACTCTGTTGAGCCACTTGCCACGGTACTGGTAGGTTAAACTGTTCAAAAACCGACTTAGTGCACCCCGACACTATACAGTCTTGTGGCTACTACCCCTAGAGTGTATATGAAAAGCCGGAGGCGCGCAGGGAGGGCAGCCCCCGCCCGCAGTAAAAAAGCATAGGCAACCGTGCGAGCCGTAGCGGCTGAGGCTGGTCACCGAAGGTGACCAACAAGCCGAAGCTGCGGAGGTGAGCATGGGTGCCTATGCTTTGTTACGCAAGGGCGAAGGGGCTGCACTTCCCGCAGCGCCGGAGCCGATGCAGAAAGGAATTTGTGTCAACATAGATGACTTCTGTACTGATAGGTTCAAACAGTCCAAAATTAGGTAGATTTTATTTTATTTTTAGAAGGGGGGGGGAGGAATCAAATTGATGGACAAACCTGCAATTCTCATTAATATCCCCCCCCCGCTCACCCCTCCATCGAGCTGCTATCACATACATAACCTCAAACTTCAACCATGAATATCTCGAAAACCATGGGTTTGCTACAAAAAGGGAGGGTACCAGGGGGTAGCCCTCCCCACCCCTCCCCCTCCTACGCTCCGTCCCGTAATGTACATTTTTACCGTCTCCAAATCTCTCGAAGTAGAAGACGAAGTCTCCGAACTTGAGCTTGATGACGAAGAAGAATGAAGTCGCCTTTTTCTACTTTGATTTAACTTTTTTTTCCAACTCCTTTAGTTTCTTGACGATAAACTCGTAACCATCTTTATCCATATTTACCATATATGTACACTAACACCCACGGGTCATGCTATGCCTATATTGGGGCCACAGAATAAATTATTGTTTTCGGTTAAGACTTTTTTGGTGAAATAAATATATTTTTGTTATTTTTTTTATTTGATTTTTATACCCACCCATGAATATCAAAAATTGGCAAACTGCTTATAGTGTATTGCACTAGTCAATGTAGATAACTATACTATATTCATGAGTTCTAATTAATTATATAAGCTTAAAATGTATCTTCAGTCTAAAGTACATGTTAATAAATACTTATTTTAATCGTAAATAATTAGAAACACAAACTTACGTAAAAATTCATATTACTTTAATTGTTATAAATTTCAAGAGGTTCTTTTAACCTTGGAAATCTAATTACTTTTGTATTTATGCTTTTTCGACCTTGTCTTGTAACTGCATATTGTAAGCCTTTTCTACTTTTGGAAATGAATGAATGACAAAGAAGAATTTAAATATTTGAAAGAAAAAGCAACAAGTAATAATGCATTTTTCGCGATGCGGTAAATGAAATATTTTATACCGATTTTGTGTCATGGTGACACCTGCTAGTCGGTATAGACACTTGAGTTACGACACCACATATGTACGGTTGACTAACGAAAACAATAAGTTAGCACAAACAGTTACTGAAAAAGTGAAACGTGTAAGTTTGATACTTGTTTTATTTTTGCCATTATAATTTGCATGGTGTGACAATGACACCACCTAATTAATTAAAGATTAAAGTAAACTTTTTTTTTGTGTCACCCGTGGATATTCAAATTACGAAAACGATTGACGTTTGCCTTTGTGAAATTGTTATAAAATACGCCATTGTAGATACCAAAACCCACGTTCTAAAGATCATAACCCGCCGTAACCATGTTTTGATAAGTCCAACAAAACTGTGTAAGTTCTAGTACTGAAGTTATATAATGTCCTTCTCGATGACATAAATTCCGTTCCGAGCGAAACCGTCTTTAATTATAGGCTAAAGAAGTTGCGGGTCAGTATGGGGTGCACAGTTTTTTTACTGGTGTCGCGTTAGCCGAAGTAAAGTACAAATGAACTGTAATGCACAAAATGTATTTATGAAGAATGATGTTCTTTCAATTATTATTATTTAACCAATAATTTTTGGAAAAAAGTTATAATTATATTTATCATAATCATAAACAAAATAATTAAAAAACTAAACATAACTTATAAATTAAATATAATATTGAGACCGCTGTCCCGGGGTAGACTCTTTGGATGGCCAGACTTATCCTCTGGCCATAGTAAGCGCCAACTCTCTGGCAACCCGTAGTTTCAACAAGGCACGACGACATACGCCTTTCTGGGACCCACGCACGCAAAATCTCGACACCAAACGGCAGCGCAAATAAGTAGCGGCTTCAGTAAATTGTTTTATTAAACATTTAATTTTATATTACAATCTAATTTATGCTATATACAATAATGACTTATAAATGTTCATTTACCGAAACTTGATTTGCATTCGTGTACGGTGTAGTCGTTCTTGCTTCATACTAAATTTTATAGTTCTACATAATTCAATAGTGATGGCGCAACAGAATATTGTAAACAAAGCCTTACCGTTGATGTACGGGAAGTATTCAAATTGATTCAAATTCGTTTATTAGCTAAAATCAATCAAAATATTGCTATTCTATGTATTTATATGCCGCTTTCATTCTCTAAAAAATGCTACCGACTTTTTAGACGCTTTAAATAATAATGTATTAGAGAAAGTTAATATGTCATACAACAATTTATTCGTAAATGGCTTATTCGTTCGCATGGATTAAATTATGTTAAGGTGTGTTAATTCGAAAACCATTTCGATATTTTGGTTTAATAAGCCGTATTATAAGAACTTGTGGTCTAAAAAACCAAAACGCTGCAATTTCCATTTGCTTTCGTGTGACATCACTTGAGCAATAGCTGTTTAGATATGTGTCCTTTGCTATCAAGATAAATTTACAATACCTTGCTTCCGACTGATTTGATAGATGGATGACAGATGAGTAGACAGACAGGGACAGACCACTTTTTTAGGGTTCCATAGTATCTAAAAGGTGCAAAAGGAACCTTTATGGTGAAACTCCGTTATCTCTGTCCGTCTGTCGGTCCGTATGTCACAGCCTCATAAGACCGTTAAGGGAATCATTGAGTTAGCGCCCACGGCCGCGATAGGTACAGATCGTTCACAGTTATTTTACCTCTAGACTGATCGAAAATTTTTCTTAAGTATTGGACATAGAACAGCTGTCAGAGGTAAAATAACTGTGAACAGTCTGTATTTGAAAAAAACTATGGCCGTCTTATTCCCCCTGCGCGGCGCACTTGCAAGCTAGTCGCCCCGCGCTTTCCGCAACCTTATTCTGTGAGGCGTCCGTATTCTGGTAATGTAAATGTAACATATCAGGTTTTCATGTTTAGTTTATGACTTTAGAGAAGGAATCACAAATGAGAGTAAAATAGCAACATGTTATATACGTAAATAAATCTAAAATTTGGGTTGATTAGTTGTTTAGTAAGACTAATTGAACGAGCAGATATTTAATTTTATTTGTAGCGTATTTGGATATTTATTTGTAGCTCTTCTGGAAGGATGCGTTTTTTGTGCGAAACGTCCTGACAAAATCAATCTGTTGTCCTGCTGGCAGTACGTATTTTGTATGAAAAATTGATTTGTCCTTCTGGCAGTACAATGACCTTGATCCTGAATGGCACAACGTCGAAACACGTCGCCCCGTGTGCCATGACAAAGGCAGGTGGTGCTTACTATTACTCTTTCTTGATTTAGATTATCTTGTCCACTCTCTACGTCATTTATGTTTTCTTTGTCAGGATGGTCGTTACTGACACTCAATTTTCTTTGAAAGCTGAAAAGCAAACAAGTTATCCTAAATAATCATTAAAGCCTCTAACGTTTCAACAGTTCTGTTATCAAGCATTGATTTATGTTTTACTGAATGAAGATTCAGCAGCTAAGTACTTAGGTACTTCCTCATTACCCTTTCTTGATTTAAATTATCCTGTCCTCTCAGTAGGACATTTATATTTTCTTTGTCAGAATGGTCATTCATTACTGACACCCAAATTTCTATGAAAGCTATATTTTAATAATATTCATACATATATATTAATATAAAACTTAACAATTTGTATTTCTTTTACCTCGAATTCATAAACAATTTTATCATTGACGTAAAGATTATATTTTATGATCTGTGCCTACTTACTTGAGACCGAGAAGTCGTCGACCTTTATTTTGGTAAACTCGCTTAGCTTTACCAGAACCGTAGTACTTTATTATTCTCTTATTACCCATTATTTACCATTTATTATTATCTTCTACTGTTACAGTGTTAATTTATTTAATAAATGATACAGCAAACTAACCTAACCTATACATTACTCTTACACTTATTAAAACACCTGATATTAGCCAAAATTTTCTTTTCACTTTCTATTGTTTTTCATTGCCAGAAATAAAGACATTTTATTTTTTTATTTTTGCGTGACGGCGGCGTGTCGTTTGACTCTAAGCGCCTGATTAATTTTAAAAGCAATAATCAAAATCGTCAGATCTTGTTTTGGTATGTTTTTTTTGCAGGCGCTATTAAATTTTTTCAAGCTTTTTCCTTCTAAAACAAATTGAATAAAAAAGAATCTCATAGGTATCTTTACTTCTTTGAACCATACCTGAATATGTGATGTCTTCTGCATTTTAGACCGTATTTGGTGAGAAACTGATGATAAACAGTTTCTTATTTTTATGACTTTGTAGTAACGCGTGAAGCTTACTTTAGCTTTAAATGATAAATTATGAAAAAAGTAATGCCAAGGGGTCTTAGAATAAGGATCAACGTATGTTTATGCAGAGCTGCAATTTCCTAAAGCGACAGGATGCAGCGTCTTCGAAATTCTAAAATGTCGAATTTCACATTTTGTGCGGGATAATCGCCTTAAAGATGAAGACATGAAATTTGGCACAAAAATACAATTAATTTGCCCACATATTAAGGAGTAAAAAAAATAAAAAATTTGAGATTGTTCAAAATATTTCCAAAACAAAAGTAAGAAAAATAAAAAATATTATCCTAAAAATATAATATAGGTATCAAATTGTAGATATTAAAAAGCTAAATGTAAAATTATTATACTTTTACTATATTTACTGGCAATGGTTTTGAGAAATATTTAAAAAACCACAAAAATATGGATGTCTCCCTCCTTATCTCCGAAACTGGTTGACCAAAAAATATGAAAAAAAAAAACGTTATAGATCATAACTGACTAACGTTACTTGAGCACAAATGAGAAACATAAAAAAGTAAAATAAATAAAATAAAAATATATAAAAATACAATATGGGTATCTATATAGATAATAATACCTACAATTTTATACCAACCTCACTTTTGTTTAGGAAATATTTTGAACAATTTAAAATTTTTCATATTTTTTTACACCGTATAATGTGAGCAAATTAGTGCTATTTTTGTGCCAAATTTGATGTCTTTATCATTAACGGTGCTAAAGTTATGAGGCTGTGAGATACGGACGGACTTGCACTTCTGCAGGTTCAATGAGAAGGCTCCCTAAATATCTTCCAATTGCTACAAAGACTATTGTTGTCAAATCCATCCTCTTACCCCTCCTTGATTATGCCGATTCTGGCTAAATAAGGAAATGAAATGAATTGAAAGGTAATTAATATTGAACAACAATTGTAAAAGGAACAAGGAAGGCATTTAGTACACTGTTAATCTTTAAGATGCTCGCATATTTATTCAGTCGGCTAACATTTGGTCAAATAGTTGATTACGGGCTATAAAAAACAATTTGAAGTCTCAAACTTCATCGACTCCTTTAAAGGTAAGGACTACGGATTTAAGGGTTCATCGTTTGTAGGACTTACTTCATAACCAAATGCAAGTGTGTCTCTTTAATACGCTTTTTGCAGAGACTATGCTACTAATTTTATATCTGAATTTGTGCTAAGTACAGCTAAGCTGGTATCAGGTGCAAGAACTGGAAATGACAAACACAAAAGACAGTAAAGACAACATAGAGCAAGGTTCACCATCAGAGAAGACCAATCTGGATCTGGACCATATCCTAGTGGAAGAGCTGGGGCAATTCGGGAAGTACCAGTTGAGGACATCCCTGCTCTGTGTTGTGCTGGTCATTTTCTCGGCGTTTTCTACCTCTGAGTACGTCTTCACTACTGCCAGAATCTCTACAAGGTAAGACATACGTAAGAGCAAAATAAAAATAAACTTTCGAGTAGTAAAAGCTAGCAATGGTATGTTTAAAAATATCAATATTGTGTTTAAAACCGTGTTAATAAGATATATATGTGCATGTAAATGTTACAAAGCATGCGATAGGCAATCAACTCATTTGATTATCGTTTTATTATTTCACATGAATGTATTATATTTTAAAAAGCCACCTGTTTGTTATGGAAAGATCTAAAAACATTACCTTAATTAAATTGTCATTTAGTGAGCATATTAAGAACAAAGGCAAATATTACTGAGGACTTTAATCAATTACAATTGTTTTTACAAATATAAATTATTCTACAAATAAAAAGACAACCCTTAATGCCCCTAGATGTCACATCCCCGAGTGTGACAGTGAGAGTCCCCAGTTTGCTCCATCATGGATCCTGAATGCTGTGCCCGGTATAAGCACCAGCAATTTCGATGGCTGCCAGAGATTTGCCAACACGACATCAGTTGAGGCTGTGGACCAGACCTGCCCTACCGATTTGTTTAACCAGCAAACCACAGTGCCATGTCAGGATTACGTATACGAATATATGCATTCTGTGGTTTATGATGTTAGTTGTTTTTTCCTGTTATTCTAATTTCGACGCGGTTTTCACAGCCTAAAATTTAAATGGTTTACCTTCCAGTACGGTCTGGCTTGCAAAGAATGGCATCGGTCACTGATCGGCACGTTTAAAACAATTGGATGTCTGATGGCCCTGCCGATCACTGGCTTCATCTCTGACCACTGGGGCCGCCGCGTGGCACTCTCCATTAGCGCCGTCAGCACCTGCTGCCTCGGTGTGGCCCGATACTGGGCTAAAACCTACTGGGGATTCACGATCTTAGAGTTCATCGAGGCAATATTCGGAGCAGGGGTATACTCCTGCGTGTTCATTTTGTGTAAAGTCATTAATTTATAATAATACTTAATTTCATTATTTGTTTCAAGACAGTAAGTGCGTAAGAAACAAAAATCATCACATAAGAGTTGGCATAAATTTATCATAAACATTATCGTTACATCAATATCGAGATAATATTTTGCAAACACATATTACATTTTATTATTAAATGATTCTACTGTTCTCAAAATTCAACCGTTCTATCATCGTTAAAAAAAATTCAAAGATTTTTTGAATGATTAAAAAGTTAATTTTTAAATTGTTTTCAGTAATAGAGCTCGTGGGACCTAAATTCCGAGTAGCTGCTGGTGCTGCTATGAATAGCTGCTTTTCAGTAGGCCAGATTTTGTTGGGTCTAATCGCATGGGGTGTCCCTTATTGGCGAGACCTGACTCTTGTACTGTATGTACCGATGATCGTCACTATTAGCTACTTTTGGATCATGAGCGAGTCAATACGATGGCTATTGATTAATGGGCGCATCGAAGCATCTGAGAAAATATTGAAAAACGTAGCTCGGGTCAATGAGAAACAGCTTTCAGAAAAATCATTAAATTTTCTGAGACAGATAGCAGAAGAGAAATTAAGGCGCAAAGAAGAGGACAAAGTAGATTGCTCCCGGAAAACTTGGTTACTAATCCTAGTATTTAGATACAAGCCCATCATGATCAGATGTTGCATATGCCCTGTTTGTTGGATTACAATGGTACTCGTGTACTACGGTTTGTCCATAAACTCTGTGAATATGTCCGGAAACAGCTATGTTAACTACATCGCAGTCTCATCCGTGGAGATCCCGGGTTACTGGACCGCTTTCTTCCTGATAAGCAGCATTGGAAGGAAACCTGTACTTATAGGAGCATTTTGGGCCTGCGCTGCATGTATGATCGGTTACATTTTCTTACCATCTGGTAAGTTGATATTTAATAACAAATGTACAGTTTGTTTTTTTTCAGATATCATCTGATACTCGCTCTGTTTTTGTGTGGTTGCAGAAATGTACGGCTTGTCACTGACATTGTATTTGGTCGGAAAGTACTGTATCTCAATGGTGGCAACGTCATTGTATGTCTATACAGCAGAGCTTTTTCCTACTAAGCACAGACACAGTCTTGTGGCATTTTCCTCGATGTGTGGAAGACTCGGATCAATTACAGCACCTCTCACTCCTGCCCTGGTAAAGATAAAATCCAAACCTAAAGTATCTACAACGGAATTTACATCTTTAATTTTAGTTACAGCACTAGTAACATGATATAGTGTTCTAACAGTTTCGTCAAAAACAAAAACACATGCAGCAAGGCTTCGATGACTGTATATTTGTCTATATGTATGTTCACAATATAACTCAAGCAAATTTTAAAATTAACTTGGTACACCCAAAAAAATAATGAAATTCTTCGGTAATGTTACTTGAGATTACATCTATGAGTTCAATGACAGAATTCGTATTATACTTAGAGCTGACGATCTTGAAGGTCAGGTAACTTTATCATCGCTGACTCTCAGGATAATACTTACTTGAGGCATATTTTGCTAAAATCTGGCTGGCCACACCTGGTGGGTTCAGGAGTTATAGGGAGGGGTTGAAGCTTTGTCTTAGTATCTAGATTTACAAGTTTGAGAAAGTGGTTGTGGGAGATAGGTATAAGGAGGGAAGGGGACCCTTAAGTAGCACTCCCTTACCCCGGAATTGGGTACTTCTTTTTAATATCGTAAATAAAATTCGACACTTGATCTAACCAATTTTTTTTCTAGCCATGGTTTAGTTGAAATAAATAAAATAAATAAATAAAATAGTTCTTTATTGAGGTTACGAAGACCCATTGTAAAAACACATGAAAATACCTTAAAAAATACACATTTTAAATAACAAAAACTAAACGAAAAATAAAAATTTGTAAGATAGACTTGTGTTTTCAGTTTGCTGTGTCTAAAATTCGATAAAACTCATAAAAAATCATGTATTTCAGTGCTATCTCAGTTTAATTGTGACGATTACTGCATAGTTTACTACTGAAAGTGAAATCTCGCGTCAATAACTTGTTATTTACAACTTTGTTGCAACTGCCAAAAGTTAACCTCTAAGTTATTCAAAGTGCACCAAAAACAAATAAATTAAAATGGTTTCCTGCTTAAAATGCATTAAAGACGTTCCAAAAGTGGATGAAAAAAACCCCAAAATAATTTGTCACGGCTGTGAAAGGCACATTTGCGTAAAGTGTAGTGGGTTGCTTGCCACGGAGTTGCGGGTGATTGCCTTGCAGTCACCTACACTTAAATACTTGTGCCCTGATTGTGAACTCGGGGTGCGCCAGCTTCCTGCTCTGCGAAAGAAGATAGATGAATTGGAATTGGAAATGGACTTAATTAAGAAAAATCAACAACCCAATGTGAATGTCGAATCTGTCATCGGGGAAATTGAAGAACGGCAGACGAGAAGCTCTAATGTCATCATGTTTGGGATCCCAGAGATCTCATTTCCTGATTCAACTATTGAGGAGCGTAAGCAACATGATAAATCAGAGGTGGAGCGTGCATTGTCTAACTTGCCCGATTCTGAATCTCCAGTTGTAATCATTCGCTTGGGTAAGCTGCAAACTGGCTCTGCCCCCCGTCCTCTGAAAGTGGTGATGAGGAACAAAGAAGCTGCCATTCACATCCTTAAAAACAGTAAAAAGCTACGCACAGGTGTCACCGCCAAAAACGACCTCACTCCATATCAGCGAGAGTACCTTAATAGTCTAAGGTTGGAATTGAGACAAAGGATTGAACAAGGTGAAGAAGACATCTCTATCAAGTATGTTAATAACAGACCATCAATAGTACAAATAAATCAAGGCCAAAAAAAGTAGCAAAAGAATGGTCTAACCGAACTTACTCTGTTTTATACGAACCTGGCATCGATTATGGCTAAAAGAGATTTGTTGCTATTGGAAATTGATAGGTTACGACCTACATTTATAGTTATTACAGAAACACATTTAAAACCTGAAATATTGGATACATTAGTAGTTATTAAGGGATATACGCTTTATAGACTTGATAGACCACCTGGCCAAAGTGGCAAAGGTGCTGGAGGAGTAGCTATCTATATAGCCAAGAAACATCAGGATATTCCTATCATATCAAGCTTACATCCTACTCTTAACAATAAAACAAATGTAGAAGCATTGTGGTTGAATATTAAATATGGTAAATTTGAACTGGTTATTGGAGGTGTTTATCGCCCTACCCACTATGATCTGAAAGAATGTGATGAGTTGCTAATTGAAACAATCAAACAGGCTGCTGAAGAGAGTGGAAATTTACTAGTTGCTGGAGATTTTAATCTCCCTGACATTGAATGGCCACTACAGAAACTAGATGGTTATAATGCACTTCATGAAAGTTTCATAGAAATGATAACTGAAACTAATCTACATCCGTTGGTGACAGAAATAACAAGAAAGCGAAATAATGAAGAGTCTTTACTTGATCTTATTTTATGCAGTGACGAAAGCTTGTGTACTAAAATAATACATTATCCCCAAATAGGTAAAAGTGACCACATGGTCCTTTTTGGGACACTACAAATCCAGAATGACCAAATTATCAACATTGTTGAGAGAAAACAAAGAAAAAACTTCTACAGTGCTGATTATGAAATCATAACGTCCTGGCTACTAGATTATAATTTAAATTCCATACACCACCTTCATCCCGATAAGGCGTGGATAGATTTTAAGACTGGCATTCATAAGGTAATAACAGAAAAGGTACCACTTACAAGAATAAATAAAAAGAAAAATATTAAAAAACCATGGATTGGACAACAGATAGTAAAACTGACTAGAGAAAAGCTACAGAAATGGAAATTATACCAATTATGTAAATCAAAACAATCATACGAGGATTATAGGAAACTAAACAATAAAATTATTGCAGAAGTAAGGAAATCCAGAATTAATTTTGAAAGGGGTATTGTAGGAGCTGGTCCGAAATGCTTTTATGCATACATACGTCAACATCTAAACTCGAAAGTATCCATACCCCCAGCGTTAAGAGATGATCTAACTCAGAGAATAACTACTGAGAATAAAGAAGTTGCTAATATGTTTGGCAAACAATTTGAAAAGTCCTTTGTGAAAGAACCCCTTAACCAAACTTTACCAAACATTTGCAGTCCTTTTGTGGCAAACTCACTAGAGCAGATTGACTTTACACCTGAAGCCGTAGCAAAGGCATTAAATACCTTTAAAGATGACACAGCAATGGGCCCTGATGGAATACCGGCAATACTATTGAAAAGATGTAACCATGTGTTATGTGGCCAACTTGCTCACATCATGACCCTGTCATTTAAAGATGGGAAATTACCGCAGGATTGGAAAGAGGCAATGGTTACTCCTATTTATAAAAAAGGAGATAAGCTCGACCCGGCGCACTATCGACCAATTTGCTTAACATGTATACCATGCAAAGTAATGGAAAAAATTATTGCTGAGAAAATAAGAGAATTCTTGTCCAAGGGACAGATCATTATTGCTGAACAACACGGATTTGTACCTCGAAGATCAATAGTTACTAACCTGTTGTCTTGTGTAGACTGTTGGACAAAGAACTGGGATAAACATGAACCTACAGACATCATTTATTTAGACTACGAGAAAGCATTTGACCGTGTCCCCATAAAGCGATTAGTTGCAAAGTTACAACATTTCGGAATTCGAGGAAAACTTCTTCTGTGGATCGAGGACTTCCTTAGTGCGCGAACATTCAAAGTTCGAGTTGGAGAAGAGCTTTCCGATACCTTCAATGTTTACAGTGGGGTTCCTCAAGGCTCCGTATTAGGACCAATCCTATTTGGAATATTTTTAACTGACCTAAAGGATATTATAAAATCTGGATTGTCCTTATTCGCTGATGACACAAAAATAATGGGGAACCCACTAATATCCCACCAGATGATTCAAAATGATCTGAATCGAATAACTCAGTGGACAAAAGATTGGCTTCTTACTTTAAACTCTGGAAAATGTACTGTCTTACATGTTGGAAAAAACAACCCCTATTTACCATACACAGTAGACTCAGAACCCCTAAAAACAGTTAAAACACAGAGAGATCTGGGAGTCACAATAACAGACAACTTGAAATGGGATGCTCACATTCTTCAACTAACCAAGAAGGCTAACTCTGTAACATATATGATCAGAAAAACGTTCAATTATATCGACATGGCTTTATTTTTGAAAATCTATAAAACATACATACGCCCACTGCTTGAATATGGCTTTCAAATTTGGAGTCCCTATTTTCAAAAGGACATTGTCATGTTAGAGAAGGTTCAAAGAAGAGCCACTAAAATGGTTGTGGGTTTACGTGACAAGCCATACGAACAGCGATTGAAAGAACTTGGTCTAACCACGCTACAGCAGCGCAGACAACGCGGAGACCTCATTGAGACATATAAGATACTGACTGGGTGCTACGATGTTCAAGAACTTGACAGTCTTTTTAACATGAACAAAAACTATCACCTCAGAGGTCACACTCCCTTAAAATCGTTGGAACAAAGTGTGCAAGCAACCCCCGTCGACACTTTCTGCCAAACCGTGTAGTTAGTGGGTGGAATAGTCTACCAGAAGCTGTAATCAGTGCATCCACAGTGAACTCATTCAAAAATAAACTTGACAATTTCATGAAAACTAAAGTGCAGTTATATACACAAAATCAGCTTTTAGCTGCCTGTGTGTCAAAGTTTGACAATCCAATGCTTCAACATAGGATTGTCAAATTTACCAGAAAATGTCCTCAGGATGTCGCTGTCGCTGTCGCTGGTTCTGCGTATAATCGACGCGAAACGTTTGCGCATGATCGCAAAAAAATCATCGGTGTGCGCCTCCGCAAACATTGTCGATGCACTACAGAACCGCGGCAGCCCCATCAACATCCTGAAAGCATTATTATACATGACGCGCAGGGCGTTGTAAGTCTTCTGCGTATAGTTTATCCACATGCTGCACGAGTAAAATGTTTGGCAGTACGACTTGAAAAGTGTGATTTTTACCTGATCTGAACAGCTAGCAAACCTGCGGGCCAACATATTTGCTTTGACTGCCAACGCCCTACGTGCTCTCTCAATATCCAGGTCGTCTTTGAGATCGTCAGATATAATATGGCCAAGGTATTTAAACTGGCTAACTCTCTTCAGACTGCTCCCATTCAAAGTGATGGGAGGGACGTAACTAGGAGTTTTCCTGCCTGATTTAAATACCATGAACTCACTTTTATTTGTATTATATCTAAGACCGTGATCCTTGGCATAATTCTCACATTTGTTTAATAGGCATCGCATCGCACAGATTGAAGGGCTGAGCAAAACCATATCATCGGCATAGCTGATGTTATTGATGTATTGTCCATCAATTGAGCAACCAGTATGCGTGTTGCTCAGCTCCTCAATCAGGCTATTAACGTATAAATTAAACAGGGTCGGTGAAGACAAGCCCCCCTGCCTGACTCCGCACTCTAGTGTATAGCTATCTGATAGAGCATTACCCCATTTTATAAAATTGGTTTGGCTACGGTACCAGTACCTAAACATGGCTGTGATCTCGGGAGCCATACCTAGTTTATCCACCTTTTTCCATAGCAATTCATAGGATACGAGATCAAAGGCCGTGGATAAGTCCATAAAGCAAGCATAGACAGGTGTTTGTCTATCCGTATAATATCGGACTACATTTTTTAAAGTGAGAATCGCTGTTTCAGTCGATAAACCTGGGCGAAAACCAAACTGTGCTTCATGAATATTCACATGCTTACTGAGACGAGTATTAAGAAGACAATCAAGCACTTTTGCTAATATTGTTGCCAGTGAAATGGGCCTGTAATTGGTTTTATCAGATATGTCCCCAGTTTTATTTTTGACTATAGGCACGACTAGAGTTTTTGTTAATTCTCCTGGTAAGTATCCGTGACCCAAACAAAGATTGAATAACATAGACAATAATCTCGGCAGATGAACCCCCGCGAATTGTAAATGCTCAATGCTGAGACCGTCATGCACCGGTGATTTTCCCTTAGTCATGTTTTTAATTACAGTTGCAATTTCCTTAGCTGAGAAACGTTCTTTAAGTTCACCGTAACGACATTCCGCCTTAGCATCAAACACCCCACCCTCGGGCTTCAAGGAAGACTCAACCTTAAAATGTTCCCTAAATTTATTAGCTATATCTTTCTGATCTACCTTATTTTCAACTTTTTCAGCTAAGCTGGGCTTGATATTTAATCTATTCGTCGACTGCCAGAATTTCCAAAAGTTATTTTTTGAGCGATGTTGGGAGATAATATCCATCCTAATATGCTCTTCATGCTTTTGACACCATTTTACTTTAGATTTAAATATCTTTTTACTTTCACGCATCTGCTCATAGATGTCTCCTGACGTAGGTTTACCGTGCAAGACCCATAAGTTAGACGCTAGTTTAGCCTGTAAGTGCGATTCTCTTACATGCTTATTCCAACCTATAATTTTTCTTTTCCTACTACTTGTTACATGAAATGATTCAATGGCTGCTTCTGTAATGGTAATTACAATATTTGCATACAAATTATCAATAAATTGCCTATGTTTTTCAATGTGACAGTACTTATCGGCACATGCACTAAATTCATTCGGAAAATCTAGTTTCTTAAGTTTGTCATTGCATAATTCAGTATACCTATGAATATATTCAGATTTTCTTTCTCCCCATATCACTTTATTTCGACTAGATTTATTAACTAATTTTTTAGATCGGACTAGACTAATGTTACAATTAATTTCTAAAGGTAAGTGATCAGAGCAGAAAAAATTATCATAATGAACCCTTACATCAGTAATAGTTAACAAAGCTGACGGTGTAACTACACAATGATCAAGCCAACTTGTTGTTCCATAAACATCACTAACATATGTATAAGTATCCGAATAAATTCCGAGCTTTTCAAAATCAGCACACTCCCACTTACACTCGGAACAAAAGTTTAATAGTTCGGCTCCAAACAACTTTCCAGGATGTGCATTGAAATCACCGAGGATATACACTGACTCAACACCACTATTTTCTACGATTGCGTTGATTTCACTCATACATTCGTTAAAAGCAATCAAGTTGTCCGCCTTATCTGTAGGTAAATACGCGCAAATGAACATAACGGTGGTATTATTATGTAGCACCGCTTTTATAGCTGAAATACGCACACTGGGACACTCAATCGTTGACACTGACTTGAACGCGCTCTTCCTCCATAGAAAAGCTACCCCCCCGAACGGGCGCCCGACCAAAATAGACGCCGTTGTGTCAATAGCAGATTTTCCGGCATACCCAAAGTCTTGATCAATCGTCCCCAGAAAAGGTATATCGTGAGGTAGGAGAAAGTGTTCTTGTAATGCTATAATATCCGCGGAAGCGCACAGTGATCGCACGCATTCCACGGAAGTCTTTATATTCTTACAGTTAAAAGTAATAAGTTTGCAATTATTTAATAGACTTTTTTTCATTTAGAAATGGTTTCTTTTTTTAACCTAACATACCGTCTCGCTTCTGCGCTGAAAGATTACTGAATCAGAATCAGCTGAATTGAAATCAGATATAACAATGTTTGTGAAATCAATTACTATCATTGTTCACTGTAAAAAAATACGCACTTCTGCGTAGGAGGGGGGAGGGACCAAAGAATCCCCCGTCCCTCCCTCTCCCCACACCTCGCAATTACTCCGTCAAATTCAAAAGTCTGGATACTAAGTCACAGCCACAATTAAACAGTTTGCTAGAAAATAAAACGTTAAAGGCTTTTTTATTAAAAAAAAATATTAGTTTAAGTATTGTTCGTAACGATCTACAACAAAGAGCGGTCACCACTAATACAGGTTCTGTGAACTTAACAGGGGTGTCCAATAACAGTATATTTTGACCTAAATACCTTTTGAATAAAGAAATTTTAAATTTGAATTTGAATTTGAATTTCCTCCCGCCCCCCCATAACTCCTGAACCCACAAGGCGTGGCCAGATAATCCGACGATTTTGGCAAAAGGGTGCCTCAGGTAAGTATTATCTTGAGAGCCAGCGACGATAAAGTTACACGAGGTTGTCAGCTCTCAGTCCATAATCATGCAGACTTTACAGACTTTTCTTATAAATTTTCTTCTTAGAAAGTAGCAAGGATAAATGTGATAACCCTGCCTCGTATTAGGCCCACAGTCCTGAATTGCACGAAGGGCCATTGGACTTTTGTCCACGTCATGTTAACATTCTTTCCATTTTCCTGATCCATACCCATGTGTCATGTTCCAGGGTAAGATGTTCTGGAACGATCTCCCATTCACCCTGTTCGCTGGTCTCTCGCTGCTGTCAGGGTGCCTGCTGTTCATAACACCCGAGACCTTGGGCACCAGGCTCCCAGACACCATGGAGGAAGCTGCTGCGCTTGATAAACAGAAACCAGCCGCTTTCAAGTAATACAAAAAAGAAGAAAATACTTTTAAAGTTAGGATACGTAAAGATATTAAGGTCTAGATTCTTGAACGAGCGAGCGATGCAAGCGAATTTCTCAAGTCTACTTGAACAATCCGGCGTTTGAATGTTACTAGTTACTACTATTTCACCCCGAACTGTGAACTCGCGATTCGATCTTGACCGATCTGTTTGTCTCATTTACTCGCCTTTCAAATTTCATGACGTTTAGATCAACGATACTCGAGTTATCGTCAGACAAACATTCATGCATACATACAAACGCCGGATTGTTTAAGTAGACTCGAAGAACTTCGTTCGAGCGAGCGCTTACTCGTTCAATTATTAAAAGATTAGATTGGCTGACATTCAGTAACATTTGCGGTAACTTTTGTTTATACAGGATGTTAAAATTAAGTTGCGGACACCGAAAAATGGTCGGGAAAAAACAATTGAGAAATCGAGAAAAAATAACCTGTTGTTATTTTAATGTTATGCTATTTTAATATTATGTTATAAAGTAAATAATTACAAATAATAAGATGACAGAAAATGGTAAAACAGAAAGAATTCTAGTAAGAATAAATTTAATTTATAAATTTAATTGAAGTTGGAATTCTATAGAAATAAAATAAATTAAAGTTTAATATTTTGAAGAATTTGAACGACAGAAGTAAATGTGAAATTAAAATATTTGAAAGGGATAAAAACCTACGACATATCGTCAATAATGCGTCAAGAAAATACCGCCTTGTTTACTATAATTATGTGAAACTATTTACTAAGATATAAGATATTTTGAAAAGTTTTCGTTACTGTTTTGTAAATATGTTATCAAATAACTATGTGTATATATGAGTTTATAATCATAAATTGTTTTTCGTTAGATTATGTACCCAACTAACAAAACAAAATCATGATGGTTATGTTGCTATTGTTCATTATACTTGTCTTTTCAAAAATTGTTATGAAAATGCAAACATGTAATCTTTTTTTTGTTTCTTGTGATTTAAAATAATGTTTTATTTGTTTTCTTCAACAATTCGATTTGTTTTGTGTAATTTTGTATGTTCTTTGAAAAGATGTTAAGTTTTTTTAATAATTATTTATTTAAATTTTTAATTTATAGATGGTTTCAATGTCCAAATAGATAATGCTTGTTTTGATATCCTAAATGTACTACCTATATTTTTCAGTGTAATTTCATAATTTAACGAATACCTTGCTTCAAATAATTTTCATAAATACATATTGTAATTTTTTTTCAAGCTTTGTTTATTTCTCTGTTTAATTTATTAATACTAAAATTTTCTTCCATTCGACTGATGACGGCCCCATACCGTGAGCCGAAATGTATCGAGGAAAAATAGATTTTTATTGTCTTGTATTTAATTGCATACCTAAAAAATACTGAATTGCATACTAAAATACTAATAATCTTATGGGGTTGTCCCAATATTCACTAATAATGATCCTCCCACCCGAAAATGTCCAGGTAAAAGGCAATCCTCATCTGTGCCACAAAATACCCACTACTTACAGAAGGTTTACTTCGCATAACTAGCGAAAACAAGCGCACGCACACATAGACGCGTACGTACGACAATCTCGGAGATATTCGGGTGAATTCTAATACGAAATTCTGTCGAGATCATCATACGTACGCGTCTATACATATGTGAGTCTGTTTTCGCTCCGTCGTTGAGTCTGCCTTCTGGTGGTATCTATTTTGTGTCTGTGCTCTCCAATAATGTCCAGGTAAAAGGCAATTGTCATCTGTGCTCTCCATTAATGTCCAGGTAAAAGGCAATCGTCATATGTGCTCTCCGTGAATGTACAGGTAAATGGCAATCGTCATCTCTGCTCTCCAATAATGTCCAGGTAAAAGGCAATTGTCTCTGTGCTCTCCATTAATGTCCAGGTAAAAGACAATCGTCATATGTGCTCTCCGTTAATGTCCAGGTAAAAGGCAATCGTCATATGTGCTCTCCGTGAATGTACAGGTAAATGGCAATCGTCATCTCTGCTCTCCAATAATGTCCAGGTAAAAGGCAATTGTCATCTGTGCTCTCCATTAATGTCCAGGTAAAAGGCAATCGTCATATGTGCTCTCCGTTAATGTCCAGGTAAAAGGCAATCGTCATATGTGCTCTCCGTGAATGTACAGGTAAATGGCAATCGTCATCTCTGCTCTCCATTAATGTCCAGGTAAAAGGCAATCGTCATCTGTGCTATCCGGTCTGCGCATAACGGTCTTGAATGGAGGTATGCTTCAACCTGACAGAGAAAAGTTGTAAATTCTTCCAAGGTCAGTTTTTGTTCGCCTAAAACTCGCTTCAAATGTCGCTTTAGGCTCTTCACTGCTGATTCCCAAATCTCACCTGCATTACTGTGAGCTGGACAATTAAAGTGCCAAACTATGTTCATTTCTTCAATTCTGCTTAACTGGTCTTTGTTTAGACTTTGCTTGATTTCTTGATTGTTAGCCTTGCATCCTATAAAATTTGACCCGTTATCGGAATAATGTGCTGTGGCGTAGCTCTACGTGCACGGAACCTGTGAAATGCTGCTAAGAACGCAGGAGAGTTTAGGTCGGATACGAGTTCTAAAATGTACGGCTTTTGTGGCCAGATATACGAAAAACAGCAACGTATCGTTTAGTTGTTCTAATGTCTCGTCCTTTTTTGGTATTCAATTGCACATGCCCCGTGAAGTCAACACCACAATGTGTAAATGGCCTTGAAGTGTGACTCTTGGCTGCATCAGATTTGCCATAATTTGTTGCTGTGTTTTTTCGCTTCTTGCTCGTCGACATACTACACATTATTTGTGCCTTTTAACAGTACGGATGCCGCTTATAATCCAAAATTTGTCTCCGATATAGGTGACTGTAAGTTTTGGATCTCCGTGTAGTGTCGTCATATGTGCTTGCCTAATAATCAACTCGGTCAGTCGACTATAGCTTGTTAATAAATTCGATAATCGTCACATGCAAACAAACAAAACATTTTTACCTCTTCATTATTTAGTGTAGATATGCCACCGTTTTCTTTTACTTCGACCAGTTGTTAAAATATCAGATGATCATATTTTATTATTTAGGAAGTAGGTTGACAGACTTCGTAGCCTGCTTCGCGTTTGTGTACTATTAAGGCATTTTACACTATTATATTTACACTATTACTTTTAAAGGATCCTTCATTAAATATTGTCTATGGAAGCTGATCTATTAGAACAACATGTCGTAATAAAGGATCTCTGTTCATACAAAATGTACTTAAGACATTTTGCGTCAAATTTAAAAACAAAACATTGATCAAAGAAAACTGATAGTGTTATATCGGCCAAAAATAAAATCTTTACTTGCCTTATATATACAAATTATACTTTTCAATTTACAAAAAAATCTTATATATTTAAACTTTTTTTCTTTTAGATTTATTTATTCCATATTTACATACATATTTTTTCATGCTATAAATTATATATACCTTACTTAATTTGTAGATGTCATAAGCCCACCAAATCTAAATTTAAATTTTCAATTTTACCCACTCTATAATTATAATTTTTCTATTTGTGTTTGTTAAGAAAGTGATATTTTTAAATTTTCTCTTTCTAAGATTTTTAAGATTCTCAAGTTTCGTTTTTATTTTGTTTTTGTTAATTTTTTTGTTTACTTCAAATTTTCACCTGCCACCTGCAGTTAATATTAAATCATATCTGCATACTGGCACCCACGGGTCAGGCTGTGTTGGGGCTAAAGAATTAATTATTGTTTTCGGTTATGAATTTTTGTTGGTGATATAAAAATTTTTTTTGTAATTTTTTTTAATTTGATTTTTATACCCACCCATGAGTATCACAATTTGGCAAACTGCTTATAGTGTATTGCACGAGTCAACGTTGTAATTAATTCTATAAACTAAAATGTATCTTCAATCTAAAGTACATGTTAATAAATACTTATTTTAATCATAAATAATTAGAAACATAAATTTATGTAATAATCACATTACCCTCATTATTATAAATTTCAAGAGGTTCTTTTGGCTTGTAAAATGTAATTACTTTTGAATTTATGCGTTTTTGACCGTGTCTTGAAACGGCATATTATTTCTACTTTTGGAAATGAATGAATGACAAAGAAGAATTTGCATATTTGAAAGAAAAAGCATTATTTATCGCAATGCGGTAAATAAATTATTTAAGAGGATGGCCTACCCTAGCAACTTTTTTTATTACCCGTCCAGCACAATGAGTCTAATGGCAACGAACTTATTCGCTTTTAATAGAGGCGATTATATATTATGTTGGCTCATTGGGTTATTTTTCTTGGACGCGTAATATTAAGGACCACGCAGCAAAACAACGAATTGGTGTGTTTTTAGCTAATACTGAAACATTTTTTAAGCAAAAAAATATTGTATTTAAGTAGAATCTCTTCATATTTCTTTAACCTATTTTAGATCTCTTAATCGCGTTCTTGAAACGAACGTTTTAAAACCAAAAAAAAAGGGTGGAAAACATTTTTTTGACAAAAGTATAAATCTTAATAAATTGTTTACAAGTAGAATCCTTAATAAATCAAATATACTTTTTTCAATAAAAGATCAATAAATATATTTTTTTCAATAAAAGGAGAGTCCGAGTTTCTTCAAACAAATCCTCGAAAGTCTGGCGTTGTTCATGCTCCAGGAGCCGTATTTTTGAATCGTTCGTTTTCAATTTACGTGCGAAAGTATATACCCATCTCACGTAGCACATCAGAACTTGTCATTTGCAAGATGAGACAGGTATATATTTTCGCACGTGAATTGAAAAAGAACGATTCAAAAATACGGCTCCAGGCTCGTGTACAGTCTTAACACTGACTTTGTGTCACGGTGACATCTGCTAGATAGACACATCAGTTACGGCACCACGTACATACGGTTCACAGTAATAAGTTAGCACAAACAGCTACTGAAAAACTGATACGTGTAAGTCTGTTACTTGTTTTGTTTTTGCCATTATAATTTTCATGGTGTTACACTAACAACACCTACACCTGATTAATAAAAGATTAAAGTCAACTTTTTTCGCAACGACTCACTTAGGGTACGTTTCGTAACGTGTGATTATCACTCGGAGCGATGCGAATTTTACCCTGCATCGTTCAAAAATCGACCCGAGTGAAACCGAGGGTAAACGAACTGTTACCTGACAGTTGCGCTAAGTGTTTAGAAACGCTTTCGGGAAATGTGAATATCGCACTGACAAGTGCGATTTCTAACTCTGTTTGGGTACCGTTAAAATTCGCCTGACAGTTGTCATTTCGGAGTTTTCTCGGGATTCGGACAATTTTTGAAAATAGAATTCAACATTTCCGTACGAATACGGGAAAATGTTTCGAAACTGCTTCGACAGGACTATGACTTGCAAATGCAAAGGTTGCAATGCCATCCATATTAAAAGCAATAGGTATCGGTTCAATTCCTTCTTTATTAGGTACTTTACTTAATTTATTTATTTTGATTTGAGGTTATGTATTTACTTGACGTGTGTCACTCCAGACCGTTTCAAAACGCTTTTCTCACGGGAATCACTCGCAAGCGTTTCAAAACCAGATCTTTCATTCTCTTTCTAGTATATAGCTTTGTCTCTTTCTTAAAACCGAGTGAAATTTCGCACGAAGATCACACGTTTTGAAACGTAGCCTTAGTGCACCCGTGGATATTCAAATTACGAAAACGGTTAGCGTTTGCCTTTGTGAAATTGTTATATACTTAAATTAGAAAGAAAGAAAGAAATTTATTTGATGGAAAGTGAAAAACACAAGATAGCAACACACATAAATAAACTTATGCTAATATAACTAACTAAAATACATTAGAACAAACATTAAACAGATAAAAGGTAACATAAAATCTAGTGTCTTGACGGGACACCTGACGCTAGAACATCAACAACACCAGGTTTTCAAGGGTTCATTTTAAGAAACTAGGTCTCTCCTCATATTGAAGAAAATATATTTGATTTATCGATCTTCTATCTAGGGATTTGTTTATTGTTTTAAGATTTATACTTTTGTCAAAAAAAAAATGTTTTCCACCCTCTATTTTTTGGTTTTCAAACGTTCGTTTTTCAAAGACGTGGTTAAGAGATCAACTTGATTTTTTTTATAAAAAAGGCAATAGAAATATGAAGGGATGTTACCTAAATCCAATATTTTTTTCCCTACAAAATATTTCAGTATCAGCTAAAAACACACCAATTTGTTGTTTCGCTGCGTGATCACTAGTATTACGCGTCCAAGAACAAGGCCAAAGAGCCAACATATAATCGCCCCTATGAAAAGCAAATAAGGTCTTTGCCATTAGACTTATTGTGCTGGACGGGTAATAAAAAAAGTTGCTAGGGAATGCCATCCTCTTAACCACCACCAAATGGGCTGCAACTCAGCATGTTGCTGTGTCGAGATGATACATATCTATAAAAATTATATTTATGCACACCCCGATACAACGCGGGTATTCTGTTACAGCCAGTGTGAGTGACTTGCGGTAGCAAACGCATAGATGCAATAAAACACATAAAATTATATACAAACAGAAAAATTATAAATAAAAGGTGAACAGCTAAGTAGGTAAAAGGTACATTCAAATTAGTTTAGGTAAGTGAGGGTATTGAAACAAAAAAGTAGTTGCCAACATTGGGTTGGAAGAGATTTACAAAAACATAAGAGCACTCGGGGATTCAAGAGCAAAATAAGAAGTAAAAGCGGTAATAACATCGAGTAAGTTAATTTGACTACAGATAGAATAAGTTCTGATCCCTTTGCCCATCTAGCAAGTATTTTTTAGTTTTGAATTTGAACGTGGTAACTAATTTCAGATCACGTATCGGTCGTGGAAGGTTGTTCCAACATTTCGTGGCTGCGTATTTGAAGCTGCCACGAAACGCAGTAGTACCAAAGATTTCAAAAGTTTAGATGAGCCCTGGCACCTAAAATCTATTGCATCGTTTTTGAATGTGTGCATGTAGTGTTTGTATCTATACAATAGATACATATACATTGTCTCATATACACCAGAGTGAGGTATCTGTCATTCGGGCAGTGACAACACTGTAGTGAGGTTAGACATATACCTGCGCTTGATACTGTGCGTGTGATAGTGAGCCAGTGATAGTAATTTCTGTTAATTAGGAGATCCTACAAGTGGCGACGAGGATGAAGGTACCTATGTGTGACTATATTTTATGAACAATATTAAGATTATTGGACAAGTCAAACTGTGTTCCAGTCGAACAAAAATCACTCGTGTACGCTCTTAATTTAAATTGCAATGAGTTGACACACATGGTTTACTGGCTGTAATGGTCAAATTTATGATTGGTGAATGAATAACATTTACACACGTACCAGGGAAATTCGATATAACAAAAGAAAATTTAACAGAAACTTATTATCTGGGGTAATGGCTGCCAACAAGAAGTGTTTCAAAATTTGAATAATTAAGACACCCGTATCTTAAAGTCGTTACATGATGATCTTTGCCAAAATATATTTTTTTTATTTTTGTTGAGATTCCAGACGAGTCGGACATTAATTTTGTGTTGGTAACCTTTCTTGACATTTTTACAAAATGGGCGTACATAAATTATACGGTCCGTTTTTCGAAACCCATTTGTGCGGATAGTTTTGTACAACCCGGTTATTCATGTACATAGCACAAAAAACGGGCTGTACAAAGCGTGCCGTGCATGACTGCCTGTACAAAACGGGGACCTTACTCGTTCGTGCAGAAGTGATCTGTGGTTGGAAAGAAACCATAGCTCAGTCAATGAATTGAAAAAAAAAAAAACAAACAAGAAAAATTAATTGAATTAAAGTGAAAAATTTTATTTTATTTGACTCTGACTTAGATTTGACTTCCATTATATTGGATTTGGCTTCCATTAAATTGGATATGATTTTCATTGAATTGGAGTTGACTTCCATTAAATTGGAATATATGATCTCCATTAAACTGGAGTTGACTTCCATTAAATTGGATATGATCTCCATTAAATTGGAGTTGACTTCCATTAAATTGGATATGATCTCCATTAAATTGGAGTAGACTTCCATTAAATTGGATATGTTCTCCATTAAATTGGAGTTGACTTTCATTACATTGTTTTCCATTAAATTGGGTTTGACTTACATTTGATTAGAGTTTAAGAAAAAATATATATATATATTTATATATAATTTCTGGATTTCCATTCAATTGGATGTTTTTTGGGTTACTCCACGTGACTCATTATGGCAAATCAAATTCCACTGCCAGAAAAACTGGACTTAGAAGGTGACAGTACTTCGATTGGACTAAGATGGGAGAAGTGGAAAAGGTCGTTATTAATATATTTAGAAGCAGCTGATATTGAAAGTGCGAAGAAAGGAAGAGCAACATTATTAATCTTAGGAGGAGCTGAACTTCAGGATATATTTTACAACCTGCCAGGTGCAAGTGTTGAATCAGCTGACGACGTTTTTGAAGCAACTTTAAAGGGGCTTGATGAGCATTTCTTTCCTTAACAGAATAAGACGTACGAAGGACACATTTTTCGTCTCATAAAACAAGAAGAGGACGAGAATTTTGGAGAATTTTTGATAAAACTTAAAATTCAAGCTACTAAATGCGAGTTTGACAAACCAGATGAACATATAATTGACCAAATTATGGGAGGGTGTGTTTCGTCAGAATTACGAAAACAGATTTTGACAATGGGAGATGATGCTACTTTGGACAAGGTCATTACAGTGGCTAATACTTTGGAAATAGTAAATCACCAGTTGGAAAGTTACGAGCAAAAGGATGAATTCAAGGCTAATGAAGTAAATGCTATTAAGGGCAGAAACAAAGAAGGATCAAAAAGGGGAGAGAGACCTGGGAGTGCCTAAAAAGAAACAAAGTTGGTTGCTATAAGCAAGTAAAGGAGCCATACAAAGCTTTGGTAGCCTATGGTGGTGAAATGCCTTTGAATTTCAAGGGTTCTTTCGAAGCTGTGATTGAAACCAATGGCAAAATGGATCGTTACACCATCTATGTTGTCGCGAATGGGCCAAAGAATTTGCTTGGTAAGGATGCAGCTATAAGACTAGGTGTTTTGGAATTGGGAGTTGGTATTAACCAAATTAGTCAGAAGCCAAAAGAACCATTTCCAAAATTTAAAGATGTTTTGGTGGATATTCCAATAGATGGGTCTGTAAGACCTGTCATGCAACCTTACAGAAGAGTACCCCTTCCTATTGAGGAAAAGATAAACCAAAAAGTCCAAGAGTTAGTGGACTTGGATATTCTTGAAGAAGTGCGCGGGCCATCTCCATGGGTTTCACCCATTGTGCCTATAATCAGAGATAGAAGGCGTAGTCAATTTTAAAGACGATATTTTGTGTTGGGGCAACAGTGAAGAGGAACATGATTTATGATTATCCAAATTATTAGAGTTAATAAAAGAAAACAATGTCCTATTAAATGGGGAGAAATGCATATACAGAGTGAAGAAAGTAGACTTTTTGGGACATGAGTTGGCACCAGAAGGAGTGAAACCATTGCCTAAATATATTGAGAGCATGTCGGGATTTAGAGTGCCGAAAACAATTGAAGAGTTGCAGAGCTTTCTTGGACTAGTAAATTACATGAATAAATGGATTCCTGACCTGGCTGCAATGACAGAACCATTAAGAGCCCTGCTAAGAAATAAATTGGAAAAGGAAGCAAATATTGGAGATTATTGGACAGAAAAGCAAAATGAGGCCTTTGTGAAACTGAAAGAGACGCTAACAGGAATGGAAACATTGGGATATTATGACGTCAGGGACAAAACGCAGGTGATAGCAGATGCAAGTCCTGTAAAACTTGGAGCAGTCTTAGTACAGACTGATAGGAATGAATCGAGGATCATCGCATGCGGGAATTGAACCCTATCGGACTGCGAAAGAAGGTACAGTCAAGCAGAGAAAGGGGCCCTGGCTCTTGTTTCGGCTGTCGAACATTTTGACACATTTCTTTTTGGAGAAGAGTTTGACTTAATAACAGATCATAAACCACTTGAGTTCTTATTTAGCCGAAAATCACGGCCTTGTGCTCGAGTGGAAGGATGGGTTCTGCGTCTACAGGCATGCCGCTATAACATAAAATATAAACCAGGAAAGACGAATATTGCAGATCCATTATCACGTTTATGCGAATACTCGAATGAAACAAATCAACAGGAAAGTGACGAGTATGTGCACCAGGTAGTTCATCTGGCAAGACCTCATGCAATTTCCATGAAAGAGATAGTCAAGGAATCGGAGAGTGATTGTGACATCTCCAACGTCAAAAAAGGATTTTTTAACAGTCAAAGGGACGAATCAGTAAAAAACTATAAAGTGTTTGCAGCAGAGTTATGTTTTTATGAAAATGTTCTTTTAAGAGGGAATAAAGTCGTGATTCTACACAAACTTGGAAAGCAAGTTCTAGACGCAGCCCATGAAGGCCGTCCGGGGATGGTGGCGATGAAGGGATGGCTGCGATCTGAAGTTTGGTGGCCTCGAGTCAATAAGAATGTTGAATTGCTGGTGAAGAGTTGCAAGGGATGTACGCTGGTAAGTCTGCCCAGTCCCCCTGCAGCCATGAAGCGCCGGGAGCTTCCATCCGAACCGTGGGTGGACGTTGCAATGGGCCTGTTAGGGCCATTACCAAACGATGAGTGTCTGCTTGTAGTAATTGATTATTACAGCCGGTATGGGGAGGTCAAGGTTACGACAACAATTGCAAGTGCGCAAATGATTGGGATCCTTAAAGAAATTTTCAGTCGGTTAAGGTTATCCGCTAACCATTACTGTAGATAACGGGCGGCAATTTGTGGGTGAGGAGATCGAGGCTTTTTGTCGAGAATGCAACATCGGACTCTTTAATACGGTTCCATACTGGCCACAGATGAATGGTGAAGTGGAACGCCAAAATAGGGACATAGTTAAGCGTCTCAAAGTTTGCAAAAGTGAGAGGAAGGATCTGAAGGAATCATTATACGAGTATCTAATGATGTACAGTTCCACTCCCCATTCAGTTCCACAGGAAGGACGCCATGTGAACTATTTTTTAAAAGGCAAAACAGGCACAAAATTCCCATGTTGAAAGACAAATGACAATGAGGATGATTCCGAAGTGAGAGACAGAGATAGATTACAAAAGGAAAAGGGGAAGGAATACGGTGACCGAAAAGAGGAGCTGAGGATTCGGAGATAATAGAGGGAGAAAGAGTGTATATAAAGGAAATGGAGGGGATCAACAAACTGACAACAACATTCAACTCTACACCACACGTAGTAGAGGGGTCTGTTAGGGGAGACGTCACCGTAAGGAATGAGGAAGCAGGACAGGGGCTACGCAGGAATGTGATACATTTGGAGAGAGTGGAAGGACAGTGGCAGCCTGTACAAGATGACACTTTGTCCACTGGAGATAATTGATAGATAGAGTGATTAGATTAAGAATAGGAAGGATTTGTAATGCTGATTTATTTTCCGTTATATACCGTTCAATTGTTAAAAGAGTTTATGTATGCTACTCTTATTGAAATTATGTTAAAATTGAAATGTTGAATTTTGTGCCATTGTATCAGAGTTGATATAGAAAGAAACAAAACTGGATAGAAAACTTTAATAAGGAAGGGATGTAGTGTTTGTATCTATACAATAGATACATATACATTGTCTCATATACACCAGAGTGAGGTATCTGTCATTCGGGCAGTGACAACACTGTATTGAGGTTAGACATATACCTGCGCTTGATACTGTGCGTGTGATAGTGAGCCAGTGATAGTAATTTCTGTTAATTAGGAGATCCTACAGTGCATAAACATAATGCCGACGGGCGCACACTTATGAGTGCGCAATCTGTTTACCTACGGTCAGCAAACTGTGGGTCTACCGCGTAATTCTGATTTTCATCAACATCAACTTGAGATTGAAATTTGTCGTGCGTGCGACGACACCCGCCTAACATGCCATCTTTTTTGCACGCGTTGAATTTCGCATGCATTTGCTTGAAGTTGATACAAATCAGAATTACGCGGTAGACCCGCTGATCAGACTACTAAAGTTGTTAAAATGATTAACTTTTAGTGCTAAGTCCAACTATCACTGAGTTTAGATGAGCATTGATTTTATACGTGTGAGCGTCACCTATTTAAAGGTGGAAACATTTTGGTGCTGTCATAGTACGGTAAGGGCTTATCTTTACTTTTGAAATCTTTGAGTAGTACGGTTTCGAGACATGGACAAAAGATATGATGATGCTCTTGTTTTGTATCGAAACTGGTCACGGGACCATTTCAGTTTGTCCTTCAGATAATTAGTTGATCCAGTTTTGATTACACCAAACACTAATGTAGCCAAGTGGAGATTTCTACGTGCTTCCAGTTTTAATAAGTTTGATGCGTTCAGATAGGGCGTTACGTGCGCCCGAGGTGGAATTTTGAAGCAAAATCTCGCGCAAGCGTTTTGAACTCTTTTAACTAGCAAACATGGACCATAGACTGTATCCACAAGCCTTGAGAGTATAAGTAAGCCTTGAGAGTATAAGGGACTCGCACAGTTGAATGCGTAGATCTACACTAAGATAATCACTAATCTTGTAGAGGATTTTCAGCCTATAGAAGCAATTTCTTAAAGTAGCTAAGACGTGATTTTCAAAGCTCAGATTACCATTCATGAGCAGCCCCAAATTTCATGCGTCTTCTACTTGGTCTATGCTTTCTCCATTAATCGAGATATCACGAGCAAATATTTTGATTTTCTCAATTTGCACAATCAACCCTTCAAACACTTTGTAAGACTGAATATGAACTAAGTGAAAAAAAATCCGTGTAAAAATCTATTTTTTTTTACAATGAATTGACGCCAAAAAAGTTCTTTGAGCAATTATTGGACTAAAATATCCTAATGCTTTTCACGTGTTCATAGGTTGGGTAGCTGCTGCAAGGTAAAGAATATCTTTACCCCTTCTTGATTATGCCGATTATTGCTAAATAATGAAATGAAATTTATTGATATCCAACAATTGTGAAAAGAACAAAGAAGGCATTAAGTACAATGTTAATCTTTAAGATGTTCAGATGACGATCAGAACTACGATCTATTGTTGAGGAGGTATTGGTTGAGAAGAAAAACAACAATACAATGTACTTATAATTATAATAATTCCACACTTGCAAATTTACGATCCTATCATCAACACCAAATATAATTCAGCTGGCATATTTATTAAGTCGGCTAACATAGATGTTTTGGTCAAATAGTTGATTACGGGCTATAAAAACAATTTGACGTCCCAAACTTCTTTGTAGGTAAGGAAAGCTAAGCTGGTATCAGGTGCAAGAACTGGAAATGACAAATACAAAAGACAGTAAAGACAACATAGAGCAAGGTTCACCATCAGAGAAGACCCATCTGGATCTAGACCATATCCTAGTGGAAGAGCTGGGGCAATTCGGGAAGTACCAGTTGAGGACATCCCTGCTCTGTGTTGTGCTGGTCATCTTCTCGACCTTTTCTTCCTCCGAGTACGTATTCACTACTGCCAGAATCTCTACAAGGTGAGACATACGTGAGAGCAACATAAAAATTAACTCACGAGTAGTAAAAGGTAGGAATGGTATGTTTAAAAATATCAAAATTGTGTTTTAAAGCGTGTTTATAAGTATGTGCATGTAAATGTAACAAAGCATGCGATAGGCAATCAAATCATATGATCACCGTTTTATATTTTCACATGAATGTATTATATTTTAAAATGCTACCTGTTTGTTATGGACATTTTTCACGTAGTAACATCTAAAAATGGTCATAACATTACCTGAATTGAACTGAGTAATTTAGTGAGTATATTAAGAACATAGTTAAATATAACTGAGGACATCATAACTAATAACAAAATTAAACTAATTACAATTGTTTTTAAAAATATCAATCAACACCTATATCCTACAAATAAAAAGACAAACCTTAATGCCCCTAGATGTCACATCTCCGAGTGTGACAGTGAGAGTCCGCAGTTTGCTCCATCATGGATCCTGAATGCTGTGCCCGGTACGAGCACCAGCAATATCGATAACTGCCAGAGATTTGCCAACACGACATCCGTTGAGGCTGTGGACCAGACCTGCCCTGCCAACCTGTTTAATCAGCAGACCAAAGTGTCATGTCAAAAATACGTATATGAATATATGCATTCTGTGGTTTATGATGTTAGTTGTTTTTTCCTGTTATTTTGTTTTCAATACGGTTTTCACAGTCTGAACTTTAAATGTTTTAAATTCCAGTATGGTCTGGCTTGCAAAGAATGGTATCGGTCACTGATCGGCACGTTTAAAACAATTGGATGTCTGATGGCCCTGCCGATCACTGGCTTCATCTCGGACCACTGGGGCCGCCGCGTAGCACTCTCCATTGGCGCCGTCAGCACCTTCTGGCTTGGTGTGGTCCGATACTGGGCTAAAACCTACTGGGTATTCACGATCTTAGAGTTCGTCGAGGCAACATTCGGAGCAGGGGTATACTCCTGCGTGTACATTTTGGGTAAAATTATAAAATTATTATAATACTTATATCATAATTTGTTGCAAGACTGCAAGTATTGCGTTAAGTATGTAAGAAAAAATCATTACATAAGAGTTGGCATAAATTTATCATAAACATTATCGAAATAATATTTTGCAAACACATACAACATTTTATTATTAAATGATTCTAATGTTCTCAAAATTAATACGTTCTATCATCGTTAAGAAAAATTAAAAGGTTTTTGAAAGATTGAAAAGTTCATTATTAAATTGTTTTCAGTATTAGAGCTCGTGGGGCCTAAATTCCGAGTAGCTGCTGGTGCTGCTATGCATAGCTGCACCTCAGTAGCCCAGATTTTGTTGGGTCTAATCGCATGGGGTGTTTCTTATTGGCGAGACCTGACTCTTGTACTCTATGTACCGATGATCGTCACTATTAGCTACTTTTGGATCATGAGCGAGTCAATACGATGGCTATTGATTAATGGGCGCATCGAAGAATCTGAGAAAATATTGAAAAACGTAGCTCGGGTTAATGGGAAACAGCTTTCAGAAAAATCATTAAAGTTGCTGAGACAGATAGCAGAAGAGAAATTAAGGAGCAAAGAAGAGGACAAAATAGATTGCTCCCAGAAAACTTGGTTACTAATCCTAGTGTTCAGATACAAACCCATCATGATCAGATGTTGCGTCTCCCCTGTTTGTTGGATTACAATGGTGCTCGTGTACTATGGTTTGTCCATAAACTCTGTAAACATCTCAGGAAACCACTATGTGAGCTACATCGCAGTCTCATTGGTTGAGATTCCAGGCTTCTGGACCGCTTTCTTCCTGATGAGCAGCATTGGAAGGAAACCTGTACTTATAGGAGCATTTTGGGCATGCGCTGCATGTATGATCGGTTTTATTTTCTTACCATCTGGTAAGTTGATATTTAATAACAAATATATAGTTTGTTTTTTTCAGATATCATCTGATACCAGCTCTGTTGTTGTGTGGTTGCAGGAATGTACGGCTTGTCACTGACATTGTATTTGGTCGGAAAGTACTGTATCTCGATGGTGGCGATATCATTGTACGTCTATACGGCAGAGCTTTTTCCTACTAAGCACAGACACAGTCTTATGGCATTTTCTTCGATGTGTGGAAGACTTGGATCAATTACAGCACCTCTCACTCCTGCCCTGGTGAATATAAAATCAATACTTTAATTTTCTACGATGGAATTTTATATATAATTTTAGTTACAGCACTAGTAACATGATATAAGTGTTATAACAGCTTTGTCAAAAACGGAAACACATGTAACTAAGCTTCGGTGACTGTACGTTGTCTACATTTCTGTTCACAACATAACTCGAGCAAATTTTAAAATTAATGTGGTACACCGAAAAAAAAATCATGAAATTCTTCGGTAATGTTACTTGAGATTACATCTACGAGTTCGTTGACAGAATTCGTATTATACTGAGAGCTGACGAGCTTGAAGGTCAGGTAACTTTGTCGTCACTGGCTCTCAGGATAATATTAACCTGGTGGGTTCAGGAGTTATGGAGGGATGGGATGGGTGGAAACTGTGACTTAGTATCCTGACTTCCAAATTAAAGAAAGTGCTTGTGAGAGATAGATATAAGGAGGAAAGGGGGAACCTTAGGTACCACTCCCTTACCCCGATATTGCGTACTTTTTTTAATAACATGAATAAAATTAAACGTTTGATCTAATTTTTTTTTCTAGCCATAGTCTTATTTAAATGTTTTTTTTTAACTTAACCTACCGTCTCGCTTCTGCGCTGAGGTATTACTGAATCAAAAATACACACTTCCGCGGAGGAGGGGGGGGAGTGACCATAGTGACAGTGACCACTCCGTCAAATTTATAAGTCTTGATACTAAGTCACAGCCAAAATTAAACAGTTTGCTTGAAAATAAAATGTGAAAGGCGTTTTTATATAAAAAAAATGTTTGTTCGTAACGATCTACAACAAAGAGCGGTCACTACTAATACAGGTTTTGCGAACTTAACAGGGGTGTCCAATAACAGTGTTTTTTGACCAATACATAATAAAGAAATTTTAAATTTGAATTTGAATTTCCTCCCCTCCCCCATAACTTCTGAACTCACAAGGCGCGGCCAGCCAGTCCAACGATTTTGGCAAAGGGTGTCTCAGGTAAGTATTATCCTGAGAGCCAGCGACGATAAGGTAACATGACCTTTGAGGTTGTCAGTTCTCAGTCCATAATCATGAAGACTTTACAGACTGTTCCCATCCTGCTTCCGCCTTATAGCGGATCTGTCACTGCGCAAAAGAAAAAGTAGCAAGGATAAATGTGATAAGCCTGCGTCGTGCTAGGCGCTCAGTCCTGAATTGTATGAAGGACCATAAAAGTCTAAGTCATGTTAACATTTTTTCCATTTTCCTGATCCATACCAACGTGACATGTTCCAGGGTAAGATGTTCTGGGAAGATCTTCCATTCACCCTGTTTGCTGGTTTCTCACTGCTGTCAGGGTGCCTGCTGTTCATCACACCGGAGACCTTGGGCACCAGGCTCCCAGACACCATGGAGGAGGCTGTTGCGCTTGATAAACAGAAACCAGCCGCTATCGAGTTATACAACAAACAAGACAGTACTTTTTAAACTAGGATCGTACGTAATAGTAGTTTATGCTACAAGGGCGCAAAGGAATAAATTACGAGGTCGATTTAAACGTAACCGAGTAATTTATTGGTTTTACGCCCGTGTATCATACTACATTTTTCAATGTATAGTGTGAGGAAATGAAAACAAATATAATCTTGTGAACTTTAAATTATAATTGGCTCAAAAGGACTGTATCCATAGCCGTTAAACGGTGTAAAAAAAGTATAACGTCTATGGTACACAGGAAAGGCTGCAGGTTAGCCAACCATTGTAAATAAATTAAAAAATATATACATATATTAAAGCCCTAGGGCAAAATAATCGACTTTCTGTTCGGTTTTGATGCATAAAAAGTGGGCCTTTACGAGCACATGCATTGAAAATAGATTAAAGATCAGATTTTTGAACGAGCGAGCGAAGCCAGCGAATTTTTCCATGTCTACTTGAACAATCCAGCGTTTGTGTGTTGCTAGTTACTAGTAGTTCGCCCCGAACTTTGAACTCGCATTTCGATCTTGACCGATTTAGTTCAAGTTCTAACTTAATAATTCTGTTTGTCTCATTTACTCGCCTACCAAATTTCATGATAATTTCGATCAACGATACTCGAGTTATCGTTAGACAAACATTCATTCATACATACAAACGCCGGATTCTTCAAGTAGACTCGGAGAACTTCGTTCGATTCGCTAACTCATTCAATTATTAATAGATTAGATTGGCTGACATTCAATAACATTTGTGGTGACTTTTGTTTATACAGGATGTTAAAATTAAGTCGCGGAAGTCGAAAACTAGCCGTGAAAAAACAATTGAGAAATCGAGAAAAAATTATTTAAGTGATTTTCAAAATAATAACATTAACAATTTTTTTTTATATTTTTCTTTATTAAAAAGTTTGTGATTCAGAATTTTTTGGAAATTGACTTTGTTTTTTCGAAATCCCATCAAGTTTGGTATCAAATGAAAGGGCTTCATGAGCCACCTTTCGGCCACCTGTTTTCTAAAAATCCAAAAAATATTTTCAAAATACATATACCAAATTTTGTCAGGAGTGGGAGGGGGCGGGACGTTTTGGGAATAAGAAGCGTGTGAGTATCAAGTTAGCTTATATATTATAATAAAACACAATAATATTACAGTGCAGTACAGTACAGTTCGATAAGTTTTCATAAATTATAAATCTCAAACTTTTTAATAATAATAATAATAATAATATAATTTTATTTCAGACCAAGTGCATATTTTGTTAGTAACAGAATTGCTTAAAAACTATATTAGTACACATATTTACACTTGAAAACCTTATTTAATGTTAAACATTGCAGCTCTGGACCCCATATGTAAGAAGTTCCAGTGCCGCACAACCGGACAATCCATCCGAACCAGTATGGTGTTGAGAAGGCTGCTGGGACTGTCCCTCACGCGCCGCATCAGGGAGGCCACTCTCTTGCGTAATATTGACTCCCAGCTGTAATAAAGAAAACTTAAAAAAAATAGTAAATGTTATTATTTTTAAAATCGCCCTTCTGAGTTTTGATATGAGTATATAAGGAGACATTTGGCGTATGTTTTAAACCGTAGGAACCCAAACTTGGTATGTTTGAAAATATTTCTTAGATTTGTAGAAAACGGGTGGCCTAAAAGTAATGGTGTAGTATATTTTTAGAACCGGCTCATGAAGCCCTTTCATTTGATACCACACTCGATAGGGTTTGGAAAAAAAAAATACAATTCCTATACAAAAAATTGATGACGTCATTACTGCAATATTTTTTAAGAACCACCGCTCAAAATGATTGTTTTAACCTAAGTACCCGTGTATTGAATGGCTATCTTGTACATCAATTTGCGTTTTTTTTTATCGTAGCTGGACCACTATAAGATATATCGTCAACAATCCATCAGCCAATATCGGTCCACTGCTGGACATAGGCCTTTCCAACGGCACGCCACATTTTTCTATCCTCGGCCATCCTCATCCAGCCACTACCGGCAATCTTTTTAGATCGTCAGTCCAGCGAGCTGGCGGGCGTCCTACACTGCGTCTCAATTGCATTTCTCCCCCATCGGTTAAAGGTTCTTCGGCTGATGTGGCCAACCCACTGCCACTTCAGCTTGCTTATCTTAGGGGCTATGTCGATGACTTTGGTTCTTTGACAAATCACCTCATTTTTGATATGATCCATCAAAGAAACTCCGAGCATAGCCCGCTCCATAGCTCGCTGAGCGACTTTGGATGTAATCAGCAATGCGTCAAGAAAATACCGTCTAGGTATCTTTTATGTTTACTATAATTATGTGAAACTATTCAAAAGTTTTCGTTACTGTTTTGTAAATATGTTATCAAATAACTATGTGTAGATAGGAGTTTATAATCACAATCGAGGGCATTAAGCTGAAAGGGCGTATCTACAAAAATATAAAAGTATCGACTAGTTATTTGTCTTTGATAATTTAAACGTCTTTTCACGTCGTAGACTTAGGCATAATAGTATCTATAACCAGTGGAGCAACCGTTTCTATTTCAGTATATCATAGAGCTAATAAATATGGATATTCGCGCAAAAAAGTCTGAATTTTCGGAATTCAAAATATCTGTAGATAAGCCTTTTCAGTTTGATGCCCTCGAATATATTATTTTACGTTAGATTATGTATCAAACCAATAAAAAAGAAATCATGATGGTTATGTTGCTATTGTTCACTATACTGAAATGGTGTTTAGAATTTTTTGCCTTTTCAAAAATTGTTATGAAAATGCAAACAAGTCTTTTTTTTATGTTTCTTTTTGTTGTTTTGCTGTTAATGTTTTATTTGTTTTCTTCAACAATTGATTTGTATTGTATAATTTTATGATTATTTATTTACATTTTTAATTTCTAGACGTTTTCAATGTACCGATAGGTATAATGTTTGTTTTGGTATAATATTATATGTATATATTAGGTCTTTACATATGAAATTGCCGTTTTCTATAGAGAATTTGAAGGAAACTCAATTTTCAGTACTAACATTTTAATTTTTTTTTTGGAATGACAAATCCAAATTATGTAATTTTTTTTGTGTATGAATGAAACAACATTTAGCTAACAGCAACATTAATTTAATTTTTGAAAAGTATCAGCTGTAAAAAATGATTACGAATCTCATCACGGAAATGGATGGCATTTAGGACGAACTATTTTTGAAGATTTAATTTTTATATTCAAACTAAAAATAAAAACGAAATTTAGATGTAAAAACCTTGAAATCCACTTTCAAACAAAAAACAAATACTTAAAATAGCTATTGAATTACAGGAATTATGAACTCATGAATCTGTAAGTAAATTTCGGCAATTTCATATAAAGACCTGCTATATTGCATAAGGATAGAACTAAGCTGTTTTAGTTACCCCAAAGTGGAAGGAAAATAAAATAAATCTCCAGATTATTTAATTTTTTCTTTCACGGAGAAGGTGTGGTGTAAAACACTGCCCTAGTTAATAGATTTAGAATAGATATTTAATATAAGGATTATCTAGTTCATTGTTCTAAGTCATAACCTAGAATAACGTATATAAAAGCCTCTACTTAATTAATAATAAATCAGTAACATCATCCTTCATCAATAAAGTTTGAAAAAAAAAAACATCGGAAAAGTTATCAGATCTCACATGTAGAGCTAAGCCCCTAACTCTAGAAATCTTAGTCAAGATTGAATCTACTAAAATCCAAATATTTTTGCGCATAAAATATTCCAGTATTAGGCAAAAAACCCTCCATTCTGTTATTCCGCTGCGTGATTATTTTGTATTACTAGGCTAATGAGCCAAAACCAAAACCGAAGTGAAAATTTCAATTAAGTACAAGAGAGAAAAACCAGAAATATTTACATGTCATAAAGTTGATATAACCTCAAACAACATAAAATCAAAACAAAAGTAACAATTTGCAAATTAAATATTTTATTATTTTTAATTATAGTAGAAAAAAAATAAAAATAACTTAATTATTTACACCTACTATTACTATTCCGGGTCCGTATGGACCCAAAGGGACGGATACGCTTTCATACATTCTTGGGCCTAGATGTAAAAAGATGAGAGTAGTGTCAATTAAGAGCTTACACATTATCAAATTATTATACATTATCTGAAAATTCTGCGGATTTTGGCAATCTGAGAGCAGAGTTAAAAGAGATTTAGTAAAAGTGAGGTTATGTAACAAATTGACAATAATTGGCTTAACAGCTGATTTTTGAACTATGATTGCTATTTTGTTTTATTAGACAGTTATTTACTTTTAGTTTTTACTGTACGAGTATTTTATTGAGTGGGAGAATGTAAGGAAAGTCACAAATAGGTTAAAAGATAGGGAAAACAAGGATGTGATGTTAAAAAAACACTTTTTTAATAATAATCATCTTTTATTCATCTTCAGTTATAATCAGGATATCGTCTAAGAAGTGCGCAGGTGGAACTATATTACTTTGGTAACTAGCCCAAGCAAGGTACCATATTATTGACATTATATGTGCGCATTTGTTTTTTTAAACTGTTGACATTATGTTAAATAATGTATTTATTCCGTAGAATTTAATAATTTTGAATCAATCATCGGGTGCAAGTGTTTTTATGTTCAATTGTTGAAATCATTCACAATAATCGACTATAGTAATCGATACTCTATTTCATCAGTGCAATAAATTTATTTTTAAGATTTTTCGTCTCCCAGATTGTGAATTGAGCTGATTTTTTATATTTTGAAACAGAAAAAGACATCGTTTTTTATACCATATCTCAACGTATTACAATTGGGCCCAGAAATCCCCGTTTCGACGATTTGAACGTCTCGTTCGACGATTTGGACGTAATTCTTGGAAACAATGAAAATACATGTGATTCTCGTATTACTATTCGATTAGCACTAATAAATTAGGAAGTTGTAGGAAGGACAAGGTGTTAGCTGATTAGTTTGAGTTATTAACAAAAGTGAGTTTGCTGTCGGGTACGTAAGGACCCGTATAGCATTTAAGGGTTAAAACAAGTGAAAAACGTTGTAGCAACGTTGTTGAAGCAACTTCAGTAAATCTCGGCACCCAATTTGATCTCCAAGCTTTTTTGGTGAAGTCGACAATCCTGCACTGTCTTTGTTCTTAACTCGTCCCTTTTTTCACATAATTTTTTTGGGTGGGATTAAAATTACCGTTTTCCTATCGGGATTAAAGTTTCAAAAAACGTAAGCACTTACGTAGACAAGTATTAACAATGTCTAGACATTAAATTTTACGATACTATCGTAAACAACAAATACAATGATCACGCAAAATATAATAAAGTTATTTATTGAGGTGGATTATGCAGATATAACTCAATCAGTAGATTATCGGGCTTTATAAAATAATCGGAAGTCTGCGAACCCTATTGAGTCCTTTGTAGGACTTTGTTCAATGCCGGCAACTAGAGTGTGATACCTCAGAGACGAGACGACGCTACTAATTTGTTATTTGAATTTGTGCTGAGGACAGCTAAGCCGGTATCCGGTGCAAGAACTGAAAATGACAGGCACAAAAAACGGCAAAGACAACATAGAGCAAGGATCGCCACCAGAGAAGACCCATCTGGACCTAGATCGTATCCTAGTGGAAGAGCTGGGGCAATTCGGGAAGTACCAGTTGAGAACATTCCTGCTCTGTGTTGTGCTGGTTATCTTCGTGGCCTTCTCTGCCTCTGAGTACGTCTTTACTACAGCCAGAATCTCTACAAGGTAAGCCGGTGTACGCCAAAACAACAGAAAACCATTTTTGTCTGATAAGAACTCATGGAGACTTACACGGGTAATGGAGAAATACGAGTAATAAAAGGTGGCAAAGGTATGTTTTAAAATATCAGAATTCTGTTTAGGACCGTGTTTTTGAAATGTATGTTCATGTAAATGCAACAAAGCATACGATAAGCATATCAAATCATTTGATAACCGTTTTACTATTTCACGTGAATGTAATGTTTTTCCAAATGCCACCTGTTTGTTATAGGCATTTTTCACGTGGTAAGATGACCTAATTGGGTTGAATTATTAACCGATATTTTTCTTCTTATCAAAATAAATAATTTACTTCGGTATCGATTCGGTATAGCACAACTTTACTTATTTGACAGGACTAATCTTTTAAAAAAAATCCTGTCTTTGTATTTTTGATATAGAATGAAATAGACAGAACGTTTAAATTAAGTTTAGTTATGTCAAATATGTTAAATTGGGCTACACCGAATCGGCACCATTATTGAGCATTTTAAGGTGGCTCCGTCGGAATAATTAGCAACTCGATTCGTGGTGGTTGAAATTTCGAACAAAACCATATTAAAATAAAGTCCTTATCAGCTCGCACTGCAACATGGCTGTTACGCCGGTCGCTGCGGCTGACAAGTGCGAAAATAGTGTGTTTTTAATATATTTTATCCAAAATGAAAGTAATTTACAAAAACTGAGGAAACCAAATCATTTTATATTATTTTGTCTAGAAGTTTATAAATTTTCATACTGTTTCGATAAAAACTGCAGTAGTTATGTTGTTACAAGTGAACAAAAAATCGAGAAATAAGGGTAAACTTAGAATTTTCTTGCTTCACTTTTGTATGTTATAATGAAATTCAGGAAAAACCATATCACTATTTGTATCATGCAGATTACTATGTATTTTTTTCTATTAAAAACTGCAATAGTTACCGTATAAAATGGTTACAAAGTTACTTAGTTCAAGGTCGTTGGCGTTGGTAGAAACCTTAAGAGCAAGGGATATCGTTAAGGGCAAGGCTGGCCAATAGATTTTCCCAGTGAGCAAAATTTTTTAGACTGTGGCGGCGCCGGGCCTACTACCAGGACTACTTTTTTCAAATTTATACACAAAAAAGACGAAATATACTTTAATTTACTTTATTTGTAAATTAAATGTAATAACATATTTCTTTTTATTTAATGTGAGCTGTGAAGTGGTTTTCCTGATAGTAATTTGTCGGCTAGCTGGCCGACCGAAGTGCTGGTGGGCAAATTCAAATGCCCTGTGTTAGGCCAGCCTTGGTTAGGGCTTCAATTATATATGTCATATGGTATTACGCTCGGCCATAACTGCGCCTACTGGAAGTGTCAATAATACTTAGGAGTTAGGAGTGACAGTAGATGAAGCGTCAAGTCTTTCCAGGGACTTCCACAAAAATCTACGGAAGTTGGTAACGGACGAATGACTGATACGCCTGTAACTGCTCCTTTAGTTACAAGCAGTTGCATAGTATCAGTCATTTGTGCTTACAAATATTAATCATTAATAAACTATATCCCACAAATAAAAAAAAACGGTCAAGTGCGAGTCAGAATCGCGTGTTCGTGGTTCTGTAAATTGACAGTTTTGGGAACAATAAACTTAATTTTGTCATTTACATTTTTCCTGTACTCTTTCGGTACAAGGGGGGGTGAAATACATTTTTTCGTGATTTTTCGAGGACTTCTCGGAATAGATGCAAGTAAATATAGCCAACCTATATATTTTTACAATCAGCTCTTTGACACCCATATAGCAAATAAAAAAAAACATAATGTTTCTCATTTGTGTTCAACTTTTTTTAAATCTCTAGTTTTGAAATCGACACTTTTTATATTTTTCGGTCCACCTTGTTGTGAGTTAAGGGGGATATACAATTTTTTGTGGTTTTTCAAAGTACATATTTTTACAATCAGCTCTTTAATATTGTATTTTAGGATTTTTCTTTTTCTCTTTTTTGTATTGGAAATATTTTGAACAATTTAAAATGTAAATTTTTTTTTCACCGTCTTATATGGGCAAGTTAATGCTATTTTTGTACCAAATTTTAAGTCTTTATCTTTAATGGTGCTAAAGTTGAGGTTGTGACATATGGACGGACGGACGGACAACGGAGTCTCACCATAAAGGTTCCTTTTGTAACTTTTATGTACTACGAAACCCTAAAAAGGCAACCTTTGATGTTCTAGATGTCACATCCCCGAGTGTGACAGTGAGAGTCCCCAGTTTGCTCCATCATGGATCCTGAATGCTGTTCCCGGTACAAGCACCAGCTCCTTCGACAACTGCCAGAGATTTGTGAACACGACATCCGTTGAGGCTGTGGACCAGACCTGCCCTGCCAATCTGTTTAACCAGCAGACAACACAGCCATGTCAGGAATACGTATATGAAAATACGCATTCTGTTGTCTATGATGTAAGTTATATTGTCCTGTTATTCTGCTTTTTATGCAGTTTTCACAGCCTAAACTGTACATTTTTTAACTTCCAGTACAGCCTGGCCTGCGAAGAATGGCGTCGGTCGCTGATCGGCACGTTTCGAACTTTTGGAACTCTGACTGCCCTGCCGATCACTGGCTTCATCTCCGACCACTGGGGCCGCCGCATGGCACTCACCATCAACGCCATTAACACCTGCTGGCTCGGCGTGGTCCGATACTGGGCTGACACCTACTGGGGATTCACGATCTCAGAGTTCGTTGAGTCAACATTCGGATCTGGGGGATTCTCCTGCGCGTATATCCTGTGTAAGGTTATCAATCTGATAATTATTATATTTATACTTAGTTGCAGGATTCTAGTTATAGCGTTACGTGTGAGAGAAACAATTTTTCCTACTACTTTTAGTAAAAAGTTCCA
Organism: Ypsolopha sequella; assembly: GCA_934047225.1. Lineage (NCBI taxonomy): Eukaryota > Metazoa > Arthropoda > Insecta > Lepidoptera > Ypsolophidae > Ypsolopha > Ypsolopha sequella. The sequence goes on from OW203997.1 coordinate 23,813,089, forward strand.
TTACATACTCGAAATTAGTTTCGAAAATCGAACTTTCTGGACCCGGTTGCGAAATGACTTTCAGGTAAATACGAAATTAGGTTCTTTTTGACGTCCTAAGTTCGTCGTGACACTCAAAATAATTTCGCGGCTTCGTAGTTGACAGAATGATACTGGCCAGTTAATAGCGCCGCCGGCCGGCAGTCTGAAGAAAGGTACTGGCCACTTCAAGATGCGCTGCGGGGCAAGGTCATTAATTTTTTTTTTAAATTTGGAGGAAAGACATGGCGAATTTTTCAGAAAGTGAAAGCTCACGTCAAAACTAGCTTCATTCCTCGAATAAGAAACAGCGTTTTTTTTTTTTTATTGTACAGTGGAGACCGCATCAAGTAAGACACATTGGACTTTGAATCTATCTTATATTCTTCTCTGTAGGGGCTAATGTCGTACTGCACTTGCATACACTTGTATAGCTTGATGTGGTCTCCACTGTACGTAAAATACTATTATTGCATAAGAGTTAGCAATGTTTTGCAATATGCACTATATACAGGATAAGATAAGATCGATCCATCAACGATAACAATAATTCAAAAGTGACTCGGCGTTTTGAAAAAAAAATGGGCAAGAGCGATACTCGCGCACAAATGATTTTTTTATATATTTTTCGGTCCTTTCATTTCAGAGATAAAGAGGGGACATGATAACGTTAAAAAATGCTACATTTTCGCGGTTTTCTTGTTTTTTTTTTTAATTATTATTTGCCGTGAAAGATGTCCTGGTAACACGTAACCTGTGAAAATTGCGACTGGCTGCCATAACGGCTTTAGAAACCTGTGACAGACGGACGGACGAACGAACGGACGGATGGATGGACGGACAGACAGTGGAGGCTTAGTAATAGGGTCCCGTTTGGCAACCTTCGGGTACGGAACCCTAAAAAACGTAAAATATAATATTATAATTTTTGAAATGTTTTCAGTGATGGAGCTTGTTGGTCCTAAATTCCGAGTAGCTGCTGGTGCCGCTATGAATACTTGCTTCTCAATAGGCCAGGTCTTGTTGGGTCTAATCGCATGGGGTGTCCCTTATTGGCGAGACCTGACTCTCGTGCTCTATGTACCGATGATCGTCACTATTAGCTACTTTTGGATCATGAGCGAGTCCATACGATGGCTCTTGAGTAAAGGACGCATCGAAGAATCTGAGGAAACCTTGAAAAACGTAGCTCGGGTCAATGGGAAACAGCTTTCAGAAAAATCATTACTGCTGTTGAGACAGACAGCAGAAGAAGAATTAAGGCGAAAAGAAGATAACGAAATAGAACACTCTCGGGAACCTTGGTTACCCATCCTGGTGTTTAGATACAAGCCCATCCTGGTCAGATGTTGTGTTTCCCCTATCTGGTGGATCACAACGATGTTCGTGTACTACGGTTTGTCCATAAACTCTGTGAATATGTCCGGAAACAGCTATGTTAACTACATCGCAGTCTCATCCGTGGAGATCCCGGGTTACTGGACCGCTTTCTTCCTGATGAGCAGGATTGGAAGGAAACCTGTACTTACAGGAGCATTTTGGGCCTGCGCTGCATGTATGATCGGTTACATTTTTTTACCGTCCGGTAAGTTGACGTTTGATGACAATTATGTGGTTTGTTTCTTCATAGCTCTTCTGATATGATAACAGTTTTGCTGTGTGGTTGCAGGTATGTACGGCTTATCACTTACATTGTATTTGATCGGAAAGTACAGTATCGCAATGGTGATGACGTCAGTGTACGTCTATACGGCGGAGCTTTATCCTACCAAGCACAGACACAGTCTTTTCGCGTTTTCTTCGATGTGTGGAAGAATTGGATCGATGCTAGCACCTCTCACTCCTGCGCTGGTAAATATAAAATCATACATACATATACTCACGCTCGTTTCCCAGAAAAGTAAGCAGAGACCACAGATTTCTATCTGCTATGATCCTGACATACGTCTTTTGCTTTTTTCACATCCATCAATCTAGTCATACAAACTCTTCTATTCCGAGTACATTTTACATTGCCCTTCTTCAGTATGTCACCAAATTGATCAACATACATCCTTTTAGGGCGGCCTGATTGAGCTTTAACTTCTACTTGCGCACCATGAATTTCTTTCGTCACTCTTTTATTTGTCCTCTCTACATGTCCCAACAACTGGAGCAATCCTTTTTATATTCTTTCAGGCTGCATCGGTCCCGCAAATCAATATTTTTCATTCTATCATTCAATGTTAATCCACTACTATCACTCTACTTAAGTGTTTTTCTTGCCATAGCCAACATTCACTGCCATGCATAAGTATAGGAGCTAACATTTCTTTATAGTCACATTTTGGCTGCTCTTAAAGGAGTGCAGGGTTCCGTTCACTTTATTTTCCGCATTCACTCTTCTTTCAATGTCACCTTCACAGTTTTCATCGCGTTAATAGACAACCCAGATAGACAAATTCGTTAACATGTTGTTAACGAACTTCATCGTCTCCAATATTAACCTTGCATTCAGTCATCGCTTTATCCCTTTGTAACACCATAACCTTTGTTTTTCCAACATTAATTTTCTTTTTAAAGGCATCATTCATAATTTTTAGCATCTCTTGCGGCTCATCCGTTGATAAAGCAAGGAGAACTTGGTCATCAGCGTAGAAGAGGCATTCGATAAGTAGCTCTCCTCACATCAGCACATATTCACGCTGTTTTAATTAATTTAAACAACTGTTTATACATTTATTTATTTATTAGAATTATTACGGGTGAACCCAATTACAATAATTATTAGATTTAGTATTAAAACATTAAATTTAAAATAACATAAAATAAACATTAAATTTAAAAGAACATTAAGCCAAAAAATAACTAACCTACAAATTAATTTACTTTTACTATCGAAGAACACGTCAGCAGACGGTTCGGACTCTAAGAATGCATTGAGTGCGTGCGGCTGGTGGGCACGGCAAACAACTTGTGCTCCCGACACGATCGCCATTGCACGTAATTAGCCGGTGCAAACAGCCGAAGCAGCCTAGTAAGCAACTCAAGACAGTCGATTTCTCCTCTCAAAATCTTTAGTGCGAAAATTAACTCACAACTACTACGCTAAGATTCCAGAGAGGTCATACCTAACGTACTTTAGTTGTTTGTTCGCGAAACGCATAATTAATGATGAAGTTGGCGGCAATGCGATCAGAAAAAAAACGATGTGTATTCTTTTTTCTTTTCTTTTTCTCAAAAATTTTCACGCCAACCTTCTAAAAGTTATTGTAAATAATAATTAAAAATGAGTTTGAGTAGTGGTAGTGATGATAATCGTGAAAGCATAGGAAATGATGCAGCTAATGTGGTGCAACAATTATTACCACAAAATACCAGGTACTCGTAGCTTTTTATTTTTCTCATAGTTAGTGATGAAAAATAGTATGTATCACTCGGGGCCAAGATATTTTGTTCTCGGGCGGCGTGAATTGAATTCCTCGCTACGCTCAGGTCCTCTAAAAAGGCCGCTTTGGATGAATCATGTTATGATTCTGTTTTAATGCCATCTCTTTTACACGCATGAAGAAACTCTGACTTTATCTTACTTTCAAATCATTTCATGATTCACCCAAGTTGACCTTTTTAGGTCCCCTGGAGTCCTTCGCTTCGCTCTGAACTCAAATTAACGCCCTCGACGAAAAAAGTATTACTTGGGCCTTTTGTAAAACAAATAACTATTATGTCAAGCTTATTATTTTAATTTTCACGCTGTCTTACTTATATAGTTATCCACGTGCCCTGTTTCAGGGTGAGACGTTCTGGGACGATCTCCCGTTCGCCCTGTTTGCTGGTTTCTCGCTGCTGTCAGGGTGCCTGATGTTCATCACACCGGAGACCTTGGGCACCAGGCTTCCGGACACCATGGAGGAGGCTGTAGCTCTTGACAAGAAAAAACCAGTTGCTACCGAGTTATAACAGTAAATAGTGCTTATTTTGTGTTGGAGTCGTAAGTTAAGGATCGGATTTTTAATGACTATGCTATGAGGTATGGACTCAGAATAGCAAAAGTGAAGTGATTTATCACCATATTTATGTATTATTGTTTCATTTAAAATGTTACAAGAAATAATGCAATTAATTCAAAGAATTATAAATTATTATTAGCGTTAATAAACATTGTGTGTGCTTGTTTATGTTTCATTATTAAGTTTTATGTTTAGGTATTATTCATTAACTTTAAAAATACACGCTTAGAGGATGATTCAATCATTACTTATCAATCAATACTTATCATTCAATACTTATTAATCAATACTTATCAATCAATACTTATCAATCAACACTTATCAAACAACACTTCTCAGTCTTTTTCGGTCACAGGAACTGTAACTGCTGAAAGCGTTGCTGGTGTGCAACCACAATCACCGCGCGTCCGCCTCCCTTTTTCTACTTTTGTATGGAGCATTAGGTCATGTGTCTGGAACACTTTGGGACGAAGTTTGCCGTAGGCTGCAGAATCTGCTCCTATTCTAATGTTGACTTCACAGGCACTGTAACTGCTGAGAGCGTTGCTGGTGTGCAACCACAATCACTGCGCGCCAGTCTCACTTTCCGCAGAGACTTGTATGGAGCATTAGGTCATGTAACTGGAACACCTTGGGACGAAGTTTGCCGTAGACTGCAGCATCTGCACATATTCTGATGTTGATTTAATCGTCAAGATGTACTTGGAAGTATCGTGCTCCCCAATAATTTAATTTAGTTGTTTGCACCAATTGACGCACCGAGAGTGTGCTGAGTGTGTAGGATTGGATTCGGTACCCGGCGGATCCGGTAAATTCTTAAAGTCCGGCCGTGTAACGGGTACTGTATTTTTGTGGCCTAAAAAAGAATAATGACAAATTTTAGTGTGTAATTGAAGTAAACATTTATTGAATGCAAAGAAAAGAATGGTATTATTTTAACATTTAAAATATAACATGGGAAATTTATAATAAAAAAAAAGCACGAGTTTTTCTGCAAGATTGGCATCAAAACCCTACGCCCCGCACCGAATGGCAACGTGCGTAACCCCTCGGTTACAGCTTCAGGCTTCGAGAGGCGCGCGAAGCGGTTCTTCTTGCGACGGGGCCAGCGGAGAGAACAAATGTATGAAGTTGTATAGAGCCGGCCATGGGTCGCCGCTCACGCGTCTAGTCCGGCTTCGAGTGACTTGCACTCTCGCGACGGCGGTGTGCGGGGAGGCGGGCGGTTGAAACAGTGATTGAACGCATAGGACGAACCTAGTGTCGAGCGCTTTGAGCGAGCGAGCGCGCTATACATCCGATGCGGTCAAGGCACCGACGAGTGTCGTGGCAGGCCAAAGCCCGTTGCAAAAACCGCCTGGAAGCGCATCAAGAAGCGCCGCCAGAAGCCTGAAGCTGAGGCCCTGGCGTTAGCCAACGCGATGGCCGGCTGGCGCAAGTGGGCAGATGAAAAGCACGCGTCTCCACATTCTAGTAGAGGACAAAGCTATATGAGTAAAAGAGATAGACTCTATTGCGTTTCGCCTTAGGGACCGTCCATTAATCACGTGATGTGATGTTTTTTAGCAACTTTTTAACCTCCCCCTTTTTAACCAAATTCATTACCTTATCACACTTCTTATCACTGATTTTGAGGCCAAAACGTTGTCGATATGTCTCATTGAGATTCGACATTAAGGCTGCATATAAAGTCAGATTTAGCACTTCATTTTGCGTCAATCAGAACTGAACTCTATTACAATTCCTTTTAGTTTAAAATAGCCGAATTATTAAATAAAAACTCAAATTTTCGTGAGCGTCTGTTTCTTGGTGATCGTAACAGGCACGCTATTTTAAACTAAAAGGAAACGTCATTCTGATTGATGCAAAACGAGCTGCTAAATCTGACTTTATATGACAAAAGTTCTACTGGGCTTGTTCATGTGGTTCGCGACCTATTAATAACAATAATGGCCTTTATTAATTTCCCATGCAATTTCAAATTTACATTACACTATATAATGCACAAAATTCGGAAACAAGTGACAAAACAGATTAAAAATAAAATTATAAATTAATGATTAGACACATATAAAAATTGTGATAATAATAATAAATACAATTTCATTAAATTATGAATTATTGTGTCACTTCCGATTGGTGGGATACCCATTTTAGGGTAAAGGCCTCCTCCATTCGATGCCAAATTTTTCTTTCTTTGGCTAGTCTTGTTCAAGTGACACCAACAAAGGAAGTGATGTCGTCGATTTACGTTTAGCAATCATTAAAATATTCGATAACCACTTACTTTACCTAGGTACCTAATTTGTTATCTATTCACCTATATTAGACTGATAAAACTGTTGTCGAAAATAATCTCATTTTAAAAATGTCATGTCATGTATATTACAACTATGTAAATACCTTTTATATTGTTATCTACTTCCTTATAAGATCTATTTTTTATATGGGTAAACCATTATTCTTCACTGAAATAATTGTGTGACTTCTTTTTGCTTTTTGTTTTTACTGACTTGTACATAAAAGCCTTTCTGATGTAATAGTCACAGAATAAAACCGGTTAAGTGCGAGTCGAACCCGCGCCCTGAGGATGGGTTAATTGACGAGGATGATACTTAAATAACTTGAACAGAAGTTACAAACTTGTCTCTACCTACAATTTGTATGAAACAAAACTGCAAAATTAAGTTGGTTGAGTATTCGGGGACGTAACTCTGAAACTACATTATAAATCGGCGTTTTCAGTATTTATTGTTTAAATACAACATATGGTACATAATATATAGAAATAACAAATTCATAACTACTTTGTTGTTTGAAATGGACCCTGTAACAAAAATAGTCTAAAAGTTACAACTTTGATAGCCTCCCAGTTCTTTATTTTCCAAGATAAATAAAATAAAAATACGTTAAGACTTTACTGAATAAGCTCTAGACAACGACACCTGAAACTTTGGGTTAAGAATTTTTTTTTTTCGATTCTATTTTCGTATTTCATGAAAAATTATTTTATTTTATTTTTATTTAATATTCGGTTTTGGTTTTAAATTTTACACAACACATCAAAATTTCAGGTCTCTATCTCATTCCGTCTAAGAGCTAGAGACCCGTGACATACGGACAGAGAGACAGACAGACGGACAGCGGAGTGACAAAATTGGGCTCTGTTTTGCCCTTTGGGTACGGCCTTTAAATAAACCTCTATTTACACCTATTAGGTTTTTTCCTCAGGTTTTATAATATGAGTATCTACTACATCACAAACTAAATGTACAAAACATTTGGAACCCAAATAGTGATAGAATGAATAACTAGCCGTACGTTACATATTTTTATGGACATATTTAGGGGAACGCAAGAAGAGCTTGGTTCAATATTAATTAGTGACTTGTTTTTTTTTATTGGCTGTTACCGTTTTTTATTTTTAAGAAACTGTTTAAGAGGATTGCTGAAAACCAGCACAAAGTACTAATTAAAAAACACAATTAATTCATAAGAAGGACAGCTAAGTGAATGCTGTGGAGTTAAAGGTTATTTCATCGACTTTAGTTTAAATACATATTTAGGTATTTTACAACATTCACTGATCTTGCTTCTGGAGGACTGCACCGTTCCACCTGCACATTACATGAGGAGGTAACCTCTGGCGGTGGAGCGCCTCCTGCCCACCAGGTAGCTGACCAGCATGACCACCTCGAGCCTCCCCAGTGACTCTCGCACCCCATTAGAAAATTGAAACATCAGAAAATATTAAGAAAATGTTGCCCGTTACTACCCGATTAATTTTAAGTAAAATTACATAAATATGAGTAAAACTTTCATAAAGTTAGAAAAAATACTACTTTTGGAAAACTTAATGCAAAAAATTGAACAACATACTTGATAAATATGAAAAATTCGAGTAACTTCACCATTTTTATGAGTAAACTTGTATTAATTCTGATCGAATACACTTGTACTTTGTTCACAGTTGCTTATAAGTATTTATTTTATTTACCTCCGCAGTTTCGTTGTAATAGCATTTTCAAAGGGTTTAGAATTAGTAACTGTGGTTGTACAAGTGTATTTCATTCAGAATATTCCACTACCACCAAGTGACAATAATCACTAGCATTAACTAAAACTAATTGTATTGTTTAAGAAAATGTTTGTTGATCGGTTATACACAGATATTGATTTACAACTGCCAAGACTCGTGGCGAGTAAATAGAGAGATTTACCCGTACAATCCGTGGTCCATGGTCCATATATTATGTGCGTCGACGCATGTTTTGTGAGTGGCGGCCATCTTGGATGACGAGGGTGAGTGAGCGACCGAACGCGCGCGCAGTTTCAGGGCGCATGCGTAAAACCGCACGCGTGCGCCTTCCATTGCACTTCTGTTCGGTTTGTCGTGTAAATTTTATGGATTTTTCTAATATTGGGTGAGTGTTCTGGAATTTTGATTATTATTTATTTTCCTGTCATTATTTCACTTAGCGAAAATGGGAGATTTTATTTTTAAGTGAAAGCATTTTACTTCGTTTTTTCTTCTGTTAGTGCCTTTTTCACTTTATCATAAAACCTCTACTGTTAAAATAAACAAGATAATGTTTAAGTCTATTGTACTAAGGATTATAACTGAAACTGATACTGGAATAATTTATAAAATAGTTCTATCCTGCGAATTAAAAGTTATTAATAAGTATGATTAGATTTTACATACACTCTCCTTCCGTGTTTCAGTTAAACAAATAAACTTGGAAATTTTCTTTTGGGACTATGGATATAATTTTGAACTTGTGATCTTATCGTGTGATTTAATAATTTTGGATAAACTATATTTATTAAAAAAACATATTAAACAGATAGTTCCAAAAACGTTTTTTTTTGCAGATAAAGTTAACGGGAAGACCGTTATTAAATAAACATACGAACTAAGTTTTTTAATGCATTTTGTAAATTCGTATCCTAAATTCCTAACCATGACTTTGACTTACTAAAATATTTATGTAAGTATAACTTCAAATATAAAATGCACCTAAAGTTTTGGGGGAAGTCTATTTTTATTATCTTTTGAGTAAAATATGTATTTTCCATTACCACCTCCATTGGTGTATTCTAAAGGAAAATAAAAGAGCACTATTTTCGACAACCTATCCTGTAGGTTAAAAGGGTATATTAAGTGTATATACCTATAGGTATAGATATAATTATTATTTTTTATTTATATTTATTATTTTAATTTCATGTAGTTTATTATATTTTTCACTATTAGGTATCTACTATTAATTTAATTTTGTTTCTGTATAAGTATTATCGTGCACAATATGAATATCTTATTTGTATCAAATATTCCTATGACCCTTGGTTTGCTGGAAGAAATCTCATTATCGAGATAAGCACGCCATTATACATAACTTTTATCATGTAATTTTGAATTAAGTTTTCTGTGTGCATTAAGAATAAATAAATATATTTATTTACGAAAGTAATTATATACAATTGTAATCAATTGTTAGCTATTTACAATACTTACAATTTGACAAGTATGTACGTTTGTTATTATCTTGTTTAATTTTAAATTGCTTTTTAATAGTAGCTTGTGTTTCGAAAACGTATATTAAGTAATTATACAAAATATAACTTATTTTTCCTAAAAAAGGACGCAATTGAAAGAAAATATCAAATAAACCTTAAAATAATCCGATGTTTGTACAACTAACAAGATTGAGTTGACTAGAGATTAATATGCACTAGCTAGCTAAAAAAATTTACTGAAGACTATTTGATCAATTTCAATGCAATATATGCATTGCACAAATACATGTTAAAATGCTTTCAATCAAATCTTAGACTATTTATCGACAAAATGCATAATTTGTTCACATACCAAGATCAAGCACAAGGAAGTATCTCACCCCACTTTCAAAAGACACTTAATACTTGTACAACAAAAACATTTTAAATGTTTAGTTTAGTCTGGAAATCACAAAAAATCTTGATTTTTAACCGTGTTGTAGAGGGACGTTAGTGTTGATTCATAGGGACAAATATGTATCATTTGTACAGATATATTTAAAATTTCATCGTGATCAAATCTGTCAAGACGACACAAACCTCTTGGGTTTTTCTGTGGAAGCTGAGCGAGATCGCTTTCCTCAAAGCCTGAGAGATCACCACTTGACCACCTCTAACATTCAATAAGACTTCAACCGTGTTACTACAAAACGGTGTTTAACTTTAGACAGTGTTTAAATCTGTTGTTGTCGCCTTTTCTTTCATATTGTAAAAGAGTGACAGCAACAGATTTAAACACTGTCTAAAGTTAAACACCGTTTTGTAGTTACACCGCAAGTATCTAAGTTCAAATTACCACTAGACTGGTCTAGTGGTTTCGGGGAATACTGCGCACACCCAGTTTTCATCCTAGTTTCCATAGTAATGAATTAAATGAAATGAAATGAAATTTGCCGTGTTAAGACTGTACCTGAGCCTAGAGCATGACCAACTCGAGTCTATCTAGGATTCGTTTGAAGAAATTCGGACTCTCCTTGTATTGAAAAAAATATATTTGGTTTATTAATCTTTTCTTTAGGGATCTTACGTATAAACAATGTACTAAGATTTATACTTTTGTCAAAAAAAAATGTTTTGCACCCTCTTTTTTTTGGTTTTCATACGTTCGCTTGAAGAACGCGGTTAAGAGATCAACTTGATTTTTTTTTTCATAAAATAGGTAATAGAAATATGAAGGTATATCACCTAAAGTCAATGTTTTTTTCCCTACAAAATATTTCAGTATTAGCTAAAAACACACCAATTTGTTGTTTCGCTGCGTGATCACTAGTACGAGTATTACGCGTCTAAGAAAAAGAGGCCAAAGAGCCAACATATAATCGCCTCTATGAAAAGCGAATAAAGTCTTTGCCATTAGACTTATTGTGCTGGACGGGTAATGAAAAAAGTTGCTAGAGTATGCCATCTTCTTAAAACATAGGTTTGGGCACATTTAGCGGTTGTTGTTGCTTAAATCTAGATCTTCATGTTTTACCTTTTCAGGTGTCTACACATATTTTTAGGCATATAAAACTAACATGCACTAGAGGCGAAGAGTGTTCAGTGGAAATTACCCCGTTTGTACCTGGCTGTTAAGTCTGACCAGGGAAACGTGTCGGAGTAAAAGCGCGCCAAATTAAAAAAACCGGTCAAGTGCGAGTCAGACTCGCGTACCTAGGGTTCCGTATTGTAGATGATAAATTTAATTTTGTCATTTTTTTGTGAATTTCTCAACCTCTTAATTTTTCCTATAACGTTTACGTAAACAAATATATATTACCATGATTTTTTTCATATTTTTGGTCCAACAGTTCTGGAGATAAGGGGGGGACATACTTATAATTTTTATGTTTTTTTTTAAGATTTCTCGAAACAGATGCAATTAAATATTGCCAAACTATATATTTTTACAATCAGCTTTTTAATATCTACAATTTGATACCCATTTTGTATTTTTAGAATAATATTTTTTATTTTTCTCACTTTTGTTTTGGAAATATTTTGGACAATTTCAAATTTTTATATATTTTTTTTTACTTTGATATCTGGGCAAATTAATGCTATTTTTGTGCCAAATTTCATGTCTTTATCTTTAACGGTGCTAAAGTTATGAGGCTGTGACATACGGACGGACGGAGTCTCATCACAAAGGTTCTTTTTGTACCATTTAGGTACGGAACCCTAAAAATATCAGGCTCTTAACACTGAGTACACCCTGAAAAAACAACTTTGATACTATTTAGTATACTTGTGTAACAGCATATTATTATATTATGATCTTTCCTTATTTTATACCAATGGAGAAGAAATAAAATAAACTTATGGATATATTAGTAATTTGCAATATTCCAATATTAATAATATTAAATATATCCGTAAGATGATGATGGACTTCCGCAAAGTAACACCTATTTAAATTAATTAGAAATAAAATAATAAAACACTACACTTTTTAATTCATAAGCATTGGTGGTATATTATAAATAATATTATTAATGATATTAAATATTAATTATATTAATATTAATAAATATCAATTATAATCATTAATAATTTATATTAATAATATAAATATTAATAATATTATAAATTATATTATTCCCTTACGAAATAAAAGTATCACAACGTTTTAAAGTATGGTTTCACATTTGGCAGTTAAAAATGTTGCCATGATAAAACTTTCGAGAAATTGCTGTGGCAGGATTCCCTGGCCAAACTCTAACGTCCAACAATAATTCTCAGTCAGTAGGGCGCTGGACTCACAATCTTGAGACCCAGGGGTACTACCATCAACTTGCTTACGACTCGACATCAATTCGATAAATAAAATGTAAGTGTTATTTCATTGCAATAAGGGTTATGGTTTGGAATTTATAGTTATTATCTTTAAAATTTATCTAAGCGACGCTAACGTGCTTAAACAAGAAAACAAAGTTAAGCTATGAACTTTGCGCTAAGCTACTGACGTTTAAATTTAAAATTATTTTTATTTATTTATTTTCTTTAATTAAAACGGACAAACCAATTACAATAATTAAAGATAGTAACACAAACACAAAACGGTACAATAAACTAAAATAAATAATAATAACACATAAAGACAGAAACAGTCCTTCTCACAAAAGCACAAACACTCTGACAATATTTTCTGCCATTACAATTGTGTCGATTTGGCGCGGCGTAACACGACTTAACTTATTTGGCAGGACTTACCTTATTTTAAGCGTCGTGTCTTTTTCTTTCATTATCGAAAAGACAAGGAGAGAACGCTTAAGGCGATATGTAAAACAATAGAGGTGCTTCTTTTTCGTGTATTTCATGAAAAACACGGAAAATTTTAATAAATTTCTGGTATATGCATTTTGACTATATAATCTAGGGTTTTGAAATTGAAAAACATGTTTGGATAAATTTTCCTCGACAGAAATAATTGTTGAACTGAAGTCTTCAAACACACTTTTTCTCCTCGTTTGACGAATAGAAACCATGAGGGGAACTCAAACATATTTTATTAGGTGTGTTTCAACAATATCTAAAGATTTGATATTTGAAATTTTGCTAGCTACGAGTATTTTAGTTTTTTTATAAAAATTATAAAACTAACATTTTTCGCTTTCGCCCTGAATCCGCCCCTCTCGCACTGAACGTGTTTTCGCTTGGAGTGACAGTGACAAAAATAAAATTCGCATAGCCTCTTAAATTAAGTTAAGTCCTGTCAAACAAGTTAAGATTACACCGAATCGAAACCAATATTGGATAAAAGCACTTTTGGCTTTTGAAAAGCGATAGTAAACAAGATTTTCATATTGATTGTAGAACAAGTGAACAACACAATACAACGTGTAACAGAAAGGTGTAACCATATTTGAAGAGCTTATTCAGTCAATGGTATAGAACAACTTTTACTATGGAACAAAACCTGTATCTCGGTTTTTTTTTTTTAACTATTTCATAGAACAATGCAATGCTTCTCGGCCGAAATGTATGAAAGGACAGATTTTTTTTTTCGAGATTTCAGGGTTGGCTACATAGTAAAAGTTGTTCTATACCATTGACTGAACAAGCTCTTCAAATATGGTTACACCTTTCTGTTACACCTTGTATAACAAGTATACTATTTTCAAAAATAAAAACTATGGTGCGTAAGGTTTCCAATTAGGTAGAGCTACTTACATTCGAAAGATAAAGGTGTGAAGAAACATACATACAAGTTTTTTTACATTGATTAAGCATGTAGTAGACCTATTCTGATTGTAAAAATATGTAATGGACACGTATCCTGTAGTGGAATATCAGAATATTTTTTAAAGTAAGTAACTGATTAATTAGTTGTAACAAAGAACAAAACATTTTGAATTTTTGAAAAGTTCGTATTATTACCGATGTTATCGATAGCGATTTATCACTTTTAGTATGAAATCATGTTAGATGACGTCACGAGGCATGCCTATGAGCATTGCCATAATTTTTTGAGATATCGAAAAAATATTTTTACTACTGCTTTTAGCTTTTTAAACGAAATTGATTTACATAAAAATCTTATTCTTATTCTTTATAGTACACAGAAAATTAACATTTACAAACATACTATTAAAAAATTTACATGTACAAAGGCAAACTTATCTCTATAAAGAGATTACTTCCAGTCTACCTCTGGGGATAATATAATATAATTTATCTAAAAGTAGACATAAATACGTCATGTAGAATAATATTCATGTAGGACACGGCCTAATTGTACTGAAATTACTTGTACAGATTTATAGCGATCTTTGAAAAATTTCTTGTACAGATTAAGAGCAATCTTTGAAAAATTACTTGTACAGATTTAAAACAATCTCTGAAAAATTACTTGTACAGATTTAGAGCAATCTTTGAAAAATTACTTGTACAGATTTAGAGCAATCTTTGAAAAATTACATGTACAGATTAAGAGCAAACTTTGAAAAATTGCTTGTACAGATTTAGAGCAATCTTTAAAAAATCACAAAAAATGTATGCCGGCCGCGGGAACTAGAGGAACTAAATTATGAAACAAAAATACGGTAATAATTTATTATTATCACGTAAAGATTACAGGAAAAATAAATTGGGTTAGGAGTAACGAAAAAAAAAAAATCAAGACACCCTTAACCTTAATTGATTATTTTGATTATTGTCAAAATAGTTATTGAGGTGGAGCGTTTTGCAATAATCATGTTTTATCCTCAAGTTTCCTTCAATTATTTTTCTAGTCATCCATCATAAACAGTTACGGGAATGATTTTAAATACCAAAATACTTATGTTCCTAAGGGCCTGTTTCACCACTTCCAGATAAGTGATATCCAGAAGATAAGTTTAAAAATGGAACACATTTTGTATGCGTTATATGTCACATATAACTATCAGGCACTTATCTGGAAGTGGTGAAACAGGCCCTAAGCCAAACATTTCTAAGCAATATATAATGGCTGTGCACCCTGCAAGGGAAATTCGGATTTTTTCGTTCACACACCGACTAGCAGGTACCTGAGAGCGGCCCCGTACCAGAGAATATAAAGTATTACTTACTACCCGTACTATCATTTCTTGCACCTGTCCTCAGCACCTCGCAACCTTAAGGCGATATGCGAAAAAAATAAGGGTGTTTTTTTTCTGCGTATTTCATGAAATACACGGAAATATTTAATAAATTTCTGGTAAATGCTTTTGACTGTATAATCTAGGGTTTTGAAATTGGAAAACATATTTGGATAAATATTCCTCGATAGAAATAATTGTTGAAATGTGGTCTTCCAAACACACTATTCTTCTCGTTTGACGAAAAGGAACCATATACAAAACTCAAACATATTTTATTGGGTGTGTTTTAACAATATCTAGAGATTTTAAATTTGAAATTTTGCTGGCTATTTTAGTTTTTTTATAATAATTATAGAATAGAATAGAATAGAATAGAATATGATTTTATTCATCTAAAAATTACACAATAACAGAATAGGATTACCCTGACGCCTACAAGGGTGTATGTACCGGTGCTATAGGCGCCAAGCTCTTCCCTTACAGAGTATTACATTAAAAATTAGAAGTGATATAAAATAAACGAGAATACAAAAAAAAACAACAGAGCATGCAACTTAACTTATAATAAAAACAAAAAATACAAAAAATCAAGGGCATATGAGAGGGTGGGTCTGTGTGAAGAGTGTGGATGAGAATGAGAGTGTGCGTGTAGGAAGAGGGTGTATGTTAGTGTATGTTATGTATTATAAAACTAACATATAATAACATATAATAGTGTATGTATTATAAAACTAACTTTTTTCGCTTTCGTCCTGAATCCCCCCCTCTCGCACTGAGCGTGTTTTCGCTTGGGGTGACAGTGACAAAAATAAAATTCGCATAGCCTCTTAAGAATTAATACAACGCCACCACAGTACGTGGACGCTGAGTTGAAGCATGGTGAATTAAGTGAACATAATTAAACAAGGCTTTTTTTAACATCTAATTTCAGTAATGTTAGATAATGTTACATATACACTAATAATAAAAGAAGTAAAATACGTAGAATATATTTTGAATTTTAAATGAGATGAGTTATTAATATAGCCGAAACTAAAAATTTTCGATTTTTTGTCTGTCTGTATGTATGTTTTTATAACTCAAAACCCACTCAACGAATCGAGTGCGGTTTTCTATATACAATTTTAGTGACCCTAGTTCTTTATAGGCTATTAGGAGTCAGAGGTTGAATAAAAGCGAACGGAGCCGTGGGAAACATTCTAGTTTATAATAACTTCGTTGTCTTTTCGATGCGTTCAGTATTTATTCTGTTGTTGAAACCGAATGTAGCAAAACCTTTCAATAAACTTCTGTAAACTAGGTGACGCCAGCTTTGATAATCAAAGGGCGCAGGGGGTTTCTAAA
This sequence comes from Ypsolopha sequella, assembly GCA_934047225.1. Taxonomy (NCBI): domain Eukaryota; kingdom Metazoa; phylum Arthropoda; class Insecta; order Lepidoptera; family Ypsolophidae; genus Ypsolopha; species Ypsolopha sequella. The sequence continues at coordinate 23,829,542 of OW203997.1, forward strand.
TCGCAGTAGCATATTTTTTTTTTTATGATCATGCTAGGTTACGTTAGCTGCCTTTCTTACAAATGAACCAGTTAGTAAAACAATATTAAAATATACTAACGCAGAGTTCGTGTGTTCGTTAACTCACCACCCATCATGTTTGGGACGTAATGATGGTCGATGTAAAATGTGGACTGTGACTTGCATTTCACAGATTCATGTCGTGATGATATGTGATATTTTTTTCAATTTTAATCATTGGAATACTATAGTTCACCAAACAATTTTTATTCTGGTAATAAGAATCTATATTGTTAGGACTAAAGACCCGTGTTGTATTTGTTACTAAACACGTTTAACTATACTTAAGTTGTATGTGTTACTGAAAAATTCTCACTTTCACCAAATTACCAGAAATTCTCGCAACATGAACAAAATTTTTCCCTCCGTGAAGGAGTTGAATAGGTAATATGAATTTATTGGAGACATTGCCAACGCATTGCAATCACTTCTCCCTATACGCGTCTAGCAAGCGTATTCCTCTCTTAAAGGAGTCACACAAAAGATAACACATCTAATAAGTCGAAAGTTTTGTGTAAACACAGTTTTCAGGTCAAAACTAAGACAAGGTCAAAAATAAGATTCCCCAAAGACAGTGACCCTTTAAGGCACTACGGAAAAAATAGACACGTTTTATTTTGATAAAATAGTATATTATTTTTGGAATCTTTTCTAGGGATCTATTAAACAGAAACGCGATTGGAGAAATTCGGCTCGATATAAATATTTATTGAAATGAGGTCTTTTCCGACACCAATTCTCCTGGTTTGACAATTTGTAATAACATATGGACTGCAATTATATTTTATTAGATGGGTTTTAACAGTATCTAGGACCTGGTTAAACGAAATTTGGATAGCAATTTAAGTACATTTTATATTAATAAAAAACCGACATTTTGCTATTTTTCCACGAATCCGTCCCTCTCGCACTGAGGGTTTTTTCGCAGATGGAGTAACAGGGACGCTAAAACTTTTACATATCGCCTTAAGCGCACTATAGGAGTATACAAGATACCGTGTGACTGCGGATAAAGTTATATTAGAGAAACGAAGCGCAATATTTCTGTGTGACGGCTCTGCATTGGCAGAACGTGTCCTAAATTTGGACACGGCTTACTACAGCCGGTTCGATAAAGTCAGCGTAAGAAAAGTTTTTGATCCCCCATGAGATACGTAACCCCCGGTTTCTGAAAGGCCAATCAAAGTTAACAGTAGATTAAAAAAACTTTAACCGCAAATAACGGTGAAAATAAAGTATATATGAAGTCTGAATAGTGATGAATCAATAATTAACATAGTTAATTTTTGATTTCAATGTAAAATTCCCACTTTTTCTGGCTTAATCCGCAGATAATTATTTTTTAATCTACTGTTAACATTGATTGGCCTTTCAGAAACCGGGGGTTAGTCTATTAAGATTTCTCGAAATCCGAATTTCAAGAGAGACTGTTTTTGATGCAGCCTTCACAGAAAAAGCTCCAACAGTAGTAAGTGCGATCTGTATAACTAATGCCGTAGATATACATAAGAGGTATATTCAAGTCGTCCAAATTCAACCTCAACATCACTCCCAACCCGGACAAACCGTGCCGGCTCCGCCGATGGCGCGGGCAGCGCGCTCAGAGACGAGCGGCGGCGGCCGCGGCAGTGGGAGCGGGGACATTCAGTCCTCGCGAGGGTATCGCATGCGCCAGAGCACCCCGCGGAGCCTGATGAAGGTCACTCTTAAGGGTCCATATAATATCAAATGCACAACTTCAAATGATCATTTCACATGGCGTAACTTGGTCAATCGATTTAATAAAAATAATATAGAACATATTTATTGGTAATGTGCATTACAAGTCAATAGATCGTATTCTACGATCTTATATACTTCTGACGGTAATGTCTTAGCAAAAACACAATAGCTTTAAGATACCTCTAAATTTTACGTTTTTCAAATTGTTAAAGGCCATTCCTTAAACCATACAACTTTGAAATTTTTATTAAAAATAAGTAAACAAATGACCACGTCGGTGAATTTTAGAATATTTTTATAATATCGTATAGAAGCAGAGTTATTAAATAAAAACTCGGTTTTTTTCTGAGCCCGTGTTTCTTGGTGGTCGTAACAGTCACGGCTCAGAGCGCGCTATTTTAAACTAAAAGGAAACGTAATACATTTCATTGTTGATGAAAAATAGATGAAAAATATATAAAAATAGTTTCAGATTGACTGAAACGTCGAGTCTTTCTCGTGGAAGTCAAAGTGAGTCTTAAGGTGATATACCGTGCTAGCGAAGGTCCCCGTTACTCCAGGCGGAAAGACCCGCAGTGCGAAAGGGACGGAATCGGGGAAAATTGTCAAAAAGTCGGTTTTAAATTAATGCAAAATTAACTAAAATTGCTACAAAAATTTCCATAACCAGTAATTTAGGTATAAATAAAACCCATCTAAATAAATATTTTTCAAGTCTGTATGCTATCCTAATTTGTCAGAATATCAAAAAAAGTGTAAATTTAGACATGATTTCAATAATTATTTCTGTAGAATGAAATTCCTCCTATCGCGTTTCTGATAAACCAAAATCTAAAAAAAGGTCCCAAAATTGTTATACTAATTTATTTTACTTGGAACTTCTTTAAAAGAGCAGATAAATAACTTCAAAAATTGACAATTTTCACGGTATAGCCCCTTAATGAGCTGTTATACATATTTCGTTATGATGGACACACAGACTTATTTTAGTGATATAATTATAATTTTAATTATAATTATCTTGACTTGAGTCCGACTTGTCTAACAGGTATACACCCTAAGGCCCACTTGCAGCATGTTCTTAACTCGACATTAACTCGGGTTAAATTAAAATACAGAGGGTTAAGAAAAAGCTCTCTTGCACCAATCAAAATCTCGGTTTAAACTAGGGTGAAACTAAGAGAAAGTCATCAGAATTTAACCCGATTCCCGCCTTGGGTTAGCGAGGTAATGTTACCAGTTTGACTTAAATTGTGTTGTTTTCAATGACATTTGTGTCGATTCTGCGCAACACGACTTAACTTATTTGACAGAACTAAACTTAATTTGAGCCTTCTGTCTTTTAGGTTAGTCCTGTAAAATTAGTTAAGTTGTGTTTAGCCGAATCGATACCATTATATAGATACTATACCTCATTGGTTGCAACTAATTACTTTATGGTAACATTCTAAATAAATGTCAAATGTCAAACAATCGCTTATCTCGGGATTACTGACCCGTAAGTTAATTCTTCCCTTGGGTTAGTTAACACTAGGGTTAAGGGTTTTTCCTGATCATGCTGCAAGTGGGCCTAAGTTACTCCCCGCACAATAACGAAAACTCCATCCAAATTAATTTACTTATCAGTTTTTACGATAATCCAAAGTATACAGACTGAATAATTATTAAAGGACATTATACCCTTATTATTTCTTCTACTTTTGTTTGTTTTTCTTACTTAAGATATTACAAGTGTATATTATCCGATGACGTCACGTATTCAACCCGGAAGTCACCGCTCAGGTAAACAATATTGTTCTCTTGTTACTCTACAATATAATCAATCATCATGACAATGGCGATCTTGTCATGCTAGGAGAAATGTTTTTATTCAATACCACTGCTACTATTAGTTCAAAAGTACAGTTGGCCACACAGTGCTTATTACGTTAGTGTAAGGGTGAGAGTAACAAATAGAGGTTTCTTGATCTGGGTGATGGTACATACCTTAATACAAGTTTACATTTGCTTGTTCGTATACGTGTGTGTGTGATGAGGAGTAGGGTTGTACCATATGAGTGCTATTAGCTTGAAATTAATCTGTATGAGTTTGTACTTTTTTTTTGTTTCCGTTGCGCTAATGAAGGTTGTGTATTTGACGTCACATTTTGAAAGTATTTACTGTGTAATTGTGAAATAGCTTTTTAAGGCGCCTGTTCCAGCGTCATCCGAAAATTACTCGATATTTCTCTTAAATGGGAGGTTTAAAACTTATGAAAAAACATGAAGTGGTATTTAAAGTTGGAAAAAAAATCATTTCTGAAAATTATTATTTCGTTAAGAGAATAGTATGAAAGTGTATGAATATCTTGAAGTCAAGATGTTTTAAGACTAAAATTATGTAAAATTGATTATTTCTTTGAAACCACTGCATTGCATGGTTCTTGCACTAAAATACAAGGAAAATATTGCTTAGAAATATCATCTACGGAATTTTTTTAACTTCCATCGTGTTTGTGAAAAGTATTATTTTCCCCTATTTTGCGCTCTCCGGAGACACAGCGACGTCGTTATCCAGTGCGCGCTGATATGACCGTTATTTCAATATAGTTTCTGTCGATAGTTGTACCGACCCAAGTCGACTCGTGGTCGTTGGCGACTACCTGCCCCTTAAATGCATGTTTTCAAAGCAGTAAAAACGTAACCGATGACCTATCACATGGGCTACGGCTAGGGTTGCCAACTCTCGAAGGAACCAACCCGGGAGATTTGAACAAATCGGTGAACAATGAAAGTTGGTAATATTTATATATTTTTTTTTATTTGCTATGTTTTGTAGAAGCATCTAATATTTTTCGGTTTTTGAGCACATAATCATAAAAGATCTACATAGAAAATTATGTATTTCGCGTGATTTATCTATTTTGTAATGCCATTAATTATTTAAATTGGAAATTCCGGAGAATTTATTGTATCCCGGGAGCTCGGGAGGTTGAACAATATTACAGGGGTCTCCCGGGCATTCCGGGAGGGTTGGGAGCCCTAGCTGCAGCGTAGCTAATAAAGACATGCCATCCTGGCTCGTAGGCCTGTAGCTACGCCGCGTCGTAGCATTGTGATGCGCTAAAATCTCTATCCTCTTAAGATTTTTCATCTTCACTCATGAAAAATGTAAACGCTATCCTATTCTTTGTGTTTATCAACTCAAGGTTAAACATTGTTTAATAAAACACTTGTACTTATCCACATATACAGTAAACTTTATTATGCCCGACCCGTTTCGCTGTAAAGCATTTTCTAGGGCCTTTTACAAATCTTAACTAACAAAGAAAATAATTGTATTGTAGTTGTAGTATAAAATTATTTTTTTTGTTAGTTAAGATTTGTAAAAGGCCCTAGAAAATGCTTTACAGCGAAACGGGTCGGGCATAATAAAGTTTACTGTATATGTGGATAAGTACAAGTGTTTTTTTAAATAATGTTTTATAAATTCCACCAAGTGCTAACAATCACTAGCATCTACTATGTTAAGGTTAAACGTTAGCACAAACTGCATAACTTAACTTTGTATTTCTTGTTTAGAAGTTAAAAATTGAAAAACATTTTGGTATGTGGCGGTTAACACCAATAGCTCAGTATAAATAAGGTTTACACAGCATGAGTTTGAAATTTAATGCACAATTAGTCATGATCTGGTCCAAACATTTTAAGATGGTTTGGACCAGATCATGACTAATTATGCATTAAATTACAAACTCCGAAAAACTCATGCTTTATAAACTTGACCCATACTAAACTATTGGTGTTAAAGGGCTGCACTATGCTAAAATTCAGTCATGATTTAACGTGTTTGTTTCTTAACTTTCTATCCTGCTCTAATCAGATGCCGCGCACGCAAAACTTCAGTTATTTTGAAATTGTGGCTACATTATGACATTAATCATAATTTCTTTATGTAATAAAGATGGTTTTTTCTCGTTAGTATCTGCGTGCGTTGGTTTCGTTTCAATCGGTTTTGAAACACAGAAACTGAATCGCTTTTTTCGTGAAATTCATGCTTTTTTAAAAGTAATATAAGTAATAGAAGATTGATAGTATGTTTATTTATAAAGTGTAATTAATAATTGCCTTGAGTCAAAGAACAAGCTATATTTTTTTCAAGTTGACATCATACATTGACGGAACTGAATCCAATGCAAAACTGATGTTTAGCAATATGGAGCCCCTTAACTGTCACATACCAAAATGTTTTTTAATTTTTAACTTCTAAACAAGAAATACAAAGTTAAGTTATGCACTTTTTGATAAGCTACTGACGTTTAACCTTAAGGTGATATATCGTCCGTGCAAAGGTCCCCGTTACTCCAGGCGGAAAAACCCGCAGTACGAGAGGGACGGAATCGGGGAAAATTATCAAAAAGTTGGTTTTAAATTAATACAAAATTATCTGAAATAGCCACGAAAATTTCCATAACCAGTAATTTAGGTATTGTTAAAACCCATCTAAATAAATATTTTTGAAGTCTGTGTAGTACCCCAATTTGTCAGAATATCAAAAAAAAGTGTAAATTTAGACCACATTTCAATAATTATTTCTATCGAGTGAAATTCCTCCAATCGTGTTTCTGATAGCCTAAAATTTAGAAAAAGGTCCCAAAATTGTCAAACTAATTTATTTTACTTGGAACTTCTTTAAAAGAGCAGATAAATAACTTCAAAAAGTGTCAATTTTCACGATATACCCCCTTAAAACAAAACTAGTAATTTCTACTTTATGTGAACTTGTAAACAATGTGATTGTGAAAGTAAATGGACATTAGAACGTATTATAGTTGAGTTTAGGGTTGCCATATGTAAAATCTATAAACCAGGACAGGAAGCTCAAAAACCCCGGACTTTTGAGCGTAAAACCCGGACAGCCGTCTTTTCTTTTTTTTTCTTCGCAAATAAAATGAAATAAGTATAAAATAATTTAAATATTAAACAGTCTATTTCTCTCATCATTAAATAAAAACAAATCTAACTAAGAAGTAAACTTAACATGCTGTCTCTTCGTTTTGGTAACAAAATTAACTCTAAATAACTAAAAATAAAATTCTGAGTTTTTCTCGCTTCTAAAGAAATCTAAGAACAATAAATTTTCTATCAAAGAAGCTGAAAATCTGCTTTTATGCGAAAATTTTAAATCCGGACACTATGCAAAACCCCTTCCGGACGCTGCCCGGACGCCCTCCAAACTAGGACTAATCCGGGGAAACCCGGACGGATGGCAACCCTAGTTGAGTTAAACAAGTATCAACAAGTTATCGATCAGAGTTCACGGGTGCATGCATTGTTGTTTATGTCTATATTATTGTTATTTATATTATATTATGTTTGTGGCATCTGAGTGTCGGACACTGATTAAATATCTACATTTATTGTTAAGGCGATTACCGTCGCCAAATTAACAGCTCGATGTTTGTCTGTATGAATATCGACGGAAACGACATTGAAATAACGTTCAAATCAGTGCACAACGCGTGGTGGCTGTTACGACGCTCACTGCGTACTTGAAAGGGCAAAATAGGAGAAAATAATACTTTTCACATGGGCGTCATTGTTCGATTGAATAATTCTATGTTATATTTATAGCTATCAAGTTTATCTATTTAACAAAGCATAAATGAATTAAATCACCTAAGTCGCTTAGGAGCAGTAGGAAATTCAAGCCAAAAAACACCATTCAGTTGAAACAATTTTTCATATAGAAGTTTTGGTGGTACGAAAAAGAAAAATGTTGCATATGTTGTCCTAGAGTTGATAATCCATTAAAAATTTTTTCAATATTTTTGGTTTGGCCATAAAAGGGGAGTAGGCTTTAGAGAGTACCCATTTGGCGATATTAAGGCCCCAGACTCTCTTTGCAACATTTCGCTTTTATCTTACCTGAGGCTTTAGAAGTGGCGCTCCCCCCGCTGCATTAAGATGTTAGAGACCGCACCTGAATGTTGCTCTACTTCGTTAAATGAGTGTACGATTACTTAAAATTTGACATGTGAAGATTTTTAATTATTCAAGTAACGGTAATTTACAAAGTTTGGTTTGTTTATCGGAACAAACAAAATGAATTTGCAAAAGCAAAATAAACAAAAGTAAATCTACGTGGAATAGATGGCTTATTGGTAGCAGTAAGAGTGATTAGTATTTAGACACAATACATTTTATAGGTCATGCAATTATTTGCAGATTTTTACCGAAGGGGTGTCAAGAGGTGTTCTGAGTGTGAACTGTGAGATGCAAGTTATAAGTCCACCCATACGTGTACCTATAAGTACACCCGTGTTTCTCTGACGATTATTACGTCTCAACGTGATGAGCCCTATCGCTCTAAGGAAACCTGCATGCCCTAAAAAGCGTGTAGTTGTGCCCGAAAATTTCTTTATTCATCAAGATTTTCATTTAACTAATGCCTGACATAAAAAATACCTTTATAAAATTTGGAAATGTAGAAAATTAATAATCAAATCGTAACAATGAAAAGATTTAAAATTATGTATTCCTAATACTCACACACATATTACAATCAGTTCTTTAAGTAATATAATATCAAAAATAGAAACTCTTACGGTAATTAAGTGTCTGTCAGTTTGTGTGTCCATGATTATGACTAAGGTGCAATAAAAAAGGTAAAAAATTTAGTTCTAGAAATGTGATGTTTTAATGATAAGAACCGCAGCTGCGTACGTTCTTTTGTTTTGATGCATTATTATCTATCACGTTGTTATCTCGACTGTCGGTTTTAGTGACTTCGATAGCTTTTTAAGATATTTTAAATAAAAGTAAGTAAAGTAATAAAAAGGATGTAGCTTCGGCTTTAGTTATTCCAAAAAGTGGCGACAGCGGTACCGGTATAAAATTTGTGTCACGCCATCCCCGTGGGTATTTTAGACCACAACTTCTAAAATACGGCTTTACGGGTTTTCGAATTAACACACATTAACATAACTTAATCTAAGCGAATTAGGGCATGCAATTATTCGCAGATTTTTACTATCCGGATAATGGATAATGTATTATCCGGATAACCGGATACTTATGGTAAAAATTAAGGGTAGTAATAAAAGCTCCGAAAACTAAAAACCGCCCAAAAAAACGGCCTACCGCAAACATCTTGAAAAAAAACCGGCCAAGTGCGAGTCAGACTCTAGTCAGAACCTAGGGTTCCGTATTGTGGATGATAAATTTAGTTTTATCATTTTTTTTCGTGAATTTCTCAACCGCTTTATTTTTTTTGTAATTCTTACGTAAACGCATAATACCATGATTTTTTTCATATTTTTCGGTCCACCAGTTTTGGAGATAAGAGGGGGGGACATACATTTTTTTATAGATTTTCAAGGATTTCTCGAAATAGATGCAATTAAATATAGCCAAACTATATATTATTACAATAAACTTTTTAATACCTACAATGTGATACCCATATTGTATTTTTATAATTTTTTTTTTATTTATTTTACTTTTTTTATATTTTTAAATCACTATAGTTTTCCCGGTTATTGTTCAGTTACGATCTATAATGGACATTTTGTTCATATTTTTCGGTCTACCAGTTTCGGACATACACATTATTGTGGTTTTTTTAAAGATTTCACAAAACCAGTGCCAGTAAATATAGTAAAAGTATATATTTTTATAATCACCTTTTTAGTGTCTACAGTTTGAAACCCATATTGTATTTTTAGGATATTTTTTATTTTTCTCACTTTTGTTTTGAAAATATTTTAAAAAATTTCAAATTTTTCAATTTTTTTTTACAATGTAATATGTAGGCAAATTAATGCTATTTTTGTGCCGAATTTCATGTCTTTATCTTTATGGTGCTAAAGTTATGATGCTGTGAAATACGGACGGACGTAGATTAGACTTTATTTTATCGAAACAGGGATTTCTTAAAATATTAAAAAAATATTTTATCCATAGCTGTTTACTTATTAAATGATAAGTGCAATATTCAAGTAGAGCAACTTTCATGATACAATTCGCCTCTCCATAAGAATCTACGCGAGGGAAAGGGAGCAACCGTGCGAGCGGGAGGTAAAATGACGTCGAGCTACACAACACACGTCTGAACGCTGCGATGTCCCAGCGAAACTGAGGGAAATATCGACGCGTTTTGTGTTTTAAACTCTCGATAAGTTTCGATTTGGTAAATGTTCTTAAAATATTTTTTTAAATACCGTTTTTTGTTATTTCACTTATTAATAGTTCTATTCTACGTGTTTTAAATTTGACTACGCTAAACGATAGTTTTCTAGTAGAAAAAAAATATTTTATCAGTGGTTGAATTCATAAAATCACAACTACTTAAAGCACACGAAATAAGAAAACTAAAGTATTATCCAAAAAAGTAACCAGGTAAGATTATTGTTGAAGATATGGGAATAAATGTTACCTGAATAAACTTCTTGTTTTTGTCATAATTTTTACGTGGCGTGTGCATGAATGAGACTCTTAACGCGTAGAACATAGATAAAGGTATGTTTAAAGCCTAAAAAACCTTTTAAAAGTAGCATTAAAGTAAATGAAAAAATGTGTTTTGGAATCTTCAAATTCCACACTATAAATTAATGTAAAATGTATTTTATTTATTGTTTTCTTACTAACTAAAATAAAATCTTTCTTTTCTGATAATTCTGCAAGAATACTGATTTTTAGGGGACTGGAGCCTTAAGGGCCTTAAGGTATTATAATGAGTGTTAAGGACCAGGGGCTCTACCGCGTAATTCTCATTTGTATCAACTTCAAGCAAATGCATGCGAAATTCAACGCGTGCAAAAGAGATGGCATGTTAGGCGGGCATCGTCGCACGCACGTCAGATTTCAATCTCAAGTTGATGTTGATGAAAATGAGAATTACGCGGTAGACCCACCGGTCCGCGACGACGACAGTTTTCATGCAAAGCATTTTGTTAAACATTTTTCTGGCCTTTATCGCGATGTTTTTGGAAAAACCAAGGACATACACCACTTTATATTGGCCGTTTAAATGAATGCCTAAAATTATTTGATTGAAATTGTTTCTCTTTTGCAAATTATTTTGGTACTTACGAGCCCGTTCCGAATAGTTCTTGATAATGTCTAAGTACCAGAATTCGCAAAGGAGAAACAATTCAATCAAATAAATTTTAGGACTTTATTTAGACGGCCAATATGAATTGGTGTATGTCCCTAGTTTTTACAAAAACATCGCGGTAAAGACGAGAAAAATATTTAAAAAATACTTCGTATCAAACGGACGAAAAATACGGAGCGGGTACTTGTGGAAGCCAGAAACTGGCGATAGTACTCGTCCATACGAACAACTTTTGCTAGGAAGCCAAACCTGCTGTTCCATAGAACAGTTACAAGCTACCCGACCAAAATGTATGAAACAACAGCATTTTTTTCTTGATTTCTCGATAATTTTTCACGGAAAGTTGTTCGTATAGTCGAGTACTATCCCCAGTTTTCGGCTACCGCAACTTGGACTACGCCAACTCCGATGCGAAGCGAAACGTATCGCGACAATAAAGCGCATATTTGGCTGGCTAATCTAAACAAGCGCCTCACGTTTTGCCCCACGCCGTTCGAACTGTGCTGAGCGAGTCTCACCCTTTGCGTTGGAAATAATAATTATTTCCGAATACCTTAATTGTGCCTCGATTACTTGTTATTTTTTATTCTGTTTTAATTAATTAGAATATTGATGATACTTCCAAGTGGTGTAGGTTCTTACTTTGCTTGTTAAATGTTCATAAGTCACTTAACGAAACCTTGTAAAAGTACTCGATTTTAGGGCGAAAACCCATTATTTTAAATATTTTTCTGGTCTTCAACGCGATGTTTGTGAAAAAATCAGGGACAATCTAAATGAAAGCCGCGAGTTATTATGGTTTTTAGATACGAGGGTGAATCCAAAAGTTCTAAGCCCGACCTACAAAGAGGTATCAAATCTTTGTAAATCTACCGTCATTTGTTAGTATGTTTTTTCGTGATTGATTGTGTGAAGTTGAAGTTCGATACTGCAAGCTATTATTTTTTTGTGATATTTTGTTTAACGCAGTCTGACGGGATTTTTCACAATGGAGAAAATTGAACACCGTGCTGTGATTAAGTACCTCAATAAAAAAGGTCTTTCAACTAAAGAGATTCATGAAGATATGGAAACAACATTAGGGGAATCTGCTCCATCGTATTCCACTGTCAAAAAGTGGGTAGCTGAATTTAAACGCGGTCGGGAGACTATTGAAGATGACCCAAGGAGCGGAAGGCCTTCAACGTCTACCACTAAAGAAAACACTGACAAAATTTGTGATCTCATCCTAGGAGACCGACGATTGACCATTAGTAGGATAGCTTAAATCACAGGCATCAGTTATGGCCAAGTGCAAAACATTATAACTGTATAATTGGGGTTCCGTAAGGTTTCTGCTCGCTGGGTCCCAAGATTGCTTTCAGCTGACCAAAAACGAGTTCGATTCACAATTTCGCGTGACTGTTTGGAACTTTTTGAGGCAGATGCTGAGGATTTTATGTCTCGTTTTGTTACCATAGATGAAAGCTGGGTTCATCACCAAACTCCTGAACCAAAACAGCAATCCAAACAGTGGAAAAGATCTGGCTCACCCACGCCGAAAAAGGCCAAGTGCGTTTTGTCAGCCAACAAAGTCATGGCATCTGTTTTTTGGGATTCGAAGCGAGTTATTTTATTGGATTATTTACCTAAAGGTGAAACTATAAATTCACGCTATTATTGTAACCTATTACGAAAACTTCGCGAAGAAATAAAAGAAAAACGGCCGGGGATGTTGCGTAAGAGAGTTTTGTTTCATCAAGACAATGCACGAGTTCACACTTCGGTTGAAACGATGGCTGTGATCCATGAATGTGGTTACGAGTTGCTGCCCCACCCACCTTATTCGCCGGATTTAGCCCCCTCTGACTATCATCTCTTTCCAAATTTAAAAAACACTTGGGGGGATCTAAATATTTGACTAGAGAAGAAGTGATAGTCGCAGTTAATGACTATTTTGATGACCTTCCGGAATCATTTTTTTTCGAGGGTATAAACAAGTTGCAGGTCAGGTGGAAGAAGTGTGTTGATCTACATGGAGACTATGTCGAAAAATAAAAATAATTTTGAACCCACTTTTCTTTCATTTTCACGGTCGGGCTTAGAACTTTTGGATTCACCTCGTATGTATGAAGTACGATTCGGAGCGGGTTCTTAACACCCTGTGCCATACGATCACAATACGTAGAAATGAGGATGCACGACTTATCAGAGTTGTAGGCATGATGAATATCGTCACGACATGAATCTCTGAAGGTGTGTCAGAGGTGTTCCCGAGTGTGAACTGCAAGTCACAGTCCACAGTTGGTATACCCGCATTTTGCCGACGATTATTACGTCCCAACGTGATGGGTCGTGAGCCCTAGCGCCGTACTTCTTAAGAGGAGGCCTTCCTTTTTCAACAGTTTTTGAACGATTAAACTGAATCTACCACATACGCAATTAATATGAAACTTATATATATGTTTTTTCAAACCTTTATATTTACGTTGTAAGTAGCGTTACCAAATTGGAAAACTTTCGCTCGATAGATATTATTTTTGAAAATATGTAGTCTCTTTTTGAGTGTTTTTTTGGTTTTGTATTTAATCCATTTGATTTTTATTTGTCATATTTTACTATCAATACGAAAATCTTGTTTGATAACCAATGTAAGTTCAAAAATTACTTAAATTCAATATTGTAATTTTAGTCGATTTTAATCTTAAAATTAGACTCGTACTGAATCGTTTCGCGCGCATTTTGGCGCACTTTATGAAAGTTAGTCTACGGGTTATAATTGCAAAGCCGCTGTGCGCCTAAGGAAGGCCTTGTCTTAAGGCAGCGCCTCTATCATGTATTTTTGGTTGCCAACTGGACTGGGGGTACCAGTCCAAATAGGAATATCATCAAAAACATAAAAACTGAAGTATTAGGTACGAATACATATATGTACTACATCTACCTATGCACATAAATTCCGAATGTATCATTGGGCATGCCCAACCACGGATCTAACTAGATCTCAAGAATCAGAGGCGAGCATTCTACCGCTTGAGCTACCGCCGTTTGTGATAATGCATAATAACATAAACTTACAATACATCCATCAACCTAGTTCGTCCACTGCTGGACATAAGCCTTTTCAGGACTTTACCACTGCCGGCGGTCATCCTGGAAGAATTGCCCATACTCACACACGCTGGGCAGGCGGATTGGTGAGCGCGGTGCCGGAACCCTCGCGCCAGTGACGCCGCTGCCTGTCACCAGTCTGTTCCATATAAGGCCCGGCTATATATACCGCCATCCATCGGTCCCAGGCATGGTGGGCTTCCTGGTTTTTTGCCTGTGAGCTGTCCTCTTACTCTCCCCCGAATTACTTCGAGGGGGTTTCCAAGTAAGATGGTGGTACCTCCACAGTCGAGCCTGGCATCAGCTCTACCACCTGCCAATTAAAAAAACATAACTATTGTTTTGCTTGGCTCTCAAATCAGCAGCAATCTGACACGTTCCACCTCGCTTCGTTCGTTATCGCACCTCTATTTTTGACTTCCTTATTTCATGCTTCATGATATGGGCAACTTTTTTTTTCAGATTCGGATTATTTATTAGCTTAAAACATGGTACAAAATTAGTTCATAGAAATATTTACAGAGCACGAGACATGTTTCACCAATATTGGCATGCAAATTGAAATACTACATAATTTATTAGCATTGCATTTAACAAACACACTTCCATTATTAAAATAATACAATTTAAAATTAAATCAAGATTCATTCAAATTTGACTCAAACTTACATTTTTTTAATTGCCTTTGGTATTCCAAAGGATTTTGCTTAAATATGCTGGGTCAATTACTGACCGATTTCAAAATTACGCCTTTTTTAGTTATAAATACGTTTTATGTCTAAGCTAAGCGGCTTAAGTTTTAAGTCTGAAATTTCTGCTATAGCACGAAAACATGGTTCATTTTCCGTTGTCAAGACAAAAATACCTATATCAAAATACTTTGTCAGAAAAACCTTGAAAATTCATTGATTATGCGTGCTGACAGTGCACGAAGTGAGCGTTCTAATGTAGACTTTCTGACAATATAATTAAATTCAAAATCAATCAATGGGATTGTTGTGTACCATGGACCAGGCCTTAAGTCATAATCATAACACATTCAATCGTATAAATAAGAGATTCAGATCATACTATAGAGCCACAAAATAATATACGTAAATTCAAATGCTATTTAATATTGCATTTTGACATTATTCTTGTAAAATTATACTAATCGGATATACTTAAAAATAAATGTACCATCTGGTAGTTGAAGTATTACCAGAGTAAATGTATTTATAGAGTAATGAATCTTAGTAAAAAGCACTGACTCAAACTCACGCACACAGAAGTTCGGGAGTCTAAGTGAAGTTCGAGAGAGTCTCCATACAAATATCGGCGCGGCGGCGCGGCGTGTAGAGCACGCGTCCCCGTGTGTGAGTTAGAATCTGAGCGATTGTACCAAGATTCACTACTCTATAAATATATTTACTCTGGTATTACTTACCTTTATCGCTTATTCGGGGTCACCATTTCAATCCAATTATTTACATAATTTTAAACCAGGACGCAGGTCAAACAAATAGCAGTAGGTCGACAAATAGATTAATTATATTTTGTTATTACTAACTGTTATCGTCAAATTACTCGGGCATTTTATGAGGCACGCGCCAAAAGGTTATAAGTTAACATGGTAGATATGTACTACGATATGCAGTTAATGCGTAATCAATAGACAATTTACTATTATATGTATAGAAACTAGATGTCACTAGTGATTCTAGCGAACTTTTTTATTTATTCATTTATAACATCAAACTTGAAAAAAAGTTTGGCAACCAAAGTAAAAGTAAAAATCAAGTATTACTCAGAACGAAGCTAAGAGGTTCGAAAATACGACGAAACTCTTCGAGAAAAGTACGTAGTGCCCTGCTTCCTTTCGCTTGTCTTGGCGGGAGCACTCCCGTGCCCCCAGGTATCTTGTATTGTACCTATAGATGCAGATTTATAGCCTCTGCCTTATTCTTTGGGCAACACACGTGAATATATAATATACTTATATTTATAGTTATAGTTATATTATAAGTTATGTTATCTGTTTTGTATGTGTTTTGTATGATTTTTTAAATTTTAATTACCAAATTTCCGTTTCCGGATCCGTTTCCAGTAAAAAGTCTTATCCATATTAATGTATCAATTAGCAGCAGGAAAATCCGATCCCTGATGATTATAACAGATAAGATCATGGTTTCCAATTTTTTTTTCTAATTTATGCTTCGATCGACAATATATTTTTGAATTTATGAATATATTGTTGAAGTATTTATGAGATAACTATGGTTTTCAGGACGTTTCAAATTATTTATTAGATATTTATTTTATTTAAAGAGATGATGTTATTAACTATCACTAAGCAACTTTTTATTAACAATAAGGCATTAACAGCTGTGGGTGAATGAATTTTCCAAGCTAAATACAAATTTGAATGGCCAATACGTTTTAGAAACTTGCACAATGCGCCATTAATAGTTGAAATATGCTATAATTTAAAAATCAATAATTAGAAAAAGTGTTTGGCTGCATGTATACTACAACGATGAAGCATTTGAATTTATTACCCTTCGCTACAGGGTGGAACAGATAAAACCGGAAAAGATTTTGTAGTTTGTTTACTGTTCAATACATTTGTGGAGGATTTAATCATCCATCCATCCATCAGCCCGTATTCGTCCACTGCTGGACATAGGCATCCCCCATATTATGTCACTCTTGGCGGTCCTCAGTCATCCTCATCCAGCCACCGCCCGCAACGTCCTTCAGATCGTCAGTCCAGCGGGTACGAGGGCGGCCTACGCTGCGCTTTGCTGTACGTGGTCTCCATTCCAATGCCTTACGGCCCCAACAGTCATCACGTCGGCGACAAATATGGCCAGTCCACTGCCACTTCAACTTACTGATTTAATCAGAATAATGTTAAAAATGTTTAATGGAAGTTAAGTTCCTGAAAAAGCGCCAAACGGTGCGGCTGCTAGGCGCGAATTTTAAATTTTGAACTGTTGACCATAGACTTAGGATATACTGGCGTATCCTCAGAATAAGGAATACAAATAGAAACCTGGCTAAAATAATACGCGGAGACAGACACCTATCCTTGATTTTCTTACGACATTTTAGTGCGTTAGAGAGAGATGGATATGTATTAGTTTTTTCTTAATTAGGTAGGTTGTCACTAGTTCGTTGCTTTGCTAGTGATGTAACAATGTCGATTTTTGACTACGATAAATAAACCAAATCGAAATGAACCGCGACCAATCTCCTTACCACACATCATATCGTATCAAAGTGTGAAAAAAAAGAGAATGCAGGAGGCACCGACCTTTCTGGTGACATCCTCTTGCTTTGGAAGGAGGCCAAGAGAATTAATAGCAAAGTGGTCTCTGTCTACCCCAGTGGGACACATGTTATATTGTGTAAATAAGGAATTAATAAAAGGATATCTTTCGTTTAGCATAATATTTTTTATTAAGTACAAATTACTACAAATTATCGTAGGCAGGTAGGTACATAAGTTAAGTCCAAAATTGTGCTTGTTTCTAGTACAAAAAATGCTATAGCTTGTATCAGAGATACAACCGTAAACTATTTAAGTGGATACTTTTTAAGTCGCCTCTTAACTCAATCAAATAGATGTTCGTTGATGTCGCGTCTTTGTTCAATCAAGGAAGAAGGAATTAATCGCAACAATAAAAATCATAATAATCATAGACTTATAGGATTCGCAATAATAATATTATGTCAATGATGAGCGATGACAGCGCAATTACTAAACATCAACTTATCTTGAATAAAAACTAATAACAAATAATGAACGATTAAAATACCTAATAACCTGTAATAAGAAATCAAATTATGCGCAGTTCAAGTCAATAAGCATTCCCAAAATTCATTTCACGATAGAACTACCCTGTCAAAGTACTTTTATTGTCAACCACTAAGTACGAAAATGTCTTGATCTGCGGAATTTCTTCGTGAAGTCGATCACGGCAGTAACGTGAACGAACAGGCCTTTCAGAACGATTTGCGAACATAGAAGTATGCACTTTTCTAAACCACAGACATCCATAGGTACTGGTTCTGTTGCCTAAAATTGAAAAATTATCGAGTTAACATACTATAGTATAGTACAAGCACGTACCTACAAACAAGATTGATAATGCAATTATACATAATTATTTAAAGGTTACCAATGTGTCTGTATCTGGTAAATATAACGTTGGTAAGGCATCTGCTTTTAAAAGTCTCCATTTTAAATTTTCGTTTGGTCCAAAAGAATCCGACGTAAAGTGTTTCGAACAAATATGACCGCTTTTTTTAATTGCCCAATTTGGTCAAATTATTCGTCTAAGCCAGTCACTTTTTAATTCTTCCCTTTTTGGAAATCTGTAACAAAAAAATATAGCGATATTTATTCGGCATTATTTTTCTTTTAACTCGCGCTGCAATGAGGGATTTTCTTTTCTTTTTTTTTACTCTTCCCTAGTCGCTGGATAGATGGCGCTGAACTTGGTAAGTTACTGCAAGGAACGGAACGTCACATAATTTTTTGATTATTGCACTTGGATGTAATTTTGAGATCGTAAAACGAGACGTACATAAAAAAGTAATTAATGTCATTGTCACATCACATCACAATGACATTTTGAAAATAAATAAATAATAACAACAAGGAAAAAGAAAAAAATAATTAGCAGTCTTTTTATGAGTTTTCTAAGCCAGAAAGAAAATGTCCCAAGAGAAAAAGAAGAGAAGTCTGTGCCTTGTGGATTTGTATAAAAATAGAGGCATACATCTTTTTCCTAAAGATGAAAGTCGTAAAGCGCAATGAGTACAAGCCATGGTACATTTTAAACCTGGACGGACCATAACAAAGCATTCGCAAATAATATGCTCAGCACACATGTCATCAACCAACGAGCGTATGTGACGTGACGTGACGTGACGCAATGTTTTTTTTTTCAATCGTTTTGGCTTTGGCACCTAGCAACGTAGTCAGTTCAACACCATCTACAGAGTTCTGGGAAACTATGTTTTTTTTTTAATACTCAAAAAGAAAACCTCTCATTAATCTATTATCCTTTATGCACGGCTGCCGCGGGAACCAATGTTCGATAGTTTGCCACACGGACTTTAGTACATCACTATACGAAAAAACATAACCTCTCGTAGTCGGCAGAAAATCTATATTAAACAGGCAAATATCGGTGTAGAATTGAACACGAGTATGATTTACAAGAACTACTATTATTGTTACTGAGTTTTAGGTATGATCCTGAAACTTATTAACATAAAAACTATCAGAACTCACCGATGAAATGATATTGCTTCATTGTTGTTTTCTTTTCTTCCTGTATGCGATTTACAGCCTTCAATCGCACAAGACATTTTATCACAATGTTAAAAAAACAATCAACACAAACAATAATAAATCACACTTTCACGAATTTTGAGAGGAAGAGCACCAAAATATTTAATTTCTCTCGGTGAAGCTGTAAACTTTCGCAAAATGCAATAGACATTTCGATGCCACCAAATTAAGATGTGATGCACGCAACGAACGATATTACAACACAACGATACAATGATGAGACATATTTAATTTGATGGTATTATAATATTTAAAATACATCCAAATTACATCCATCTGACATTTGTTTGGTTCAAACTAGTGACACACCAGGAAAAAATATAAAGTAAGTGCGGTCCGTCGTTTCATTCACTCGTACACAGGAGTAATTTACGTTAGATGAGTACAATGGCTAATGCCCAGTTCTTATTTTAGTCAGGCTTCTATTTGTATTCCTTATTCTGAGGGCGTATCCTAAGGCTATGGTCTTGACACAGCCGGGTAAGTATTTGTGAACTTATGACAGGCGAATCTTTGTCAATGAGATTTTTTTGTAGATATGTAATAGGTCATTAATTACGAAATTGCCAAAATTTTCTAACAGATTCATGACTTGATAATTCCTGTAATTTAATAGCTATTTCCATTATTTGTTTTTTGTTTGAAATTTGATTTCAAGGTTTTGCATCTACGTAATCAATTTTGTTTTTTTGTCAGTTTGATAACTAAAATTAAATCTTCAAAAACAGTTCTTCCTAAATGCCATCCATTTCAGTGATAAGATTCTTAATATTTTTTGACAGTTAACGCTTTTGAAAAATTAAATTAAATTTTTGTTGCTGTTAGCTTATTGTACTCGAATTCTACAAAAAATGCAAAAATGTATGTATACTGAAAATTGAGTTTTCTTCAAATTCTTCATCCATCCATCAGCCTAGTTCGTCCACTGCTGGACATAAGCCTTTCCAGGACTTCGCCACTCCCGGCGGTCATCCTGGAAGAAATGCCCATACTCACACACGCTGGGCAGGCGGGTTGGTGAGCGCGGTGCCGGAACCCTCGCACCGGTGACGCCGCTTTTCGTTACCAGTCTGTTCCATATAAGACCCGGCTATTAGGGATGGATATACCGCCATCCATCGGTCCCAGGCATGGTGAGCCTCCTGGTTTTTTGCCTGTGAGCTGTCCTTTTACTCTCCCCCGAATTACTTCGAGGGGGTCTCCAAGTAAGATGGTGGTAAGCATGATATTTTAACAAAATACCGTTTTTTTTTTCTGAGAACGGAACAAACCTAAAACCATAGACAGTTTGATAATGACGATTTCGTTCAATCATTCGGTCACGATCGAACATTCGACGATACGACATTTGAAAGTCGAAAACGATAATAGTTTCGTGGTAACCAAAGCAAAATACATTCGGTCGTATGTCGGTCGTATATCGAAATATCGTGATCGTTTTCAGAGTTGGCCTCCTGCGGGTCTACCGCGTAATTCTGATTTTCATCAACATCAACTTGAGATTGAAATTTGACGTGCGTGCAACGACGCCCGCCTAACATGCCATCTCTTTTGCACGCACGTCAAATTTCAATATCAAGTTGATGTTGATGAAAATCAGAATTACGCGGTAGACCTGCTGGTGTTGTTGATGTTCTAGCGTCAGGTGTCCCGTTAACTATGACAATTAGACAATTTAAATATAAAAACATCATGTATCTATGCTATCATAAACGTCAATAACTAAAGGTTGGTACACCGTGTCACACTAAAGGGTACTACAAATAAATATATTTTATAGCACACCGTGCGTAAAATGACCACTTTACGCACGCTGCGCGTGCGTAAAGTCGGCATTTTCCGCACTTGTGCTATAAAAAATTATACGAATTATATAATGTACTAATATTTGCTGCTCCGTAGTTAAGATTCCAAGAGATAAAATTTTATTTATATTATTAATTTAATTTAACAACTACCACCATTATTACAGGTTGAAAAACTTAAGGGCCTTACTATTGCCAAATGCGTACTTTCTAAAGCCTACTCTTCGTTTATGGCCAAACCAAAAATAATGAAAAAATGTATTATGAATAATCAACTCTTAGACAACATATGCAACATTTTTCTTTTTCATACCACCAAAACTTCTACATGTTTTTTTTTTACTGAATGGTGTTTTTTGACCTCAAATTCCCTACTGCTCCTGAGTAGCTTGGCCGATTGAATTCATCTATGCTTTGATAAATAGATAAACTTAATAGCTATAAACATAACATAAGATTATTCAATCGAGTAATCGCGTCCAAGTGAAAAGTATAATTTTCTCTTATTTCGCCCTATCAAGGACGCAGCGAGCGTCGTAACAGCCACTATGCATTGCGCGCTGATATGAACGTTATTTCAATGTCGTTTCCGTTGATATTCGTAGTTACAAATATCGAGCTGCTAATTTGGCGATGGTAATCGCCTTAATGCAACAGTGCAGGCAGGCATAAAAGATAGACACAATAATAAACAAAAAAATCTAAAAACACAAAAAATATAACATAATAATTAAAGAAAATTATAGATAGCACGAAAAATATAATGTTGCTATTGTGAACTCACTCACGAAAAGATATCAATGTTATTAGTAGAGATGAAACGGATATCCAGTTACTATCCGGTATCCGGCCTATCCGGCAATATTTTTGGTATCCGGTATCCGGCCGGATAGTAGTCAGTATCCGGCCGGATACCGGATACTTAACTCGACATACAAAAAGTCGTTTAAATCACAAAATAGTTGTATCAATGATTGAATAATCTAAATTCTAATACATGAAGTGAATAAGAATTGAGCTATGGTAGATAATGACAAGCTTTACATCAATTTTTGGGAATAAACGTTTATGCTTTTCTTCATACATTACACCAGCTTCTTTTGCTCTCACACTATACCGAATGTAACTCAACATGTATCTTTTAATAAAAAAAACCATGGTCATACTGTAGCTAAACAACTTTTCCAAAGAAACATACTTGTGGAAATGAAAAAATATTTTCATGTTTCCATACTCATTTTGAAAACCTACTTTAAATTTTGAAAGAGCACTGGGCGGGCAGGTTCAATTTTGTTTTTTCAATATGTTACTTTGGAAAATTTGTTCAGTATTAACAGTATATTACGCGGTTTCATTTAAAGATACCTGTCCATTTATATACAGTATACACCACTCCAAATAGACAAAAGATACATATTTACAAATTTCGTTAGGATCGGAAATTGTTTCGCGTTTGCAAACCAGCATTTGTATGATTGTGATACGATCATTTAGAAATGATCATTTAGAAATGATCTTCATTTAAAAAATGCACGAAAAATCTCGCCCACTTGCACCCGCACGCACCTTGGTGCGTAATATTTAGACTTGCTCAATTAGTGCGAAACGCATATCTTGACTATCCGGCCTAGTGCCTCGCCGGATATCCGGTATCCGGTATCCGGCCAAATCACTTTCCGTTTCATCTCTAGTTATTAGGGTAGCGCGTTGAAGTGGTGTCTCCCCATGGAGGTTTGTTCTTGTTTTTGGCAGCCTGAACAGCCCCCGCGACGTTGGCGAAAGTAGCTATTAGGCACTACTAGCCTCATATTTCCCAAGATACTGGGGTTACTTATCCTACCAGTGACCACTTTAATTAAATAAGCGGCCAGGCCTGTCTTTTAAGGAGTTTCACACGGCATTTATCATGCGATTAACGAAGTCGTATGAAACATAAAGCGTGTGAAAAATGTTGCGAGAATAGCCGCCCTGAGCATTATCTCTCCTTTCTTCCAATTCGTTTGTACCTACTATAGATATATAATAACTTTTTTTTCACTTCTTAGTACAAAGTGGTCCGATCAGCTGACTCAGTTTGTATGGACAAGTGAAGAAAAAGTTCGCGCAAAAAAAAGTACTTTGCAGTGGAATGTGATGTATTAACGATACTTAATCACCTCCTAAATTACTTTCCATTTAAATTGAAAGACCTTATATATACCACAGGTGCTAGATGTAAACATGCTCCAGACTACAAAAGACATGTACATCGTTTGTTGGTCACGGTAGTTTTTAAAATAATATATACAATAAAAAAAATTGGCTCTCACATACTAAATCCATTCAGAAGCATGTTTATAAAAGTCCATGTTAGAAAGCGCATAAAGAAAGAAAGAAAGAAAGAAAATGAAATATATTCGTCACAAATAAAAAAAACACGGAAAATTCTTACAATAAAAATAACTTAACAAACTAAGCTTACAAGAAAACAAAATGTGACGAAAAGGGGCAGACTCAGCATCTGCTGTGAGCTGTCGAGCAGCAATACAGCGCTGGTTTTCGGCCTGTCTCTGTACATGCACTAAACATAAACATAAAACTTTTCTTTTGCAGGTAGCTAGTATACCATCATCAATAAATAAATATAAATATAAATCAAAAAATACAATTAAATTGGGAAATTATTTAATTTCATTTCAAATTTATCTAAACTCAAAGAAATAAAGATTATATGGAAGATAAAATGTATTATGTGAAATACAAAACAGTAAAATTTATTATACTTATTCATTCATTGCAAACCTAAACTATTGTAGGTATTGTAGTTACTTACATTATATATGTGATTTAATTAAATATTACATGTGCATTCACACCCAGTGTAATATGAATTAAAATATATAGAAAATGTTTAAAGTTCCGGTTAGTTCCAGTGATTTATTCATCATCAACTTCGACACGATCTTCTCGGCCGCCATTTTGTTCGTGATACCCCTTTTCTATGAATAATATTGATTACATAACAGAAAATTCGTTCCAAGACGTACCTAAATAACGTTGAATACCTACGTTTTATCAAGTTCAATGTCACTCAATATGATTCATGTTTTTTAAACCTGATTATTATTTTTCATCAACAAATTAGAATAGATCATAACCAAAAAGATTTTCTTTAAGATTTTCTTTCTATCAGAGACGTAGTTTATAGAAAAGACAAAGACAGGACGCTTAAAAACAGGTTAGTTTTGCCAAATAAATTAAGTCGTGTTACACCGAATCGCCAATATTGTAGCAAGTGTAAAATGGTAGTTAACTGAACGTTACTAAATACTCTAGTTATGTATTACACTGAATCCATCCATCCATCAGCCTGGATCGTTCACTGCTTTTCCGCCACTCTCGGCGGTCCTTCTGGAAGAAATGTCCATAATAATCACACACGCTGATAGTCGTTCATAAACTCACACCGAGTTGGGTTTCCTACCCGGGTCGCAACACTAACCCGTTCAAAAATGAACTCGCGTCTCAACACCGACCGTTCAAAAATGACAGTGTCGCTACACTGGTGTCGAATTTTTCAACATCAACTCTGAGCAGGGTTCGCAAGGTTCGTATAGGCTCCAAACGTCACCTGACATTCACGTAAATTTTCGTAAATGAAATGACGTTGATTTTTGTACCAAGGGGGTCTTCTCAACGTTATAGTTGATATATTTACGTTAAATTTCGTACAGAGGGGGTCCTCTCAACGTTATTATACTAAATATAATGCAAAAATTACAACTGACGTTTAGAGTGTCGCTACATGACGAAACCCGTTCAAAAACTCAGCGTTACAACCCCAGTGTTCCTACCCAGCCCAGTGCTATTTAATGAACGCACTTCTGGGCAGGCGGGTTGGTAAGTGTGGTGCCGAAGCCCTCGCGCCGGTGACGTCCCTGCCCGTCACCAGTCTTTTTTGTGTAAGGGCCGGCATTTGGGGATGGATACACTGAACAATGCAGTGATATTATTGTGTATTTTTTGAAATAATGACATGCTCTAAAACTATAATAGTGACCTCCGGGCCCTGATTACAGAACCTAAATGTGAACCCCCAAATTATTCATGCACGAAAACAGCTGATGTATCCCACTGACCAAAACGACTGCGTGCGCAGGCGCATGTTCAGTCGCAAGAACAATGATTTGTTTAAAAAACATGACGATAACCGTCCACGCCTAAACACATGCTGACCTTACGTACTCCGTGCTCCAAGCACGACCATTCATAATGCTTTTTAGCCCCCTTAATTCTCATTATCACTAAAACAATAGTCTGCAGTCCAGATCATGGCTCGAACGTATTGATATATACAGAAACGGTGCGCGGTATTCCAATAAACATGCTGATTTTTGTCAAATGTGAGCCCCCGGAGGACAACTTTGGCACAGAATAAATTATACTGTGACTTTGGTATACGCTAGAAGGTTTATTAGGGTTCCGAAACCTAAAGAGTAACCAACGGGACCCTATTACTAAGACTCCGCTGTCCGTCTGTCTGTCACCAGGCTGTATCTCATGAACCGATAGTTAGACTGTTGAAATTTTCACAGATGATGTATTTCTGTTGCCTCTATTACAACAAATACTAAAAAACAGAATAAAATAAATGTTTAAGTGGGCTTCCATACAACAGACATGTTTTTTTGCCGTTTTTATAGATGTTGGTACGGAACCCTTCGTGCGCGAGTCGGACTCGCACTTGGCCGGTTTTATCGTTCCAGATACATACCTGGCTGGCTCAACATACAAGTAACACCGTGTAACCGCACTACTCACACACACATACACACAACACTGTCGGATCTAGGATAAATCCTAGGCACCTAGAAAGAAAATAAATTAATACCATAAAGAAGTTGATAGCTTCACAGCTGTCCCTCTTGTGCCAAGGCAAAGCTATCACAGTCAACAGGCAAATAGCATAAACATACATTTAAAAAAATAAGTTTAAATAAAATGCTATCTCGGAAAAAGTGCAAGATTCAGTGACGATCACGTGTAAACAGTTTCGTCTTTGGTCTCCTTTTAAGAGGCTATGCGAATTTTATTTTTGCCACTGTCACTTCAAGCGAAAAATCGCGCAGTGCGAGAGGGGCGGATTCAGGACGAAATCGGAAAATGTTAGTTTTATAATTTAAAAAAAAAACTTAAATAGCTAGCAAAATTTCTAATATCAAATCTCTAGATATTGTTGAAACACACCTAATAAAATATGTTTGTGTTCTGTAGTTTGAAAAAGTGTGTTGGAAGACCTCATTTCAACAATTATTTTTATCGAGGAAAATTTATCCAAACATGTTTTCCAATTTCAAATCCCTAGATTATATAGTCAAGATGCATATACCAGAAACTGATTATAATTTTCCGTGTATTTCATGAAATACACAGAAAAGAAACACCCGTATTTTTTTCGCATATCGCCTTAAGGCGATATGTAAAAGTTTTAGCGTCCCTGTTACTCCATATACGAAAAAACCCTCAGTGCGAGAGGGACGGATTCGTGGAAAAATAGCAAAAAGTCGGTTTTTTATTAATATAAAATGTACAAAAGATGCTATCAAAATTTCGTTTAACCAGGTCCTAGAAACCGTTAAAACCCATCTAATAAAATATAATTGCAGTCCATATGTCATTCTAAATTGTCAAACCAGGAGAATTGGTGTCGAAAAGGACCTCATTTCAATAAATATTTCTATCGAGCCGAATTTCTCCAATTGCGTTTCTGTTTTAACAGGTCCCTAGAAAAAGAATCCAAAAATAATGTACTATTTTATCAAAATAATACATTATTTACTGAAGTAGATATACAAGTCCTTTAAATGTCGATTTTTTTTCGTAGCGACGGCGAAATTGTGCGCAACATAATTATGTATAGCTGTATGTTTGTCGCACGCGCTTCGAGTATTTTTGTACTGCCTGTTGAGGGGTCTGAGAGAACAGGAGAGCACTTCTTTCTAACACTCAAAATGTAGAGTATATTTATTTATTTATTAGTTTGCCAACAGACATACATCTTAACTAGTAGCTTATCTAAGGACATATAAAAGGGTTTGAGATGTAGCCCAATTACAGGCAAACACAACTTGTTAACATATAATGACAGTATCGCTCGATAGTCGATACAACGACTACCATCTAGCTTGATAAAACTTTGCTTAAGGTGTAAATTCCGTGCAAAGGTCCCCGTTACTTCAGGCGGAAAACCCGCAGTGCGAGAAGGACGGAATCGGTGAAAAATTACAAAAAGTCTGTTTTAAATTAATACATAACCAACTAAAATAGCAATGAAAATTTCCATAACCAGTAAATTAGGTACTGCTAAAACCCACCTAAATACATATTTTTGAAGTCTGTATGCTATCCCAATTTGACAGAATATCAAAAAAAAAATGTAAATTTAGACCTTATTTCCATGATTATTTATTTATATCGAGTGAAATCGCTCCAATCGCGATAGTCCAAAATCTAGAATAAAGTCCCAAAATTGTTATACGAGTACTAATTTATTTAACTTGGGACTTCTTTTGAACAGCAGATAAATCACTTTAAAAAGTGTCGATTTTGACGATATACCCCTTAATTTTATATAATTTATAATTTAATGTGGACTCCTTTGTGAAGTACAAGAAATGTTTGAATTTACTTAACGAAATGCTATATATGTCCATACTTGTTGTATGAAACAGATTATTGTGTTCGCGACTTAACCTGGGCAGCAAACTGTGGTATCCCATCCATCCATCCATCCATCAGCCTAGTTCGTCCACTGCTGGACATAAGCCTTTCCAGGACTTTGCCACTCCCGGCGGTCATCCTGGAAGAATTGCTGTCAATGTTAGACGGACATCTTTCCACCGTTATCCATCAGCCTAGTTCGTGCACTGCTGGACATAAAAGCATTTCCAGGACTTTGCTACTCCCGGCGGTCATCCTGGAAGAATTGCCCATACTCACACACGCTGGGCAGGCGGGTTGGTGAGCGCGGTGCCGGAACCCTCGCACTAGTGACGCCGCTGCCCGTCACCAATCTGTTCCATATAAGGCTTGGATATTAGGGATGGATATACCGCCATCCATCGGTCCCAGGCATGGTGGGCCTCCTGGTTTTTTGCCTGTGAGCTGTCCTCTTACTCTTCCCCGAATTACTTCGAGGCGGTCTCCAAGTAAGACGGTGGTACCTCCACAGTCGAGCCCGGCATCAGCTCTACCACCTGTGTTACAGTACTTATGATTGTAAAAGTATTACCTAACATAGCCACATCATAAAAAAAGAAAATGATTTTTACAATAAAATATTGGCTCGCAAATCGTATATAAATAAGAATAGTAATGTTCGAGAAATACGTAAATATAAATTTAAGCGTTTTCTCCTCAGCAATAAAAAAGTAAATAAAATATGCGATCCATACACACACCTATAAAGTACATTTTCTCAAAAAGATGATTTGAGTAGGTAAGTAGAATTTTGCGAAATCACTACATAGTATAAAACAAAGTAGCTTCCCGCTTTCTGTCCCTGTGTTTAGGTCTTTAAAACTACGCAACGGATTTTGATGCAATTTCTTTAAATAGATAGAGTGATTCAGGAGAAAGGTTTATATGTATAATACATGCCCATGCGAAGCTGGGGCGGGGCGCTAGTTTTAAAAATAAAGAATGAGAAGTGTCGTGGGACACTCGGTTCGAACGAAGTTCCTTTCGCTACTGACACGCACGCCGCACATCTATACTGTGCAATAATATACCGTCCTATACATAAACATACGTTTGTAAACACACGATACTTAGCAAAAGTGTCGTGACGGTCGAAGGCTTACACTTTGTTCGGCCTAGGTCTCATTCGCAAAGTGTCTGGAGTTAAGTGTAATATGCGATAAAAAACTTCGTTCCAAAAATTTCGACTTCGGGGCTGGGCTTTTAATCTGTAAGGTACAGATAAATATATTTTCAAAATTTCCAAAAAGTGTCACTGAACCTTGATACCGACTACTTACCGAGCCTTTAGTATTAGTTGAAATTAATGTCACCATACAAACATATCAGGTGGTAGAGCTGATGCCGGACTCAACTGTGGAGGTACCACCATCTTACTTGGAGACCCTCTCGCAGTAATTCGGGAGAGAGTAAGAGGACAGCTCACAGGCAAAACACCAGGAGGCCCACCATGCCTGGGACCGATGGATGGCGGTATATCCATCGCTAATAGCCGGGCCTTATATGGAACAGACTGGTGACGGGCAGTGGCGTCACTGGTGCAAGGGTTCCGGCACCGCGCTCACCAACCCGCCTGCCCAGCGTGTGTGAATATGGGCAATTTTTCCAGGATGACCGCCGGGAGTGGCAAAATCCTGGAAAGGCTTTTATGTCCAGCAGTGCACGAACTAGGCTGATGGATAACGGTGGGACGATGCCCGTCTAACACTGACAGCAGGATAGCACATACAAATTTAACGAGTACAAAAGAGATGGGCCTTGCAATATAAAGGTAGACAAACATATAATCATTCAAACTATAATATTATCACTCAAACTATATAAGTTACGAAGATGTATGTCTAATTGATCGTCATCAAGGCACATGTTTGCAATAATTTAGCTGAACTCGGACTCCGTAACGAAAAAGTACAATACCCCATAGAAATTATGCAAGTGTTTACGTCTCCTAATTGTTATTGTGAATGATTTGAAGCATATACCTATAGTTTACGAGATATTCTATATAAAACTAAGTTCGGACAGACACCAAAGACAGTTCAAATTGCGGATGTTCGGAGTATTGTTATATTTGACCGTGATTGTTTGGAAACTTTATTTGAAACATTTCGCATGAATGTGTGTACGGTCTCAAAAAGAAACATTGTTTAGTTTTCACTTGTTTTGTATTTATCAGTGGCGCAGGTGAGAACTGGAAGTATTATTAAAAGTATTCATAGACAACAACAAGTTGGAAGTGAATTTGATTTTTACGGCAACAGGTCCTCTAAAATGGCCGCTTTGGATGAATTATAATATTATGATTCCATTCTAATGCCGTCTCTTTTGCACGCGTGAAAAAACTATGACTCCATCCTACTTTCAAATCATTTTATGATTCACCCAAGTCGGCCCTTTTAGATCCCCTGTTGGCACTCGGAAATTCTCTCTACATGTATGGTACGAATATCATTAGTAATTAATATACAAGGTGTAAACAGTCTGCGTCCTATGAATAAAACCACATAGTCTACTGATCATACTGAACAACTCCCTAAAGAAAAATACTCATGCAAACCTTCAGATAAGAAGATATTCAACTGTAACTTAAAAAAGACTTTATCTCGTACGCGGACCGTCTATTTTAGAACGCTGCGCGTGAATAGCTGTTTCACAAGTGTGTTCCAAGTTTCCATTCGACACATTCAAAATTTTTAAAATTCTTATTTACAGAAACCAATAGAAACTTTGTGATGGCAACATACACAATACATAGGTAATAAGGTTTTGTTGAATAACTATTTAGTGAATTTTGAATTTCAGTGTTCTGTTTCGAGTAATTAGAAAATGGCGGGTTTTTCACAATCCGGCTGCAAAACCGCTCTTAATAAAAAAATATTAAAACTGTTGCCTAAAACAGTGTGTTTAGCTCAAATAATAAAAATTTGAAAAACAAATATTTTATGGAACAGAAAACGAGTATTGCAGATCTGTAATGTTAGTGAATTGTTTATGTAGTGTATTAAAACGAAACATACATTAAATATTATTATTAATTAATATTTACAAAAATTCAAAATATTGTAGTCCACCTCTATACTATAGTCCGTACAATATAGCTTGAGTCCTGTGACAGCAGGACAGCGCTACACAATTTGTATTTCTAACTCTCTTTCTCATGCTCAAATGTGTATAGCGCTGACAGCTGTCACAGGGCTCGAGCTATATTATACGGACTATAATAACCGATTTCATTAAAAAATTCGTAAAAATATTAATTATTCAAATAGGATTTTTAACAGCTCGACTACTTTATTATTAGTATATTCATTAGGATTTTTATTCGATCTTATGCATTAAAATCTGATCTTATTCCCTTAATTTTACATTAATAACATAATTTATAAATAATACAATTTAGATTAATAATCATGATTTGTTTTTTAAAATAAATAATTATGGACCCTCCTATTGTCTAAAATATATTTTTTTTTTTTATTTATTTATTTATTTAATACATTTTATGAGTTTAATTTACGTTGGGTTCAGACAGTAGTCTAGACTTGGTTACCCATTAAAACTATGGCCGGCGTAGCACATTATCTGCTAAGCCTCTCTCGTTTCGCAAATCTGCTACGATGTAGAACGACTCTGTGCCACGTAATGAGTCATCGTTTATATAATGTACGGTATGGTTAGCGTACCAAATGACAGAAACATGATAAAAATACCATCGAAGAAAATGCATGCGAAAAGTGCGTCTGCATTTTTTTCGATAGTATATAATATGGTCATTTACTATGAAATTGCCGTTTTCTATGGAGAATTTAAAGAAAACCCAATTTTCAGTACCTACAAAAATTATTGCAATTTTTTTTGGAGTGACAAATCCAAATTTTATTGAAAAAATTGTATATGAATGAGACATCATTAAGCTAACAGTGACTTAAATTGAAATTTTTAAAAGTGTCAGCTGTAAAAAAATATTATGAATCTTGTCATGGAAATAATAGAAAATCAGTAGAATATGTGGTTTAAGTTTCGTATCACGTCGTAATAAATAAATAAATAAATGTATGTGCTTCAAAGGAAAGTGTGATATTGTTCTTCATAAATAGAAAGGACCTTTGTAATAAAGTTAACACTTGCGATTGTCCAGCGCTTGATGTAACATCATCTTGGCTGAATAATACTCTTGTACAGCTTGTACTGTTTCACAACATTTCAAGGGTTTCTTAGAAGTTATGATGAACAAATACACTTGCACTCGTTTCACAGCTTATAATCTTATTTAACCCGACCGGTTTTGGTTTTATACCATCATCGAGGGTTTAGTTAGACTACTTAGATGTTATTCCGTGCAATAAAAAAATGAAAATTTATTTTTGATTTGATTTTGAAAAATATTTTTTTTTATTGCACGGAATAACATACAAGCAGTCTAACTAAACCCTTGATGATGGTGTAAAACCGAAACCGGTCGGGTTAAATAATATTATAAACTGTGAAACGAGTGCAAGTGTATTTATTCATCATGTTGTTATCCAAAATTCACCAAGTGCCGACAATCGCAAGTATTAATCGTTTCTTAGAAGTAACTATTGTATGTAGAATCTTATAAGTTTATTTTATTACTGTAATCGTTGTTTTTGTTACAGATGTCATGTTTCCAGACCATGTTAGAGTATAGATGATCACTGTGAATCTCTAGTGATCTAACTGCCTTTGTATTAGGTACGCCGTTAGGTATTATTAGCAAATTCACAATGACTCTAAAGGATTCCAATGCCAAGGTGAGTTGTTACATAAAATATTTGTGTGGTATTAATTTAAGTGTAATTTTTCCTTTTAAAACCTACCCGCTAAGATAAAATCATATAAACTTAACATAAAACTTAACTATGTATTAACTTAGATTAATCAATTTACTTATGTGGTAGATTGTAATAGCACCGCAAACAAACCCCTAAGGGTTTAAGTGGTGTATATTTGAAATATGTTTGTGCAACTGTGTGTGTGTAAATAAATAAATAAAAATAAATAAAAGCAGCGGCAGTTCAGTCGGAAGAAAGCCAAACTTTTAACTGTGGGATCCAGCTTCGAATCCAGTCGGTCGATGAGTATTACGGAATTCAGAATCATATTTTGGGAGGGCTAAGGGTAGGTTTCATCGAGCTATTTCAGGAAATCATAGTAAATACCATGTACTAACTGTAGTACAAAATTAGTAGGAAATTGTCAAAATCACTGAGGCATTTGTAAATAAAAAAACGTCCGTGGGATTTCGAATGAAGCAAGTAGGTATTTGATTGGTGGCTATGGATAGGTAATGAATGACCTATAGAATCGTGTACTACCGGGTGTTTTATCTCAAAGTCTGACATATGACGTCATAATCTTTTTGCATGTTTTTTTTTCTGAGACTTATCGTGTTTGATATCAAATATATCCACATGACGTTAGCAAAGCAAAATTTATAAAAAATTAATTTTATTAGAGTGCATTACAAACTAGAAAATATCAATCAGAAACAAATCCAAAGATAAGAATTTGAAAAAATTCTCCAGGCCAAGATTCGAACCTGCGACCTCTTGTAAAAAAAAAAAAATTGTTAACGCTAATATTTTCAAAATTAAAGAAATTTTGAAAATATTAGCGTTAACAATTTATTTTTTACAAGAAATTTTACACCCTGAATTCAGTTTGCTTCTTAACTAAAATGTAAAGAATTTTCATGAAAGGAAATTTGTAAATATTACCGTTTATAATGGTTTTTTTTTTGCGTTGTTTACGTGAGTCATGAGGATATCACAAGGGCTTATTCCACTTTAGCTCCAAAGCCATTGTTCTCAAAATTTTATCGTCCATACATTGTGTCCTCTTCGACTTCAAAATGTTTTAGGCATTTAATTTAAATTATGCCTACTTTAATTCCACTCAACTCCAAAACAGTTTTGGTAGAGTCAACAGAAAAATTGCATATTTTATTTAGTGTTAACACGATTTAATTGTCATAAACAAGACATAACTAAAGTTAATTTAAGTGTTCTGTCTTTTTCTTTCTGTATCAAAAAGATAAGAACCTGGACGTAAGTCCGGTCAAATAAGTCGTCAAATAAGTTTAAATCTACACCAATGTATGTTATTTGAGTTTTTGTTCTCGCCTCACGCACGGTGGCTAAAAAATTTTACTTGCTCACTCTACTTCTTAAAATTTCTTGGAGTTAAAGTGGAACAAGCCATCACAAGTAAGTTGACGGATGTTTCACAAAAAAAATATTCAGCCGTTTCCTACCTGGAGGAGCCCAAACTTGGTGTGTTTTGAAAATATTTTTTTTTGTTTTTGGAAAACTAGTGGCAGAAATGTTATGATGTAGTAAACTATCAGGTCCTAAAGCTGTTTCATTTGATAATCCATATGATAGGATGCAGAAAAAAAATCCGTACAAGAAAATTGGTTTCCGATTTCGATTCTATAACTCATTTCATTACCTATCCATTGCCACCAATCATATACCTACTTGCTTTATTCGAAGTCCCGTGGACAATTTTTTATTCACAAATGCCACAGTTATTTTGATATATTACTATATAGGATTTGATAGGATAGACCGTCCTCCCTCCTGATCTCCTAGGTTACTTAAGGGGCTCCGCAATGCTAAACATAATTTTTGCAATAAATTCAGTTCCGTCAATGTAGACGGTAAAAATTTGAAAAAAATATGGCTTGTTTTTTGGCTCAAGATAATTATTAATTCCACGTTATAAATAAACATACTTTCAATCTTCTTTTAATTATATTACTTTGCAAAAAGCGTGAATTTCACGAAAAAAGCGATCCAGTTTCCATATTTTAAAACCGATTGAAACGAAACCAACACACGCAGATACTAACTAGGAAAAAACATCTTTATTACATAAAGAAATTACAATTAATGTCCTAATGTAGCCGTGATTTCAAATTAACTGAAGTCCTGATTAGAGCAGGATAGACAGTTAAAAAACAAAAGCGTTAAAGCAGAACTGAATTTTAGCATTGTGCAGCCCCTTAAGTTGAAATTAAGGTTTTTGGAGTTTGTTTGAGTCAAAATCATAAATTACCAGAAAATTAAGGCGATTACCGTCGCCAAATTAGCAGCTCGATATTTGTCACTACAAATATCAACGGAAACGACATTGAAATAACGTTCATATCAGCGCGCAATGCATAGTGGCTGTTACGACGCTCGCTGCGTCCTTGAGAGGGCGAAATAGGAGAAAATTATACTTTTCACTTGGACGTGATTACTCGATTGAATAATCTTATGTTATATTTATAGCTATAAAATTTATCTATTTATCAAAGCATAGATGAATTCAATCGGCCAAGCCACTCAGGAGCAGTAGGGAATTAGAGGTCAAAATACACCATTCAGTAAAAAAAAAAAAACATGTAGAAGTTTTGGTGGTATGAAAAAGAAAGATGTTGCATATGTTGTCTAAGAGTTGATTATTCATAATACATTTTTTCATTATTTTTGGTTTGGCCATAAACGACGAGTAGGCTTTAGAAAGTACCCATTTGGCAATAGTAAGGCCCTTAAAGGCTTTTTTGAAATTGTAATAGTTGCAGGAAAAAAAAGTTTTATTTGATCTATTGACGGCTCATTACAGTAATAAGTACTTTAATTGTGCGAGCCCGAATCGCTCTTCGCTGGTTTTTTGTTAAAAGTCAAGATCTTCCCATTTCATGATGATTACTTGCATTTCACAGTCCACACTCGGAACCATCTCTGACACCTCCTCGGTGTCATCTCGTAACGATGTTTATTTAAATGTTTTTTTTTGTTTTTACACACACAGTCACAAACTCACAACTGATGAGGGTGCCGGACCCAGGATAGGGCCCGAAATATAATTCACTTTCATTTTAATGTTGTTTTATAATTAAATATAAATAAACAGTGTGTCCCTCGTAAGAGTTCACATCCAAAAGGGGGCGGAACTGGCATTACCCTATTATCTTATAGACAAAAATAATAAAAAAAACGTTCTTATGTAATTTTTTGTTGCCTACCAATGTATAAATAATATATTTTGTATAATATAAAATAATAATATGTATGAAATAATACTCTTTGCATAAAATACGTCATAACATTATATTTTGATCTTGTTTCACCCCGTTTCGGATGTGCATTCTTATGAGGGACACATTGTATAGGTATGTATAAAAACAACATTTAAAGACAAATAAGTCAATTAATAATAATATTTATTTCAATATTTTTTGTGAAATTTCCAGTCAGCAGAAGAGCAGAAGCCTGAGGGCCAGTTCAACCTTGACGGGATCCTGTCAGAGCTGGGCAGCTTCGGCAAGTACCAGCTCTTGTTGCTGCTCCTTCTGGCCTTTCGGGACTCCTTTCTCGCCATGTGCAACTTCCACTATGTCTTCACGGCTGCTGATGTCAAGTACAGGTGGGTCTTTGGAACTTTACCATACTTAGTATCATTTTATTGACCGTCTGCCTGCTGTATTTTTCCGAGGCAAGCCTTGAAGTATCAACTTGAAATTAATATCAAATACTAATAATAATAACACATCTTGAGTTAAAAGCACTTGTACGTTATAGTTTCACTTTATTTATGTTTTCTCCCAACCGGTTTCGGATTTTACTCCATTTTCAAGGTAAGATTAAAATATAAAATATTTTTCAATGCAATTGCTCGTAAAGGCCCACTTTTTTAGCATCAAAACCGAACAGAAAGTCGATTATTTTGCCCTAGGGCTTTATTATTATAATTTATTTTGTATTTATTTACAATGGTTGGCTAACCTGCAGCCTTTATTGTGTACCATAAATGTTATACTTTTTTTTCCACTGTTTAATGGCTCTGGATACAGTCCTTTTGAGCCAAATATAATTTAAAGTTCACAAGATTATATTTGTTTTATTTCCTCACACTATGCATTGAAAAACGTAGTATGATACACGGGCGTAAGAGCAATAAATTACTCGGTTACGTTTAGAACACTCGCTACGCGCGTGTTTTAAATCGTCCTCGTAATTTATTCCTTTTCGCCCTTGTAGCATAAACTACTAAAAATACATTTCATTGACTCCAGGTACTAGCTCTGAGCAACGGAAACAATAATAAATGAAAATAATAATAATAATCTCGTATCGATGTACAAAATCAAGTTTCTAGTTCAACGCAAAAGATCTTTCAAACCGTATTTTCATGCTAAAAGTAGCACTCACTGACCGATCTTCAAAACCTATAGGGTACTTCCCCGTGACCTACAAACTTGAATTTTGTTACGAAGGGAGGTATTTTGGCCTAAGTGAAGAAATAAATTATGAAGTCAATGCCTTTTGCCCGCAGTTTCTTGATTTCCTCTACGCGAATGTAATTAAGGGCCTTACTATCGCCAAATGGGTAATTTCTAAAGCCTACTCCTCGTTTATAGCGAAACCAAAAATAATGAAAGACTTTATTATGAATTATCAACACTTAGACAACATATACAACATTTTTCTTTTTCATACCACCAAAACTTCTACATGAAATATTTTTTTAACTGAATGGTGTTT
Organism: Ypsolopha sequella; assembly: GCA_934047225.1. NCBI lineage: Eukaryota > Metazoa > Arthropoda > Insecta > Lepidoptera > Ypsolophidae > Ypsolopha > Ypsolopha sequella. The sequence goes on from OW203997.1 coordinate 23,866,952, forward strand.
TTTGGATTGAATTTCCTACTGCTACTAAGTGGCTTGGCCGATTGAATTCGTCTATGCTTTGATAAATAGATAAACTTTATAGCTATAAACATAACATAAGATTATTCAATCGAGTAATCACGTCCAAGTGAAAAGTATAATTTTCTCCTATTTCGCCCTATCAAGTACGCAGCGAGCGTCGTAACAGCCACTTTGCATTGCGCGCTGATATGAACGTTATTTCAATGTCGTTTCCGTTGATATTTGTAGTGACAAATATCGACCTGCTAATTTGGCGATGGTAGTCGCCTTAATGGCTATGTCCCTAGAGAACTACCCGTTTGGTGAGCCACCTGGTTATGCTCGTTTGTTGTTCCCTTACACTCCCCCGAATAACTCCGGGGGGTTTGTGAGTAAGTAAGATTGTGGAACCTTCATAGTCGAGCTCAGCATCAGCTCTACCATCCATATTAAATTAATTCGACTGATGTCAGCCCAAAAGTGGGCCGAAATATATCTCGAAAATATTTAACTTGGTATTTCTGTTGTCTATATACCTGAGTATTAAGTTAAATGAAAATCCTACTATAGAAAAAGATAAATATTTATTTCACCTATGAATAGGTAGATAAATATCGATATTTCAATATAGGATATACATATATGCTTTGTAATTCGACCTATTCCTTGAAAGGGGTTATACTAGAGATCATTTCCAAACGAATTAAGTCCTATCAACTAGGTGTCGAAAATGAATGGTCTACGAGTTACGAAGGTTTTTATATTATTTTTCAAACTTTCAGACTAATAACCAAAAATAAATAATTTAAAAATAACTATTCCTCTCTCAGCACTTATTTATTATATTTCTGATCAATGATAGATGAGTGACGATTTATAAAAAAATACGTGCCCTGAATTCCCATAATCTCAGAAATAAAAGGTCTTAAGTGGAAAGAAAACCTTTTTAATTTTTGGAAAATCGAATTTTGAAATATCGACGTGTTTTACTTAAAAAAATATCATTGTCGACCCCTTGTTGATAGGCATTTTTATTGGAAATTATCCCTAGTATAACCCCTTTAAAGGAATAGATCGAATTACCAAGCAGCCTGTATAGATAGATAGAAATATAATATCGAATTAAAGATGCACTTGTAAAATAACTTCGAAATAATAGTATTTTCATATTATTAACACTCGACCCGCCCCCTCCCGTAAGAACATTTTATTTTTATAACTAACCAAAATAATTAGACCCCTGATCTTACTAATATTGTTATTAGCCACGGTCTAATTATTATGGAATTATTTAAAAAAATATTTCAGTTAATTTACTGATATATTCCGAATTTCACCCTTCTCCATTCAAATATTCTTAGATTGACTGTAATAAAAGGGGGATCATGAGTCAGATTCGACATTTGGAACGATTGGAGTAGATCTAATTTAAGTTCATTTAAACATTACAAAACTGTTGAACATTTGCATGTTACATAAGTACTGATAAGTTCTTAGAATGTTGTTCTAAGCTTAACATTAATACCCCTTTCAATTGCCATTTTGAATCCACCATTTTCCTTTTCCGGATATACGAGCTAACAACAACCGTATCATATGGACATAGCCGAGCCTGCGCACGACACGATAAAATACGGTGATGACGCCATACATTGGTATGAATATGTCGTGCTATGCGGTGTCGTTGCGTGCGTAAGCTGTTCATCATACAAATGTATGACGTCCGGAGACGTCACCGCAATTTATTGTGCCGTACGGTGGCACGTCTGAAAACACCCTAACAAACAACGTCGCAAGTAAAAAAACTTGGGTTTGCATTTGCATATTTAAACAAAGAATACAATGTTCTGGGATTTACACGTCTCAGAAATAAGCAGAAAAATATTTGCATCTATGCATGCGCTTAAGGCGATATGTAAAAGTTTTAGGGTCCTTGTTACTCCCTATGCGAAAAATCTCTCAGTGCGAGAGCTACGGATTCGAGGAAAAGTAGCAAAAAGTCGGTTTTGTAGTAATATAAAATATTCTAAAGTTGCTATCAAAATTTTGTTTAACAGGTCCTAGATACTGTAGATCTAATAAAATATAATTGCAGTCCATATGTCATTCCAAATTGTCAAACCAGGAGAATTGGTGTGGAAAAAGACTTTATTTCAATAAATATTTGTATCGATCCGAATTGCTTCAATCGCATTTCTGTTTAACAGGTCCCTAGAAAAAGATTCCAAAAATAATATACTATTTTATCAAAATAATACATTATTTACCGAAGTAGATATGCAAGTTCTAAAAGTGACGTTTTTTTCAGTTCCTGCCGTACTCTGTCAAAGTTAATCTTTTCAATTCTTTGTTGCTTCCCATTCTGGATTATGCAGATGTCTGCTATCCCAACCTCACTGAGGAACTTCTGAATAAGCTTGACCGTCTTCTCAACTTATGCATTCGCTATATATTCGGGCTGTGTAAGTATGTTCACATCTCTGAATTCCGTGCTGAACTCAATTGGCTTAACATCAGGTACCGGAGAGATTCCCTCGTTCTTAATTTCTTATATTATATTCTCCATAATCGCAATTCCCCACAATATATCAAAGAACGTTTTGTACCCCTTTCGTCCCTCGATCGTCTTCAACGGCAAAGCCTGGTTTCTTGGCACTCCTGAGCATAACACATGCATGTACACCAATTCTTTCACTGTGAGTGCAATACACTTATGGATCAGCGGGTCTACCGCGTAATTCTCATTTTCATCAACATCAACTTGAGATTGAAATTAGTCGACGCCCGCCTAACATGCCATCTCTTTTGCACGCGTTGAATTTCGCATGCATTTGCTTGAAGTTGATACAAATGAGAATTACGCGGTAGAGCCCAGCTTATTACCGTTCACATCCATGAAGCGTCGTCAATATCAGTCTTCAAGAACAAAATTAGACAATCCTTTCTTGAGTTGCAGAATATTACTTGATTATTTGTGGTTGTTATTTTATATAATATGTTATGAGTAATTAAGGAATTTTCATCACTATACATTTATATATTTATGTAAACTGTTTATGTAGTTTATGAATTTTTGTATAAACTATAACTTTGCTTTAGATGTTTATTAGGATGTAGTCAAATTATTTCAATTATTTAAGTACTATTCTCATGATTACACCTTTTAAACAGTATGGCACTACCCTCAACAATTTCCTCGTTGCCAAAGTTTAGTTGGTAGAAAATACTAATTGGTATTAAGCTTGCCTTTGTACGATAATTTAATTCTGTGCAATAATAGTAGTTTATGTTACAAGGGCGAAAAGGAATAAATTACGAGGACGATTTAAAACATGAGCGTAGCGAGTGTTTTAAACGTAACCGAGTAATTTATTGCTCTTACGCCCGTGTATCATACTACGTTTTTCAATGCATAGTGTGAGGAAATAAAACAAATATAATCTTGTGAACTTTAAATTATGATTGGCTCAAAAGGACTGTATCCAGAGCCGTTAAACAGTGGAAAAAATATATAATATTTATGGTACACAATAAAGGCTGCAGGTTAGCCAACCATTGTAAACAAGTAAAAAAAAAATAATAATAGGGCAAAATAATCGACTTTCTGTTCGGTTTTGATGCATAAAATGTGGGCCTTTACGAGCACTTGCATTGAAAATAATTTTATTATTATTAATGCAAACTGTACTTGCTCCATTCAGAATGTATACTGACAGTAGGTGTTGATTCTGCCGCGCATGCAAGAATGAAAACGACATAAACAAACCCATCAATAACACGACATTTTCCATTTTGCATAAATTAATGATTGAGATGTGGTACTAAACTAAATGATGTACTGTTTTGTTTTCTTTATTAAATCACCTGAGCTAAATTATATTATTTCACGTGGTTAAATGAAAACAATGCGCGATTTGATTGTTTAATTATTACATTTATCAATTTAATTTTCAATGAAAAAAATATATTTAATTTGTGCTGTACTTAAATAACATGAAATACAACTAAAATAAAACCTTACAAATTTACTTATAAAACTAAAATGTCTCCTAAAGTAAAATTAAATTATGTAGAAAACGCCTTAGTTTGGCAATCCAAAGAGGAAATGCTGCCAGCATTCTAGGAACCCTGCCACAAGACGGCCGCGATCTAGCAAACATTTTCTACATAATTTAATTTTATATGAAAAAAATAAATAGATTTTCCAAAAATAAATTAAACGTTATTTTAAATAAATATTTTTTTATTGTTTAATGACATTTAAACGGTTTCGTGTATAGTGTTTGTATATTTACCACTTGCTAACGGTGAAGGAAAAAAATATAATAAAAAAATATATATCGTCACGACTTGAATTTCCGAGGGGGCGTCGGAGGTGAAATGTATGTCACAGTCCACACTTGGTACACCCACGTTTCACCGACGATTATTACGTCCAAACGTGAGCTCTATCGCCGTACTTCGGGCACAAATACACACTTTTTAGGGCATGCAGGTTTCCTTATGATGTTTTCTTTCACCGTTAAGCAATTGGTAACTAAGAACAAGTACTATTCACATTAATTCCGAAAAACTCAATGATCTCATCTGAACCTGGATCTCAAGATTGAAAGGCCAGCGTTCTACCCCTGAGCTACCGCTTGATGGAAAATACTAAGAAAAACTTGCATGCCATAATGCGTGTACTTTAATTCCCTGTCACATTCATAAAAATGACACTCTACGCTCGAAAATAGTCCATCCATCAGCCTAGTTCGTCCACTGCTGGACATAAGCCTTTCCAGGACTTTGCCACTCCCGGCGGTCATCCTGGAAGAATTGACCATACTCACACACGCTGGGCAGGAGGGTTGGTGAGCGCGGTGCCAAAACCCTCGCACCAGTGACGCCGCTGCCCGTCACCAGTCTGTTCCATATAAGGCCCGGCTATTAGGGATGGATATACCGCCATCCATCGGTCCCATGCATGATGGGTCTCCTGGTTTTTTGCCTGTGAGCTGTCCTCTTACTCTCCCCCGAATAACTTCGAGGGGGTCTCTAAGTAAGTTGACCACAGTCGAGCCCAGCGTCAGCTCTAGCACATTGTACATACATTTATGGGGGACATACATTTTCGAAAATAGTATTATTTCTATATACCCCTTTAGGGATATTATATGTCTATAGTTTTGTTTAAAGGTGATTATGTAATCCACAGTTTTTTATATCCTTTTTTTTAGGTTCCAAGTCAAAATAAATATTGTGCGACGATTACGCCAGTCATGTTTCTAAAAAACTTTCATTATCTAAGTCTTAAAATATTGTGTACTTAATATCAGATTTTATTTTGTTTGATATATAATAAAATAGAGTATAATAGAGTAGAAAACAGCTTATTCATTAATACAGTGCGCAACACAATTCAAGGTAATAAATTAAAAAAACCGGCCAAGTGCGAGTCAAACTCGCGTACCTAGGGTTCCGTATTGTGGATGATAAATTTAATTTTTTCATTTGTTTATGCCAATTTCTCAACTGCTTTATTTTTCCTGTAATATTTACGTACACACATATACCATGATTTTTTCTATATTTTTCGGTCCACCAGTTTTGGAGATAAGGGGGGACATACATTTTAGATGCAATTAAATATAGCAAAACTATATATTTTTACAATCAACTTTTTAATACCTACAATTTGATACTCATTTGATTCTCATTTGTGCTCAACTTTTTTTGAATCATTTTTTTTTCATATTTTTGGTCAACCAGCCCCCCTATTCTGTATCTAAAGTTGCCAACTGCACAGGGTGCCTATCGTCAAAAACATAGATAAAAACTAAACTTTCAAAATTGCTTTTAGTGGGTATTGAACTATTTACGAACTGTGTCGTCACTTCAAGTGCTAACATGCCCTTAGACAATCGGAATTCGATAGTATATTTATGTTTTTGATGATAGACACCCAGTCCAGAAGGCAACTAGAGATACATAATAGGCCCGCTGTTTCGGATAAAAGGGGGGGGGGGAGGGACATACATATTTTTGTGGTTTTTTAAAGATTTCTCGATACCAGTGCCAATAAATATAGTAAAAGTATACATTTTTACTATCAGCTTTTTAATATCTACGATTTCATACCCATATTGTATTTTTAAGATAATATTTTTTATTTTTCTCACTTTTGTTTTGGAAATATTTTGAACAATTTCAAATTTTGCTTATTTTTTGTTACGCTGTGATATGTGCGCAAATTAATGATATTTTTGTGCAAAATTTCAAGTCTTTATCTTTAACAGTGCTAAAGTTATGAGGCTGTGAGATACGGACGGATGGACGGACGGACGGACAACGGTACCATTTGTACCTTTAGGCTTTTAGGTACTACGGAACCCTAAAAAAAAAACAAACAAAAAGAAATATATATCACTAACCTTAGTACAATTTTACACTAAATAAGTTAAAGCACTGTAAAAATTAATTGGCCCTGGTTAAGCAAATGTTGTAGATGAATCTACAACGCTGGTTTTCTTCCAGCACCATAGTACTATCTATGGTATGGTACCTATAAATATGAGTGAATAAATCGGTCGGTGTTGATTACTGAATACGATTTATACTCGTATATTATTATAAGGTGACTTTTTGATCATCGTCCAAATTCATACTGGAGGCTTGATACGCGATCAGTATCTTGGATCTATAATCATTTTTGTAAAATTCGTAAAATAAAATTTCGACTCCCCATAGTGATATACCTAAATCAATAATGAAAAAATATGTATATTAAAAATGTAAAAAATGTAACTTGACGTTCATTAACATCGCTACATAATATATATTGATAGGCCGCTATCATAACATCTTTGAAAGTATGTTTGCTTTGAATTTTCAGATGCCATGTCCCAGAATGTGAACTTCAAAACGAGACACAATACAGTACGTCCTGGTTCCATTATGCTTTACAAAACAATACAGATACATGCCACAGACTGGCCCCTATTGCTGGGTCTGTACAGAATACCTCTCTGGCGGCCCAGCATTGGAATGTAAGCAATCCTTTATGGACGGATACATGTAGTCCGTGGAAATTCAATGAAGATCTAATAGTACCATGTGAACACATCGTCTATGAAGACTATAATAGTATTGCGGCTGAGGTAAGACATGAAATTTTACGAATGACTTATAAAAACTCTTTGATTAGGTGACAAAAAAATTCAAAAGAAAGTCGATCTTGGAAAAATCGGCGCGGCGGGCCAAAATAAATACTGAGCGAAAATTTCATTTGCTTTTGTATACAACGTGTAACAAAAAGTTGTAACCATATTTGAAGAACTTATTCAGTCAATGGTGTAGAACTACTTTTACTATGAAACAAAACCTGTATATTGAAAAAAAATGTTACTGTTTCATAGAAAAATGCAATGCCGCTCGGCCGAAATGTATGGAAGGGCAGATTTTTATTTTTGAGATTTCAGGGTTGGCTCCATAGTAAAAGTGGTTCTATACCATTGACTGAATAAGCTCTTCAAATATGGTTTCACCTTTCTGCTACACGTTGTATAAGGTGAAATTTAATCAACCACCCGAATTCATAGTGTAGACTCGGTTAGTGATCAGGAACAATGTTCAGTGACACATTAGGTGGAATAAAAAAAAAACACTTAAATTAGGAATTGTATTTGAACTAGTCCAGTTCGCATAGGAACAAATTTTTTTTTATGTTTTTCAAAATAAGATAATTTAACCTTGTGCCTGATCAGCACTAACCGAGTATCCAGTATGAATTCAGTCAGTTGATTAAATTTCACTTTGTATTATTAAAATAATAATAATATTTTAATTTGTGATTTGTGTTTTAATAATATTAAAATAATATACAAGATGAATTTGTGAACATCGTCCAAATTCATACTTGAGCCTTAGTAAGTGATAACCAATAACGATTTTTATAAAATTCATAAAATGAAATCGACTCCCCATAGTGATTCACTCAGGACTGGGAGTAAATAACTATGAGAAGTCGAAAGTTCATTAAACGAATTTCACAAAAATTGTTATCCATTCATGATGCTGACCACTTACCAAGCCTCCAGTATGAATTCGGACGATCATCAAAAAGTCACCTTGTATACCAAATAAAGAATACCGGTTGTAGTTGGACAAGTATCTTCAATTATTATTACATACGGCTTGAACACTCACGTGTGATTATTGTTGACTAGATGCCAACTGTTTCACCGATACAATCACACGTGAGTGTTCAAGCCGTATGTAATAATAATTTAGTATGTCAGCTCACGCGAGTTTAAATAATATTAAAGTCTCTTCAAATTAAACCTCATAATCTACTGAAAAACTTTCCCAGCGGAAATTGAAAAAATATTTTCACGTTTCTTTACCAACTTTGAAAACCTACCTGTCAATTTTGAACGGCAGGTCATTTTTCGTTTCCACGGTTTTGTTTTTCCGGGAAAGTTATTCAGTATGATTAATAAATTTTATGATTTCATTCAAACTGTCTGTCCATTTACTCCCAGTAGGTATTCATTTATTTATAAAAAATCTCTTCAAATGTTATTGTTACATAGCGCGCCTGAAAGACTTGTGTTTTCATAATATTACTGACGAAACCTCGCTCTTGAATTGCCATAGGTAGTAAATATTTAGCTTGGCTTTGTGCAGATTTATTCATCGTAATAGAATGATTTGTGGACAGTCACGCTGACTAAAACTATAAAGATTCACGATTACATAAAATACACGTTTATTGTACTGTAGAGAAAATAATGTGAGCATGTTCTATTGTCATTTGATTGGTGGCATTTATGTTTACGTTTCGCTAATGTGAGCTTGATTGTGGTCATTATGACCTCAAATGACCGAGTCATCCATCACGTGTCAAGTTCAAGGTGTGATAGATTTATGCATGGTTGCCACCTTTTGGAAAATAAAAATTGGGACTATAAACCGAGAAAATAAAACGTTGCCTGTTTTTTATATCTATTTATTTTTCAATACATATTTCTTATTGCAACGCGTGGCTCTTCACAATTCCTCGTCATTGTTGTATTTATTAAAATTAATAAATATTGGGTTGCGCGGACAGAAAGAGTAGAAATAAAAAACGAAGCGGTGTGAGAGAAAGAGACGTAAAATAAAGCGCGCTCCCACCGTGCCTGCCGTGCCTGCCGTGCCGCCTTTTCCAAACGTGGAACGAACGAAAGAGACGAGTCGTAGTCGCGTGTTTTCAAAAATCGGGACAAAATTGGTATGTTGTCGGGACGCGGGACAATACCATCGAAATCGGGACTGCTCCGCCAGAATCGGGACAGGTGGCAACTCTGGATTTATGTTACACTCGGTAAGAATTCTCAATTAACTTCAAATAAAAGGAAATTTCTAATCCACAATATTTGGTGTTCTAAATGATAATAAATAACGTTTCATGCAATAACGACAGTTATTACAAATAAAAGGATGTTTTAGAATGCAAAATAGCAATTGTATGCGTTATTTAGAATCACTCAAGTCGGAAATAGTCCGAATGCGACACAGAAATGCATACATCAATCAATGCATTTGAATAACAAATGCTCATTACTCATTGTTAGTACTTTCGCTCTGCATTAACAATTTGTGAGCTAGATTCTTCATTGAGATGGTTGAATGGTCTTGCATGTGTTTTTCATAGGAATTTATGATGCGTACGGTTTAAAATTACAGTTTGACCTGGGATGCGAGCCCTGGAAGCGGACACTCATAGGAACTATTCACAATCTTGGACTCGTCTTCTCTTTCATAATGTCCGGATTTATCTCAGATAGGTAATATCCCTAAAAATATTGCATGTCTAATGGCCTGTTTCATCACTTCCAGATAAGTGCCTGATAGTTAAATGTGACATATAACGCATACAAAATGTGTTCCATTTTTAAACTTTTCTTCTGGATATCACTTATCTGGAAGTGGTGAAACAGGCCCTAAGTCAACTTGGATTTCGATTCATTTCTAAATTTAGCAACATTCAAACGATTCCGCTTGTTCTTCCTTAAGGCTTTCATGTGTTATAATTGTAATAAAACATCAGTTTCATGCAATTTATCAAATTTTTACCAAATGACATCGATCTACAGTACCGACTTTCTCTGTTGTGCTGTTTCAACAGTCTTTGATATTGCTAAAAAAACAATAACAAAATATCTAAAATTCCGTGTTCCAGATATGGTCGCAAAGTGATCATAGTTGGCACTCCATTGATGGTGGGGGTGATAGGGCTGCTAAAGTCGTTTTCCATCAATTACTGGATGCTTCTGGTGCTTGAATTTCTAGAGGCAGCCCTGGGTTATGGAAATGCGTCTCTAGTTTTATGTAAGTAGTTTAGTTGTTTTAACACTAATAAACTGACTGGATAAACATCCTTCATCAACTCATTATATACATTTGGTTTATTTTCCAGCTCTGGAAGCAGTGAATCAGAATAATCGTGTGGTCTACTCGTGCATATCTGACAGTTTAGGGAACCTCGGCGCGGCGTTCTTTGGTCTTATTGCGTGGAAAGTGCCATACTGGCGTCATATGATGCGTGCCATTTATACACCTCTCCTGATCGTGGTCTTCTACATATTCCTGGTTGATGAAGGCGTCAGATGGTTACTGGCACATAACAAGAAGAATGAAGCCGTGAGGATATTAAACAAAGTCGCTAAATTCAACAAAGTTACACTGTCGAACAAAGCGAAAGATATGCTTGAAAAGATTACTGAAGATAGGATAAAGGGAACTAAGGTAAGTGCCTCTAACAATAAGCAAAATTTGAGTAATTCGCTTGTCATGAATCAATTGAACGTTCATATAAAATAGAAATAGCTTAGTAGCAAATTCCTAGGTTAAAAACAAAGCAGAACATTGAAAGAAAAAAGTTCGCAAGACTTTTCTTTTAAACGTTTGGTAGTATGATATAAAAATGAAAATAAAAACAAAAGAAGAACAGTGCAGCATAGAAGTTGATCTGGGCTTCAATGAGCCAAATTAAACTACGAGTATAGAACCGTACAAGCGATTTACAGATGTTTAAATCTTTAAAATGAAAACAGAGACATTTCCTTTTATTTCAGGTCCCCAAGCCAACCAAACGAGAGACGATATCAAACATATTCTCCGACCTGCGATCCCGGACAATTTTGCTGCGCTTGGCACTCATTGCCGCTTGCTTCTTCTGCTGCTCTTTCGTCTACAATGGGTCTATCATCAACGCGACCAGCATATCCGGCAACAAGTACCTGAACTATTCTGCTCTGATGCTGGTGGCCATCCCCATGAGGATCCTGACCGCGGTCACGCTGACGAGGTTCGGGAGAAAGGCCCCCATCTCTGTTGCGTATTGTCTTTGCGCTGTGTTCTTTGTGACGTCCGCTTTTGTGCCTAAGTGTGAGTTTTATTATTTATACCACTGATCTTGTTTAAAGCAAGCTATGGAGTGGGCTATGCTCGGAGTCTCTTTGACGAATAATATAGGAAATTTTCATCTACATAGATTATATATATATACAACGTGTAACAGAAAGGTGTAACCATATTTGAAAAGCTTATTCAGTCAATGATATAGAACACCTTTTACTATGGAGCCAGCTCTGAAATCTCAAAAAAAAACATCTACCCTTCAATACATTTCGGCCGAGCGGCATTGCATTTTTCTATGAAACAGATTTTTTTTTCGAGTTACAGAGTTTGTTCCATAGTAAAAGTTGTTCTATACCATTGACTGAATAAGCTCTTCAAATATGGTTACACCTTTCTGTTACACGTTGTATATGTGTAAAAAAATACCCCGAATGACTGACTGACTGAGTAACGGACTAACTGATCTATCAACGCCTAACGGCATGATAAACATGAAATTTGCACTGTATATTTAATTTTTTTGAATAGTGTTGACATATCCTAATCCTGAAAGGATCCTAATATCCTAATATAATTCCCACGCGATCAAAAGAAACGGGATCCACGCAAGCAATGCTGCGAAGTATCGGCTAGTATTACACTATTAGCTCACCGACATAACCTCTAAAATTAGCGAGCTAAAATAGCAGTCAGCTGATCACATCTGTGGAAGAACTGAAAACTGATGGGGAAAAGTACTCGAGTTGAGACCACGAACCAACTGACGCAGTGAAGGACGTCTGCCACTCACTGAACCAGCAATCATGGGACTGGATGAGGATAGCCAAAGAAGAAAAATGTTCAATGCCCTTTGAGGAGACCTGTGTCGAGCAGTGGATGAACATTGACTGATGGTTTAGATTGATGTTGTCTATATTCTTTTAAAATGGGATGCACTGTTTTAAGTAACATGCTGGGATGTTGGATTGATAATCACAGTGCTAGAGTTATACACTGAAAACTTTACTTCTTGATAGTGGTCTGGGGCACACTTAGTTTATTACATCAACTGTCGACAGAGTATTGTGGGCTTGTCTGCAGGGTACACTACAAGCAGCGAAGGTTGACATTTGAAGTAGCTAGGTGTTCAACGCTTCTATTTGTACAACGATATACTTGCAATTGTCGGGACTTGGTGAAACTTGAAACACATCTTGCGTTAAAAGCACTTATTTTATAAAGTGAAACTATAATGTACAAGTGCTTTTAACTCAAGGTACAACGATTTTATTTTGTAACTGCTTCTGTGGCCGTGAAGTAGAAGGCTCGCCTGCTAACTCAGAAGTTGTGGGTTCGATCCGAGGTGTACATTAAGGTTAAACGTCAGTGCATTACTTAACTTTTTTTTCCTTGTAAAGCAATACAAAATTGAAAAGCATTTTGGTCTGTGGCAATTGACGCCATTAGTATAGTATTAGTGACGTTTATAAAGAAAGAGTTTGAAATTGTATACACGATTAGTCATGATCTTTTCAAAACCAACTTAAAATGCTGTTTTAACTTTGTTTGGACAAGATCATGACTAATTGTGCATTAAACTTCAAACTCATGCTTTATAAACCTCACTAATACTGAATTATTGGCGTCAATTGCAACATACCAAAAGGTTTTTCTATTTTCAACTTCTCAACAAGAAAAACAAAGTTAATTTATACACTTTTCGCTAAGTGACTGACGTTTAACCTTAATTTGTGATCGCTCTGCGTGTTTCGGAAGGCATGTTAAGGCGATACCACAAAAAAAGGGGTTTTTTTTCGAATCCATTTACTCCACTGTAACGTCATCTACGTATTTAATTTTTGGGTAAATGTTTATTGAGTATTTGATTAAGATTCTCACTGAAAGAAAACGCGATTGGATGAAATTTTCTCTATAGAATTTAATTCCGAAAAGACCTCCAAATTGTTTTATTTTTTCCTGTAATTCTGAAATCCCAACTAATTTCATTGTGAAATTGCATTAAAAATGTGGATATTATGTATTTGTAAAGTCTCCTTGAAAATCTTTTTGACAAATCTAAACTAAACTGTACTAAATATTTAATATTAATAAAAAACCGACTTTTTGCTACTTTTCCACGAATCCGTCCCACTCGCACTGAGGGTTTTTTGGCATATGGCGTAACAGGGACGCTAAAACTTTTACGTATCGCCTTAAGTGGTTGGCTCACCAGCCATCACGTTTGGGACGTAACAAGCGTCGGTGCAAATTGACGATATGTTGTTATGTTTATTTTGTAAATTTCATAAAAGAGTAGTTGAACTTTGTTTCTTTTCCTCTTTTTAAGGTCTGCCTAATGTTAAAAATTTTTCCTCAGCCATCGCCTGGGCGTCAGTGCTGTTCTACCTGGGTGGTAAGATGGGCAGTAGCTATGGCTCGTTTGCCATGTTCGTGGTGGCAGTGGAGGTGTTCCCCACTACGTCACGCAATACCATGGTGAACATTGCCAGCACCATTGGGCGCTTCGGGTCTGTACTCGCACCGCAAGCGCCGCTTCTGGTAATGAGTTTGATTTTTATGGTATACTTTTACATTTAGATATCAAAATACAATAGCCCTAATAGACTGACCTTATAAATTCTGAAAACCTTGCTCATTGGTGCTTGATTAAGCAGCACGATTTGAATCAGGAAATTTAGAATTTAGCACTTTACCGACTGAGCTTCCGCCGCTACGAGCGTATGCCCTGTATCTGCTTGCGCTGATCCTGTTTCTCTCGATACCGTGGAAATTTACTAAAAAACATTCTTACTGGATGTCATGCAAGAAACCTATCGTTTACATGTTCCTAGGTCCAGCTGTTTGGTCTAGGCCCTAGGCATTAATAGATCAGTCAAACAGTCAGGGTATTATAGATTCCTACATTTAGTTAACAAAATCCAATTGAACTAATATACTAACTAATATAAATCCCAAAAAACTTACTCATTGGTGCAAGCTGCTTGACCAGAAAAAAATCTGGAAACATTACTTGCATAAGCTTCCTTTACAGAGGGATAGGTACAGACCACATATATTCCTTTCGCTTCTTCTTGGAGCTCTACTATTCCTGGTGCTTTTGACTTTTCAGTATGTCACCAACTTAGTCGGTTTAAAGTCGTATTCTAGCGGTAAGCAGGTCAATCATTCGCTTACATTTTCGCTCCAGATATACAATAAAATGTATATTTTACTGACCAATATTATTTAAATATAATCCTGGTGATTATTTAGCGATTCAAACAATATTTTTTAATTAATTCAGTCTATATTTAATTTTATATTCTTTGTTGTTAGTGTATATTTTAAGTATTATTTATAATTTAGTATTATTTATGTTATTTAAGTTTCTTGTTAATAAATATGATTTTATAATAATACATCCTGGTGTATTTCAGGGAAAATACATGGACGGTCTTCCAAGCATCGCGTTCGGTCTAGTCGCGCTGGGTCCGTGTCTGCTGTCGCTGCTTCTGCCAGACACCAGCAAGGCTTCGCTACCTGATGACGTCACAGCCGCTGAGAAGTTAGACCAAGCACAGGAACCAGCGACGGAGGAACCACGGAAAGCTGATGATAACGTGTAGTGACGTCAGCAGTATTCAGTGTTACGAGTTAAATTTTCAGAGTAGTTGGTTTTTTACTTAAGGCTGAAGCATTTTAAATTTTAAGTGTTTTGAATGAATTGTTTGTGCTGGTTCGATATTCAAGGAGAGAAGAAGTGATTTAGTTTAAGGCTGTAGAAAATAGATGTTATAGTTTGAAGAACCCTGTGTGATAATTTCATATTTTTTTTTAAGTGATGTGCTTTTTATTTTAAAACTATTTATAATTATTATTGTACCAAAGGATAAGTGATACAATTTTTCAGCATTTGTTAAAACTATATTTAGATATTAAGTAGACAATCAAGCTGGGATCGAGATCTTAGGCTCTTTTATATCTAATAAATACAATGTAAGTACCTATTTAAATTCTGGTCTTTTTTTACTTGCATGACCTAAGAACTCAAGTACTCTTAATGGGGTCTACTTTTATAAAGGCCACCAGTTGGCGCCACTGGCACGTAAGGTATATGTCAAAGGTTTGTTAGGTTAGAAGTTCGATTTTTTGTTTTGCTTATCCATATAATATTTTTTTTTTCTTTTAAATGCGAATAAACAATGCCGCAATGATGTGCAGTTCCGTTATGTTCCAAAACGAAAGGAGGACTTAAGTTTTGTTTTAGTCCCTCTTTTCTTTAGCTCTAATCTTAATTCATTTACTTTCATTGCACCGTACCTTGAATAATAAACCTGAAACTATGAATTTATGTCGACTAATACACAAATAACTAATAAAAAGCCATAGCTTTCGCCGTTTCGCGGGCATTTGACGTTTCTCTATACCTGTCGCCTCAGTGGCGCCACCTGACGTCGATAGTAGCCCTCATTGATTTTATCTAAGTATGTCCTAAAATTCAAAGTAATGGCCGTAAGAGACGTTAAAATGTCCCCTTGGAAAAAAAGTGATTTATTAAAAAAATATTCATTGAAAGTTTGCTAAATTAAATACCTAGCAATAGCAATGCACAATTTAAAATAGCAAAGTTTTCATTAACAACGTCTATTTATAGCTAAAATTTTAAATCAGGTCGGAAGAGACCGCTTTAAAAAATTTTAGCTCGTCAATGACGTTGCCTATAAAATCTTTGCTACGCCTGTCTCCAAGAGGGGTAAGTAGAGACTACGATCCTCACCTCTTTCGCCTCTTCCACATCCATCAATCAAGTTCATCAATTCAGGTGCTTTTGACATTGTTCTTCTTGAATATGTCGCCAATTTGGTCAACATACGTCCTTACAGGGTGGCCTGGTGGAGCTCTACCTTCGACTTGCGCACCATTAATGTCTTTCGCCACTCTACTATATTCATACTCTCTACATGTCCAAACTACCGAAGCATTCCTTTTTCCATTCTAGTTACTACAGGCTGAAACCGTCCCGTATGTCGATATTTTTCACTCTAGCATTTACTCCGTAATGCGTCGACAACTTGTGCGGACTGTGGAGTGTGGACACGTCTCGTCTCACGGATGTCAGAGAAGCGCATCTTTTATTATAAACTGAAGGAAGGCAAGCGAAAACAGGGCGTCCAATTTCTTAGACACATATATGTTCTGAAGCGACACATGAAAAGGTCTAATATTGAGCCCTCTAAATGGCAGTACAGCACCCTGAATGGCGCGAGCTTGTACAAAGGCAAGTATGCGATTTTGAGGAGCAGCGCAAAACTGACCTCGACGCCAAACGCGACGATTTGAAAGCCTGACCACCCGCAGCCTTTAATTGTGTAGAAGGTATAATCACGTGCGCTCAGTGTGCTTGGGGGCTTACTAGAAAAATCGGAGCCATCGTCTGGCGCATTAGCGCGCCGTACCAATTAGGAGTAGAAGTGTTCGCCATGACTGAAAACGGTCGAAGTGGATCATCATCACTCCGTAAGGAACTCATTTCCACTCCATTCACTCTACTTTGATCTTTATCTTGCCTGACCCAACATTCACTACCATACATAGTGTATTTAAGCATTAACTACCTACCACCGGTCTCAGAGACTGCAACGGTTTTTTTAAACCAATTTTTTTTTTCAATTTATTCGGCCAACGTAAGCCGTAGATATCTGTGCGCTTAAGTACCTTTTCGTCAATCCCTTGCAACAATTTGCGAGCACTCGTACGTGCGCGAATCCTCTGCAGGTGAACAAAAAAGGTCGCGAGTTAGCATTTCCTCTACCTATGTAAATCTCATGGGTTTTTACCTCACATTGAACTTACAATTTAGAAGTGATTTTTGTTTTGTGTTTACTGGTACACAATTATTTAGGTAACATTGTATTTTATTGTTTTTAATTAATCGATATTGATCTTGAAATACGTACATGTAAAAAAATAATATTTGTTTTAACTTACTAAGGTTTTTGACATTTGATAACTTAATCAAAGTTTGATAAGCGGTCTTTATGACGGCAGGTAGGTAATTATGTGACAAAATAGGGGGTAAGTAATTAGGGGTTAAAATATTTCTTCTAACCTGTGGGATAAAAAGGGATAAAGGGATAAAATGTAGCTCTGACTCGATATATATCCAGAAGAACGAGATATATTTACTTTATTGAGAAAAATGCAAAAAATAAACAATAACTTCATTGAAATACTACTAATTCGAAGACTAGAAGTTGTAAGTATGTGTATGCTACACAACTGCACATATATATTAGTTGTAAGTATGTGTATGCTACACAACTGCACATATATATTAGTTGTAAGTATGTGTATGCTACACAACTGCACATATATATTAGTTGTAAGTATGTGTATGCTACACAACTGCACATATATATTAGTTGTAAGTATGTGTATGCTACACAACTGCACATATATATTAGTTGTAAGTATGTGTATGCTACACAACTGCACATATATATTAGTTGTAAGTATGTGTATGCTACACAACTGCACATATATATTAGTTGTAAGTATGTGTATGCTACACAACTGCACATATATATTAGTTGTAAGTATGTGTATGCTACACAACTGCACATATATATTAGTTGTAAGTATGTGTATGCTACACAACTGCACATATATATTAGTTGTAAGTATGTGTATGCTACACAACTGCACATATATATTAGTTGTAAGTATGTGTATGCTACACAACTGCACATATATATTAGTTGTAAGTATGTGTATGCTACACAACTGCACATATATATTAGTTGTAAGTATGTGTATGCTACACAACTGCACATATATATTAGTTGTAAGTATGTGTATGCTACACAACTGCACATATATATTAGTTGTAAGTATGTGTATGCTACACAACTGCACATATATATTAGTTGTAAGTATGTGTATGCTACACAACTGCACATATATATTAGTTGTAAGTATGTGTATGCTACACAACTGCACATATATATTAGTTGTAAGTATGTGTATGCTACACAACTGCACATATATATTAGTTGTAAGTATGTGTATGCTACACAACTGCACATATATATTAGTTGTAAGTATGTGTATGCTACACAACTGCACATATATATTAGTTGTAAGTATGTGTATGCTACACAACTGCACATATATATTAGTTGTAAGTATGTGTATGCTACACAACTGCACATATATATTAGTTGTAAGTATGTGTATGCTACACAACTGCACATATATATTAGTTGTAAGTATGTGTATGCTACACAACTGCACATATATATTAGTTGTAAGTATGTGTATGCTACACAACTGCACATATATATTAGTTGTAAGTATGTGTATGCTACACAACTGCACATATATATTAGTTGTAAGTATGTGTATGCTACACAACTGCACATATATATTAGTTGTAAGTATGTGTATGCTACACAACTGCACATATATATTAGTTGTAAGTATGTGTATGCTACACAACTGCACATATATATTAGTTGTAAGTATGTGTATGCTACACAACTGCACATATATATTAGTTGTAAGTATGTGTATGCTACACAACTGCACATATATATTAGTTGTAAGTATGTGTATGCTACACAACTGCACATATATATTAGTTGTAAGTATGTGTATGCTACACAACTGCACATATATATTAGTTGTAAGTATGTGTATGCTACACAACTGCACATATATATTAGTTGTAAGTATGTGTATGCTACACAACTGCACATATATATTAGTTGTAAGTATGTATATGCTACACAACTGCACATATATATTAGTTGTAAGTATGTGTATGCTACACAACTGCACATATATATTAGTTGTAAGTATGTGTATGCTACACAACTGCACATATATATTAGTTGTAAGTATGTGTATGCTACACAACTGCACATATATATTAGTTGTAAGTATGTGTATGCTACACAACTGCACATATATATTAGTTGTAAGTATGTGTATGCTACACAACTGCACATATATATTAGTTGTAAGTATGTGTATGCTACACAACTGCACATATATATTAGTTGTAAGTATGTGTATGCTACACAACTGCACATATATATTAGTTGTAAGTATGTGTATGCTACACAACTGCACATATATATTAGTTGTAAGTATGTGTATGCTACACAACTGCACATATATATTAGTTGTAAGTATGTGTATGCTACACAACTGCACATATATATTAGTTGTAAGTATGTGTATGCTACACAACTGCACATATATATTAGTTGTAAGTATGTGTATGCTACACAACTGCACATATATATTAGTTGTAAGTATGTGTATGCTACACAACTGCACATATATATTAGTTGTAAGTATGTGTATGCTACACAACTGCACATATATATTAGTTGTAAGTATGTGTATGCTACACAACTGCACATATATATATGTTGTAAGTATGTGTATGCTACACAACTGCACATATATATTAGTTGTAAGTATGTGTATGCTACACAACTGCACATATATATTAGTTGTAAGTATGTGTATGCTACACAACTGCACATATATATTAGTTGTAAGTATGTGTATGCTACACAACTGCACATATTTATTAGTTGTAAGTATGTGTATGCTACACAACTGCACATATATATTAGTTGTAAGTATGTGTATGCTACACAACTGCACATATTTATTAGTTGTAAGTATGTGTATGCTACACAACTGCACATATTTATTAGTTGTAAGTATGTGTATGCTACACAACTGCACATATATATTAGTTGTAAGTATGTGTATGCTACACAACTGCACATATATATTAGTTGTAAGTATGTGTATGCTACACAACTGCACATATATATTAGTTGTAAGTATGTGTATGCTACACAACTGCACATATATATTAGTTGTAAGTATGTGTATACTACACAACTGCACATATATATTAGTTGTAAGTATGTGTATGCTACACAACTGCACATATATATTAGTTGTAAGTATGTGTATGCTACACAACTGCACATATATAAACGGCAAAAAAGCAGTGGGTTGTGTAAGAGATACAACCGTAAACTAATTAAGTGGACACTGCTTATGCTGCCTCTTTATTTAATCACAGAGGAAGCAACCAATGGTGGCCATATATATAATATTAAGTAGCATATTGGTATGGCGGCGCATTCGCTTCGAGGTCATATTTTTTTATTCCGGTCAACTAGTAATTAACTTATCATGAATAATAATAAATAATAAATGATAATCAGAAATCAAAAATAATGTCGTTCCAGAAGTGACGTACAAGTTCTGAACATGCCTCGGTATACGAGATGCGAATAAAGAAGTATCCACTTCAGAAATCCAATTGATATGAAACACATAATTTCTGAAAACACTCAAATGATACAGATTCTTTCGATGATGATTGATGATTATCTTACAATTAACTTATAGTTAAAATGGCCGATCATTCCCTAACTGGCAGATTTAATCTTGGACTCTGGTCTGCCGAGCGCCTCAGCTTGTGCCAGGGTGTCAGGCATGCTGGTGCCCAGAGTTTCAGGCTGTGTCAGTACTAACATACCAGCTAGCAGACCCATCACGCCGAACATCATCGATGGCAAACCGGTCCAGTATTCCATCTGGGAAAGAAACACAATGTTATTACGATTTTTATACATATCAAAATATTGCAACAGTTTAAGCTTTCTGTATTAGTTTAGTCTCTCTGAACAATAACATAAATACTTCTGCGCTTACAGAAACTTTACATAAATATGCGGAATCAATCGCATTAGTCATAGATTGTCAAATCTTCGAAACAATAACTTATCAATACCTAGGGTACGTTTCGAAGCGTGTGGTTATCACTCGGAGCGATGCGAATTTTACCCTGCAACGTTCAAAAATCGACCCGAGTGAAACCGAGGGTAAACGAACTGTTACCTGACAGTTGCGCTAAGTGTTTTGAAACGCTTTCGAGAAATGTAAATATCGCACTGACAAGTGCGATTTCTAACTCTGTCTGGGCACCGATAAAATTCGCCTGACAGTTGTCATTTCGGAGTTTTCTCGGGATTCGGACAAATTTTGAATATAGAATTTAAAATTTCCGTACGAATGCGGTGACAATTTTTCGAAACTGCAATCGCAAAGGTTGCAATGCCATCCATATTAAGAGCAATAGGTATCGGTTCAATTCCTTCTTTATTAGTTACTTTACTTTATTTATTTATTTTGATTTGAGGTTATGTATTTACTTGACGTGTGTTACTCCAGACCGTTCCAAAACGCTTTTCTCACTGGAATCACTCGCAAGCGTTTCAAAACCAGATCTTTCTTTCTCTTTCTAGTATAGCTCTCTGCCTCTTTCTTAAAAACGAGTGAAATTTCGCACGAAGATCACACGTTTTGAAACGTAGCCCTAATGTAATGAATATGACACAACATCAGTAGAAAATTGTAATGAAGAGCTACTCGTATACTCATATTAGTTCTTGCGAACACAATTTAACATGGTCTAGATTGGTGAACGAAAAAAACATGGAACTTGCGGTTCAAACAAGATGTAATTTTAAAATGGTACCAGAGTCTCAATGTAACTTATCAACCAATTAAATTAACGCAAATCGCACAGCAGAGCAAAAGGCTCATGATTGGTTAATACAGTAAGTATGTTATACTGTACTGGCCAGCCGTGATTAGCCGACTAATACTAACAGACTACCACGTAGTCCACTCAGTTGTTGGAGGTTATTATGCGATAAGTAAACAGAAAAATTAAACTTGAGGAGAATAGCGTCATCTATTTATGTATTTTAATTTGGAGAAAATCTTGCCCGACCGCTACGAGTGTGTTTATTATTGATATGTTAATTATTATGTTTACCAGAGTATTAAACATCAAATATCACATATGGAGTACCACAAAGTAGCGTCTTAGGACCCACCTTATTTCTGATATACATCAATGCTTTGTGCGCAAAGATCTTTTCTTACGCCGACGACACCGCGGTTTTTATTCTCTGGTACACTTAGTTAAACTAGGCTTAGAATCAAACATAGCAGCAGAAGAAAGTAATTAACAATTTTAGGACGTGAATTCGGTGTAGCTTTTTGGTTCAGAATACGTTATCCTATCAACAATACAAGCTATGCTTTTTAATAAGAATCCAAAGAATCGATATTTAAACCTCGATCGCACGACGTTCAGAATGTGCGTTGAACAAGATTCTGAACACTTACCAAGACAGGCGTTAGTGGTGCAGTGATGGAGCCAATCCGACCAATCATGGAAGAGAAGGCCAGCAAACTGTGCCGGTATTCAGTCGGGTACAGCTCGGATGTGAACAGGTACAGTGACGTAAATACCACGGAGATGCCAAACTTTCCCACCAAGAACAGAATCAGCCTCAATGTTGCCATATCTGAAAATAGTAGTAATTTTTTTGTTGGAATCATTGAATGGTGTCTATTATGGTGCGTAATGTTTGAAATTATCATTACTTTTAACATTACGCAGGATCAAAACGAGGTCGAATATGCATACCCCGGGCTATATATCCGATAAATCAGGGTTGGGATCATGTTGGTTTCATTTAAGGAAAACTGTCCATTTACACCCGGTTTTTATTACTGCGTAAGAAAGATTGTTAAAACTGTTCAATTAAATTAGATATTAAGAGACATAAAAAAATATTAGTACTTTGTGCAACTGTAACAAATAATGTGAGATTTCCTTCGTTTCGTAATAGAATGCACGAGTGTCATAAATTAAGCCAATCACAGCGCAGAATTCTGGTGTTTTAACGAAAATATGATGTACATACTCGTATATTTATTTCAAATTTATTCAATTGAATTTCTTGGCTTAAGTTATAATGTCTTGACGTTCTCTCGGTGAACAAAAAAACCTCTAGTCCCTGCGGTCTTTGAGTTACGCTACAGACAGACATAATGCATAATTTAGTACGTAAAATTAAAAGTTATTTTGAAAGTAGAAACTGGAAATAGACAACTTTTTCTACGAACCTAACCCTGAAATCGCAAAAACAATACTATTTAATAATTTACGCAGCCTACGCCTACGAACGCATTGGTGAATTTAAAAAATGTATTTTTCCTGCAGCTTTTCAAATTTTTCCTTCCTTTAAACATTATCAAGACTATCAGCAAAACGAAGAAAAAAAAATCCAGTTCGGTCTTGGCGGTCTCAAATTATGCGCTCACCAACAAACAGCATTTCATTTCTATTTATATAGAAGATAGATAGATATTTATAGAAGAAGATACTAATCTATCTTTCAATTTCCTTTTCTCGATTTCAATATTTAGTAGATGTTGTTCGTATAGACGAGTTATATCACCAATTTTCATTCCCAAGCCATTTCAAATTTCATCTTGTTTCTTAGGGTTCCCAACCCTCCCAGAATACCTGGGAGACTCTGGGAACATTGTTCAATCTCCCGAGCTCCCGGAATGCATTAAATCTCCGGATTTTCTAACATATAATAATTGTCATCGAAATAGATAAATTCGCATAGATTAAAATATGTTAAGGTGTGTTAATTCGAAAACCATTTCGAGATTTAGTTTTAATATGCCGTATTTTAGAACTTTTGTTCTGAAAAACCTCATGATGATGAATATTTTTACGAAAAAGCTTGCAACTTTCATTTGACCTTCGTGTGACGTCACTTGACTGAAGGCTGTATAGAAATGTGTCGCTTGCCATCAAGTTAAAAAATATTACTGTTAGAGTCACAGAACAGAACATGAAGTCCATGTCTGGGTCACAGTATAAATATAACTGAACGCAGTAAGTGTTGCTGTCTTGTTACAAAATCCCAGATTGATCGGTTAATTTTATTTGTTATGAAGTAATGCATTATTAAAATAAATATAATTTTTGATGACAACAATTTCTGTGATGGATTAATATTGACAATCATACATGAGAGATACTAAGTATAATTATGTATGTATGTATGTATGAATTGTTGTGTGTTTGTCCGACCATAACTCGAGTATCGTTGATCGGAACGTCATGAAATTTGAATTTTTAAGTTCGAGCCAAATCGGTCAAGATCGAATCGCGAGTTCATAGTTCGGGGCGAACTACTAGTTTATTTGCCTTTTAAAATTTAATAACCGAGATGGTAGGGCGTTAAATTTCAGCCAAATATACGTCACGTGATTAATAGGCACCTCTTGTGACTGACAAAGTACAGTTTAGGGTTTTTTTTTGCAGACGTTGGTAACACTCAACATAGTTTCGTTGTTGTTGTTGTTTGATTTTTTATTGCCAGATGTAGCAATATAGTACTCTGTGGATGACGGTTTTTTTTTTTACAAGCAAGGCAAAAGTCCGCATTCAGTATCAGGCCTAAAAGGAGTCATGTGACGTAACATCCGGAAATTCTTTAAAAAATCATAAATAAATAATTACTAATTTAAATACCATAATATTGAAAACTATGATCTAAAAGCGCGTAAACTCTCTAAAAAAAAATAAAAAAAAAAACTTTTTTTAATTAAGCTACGCGAATTGCCCAAAATTGATAATTTAATGAAGAAATAATTTTTTATTTTTTATGTATATCTTTTATGATTATGTGTTCAAAAACCGACAAATATTAGATGCTTCTACAAAACAAAGCAAATAAAAAAATTTACAAATATTACCGGCTTTCATTAAATTGCCCACCGATTTTTTCAAATCTTCTGGGTTGGTTTCTTCAAGAGTTGGCAACCCTAGTGTTTCTGTACAGCTAAAAATCATTGCAGTACTACATTAGCCCCTATAGTGAAGTATATGAGATAAGTTCAAAGTCAAACTTGATGTGATCTCCGCTGTACATAACATCATTGTATCTGAGAAACCATGAAGCGTTTTAAATCTAGGTTTTAAGTATTTCTGAACCGATATTCGAACTCTTGATAGAAACACTAGTGTTTTATGTTTCATTATTTTTATCACAATGATAAAAAACAAAGCATTACATTGTTTGGTAATATGATTTGATAATGCTGAATATTTTCTGCAGTAGATTACAGTAATATCTTATCTTTTTACTAGTCAGGAGATATCATTTAAATAAGTAAGTGCCTTGATAATCGTATATTTCGCAAATAATCTCTAATGTAATAATTAAGCTTACTTACTGCTGAAATATTATCGCAATGCTATAAATTATCGTTGATAATCATTATAAATTCCATGTAAATTTATATAATTAAATTAATTATGATAATAAGGGACACGTGGTGCTTATCAATGTACTAATAATAATTAGACATTATAATTATTTTAACGAAAATTATCGCTATCAAGTGATTTAAAACGATTTTATCTTAAACAAAATATATAACTATTAGGGATAAAATTTACTAGAATTTGCGCAAGGTTTTGTCGATGTTTGTTATTATTTTCTGTACTGGCGCTTAAAATAGCAGCCATCGCCTTATGACAAAAAAAACCGGCCTAGTGCGAGTCGGACTCGCGCACAAAGGGTTCCGTACCATTATCTATAAAAACGGCAAAAAAAACATGTCTGTTGTATGGGAGCCCCCTTAAATATTTATTTTATTCTGTATTTTAGTATTTGTTGTTATAGCGGCAACAGAAATACATCATCTGTGAAAATTTCAACTGTCTAACTATCACGGTTCTTGAGATACAGCCTGATGACAGACGGACAGAGGTGTCTTAGTAATAGGGTCCCGTTGGTTACCTTTTGGGTACGGAACCCTAAAAAATGAGCATTTGTTTCGCTAGTATTTTCCTAGTTCATGCAAACGAAATACCAAAACCATTTGTAAATCATAGATATTCTTAAGGTAGTGTGTTTTTATTCCGATTGCATTACAGAATATCTAGGTTTCGAAATATGTATTAAACAAGAACGGCGACATAATAAAAAATTTAAAATGTTCATACAAAGCTTATTTTTCTCATATTTCATGTTTAAATCAGTATGCTCCGCAGGCCTCTTAACTAAAGAATTAGGGACCTCATGTAAGAAAAAAGTCCTTGTTTAATAGAACCTTGTAAAATTATATTCAAGTGATAAAAAATGTTTAATTTAAATAAATAGTAGATATGGATGCAAGTTTCAATAGTTACATATTTTGTTAGAATATGTACGTTAGTTTTGCACAGATCCGACTAAAATACAACCATCATACCTAACTGCAATTAATAGGTCAACCACCCTCTTATCCTTGAGTTGATAAGAAAGTATTCTATAGATTGTAATGATTAACAAGATAATGTACTTACCATTAGAAACAAAAGAGAAGGCAATATTGCAGGCAGCACTCAACAAGTAACCACAAGAGAGAGTTGGCTTCCTTCCGATGCGGTCCAGAATCAAGACCGCAGTGAAGAAGCCAGGGATCTCGATGGCACAGACCAGGATGTAGTTCAGATACATGTTGCCTGACAGACCAGTTGCGTTGATAGACAGGCCGTAGTACACGAAGGTAGTGGTTATCCACCAGATAGGCGTCGTGCATACACGTCTTAAGAGCACTTTAGAGCTCCAAATGGCCTTGAATAAACCTGGAGGCTCTTGTCCTGCAATCTTAAATAAGCGTTGGTTATTGCTACACTAAATTACGTAAAGCTATGGTTTTGAAGAATGTTTGGTTACCTTTCCAGGTGGTGGTGGTGGATTCAACAGAGCGTTCATCGACTTCTCGCTGATTTTCTTCTTGTTGACTTCGGCTACCTTCTCTAGGACTATCCGTGCTTCAGTAAATTTCTTCCTAGAGAGTAGCCAACGCACGCTCTCGTAGAGGATCCAGTAATAGCTGATTATGATGAAGCATGGGATGTGCAGGGTCATGATCAAGTAGCGCCAGGGCTGTATGATCCAGGCCATTGAACCCAGAATCACTTGTCCTACGGCGAACATTGCCGCGCAAGTAGCGCTTGTCAACACACGATATTTGGGACCCACTAACTCAGTAGCTGAAACAGAAGTATTTTAAATCGTTGTTTATTCCGCTGAAGTATTTTTTGTTACTGCAAAACCACTAAAGGATCAAATTTCATTTACACTAATCCGGAGGTCACTGCTTCAAATGCAAGGGCTGGTTCGGTCTGCGTGCTTCGGAATGCACGTTAAGCTGTGGATCCATATTTGAAGGGTACAGGGGAAAAAAGATGATAGTCACTAAGACTCTAAAATACAGAATTTCATGTTTTTATACGGAGTTGACTTTTGACTTTTAATTACTAAACAGTAAGACTCCAAATATTTTGAATTCCGTTGTTTTATAAGTTCTAATGAATTTGTGACAATCATCTTTTTTCCCCTGTACTCTTCATTTGTGTCCAAAATAAATAGATGATAGAGCTTACCTCAGAGCAATAAGCTTACCACCTATGATGTCAGAACGTCATAATCTGGCAAAACGTGGATGTATGAATGATGTGACTTTCATTTCACATTTCATTTCATTTGATTTCACAGATGATGTGTATATGTATATTTAGTTAAAATCATTCTATGTTAAATCTATATAACTAACCAAACACGTAAGCAGAACTGTAGGTTCCCGCCCCAAGAGTGGTCTGTAGAAGCTGCAATGCCAGGTACATTGGGTAGTTGACTGAGAAGGCACGGATGAGACCGATGAGGGCCAAGTTGAACACACTGATGATCAGCGCCATGCGACGACCATAGTTGTCGGAGACGTAACCAGTGATTGGTAGCACCAGCAAGGTGCCCACACTGGCGAGCGTTCCAGCGAGAGCTCGAAGCCATTCTTGACATTCTAACCCAAACTGTAAAAAGACAAGCGGTCAATTTTATAAATATCTGATCTATTAACATCTTTAATAAAACTCACTTGTACACTATTTCACACATTTAATTAATAGTTATACACCCAACCGGTTTCGAATAATTAATTCATTTTCAAGGGGTTTTATTTATTTTCGAACAACTGCAACTACGTGCTGTAAAAACCAATATTATTTTTGTAGTGATCAAATTTTTTACAGCACGTAGTTGCAGTATGGTTGGGTGTATAACTATTAATTAAATGTGTGAAATAGTGTACAAGTGAGTTTTATTATAGATGCTTTCCATGTTTCACCAAGTGCCGACAATCGCAAGTATAAATCATGATCTATTAACGCCTTGACCAAAAGGTTGGAACTAGAACGTAGACTAAGAAGGGATTAAGGGAAATTCTCACGGGAATAAGAGAAACGGGAACCATGTGAAAAACGTGGCGCGGTATCCGCTAATATCATTAAAGTCCTTAGAAATATCAATATATCTGATTTAAATTGCTCTTACAGGCTCTTACAAGATTACACTAGCCAATTCTATATAATCAAATACTTACATCATAGACAACAGAATTTGTTTTCTCATACACGTATTCTTCACATTCGAGCAGGTTGTCCTGGTTGAAGAGGTTGGCAGGACAGGTGCCTGCAGGTGCGGTAAAGTTTGTGAGTGGTTGGTACCGTTCACAACTGGAGAACCCTCCACCAGTGATTTCGGGAACGGCACTAAGGATCCAGTCTGGTTCGTAAAGGGGACTCTGACCGTCGTCGCATTCAGGGATTTTACACCTGAAAAAATACAAGTTTCAATTTATGTTAATGGTGCTTATTATCTTTATCACTTTGAAACAATTACCATAGCTTAATTTCCAAAAGATTATTTTTTTAGAGAATATAGTCGCCATTTTGGGACATAGTTTTCATTATTTTGCTATATTAATTAACTATTATGTTTTTATGATTTTTTAAAGAATGTCCGATATGACGTCACATGAGAATTTTAGACATATTGATTGTGATGTGTGATTGCTTATGAAAAAGGGGTCTGTCTCTGTCTGTCTACTCATCTGTTATCCATCTGTCAAATCAGTCGGAAGCAAATTTATCTTGATAGCAAAGGACACATTTCTAAACAGCCATTTCTCAAGTGACGTCACACGAAGGCAAATGGAAGTTGCAGATTTTTCGTAAAAATATTCATCATCATGAGGTTTTTTAGACCACAACTTCTAAAATACGGCTTATTAAATCGATATCTCTAAATAGTTTTCCAATTAACACACCTTAACATAATTTAATCTAAGCGAATTCCATTGACCGGTCATTGACCACCAGTGTTACAATATCTCCGGGTATATGGAAGTTTAAAACTGACTGCCAGTCATTTATTTGAAGATGGGTGATGCGTTTAACACATGTATATAAACAGGCTGCACCTAAAAGGCTAAAACGTCTGTCACGGCAGAAGCCTATTCAAATATACAAGTGAGTTTAAAAAGATCGTGCCGGTTTTTAATGTATCAAATCATCCAAGTATCCAAGTGTACCCAAGACTAATTTATCAATTAAAGCTTATCAGTTAAAGCAACAGCACGTCAAATTTGAACAGGAGATGCAACCGGATGGAGAGTCGTAATCTGGGTCTTGAAGTGATACCAAACCCTCTTGATTGGGGGAGAGGCAAAACGTAAATTTTTTTTACGAAGCAACCGGATGATAATGCTGTGCCTCTCCGGTTCAACAAGTTTAAAAAAAACATACCTGTATGGTAAAGCAGCGGCTGAGAAGATATACTCGCTCATGAAAGCTGACATGATGATAGGGATCGACACCAGCAGGATGTTCATGAGCTGGAATCGACCGAACTGCCCAATCTCGTTGACCAAAACATCGTCCAGGTCCAGAGGTTTGTCCATTACAATTCCTTTGCTCGACTTTCGGTTCCCAGCCTCGGCCATGCTCGGCCTGTTTGATTCTGACATAATTTTAGATCTCTCGTCCTTTAGTTAATACTTAAAGACGGTGTTCTAAAGGGCGCGTGCGGCAAACTTGGCCGCAAGCCCTGAAGTAAAGTTTTAAGCGGTTGAAGCATTATCGCGATATGCTATTACTCGATTATAAAAAGAACTTTCGATTATATGATAAGATTACAGTTTTTATCTAATTGACTAATTGGCACAAATGTATTTATTTAATAGCTATCAAATTGTATATGCACAAACCTTTTAGGGTTCCATAACCGAAGGGCAAAACGTGTCACACCGCTGTCCATCTGCGGGTCTACCGCGTAATTCTCATTTTCATCAACATCAACTTGAGATTGAAATTTGTCGTGCGTGCGACGACGCCCGCCTAACATGCCATCTCTTTTGCACGCGTTGAATTTCACATGCATTTGCTTGAAGTTGATACAAATGAGAATTACGCGGTAGAGCCCCAGGTCTGTCTGTCCGTCCGTATGTCACGGGTTTCTAGCTACACTTTTCTTACTTAGGTACACTTTTCAGTCACGGGCCCATAGGGATCCAGTCATTTGAAAGGAATTCATGGGGCCGAAGCCAACGAGGAGGCCTTTGGTACCATTTAATATAAATGTGAGATGGCTGCATCCATGGAGGCCTCTCCCTCAATGTATCATTGTGATACACTGACGGACAGTCCCCCACAGTTGCCAAACTATTGACAGGGAGGAAGCAACTTTGAGTGGGCTGTAAGGATGGGATTATTGTTATTATTATTAAATTATTATTTATTTTTGTTACGGGGTCTATCTCAAAGACAAACTAGTAAGGAATTTTCAATTTCTGTATATTATGTACCATATGCTGTATTTGAACAACAAATACTTAAAACATCGATTTATAATGTATTTTTAGGGTTACGTTCCACAAACTTAATTTTGCAGTTGTGTTTTATAAATTTTGTAGGCAATAATAAGTTTGTAATTTCTGTTTAAATGCATAAGTATATTAACTTATTTAAATAGTACGGAACCCTCAGGGCGCGAGTCCATACTATACAAGATGTAATTTAATCAACCGCCTGAATTCATACCGGAGATTTGATTAGTAATCTGGAACAACGTTCAATGATCCTTTTTCTCGAAATCATAAAAAATTACGTTTTGTTCCCATTCGAGCTGAACTAGTTTGAACTTTTTTTATGATTTCCAAACAGGATTCATTGAACCTCGTTCCTAATCACTAACCGAGTCTCCAATATGAATTCAGGCGGTTGATTAAATTTCACCTTGTTTACTTAACAGTGAAAAGTAAATTGACGTACAATGTTAGAGATTCTTTATTATATTTATAATCTTAATTATGGGTAGGTATTTTAATTAATAATCAGTCAGTTATCTTATCAAGAAAAATATTTACTACTTTTGTTATTTACAGTAATGCACGAGTTCATGACAGCTAGTCAATGTTTAGTCACAAGTCACGAAGCACTGAACTACCCCTACTTGTTTCCTTAGATCAAACGAAGAAAGATTGAGTGTTTTGTGAAAATAATATTGTCTTAAGGCGCTACGGAAAAAAAATCGACTCTTTAAGAACTTTGTAGATGCTAGTGATTGTTGGCACTTGGTGGAATTTATAAAACATTGTTTAAAAAAACACTTGTACTTATCCACATATTACTTATAACTTTATTATGCCCGACTGGTTTCGCTGTAAAGCATTTTCTGGGGCCTTTTACACATACTAACTAATAAAGAAATAATTTACACTACAACCAGCGTGGTTGAAGGAGGTTGAAGGGAGGGAGGCATGGTTGAAAATAAATAATTTACACTACAACCAGCATGGTTGTAGTGTAAGTTATTTTTTTGTTAGTTAGGATGTGTAAAAGGCCCTAGAAAATGCTTTACAGCGAAACCGGTCGGGCATAATAAAGTTATAAGTAATATGTGGATAAGTACAAGTGTTTTTTTAAACAATCTTTAAGAACTTGATATCTACTTCAGTAAATAATGTATTATTTTGATAAAATAGTACATTATTTTTGGATTCTTTTTCTAGGGACCTGTTAAAACAGAAACGCAATTGGAGAAATTCGACTCGATAGAAATGTTTATTGAAATGAGGTCTTTTTCGACACCAATTCTCCTGGTCTGACAATTTAGAATGACATATGGATATGGACTGCAATTACATTTTATTAGATGGGTTTTAACGGTATCTAGGACCTGGTTAAATGAAATTTTGAGAGGATCTTTAGTACATTTTAAATTAATAAAAAACCGACTTTTTGCTACTTTTCCACGAATGCGTCCCTCTTGCACAGACGGTTTTTTCGCATATGGAGTAACAGGGTCGCTAAAACTTTTACATATCGCCTTAATATTTAGGCGTCCACCACTGAAGTTCAACAAACGAAACTTCGAATCACGGAATCACGAAAGCACAAAACTGCGATGCGCTGTATTGCGTTGCGACTGAACCGTAGTTCAATGAACGCAATAATTGCGAAAGCAGTTTTCTGCGAAAACTTATGTCTATTTAATAATACGAATTATTATTTTTGTTTGTTTACCTGACTGACCGTCTTGAGGCTGAAAAAGTACTTACTCTCCAATGGGGATGCTTACTGCCAAATTAGTTCCGCATAGAGGGCACTGTGTGTTTGTCGCTGAGTTGCACGAAAACGACGCTAATTTTCCGTTAGCTAACTGGGATCTAATCTCAAGATTACATAATCTCGTGATTAAATTTGAAGCTGTTGTTCGAAATGTTTTTACTTTCCTTTAAGTGATAATTAAGTGTTTCCTGATATAAAAATAAAATTAATCTGAACACAGAATAAAAATGTTCAACACTCTTTCAAATCTTTTTATAAACCGCATTATTTGTATTTAGATGTGGCGCCACTGAATGTTAATCATAGTAAAATGACTTTTATGTCATTGAAGTTAGAAGCTAATTTATTAATAGTTCGCAAATTTGTCACCGATATAGAACATACGTGCTCCCTATAACTGACTGTCATGTCAAACAACAAAATTGAAATTGAATAACCTTAGGTTCGCATTTTACTTCTGCAAAGTGGTTTAATAAAAGGTTTCCGGGAACCATGGCAAGTCCAAAAAAATACCTTTTGAATTATTGTACAAACAGTTGATTTGTCGGCTTGTATTTTGTCACCCAACAACTGCTGAAAGGTGCCTGTTGCATAGAACCTCCGTAAATAAAAGCTGGGTCTTTGCGTCGATTGATCTTGACCTTTCAGTTGAAGGAGAAAGGTTATGTTCTATCCTCGATAATATATTTTGAGCAGCAGCTTTTGAGAACCTAAACCGTTCCATAAATTCCTGTTCGTACCTAGATAGTCGCCACTTAACTGGAGAGAAGAGTAGAGATTCTGAGAATACTGTTCAAAACCTAGTAAAGCCTTGGTGGGCTCTCCATTTGGAGCCAGTAATAAATAATGGTGCATTCACGATCTTTGAAATTGTTTTTAGTTACACCCAGCGACATTAATCTTACACCAAACTTGAAATACTTTTATGTTCTCACGATTGAATACATCTCCTTCTGCAACCACGTTCTTTCTTTTCTTTTTACGAATTTCTATCTGGTTTACAAGATACAAGCAATTGCAAGGTAAATTGCTTGCAGCAAAATTGTACAGCAATGCAAAGAGCACGCCACGCCACCTACCGCTATAAATGTTAAACTTTCTTCAAAATCAGCTGTGACATGGTCAGCCATCTTCCCATTTAGCGGGATAAGTACAGGATCGTTGCCACTTAAATTTTAATTTAATCAAGTGTCAAATTGGACGCTAACGGAGGTAAAATTGCGTTCGAACAACATAAAGTCGAAGATAATCATGAGTTTGACAGATTTTTATTTAAATAAATAAAGGTTGCTTAAATATTTATATTGGAGGTTTCGTGCAACAGAAAATCATGATTCTCGTGATTAAATTAGTTTAATCTCTACTTAAATATTAAAATTTGTTTCGAACAACTCGGCATTAGTCTGTTAGGTTGTCAGTTCACATACAAATAATTGAATAATTTCTTATTTTCATTGAAAAGTTAAAGCAATGGGTGTTTGTGTGGCTTTTGTATGTAAAGGAAAGGGAACTTGAACGACAACGTCTCCTTCGCAGCGAAGCACCTCTTTTCTTTAGCTCCTCCTTCAACTGAGCGATACGACAGGTTGAATACATGACGAATACACCAACAAAAAAAGGCGCAAAAGTCTTTAGAAATGTGGTATGCAAAAATAACACCTATCAGTGTCTTTTACAGGAGCGTAATAAGACACAAACACTCAGCGCCCTCTACCGTAAAAGCTTTCGGTTTTCTTTCCCATTCAGCCGAAATGACATATATAACATGTAACAGAAAGGTGTAACCATATTTGAAGAGCTTATTCAGTCAATCGTATAGAACAACTTTTACTATGGAATCAACCCAGAAATCTAAAAAAAAATACCTGCCTTTCCATACATTTTGGCCGAGCGGCATTGCATTTTCCTATGAAGCGGGTAATTTTTTTTCTCGATATACAGGATTTGTTCCATAGTAAAAGTTGTTCTAAACCATTGACTGAATAAGCTCTTCAGATATGGTTACACCTTTCTGTTACACGTTGTATAAGGTCTTTCAATTTAAATGGTAAGTAATTTAGGAGGTGATTCAGTGTCGTTAATACATCACATTCCACTGCAAAGTACTTTTTTTTGCGTGAACTTTTACTTCACTTGTCCATACAAACTGAGTCAGCTGATCGGACCACTTTGTAAAAAAAAGTGCTTTTCAGTGGAATGTGATGTATTAACGATACTGAATCACCTCCTAAATTACTTTCCATTTAAATTGAAAGACCTTTTATATACATCCTGAAGAAAATAAACAACTAGTTTATATACTAACCAGCATAATTCATCCTTTGAGCCTACTATTGGATATTCAAAGAAAAAAGTCATTTAAGTCAGTTACCAATATCGATGAAGCATTTGTATATTGTCGACATACTGAAAAATCCGGTCAAGTCAAATCCTTTATTTGGTCTTATCATATCTCACTTTATTTATCAAACGACAACTTATATTAAATGTTTTAAAACTAAAAAAAATTAAATAAATATTTACAATTAGCTATAATATGCTTTTCATTTAATTTGATACTTGTAAGCACAAGAAAAATCATAATTAAAGTATTACAGACAAACAGGACAGTCACGAGTACATATATGTATATATAAGGACCAGGGTCGGGCAGTTAGAACAGTATATGGACTTCATAGACGCACATCAACACGATAAATCAAATAAGATAATTACCGTCTTATCGCTTTATCTGTATAGCTGATTAATTGAAATTCATAACGAGAAAAATAATCTTACGAAAAGAATGGATGTTTATAATTTTAATACGCAGAATAAAGAAAAATTATCTTTGATACGACTCACAAAAACAGAAAAGCAAGAAATAAAAAATAAAATCAATATGTATCACAAATTGCCTATAGAACTAACCAAATTAACATTATTGGAATTTAAAACAAACATTAAATATTTTTTCGAATGTAATCCATTTTATACAATAAATGAATTTATGACTGAGAAACTTACCAAATGTTCATTTTCAATATGATTTGATTTAATTATTTATGTTTAATATGACATTTATGAAAAAATTATATTTTATTTTATTGTTTTACAGAGAGGTCCGTGACAAGCTGACGCGCCTCCGGACCCCATGTCCCCATTGTCTCGACCCCAAAAGGCGCAAACATGTAGCTTGAACCTATTGCCACATATGTACGCCTCTTGGAGAGCTCAGCAGCGGCCGCCACCGAACCAGCAGCCCTAATGCTTTGGGAAACATGAGAGGGCGCCAGCGTATCCACGCAGGTTTCATCCCACACGAGCGGCGTCCCATGCTTCCACGGTATTAACGTCATACCGTCGGGTCTCTTTCCGTCGTCACGAACCAGTCTGGGAGGTTCGAGAGTAGCCGGAGCTCCTACGGAGACGAGGGCCCTTCGGATGACGTCATTGAGGGCTGCGTGGCAAGACAGGCGGCCGGCACTACGCCGACATGAAAGTCCATGGAGTCCGGCCCGACAAACACTACCCCGCAAGGGCAGTGATGAGGTTCAATTACATTAGCCCCGATTCGCAGACCGAAGGCCATTTTAAATGAAAGATTGTCCAATAGTGTCCCTAGGTTGGTGGATGGCAGGGCATTGAGCCAGAGACCTGACTCGCGCTCTGACACAGCGAGGAGCCGCGCTCGCTCTGTGACGTCACTACTTGAAGCAAGTAGGATTTTTTGCGTTAATTTGCAACAAGGCTCATCCCATTGTCGTTGTGACGAAAGGTTTTCAGGGGTGTCCTCTCCTGGGCAGGTAAGCGACCACGCCTGTTTGGCTTCTCCACAGCACGAGGCCTCAATATCAACCAAAGAAGGTTGAATAAGTTTCTTATACAAGGCCTCAGTGCTGTGAATGGAAGACAAAAAGGCGGGTAGGGCTACATCGGACACCTTTCTTATGCCAAGCCCTCCAAACCTGACCGGAAGTGAAGCCTGGAGCCAACAGTGATCGGTAATGGGAAGGTCGAGTACTTGCGTTAAAGCTGATTGAATTAATGAATCTATTGTTGATAACAAGTTCTTGAATTTAAACATGGGGCTGCTTCTTAAAACGAAAGTGAACCTGGGTACCAACAAACAAAATCTTATTAAGTATATGGAAAGCCATATGAGGATTTATTTTCGTAAGGTGCGGGATGGTATTAAGAAATTTTGATTTTTAAATATTTAAATACTGAGGCATGGAATCTTCCAAAATTGGCGCCCCTAGGAGCCGCGAGAGGTAATGTGGCAAGTATTTTGCACACTCTCCCGCAGGGCAGTGATCTAGAGGCAATTTTCTTTTTATAATTATTTCTGTAGGATTATTTTTGGTTTAATTATTGTCTTTCACATGCATTATTACTTAAAATAGCTTAGTACATTTTATATTAACTATTAGTTTTATAATGTCATTGAATTTGTTGTTTATGAATAATAAATGGTTTTATTGTAATTTAGATTAAGAATGTTATTTGTTAAGATATTAATATAAATGTGATATTATTGTTTTTAGATTAGTATTTGTAGAACATTATTATGATATTTTTGACCTGCCATGTAACAAACTGCTTTATAATTATGGTAAATAAATAATTACTGAATTACTGATTACTGGTCCATAGATAGCTTCTCCATAAAAACAAAATACTTTTTTATATTTTTTTATTTAATTTATTACGCTAATTAATTAGTCATAAATTATATATAGTTTTACTTCATGTCATTCACTATTTAAATTTTTTACTTCATTATATATTTCATATTTGTGCAGGTGTTTTGTTCAGTATGATCACTTGAGAACATGAGTACAATAATTACAGATACAGGTAAATGAAACATTTCAAAACAAAAATAAGTTACTTATTATATTAAAAAGAACAACATTATTGACCCAATTTGTGGTTTTTTGGGTACATTTTATACCGAAACTGAAAACTTACAAAAATTTAATAAACTTTTAAAAATAGTTGTTTATGAAACTGGTACATTGGCAAACTTTTTAATTATTTATTAAATATTTGGATGTCTTACAACTAAATAACTCACATCTAATATATATACATTGGTAAACCTATGCAAATGACAATTTAAGACTCCCCATATGGAAAGACAAAAAAAAAGAAGAAATTAAGTTAATACAATAAGAAAATAATAAGATAATACAAAAATAGACTAGTTAAGGCAATAAGATCGAGATTATACACAACAACATATCCAACTAAACACTAGATATTGGTATCTGTATTTACATAACCTTCGTAAAGGAGAATGCTACAAATGTATGGAGAAAAAACCCAAAAACCAAAAAATGTGGTTATTAAATCTGTATATGTGAAATTATCAAAATCGATGGCTAAGTGTACGATATGGCTATTTGTTTCAAGTAGGGGCAACATTTTTAATTAGGTTTTTACTATCTAAAATAGTAAACGTTATGTATGTTATATTTTTCTAAAAAATGTAGTGAGTAAATCTATATATGGGAAATTATCGAAATCGATAGCTAAGTGTACGATATTGCTATTTGTTTCAGGTATTTTGATAATTTCGCATATACAGATCTACTTACCACATTTTTAGAAAAAAATATAACATACATAACGTTTGC
The DNA here is from genome assembly GCA_934047225.1 of Ypsolopha sequella. Lineage (NCBI taxonomy): Eukaryota > Metazoa > Arthropoda > Insecta > Lepidoptera > Ypsolophidae > Ypsolopha > Ypsolopha sequella. The sequence goes on from OW203997.1 coordinate 23,905,316, forward strand.
TATTTTAGATAATAAAAACCTAATTAAAAATGTTGCCCCTACTTGAAACAAATAGCAATATCGTACACTTAGCCATCGATTTTGATAATTTTACATATACAGATTTACTCACCACATTTTTAGAAAAAAATATAACATACATATCGTTTGCGCCGGGTCTAGGTTTTTTTGTGGCATTGTCCTTTATTCTTAACATTTTTAAATTTTTCTGATATTCATTATCGTTCGCAATTTTTGTCACTGTTTCCAGAATGTCAGATTCTGATGAAGTCAAATTATCATCAATATTAGTGCTGCCAGCCACTTTTGAGCAAAATAACTTTTCACACACAAAAAACACAGTTCATAATTAATTTCCCAGTAGACTATGGCGCTAAAATCTAACAACCTCGAACATCTTGTGCGCGCGCGTGCAGTCCTGCGCGCGCTGCCATAGACAGTTGTACGGCCGAAAAAATTTTATTGCCACTTGCTTAGTCGGGTCCCAATGTATTTTTTGTACGTATGTTATATAAAAATCTTATTATTAGATATTAAAACCTCAGATATGACTGTGTGGGCTAAGTTCCCTTTGCCCTTCTACATATACTTAAATTAAAACTATTTCAAAGCATAATTTTGTTAAGTAGACAATACATTATTTTCTGATTTCTTTTTTTTCAGTTTTCTAGTCTTTTGTAGATAAAATATGTCACCATTACGTAATGCATTTTTTAAAATTCATAATTTGGATTTTGGATAGATGAGTGTGTAGATAGAATACATTTGTAGTTGATAGCTTCAAAGACCTAACTTTAAATATTTTGAGACTAGAACGTCTTTTAAGTGGTTTACAAGATTCAGAATAAATATTGGTTATTTTTTATTTTTTTTATGTTTTCTTTTTTTAGGGAACAAACAGAAGTACTTAAACTTATAAATATAACACCAATATATAATACATATTCCAACAAATTTTCCATGGATAGATAAACAAGGACACTGTCAATAGGTACAGTCGATTATAGAAAAAAAATGGATAAATGTAGGCACTTATAATTATAACAAAATTTAAATATAGGTACAGCAAAACAGATACTGGTAGGCAAAATTATTAGTTAATGAGAAAAGACAGCACCCTTTTCACAGAAGCATTTTTAGTTTACTTTTGAAACAATGTATACTTTGACTAAAAGGATCTAGATCCTGAGAAAGCCCATTATAGGTTTTACAAGCTCGGAGCAACACTCCGTTATTAGGATATCTTGTCTTAACTTTAGATATATTAAATAATTAAATAACCAATTCCGTAATTCACAAGATTTACCTACCTATAGGGCATAGCAGCAGCAGTAAAGATGTACTGTCCGTTTTAGATAGTACTGAAAATAATCAGCAGCAAGATGAAGCAGTAAGTCTGCACCTGGTATCGACCGAACTGACTCAGCTTGGACAGGATGGCGTCCAAGCCCACTCTATCTTTCTTGCTCTTTGACATTACTCCTCACTTCACTTTGACGCAGTGCTCATAAGACTGAAATTGTCTGAAACGTAACTGGCTTCTACTGCTTGCGATTTGCTTGTATAGTGACAGTACATTTCATTTTATATTCTACCTTTCACTGTACAGTAATTTCAACCCGCAACACAAAAACCTCACAATCCTCAGTGGTATGTATGTATAAGGTCTTTCAATTTAAATGGAATAGTATATTTCATTACGAGTGCGGAAAGCCTGTCATTGCAGAGTTCCGACAAATGTCTACCCGAGCCGAGGCGCAGCCGAAGGTGAGGGTTGACAGTCGGAACAAGTTGCAATGACGGTTCCGCACGTGTACTGAACAACTATTTTTAATACAGTTGCGAAAAAATGAAGCAATTTAATAAAATAATAAAAACACAATAAACTCAACTAACTTATACATTGAAATTGGTACAGTTTTTTAAACTAACTGGGGAAGTTTTAGGTTGCATATTTACTGTTTGAGACAAACTATTATTAATTTCGTATGATTGTTCATGTATATTTGTCAAAGGTGTTATACAATGGCGTTTGCTAGTTGATGGAATTGGATCTGATTAATTATCATTATCAACGAAAGTAGATGGATGAACGTTCTCTTCAGTATTGTCAGGTGAAGGAGACGGACTGGACTTTAAATTAATGGGTTGTGTGATTTTTTTCCCAGTTTCTAGTTTGTTGCTTAATGAATCAGCAATATAGCCTTCTGCAACTTTGTCAGACTTCCAACCTCCTAGTCGCTTTAAGGACGTCAAATTGGCTCTTGAATCTGCCAATAATGTAGCACAGGTCCTCCTGAAACTGTACCCAGTATCCAGTATCAGATCCGGCAGACCAAGAAACGTAGCTATTTCTTTTGGCATATTACCAAATTTGTTTATCCCGATTGTTTGAGCTGTACACTTCCCTTTTTGATAATTTTGAAAAAAGCGGTCGCTTTTTGCTTTTTGGGACCGCTGATTCATATATTTTTGCACTATTCTAAGAAAATGTCCTTCAACAACAAAGCTTCTCGGTACCTTATTTTTTGTATTCGGAATCTTGATAAGTAGCATTTTTCCATGGGCTTCAATATCTTTTAAAGTAATATTGGCTAACTCCTCTCTGCGGCAAGCTCCAACAACGCCAAAAATCAGCGCAACCTCCAAAAAAGGGATTTGATTAATATTTTTTAAATAATATATTGACTGCATTTTGCGATTTCGTAAACTGAATACTAAAGAAAAATATAAGTATTTATTAATAAATTACCTTTGTGGCTAAATAACGATCATCGGGAGCTTCGTTCAAAAACCTTTCCACTTCATTCGATGTTAATATTTTCGACTTCTTAGTAGTAAAACCGTCTGATTGTCGTTTTAAGAAAGCATTTAGTTTTGGGTATTCACTTATATCCACGTTGTTCCTTATTTTCAGCAGACTTTTTATCATCGAAAACCTCGACCATAACGTAGAAGGTTTTAATTTTGCTGAGAGTTCGGAGAAGTATGCCAACATTACATTTTCTGAAAAACTATTTGCTTTTTTCTCTTCTCTCCACACAATAAATTCGTCGTATGTAGATATGTAGCGACTTTTTGACTTTCCGGTAAAATGTTCTCCAAAGCATTTTGTGCAATTATACTGAGTTCCGGTGGTGTTAATTCAAATAAAATATCATCGAAATTACTCATTTTGTGCAACAAACAACTAAACTCGCAAAGAAAATTTTTGGAAAATGGCGCCAACCGTAAAAGAATATAAGCAGAGATTTCTTTTTGTTTTCTTCACCCATTCTGGGTAGGCAAAGGGAACTATGCCCATACAGCCAAGTCTTCAGTAGAATTTTTTTATTGATATGAAATGAAAATGAAATTTAGTGAGATGAAATGAAATGAAACCTAATCTAACTCATTGAATCAAATCATTTAATCTGATATTGAAACAAATTAGTAGCTTCTTTTTAGGAATATTTGCATGAATCATAAAAACTTCTATGAATTTTTTTTAGTAAAAACTTCGTGGTTGCTTTTTTCTTTTTAATAGACATTATTTTGACAGTTGGGAAAGAGAACGCACGAGCTCGGAAAAGGTAAGGAAAAAGCTCGAGTATGTAATAGCCCACATCCCGAACGCTATACGTCTGTGCAATACGCCACTTTTTGAGCAACTGTATTAAAAAGTAATTTATGTGGTGATTCAGTATCGTTAATACATCACATTCCACTGCAAAGCACATTTTTGCGCGAACTTTTTTTTCACTTCTCAGTACAAAGTGGTCCGATCAGCTGATTCAGTTTGTATGGACAAGTGAAGAAAAAATTCGCGCAAAAAATGTACTTTGCAGTGGAATGTGATGTATTAACGATACTGAATCACCTCCTAAATTACTTTCCATTTAAATTGAAAGACCTTATATATTATGAGGTTTGTAACACGTTACCAAAACATCTTCTTCTTATATTAAGGGTAATAATAATATCACTTTTATATACGCTTCAGAAATTACTATGACAAAGTTCATATTTTACAGCAATTTCTAACCTAAAACTATTTTCCCATCTTCATTTGACCTTGGGTTGACCCTTGATGTTCTCCGCCTGCTCGATGGTGTCTGGCAGCTCCTGATGCAAAGTTTCCGGAGTAAGCAGCATCAGCCCGCCCGCTACACCCGCCATTACGCCAAATATAATGTACGGGAGGGACGCCATTACTTGCATCTGAGGATGATAAACTGGATTTTTTAACAATACTTATAACTAGCATATATAACATACTTTTAAATAAAATGCTAAAAAGAAGATCAACAAATAATTTCACTATAGATCATTTTAAAATAATATTCGATGATCAATTAGAAGCGCTGAAGAACATGTATATGAATATGTCAAAGAAACCCGTCCGTTATGTACCACATATCTATAAGGTTAAATAATATTAGTTGGCGAAACTCAAAACATATGTAGTACTAGTCTTTATGAACAATTGTTTGTACAGGAGCTAAGCGAAATTCGCAACTTTTTTTCTCTTCCTCCCATACAAATTGCCCCGATCATCTGACTGGTCCAGTATGGAAAAGTGAAAACAAATTTTAAGAATTTCGCTTAGCTCCCATACAAAAAGTTGTTCATATAGACTAGTACTACCATGTTTCGAGTTTCGGTAACTAATATTATTTAACCTTATATTTATATAATTGAGAGACTTTATTGTTTAGTAGAAGACTTTTAACCTTCCTTTCGAACCCTGAAACAGAGGAAGCAATACACTGCACAGACCAAACAAGATAATTTGCAAAATCAGAAATACTTGTATCTACGGAGATTATTACCTGATGGCCATCAAAGATAAAGGATTTCAGATGGTCGGATGGCTTTTCATTGATTAAAAATGTAATTACTTTATTTGCGTCATTGATAAAAAAAAATATTATATATATATAAGTACTTACAAGTAGCGGCGTCATGGGTGCAACGATGGACCCTATTCGTGCCATCATGGAACAGAGGGCTAAAAGCGAGTGTCTGGCGTTAGTGGGGAACAGCTCAGAGGTGTAGATGTAGATGCTGCTGAATATCATGCTGATACACAGCTTTCCGATCATTGTCAGTGTCGTTAACAGCCAGGGCAGCGCTGCAACATACGTTAGCTATAGATTCAGACATTGCAAGTTGTGGCGTTTTAAAATAAGTAAGGAATGGTCAGCAAAAATTCAGAAAACAGATTAATAAGCTGAAAGTTTGTTATTTATAATTATATACATTTGAGTGTGCTGAATTTGAATATCAACCCTTGCGGGGGGTGTGGGATGGGATATGCGGGGATAGCCTGTGGTAGTGCTGAGGGCGGAAAGTTAAGATGGATACGTTATAGCTACAAAAAAAGGCCTTAGAATACTAGCCTTAACTTTTGAAGCATTTCACTTCTGCATTCGCAGATTTTGGAAAAAAAATGGACAGTCATCAAGAAAAATGGCAATTTTCATAAAACGTTTTTTCGTCTTATTCGATTCTCTTACTGATTAGGAACATGAGTATATTTGGAAATTTGAACTCCTAGAAAACGCAAAACAAAATTTAAACTTTATTTCATACTAAATATATGAGTTCTTACTCCCTGACCTCGGTTGACCCCATAGAGACATTATGTTCCTTATCAGTAAGAGAATCAAATAAGAAGAAAAACATTTTTTTTTAATTTTGCAAATTGCTATTTTTCTCGATGATTGTTCATTTTTTCCAAAATCTGTGAATGCAGAAGAAAAATACTCCAAAAGTTAGGGCCGTTTCCTTATAGCTATAACGTATCTGGTAGCTGATCTTAGTGCCTCATCTTAACTTTTCACCCTAAGCACTACCACAGGCTTTTCCCCCGATATCCCACCCCAAAGTGTTGATCAGCACACTCAAACCTATATCGTTCCAACTTTCTGCTTATTTATTTGTTTTTCCACGATTTGCACGGACATGATCAGACTATTTTATTATTTAACTCTGCGTGATGTTGAAATTATTCCTTTGGACAAAAATTGTTTGAAAGAACACGGAAAAATGTGTTAATTAACTCACACTGAGGAATGAAAGACAACATGATGAGCGAAGACCCACAAACGAAGAACGCTGTCACGATGGACTTCTTTCTTCCAAAGCGGTCGAGCGTCATGAAGCTGATGAAATATCCGGGAATCTCAATAAGTGACGTCAGTATGTAATTGACGTAGCTATTGCCAGCCAGCGACACAGAGTTAATAGATAAACCGTAATAGATGAACGACGCTGTAATCCACCAGAAGGAGCAAATAGAAAACCTTATCATTATGATCTTGGATCTGACCACTTGATTTGCTATAGAACGGTTCATTATAGGCTTTTTTGAGGCATTTTCTTCTAAATTAATCAAACTATAGCGCTGCTCTTTAGAAGCTGTAGATAAGTCGTCTGATAACGAACTAATTGTTTTCGGAGATAATATCTTTTTATTGATGGCAGCTACTTTGAAAATAATTTTAGCCGCTTCTTTTTTGTTGCCTCTGCTGAGCAGCCAACGCACGCTTTCATCTATTAAAAAAAAGTAGAAGATAAAGAATAACGATGGCCCGTAAAGCATTCTAGTGAGAGATCTCCACTGTGGCATGAACCAAGCGGCTAGCCCCAGTAAAGCCTGGCCAAATGCAAAAAAGCAAGATATTATATTTCCTCCAAGGACTCTCCACTTTGGTCCCACCATTTCTAATGCTGAAACAAAAAGATACATAAATGGGTTAAGTAACACACATGTGATGACCGTAGTACCAAAACAATCATGTTAATAAATAACGTAAATATATATATTAGTATTCATAATTTTTTGTAGGTACGTAAACCATGAAGAACAAACTTCAAAAAAACTTATAATTAAAGATTAAATAGACAAAGTAGAAGTATAGTAGAAGATCAAACTCCTATTATGGAGCTTTCTCTTACCGAGAATGAACCCGCTGTTGTAGCAGCCAGAATTAAAACTGGCGTCTATAAATTCCATCACCACGTACATGTGGTAACTGTTGGAGAAGGAACGGATCAAACCCGAGATTCCAGGTAGTGCTGACTTTAATAGGAATACTGTGCGGCGACCAAACCTGGAAGTAGTTAGCTATTAAGAAACAATATGTTAATTTTGTTTGTTAAAGATTGAAGTGTGTATACGTAAGAAAACATAGTTGTAAGTTGTAAACATAGTAAATTAGTAAGTTGTAAGTTGCAAAATAATCTTAAAACATGGTTTGTTGGTGTATGTGTTAACAGTGAAAAATTGAAAGTGAAACCTAGTTCTTAGAGGACGTTTTTAAAAAGTAATGTAAATAGTGTCTAATTACCTGTCAGAAAGGTATCCAGTGATTGGTAGCGTGACGAATAGACCAGAACCGTAGATGGTGCCCACCAGAGTGCGCTTCCACTCCTCGCATGCCAAATCGAACTAGAAAATGGTAGTGTTCTATATTCCAGTTTACGCTTGTGGTTATCTCCAAGACATGGAACTAAATAAAAGATACCCAATAACTCCTCGCATATCTACCAATTGTGTCTGTCGTCCAAATCTTTGACATACGAAAGCTTAAACAGATCCGCTTTTATTACAGCTTTCAGGACTTATTTAGTTGCTACAGTACTCATGTAACTTTAGGCAATGAAGATTTTACACTGTTCATTATCGTCAAATATACGTACCTACCTACGTATAAAAGTTAATTAGGCTGCCTTGGAGTACACCATATGGCTATTTTCTTCTATCAGTGAATATTTTTTTATGATTTGTCATATTCTAGATATCTTTGTATATTGGATAAAATTTGTTGTGATTCAGATCATAAGTTTATACGAGTAATTTATAAGTATCTTTATTGTGGTAAATTAAATCAAAAGCCTTAGTCATGTCCATGCAAACCGTAGCTATAAAATTATCCTGTCTTCAAAGTATTATTTTAACTATGTATACACACACGGCTAGATTATATGTTTGGTTCATCAGCCAGGATGCCGTCAAATCCACCTGCCTTAGCTACTGGCAGTGAATTTCAGTTACCTCAGACACTATAGAATAGTCGGTCTCATAGACCCACTGAGTGCAGCGTTCTGATGGAAGTTTTCAGACTGGCACGAGGTCCCAAGGGTTGCAGCCGGCGGCACTGCCCCTCACCCTCGGGGGGCACTCAAGAACTCCAACCGCCTGCTGTGAAGTTCAATTACCTCAGGCACTATAGAGTAGTCGTTCTCATAGACCCACTGAGTGCAGCGCATGGTCTCGTTCCGATGGAAGTCGTCAGGCTGGCACGAGGTCCCAAGGGGTTGCAGCCGGTGGCACTGCCCCTCACCGTCAGGGAGCGCCCACGAGCCCCAACCGCCTGGTTTGAACTCTGTACCGTTCTCACATTCTGGTACCAGACACCTAGAAATACATTAATGAATTTATAACTACATAGCTGCAGACCAGCTATGTAGTAATAAATGTAAACAATAACGATGCACTATAGGCGAATTAGATAATTTGTAAGCGGAACCTGTGTACTATCATCAGCAAATGGGGTAAGTAGGTCATGTAGTGCCCTGGCACACTGTCAAATGGGGTAAGTAGGTCATGTAGTGCCCTGGCACACTGTCAAATGGGGTAAGTAGGTCATGTAGTGCCCTGGCACACTGTCGAAATATATATTAAATTTGTATAAAAACCGAGAGACAAGAAATTTTGTACGGTGTTCGAGGCATTGGAATTCAGCACTCATTATTGATTCAACGCCAACGAGACTAATTGCGCAACGCCCATCCGAATTTATGGCAACTTGTAAAAGGGTAAGTGGGCAAAGTAAATTTGTGTCGTAGTTTTTTCGATAAGCTGCAAACTGGACCCCGTCCTTAAAGGTCGGTTCCGCCAAGCATGCTCTCGCGTTTGAATAATTTAGCATATTCAATCAGAATATTTATAACAAATAAAATTTATGTAGTTAAGAAGTAAACTGTTTTTTTTCAGATTTGACACAAGTATCACAATTATCAAGAAAAAAATTCTGAAGTATTACTAAAATCATAAAAAAAAAATTGTATCATATTGATTTGTTTTAGCGTAAAGACTTATTATCGTAAGCTTTATTGATATAAAATTTTTTCGTTTTGTTATTTAAAAAGAAATAAACAAACATAAAATAAATTCTTACGAGATTTTTCTGTACTGGGAACATGTTGTGTTGAATGTTTGAGTATTTCATTTAAAATAACGAAAGGAAATACAAAATAATAAAAATCTGGAAAGGCTACTTTCATTTCTTTGCTCAGTGAAAATATTTTATTTTGTACTTAGATCAGTAAACTAAAACTACATTTTTATTACAAAATAGTCCTTAAGAGTTAAGACTAAAAGCTAAATTTCTTTGGAAAATTTTAAGCTTTGACAGCACTAAAACTAAAATTAAAGCTTTCAGAATTGGCTTTATTATAACTTTTAACTCTCACATATAGTACACATTGTAATTGTAAATATATGTATTGTATACATATATAGGTATAAACGGGTCTACCACGATCAAGTTTTTTACCTTTTTTACGAAAAGGGCACCCGACGTTTTGAGGCAGTTGCATGTCTAGTTCTCTACGGAAAACTCCCGTTTATTATAAAATAAAATAAGTATATATTGTTATAAAGCAAAATACCTTAAACTTTAGAAATAGAAATAGAATAGAAATTGTTTATTTGAAAAAAAACTTATATTATTACATTAGGTGTTGGAACATCCTTTTGGGAACGAAAATACAAACAGAAATAAAATGTCAGCTTTCGGATGATTTTGTTGCAATAATTAGGTTACGTATAGCCATAAAAAAAATACATGTTTTTGGTTGAACTTTAAGGTATTCATTTTCCACAAACCACGTTAATCGATTCATATTTGTACTGTCAATGAATTTTTTTGTAACCCTCTATTGCACACTTCTTATCGATTTTGTTTCAGGTATCGCTTTCGCGATTTTGTTGGTTTTTTTTTAATAAAATTAGTGTGAATGATATCTATTCATTTTCCAAATACCACGTTATTCGGGTTAAAAAAAGCACCCCCTTTTTCCAAAAATACGTAAATCCACTGATGCAGTCAGCAGCAGCAAGATATTGTCAGTCTATGCCTAGCGTTGGCGCCCGTAAGACGTGGAACCTGTGCCCTTTTTTGCAAGCTATAAATATCTCCCAAAACTACTTCAAAACACATTGAAATTAATTTTATAAAGTAATATTTCGAGGAGCATCATATTCCTGCCGTTAAAAACTCAACAAAATATGCGTATGAGTGATTTAGCTACATCGTGCCATAGTCATAACAACAAAACTGAATGAATTTGGAATGAATTCATACTTTTATGCGGGAAAATAATATATGTTACTCTAAAAGAATAATTTTGTGATCGTTATTGAAACCCAAATTAATTTACTTATACTTACTGAGGTCTGTAACAAAAGTCAATGACCTTTTCGTGAAATTACCCTCTAGTATTGGCTCACCATTTCAGGTCCAATAAGTGAAGTTTTTTGCAAATTATATAGGTACACTTACTTGGGATAAATCGCCAAGCATTTAAAATATAGAAATTTATTTTGAAATATTTACAGTGCATGGCAAAATTATTAGATCGCAGATAATCCTGTCGGTACATGTTCAGGTTCTGTTACGCAAAATGAAAACAATGAAACTATTTTAGGATTAATTTGTTATCCCTATGTTTGTCTGTCTGTCCGTTTGTCTAGACAATTTTTTCTGGGTAAAATTAATAAATACCAATATAAACGGCCCTCTATAGAGCTGTAAAAACATACTTTTGACGTTTTTATTTATATTACGTTTTAGGTTTTTACGTTTTTTTTTTACGTTTTTCATACAAATTTTCTCACTATGAAAATGTAGGGATGAACACTTGAGATAATATTTTGCATTTAAAAATTTAAAATTCATACAATAGGTATAAACCGAATGTGAAGTCTACAGCTTATTTTCTTCATATCTTTTTTCATGAGTATATTCTAGTGACATCTAACTACGTCTCTATGCAGCTCAAAAAGCAAAATTTGATAAAACACCATCATAATAGCTGTCAGGATATCGTCAATATTGCCTCATTTTTACACGAAGTTTAACAAGTTTGTATATTTTTATCTTTACTGGAAATAAAAAAGAGAGAAATACAGGCGTCGTTCATGTTAAGATGACTAAGTTTACACACTTTGCTAAGTATAAACAATTACCGTTTCATGGAAAACTGTTTTGACTTGAAACCATTTCACAAATTCAATTAACTTATTTTGAATATCTTGTCATCTTGCACTTTTTGATGAGAAATACAATTTCAATAAGTAAAAATACAACTTTTAGTTAAGAAAACTTATAGTTAAAAGTCTGCTGTATGCATTAACATATTTTTAATTATATTACAATAGTAATAAAATAATTGGCTTATCCGTCGTCGTGATACCAGCCGTAAATTTCTTAAATAATCTGATATCACGCTTATGGAAAACCCAATTATTTTGAAGATACCATAATATCATTAAAATATGTTTATGCATTTAGCAAACTTTTAACAATAAATTGTTATAGCTAAAAGTTGTACTTTACCGTTATAATTATTTCTTAATATGTTGTTACAAATTCGGAGAAATAGCCCTTAAGGAAATCCTTGTATGAAAATATTTGTTATCTTTGTAACAAAGAAAAAAAAATAAATAAACAAAGCTATCGCCACATTGAACAAACAGTAAATTATTAATCCCTTTAGAATAGAAAGATATGGTTTTATATTTTTTACATTATTTGTTCTACAGTTCCTTTCTGTGCTTTCTTTCAAATGCAAAATATTATGTGAACTGTTGATCTCTATATTTTCATAAGGAGAAAATTTGTATGAAAAAGTTAAACAAAAGGCCATAAAAACGTTATAATATGTATATTTTACAGGGCTGTAAATATTAGCATTTATTGATTTTACCCAGAAAAATTGCCTAGACAAACGGACAAACAGACAAACATAGGGACAACAAATTAATCCTAAAAGAGTTTTGTTTTTTCATTTTGCGTAAAGGGACCTGAACATTTCAAACTATGATACAAATAAATTTCTATATTTTAAACACTTGGCGATTTATCCCAAGGGTAAACAGGTATCCCAAAAGTCAACGCTTTTCTTTGGAAGGCTAGTAGGCCAGCTCATGACTGACCAGAATATCAAATTATGACCTCAGCAAAAAGTAGATAGTCTTCGAGTTGATGGTACTTTTATAAATTCGAATAGATTTTTGAGAGTCAAAGCTAACCAGTTCTAAATTCTAAGAATAAAATTTTTGTTGCGCAACTCTGAATAGACATACTATTGATAAAGTCAAAAATAAACCTTGAAATGCTGTTACATCAGGAAGAAAAATAAGAACCCAATTTATGAGCAATTTTTTGTAATTAGGTTAGTTCGATACCACACCCTGAAAAAAAATGTCTTATGTTAGTTTTGCAAATTGTCTTAAGTAACGGCTCATCAAATATTGTTTTTCAAATGATCTGGCAATTTCTGTGTATTACTTTTGAAAAAAAAGTTATTGCTATTTTACTACCAAAGGAGCTGCGGATTTTTTTAAAATAATTAGAATTTAGAATGAAAGAGTGGCGGGCAGTAAAAATATTTGACGTTCATTAGAAATGCCATTTAACACGCGTTAGAGTGAGATAAATAGTGACGCTATTTAAAATGAGTTGGAATGAGATAGTAACGCAGTTAAACGTGGTTGAATGAGAGAGGCATAATTGATATAGGCTACAGTGAGATAGATAATGACGTGGTGCATTCCTTCTGAGAATATTTGTTAGTTTCCACTTTTTGTAATAACAACTTTAGTAAAAAATTTTTGTAAAGAAATTTTTGGTCCAATTTATTTTCCCGCAAGTGTAAAACCAGCTCAACGGGCGAAAAATATTTAAAGAATGGGTAATGGTGACAATTAACCGTCACAATATTATTATGTATCTCTAAAGGAGTGTCTGAAATGTTCCGAGGGTCAACTGATAAATCAAACACTCAAAAAACCACTTTTAGCCGACCATAATAAATTTACGTCCCGACGTGATAGCAAGTAGGATCAATGCCGTGTGACGATGATCGAAATACACAAATAAATTAGATAAAATAAAATACGTATTACTTTTGACCCTGCCTCGTCCACTCTATTCGTATTTTTGCTATGGTGACGCGAGCTTAGAGACCGGGACGAATTTCCCCCCGCGCGCTATCGTAAAATAGAATAAGCCACGCCCGGAACTGGTTTTTGTTTTGGCTATGTCATACTCTTAAAAATACCTGTGCCAGGATGCCCCGCTCTTTCATAACTATGGTTATAGTTTTACAAAATAAACTTAATAAATAATTTTAAACTTAGTTATTATATAAAAGTGTGAGTGTGTGTTGAGTGTTGAAGGTGTACGTGTTGGGTATATATACAGGGTGTCCCATAATAAGCGAATCCAATTGTTATGGGAGGTAGCTTAGTTCAATTCCTATCAAATAAAATAAACATAGGTGAAACAAAAGTTCGATGGTTTTTGAGTTAATTAACTTTTTCAAAAAAATTTGAAAACATCTTCCCGTCCCTGTTTTTTTTGCTGTCATTACTTTATTTTTCAGTAAAGATTTTTTTTTTTCAGAATATCATATTATACTATACTATTTAATGAATTGGCTAACAAACATTTTAGAAAAGTTACACCAAATTTAAATGGCAAGACTTTGTTTTCACTTCTTGTGTAAATTCGAAAAAAATCTTTAAACTTTGGATCTCTGTGATGAAAAAAAAAAGTATGGAGTGGGAATGATAAACTATTTATAAAACTTGCTCATTTAATTTTCTTTTTAGAAATGTAAGATATGTGACCATTTTCATAAGAATAAGCCTATTTATTAACCTTGATCAACGGCAGGAATGGATATTTAAAAAATATTATCCATAATTTGAACTAAAAATCTTATTTACACTATCGCATCGACGTTCTAACCGTTCTTTTGACTATTTATCTAAGAACAGTTAAAAAATAAACAAGGACATCAACAGCGTGACGTATAGCTGTCTCGTTTTAACATGAAGCTAGCTGCCATGCCACCACTAATTTGCCATTGTTGTTTGTTTGCGCACTCACTTGTCGCTCAGTGCAACACTTTACCTACTGTGCTACACTCGTGTACTATCACTGCTTCCGTATTGCGATATTCCAACGAACCTGGCTTTAATTTGGACTTTGCTGTGCTCTTGATTTGGTATCTTGTGAAGTGTACGACTTGGCGCTTCTCGGGACTTGTTTTGCTTGTGAATTGGATCATTGTGTTTGTGATTTGTTGCATCATGGCAAATCATCAAGACCATCCATTTACCCATTATGAGTATGCAGATATGCATTTGATTTATGGAGAAACCAGACATTTCGACGAAATACGTGGAAGTGTCACATACTCTGCTAGACAAGCTGCAAGGATTTATGCTGATCGTTATCCAAACCGACAACACCCACAATATGGAGTTTTTTTAAGGGTTGACAAAGCCTTCAGAGAAGGAAGAAATCCAGGCAGACACGGTGGTGAGGGTAGACCTGTAGAGGTTGACGATGAGGAAGTTCTCTTACAAATTGAAGACGATCCATCAACTTCTTGTCGGCGCATCGAACAAACTACGGGAATACCGAAATCCACTGTGCATAGAGTACTCAAACGATATCAATATCATCCTTACCATGTTACGCGTGTACAAGCACTTCTGACACGCGATTATGCGAAGCGCGTGGTATTTTGCCAACGAATGCTACGCAAACACCAAGAAGACCCGGATTTTTTTAATCACGTATTGTGGAGTGATGAGTCCGCCTGCAGGAAAGATGGCTACATCAATTTGCATAATCTCCACAGTTGGCGGATGGTCAATCCGCATGAAAAGAAGGAAGACCATTCACAGTACCAATTTAAAATAAACATGTGGGCCGGAATTTACAACGGTCGAATCGTGGGCCCAGTAGAACTGCCCTCAGTTCTGAATGGACAAAATTACTGCAAAATACTTTGTCAGTTTTGTTAGAAGACGAGTCACTTCAAGCCCGAGCACAAATGTGGCTGCAAAATGACGGGTGTCCGGCTTATAATGCTGTTCAAGTAAGATCTCATCTCAACGAAGCATACCCCAGCCGTTGGATTGGCAGACTAGGCCCCATTCTGTGGCCACCAAGGTCGCCAGACCTTAATCCACTCGACTTCTTCTACTGGGGCTGTTTAAAGGATCGAGTGTACGCAAAGCCCATTCACAATGAGGGAGAACTACGCGAACGAGTGACACAAGCCGCCAGAAGTATATCGGCACTCAGCCTGCGTCGACTAATACGAAATTTTTTGAAAAGGTGTCGTTTATGCATTCGCACAGGCGGGCGTCAGTTCGAACATTTGTTATAAGGAGATATTCTTAAAAAAAATTGTATCACTTTTTCTTGTCGGTATACACTTTTTTATAATAAAAAAAATAATCACTTCTTCACACTGTTTTAATTAAAACTCAACAATTTTTACTTTTATAGCATTTTAGTTTAAATTATGGAAAGTAAATATTTTTAAAAATCCATTCCAGCCGGTGGTCAAGGTCAATAACTAGTCTCGCCCTTATGAAAGTGGTCAAATGTTATACACTTTTTGGAAATAACATTAAATGAGCAAGTTTTCAAAATAGTTTATCATTCCCACTCCATACTTTTTTTTTTCATCACAGAGATCCAAAGTTTAAAGATTTTTTTCGATGTAATCTTGTGTAAATACACAAGAAGTGAAAACAAAGTCTTGCCATTTAAATTTGGTGTAACTTTTCTAAAATGTTTGGTAGCCAATTCATGAAATAGTTATTTTTAAATAATATTCTGAAAATAAAAAAATTCTTAACTGAAAAATAAAGTAATGACAGCAAAAAAAACAGGGACGGGAAGATGTTTTCAAATTTTTTTGAAAAAGTTAATTAACTCAAAAACCATCGAACTTTTGTTTCACCTATGTTTATTTTATTTGATAGGAATTGGACTAAGCTACCTCCTATAACAATTTGATTCGCTTATTATGGGACACCCTGTATATATATAATATGAGTTTAGTTATGAATGTAGTTGTAAACTTTGGTAACAATATCATTTAAAATTAAACAAAGTCTTTTTCTCTCATCATTGGAGAAATAAAAACAAATCTTCAAACTAAGGAGTAAACTAGACATGCTTTCGCCCACCGCCAGATGTGTAGCGCACGAAAATTGAAAACCCTAAAAGCCTCCCGTAACCAAAACCACTCCCGGACGCGCTCCAAACTAGGATAAATTCGGGGAAATGGACGGACGGCAACAATACATGATGTTGTGGGACTGCCTTGGCCCCCTTAAGGCGTATGACCACGCTAAATAAGCAACTCGATGTGTGTCGGTACAAATATCAACGGAAACGACATTGAAATAATGTTCATTTCAGCGTGCCTTGAAAAGTGGCTGTTACGACAACCACTGCGTCTCCGGCTAGCGCAAAATATGAGAAAATAATACTTTTCACATGGACGCCATGAACGAAAAAAAAATTTAGAACTTCAATTTTTTAGATCTAAAAATTTCCTATAATTTGGTGAAATAATAATTAAAATCGCTTTAGGCGTTTGGAAGGAGTAAGAGAATTCTTGTGTTAATCATGTGAAACTTTCGATGACTTTCGATTTTTTTTAACAAAACTTACAATAGAAAACAGTTTATGAAACATAAAATTTATTTTTGACTCTATAATGCCTATTATATATTTTTATGAAAGTTTTTGGACCACCCGTGTGGGAGGAGTAGGCCTTCAAAGACGGGTCCAAATTGCAGTTGGCGTATCCATTCGCCTTAACATCAGATACCATCTGAAGTGAAAAGTGAAGTGTCTGATGATTGATCGTAAGATAGTATGTATCGAGATCATAGATTTAATCTTGCTATTGGTTCAAACAGCGGACATTATTATTTGTATAACAAACGAGAGCTCTATCTATGGTTTTAAAAGAGTATATTGTGGTTATGTTTTTGTATGACAACAACATACAAAATATATACTCACGCCTGTCTCCTACAGGTGTAGGCAGAGACTACAGATGTTTGATAACAAACAACAAATAAATGTGGCCAAGTGGTAGAGCGCTCGCCTGCTAATTCAGAGATCGTGAGTTAAGAGGCCCCTTTACGCCTGAATTTTTGTTAAGATTCATAAAAGGTAAAAACTGAATGTGAAGTCAACAGCTTATTTTCTTCATATTTTTTTATAAGTATTATCTAGTGACATTGACTACGTCTCTATACAGCTCAAAAAGCTAAATTTTGTGAAAAACCAACATAATGCTCTCAGAATATCACGAATATTGCCTCGTTTTTACGCAAAGTTGTATAATTTTATATTTACTGGAAATAAAAAAGAAAAAAATACAGACGTCGTTGATGTAAAGAAGACTAAGTTTATACACTTTTCTTTAAATTAAATAAACAGTTACCGTTTCATGGAACACAGTTTTTTAGCTGAAACCATTTAAACATTGTTATTTATGTATTTAATAAAATCAGGCCAGCCATTGTTTGTGAAGAATGGTGCATGATGTGGATGCCTTTAATTAAGAAAACAAATAGCTATATAAGGTTAAATAATATAAGTTGGTGAAACTCAAAACATAGGTAGTACTAGTCTATATGAATAACTGTTTGTATGGGAGCTAAGCGAAATTCTTAAAATTTGTTTTCACCTTTCCATACTAGACCAGTCAGCTGATCGGGGCAATTTGTTTGGGAAGAAGAGAAAAAAAGTTGCGAATTTCGCTTAGCTCCCATACAAACAATTGTTCATATAGACTAGTACTAGGTACGAGTACCTATGTTTTGAGTTTCGCCAACGAATGTTATTTAACCTTATGTAAATTTTAAGATTATTCCATTTAAGTAAGTTTATTGTATTTCTTGTTGGTGTTCCCAAATAAATAAATAAATAAAGAATAGGACAACGTCAATGAGACTGTACCTGAGCCTAGATCATGAATCACGCCAGAATTTCGAGGATTCATTTAAAGAAATTAGGACCTTCTTTGTGTTGAAAAAAATATATTTGATTTATTGATCTTTCATCTAGGGATTCCACTTATAAACAATGTATAAAATATGGTGATAAGGTCAGGATCGAAGGTCAGGTACGTACACCGGAAATTTTCAAATAATGCCCTGCAATTAGCACCTTAAAACAAACTGATTGCCGATGTCAAATTCATGTAACAAACAACTTCATTCTAGGAAGCAGTTAAACTTTTCATCTTTCATGGAACAAACTAACTCGTGGTTTTTATAAGATTCCTACTTATAAACGAATTCTGCAACCCACAAGGGTTTCTGCAACCCACAAGGGTTTCGAAAGGACGCTTACCTACCTATAGGGCGTAGCAGCAGCATTGAAGATGTACTGTCCGTTGTAGATGGCACCGAAGATTATCGTCAGCAATATGAGGCAGTAGGTCTGCACCTGGTATCGACCGAACTGACCCAGCTCGGACAGGATGGCGTCTAGATCCACTCCATCTTCCTTGCTCTTTGACATGATTCCTCACTAATAACGTAAAGTGTCACGCGACTGGCTTACACGACTTGAATGTTACTTTTGTAGATTGTGAGATAAACACACTGCAAGCAGCGCTATAGAGGTTTTCGACCTCGCGCCAAGGTTGTAAAATACTTATGTTATTTGAAAGAAAGAAAGAAAGAAAATAAAAATAATTCTTTCGAGTAATCAATCGGTTGAGCTTACTTACTATTTACAATACACGTAAACCCGCGCTGGGGTGTACTACAACTATATTATTTTTAAAACAATTACCCGAAAATGGAAGTAGACTCAGCTATATGCCATCTGAAACAATTTTCAGATAACGCTGATTTTCAGCTATTCCCATGCCACTAATGTTTTTTATATTTGATATAAGTTTTTTTTTATTATACATAAAAATAAGAGATAATTGTGCACGCAACAGATAGCACTCATAAATAATTTAAGTAAAAAAAAAAACAATAACACAATTTTTAGACCAAAATTATAGCAATTAATGACCAAAATAAAATAAACTTTTAACATAAAAATATTAACCGACTTCAATAGTAACAGCATTCATTCACGACTTCTTTCTTCCTGAAACATTATGTTATCTAGAAACTCGGCGCTCTTATATTGGTTTTTATGTTGCTATATCGTAGGAAATACGCCGACTTCTAGATAACATTTTGCTTCAGGAAGAAAGAAGTCAGCAAAAGTGTTGCTTCGGCACCATCGGTCTTTATAGAATTATTATTAACTTTTTAGTGAATGACTGCTGTTACTATTGAAGTCGGTTACTATTTTTTGTGTAAAAGTTTATTTTATTTCACATTTTTTAGTGTTGCTGGGTTAAATTGTGAAGTATAGGTAGTTCTTGCAAACGTGGTTTTAATATGAAACGAAGTTAAAGTGAGTGGAAGTAGCTATGTTTGAGTAGCTTCCTGCTATCACACAGCATGATTACCGCAATCTCGAGTTATGTGCTGTCATTCGTTGAATAGTTCTACGGTGATGAAGCCAAGATCGAAGGTCAGGTGGGTACACTGGCAATTTTCAAGCAATGCCCTGCAATGAGCACCCTAACACAAACCGATTGCCGCAATCCAAAGTTATGTGCTGTCATCCGTTGAGGTGTTCTATGGTGATGAAGCCAGGATCAAAGGAATCAGCACCCTAACGCAGTGATGGCCGCAATCTCGAGTTATGTGCTCTGTTCTGTTGAGGAGTTCTATGGTGAATTAGTGATGAAGCCAGGATCGAAGGTCAGGTGGAAGAATGTCGATTTTCAAGCAATACCTTGTAATCAGCGTCCAGGTACAAAGCGATTACCTTAATTTTGAGAGGTATGCTGTCATTTTATGAGGAGTTCCACTGGTTATCTCTGAATACCTTCATCAGATCATGATCAAACCCAAAATGGGACCTACCTGAAAGTACATTTTTTGCAACAAAAACAATAATTATTCAAATCGGTTCAGAAATGACGGAGTTATGGAGTAACAAAGCCAAAAAAAAAATACGAAGTCAAATTAAGAACCTCCTCCTTTTTTGAAGTCGGTTAAAAATAAATAAAAAGACCAAGTGTATGTCATTATAATTATGCATCTAGCTACTATTAACAAAGTAAGGTAATACAGACAACAAGCATATCAGCGTAAAAATATGTACTTTCCAGGAAATTTCAAGTTTTCAAATTTCTTATGTTGCTTAAGTAGTTTTTCCTTATATTTAAGTTTAAACGTTTTGTATGTTATAACTTATAACTTAAAAGTGTATTTCTTATTGGTAAATATCGATGCTCCACGTAGATCTTTCATTTTGATGGCTGCAGATCCATATCTAGAATTCTAGATGTCGTGGCCAGATCGTAAAGTATGAAATTGAAAATTGTTTTCATCCAAATTGAAAATCTTTCACCAAAATTAAAAAACGACGACGATGAGCGGAGCGAAGCGAAGTGAGGAGGAGCGTGTTAGGTATACATTTGGAGTGGCGAGCGAAGTGGATATGCCAAATTCTACGATATGCCGACGATAAAGACATATCATCATGACATTTATCCCCAAAGGGTTGCCAGATATGTTCCCAAATGTGGACTGTTACTGGAACAGAAAGATTGAAAGATTTCTCGATTCACTTTTGATTAATTAATTTCCATTTCAGAAGCCCCTAGACCGAGCACAAATAAGCCCCAAATGAGGATATGACCCGGCAACCTCCAGATTAGTGGTCGAGACTTTCAAACCACTGGACCACAGGGGCGGTCAAAAATTATAGAACATTGTATCCATCTATCCATCAGCCTAGTTCGTCCACTGTTGGACATAAGCCTTTCCAGGACTTCGCCACTCTTGGCGGTCATCCTGGAAGAATTGCCCATACTCACACACGCTGGGCAGGCGGGTTGGTGAGCGCGGTGCCGGAACCCTCGCACCCGTGACGCCGCTGCCCATCACCAGTCTGTTCCATACCAGGTCCAGCTATGAGGGATGGATATACCGCTATCCATCGGTCCCAGGCATGGTGGGCCTCCTGATTTTTTGCCTGTGAGCTGTCCTCTTACTCTCCCCGAATTACTTAGAGGGGGGTCTCCAAGTAAGATGGTGGTACCTCCACAGTCCAGCCCGGTATCAGCTCTACCACCTTAGTAGAAAATTGTATGAACCAAATCATTTATAAACTGTGACTCCATCATTATGAAAAGTTTTTAGTTATAATACAATCAATAATTTTACCAAGTGCGAGTCGGACTCGCGCACAAAGGCTTCCGTACCACCACACAAAACGGATACGAAACCCTAAAAATGTTATGGTACATAACAACAATAGAGATTAAACAAACATCGTAAAAAATGGTACTTTTTCGAGGTATTTTTTATGGGGACTCCCATATTATAGACATTTGCCATTTTAGACAATGAAATACTATATAAACTTGAATTAATTTAATATTTTTATTACGGCTAAAACTGTAGACCTCTGAAACAGACATACAGACACACGAACAAGCACATAGCTGACAGGCACACAGCGAACAGGCACATAGTGGACAGACATACACCGGACAGGAACATAGCAGACAGGCACATAGCGGACAGGCACATAGCGGACATGCGCATAGTGGACAGGCAGCTTAGTAATAGGGTCCCGTTTGGCACTGTTCAGGTAATGAACCCCACCGAAAGCGAATGCCTTTTTGTGATACTCCATGACACTGCATCTTATCCACGAAAAAATCTGTACTACCAAAATGGCGGCAAGAAGAGACATTCTTAGAATAATGTATGTGATATTGTTATATTCATTATAACTTTTTCAATGGACCAAAGACAATGGTTTAGTCTTCCAATCAGATTTTTGGTGTAGACAAGCGTAAGCTTTTTTTGTGGTGCTTTACTATTTTCCCAACTAAATATCATAGAATAAAGGAAAAATGATATTGATATATTAAAAGGCTGTCCATTTTCATTTAATAAAATATCATAGTAAGTAGCTCAAACATAATATCTATGCAGATAAGATAGAGTCTATCTAGTGAAAGCTGAGAGTAACTTTACTTGACACTGGTGTGGAAATATTGTAGCCAATTCTGAAGGCTTTAATTTTAGGTTTATTGCTGTCAAAACTATAATTTCTACCCTGCAAAATAGTTGTTAGGTGTTAAGAACAGAAGCTAAATTACTTTGGAAAAATTCGAGTCTTGACACCACTTAAACAAAAATTAAAGCCTTCAGAATCTGCTTTATTATATAGTTTATAGGATGGGATTTAGTCGGCCGCCTGGATTCGTGCTGGGGGCACGGTTGGTGATCATTGAACCTTGTTCCTGGTCCCTGGCCGGGTCTCCGGTATGGGTTCGGGTGGTTGATTGGATTTCACCTTGTGTAATTATAGATTTTACCTATTGTTTTAATCTTATATATATTGCTTCATAAATTAAATAAACCCTTAATTTTGTTAATGTACATTTATAATATGTAATATATATTTTTATAAGATTAAATTTTACTCGTAAAAAGTGTAATAATAATAATAATAAATTATTTATTGATACAGATTATTACAAATAAAATCAACAAAAATATTAGAGATCAGCTTAATTATTACACAAGATAAGTAGTTGCTCTGACACCTAAGGTAAGAGAGTATCTTAAGATTTAGGTGTCAGCGCCCTCCCTATGGTTGACTTTAGCTTAGTTTATACAAGAATAGATAATATTATCAAATTAATTAAATTAATAAGGTGCATTGTTCGTACATTAAATTATCGAAATACAAAAACATGGTTAATTATATTGATTAACATGCAGTGTTAGTATTGGTTGTGATAGGTGTGTGTTTGTGTGTGTCTATCCCAGTCAGTTTTCGCATTACAGCATGCTTGAAACTTCTTCTAGAGAGAAAATAGAGGTCCTGATCAGTGAACAAGTCGTTATATTCTTTAAGTAGCCGCACTAATGGTGAGTTTCGTGCGTAGTTTGTTTTTACTCGTGGTGCATAAAACATAGGGGGCGTACAAATATTATGTTTATAAGTTCTCAGAGCCAGTGAGCCAACTAAAGTGGGGCAAACAACTTTAGAGTTAGCTATGTCGTGTAAGAGAGCCATATCCCGTAGTATTCTACGGTCTTTGAGGTTGGGAAGTTCGTGAATCCGACATGGTTCCTCATAATTTGCTAGTTTTATACGCATAACATAATTAAGCCTTCTAATAAAGATTTTTTGTATCTTTTCAATCTGATTTATATGTTTGTCGTACTGTGGAGACCATGCTTGGGATGCAAATTCTAGTATGCTTCGGACATATGCGTAACAGATTGTTTTAAGACAGTCGGTATCAGTAAACTCTTCGCAGGATCTAAGCAAGAAACCTCGATTTCTATATGCTTAGCAAAGAAAGTGTTGGTCGAGAATGAGTTTACTATCAAGTAAGACTCCTAAGTCACGAACTGTGTCTGTTTTAGGAATTACGTTACCGTTTAATGTGAAGTCATAATGAATTGGGTTGGGACTACGAGTGAAAGTAATGTGTTCCCATTTTGATACGTTGATCTTAATATGGTTAGTGTTATAAGAAACCGAGAGGTTATTTAGGTCACGTTGCATTAGTAAACAGTCGTCTACAGACTTTACAACAAAATAAACGTTTTTATCATTCGCGTACATGAGGTATTCTGACGATATAAAACAGGTTGAAATGTGAAATAAGTAAGCGTTATACAGCAATGGAGCCAATAATGTTCCTTGCGGGACTCCTGATGAAATGGTTGAGAAATTTGACTTGTACCCACTAACTACTACGGCTTAAAGGCAGTTAGATATATAGGATGCTGGCCACCTTTTTAAGTCTCCATGAATTCCGAGCCTTTGTAGCTTAGCCATTAAGATGACGTGATCTACACGGTCAAAGGCTTTTTCAAAGTCTGTGTAAACCGCGAGGACCTGGTTTCGTTATAAAAACATCGTCAGGCTTATTATATTATAACGAAACCGGTCGCTAGTGTAATATATATAAATAGTGCAACAGTTACCAAGAATTTGTTTTATTCGCAATATGTTCCAAATGTTCCATCAAGAACCAACAACGACAAGTATTAATTTCTATTTAAATTAAACTTACATTATGCTAACATAATAATATAATGTTTATTATATAATAATATATTAATTCCTTTGATAATGCCATAAAGGCGAAACCGGTCAGGAAGTATTAAATAAATTTGTGGGATAGTACAAGTGATTTTCTGTTCATTATATAATATAATGTTTATTTGTTATTGCTTAACATATACAATATACATACTATAAACAAGAAATACATAAACGTACTTAAAAAAAATATTTTTGTTGAAACTAGATAGAACTTAAAATTAAAATAGACAGGGTGTTAATATGAAGTTGTGGAAACCGGAAACTGGCTAGTCAATACGAACAACTTTTCGTAAAAAAATATTGAGAAATCGAGAAAAAAGAAACAGTTGTTTCATACATTTGTTCAGGTAGCTATGTAACTTTTGTATGAAATCTCAAAGAAAAATCTGTACTTCCATACATTTCGGCCGAGCAGCATTGCATTTTTCTATGAAACAATAGATTATTTTTTTTTCGAGATACAGGTTTTGTCCTATAGTAAAAGTTGTTCTATACCATTGACTGAATAAGCTCTTTAAATATGGTTACACCTTTCTGTTACACGTTGTATATAAGGTAATAATATACTTAGTAAAATAGCATTTATGATGAAAAATTATGTTAAATGTATTTCGGGCCCTATCCTGAGCCTGGCATCAGTCACAATCAATTTTGTCATTTTTGCATTTAGAACTAAATTATTTGCAGTGCCAACCAAGAATCAGTGATAGAGTTGCATTTGCGGCATCAAGGTTATCTTTATGCCTTTTCACTATAAAAAAGTGAAGTGTCGTCTGCAATTCGCACTAT
The DNA here is from genome assembly GCA_934047225.1 of Ypsolopha sequella. NCBI lineage: Eukaryota > Metazoa > Arthropoda > Insecta > Lepidoptera > Ypsolophidae > Ypsolopha > Ypsolopha sequella. The sequence goes on from OW203997.1 coordinate 23,930,380, forward strand.
CTCAGATAAGATTTTAACTAAATAAGGAAGGTCATTTATGAATATTAAAAACAATTAAGGCCCAAATATGGAGCCTTGTGGGACACCCAATTTAACTAATGCTCCGGATGACTTTAAACTTGATCACTAAGGTATGACTTTCATATGCCAAAACTCCTTTTACATATGCTATGGTTACGGGATGATGATAGATCTGCCTAAAATTCGGGATGATATAAAAACTTAAAATGGATGGTGAGTTCCGTACTATAATTATATTTGTAGTGACCGTGTAAATTAAAAAGCTATCTTATATATATAACATTCGTATAATCTCTAAATTTATTCATAAAAGTGAAAGTTTGCTATTTTGCCGGTTTGTTGATTTGTTATCTGAGATCTCGTAAACTACTATATTAATCGACATGAAACTTTCACAATTTTATAAAATAGGTCCTGAATTAACATATAGGCTATTTTTTCCCGAGTTTCAATTATTTTCTGAAATTAAATTGATATATCTTTATATATAGATATCTTTTGTAACCGCCCCTGTTAAAATTCACATGATCATCAAACTGAAACACGAGCTCAATGTGGTGATGATATTATGTTGATTCTTTCCACGGGTGACGTGTTGGGTCCATACTATTAATATAATCCCAATTAAAGTCACACTATGTTTTACAATTAGATAAAACTGACTGACGGGTTGGATTTTTTTGTCTGTTGTGTACAAAAGCCACGAATGATATGCCGGTATGGGGCGCGCCGCGTGTCCGCACCGTGTCTGGCTCTTCAAACATTTCCGGGTGCGTTCACATGATCCAATCGATTCTCATTGGCTGGTTGTCTGCCACACGTTTGCGCGCCTGCGTTTATTCTTACATACTAAGATATACATCTAAAGATAACTAAAACAATTTTGTTTCCGGTAACTACTACTATAAAACCGAATCTTATTTCTCTAAGACCGAATCAAAGTGGAAACTATCGAATGATGAATATCGACAACTGTGGCACAGAACTAAAGAATTACACTTCCTCGTGAGTACTTGTGAAGAAGAAAAAAAAAACATCATAAGTATTTGCAATTCATTGGTCTGCTTTACAGACTTACAAAAATAAAATAAACTATTTACATGAAGAATGTCATCAATGACGACCCATCTCTTTATTATACAATAATCAAAATTCATCAATATGACCAAATAATATAGTACACAAACCAGGTAAGACCATCAACACCGTACATACATACACAGACATGGCCTTAGAGAAGTTATAACCTAAGGATGATTGTTTGCTACTTAGCATTAAATGCTGATACTGCCAACATTATGACAAACATCTAACTCTGCAGAAACTGGCTTTACAAAGTCAATCGTAGTATTTTTTTATCTTTATTGGAGGTTTTGGTTACGTGTGATCATGTCACCCCAATTGTACATATTAAAGATAGGTATTGCTACTAACTACATACAGTAATTTCTTATTTTGATACAAATATTTGCTAATTTCAGCTTTATCTCAGCTTCCTCTGAAATTGGAGCATCCAAGGCACTGTTACAGTCACCTAATTCAAAAATAAAATTACAAAGTATTTGTCATCTTTGGACCTCATTTCGTACAAATTCCATTAAAATATGATAGACGTCTTCGATCACCCAGCACTTACTGCAGTTTGCAAAGTCAAATGTCATCCATGTACAAGATGACGTAGGAATGAACGAGCTGGCCTGGCAGAGTATTGGATACAACACATTGGTAAACCCTTAGGGCATTTCGCAATCCAAATGGCATTTTTAGGTTCTCGAACTAATTATCTGGTGTAACGAAAGTCGTGTTCTTTATACTTCCAGCAGAGCCACCGTCTTAAGCATACTCGGCACCAGGATGCAAAAATCAGCCTGCACCCCCTTATCAACCAAAAGAGTCAAAAAAAACGCAACGTTGTTTTTATGTTTAATTTATTTCTCCTGAAATCATTTGGTACACTTAAGTTAGCAAAGTTTTAATTACGTCGTCTATATTAAAATCAACTTACAATTCTACACTATAAAAGCCAAGTTTGTCAACCTATCTTGGGTCATCCTCATCATGATTAACCGAAGTTTGCTTTTTTATTAACTTCAATTTCGAAAAGGACCTTTCGTCAAATTTTTCATTAAATTTTACGAGTGCCATGTGAAGTAAAAAATAAAAGTTTACTATAAAGTTTTGCTTTGGGTCTATATAATAGGCTCAACTTTGTAAAAATGTATTTTTGTGGGACGTGGACAAGCAGGTGTGTAGTTTTAATGTGGTTTAGTTTAAGTAGGTAACCTATTGTTTATATGAACTTATGGATATATTATGATTATAGGTCTACCAGAATCTCATGGCAAATGGGGAAATAAAATTTTGTGGTGTGCAATACTGGGGAAATTGGATTAAACGATCTTGATACTGTTTAATTTTTATTTAGGTCTAGTATTAATAAACATGAAGTATATTAGTTAGAGTACAATTTTTTCTGTCACCTAAATTTAGATTTGTCACTTATCTGCAATATTTATTGCCAAGAAACATGTTAGTCATCTTAATAATAAAAACGGTCTCTAAGTATGAATCATCAAATTAATGTAAATATTTATGTTAAATCATAGTTTGTTGATTTGATCACTTTTTTCTTTAGCTTCAATATAACGTATGTCCTCAAAAAATAGATCTGTCACCAAATAAATAGATCCGTTCCTTAATTCTATGAAAATATGCGTAAAAAATTCGTAGAATTAGGCAGGTCGTAAAGTATGAAATCGAAAATCTTACACCAAAAGTCAAAAAATAGATGCGACAACGAGCGGAGCGAGAAGGAGCGTGTTAGGTTTATATATTTTAAATACATTTGGGGAGCCGAGCGAAGCGGAACGTTTTTTTGGTGATTAAATTTTGGTAACACTTCTATTACTTTGAAACCTAATAAGGTATTTGATGATTGATATTATTTCAAAGTGATTCTTAATTAATATTAAGGTAAGCGTTTGGATATTATTTGGTGATTAAATTTAGGTGAGAGGTCTTCTATTTTAGGAATAAATATTATTTATTAGGTCATTTAAAATTCTTTAATTAGGTAATTGATAAAATCATACCCTATTAGTTATGTGTTTGAAAGAATGAAAAATAAAAAAATCATAAATCACTTTGTTTACTAATTTATTTTATAGTATAAAAGAAAAGGATATAGAATTCAATTAAAACCCCTATAAAGAAGTCACAATTAAGTATCTAAGAAAAATAAAACTAAAAGTATCAAAACAACTCACTCCAACTTACCGGTCAACTCTACCACGCGCTTTGAAATAGATGATTGAGTTTGATTAACACCTTCTTCTTCATTTATTTTACGATAAACATTGAAAACAATATTTCTCGCTTGAGATCGAAGTGGCTTTTTCGACATTTTCACAAAAACAACCAATTGTAAGAAGATAATCACAAAATCTCAGCAGCTTTCGTTCTTTGATTTGACAGGTGACACTGTGACATTGCCATATAAAAATCTATTTTTTGTTTATTTTTTAAATGCCATGAGATTCTGGTACACCTATAATTCTAAAACACTCTTATCATGCTGTTCGAAATGCAGACTCAAGCACATCCCACCCTCCCGCATTAAACATGCACAAGCAAGCAGTACGAGCATAAAATAAAGCAAACTTAAATAACAAGCAAGTAAACTTATCGAATCGTGTTTCGCCTCCAAACGGGGCATCCTTGGGATGTGTTGCTCACCCAACCGCTCGACAGCAAATCAGATAAGTTTTCTTGCTTTGTTATTTTAGTTTGCTTTATTTTATGCTCGTACTACCTGCTTATACATATTTTATATGGGAGGGTGGGTGGTGCTTGAGTCTGCATTTCGAACAGCATGATAAGAGTGTTTAGCGGAATATTGCAAATTAATAATGTATCCATAAGTTCATGATGGACTTCCGCAAATTAACGCCTATCTCAATCAATTATATTGTTTATATTAAAATTATTATACAGGGTGGAAAAAATTTAAGGGCCCTGGAGGGGAACTACCTTAAATTCTTTAGTTAGCTCATTTTACTGAAAGGAAACATTCCTTTATTTTTTTAAAGAAACAAAACTGCATTCAAAGATATTCTGAAATTCGCTTGTCTCACCCGGGAATCGAACCAACAAAAAATAAAAAATAAAACCTCGCTATTTTATCATACGAATCGGTAGGATTATTGTTCAGGATAAAATTTGTCTAATAAACATTTAGTCTAACACTCATCTGTTGTACGAGATACTCATGAAATTAAATATTTATTACAAGTTCTTTGTTAACAATACCTAGTACTGTTCACTTGTAACAAGTAAATGACACGTTATAATTTTCTTATCTCTCTTACATCCAAAGACATCGTATGAAGTACAAGCTTGCTAATGTTATTTATCTTAAGTACCTTGTTGAAAACTTCAATAAGAAAATCGTTAAAAGGTAATAATAAATGTATGCAGAGCACAATTACTTCTTGCACTAGACGTACTGACGAAAAGTTTAAAAAAGGAACGTATTTTTTTTGCAACGCGGAGCAACAAATTTGAAGTTCGAACCATAACTTTCAACATTTTTAAAATCGATAAAAGTATTCGTTCGAAATTCAAATTTTGTTTTGTTTTGCTTTCATTCCGTGCTGTCATTGTGTAATAATGGCGTATAATTATTACTTTACAAGTGAACAGTGCTAGGTTTTAACTTGTAATAAATATTCAATTTCATGGGTATCTCGTACAACAGATGAGTGTAAGACTTTAGTTTAGTAGACAAATTTTATCCTCAACAATAATCCTACCGATTCGTGTAATAAAATAGCGAGGGTTTATTTTTTAAATTTTTAGTTGGTTCAGTTCCCGGGTGAGACAATCAAATTTTAGAAGATCTTTGAATGAAGTTTTGTTTCTTTTAAAAAATAAAGGAATGTTTCCTTTCAGTAAAATGAGCTAACTAAAGGATTTAAGGTAGTTCCTCTCCAGGGCCCTTTCATTTTTTCCACCCTGTATAGGTATCAAAAATTTTGGAGGTTGGTTTCCCCTAAGACCCTGCGTTCAAGTGATCCACACCTTTTGCACCCCCGGATAAAGATGACTTTGACTTTTAGGGTGGAGAGGCATTCACCAGGGGCTCTACCGCGTAATTCTCATTTGTATCAACTTCAAGCAAATGCATGCGAAATTCAACGCGTGCAAAAGAGATGGTATGTTAGGCGGGCGTCGTCGCACGCACGTCAAATTTCAATCTCAAGTTGATGTTGATGAAAATGAGAATTACGCGGTAGACCCGCTGATGGCCTGTTCAAGTAAATCAAAATTCTATTTGGGCTGCGAAATGTTCCAAGCATTCTCTAACGTGCTATTCTAAAGCTCTTTGCAAAGCTCTGATTCTGCCTCCTTATCTGTTCATATTCTGACGTCTATGACTTTATCCAAGTCTCTGAAGTACTACATGACCATCACAATTAGGCCAGTGAACCCACCAATAATCACCTCTATCAAAATTTCCCATTCCTCATTGGCCTAATTGTGATGGTCAGCTACTATATCCAATCATCTTCCATAACTTTAAACGGTGATTGCTTTATATTACTGATATATTAAATTAAACAGATATACTACTAAAAACGAGTTGTTTGGTATTTTTTTCATTTACATAAGCCAGGTGGATGAATAAGGATAGGAGTTGGACTCTACACTAAAAATATATTGAACACAAACAGTTTTTATTAATAATTGTAAAAAGTAATGTAAAAATTAATACATCTCGTTCTTAATCTATACACAACACAAATTACCATGTATATTATACATAAATCACAAAATCGAAGAATTTACCGCAGAGGATCAGTTGGCACTTTTAGGGATCAACTTTTGGACCAAAAACTTCAACAACAATTGAAGATGAGCGCTTATTGCTTTAAATACTTATGTTTGGAATAGATAGAGAGAATATTATAGGAATCAACACTATAAAAGTTTTAATAAATAAATAACTAGTTCCTTAATGTCTATTTTATTTTATGGTGTATCAAAACTAAACAACTCATTCTACTAGTGGTATAGCTCCCCAGGATAGTCTTTTATGGCTTTCGGTTACATTTTTATAAAAACTGATAAAAGAATATTTATTTAAAACAAAATTAACGCGTTATTTACAAAACAATCAATGTCCAACATTACAGGCTCTACCATTTTTATTGCTGCTTATACAGTGAAAAGAGATCTTTCGAATGATTTAATTGATTTTTACAAAAACAGCTCCAGTCCATAGTTATTCGAAGAAGAAAAATTTGTTCTGCATAACATTCAGTACCTCCATGATGACTTATTCTTTTTCTCCTGTAAAGTTGTTACTTTGCACTTTGGTTATTTTTGCAAACAATGCCTCAATTATTTATAAAAAAAAAACAACAAATAATAAAACAAACACTGTTGAGTTTTCCCAGTCGCATATTTGGTTTAAGATTTGTAGCACTTTACCACTTTACCTTTAATACTTTCCTATTAACTCTGTTAATAAATTACTGTACAAGTCCATATTTTATAGCAACTAACCTAAAACTACAACTTCTCTTGCCACACGGGCGTTCCCCATTATCATTTGACCTTGGGTTGACCCTTGATGTTCTCCGCCTGCTCGATGGTGTCTGGCAGCTCCTGATGCAAAGTTTCCGGAGTAAGCAGCATCAGCCCGCCCGCTACACCCGCCATTACGCCAAATATAATGTACGGGAGGGACGCCATTACTTGCATCTGTGGACGATCAATTTGATATTACTCGTAAATAAGACTTTTATTTTTAATGTCAATCATCTTGTCTGAACTTGTAGAGCTGAAAAAGGACTGTCTGCCAACTGTCTGGTGCTCATATATGTTATTCGTTATATCCTGGGGCTCTACCACGTAATTCTCATTTGTATCAACTTCAAGCAAATGCATGCGAAATTCAACGCGTGCAAAAGAGATGGCATGTTAGGCGGGCGTCGTCCCACGCACGGCAAATTTCGATCTCAAGTTGATGTTGATGTAAATGAGAATTACGTGGCAAACCCACTGTTCTAGCAAGCCACGTTACCCATTTTCAAATCCAGGGAAGTACCTAAGTGACTGAGCTATCCCTAGTCTTCACATGACTCACAAATTTTCTCGTGTTTTTTCATGTGCAATATCAATAGTGAGCCTACTTGGCGCTAGGTAGTGTATCATGGTCATTATTGCGATAAAAAAATAACTTAGTTTTTATATTTTTTCATTAATACCGATTTTAAACTGGACCGAGTTTACTATTTTGTTTACATAGTCCATTTATGTACAATTCTACATTCAACATACACTACATATACTCACAATACATGAAAATTAAGTATCTTTACAAACTACCGTATAGTCAGCACTACATGAAGAACATTGGACTGACCAACCAAGGCGTGAACTGCGTGCATACGGTTCCAGACCGGCCAATCATGGAGCATAATGCCAGCATCGTGTGTCGCGTGACAGTCGGGAATAACTCCAGGGTGTAGATGTAGAGAGACATAAACACCATAGCGATAGTCATCTTGCTCAGTAGCGCCATCAATTTTCTCACCTCAGCTGTGCGATATGGAAATTAGTTTTTAAAATTGCTGATATTAAGGTGGATGGTGCAAGGCAATCTTCATACAAACTTGTGGGCACCAATAACGACGACAGAAGTATTATTATTTAATTCCGTCACCCTTGTTCACACGTTCTATCAACTTTACACTCGCGAATAATCAGTTTTTTTTACAAACAAAACTTTTTTTGTTATTTAAAACTTTTGTAAGAAAGTTTAATGTATGAAAGTTTTAAATTGCAAAATTAGAATGTTAAAACATTTTGTTTTTAAGACAAACTGAATATTCGCGGGTGTAAAGTTGATGGAACGTGTGGAAAAAGGTAACAGAATTAAATAATAATACTTCTGTCGTCGTTATTGGTTCTCACAAGTTTTTAAGTGTTTTTACCATAGCCTTCTGTTTTGAAATCGCTAAAATAATTTTGAAAACGAAAGGCATAAGGCACACCTGGAAACGTTTGCAATAGATACTTATAGCTCCTGTCAATTACAGTTTAGCAAGGTAAGTGTTTGTGATTGGCTCATTGTTTTTTTAGAGGATCTGATAAAACATGGAAAATTTTAAACTAAATTCTCAATTATATGTTTTTATTGCGAAATCCTTCGCTTGGAATACTCTAATTATTATTAGAGTGAATTACAAACTTGCAATCAATCAGAAACAAATAAAAAAAACGTTTTTTTTTTTTTTGCGACTACAGCGCTTCTCTTTAGAATGGGCAAGGCGTGCAATCACATAACGCCCTCATGAGCGTTCAGTATATGCATTACAAGCTGGTATATCAAGAAGTTACAAAAAAAATCTATGTACAGGTAAGTTTGTCGTTCCAGATGCGAACCTCGGTAGCGCGCCTGTCGTATAAGCAGAAGGTCGCAGGTTCAAATCCTGACACGAGGAATTTTTCAAAAATATTTGTGCTTTTAAATTTGTTTCTGATTGATTGCAAGTTTGTAATGCACTCTTATAATAATTAAATTCTCAATGCCTGACCGTCCGCAGCACAACTCAAAAACAATCGGACCAATAATTAAGGTACGGCTTAAGAAATTGGAACTATAATATGGTATACTACCGTATTAATACGTCCATGGATGCAGCTTTGATTTAGGCGCTAGATTGTGCGGTAGGACTTCAAGAACAAATTAAAATCTACTTTTCATATTTTTAATATTAGTGGGACAGCTTAAACACGAATTTGCGATGAATGTGGACACAGTCTTAGAGCATGTACTAAAAGACGCAGCAGACAAAAGCGCAATTTTTAGGGTTCCGTATTTGACATACTACTTTCGGTCAAACGGCCACCTTAAAATATAAATCAAAAATGTCTGTTTACATTACAAACTCGTTTATAAGTGATCGTTTCTTACATATTCTATTTTCTCGTTAGTCAGGTGAAAAGTTTAATGTATCCACAGTCATTTAAATTAAATGTCTGTGAATGTTTCACACGAGAGCAATGTAATTTATTTCTCATATTTTTAGTAGAAAATGGAGATATAGAACATTTAAACTGAGTTAAATACTGACTTGTGATTGATAGACTTTATAATATCAGCGTGAACAGGATTTTAAACCATTACTTGAAACGCTCAAACCGAAGAAGCAATATTCCATAATGTTTTTTAAATATGTAGAATAGAATAGAAGAGAATACAGTTCAAGTTAAAAGAATTTATAAGTAAATACATACTTACATGTTAATTCAAATAAGAATGTCAAAAAACAAAGTATATACTCACAAGTAGCGGCGTCATGGGTGCCGTTATAGCCCCTAATCGGCCTATCATGGAACAGAAACCCAAAAGCGAGTGTCTGGCGTTGGTGGGAAACAGCTCGGAGGTATAAATGTAGATGCTGCTGAATGTCATGCTGATAGATAACTTGCCGATCATCGTCAGCGTCGTCGACAGCCAGAGTAGCGCTGTAACACATGCTAGCTATGGACTACGACACTACAAATTGTGACATTTACGTAGGTTACAAGACACATCGACTTTACATTGACTTTTTATGATCTGATGCTGCTAAATATGAAAACTATTCAAAATTTGAGCTAAGGAATAATTAGTCTTTGAATTTATACTCACGGTGAGGTATGAAGGGCAACGCGATGAGCGATAATCCACAAACAAAGAAAGCTGTCATGATAGACTTCTTCCTTCCAAAGCGGTCGAGTGTCAAGAAACTGAGGAAGTATCCAGGCATTTCGACGAGTGATATTAGCATGTAATTCACGTAACTGTTACCGGCCAATGATACGGAATTAATTGATAAACCGTAGTAGATGAACGTCACTGTGATCCACCAAAACGAACAAATGCATAATCTTATCATTATGACCTTGGATCTAATTAATTGGCGTACTATGGAACGGTTAGTTTTTGGCGCTGACGAAGCGTTTTCTTCTGAATTTTGCATGTGATTGTGTTGATTCTTAGAGTCTGTAGGGAAATCGTCCGCCAACATCCTAATTGCTTCTGCAGATAATTTCTTTTTATTGATAGCTGCTGCTTTGTACACTATTCTGGCTGCTTCTTTTTTATTTCCTATGCTGAGCAGCCACCGCAAGCTTTCCTCTATGAAAAATATGTAGAAGATAAAAAGTAAGGACGGCAGATAAAGCAGTCTAGTGAGGGATCTCCATTGTGGAACATACCACGAAGCGAGCGCAAGTAAAACTTGTCCAAATGCGAAAAAGCAAGATATTATATTTCCTCCGAGGACTCTCCATTTTCGTCCTACCATTTCTAAAGCTGAAACACAAAGACACAATATGAATTATTATTTATAATAGTGTATTGTCCGGCCGAATAAAAAAGCTATTATTACGGGAAATTGCGGTGTTTCATAAAAAAAAAACAACACCACGCTTTTTTCCGTAGCTAGTGAATCTGCAGGCTTCAGGGCATGGGTAAATAACAGTATTCATGTTTGTGTTGTGAGTTGAGCACGAGCAAACTTGTCAAGCTATACTTTATATATAAGTTCTTGCCTACCGAGAATAAACCCTGTACTGTAGACGCCTGAAGCGAAGGTGGGGTCAATGAATTCCATCACCAGGTACATGGGGTAACTAATAGAGAAGGAGCGGATCAGCCCCGTGATGCCTGGTGACACAGCTGTCAACAAGAACGCTGTACGACGACCGAACCTGTAAATGGGAAAACGAATTATTCAACATGATTAATATTTAATGTTGATGCTCAATGGAGTTTATTGACATGTAGTAATGCAGTAAGGGGTACAGTAAGACGTGCAGGTCAGGAATCACAGTCGGTGAAGTCTGTATGCGTCGATGATGAAGATATCGATGCTCTTCGGCCCAGAAGGTGGACTTCAAAAGTGGGGAAATTCACTGCACACAACTATTAGGTATATTGAAAGGTATACTATAAAATTTTGGTAGAAAAACTGGTAAGGGTAGTTAGACGTCCGTTCAAGAGCGGAGCAACAAAATTATGAGATGTGGCGGAGCAGCGCATACACACCTCAGATGACGGTTCGACCGGAACTAAATGAGAAAAAATCAAGTATTTTTCATTTAGTGCTGCAGACACTGAGGCTTGCCTAGATAGTTAGTATTTTTTACCTTAACTTTTATTGGACTACGTAAAGTGTAGACAACCAATTGGTTTTTGAATTAATGACAAATGACACTGTACACTAAGTTATGTTTTTTTTTTTTTTTGTGAACTGTTAATTCTTTATTTTTACTTTTGATTAAGGTTATGAAGTGTTGTTTATTTAAGTAGTTAAGAGGAACGGGGTGCACGGATAAACCCCCACAGGTTTTTTTTGCACTCCTGTATTGTTTAGTATTTTTGTAATACAAATAAATAAATAAAATAAAATAAAAAAATGTATTAGATGGCCAGTGCTGATGAAGTCTTGGGCAAAAAATAGTGAGTATATATTATTTATAACAAAGCGATGGAATGTTAGACCAGTGCTCACCAACCATCACGCTGGGATATAATAATCGTTGGTGAAACGTGGATGAACCTTTCAGACCCCTTCAGAGACCCTTCCGAGATTTACGTCGTGATGATGTATATCATGTTGAACTTTATGGATATATTATTAATTTGTAATATTCCGCTACAAACTTTTATCGTGCTATTCAAAATGCAGACTCGAGCACCACCCACCTCCCGCATAAAACATGCACAAGCAAGCAGTACGAGCATAAAATAAAGTAATCTTAAATAACAAGCAAGAAAACTTATCGACACGTCTAAACGAGGCATCTTCGGGATGTGTTGCTCGCCCAACCGCTCGACAGCAAATAACGAGCCGCGAACCTTTGATACATTTTCTTGGATTAATTTATTTTATGCTCGTACTGCTCGCTTGTGCATGTTTTATGCGGGAGGACGGGAAGTGCTCGAGTCTAAATTTTGAATAGCATGGTAAGAGTGCGTAGCGGAATATTGTAAATTATTAATATATCCATAAGTTTATGATGGACTTCCACAAAGTAACGCCTATTTCAATCAAGTATAATATCATGTTGATGGATAGTTACTTGTCGGAGATGAATCCAGTGAGCGGCAGTGCGCCGAACAGACCCACACTGTGGATTGTGCCCACCATTGTACGCTTCCACTCCTCGCACGCCAGGTCGAACTGGAACCAAAAGAAACGAGGGCCATGTTGTACTTGTTGCATCCTGGAATCAACTAATGTACAAATTCTATTCTTCTGTAGAAGGTATAAATTTCAACTTGATATATCACACGGGGTCCGAGTCAAAAAAGAGAAAGAGTCTTGATAGAGAGGTAAACAGACAGACAGACGGACAACAAAGTGATCCTATAAGGGTTCTGTTTTTTTCATTTGGAGGTAAGGAACCAGAAGAAAAAAAAATTAATGACCTTTATTTTATGGTCGAAAAATAACTACATTAATTCGCACAATACTATATTATGTAAAGATTACAGTATTCGAGCGGATTGAGAAAAAGTAAAATTTACTCAAAACCACGCGACCGGTTTTACTTATAAGCATTTATCAATGGCATTGACAGTATAATTTATGTATTTATTTTGTCTAACAGCCATGATAATTATATAATATTTGCAAATAAGCAAAAGCGGTCAAGTGTAATCAATATTTTAACATTAGTGGACCAGTATAATAGCTTAATTTGAACAAATATTTTGATAAGTTTATTAACGAAGGGGTGCCAATCACAAGCAAAAAATGTCTTTAAATTCCATTTTTGCTGGTTATAGTTTCTAGTTGAAGGAATGATGATGGTGTAAAGTTCTTTCTAGTGTAAGTCATACACAATGAAAGGGTTTGAGTTTAAATGTAGATACTATCTGCTTTATTTTACCACCCCTCTAAGATATTTATATTTATAAAACAGTTGCGTGACAGACTGACTGACTGACTTAACGCACAGCCTAAAACGCAGACGATAGAAACATAAAATTTTAAACATATACAGAATGCTCTGAAATTAGACCTATTCCTTGACAGAAGTTATACTAGAGATCATTTCCAAAAAATAAACGGTCTCCGAGTTACAAAGGTTTTTAAGATATTTTTCAAACTTTCAGACTGGTACCGAAAAACAAATTATTCAAAAATAATGATTTCTCTGTCTGCACTTATTTGCTATTTTTCCGAATAATGATAAATGAGTGATCATTTATAAAAAATACAAATGCCCAGAATTCTCATAATCTCAGAAGTAAAAGGTCTTAAGCGGAAAGAAAACCATTTTTATTTTGTAATTTTTGAAATATTGACGTGATTTACTTCCAAAAAAATTATCATTTTTGACCCCTAGTTGATAGGAATTTTTTTTTGGGAATGATCTCTAGTATAAACACCTTTCAAGGAATATGTCGAATTTCAGAGCAACCTATATAATGTTCCTTATAGGGTTTAGAGGTGCACTAAAAAAGGAGTTTCCGAAAGTTATATTTTTTATGAAAATATGGAAGCGGCTTTTAAAATAATTTATTTGGCTAGTTTTACTGTGAATGTATGGAAGCGGCTTAGTAACTAAATTGTTTGAAAAAAAAAACCCGGAATATCAGAATATTTTCGAAAAAAAAGATGCTTTCTCTGCCAACACCTGAACTTTAGGTAAATGTGCATCAGATTCTATTGGCAGGATACAACATTTTTCTATCCCGGAAACACGTTTTTTTTTTTTTATAAAAATCTGAGTTTGCTGTGAAGTTCAATTACCTCAGGCACTATAGAGTAGTCGTTCTCATAGACCCACTGAGTGCAGCGCACGGTCTCGTTCTGATGGAAGTCTTCAGGCTGGCACGAGGTCCCGAGGGGTCGCAGCCGGTGACACTGCCCCTCACCCTCAGGGAACGCCCACGAGCTCCAATCGCCTGCTGTGTAGTCTGTACCATTCTCACACTCCGGTACCAGGCATCTGAAAAAGCAAATACGAGTAAAACCGGTTAAAGGCAAGTAGGACTCGTGCCCTGAGGGTTCCGTACCGTTCAAATAAGTAAATAGATTTAAAAAAATTGAACAAATTATCGTATTTGGTTATAAAACCCTAAAAACATTATGATACTTAAATAAAAAAATATTAAATGCGAATTTACATATGGGTGAAACAAACAAGGCGTTATAAGGTAGCACCAGACAAACAATTCGGCACCCTCCTTGTACAAAGCCCAAATTTTCATTATTTGTTATCTTTCTATATTGGTGGATTCTACGTATATATATTATAGAGTATGTACTACAATCTAACGAAATTTCGAAACTTGAATGTATTACCGTTTTTAAGATTCAGCTGGAACAAAAAACGTTAAAAAATGCAATGTACGGGAATACCCCTTTGGTTTAAATTTCTTGGTTTTTTATTCTGTCATGATAAAGGCCACAGCAACACGTAATCTGTGCAAATTTCAATCGGTAACAGACGGACAGACAGAAGGAGAAGCCCAGTACCCTTTTGGCATCCATTGGTTACGGAACCTTAAAAACGAAACTTGAAGTTTTACATTTCTAGTCGCAATCAAACACTTGTAGTGATCCACTTTTGAATTGTAATTGTGTTTACTACGCCTGACCGGTTTCGCTTAATTGATAGGTAATACTTATCAAAGGCTTTCAATTAAAATTCTAATTAAATAATATTCATAGTCATATTCATATTTATATTAATTTATTTCATAATATAAATTATATTATGTCACATTAATAAATACTTAAAATTAACTAAATTAATAAAATATAATTAATATAAACATAGTTTGAACACGTGTAATGATTTCATGATTTCGTTGGACGTATCGAAACAATATTTTTGGAAACGCTGATATTTATATAAATATCACAAATATTGAGAAAGCCTTATCTGTGGGTATGGCAGATAAATTGGTCATAATTTCGATGGCATGAAATGTATATAAAAAAGTATTCGTAGGCGATAAAATTTAAGTGGTTTTAGAAACGAAAACTGGTAATAAATCGTATTCGTCCATACCAACAAATATTGCCATGAGCTCAACACTGAAACCACGAAAAAATCCTGATATTCAGAACTTCATGGAACCGTTCAACCGTCATTTAAATATTATGTATTTTTATTATTATGCCGCCATAGAAAACGTTAATTGTGTGGTCAAATACAAGGACCAGTTTTCGTTTCCGAAACCACTTGAATTGTATCACCTCCAAATACTACTTTATATATAACATGACCATTTCCAACATTTTTTGGTAGGCATCCCGGTATCTTCAATAACATTTAAGTAAATTATCATCGCAGTCTTCAAGAACAAAATTAGACAATACTTTCTTGAGTTGCAGACTCTTACTTGATTTTATGAGTAGGTAATTAATGAATTTTGATCACTGTACATTTATATATTTGTGTAAACTGTTAATGTAGTTTATGTATTTTATTATAAACTATATCTTTGCTTTAAATGTTTATTAGGATGAAGTCTAATTATTTCAATTATTTAAGTAATTATCATGATTACACCTTTTAAATAGTATGGCACTACCCTCAACAATTTTCTCATTGCCAAAGGTTAGTTGGTAGGAAAACTAATAAGTATCAAGCTCGCCTTTGTACGACAATTTTATTCTGTGCAATAAAGAATTTTATTATTATTATTATCGCAATAAAGAATGACAAAAAGGCGGACAATAAGATACGTAGATGAATTGTAATTCTCAACGACCGTCCTGGACAAGCGGTGCGTAACTGCAGTCCCGTGACATTTTGTACTCCAGTAGACCTACCATGAGTTTAGGACTCGATATTCGCTAGCGACTGCGTAAAATTTATTACTAGTGGGTGGATGCAAGCAGCGTTACTTGCGTGGATCCCGTTTCTCCCGATTCCGTAAGAATTTTCTAAAATCATCATCATCATCGTATGGCCTTTGTGTCCTGCATTGTTTTTCTACAAAGCTACAATTCCAGATCTAGGTTTGATAGCCATGTTTTCGCGTCAGGTGTTAGTTGGTGTAGCTGTAGATGCTCCAGCCCGCCAGAAAACTTTCTGATGGGGCACTCCTCTACGATGTGACGGATAATCTGTTCTGAGGCTCCACAGTCACAGCGAGGTGAGTCAGCGATATCCCATTGGTGCAGGTTATAGTTGCACCTTGTTACGCCAGTACGGATAATAATACAATACAATATGTTAACAAAATATTTTTTATAAAATACCGTTTATAGGCCTTTTTTTATATGTTATATTCCACATAAATATAAATACTTAATTAATGGTTTTAAGCGCTATATTTCGACCCCTAAGTGGGGTCGTCATCATTCGCCTGATGGCAACCCCACTGAAGGGTCGAAATATAGCGCTTAAAACCTAAAATACAATACATATACATAGCGATCTGGCCAGCATTTTCTATTTATTATAAATATTTCAGATTTTAGGTTTAATTTGTTAGGTATTTATTTTAGGTCATGTTTAGTTGAGTTTTTGAATGTTATTTAAGTTTTTAGTTAAGTTTCTTGTTTCGACAAATAAGTGCGAGTCAGGCTCTTTCTCGAAATAGATACAGTTAAATATAGCCAAGCTATATATTTGTACAATCAGCTTTTTATACCTTTAATTTGATACCCATTTTGTATTTTTATAAAATATTTTTTTCGTATATTTTGCTTCTTTTTTAATTTTTTTTTTTTAACTTTTGCACATTTACAGAAAAAGTATTAAACTAAGAAACAAAAAAATTAAACTACTTAATTATCATAAAAGCATTGTGTGTAAGGCAGCACTTATTGCTAATAGCAATATCTTCCAAGCAACCTTAAGGTGAAAGAAAAAAATATTAATGAAATTACGCGAGGGTAATGTAAATGACAATTGATAGTAAATAACGATAGAATACAAAATGCTACTATTTTATTTAAGTATATTAAGTTACAATAAATACTTATACCAAATTGTTTTACCATAGACATTTATATTTTCATTAATATTTCTAATTTGTGCTCAACTTTTTTTTAATCGCTATAGTTTACCTATAATTGGCCAGTTATGATCTATAATCGACATTTTTTTCATATTTTTCGGTCCATCAGTTTCGGAGAGAAGTCAGTCAGCCAGGAACCAAAATGTCTCATACGAAATACTTTACGAAGTAACTCCAGAAACTCATGGTAAGACTCCTGTGCAAGGAAATCAACTTATAAAAGGAGCACTTTAGATGACAAACTGCAACGGAAAAAGCGCATTAGTTAGCGAAGATTATACATTGTGCTGGATGGATAAGTCTAAGTATATAGCCGCGTTGTTGTGGTGTAATGCGCTATATTATTATATAGTCTGTAATTCTCAACATACATACCTTGTAATTATTACAATTGTCAAGGAAAGTAAGATTCATAGCGAAAAAGACTTTTAGAATTTATAAATTTATTAAGATCATTGAAATAATTAAGGGAATAGTTTGTAGTATTAGCGATAAATTCGAATATACCCCATTGAGTATAATAAAATTGGACCATACAGACATGACCACCCAGCCATGACCATCCAAACATGACCATCCAGCCATGACCATCCTACCATGATTAAGGATGTTATTAGCTGCCAAGTAAATATAAATTAATCAACCTATCGTAAAAAAGAAGTACCATGGTACAATGAATATTCTAAACGTTTTTTTTTTGACAACCTAACAACAGGCAAGAATATTTTTTTTATACGACCTTCATTCCTAATTAGTTGAACATTTATCGAACATTGACTTTTACGCCTTAACGGATTAGCAAGTGATATCGTAGATTATTATGTTGGACTAACACACGTATGCCGTCTAAATTGACGATATACTGATGAAGGGAAATGTTAAATGTACCCGGAATAGAAGAGCTTTTATGACTAGATTGATATATTGGAAGAGGTGTATCAGGATACCTAACCTTTCGGGAGACAGGCGTGAATATAATGTACTCGTATATATGATTATTATTGATGATTGGTCTCTGGTTTCATAATATCTTTATTTAATTCAAGTTTTTGGGTATCAATTATTGCATGAATTGTTTTTTTTTCATCTCATTCGGTTTATTTTTAGTTTAGTTTAGATGTATTTATTTTAGTCCTTTTTATTTTAATGTTAATGTTATTTAAGTTAATTGTTTCAATAAAGATGTAACATCTCATTCATGACTGTATTTTTTTTTATTTGTATAAATACCGCAGTGGAAGCCTGCTGGGCCCATAAGCTAATGTTTATATCTGTAAAATACTGCAGTGGAGATTCTAAATTTTTTTTTTATTTGGTATTTTTTCAATAAATAGGGGAAGTGAGGTACATTTGATGGGCGCAGATCTTTTAAACAAGCCACTGGGGAGTGCTGGTAGTACAGCGAATTGGCGAAACACGCCTAAACGTATTTTCATAGAGATTAAAGCCTTTACTCGCAGAATGTCCAAATCGCATAATGTCAAGGCGGTCATAAAAGGTCCAAATCGTGGAAAGTCCAAATCGTGGAAAGTCCAAATACTTATTACATTGTGAGAGTTTGAGGATGATTAGGTTACTGTAGCTTTAGTTTAAAATTAGACCAATTTACCTAAACAGCTACCTTAAAAAAAGTAGCCTATATCTTAGGTACCTAACGAAGGCGAATATTCGCCTGATGACGACCCCACTGAGGGGTCGAAATATAGCGCCTAAAACCATTTAATTAAGTATTTATATTTATGTGGAATATAACACATTAAAAATAAAAATAAAAAGGCCCTTAAACGCTATTTTAGGCAAAATATTTTATTAACATATTGTACCTAATATATATTAAACTTTTGCTTCTGTATATAATAAGCCTGTTCCCTGGCTTTGTTTTCTTATAAAATTTTATAAAGTTTTCCTCGAATAAAAGCAATACCTTTATACTTATAGCCTTGCCCGTGGCTTCGCTTGCATAGTATTCGTATTTGCGTCATCTTTAGGGAATATAAAATGATGAACCTTATACGTGCCCCGTGGAAAAAATAAAAAAATAAAAGTACCACAGTTTGATGATCACGTGAAATTAAATGTGAGCGGAAAATTGCTTAAGAGGCTATGCGAATTTTATTTTTGTCACTGCCGCTCCAAGCGAAAACACGCTCAGTGCGAGAGGGACGGATTGAGAACGAAAGCGCAAAATGTTATTTTTATAATAAAAAAAAATAATCTAAAACAGCTAGCAAAATTTCAAATATCAGATCTCTAGATATTGTTGAAACACACCTAATAAAATATGTTTCAGTTCTGTATATGGTTCCTATTCGTCAAACGAGGAGAAAAAGTGTGTTTGAAGACCTCATTTCAACAATTATTTCTATCAAACAAAATGTATCCAAACATGTTTTCCAATTTCAAGACCCTAGATTATATAGTCAAAATGCATATACCAGAAATGTATTAAAAATTTCTGTGTATTTCATGAAATACACAAAAAAGAAGCACCTCTATTTTTTACATATCGCCTTAAGGCTGTTGTAGTCACCAACGCCCTTGAGTCGACCTGTGTCGGTACAAATATCGACATAAGCTATATTGAAATAACATTCATATCGATTCATATCGATATATAACGTCGTCGCTAGGTCTCCGGATAGCGCAAAATAGGCGCTTAAAAATACATGAAAAATTAATGAAAAAATTTGCAGCTAAAATTCTTCAAAAATAATCAATGGTGGTCATTTGTTGTTATAAAATCGTAAATTTTACTATATTTCAATTTGTTTCTTTGCATATTTAATTAATTAAATCGGACCATAGTATCAAATTGGACCCTGTTTTGGTATTTAATTTGTTAAGTTATATACAACATTTAAAATTCTAATAAAAGAACATCATTCCACATATTATTTAATTTTAGTGTATCATACATATTTTTAATTTTTTTTACTGAATTAACATCTGAGTAAATAAATAAATAAATAAAAATCATTTCTTTCAGAACCTGGTTCCATACATTTCAAATAAGAAAATAATAATAATAAAAAATAAAAATAATAAAAAACCCAACCTCAATTGCTTCCTCGGTCATTAGCTGTAAGAACCATCTTAAACTCAAAAAAATATTATTTCTTTTATGTTTATCTAGGACCGTTAGCACAGTAAGCGTAGCGGAAGACCTTAGAGCAACGTGGACCTACGTAGGCAGGTCCGCGTTGCTCTAAGCGGAAGACAACACAGGAAAACTGCTGAAGATACCAAGAAATGAGGATAATTTCAAGGATAAAGAACACAACGATGAGGACAGCCATACTTTAGTAGTTTATGCTACAAGGGCGCAAAGGAATAAATTACGAGGACGATTTAAAACACGAGCGTAGCGAGTGTTTTAAACGTAACCGAGTAATTTTATGCTTTTACGCCCGTGTATCATACTAATTTTTTCAATGCATAGTGTGAGGAAATAAAACAAATATAATTTTGTGAAATTTCAATTGTAATTGGCTCAAAAGCACTGTATCCAGAGCCGTTAAACAGTGGAAAAAGAAGTATAACATCTATGGTAAACAGAAAAGGCTGCAGGTTAGCCAACCATTGCAAATAATTTAAAAAAAAATAATAATAAAGCCCTAGGGCAAAATAATCGACTTTTTGTTCGATTTTGATGCATAAAAAGTGGGCCTTTACGAGCACATGCATTGAAAAATGCTTTATATTCTCTGGCCATGGTCAGCTCACGCGAGTTTTTAATAATGTTATACATTGATAAAGTTATTTCTGTTAAACAGTATGTTTGAAAATTATGAAAATATATATATTGTTAAACTATAGAGAATCACTTCATTTTAGGAAATTATTCTCGCGTATAAGAAAGAGCATAATAATAATATAATAATAAAATTGTTTATTGACTCATAACTTAGCCTAGTTACATAGTTATACTTTGTAGACAGGTGGTGAAACATAGAAAACAAGTTCTTAGGCTATAAAGAGTCCAGGATAGTGATCTCTGCTCTCCGTGGTAGTTGAAACTGTTCTACGGCAGAGCAGCGCCCATTACCCTCCACTGTTCATAAATTACCAATTATAAACTGCGTTTTCAATTCTGAGGTAAGATGTACAAATGAATCATGAGGAAGCATGAAAATATTGTTCAAATTCAAGCTGTTTTTAGATTAAACTTAAGTAAAATTGGTTATTCCCTTGAAACCACTAATGGTATTTGTATGGTTTTTGCACTAAAATACAATGAAAATATTGCTTAGGAAAACTATTTATGGTTTTTTTTTCCGTTCATCGCGTCCATGTGAATAGTATTATTTTCTCCTGTTTTTCGCTATCCGGAGACCCAGCGACGTCGTAATGCAGTGCACGCTGATATGAATGTTATCGATATTTGTACCGACACAGGTAGACTCAAGGTCGTTGGTGGCTACCTGCCCCTTAAAGTGAAAATGTCTCAAAATACGTATAGTACTCAGTTCCATCTATCAGCCCGTATTCGTCTACTGCCGGACATAGACCTCCCCAATATTACGCCACTCTTAACGGTCCTCAGTCATCCTCATCCAGCCGCCACCTGCAACGTCCTTCAGATCGTCAGTCCAGCGGGCACGAGGGCGGCCTATGCTGCGCTTTGGTGTACATGGTCTCCATTCCAATGCCTTACGGCCCCAACGGTTATCACGTTAGCGACAAATATGGCCAGTCCACTGCCACTTCAACTTACTGATTCGGCAGGCTATGTCGGTCACCTTCGATCTCTGACGGATATCTTCGTTTCGGATTTTATACATCAGAGATGGATAACTCAGTTAGTAAGTAGCAAACATAGAAAGTGTTTTATTTGATTTGTATGGAGATGATAAAGACAAGACTGTCAGGTCGTTGGCATGTGCTTGTACAAGGCCCATCAAGGCCGTGTGTTATCTATCCACGTACATGAGTCTGAAGATAACGGACGGTAGCAAATATTCGCAAATGACTAAGCTACTTGTAGTTATGAATAGGATTACGTAGATAAGATATATAGTGTTATATAGTTTAATTTAAATACGTAGATATTGTTGTAAAGTTTGATTAACATTTTACATATCATATTTTCAGCATAGCCTTGTACCGCCAAGACGAGCTAAAAGAAGCGGGGCACTACGTATCTTTTCTCGAAGCGTTTCGTCATATTTTCGAACCCTCATAGCTTCAGTTCATATTTTCAGCATAGCCATATTTTTACATTTAGGTTGTATACCTACCTAAATGTAAAAATACAAGGCTAATATCTGACAGCTATGAGCCGAGCATAGACCTTTTTGCTTTTTAGTTTTAATCTTGTTGATGTGCATGTTAGTTTTAAGAAGAAAGCAAATAAAGTATCTTTATTATTATAATTGTTTTTTTTTGTTTTTTTTTTTCTCTCTTAGATGTTTCTTAGATGTCCTAGAAATATGCGAACAATCCTACAAATATTTAATATTACCGCTTTTTGGAGAAGGATGAAAGTTGATGAATGGATGTCCAATATCTTGAGGTTAGTATGCAATGTTTTGGGGATGTCACCTGTTCACGAAATTATGATGGGTAAAGTTCTGACTGTGTTGACATGCCATTTATTATTATTATTACCTATAGTTTGATTTGGCATCGCTAAGTCTCAGAGGTACATAAATGTATTTTTTATTTTTTATTACGGTGATAGTCCAATCAGTCAGTTGACAGTAAAGTGTTTAAACCCGCGCGGTTAATTAGACCCTTTAGATACATAGAGTTGAATAGATCGTAAATATCAAGTTAAGTTGGTCCGTCGTAACTGCAAGCGGAATCAATTATCATAATGTTATTAGGGTTCCGTACCCGTATTGTGCGGTGGTACGGAACCCTGTGTCTCCTGTCTTTGAGTCTGGTTTGTACTTGGCCGGTTATTTTTTTTACTGGCAGCAACGCTGAGCAAAAATAATAATACCTATAACCTGAGTCAAAATACCTTGGGATTCAAAATGTCCACCCGCTTTGGCTGTACTCTCAGCATACCCAACACACACACCAGCACTCGTAGCACAGTGTCTTAATCGCGCGTGACGTGACTTGGACGAATCACAAGTGCGAGGAGCGTGACACAATGTTTTTGCAATTAAACAGTTTGTCACGCTCCTCACACCTGTGTTTCAATTGAGTCGCATGGCCTGACATATTTACGTCACAGTTTGGGATTTGAGCGATCGACAATACATAGACTGCTATTGTTTTTAATACTATCTGTATTTCCATGTACTAATAAAGATGGAGATAGTGTGTTAGTACATAAAAGGTGGATACTTCCGGTCGCCATTTCTATTCCCAAGGTCTTTTGATTCGGGTTGTGCGCAAAGAGGGATTTTTTTTCACTTTTGGCCTCAGACCAATAAACCAATAGACAAAATCTAATTAAGCAGAAACCTAGGATGGTAAAGCTATGCTACTTTCACATATACAACTCTCCGTATGAAAAAACAAGATGGCAGTACTTTTATCAGTACGTCGATTTCAAGCCGGCTACAGCCCTATCTTTCAAACGCTTGCAACTAGGCATGTATCGGACTACCGGTTTGCAGACTTTATCGATATCGATTTGGATAAAAAAAAGCCTTAATAATACCTTGTTGTACAGTTAGAAAACTACATAGATTATCATAGTATTTTGTGCAACTGTAACATAATTTAAGTCATTGGGACACGAGTGCTTGTTAACGAAACGAACTAAGTGAGTTTCGTAATAGTTTTGCACAAGTGTCGAAATGTCTATTTATGTTCAGTTGGACACAATACTTAATCTACGAGCATCAAAAATATCGTATTTTAATCATATTTTCAACTAACAATTTCACGAAAAATGAGAAGAACACTCGTTCATGAACCCCGAGTTCATCGACCGGTAATTAGAAGTAATTAGAAGCAACTAGGATAAAGTGGGCGTGGCTTGAGAAATAAGGTCGGGACTTATTTCTCGTCGCTGTTGTTGATTGGCTCTCTAGCGGTGTTATAGTAAATTGGGCCAATAGCAGCGCAGAATCACGGTGTTATAATGTAATATTATCAGATAAACAGTATAGGTACTTATAAAACTGATTTTGATGATGCAATTACCTTATTGTAGTATGGGAGTAGATAAAATAATATATGAAATTGAGAAACCTGCCAAATATTTATGGAATGAAATAATCAACTTTATTTTCAAAACTAAGAATACCACGTTTACATACATACATCCACACACACACGGTCCCACTCCCACTAAAAATACATATTTTGTGAGGAAGGCGCCGCCATGAAAACTAGCCTCCTTAACACTCAATAGGATCCCTCTCAAACAATTGTGAAATAATGATAATAATAATAAAACTCAGAAAAATAATCAGAGGATAAAAGAAACAATTTGTTACAAACTCCAGAATTACTATTTTACATATTATTATATAAAACATCAAAAATAAAAATAACATTTTGACCTTCGCATACAAAATGCATAATTGAATCGTTTTATTGAGAAGCTTAATTTTTTTAAACTTCATGGTTGTTTAATTTCTCAATTTTCTCCAGTGAGTACGTTTGATTTTCGCATGTCATTAACGGAGTCTCACCATAACCTAAAGGTTCCCTATTGTACCTCATAGGTTGGTTATTACGGACTCTGAATTCTCAGGATCCTCTTAATCGAGAGATCCTCTCAAAAATTCAGAAAATTTTATTCATCTTCGGCTGTAATTCATATTATATGTAATATATGTATTTTAGAAAAGCTCAAACGATATCGCGATGTAATATACAAGTAGCGCCATCTAGTTTTTTTAGTAGCAAATGAATGACTACGGTCTAGTAGGTACATTGTCAAAAGTATTTTATGGTTCCGTACCCGAAGGATGACAAACGGGAGTATAGTACTTAGCCTACTGCTTGCTTATATAACAATTTTGGTGAAATTCGTAAAATGAAATTTCGACTCCCCATAGTGATTCACTCGGGAGTGGAACTGAATTTCTATGGGAAGCCGAAATTTCAATTTACTAATTTCACAAAAATTGTTACTGATCCAAGATACTGATCACTTATTAAGCCTCCAGTATGAATTTGGACGATGATCAAAAAGTCACCTTGTATAGGACCCCTTGCGACTTTGTGTAAGAAGACGCCGCTTGGCACAGTTGATCCTTGGGTTGTTCTGAGCTGATCTAGCCCGATTGACATGAGGTGACCCCTCTGAGATAGGTGTTAGGGGGGAGGGTGAAAGTGCATCTCCCACGGAAAGAAGAGTGCCTTTGCATGATTTTGATTTTTGTAGTTCATGGAGATTGTCGTAACAAGGAGCTTCTAAATCTAACAATCTATAATGATAAGACCCTCTCGAATGAAATTCCATAGCTAAATTTCTAAAAGATTTTTCTCATTTATCTTTTATTTAGATAATATGCGCTATTTTTGGACATAATTTGCATTATTTTAGTATATAAATTAACTTCTTGAATTAAAACACTTTGTACTTGTAGTTTCACTTTATTTGTGTTTATACTAACACAAATAAAGTGAAACTACAAGTACAAGTGTTTTAATTCAAGATGTGTTTCAAGTTTCACCAAGTGCCGACAATCGCAAGTATAAATTTTTATAAATTAACTATTATTTTTTAATGAATTGTCCTGTATGACGTCACTTGAGAATTTTAGACATTAAACTGATTGAGAAGTGTGATTGATTTAAAAAAAGTTATCTGTCTCTGTCTAAAGAGAGTCCGAGTTTGAATGGGAAGGTTGATGTTTACGTCCTCCAACGTATAAAAAATGAAAATGAAAATGAAAATGGTTTATTGGTTGTATAAGCTCTTAAGAAATTAGAAAGGTGGTGACCGGAGTCTTCTTTTAAGCTGAGAGCAGCCTGTGCCAGAAGACCCCACTCTTCCTCGTATATGTAGGGTGGAAAAAATGTAAGGGCCTTGGAGGGGAACTACCTTAAATCGTTTAGTTAGCTCATTTTACTGAAAGAAAACATTCCTTTATTTTTTAAAAGAAACAAAACTGCATTCAAAGATATTCCGAAATTCGCTTGTCTTACCCGGGAAAGGGTAAATGTCATGTCATTAGCAGCCAAAAATAAACGTATTTATTGACCTTTGAAAATTATTGTTTTCGTCAGAAATGAGCGTATATTTTCGACGGGTGCAGTAATTCCCTTCGTCATGTGATGTATTCTAAGTTTCAAATACGTGTCGAACACGAAGTTATCCAACGAATGGTCATGTAGGTCGTCAAGTACGTCTGTCTGTACCAATAATCTTTGTGAAATTTGGTTTATCATAGATGTGAAGTGCTGTGGTTTTCCTACACTTTTTTTTTGTAACTACATCCTTAAACTCTCTCAGGATTTTCTCTGCGGTTTGGTAGATTTTTTGAATGCTTTTTGATGGCTTAGTCAGCCCTCCTCTGTCTTTTACACTCATTAGAGGCATGCTGTTAGCAGGTCCTTCCAGGGCTTGGAGAAATTTTTTTCAATGCAAGATTTTTTTCAATTTACGTACTACAAAGCCAGCTTTTGATGGTTCCATTGCAGTCCTCAAATCCTAGAATTAAACATAACACTTATTGGTCATTTTTAAACAGATAGTAGTAAAATAAGCATTAAAATTTGTGCAACAAGAGAGCAAAGTTTATTTTTGTTGCGAGTGCCGAGTTTGAATCTCGAGCAAGACTCGTGATTCTAAGTTAGGATTTTGAGCGTAGTGAAGGATTCAATCAAAACAACTTCTGTTTCACTAGGTAAATTCAAGGTGGGCACCGCATCGTCTTTTAAGCGTGGTCGCAATAGTTCTTTTCAGAAAGCACTCTGGATTTAAGTGCTTTGAGCACTTTCCAATTAGTTTTGTGCTGTTTCCAACTCCAGCTAATAGCAACAAACCATCGTTTACGAATGTCTTAATTTTTGGGGAACCTTAAGTAAAATAAGCTGAATCAATATTTCATACTAGCACAAAATCAGTAAAATTACCGACAACTGTTTTGACTTCACAAATAACCTCAAAACGGATTTAATTATTTTAATGATTTTAGGATTTACTTTTATTCTAAAAGCTATATTTACGTTACTATATGAAAACGACACGTCGTAAAATGCGGTCTTTCTTGGTGGAATTCCATTTTATGGTTCATTTACTCGGAAAACATCACTTTTTACTCACTTGTGAAAACTGATATTGCTGTTCGAGTTTTCTTTATTCCCCGAATGGGATCTGCAACCACGCACGTAGCAGGACATTGTCCTTGTATCTTCAACCCTTTTCCATACGATAATTCGCAGCAAAACACAACTTAAATAAAATTTTGTTTAAAAATCGGCCGACTTACTTCCTAACATAAACACAAGCTATAACGCGACCAAATTACAAAGGATTGCCAATGTTGTCACTTAAGAAAAGTAACAGTACATTATAATTTGGTGACTTGGACAGGAGTCATTAGGAGTCGAAATGAAGTTTTGGGTAGTACGTTTTGACGGCACCAAGACTTTGTCTATTGATTTATTGGTCTGAGCTTTTGGCAAACGAAACGAAGATATCCGTCAGAGATCGAAGGTGGCCGACATAGCCTGCCGAATCAGTAAGTTGAAGAGGCAGTGGACTGGCCATATTTGTCGCCGACGTGATATGATAACCGTTGTGGCCGTAAGGCATTGGAATGGAGACCACGTACAGCAAAGCGTACCGTAGGCCACCCTTGTGCCCGCTGGACTGACAATCTGAAGGACGTTGCGGGTAGCGGCTGGATGAGGATGACTGAGGATCGTCAAGAGTGGCGTAATATTGGGGAGGCCTATGTCCAGCAGTGGACGAATACGGGCTGATGGCTGGATGGATGGATTTTCAACTTTAGTTAAAAAGATTGTGTTTTAATTTTTAAACACATACATAATTATGTTAGCTTCTTTTTGCATTAAATCTATTTTTTATATCTTTCTATAATACGGGAACGAGTGACCGGCCGCGCGTATTCCGATAAGTAGATATATATTGCTTATTACGGAACAAGATTTTTAATGGGCGTGTGGATCATTCCAAAATAGACGCTATTAGAAGACAGCCATTCGAAACTATGAGGAGTATAGAAACTAAGATAACATTTTCTAGTTTAGTCATTTGTATAAAAAATTATAAAACTGTAATCTCTAAATTGAGATTATTTATTATCTTGTATGTTTTGCTATTCAGTAGAATACAATTGAATGAAGATATAAACCAAGTTTGAGCCACATTCACTTACAACAACAAATTTGGAGATTGCTATATTTGAAATAATGTAACTACTAAAATATTTTTTTAAAGTGTACTTATTGCTAGTTTTTCTGCCATGTGTGGGTGTCTCATATTCATTCTGGAGTTTTATAGGTTTTGCAAGAAAATTTTGCTCGAAGATAAGGTTTTTATGATTTAAATTTATATCAAAACCTAGTTGTCAAAACAAAAGTGAGAAACTCCAGTGGAGATTGTTGTATTTGTTTTGATTGCTCGATTTTGATCGTAGATTACTATTGGATAAAGACGTGTTTGGTTTTGCCATTTTGACGTATCACAAGATAATATTATCAAATGCAAAGATGGCATTGTTAGATAAGTTCATGAAAAAAGAGGAGATAGTCACCTTTGTTTCTATACCGGCACTTGTACAGTAGAGCTACTGAGTGATGGCGCCTATGACGTTTAAATGCCTACAAAGTATCGTTATTATTTATAAGCAAGTGTGAATTAAAAAATGTAATACTTCATTATTGATAGTGATGTACTTCTTGTTTCGGTTATTATTTTTCGATTTGAATGTTGCTTTATTATGCAATAGAATTCGTATAGAAAAAAAGTTTTTTTTTTTTTAAGTTTCTCATTTTTTATAGGTCGTGTTTGAGGTCGCCAAGTTACGCAATAATATTTAATTAAAAACAAAACAATGACGAAGTTAAACTAAACGAAAATAAATGGTAGTAAAATACTTTTTTCGATTAAACATCTTTAAACATTTTATTTAAACATCTCTTGGGGGCCCCGGGGCACTACACCGCATAGCCCTCCGATAGCTACGCCACTGGTTTTGGCACATTTTCCTTTTGTATCGTTATGTTGAATGTTGAATGACGTGTCTAATGTTGAGTAAACTCACACTTGATTTTTATTTTTAACCGAAATTTGAAATGTACCTCATCACTAAATGCAGCTGTCATAACTGCAATCACTCAGTGGCCCTACTTTAGTTCAAACTATACGCAGTTAGTTTTAGATCCTTGCGTACTGGCCTTGTACAATATGGGAAGACGTTTCACCGTTACCTATAAGGCAAACGTTACCTGAGCCATTTTCGAGGCTTCGTATCAATGACATTGTCATTGCTTCTATCCATCAGCCTAGTTCGTCCAATGCTGGACATAAGCCTTTCCAGGACTTTGCCACTCCCGGCGGACATCCTAAAAGAATTGCCTATACTCGCAGTTCACACACGCTGGGCAGGCGGGTTGGTGAGCGCGGTGCCGGAACCCTCGCACCAGTGGCGCCGCTGCCCGTCACCAGTCTGTTCCATATAAGGCCCGGCTATTAGGGATGGATATACCGTCATCCATCGGTCCCAGGCATGGTGGGCCTCCTGGTTTTTTGCCTGTGAGCTGTCCTCTTACTCTCCCCCGAATAACTTCGAGGGGGTCTCCAAGTAAGATGGTGGCACCTCCACAGTCGAGACCGGCATCAGCTCTACCACCTAAATTCATTGCTTCGTTTGAAGAAATTAGGACTGTTATTATATTGAAAACAATATAATTGATTTGTTAGTGTTTTATTAAGGGAACATACTTATAAAAATGTATTATGATGGTGTATACTTTTTTCTTCAAAAAATATATTTCAACCCTAGTTTTTTTTGGTTACGGTATGAGCTTATATTGTTTTTTCTTTAAATAAGTAATACAAATATGAGAGGAATCCACTAAACTCCAAATACTTTTGCCAATGAAATACTTCAGTAAAAGCATAGACGAACACATGGTAAAAGCTAAAAACCTTCCATTCTGTTGTTTTGCTGCGTGATTGTTAGTATTACCCGTCGGAGACCAATAGGCCAATGAGCCAACCAATAATCGCTACTATTAAAAGCTAATAAAGTCTTTGCCATTGACCTTTTTGAGTAGGACAAGTAGTCACATTTTTGCTAGGGTATGCCATACTCTTAAGGCGACGCCGCGAAGAATTTGCACTTTCTGGAGTAATTTTACTACTTTTAGTAACAAGCTAGTAGTTTGATAAATAAGTATATTATTTCCGGAACCTTTTTCTAAATGTTGTACGAGTAACACGGAAACGCGATCGAAAAACTTTCACTCGATATAAATAATTATTAAAATGAGGTCTTCAAACACGCTTTCTCATAGTTTGACGAATTATTATCATGTACAGAACCCAAACATATTTTGTTTTAAAAAACACTTGTACTTATCCACATTATTATTACATATAACTTTATTATGCCCGACCGGTTTCGCTGTAAAGCATTTTCTAGGGCCTTTTACACATCCTAACTAACAAATAACAAATAACAAAAAACGTTGTTTCATTTATTGCACGTCATTTTAGACATGGTTGTAGTGTATATTATTTATTTGTTAGTTAGGATGTGTAAAAGGCCCTAGAAAATGCCTTACAGCGAAACCGGTCGGGCATAATAAAGTTATATGTAATAATAATGTGGATAAGTACAAGTGTTTTTTAAAACAATGTTTTATAAATTCCACCAAGTGCCAACAATCACTAGCATCTACTATACCAAACATATTTTATTATGGGTTTTAACAATATCTACATTTTGGTAATTGGAAATTTTTCTAGACATTTTACTATTTTTTATAAAAAAGCAATTTTTTTTTGAATCGGTCCCTCTCGCTCTGCGCGTTTTTCCGCTTAGAGTGACACTGCCCGTTGAAAACTTGATGCCTCACCTTAAAACATTTGATAAACTTATCATTCCTAACCATTTGTGGAATTGTGGAAGAAGCGCACGTCGTAAAACGTACGATTTCAATTGTCAAAGTGGCTAATTTGCTTAGGCGAATGGAGCAGTATGACAATTTAAGCCCTCAAATGAATACGATTTTCTTACACAATTGCACCCCAGGTCAACCCAAGTCTGGTGTGAGGTCAGCATCAACAGGAAGGCAATCATTTGACGTGTATTTGGGTGAGATGGTTGACACGATTTGTTTGTTTCTTCCTGCCAGACCAGTTATTGGACAGTGTTACGACAACCTTGTGTAATCAGAGGAGGGACAAAAAACCTAGCTTGTTAAAAACGTTGATATAAGTAACTAGCGGACGCCCGCGGCGTTGCTCGCTTGTACTTCGTGTCAATATCCTAAAATCCCTTCTTAGCGTATATCTACGTCATACAAGGAACCTATAGTCCAAATTCCAAGTTCCTAGGCCAACCGTTTGGTCCAGGCGTTGATAGACCAGTCAGTCTGGATATTTTTTTATGCATAAAGATAGATGGATATTCAATGCTTGTCTAAGACCATATTATGCCCTGCTATTGTGCTGTCCGATCTATCAGTCGTCTATCATCAGTCAGTCGTCATTCATCAGTCAGTCGTCATTCATCAGTCAGTCGTCATTCATCAGTCAGTCGTCATTCATCAGTCAGTCGTCATTCGTCAGTCAGTCGTCATTCATCAGTCAGTCGTCATTCATCAGTTAGTCGTCATTCATCAGTCAGTCGTCATTCATAAGTCAGTCGTCATTCATCAGTCAGTCGTCATTCATCAGTCAGTCGTCATTCATCAGTCAGTCGTCATTCATCAGTCAGTCGTCATTCGTCAGTCAGTCGTCATTCATCAGTCAGTCGTCATTCATCAGTTAGTCGTCATTCATCAGTCAGTCGTCATTCGTCAGTCAGTCGTCATTCATCAGTCAGTCGTCATTCGTCAGTCAGTCGTCATTCATCAGTCAGTCGTCATTCATCAGTTAGTCGTCATTCATCAGTCAGTCGTCATTCATCAGTCAGTCGTCATTCATCAGTTAGTCGTCATTCATCAGTCAGTCGTCATTCATCAGTTAGTCGTCATTCATCAGTCAGTCGTCATTCGTCAGTCAGTCGTCATTCATCAGTCAGTCGTCATTCGTCAGTCAGTCGTCATTCATCAGTCAGTCGTCATTCATCAGTCAGTCGTCATTCATCAGTCAGTCGTCATTCGTCAGTCAGTCGTCATTCATCAGTCAGTCGTCATTCATCAATTAGTCGTCATTCATAAGTCAGTCGTCATTCATAAGTCAGTCGTCATTCGTCAGTCAGTCGTCATTCATCAGTCAGTCGTCATTCATCAGTTAGTCGTCATTCATCAGTCAGTCGTCATTCGTCAGTCAGTCGTCATTCATCAGTCAGTCGTCATTCATCAGTTAGTCGTCATTCATAAGTCAGTCGTCATTCATAAGTCAGTCGTCATTCATCAGTCAGTCGTCATTCATCAGTCAGTCGTCATTCATCAGTCAGTCGTCATTCATAAGTCAGTCGTCATTCATCAGTCAGTCGTCATTCATAAGTCAGTCGTCATTCGTCAGTCAGTCGTCATTCATCAGTCAGTCGTCATTCATCAGTTAGTCGTCATTCATCAGTCAGTCGTCATTCATCAGTCAGTCGTCATTCATCAGTCAGTCGTCATTCGTCAGTCAGTCGTCATTCATCAGTCAGTCGTCATTCATCAGTTAGTCGTCATTCATCAGTCAGTCGTCATTCATCAGTCAGTCGTCATTCATCAGTTAGTCGTCATTCATCAGTCAGTCGTCATTCATCAGTCAGTCGTCATTCATCAGTCAGTCGTCATTCGTCAGTCAGTCGTCATTCATCAGTCAGTCGTCATTCATCAGTCAGTCGTCATTCATAAGTCAGTCGTCATTCATCAGTCAGTTGTCATTCATCAGTCAGTCACGGAACTGATGCGATGGATAAATCGTAAACATTGACTATCTTATTGTCTGAATTCTTCACAAAAGATCAGATACATTTTTACCTAGATATTTTCTGGGTGTGTATCTGTCAATAGATATCTGCTCAATATTTAATATTTTATCTACTCCCAGACTGCAATAGATATTTACAACATCAAAAGCGGTTTTATAAGTATCTACTTTGTTTGATTGATATTATAATATTACATTATTACAACGCAATTCTGCGCTGTGATTGGCCAAATTTATTATAACACCAATCACAGTAGAGAACCAATAACAAGCAATAACATTCTGCCTCTTTACTCTTCTCGCTTATGACTGGTCTCAGGTAGGGAATGCAATCCCGCAATAAAATTTCAATCCCGGTATTTGCGGGATGATTCTCAGTCCTGCGGGATCCCAATATTTGCGGTAAAGCATCGTGTGCAACTGGACATAATAAACATCGGGACACTAGCACTCGTGTCCCAATATCTCACATTATATCACAGTTGCGCAAAATACTAATATTGTTTCTTGAAATATTTAAGAATTACAATGTAGGTAAATACGAGTATAAACTTTTAGATAGCAACAAAAAGCGCAAATTTTCCTGTTCAACGAATTTGATAATTGTCAGCTAGCGACGCATAAACTTAACACCAGTAAATAAATAAATCGGTTAAGTGCAAGTCGGACTCGCACCCTGAGGATTCCGTACCATTTAAATAAAGTGAATGTACCTAAATAATTTAAATAGAAATTGCTAATTATCATCACCTACGAAAAATACGAAAAAAAAAATAGAGGCGAGAGGCGGCGCGGGAGGGGCAGCGGGAAAGGGTATCCAGGGGCTCTACCGCGTAATTCTCATTTGTATCAACTTCAAGCAAATGCATGCGAAATTCAACGCGTGCAAAAGAGATGGCATGTTAGGCGGGCGTCGTCGCACGCACGACAAATTTCAATCTCAAGTTGATGTTGATGAAAATGAGAATTACGCGGTAGACCCGCAGTACACGACTTGACGCCGCGTGCGCCTGTACTCCTGAAGAGTCCAGAAGATGATGAGCCTTGATCTCATCGAAAGCTCCACCTGTGCCTCCTTGCACAAGTTATAATAAAAAAGTGAGATAAATCTGTTTTTTTTTTTTAATTTGTTCCCCTATACGAACAACTCTGCGTCAATAGGAAGCCTAAATTTTATTTTGCATTTTTCACAAACGGGATCATAGAACCTTGGTCCTGACCACTTACCGAGTCTCCAGTATGAATTTGGCTACAGAAATAAAAGTTCCCTTATATTTAAATGGTTCGGAACTCTCAAGGTGCGAGTTTTACTCGCACTTGACCGTTTTTTTATGCATGTTTTGACTTTATAATACATACAGGTATCAAACCATAGATATAAGAACATATCATAAAAAGTTAACTAACAATACTACGTTGCCGCAGTAATTTAGCTGTAACCTACAATTCGCTTAGATTAAATTATGTTAAGGCGATTACCATCGCCAAATTAGCAGCTCCATATTTATCAGAACGAATATCAACGGAAGCGACATTGAAATAACGTTCATATCAGCGCGCAATGCATAGTGGCTGTTACGACGCTCGCTGCGTCCTTGTTAGGGCGAAATAGGAGAAAATTATACTTTTCACGTGGACGTGATTGTTCGATTGAATAATCCTATGTTATGTTTATAGCTATCAAATTTATCTATTTATCAAAGCATAAGTAAATTCAATCGGCCAAGCCACTTAGGAGCAGTAGGAAATTCAAGCCAAAAAACACCATTTAGTTAATAAATTTTTTCATGTAGAAGTTTTGGTGGTATGAAAAAGAAAAATGTTGCATATGTTGTCCAAGAGCTGATTATTCATAATACATTTTTTCATTATTTTTGGTTTGGCCGTAAACGAGGGGTAGGCTTTAGAAAGTACCCATTTGGCAATAGTAAGGCCCTTAAGGCGTGTTAATTCGAAAACCATTCCGAGATTTAGGTTTATTAAGCCGTATTTTCGAACTTGTGGTCTAAAAAAACTAATGATAATGAATATTTTTACGAGATAGCTGCAACTTCCATTCGCCGCCATGTGACGTCACTTGAGAAATGGCTGTTTAGTGTCCTTTGCTATAAAGATAAGTTTATTATAATTTCCTTCCCACTAATTTGACGGCTGGATGACAGTATATTTTTCAGTTATTAAAATGCATATCACTTTTTGAATGTTTGAAAAATTCGTATTATTACCGAAGTTAGCGATAGCGATAATTATCACTTCGAGTATGAAATAATCGTGTAATTTTGATTGCCAATAACTTCATATATTTTTTGAGATATCGAAAAAATAATTTTACTACTGTTTTTAGCTTTTTAAACTAAACTACATTACGTAGTCTAAACTAAAACAACAATTAATATAAATTAGGGTTCCGTACTCAGAGGGTGCCGAATTGATTGTCAGGCGCTACTATTTTAGCAGCTTGTTTTTGTCGTCTTGATGTTGCTATGGCATTAATATGGATTTTAGGGTTTCGTATCCGTATTGTGTGGTGGTACTGCGCAAGTCCTTTGTGCGCGAGTCCAACTTGCACTTGCCCAAATTATTCTATTTTTAGTTTTGCCTGCGACAAACTGATTTCTCAGTTGTCATAAAAAATAACTCATGAACCTTATAACTTAACCTTAACCGGCTCGCTTCTGTGCTGAACATTTCTGAAATATCCGAAGGACTAGTATAAGCAAAACTAGTTTGTCCTAAAATCTGGCTTATATCGTAAAAAATATCGATTTATGGGCGGCCTTAAAAGAAGATCAAGTGACTATAATAACTAGAATAAAATAAGAAAGGCTTTTTGTCCGATTACCTTGGATGAATAAGTAGCTGAAAACAAGCGCCAACCAAAGCATGTTTTGGATGGCACATAGCTGAGCTACATCCTTTTGTCGTGTTGTTATTTTTATCTTTAGATTACTTCCTACTTAAGTAAACCTTTTCTACTGTTTTAGCTATAAGTTCTTTTTTTTTGTAAACGCGCCAATAAATTTATTTTCTTTCTTTCATATAATATATATTTGTGATTTTTCGGTATCACTTGTATAAAATATTGAAAACATGGTAACCATTTGGGATAATATTGTAATGAAATTTTTAATTAAATTTGATCAGTGTAACCAATGAGTGTAACTAACAACGGAGTAAACTAAATTGTTATCCAGATAATATTGTTTTACTAATAAAACGTAGTAAACGTAATAATTTAATAAAATAAATAATTAATCGTACCTACACAGCTGAAATTAATTAAGGCGCTACGGAAATAAAATCGACATTTTAAGGACTTGCATATCTACTTCAGTAAATAATGTATTATTTTGATAAAATAGTATATTATTTTTGGATTCTTTTTCTAGGGATCTGTTAAAACAGAAACGCGATTGGAGAAATTCGGCTCGATAGAAATATTTATTGAAAAGAGGTCCTTTTCGACACCAATTCTCCTGGTTTTACAATTTAGAATGACATATAGACTGCAACTATATTATTATTTTATTAGATGGGTTCTAACGGTATCTAAGACCTGGTTAAACGAAATTTTGATAGCAACTTTAGTACATTTTATATTAATAAAAAACCGACTTTTTGCTACTTTTTCACGAATCCGTCCCTCTCGCACTGATGATTTTTTCGCATATGGAGTAACAGGGACGCTAAAACTTTTACATATCGCCTTAATGACATTTTCTTCCTTTACTTATTTTCTACGGGTCCCGGAGCACCTTTTCACCAATCGGCCCAATCGGCTCAGCCCGTGTTCGGGACAAATATATCGTAGACGGACGGACGAACAAATACCCGCAAGCCTGTTTGTTTATGACCGACAGAATTCTTAAACTTCCACAAAAATCTTGAACATGTTAAGAGGAAACATACAAAAACAAAAAACCTACCTATAAGGCGTAGCAGCGGCATTGAAGATGTACTGGCCGTTGTAGATGGCACTGAAAATGACTGGCAGCAATATGAGGCAGTAGGTCTGCACCTGGTATCGACCGAACTGACCCAGCTCGGACAGGATAGCGTCCAGGTCCACTCCATCGTTCTTGCTCTTTGTCATAATTCCTCACTAATAACATAACACTATAACGCGACTTGCCCGCACGGCTTGCGAATTGCTTGTGTTGATAAACCGTGAGGGCACTTTTGATTCTCTTCAGTAAGTCGCGCGCCATCCTCGGCCATTGCAGAACTGTCACTTTGACGGCAGTTGACTTTTTATCAGACCGTGATGAGGGCATTTTGGTAAAACCCGCAGATAATTGAGATTTCTTCGCGTCAACCTCCTTTCCCAATTTTTCCGGTTACTTTTTTTCTTTGTTTAGCTGCTGGCCGCTTATTAAAAAAATATATCAAGAATATTGAGGCAATAATATAGATATCTATTGATAACATCTTATTGACGTATTTCATGCGTTCCACATACATGATGTTATCAAAGATT
The DNA here is from genome assembly GCA_934047225.1 of Ypsolopha sequella. Classification (NCBI taxonomy): domain Eukaryota; kingdom Metazoa; phylum Arthropoda; class Insecta; order Lepidoptera; family Ypsolophidae; genus Ypsolopha; species Ypsolopha sequella. The sequence continues at coordinate 23,967,910 of OW203997.1, forward strand.
AATAAATAGTACACTACGATAAAATAAATAAATAAATAGTACACGGAAAACCGTTACTTAGGTCCCACAGTGCTATAAAAGTCGTTTAAGGGTCGGTTGCGCCAAACATGCTATCGCGTTTGGACAATTTAGCTTATTAAAACAAAATATTTTTAACGAATAAAATTTTTGTGAGTAGTTAAGAAGTTGAGCTACATTATAATTTTACGTTTTTCGTGATTTTAGTGATCTTTCCGATTTTTTTTCTCGATGATTGTGATACTTGTGTCAAATCTGAAAAATTATAATGTAGTTTAACTTCTTAACTAGTTACACAAATTTAATTTGTTAAAAATATTTTGTTTCAATAATGTTAAATAGTCCAAACCCTTAAGAGATCGAAACCAGCTCTTCTGATTGCGAAAAGCTACCATATATACCAGGCATGTCAAACTCAAAGTCATTGGTGGGCCAAACGCATAAAGACCGTGGGCCGCAAAACGCAACCATAAAAAAAAGAACTCATTGCATATAGATAGAGTAGTACAGGTAATTTAATAATTAACAGTAAAATAATATAAAAATATATTACAATCCTTTCCCAGAAATTTGTAATCTTTTGACTTTAAATAAATTATCATGTTGAGGGGTAATTCTATCTGCGGACACGCTCACGGGCCGCATCAGATAGCTTTCTTAAATTTGGATCGGGCCGCCGGTAAATGCGTAGAGGGCCGCATGCGGCCCGCGGGCCGCAAGTTTGACATGCTTGATATATACCAATACGAATTTATTACCGAGGAAGGTCCACTAACATACTTTTAATTTACCATTAAATTAAAGGCGAAAAGTGGGAATGCGCAAACTTTCCCAATAGTTATCGAAGTTAGAGCAACTAGGATTTGTTTTCTTGTTGGTCACAACCAGGCCTGCCAACACTAGATAAGGGTAAGAACACAAAATAAATATTAGTATGCTACTAGGTAGGGTTACCAGACAAAATTTCAGATTTGCTGCTCTATGGCGATACATAAAAGTTTTAGCGTCCCTGTTACTCCATATGCGAAAGAACCCTCAGTGCGAGTGGGACGAATTCGTGGAAAAGTAGCAAAAAGTCGGATTTTTATTAATATAAAATGTACCAAGCTATTTTGTCAAAAAGATTTTCAAGGAGACTTTACAAATACATAATATCCACATTTTGAATGCAATTTCACAATGAAATTAGTTAGGATTTCAGAATTACAGGAAAAAAAAAATTAGAGGTCTTTTCGGAAATAAATTCTATCGCGAAAATTTCATCCAATCAATAAACATTTACCAAAAAATGAAATACGTTATAGTGGAGTAAATGGATTCAAAAAATCCACAAGGTTCCTGTCCCCTATAAATCAGTATTCTTGCAGAATTATCAGAAAAGATTTTATTTTAGTTAGTAAGAAAGCAATAAATAAAGTAAACTAGTGTAAAGACATCTGATGAAAGGATAAAAGCACTTGAGGCTCGTGATACTGAGATATCTTGTCTTAAACAAGTTGTATGTAATCTAGAGGAGAAGTTGAACACACAGGCACAGCTTGCTTTACAGAATGAGATCGAGGTGGCAGGTGTCCCGGAGCTGCCTAATGAAAACACCATCCATATCGCGATGGTAGCCGCTGCGCAGATCGGAGTTCAACTCACAGAAGCCGACATCGACAGTACTTCTAGAGCTGGCCTTAGGCGCATGCTTCACGGAACTACAGGTGACCCTAAACAGCCTCTTGAGTCCGACAATCCAGCTGTCCCTAAGACATCTCTACCACGACCACTTGTCATTAAACTGATGAGAAAATCGAAGAGAGACGAAATATTGAAGGCATCGAAGTCAAGAAGAAACGTAACCTCAACTGATTTGGATATTCAAGGACCGGCACAAAAAATATATTTCAATGAAAGGCTGACCAAAGACAACAGGCAGTTATTTCGGGAGACGCGACTTAGGACCTTTGGCATCTTCAAGCACCGATGGACTAATAATGGCGTTATCCAAGTGCGAAAGCGAGACGGCAGCTCGCCTATCACCGTGCGTTCTGCTGCAGACCTGGACAAACTTCTTGGCCCGTTTCAATAGCGACGATGGCACTTACAGAGATTCCTTATTTGAAACAACGACTGGATTTAATGCATGTCTTTTTCTGCTGCTATTTTTATATCTATGTCAAATTCTAAGTGTTTGCTTTAAATGTAGGTCGGCTATGTTTATATTTAAGACAACTATTCTCCAGGCACCGTTTTTTATGAACTGTTATTACATGCGCTTTTTAGTTATATTTTCTACCTAAATGTATCTTCTGGTATTTAACAATGTACTAAATGATTTTAACCTTCTTATTAGGACAATGCACGGAACATTTAACCACAAATTTGTAGATTTGATTTTAAGTTGTATAAAACATATTTTACGGCCGTTATGGCCAACTTGAGTATAGAACAGGATATAGATGAAAATCTTTCCATTCCGTGCCAAATCATAGATTTACCAGAATTATGCAAAAAGTCTTTAGATCAATCTTTAAAGTTTAAGCTTCTTTCTTTTAATATCCGTAGCATCGATAAAAACTTTGATGCTTTCTTGGTGCTACTGGCAAGGCTGGATATTGATATGGATATTATAATACTTACGGAGTGTCACTTAATGGATAATACTTTGGTTAAAACATTAGTAGGATATAAAGTTTTTAAAACAACTAAGTTTATAAACAAGGCTGGGGGAGTAGTAGTTTACGTGAAAGAAAACTGGAACGTTAAGGTGACAGAATCCAGCATTGCCGAGTCAAACGGATTGGTAATTGAGTTTCCTGGATCACATACAATCTATGCAATATATCGCTCCCCAACAGAAGAATTTTCTGCTGTAAAAATATTTCTTCAGTCCCTTTACCAAACCTTTTCGTCTCTGATTAATACTTCTAATGTAATCTTAGCAGGTGATATTAATATTGATATTCTGGTAGATGACAGTGACAACGGTGAATACATCAGTTTAACATCAGAACTCGGCTTAAGACCGGCTATAACAAAACCGACGAGAATCAAAACATGTCTCGATCACATCTACGTTGGCGCTAAATTCAAAGCAGAGGGTTTTGTATGCAAAACTAGTTTGACGGATCATGACGTAACAATTGGTACACTTTCACTCACTTCTACGAAACCAAAAGTAGAAAGAGTTGTCTCAAAAATAGACAAAGAAGCTGTAGCATATGAGTTGAAAAACTACGATTGGGCAGAAGTCTTAACTCAACCAGATGCAAATTTGAGTGCAAAAGCTTTTATGGTGGTAATCGAAAGCACAGTTAAAAAACATACTAAAACATTTAAAGTGAGCCGCAACAAATTCGCGCTGAAACCATGGATTACGCCCGGATTGATACGTTGCATGCTGCATAGGGATAAGTTGCACGCTAAAGCCCGTAAAGAACCCAATAACGTTATTTTACAAATATCCTATAAAAGATATCGTAACCATTGCAATGATTTATTGAAGAGATTAAAGACGCAGTATAACAGTTCATGTCTTACAGATAGTAGAGGAAACACTAAAAAGATGTGGAAGACAGTAAAAAATATATGTGGTCTTAACAAAACGAGAGAAAATTGTAATGAGCTCCTAACCGAAAAAGTAGAAGAATCTCTCGCAAACTGCAATGATTATTTTAAATGCCATGCCAATGCCAAATGGTTAAAAGAAAATCTTCTTACACTGAACACTGACAAATTGAAGTTCGTTTGTTTCTACAAAACACTGGCTTCACAACCACCGCAACATATTAGTGCATTAAAAATACACACATTTCCCCATGATCCTCAACTCTGCACCTGTCCCGTCATCCAAAGAACAGTTACAGTAAAACATCTAGGCGTTGTATTAGACGAGAAACTGACATTTAAACCTCACACAGATGCTCTGTCTGCACGGATCAGAAAAATAATTCCAGTGATGAAGCGGCTTCGTCAAGGAGCACCCATAGATGTGCTCAAAATGGTTTACACATCCCTATGCCAGTCCTTACTACTTTACTGCATCACTGTATGGGGAAGTGCGGGAAAAACGTTTATTATCACTGTAGAAAGAGCACAGCGATCGATCTTAAAGGTAATGCTTAAAAGACCATATCAGTATCCCACAGCGGATTTATTTAGGGAAACTAACATTTTAACGGTGAGACAACTTTATATTTTACGAGCATCACTTTTTTATCACAAGCATATAATTAGCTCCCCACAATACTCATCTTTGCTCAGTAGGAGAATATACAGAGTTGCCCTTCCGGAAATTAAAACATCATTTGCAAAACGTTTTTCCTCATTTTCTTTTCCGTTTATATATAACACTGCCTGCAGATACAACGATATAAAAACGTTAGCAACTAAAGAAGCTAAAACTATTATAACGAAATGGTTACTAACATTAAATTATGAAGAAACAGAGGTATTATTGCTAACAGTGTCCTAAATCAGCCCTTAAACAAACATATAATTGCTACTGTCTTTGTATTATTTTACATTCTATCAAGTTTAATAGCTGGAGTTTTGTTACAATGATTAGAGTTTTTAGTTCACACTTATATGTATATTAGTTTAGATTTAAGCCTTGTGCTAATTTAAAAATGTCCAATTATTTTTAAATTTTTATTATTCTAAGTGTTAAATATCTTCCTTCTTGTTTTTAAACCTCGGATTAATTAATTTTGATAATCAGTCTTGGATTCCACCGGACAAGTTAGACTTAGCGTGGGATCCACAGTTATTCTCATCACTATACATGCAAACAAATTTTAGTTCGTAATTAAGTAAGTTACCTTAAGCATGTAATAAAATAGTGTAAGCTTTTTGGTAAATAAAGATATTGTATTGTATTGTATTGTATTGTATAAACTTGAAGATTTCAAAACATATTTTTTCATTCACTTTAATGCTTCTTTTTAAAGGTTTTTTAGGCTTTGAAGATACCTTTATTTACGTCACGTAAAAATTATGACAAAAACAAGAAATTTATTCAAGTATAATTTATTCGCATATCTTCGATAACTATCATATCTGGATACTTTTTTGGATAATGCTTTAGTTTTATTATTTCAAATGCTTTTAGTAGTAATAATTTTATGAATTCGACCACTGCTAAAATATTTTTTTTTCTACTAGAAAATTATCGTTTAGTGTAGTCAAATTTCAAACACGTAGAATAGAACTATTAATAAGTCAAATAACAAAAAACGGTATTTAAAAAATTTTTGTAAGGACATTTATCAAATCGAAACTTATCGAGAGTTTAAAACACAAAACGCGTCGAAATTTCCCTCAGTTTCACTGGGACATCGCAGCGTTCAGACGTGCGTTGTGTAGCTCGACGTCATTTTACCTCCCGCTCGCACGGTTGCTCCCTTTCCCTCGCGCAGATTCTTACGGAGAGGCGAAGTGTATCGTAACAGTTGCTCTACTTGAATATTGCACTTATCATTAAATAAGTAATCGATTATAGATAAGAAAAAGAAGAAATATCCCTGTATCGGTAAAATAAAGTTTTAATCAAAATATGAACTCATGAAAAAAACTGTTTATAGAGGTAATTTAAATACACACATTAAGTCCGTAATAAAAACAGCAGACTTGATTAAAAAACGGAACACGAAGATGTATTTCGCGATAAAAATGACTCCTTTGACTAAGATGGACGTAAAATTGTTTGTGTAGGATATTTCTTCACATCTTTGCAAGCAGTTGCTGATGCAGAACCATTAGATGCAGATTTTCAAATTTAAAATGCATCGTCGAGACCCAAAAACTCTTTATTTCTACTCTTCAACTGAAGTGTGAATTATGTAACGTAAAATTTGATGTAACTCCTGATAATCGCGATTCTAATTATGATATTAATCATGGTATTGTCGCCGGCACCATTAGTATCGGCTGTGGACGTGAAAATTTTAAGGAGTCGGAACGTACCCCCTAAGTCAAAATGAAAATATTCTGAAACCAGCCAAAATGTCTATGATTGGTAAAATAAAACGGTGGAAGAAGAAATTCGCAAGGCAGAATGAAGCGTTGATAGCGAAGGAAATCCTATGATTGTTGTAATTGCTGATGGATACTGGATACTGCGCAGCAGCAATTATCGGTGCCTGAATTGGAAAACTATGATACCCAGGCGTCAAAAATAAATACTGCATAATATGTGCTCGAGCAGCCAATAAAAAATCCATTAACCGTACGATGCCGACAGTCAAGATAAACACGTGCTTAACAATAAAGCAACAAAACAAAAGAAATCCTTTTGTCATTAAATTTTGTCATTTGTCATGTTCTTGTCATTAAAACAACACATTTCTAAAACTACATTTTTTAACCTTTTTTATTACACCTTAGTCATAATCATGGACACACAAACTGACAAACACTCAATTACCGTAAGAGTTTCTATTTTTGATATTATATTACTTAAATAACTGATTTTAATATATCTGTGAGTATTAGGAGTACATCATTTTAAATGTTTTCATTGTTACAACTTGATTTTATAATTTTATAAACGTATTTTTTTTCTATTTGGCATTAGTTAGATGAAAATCTTAATGAATAAAAAATGCCCTTTTTAGGGCATGCAGATTTATTTACGGCGATAGGGCTCACTGTTCATCACATTGGGACGTAATAATCGTCAGTGAAACGCGGGTGTAACGAGTGCAGACTTGTGACTTGCATCTCACAGTTCACACTGGGAACACCTCTTGACACCCCTTCAAGGATTCATGTCGTGGCGATATATAAAGAGATTTTAAGTAATTTTAATTTTTGGATAATAATAAAGCCTCCGAAAAACAAATTAAATCCCAGCGAACTGCTGCACGCTGTTATACTATCTGAGCAGCGGCAAAATTAGTTATCGAAAAATGTACTAATGTAACAGTGTAACATCCACCGACAAAATAAATTAAACATAACAAACTAAAATTTCTCAAGACCACCAGGTTTAAATAGTAAAGCTGATTCTAAAGGCTTTAAGTTTAGTTTTAATGCTGTCAAAATTAGATAATCTTCATTGCAAAAAAGTCCTTATGTGTTAGAATTAGAAGCTAAATTACATTGGAAAAAACTAAGTTTCGACAGCACTGATACTAAAATTAAAGCCTATAGAATCGGCTTTAATGAACCTCCAAATAAATTACTGAACTTTCAAAAGAACTTACCGAAAAAACATAGTCAAAAACAAAAATATGAAACAAAATTCAAAAATAGGTGTGACGACGAGCGAAGCGTGGAGAAACCTGTTAGGTTTACATGTAAGATACAATAAGGACCCAAACGTAGCGGAGCGGAGCGAGGTGAGGTCTCTAGTTTTAATAGAATTAATGATACTCAAAAAAAAAAAGCGGTTATCTAAGATAAAATAGCTGACAGTAGTTTTCGGAATTTTCAGTATTTCATTAGGCAGTTTTTGGTAGTTTTTGTTAGCATATAAGTTTTCGGTATATCAGTAATTAAAAGCAGTTACATTCATACATTGAACATCCTCATTTTTAATTTAGTTTTCGGAGCTTTTATTACTACCCATAAGTTTTTACTATAATTATCCAGATATTCGGATAAGACATTATCCGTTATCCGGATAGTAAAAATCTGCAAATAATTGCATGCCCTAATTGTGCCTAAATATTATGAGATCGCTCTTACTGCTATCAATAAGCCATCTATTCCAGGTAGATTTTCTTTTTGTTTATTTTGGTTTTGTAAATAAATTTTGCTTATTCCGATAAACATACCAAACTTTGTAAATTACCGTTATTTGAACAATTATAAATCATTACATGTCAAATTTTAAGTAATCGTACACCCATTTAATGAAGTAGAGCAACATTCACGTGCGGTCTCTAGGGAGAGCTCCGCTTCTAAAGCCTCAGGCATCCTTAGGCATCCTCAGGTAAGATAAAAGCTAAATGTTTCAAAGGGAGTCCGGGGCCTTAAATATAGAAAAAAATAATTTACTAAAAAAAAATCGTCTGACATTCTTATCTATCTAGTGATATGTGTAATATAAATTAAGGATATTATTTATGTGTATAATATTCTTTCTTTGATATTTCTATTTAGTTAGGTATAATTTTATCTTTTATATTTATATTAATTTATAGGTAGCCTAGTTTTTTTAATATTATTCAAGTTTTATATGGTTAAATAAATTGATATTAAAATTCTTAATGTGTTTAACACTTGTATATACCTATATACAGAATGTTCAGATGAAGTTTCGGAAGCCGAAAACTGGCTATAGTTGTACGGGCCTTACGAACAGCTTACGATATCGAGAAAAAGAAATGTTGTTACATACTGATTTTTTTTCGCAATTCGAGGGTTAACTCCATAGTAAAAGTTGTTCGTATGGACGAGTACTATCGCCAGTTTCCAGCTTTCGCAACTTCATCTTAACACCCAGATATCCGTTCATAAATTAACACTTAGGTATTTATTATTTCTTGTTTTTGACTTCTGATAATGTGTGTGACTAACACATTTAATTCCGCCAATGTCACGTAAAATTAACACTTTCGTCATGTTCCAACACTGACAGCAGGATAGCGTATACAATTTTCAACGCGTGCGACAGAGATGGCATTAGAACCCGTGTAGTGACCCCTAATTCATGAACGCGGCCCTGTATAGTAGATCACAGTCAGTCACACACTCGTTCGCCATTCAATCGAGTAAAGATAAGAGGATGGCATACCCTAGCAACTTTTTTTATTACCCGTCCAGCACAACAAGTCTCATGGCAAAGACCTTATTTGCTTTTCATAGAGGCGATTATATGTTGGCTCGTTGGCCTCTTGTTCTTGGACGTGTAAAACTAGTGATCACGCAGCGAAACAACAAATTGGTGTGTTTTTAGCTAATACTGAAATATTTTGTGGGGAAAAAATATTGGATTTAGATAACATCCTTTCATATTTCTATTGCCTATTTTATAAAAAAAAATCAAGTTGATATCTTAACCGCGTCATTTGAAACGTTTGAAAACCAAAAAAAAGAGGGTGGAAACCATTTTTTTTTTGACAAAAGTGTACATTGTTTATAGGTGGAATCTCTAGATAAAAGATCGATAAATCTTTTAAAATATTTTCTTCAATATGAGGAGAGACCTATAGTTACTTCCAATGAACCCTTGAAAACCTGGTGCTGTTGATGTTCTAGCGTCAGGTGTCCCGATAATGTACCCAAATAAGAGTGAACGTATGGGTACGTAGTAATACTTTATATTCTCTGGTATGGGATACAGCATTGCGTGCTAGAATATAAAAATATGGGACACTCCCGGGACACTACACTTTCCCGTATTGGTGACAAGGTCAAATTTATAGCTGACAAACGGGGCATTTCGTAAAATAGAGGTCACCTATTGTAACAATTTTTAGTTATGGCTCTCATAATTAGTTACCTATAGATGATATAATTTATAGAATTTCAAAATTCTTTTAATTTAAAAATTTTGAATTTCTTTTTTGCGGAAACCAATGGAAACGTTGCTAATGCAGCATACAATACACAATACATAGGTAATAAGATTTTGTTGAATAACTATTGAATTCATTTGAATTTAAGTGTTCTGTTTCGATTTATAAGAAACAGGCGGGTATTTCACAATCCGGCTGCGAAATGAGGCCGATTGACTTTCGAATGAGTACCCACGAATACGTATGTCGGAATTTCACGCGTAATGAAATGACAAATGAAATGATTTGAATAATTGAATTATGAAAAATATACTATGCATCTCTTTATTTAAAAATAAATTAAAATCTTAACAAGAAGGTTTTTCGAGTTGGTAGTTTCATCACTTCATCTGTCAAGTTAATTCCATCCATCCATTAGCCTAGTTCGTCCACTGCTGGACATAAGCCTTTCCAGGACTTTGCCACTCCCGGCGGTCATCCTGGAAAAATTGCCCATACTCACACACGCTGGGCAGGCGGATTGGTAAGCGTGGTGCCGGAACCCTCGCACCAGTGACGCCGCTGCCCATCACTAGTCTGTTCCATATAAGGGATGGATACCGCCATCTATCATTCCCAGGCATGGTGGGCCTCCTGGTTTTTTGCCTGTGAGCTGTCCTCTTACTCTCCCTCGAATTACTTCGAGTGGGTCTCCAAGTAAGATGGTGGTACCTCCACAGCCGAGCCCGGCATAAGCTCTACCACCTGATATTACAGTACTTACGATTGTAAAGTATTACCTAACGTAGCCACATCAGTCTGTTCCATGTAAGGCCCGGCTATTAGGGATGGATAAACCGCCATCCATATCGGTCCCAGGCATGGTGGGCCTCCTGGTTTTTTGCCTGTGAGCTGTCCTCTTACTCTCCCCCGAATTACTTCGAGGGGGTCTCCAAGTAAGATGGTTGTACCTCCACAGTCGAGCCCGGCATCAGCTATACCAGTCAAGTTAATTATATTGCTAAAATGGCATTAATATTTTAATATTAATATTTAATATTGACAGATTTATATATTGTGTAAGATTATTTGGGTAGGTAGATATTATTTCTACATTACATTACAAGTATTAGTACAATATACTGACTCCTAGACCAGGGCCTAGTTCGAAAAAGAAAAGGCGGGCGCACCGGCCGAGTGTTATAATAATAATAATATACATTTATTTCAGGCATCTAGGGCCCATAGATAAATACCTTAGAACTAAAATATAAATTATTTTACAGAAAACTGTTAGTAATAAAGATTAATGCTATGTTAGTGTCACTTCACGTAAATATGCACTATGTCAATTTATATGCATGGCATTATTTACTACATGTACTAATGATGTAACCATTGTAAAAATTTGCCAAGTTCTACATATTCAGTAGCAAGGACCCTAAAAACTTTATTTCAAAATAAGTAAAGAACGTTGTACATTATTGCAGTTATGACTGAAGGAACCTCCATAAACCTCAGCACCAATCTGGGGCTCTACCGCGTAATTCTCATTTGTATCAACTTCAAGCAAATGCATGCGAAATTCATTCAACGCGTGCAAAAGATTTGGCATGTTAGGCGGGCGTCGTCGCACGCACGTCAAATTTCAATCTCAAGTTGATGTTGATGAAAATGAGAATTACGCGGTAGACCCACTGATCTCAATTATTTTTTCGCGTGAAGCCGACAATCCTTGCACTGCCTTTGTACTGAACTCGGTCCCTTTTTACAAATTTGTTTTTGGTGGGATTTTTATTCACATATATAAATGCTTTTATTTCCTTTAGTCAAATGATACCTTATTTGGCATATCACTTCCAAATTACATAATAGTAGTTTATGCTACAAGGGCGCAAAGGAATAATTAAACGTAACCGAGTAATTTATTGCTCTTACGCCCGTGTATCATACTACGTTTTTCAATGCATAGTGTGAGGAGATAAAACAAATATAATTTTGTGAACTTTAAATTGTAATTGGGTCAAAAGGACTAGGTATCCAGAGCCGTTAAACAGTGGAAAAAAAGTACGACATTTATGGTACACAGGAAAGGCTGCAGGTTAGCCAACCATTGTAAATAAATTAAAAAAAAATAATAATAATAAAGCCCTAGGGCAAAATAATCAACTTTCTGTTCGGTTTTGATGCATAAAAAGTGGGCCTTTGCGAGCACATGCATTGAAAAATAATATCTATACCACCCAAAGCTTGACTGGAAGAAATCGCTTTAATTGACAGCGTCCCTTTGCTTCTGGCTTAAGGGACAAAAGCTGAGTCACCGACCTTTTCAACAGAACCTGTCTAATCCTAAATAGTCTTTAAGAGTATGACATAGCCAAAACAAAAACCAGTTCCGGGCGTGGCTTATTCTATTTTACGATAGCGCGCGGGGGGAAATTCGTCCCGGTCTCTAAGCTCGCGAACTGCAGAACAAATAATGTAAAAAATATAAAACCATATCTTAATATAATTAAAAATATGTTAATGCATACAGCAGACTTTTAACTATAAGTTTTCTTAACTAAAAGTTGTATTTTTACTTATTGAAATTGTATTTCTCATCAAGAAGTGCAAGATGACAAGATATTCAAAATAAGTTAATTGAATTTGTGAAATGGTTTCAGGTCAAAACAGTTTTCCATGAAACGGTAATTGTTTATACTTAGCAAAGTGTGTAAACTTAGTCATCTTAACATGAACGACGCCTGTATTTCTCTCTTTTTTATTTCCAGTATAGATAAAAATATACAAACTTGTTAAACTTTGCGTAAAAACGAGGCAATATTGACGATATCCTGACAGCTATTATGATGGTGTTTTATCAAATTTTGCTTTTTGGGCTGTATAGAGACGTAGTTAGATGTCACTAGAATATACTCATGAAAAAAGATATGAAGAAAATAAGCTGTAGACTTCACATTCGGTTTATACCTATTGTATGAATTTTAAGAAAAATACAGGGGTAAAGGGACCTCTTAAGTAAAACCTTGTATTAAACTATTTGTTATCTTAGTAAAAAATAATTCAAGGAAAAAAATAATCAAAGCTATCGCCACATTGAACACTAGATAATTAATCCCTTTAGAATAGAACAACATGGTTTTCATATTTTTTACATTATTTGTTCAACAATTCCTTTCTGTGTTGACTTTTAAATGCAAAATATTATCTCAAGTGTTCATCCCTACATTTTCATAGTGAGAAAATTTGTATGAAAAACGTAAAAAAAAAAACGTAAAAACCTAAAACGTAATATAAATAAAAACGTCAAAAGTATGTTTTTACAGCTCTATAGAGGGCCGTTTATATTGGTATTTATTAATTTTACCTAGAAAAAATTGTCTAGACAAACGGACAGACAGACAAACATAGGGATAACAAATTAATCCTAAAAGAGTTTCATTGTTTTCATTTTGCGTAACAGAACCTGAACATGTACCGACAGGATTATCTACGATCTAATAATTTTGCCATGCACTATAAATATTTCAAAATCTATATTTTAAATGCTTGGCGATTTATCCCAAGTAAGTGTACCTATATAATTTGCAAAAAACTTCACTTATTGGACCTGAAATGGTGAGCCAATACTAGAGGGTAATTTCAAGAAAAGGTCATTGACCTTTGTTACAGATCTCAGTAAGTATAGGTAAATTAATTTGGGTTTCAATGACGATCACAAAATTATTCTTTTAGAGTAACATATATTATTTTCCCGCATAAAAGTATGAATTCATTCCAAATTCATTCAGTTTTGTTGTTATGACTATGGCACGATGTGGCTAAATCACTCATACGCATATTTTGTTGAGTTTTTAACGGCAGGAATATGATGCTCCTCGAAATATAACTTTATAAAATTAATTTCAATTTGTTTTGAAGTAGTTTTGGGAGATATTTATAGCTTGCAAAAAAGGGCACAGGTTCCACGTCTTACGGGCGCCAACGCTAGGCGTAGACTGACAATATCTTGCTGCCGCTGACTGCATCAGTGGATTTACGTATTTTTGGAAAAAGGGGGTGCTTTTTTTGACCCGAATAACGTGGTATTTGGAAAATGAATAGATATCATTCACACTAATTTTATTAAAAAAAAACCAACAAAATCGCGAAAGCGATACCTGAAACAAAATCGATAAGAAGTGTGCAATAGAGGGTTACAAAAAAATTCATTGACAGTACAAATATGAATCGATTAACGTGGTTTGTGGAAAATGAATACCTTAAAGTTCAACCAAAAACATGTATTTTTTTATGGCTATACGTAACCTAATTATTGCAACAAAATCATTCGAAAGCTGACATTTTATTTCTGTTTGTATTTTCGTTCCCCTTTGTGTTGTGTTGTATTGAATAAAAATCTTTTTATTTTATTTTTATTTATAAGCCCATCTTTGTACAACGTTGTGTGTCATAAAATCTGTACTCTATTTTTATTTAACTTTGTACAATAAAGTGTATATTAATTCATTCCTACGTTTATCTTACCTTTCAGACTACATGACTCAAACAACTGGGCCAAGAGGAATGTAGTCAATGTAGTTTGAGAATTACACGGGACTTCTAGAAAAATACGGTCAAAGTTCGGCGACCTTCAACGCACACTCTTTTATTATGGCACGCGTTGAACGCACTCGGAATGCAAATCGAAACAGCGTGAGTGTTACCCAACGTTACCTTCACTTTTTGCACACAATGTCAACCAGAACTCAACAGTGTCCCCTCCCCACTTACCAGCATGATATTTGTAAATAACCAGCAGTTCGCCCCGAACTGTGGAATCGCGGACCTTCTCCTAGAACCCCGTATCTCAGCAAACCCTTGACCGATTTGGCTCTTGTTCGAATTTGAAAATAATATTTATAAGAAAGAACAATAATAATAATAATAAGCTTTATTTCCCAAAAACAAAATTAAAAAAGAAATAAATTTCATTGCATCCATTAATCTACAATACATAGAACAAATGTTAACAATAATTTTACATAAAATCCTTACAATCTAACAGTATTTCATTTTAAAATTTTACCATAATACATATTATATCTGATTGATTTATATTTACAATAATTAAGTTAAAACAAAAGCATTTATGAATTACAATAAAAGTCAAAATTACAATTGGAATGATAAGAAAGAAAGAAAATAAAATTATTGGCGCGTGTACAAAAAAAAACTTACATCTAACACAGTAGAAAAGGTTTACTTAAGTAGGGAGTAATCTATAGATAAAAATAACAACACGACAAAAGGAGCTCAGCTATGTACCATCCAAAACATGCTTTGGTTGGCGCTGGTTTTCAGCTACCTCCGCCTACTCATTTACTCGCCCAAAACTGATACAGACAAAAATATATGAATTGAAATATATTTATTTATGTAATGTAGGTATATCAGATACACTTATTACAGGTCGATTTTAATGTAATATAATTTAATAATATATGTCTGTAGGTAATAGTTTTATATAATAAATAATAATATAAGGAAATACACAAGGAAATAATAAAGGTTAAGTTTACTTAACTACACTTGAATAAAATAAAAATATAGCAATAAGGAATAAATTATATTATAAATATATGCAATACATATAATAAATATATGCCTAACTCCGCACATTCGATTAGTCTTGCTAAGAAGAAGGGCAAGAAACTTGACAAGATCGTGTCTTTTTTTCATAATATTAGTTACTTACAAACAATTAGATGTAAAAAGTAAGCATATACTTTAATTATAGGTATATAAAGAGATAAAAAATACAATACTGCAGAAAATTATAAATTAACACTATATAATTGCAGTATAGAAACCCAGAAAGAAAAGTAAATCTGGATGTGAAGAGCTCTGAACCGGGATACGAACCCGGGACCTCTCGCTATCCGGGCGATTCCTCTACCAACTATCCAGGTATCAACACAACTCGTGAATTTACCGATGTGCTTTCCCATACTGCAATGATACTCGTATTTATAGATACCCACTTTACAGTGAGCCACTTGGCGCCTAGGGGACGTTAGTGTATTCAAAGCTAGTCAAAGACCATTATGTCCGACCGTCACCTGTTACAGCATCGGGTAGTGAAGAATCCACATTACTCTTACCGAAACTATGATAGAAATAAATTTCTATGTTTGAACACTTGGCGATTTATCCATCGCAAGAGATATAATAGTAGATTATGCACTAAGGGAATAAAGCAGTGTCTTACGTCATATTGAACCCTGAGCGTAACGAGGGGCTCAGGAGTTATATAGAGTCCTGAGTAAAGCGAGGGGTTTAAGCTGCCCAAGACAAAGACAGGCTTTATTCCAGAGGAGCATACTCTACTTTTCACACCTACTGCGAGACAATAAAAAGCTCGACATTTTTTATCAACAATAAAATTCACTGACAATCACAGCACCAACCAAACACCTTCTTTTGTTTCACATTCTTTGTAAACGCTTTTTTCTTTTTGTTGAATTCTGCTTATGGTGGCCTGTTCGATTTTCGAACAAACCTCTTTACAATCCCATATGGGCATTTGTTTTCCACGAGTTTCCACACGAATTTGACGTTCCAAATTTAAATCACTTTAATCCCTAGGGATTTTCATATAACTTTATATCCCTTGAGATATAATGCGTTACTTTACGTTGAGGTTGCATGATATGTAATTGGACATTGTCGAGCAGGTGGTGTGAAAATTAACATTATATCATTACAGTATAGAAACCCAGAATGAAAAGTAAATCTGGATGCGAGGAGCTCTGAACCGGGATAGTTTTGGAGAAAATTAGGTCATGAAGGCAAAAAAATATATGATACCTCTATCTACCTGTCACATATTATAGTCCATCTGCTTTTACAGTCATTTCATCTATTAACTAATTAACGTCCTAGAGGAATCATAACATAAGTTAGAAAACTATTATAACTACTATTATGACTAGCAAGTCTAAACCCAACAACTTATGTATGCTCAGTAGGTACGTCACCCTAAATAAACAAAAATATTTTTATCGAACCACAATTTGTAAACAAATTTTCTTTGAATACTATATTTTAATCAGCTGTGCGGTCAATAACCTGTCAGTCTGTTAGCAGAGCTGTTAGTAAGTGCGGTTCGCTATTATATGTTCGCGGTCAAGGACCCATTAGAAAAAAAACGGCCAAGTGCGAGTCGGACTCGCGCACGAAGGGTTCCGTACCATTACCTATAAAAACGGCAAAAAAATCACGTTTGTTGTACGGGAACCCCCTTAAATATTTATTTTATTCTGTTTTTTAGTATTTATTGTTTTAGCGGCAACAGAAATACATCATATGTGAAAATTTCAACTGTCTAACTATCACGGTTCATGAGATACAGCCTGGTGACAGACGGACAGACAGACGGACAGCGGAATCTTAGTAATAGGGTCCCTTTACGGAACCCTAAAAATTCGCCGATGTGATGACGAAACTTTTTTTTAATTTAGGAAATAAATTAATTAAAATGGGTCTCCTTGCCAAAATATGGGTCGGATCAAGTAGGGGATAGCTTCATTCGCCTCGCCATTGTCGAAATATCCGAAAAACATACTTTTGACGACACTTTTCTACCTATTTTTCGAATATGGCGGCCATTTTGAAATAAATCCTTAAAAATCAAATCTACTTCCGTCGAAGAAATATTCGATCACATCGTTTTTTTTTCTTATGTTTCCTTGAGACTAGAGACTATGTACAAAGTTTCAGACCGCTCTAACCAAAAAAAAGTGCCGCGTATGTGTTGTTTTCGTTGCGTACCGCAATTATTAACCCGTAAGCTATGGACGATTATTTTTTTCCCGCCAATTTTATTTTTGGCTTATCTCCTAAAATAAAGAGATTAAATTTTGATGTAAATGTATTGTTCGTCCATGGTAGAAGTCAAAAAAAAATAGAGAAAGTTATTTTTTTAAGTATATAGAAAGAAAGTTGTGGTTATATACAGAATGGAAAAAATGAAAGGGCCCTGGAGGGGAACTACCTTAAATCCTTTAGTTAGCTCATTTTACTGAAAGGAAACATTCCTTTATTTTTTAAAAGAAACAAAACTGCATTCAAAGATCTTCTAAAATTCACTTGTCTCACCCGGGAACTGAACCAACTAAAAATTTAAAAAATAAACCCTCGCTATTTTACTATACGAATCGGTAGGATTATTGTTCAGGATAAAATTTGTCTACTAAACTAAAGTCTTACACTCATCTGTTGTACGAGATACCCATGAAATTTAATATTTATTACAAGTTCTTTATTAACAAAACCTAGTACTGTTCACTTGTAAAGTTATAATTATACGCCAGTGGCGTGCACAGAACTTTTTGCTGGAAAAGCAAACAACTGGCCAAGAACAACAATAAAAAAAATATAAAAAAATTTAAATATCACTTTGAAAAAAAAAATATTGTATGACGCCAGGGTAGGCAATGTCTACCCTAGAGTGAAAATTTCCTATACAAACTTTTTTTTTTCAAAGTGATATTTTAATTTTTTCATATTTTTTTTATTGTTATTCTTGAACAATTGCTTGCTTTTCCAGCAAAAAGTTCTGTGCACGCCACTGTTATACGCCATTATTACACAATGACAGCACGAAATGAAAGCAAAACAAAACAAAATTTGAATTTCGAACGAATACTTTTATCGATTTTAAAAATGTTGAAAGTTATGGTTCAAACTTCAAATTTGTTGCTCCGCGTTGCAAAAAAAATACGTTCCTTTTTTAAACTTTTCGTCTGTACGCCTAGTGCAAGAAGTAATTGTGCTCTGATTTATTATTACCATTTAACGATTTTCTTATTGAAGTATTCAACAAGGTACTTAAGATAAATAACATTAGCAAGCTTGTACTTCATACGATGTCTTTGGATGTAAGAGAGATAAGAAAATTATAACGTGTCATAACTTGTTACAAGTGAACAGTACTAGGTATTGTTAACAAAGAACTTGTAATAAATATTTAATTTCATGAGTATCTCGTACAACAGATGAGTGTAAGACCTAATGTTTATTAGACAAATTTTATTCTGAACAATAATCCTACCGATTCGTATGATAAAATAGCGAGGGTTTTTTTTTTTTTATTTTTAGTTGGTTCGATTCCCGGGTGAGACAAGTGAATTTCAGAATATCTTTGAATGCAGTTTTGTTTCTTTTAAAAAATAAAGGAATGTTTCCTTTCAGTAAAATGAGCTAACTAAAGGATTTAAGGTAGTTGCCCTCCAGGGCCCTTAAATTTTTTCCAACCTGTATACAAATATATATCTATATAGCAACAACTCGGCCCGAGTCAACCCGGCCCGAATAATAATACCAGATACTAGTGGTTTGTACCGTCGGCATGAAAAGTATCGACCTCTTAGAATAGTGAAGATTTTTAAATTTATAGGTAGAATTTATTTATTTATTTTTATGAATAAATGTTTTAAATAATATTATTAAAATGAAGTTGAATGCTGTGAACTTGGTCTGCAATAAAGACTGTTATTATTTATAAGGATTTTGTATTAATTGGTGGTTACAAGTTCTAGACTGAGAAGGCCCTTCGCCGGACATTGTTAACAAGTATCTGCATTTCCCAATCAATCATGTACAATGCACAAAAATTTGCAATATAGAGCGTAAGAGAGAGACAAAAAAATAAATGTAATCACTATCAGTTAACCGATATATGTGAGCCAAGGGCACGGTAAATTTTTCGCAGAAATCACCTACTTGCCTTTTATCTTTTATGTTCTAGACTAGACTATATTATCAATTTGATGCGCAAGAATGAGATGAAAACTTTTTTAATGTCATCAGATAACCGATGTGTAATTTTTTAGCAAAGGAACGCTTTTCTTATATAGTCCGTTCAATTTAAAAACGAAAGAACTTAGGCTACTTATATAGGTATCATAGTTGAAATAGGCGTTATAGATAATTATGTTTTCCTGCTTTATACGAGTATGTAAAAAAAAATCAATATCTTCGGAAAAAAAATTCAATTCTTAATGATTTATTTTAATATATCGAATATTAATAAATATCGAAATTATATTTAATTTCGATATTTATTAATTATGATTAATATATCGAAATTATGTATTCGAAATTATATTAATATTAATAAATATCGAATATTAATAAATATTAATATCGAAAATTAAAAAATATATATCGAATTTAATATATCGAATATCATATCTGAATGGACTAAATGCTTTGGCTTGGTGCTTAATCCAAACAAATCTCAGGCTATTATCTTCGGTACATCTAGAATGTTGGCAAAATTGAATCTGAGTGTTGCTTCAAATATCGAGTATGACAATAATGTTATCCCATTTGTTAACAGAGTAAAAAATTTAGGCATCATCATGGATAACACATTGTCATGGATTCCTCAAATCGGAGCCATTAGTAAAAAAATGTTTGGGGCTTACCACTCGCTCAAACGACTGCAGTTCTTTCTTCCATTACAAACTAAAATTATGCTGGCACAGTCTCTTCTGCTCCCAATTCTTGATTACGCTGATGTAAGCTATCTTGACCTAACACAGGAGCTACTGAGCAAACTCGAGCGTCTCCAAAATTTGTGCATTCGCTTTATCTACGGATTGCGGAAGTATGATCATGTCTCAGAATTTCGTGCTCGTTTAAGGTGGCTCCCAATTCACCTTCGGAGGAATACTCACATATTAAGTCTCCTATATAACGTTTTAAATGATTCCTCTGCTCCTGAATATCTTCGCGACAACTTCAATTATGTCAATTCCTTACGCTGCAGGGAAGGTCACCTGCTTAGTATCCCTAAGCACACTTCTGCTGCATATGGGAATTCTTTTGCGGTCAAGGCTGTGTGTCTTTGGAACGAGTTACCTACTGAGATTCGTATGTCATCTTCTTTGGCGATATTTAAGAGGAAAGTCAGATCTCACTATGAAGTTTCATTAGGTTGGTAGTCTCATCACTTATTTACCCTTATTATATTGATATTTAAATGTATATACATATATATATATTATATATTATAGATGTATGTATTAATATATTCTTGTGTATTTGTTTATGTAAGTCTATGATATCTATTAAAATTAAGTTTAATTTGTTAGGTTATTTGTATTAACACTTTATTGATTTTCATTTAATTTACTCTAGCTATTACGTCTATCCCCCTATTTTTACTTTTCTAGTGACTATTTCTTCACCACCCAAAGGTTGGCTGGAAGAAATCGCTCTAAGTGATAATTCCGCCTTTGTACAAAATTATGTTTTCAATACTCTGTTTTCTTTTATATGTCTTTTGTGTACAATAAAGTGTCAATTCATTCATTCAATCATTCATATCGATTTTCTGTCTGACCGTACAAATTACCGTAATCAGGAGTGAAATATCTGGTACCTATTATTCGGGCCGGCTTGAGTCGGGCCGAGTTGTCGCTGACCCGATATTATATGGGAGTATACTAAGATTGGGTGTATCCACATTAATCAGTTGGTAGAGCAAATAGGGTTTGAATCCCGGTTCAGAGCTCCTCACATCCAGATTTACTTTTCTTTCTGCGTTTCTATAATGCAGTGTTTTGAGCCATATACATACAGTCAAAGCACCGATGATAACTCCTCGAGACTATTCTGTTTTTTTCCTCAAAGTTGTTAGTTAATGGCGGGCCCAGACCTTCGATCAGGTTGTCATTGTCATTCTGCAAGTAAATGACCCTACACTTGACTTGTCACGCAAACCTGATGAACTTGACAAGATTTACAAATCAAGAATTGAATTCTTAATGTAGGTGATCAAGAAGTGAGTGTACTGCGGGTCTACCGCGTAATTCTGATTTCCATCCACATCAACTTGAGTTTGAATTTGGCGTGCGTGCAAAAGAGATGGCATGTTAGGCGGGCGTCGTCGCACGCACGTCAAATTTCAATCTCAAGTTGATGTTGATGAAAATCAGAATTACGCGGTAGACCCGCTGGTTAATTTTATTCGGCTACGAACCAGTTGCCTGCAGCTCTTTACACCTTTCTGTAAAGAATCCAGAAGTGACTTCACTAAATTTTTGACCGGTAATTTTTTTACCGCGGTTTTGAATCCTAGATTTAATGTTTTTCAATCCAAGTGCTCGTAAAGGCCCACTTTTTATGCATCAAAACCGAACAGAAAGTCGATTATTTTGCCCTAGGGCTTTAATATTATTATTTTTTTAATTTACATACAAGGAGTTGGCTAACTTGCAACCTTTCCCGTGTACCATAAATGTTATACTTTTTTCCCACTGTTTAACGGCTCTGGATACAGTTCTTTTGAGCCAACATAATTTAAACTTCACAAGAATATATTTGTTTTATTTCCTCACACTATGCATTGAAAAACGTAGTATGATACACGGGCGTTAGAGCAATAAATTACTCGGTTACGTATAAAACACTCGCTACGCTCTTGTTTTAAATCGTCTTCGTAATTTATTCCTTTTCGCCCTTGTAGCATAAACCACTGTTATTGCTATCCTATTTATATCCTACATACCAAACTAGGTACTGCAAGCCACGGGGTTATGATGTTTTCAAATACAAGAAAAAAAAACGGTGATATTTATGAAAATAAAAATATAAAAAACCGGAATCAGACTTGCGTAGGGTTCCGTAATTCAACAATTTTGGTAATGTTGTTATTTTGTTTTCGTGAATTTCTCAACCGCTTTGTTTTTCCTGTAATCTTTACGTAAGCACATATTTTTCATATTTTTCGGTTTTAGAAATAAGTGGGGGACATAATTTTTTTGTGGTTTTTCGAGAATTTCTCGAAATAGATGCAAGCAAATATAGCCTAGCTTTATATTTTTACAATTAGCTCTTTAGTTACAGTTTGATATCCATATTGTATTTTTGCGACATTTTTTTTCTCTCTGTTTTCTATTGGAATTATTTTGAATAATCTCGAATTTTTTTGACATCATGTTATGTTGGTCAATTAATACTATTTTTGAACCAAATTTCAAGTCTTTATCTTTAATGGGGCTAAAGTTATGAGGCTGTGCCATACGAACACACGGACAACGGAGTCTCGCCATAAAATTTCCTTATTTTGTAAGTACCTCTTAGGTTAGAACCCTAAGAAATGGGAATACAAGATTTCTGAGTACTTATTTAGTTGTATTCTTGTAACATGTTAATTACCAAGTAAGTTGGACAATAGACAATTATTTTAATTTTATTTGATTTTATACAAAGACAAATCTTTTTGTATGGCATAACTTTTAACTTGCAACAACGGTTAGAAAAAAAAATTTTTGGTGATTAGTTTATGGTTACTGAATAGTAATGCATTGCAATATTTAGATAGTTAGATAGATATAACATAACAAGATATACAAATGTGAGTGGTTGACCAAAAAGGGACCTGGAGGGATTGGAAACGTTTTTTTTTTTTGGAATTTTTGAATCTATGGTCTTTTAGCTTTGTTTTGGTCTAACCAGCATTATTTTTAGGTGCCGTAATTTTTTTTTTTGTGAGCTGAGAAAGTTTTGTAGAAATTACACCTTACTACACACAGCGCACACTAGTTGTTTCTACTTCAAACTTCAAACGCGATTTACTCGAAATCAATTATTTTCCCTTGAGGTCCCATTTTGGTCAACCACTCACAAATGTACATACAAAAACAAAGTAGGTACAAAACAATTAAAACATTTACCGGTCATAAATAATGAAAATTGATGATGATCGGCTACGACCGTTTTCGGTCATGGCAACTACTTTTAGTCCAGCTCTGAAAATGTATGTAGCAGTAAAAATTTTTTTCAAACTACACCTTTAAAACTAGGTAATAAAACTCATGTGTATACTATTTATATTTTTTATGTGAAATAAATATTTTTAATTTTTTTTTATTTTTGTTCTTCAATTCTCGTTAGCAATACAAATTAAATCACAAATTGTAAATTAAAACCAAGCAATTTCCTAATTTTACTCCGAGTACTTATATCAATACTGTACGAAAGTACGTAACAACTTTTATGGATTCGTCATCAGAATATAATTCTAAATTGTGAAAAAAAACCGATCAAGTGCGAGTCAGTTAGAGTTCCGTATTTCGTCAGTTTTGAGGAAAGTCAGGAAAATACACTCGTGGACATATTCAGAGGAACGCAAGAAAACGTTCAAGTTTTTAGGGTTCTGTAGTAGGTACCTAAAAGGTACCAAGGTACTTTACAATTTTTCTAGGTATACCGTAAGTCGATTATAACTACTGAGGGTCGACTGGCTCCGCTCCGCTTCACTCGGCTCCGAAAATGTATTTACATGTACCTAAACCCTAACACATTTTTTACTTTTGGTGAAGGATTTTCGATTTCATACTTTACAATTGGCCGGATTATACAAAATGACGACGGTATATAGATCAGCTCAAAAGATAACTATAACTGATCTTAAGTACATGTATGTTGAAGACATCAGAATCCGGAAGGAACGAGTACCTAAATCATTTTTCCTGTTGATGCTAGGTATGGTAACCTGACATTGAAACAAGATCTTACATTACAATGTAACGGCGAGGAAAACTGCGGTTGGACTGATTATCTTTATATTATTATTTTAATATTATTTATTCCTTATTCCTATATTTTTATTTTATTCAAGTGTATTTTTTTAATTAAATTTAACCCGCCACTGGTGACGTTATATGTCTGTGAGACCGGGTAGTTTGAAAAAATCTAATGTTTTATTCACCGTTCATCGAATTACATTGCGATTTCGTGTAGCTGCCTTATTCTACGCTCTTAGCGTTCTATTGCCATAAAACTGTTAAAAATATGTATGCCTTGAGCACATAGTACCTACTTGCTTGAGTTGTTTGGCTGTTAAAGATGAGTGATTTTAGTGTTATATTTTTTTTTCGTAGAAGTATTACCATTTATATTTCTTTATTTTATATTTCCAATGTCATAAGACGGACTAAAGCAGATCTCATCATTTAATATTTAAGATTATTGCGACATCTTTTAGTTGAAAAAATATTGTTAAAATACCTTATAATTTGAATGCATCCAATGATATTGTCTAGTGTTAATAAAAGATATTTGATGTATGAAATACCTATGTTTTATTGACAAAAAATATCTACTTTTATAACCTTTCCAATGAAAAGTAGCATGAAAGAAGAGTTTTATAGAAAAACTCGTAGTCAAACACCCCGGTGCTTGAGACCGGGGTCAAAAATAATGTAAGTCAAATACACGTCACCAATGGCGGGTTAAGTAAACCCAACCTTTATATTTACAATATTATAATAATATCACCATTATAATATTACTATTTATGACATAAAACTATTACCTATACACATATATTATTTAATTACTTATATTACATTAAAGCTGACCTGTAATAAGTGTATCTGTTATACGAGGGGCATGCCAAAAGAAATTAGATACTCAAAAATTATAAAATTTATTCTTTATTACAAGTATCGATATTTTCAAAGTATTCACCCTGAGCACGTATACACTTTTCCATACGTCTGAACTAATTGGAAAATACCAATGACCACTCTTCTTTAGACACCTCAGAAATCTCTAAAATATAGGCAGCCAGTGCATCTTCTTTGCTTTCAAACTTCTTCCCCTTTAGTTTTTCTTTGATTTTTGGAAACAGGTAAAATCACAAGGTGCTAGGTCAGGGGAATATGGTGAGTGAGGGAGGATTGACGCATTTTTTGAGTCGAAAAAGTCAAGTGTTTTGGCAGACGTGTGCGACGCCGCATTGTCGTGGTGCCTGAGAAGGCGTCGGATTCCTGACTTCGGTCGCTTGTCACACCAAGCTGATATTACTGTTGGAGCACAAACTGTCACATACCATTCGGAGTTCATCGTTCTTTGATTGTCTAGCACTACAGTAGCAATATGATCCGTTTTGCTGAAAAACGAGTCGACCATTTGTTTCTGTGTGCTTCGTGCACGGCGACATTTCGTTGGAGTTGGCTCATCTTTAAAGCACCATACAGTCGAATGTCACTTTGTTTCGGGATCATAGTTATAAAGCCATGTTTCATCACCAGTCAGTATATCATACACATTTTTTTTCTCGCCACCTTCGAATTTATCTATCATGAATAGGCACCAATCCAACCGACGGTCTTTCTGCTCATCGGTAAGTTTGTGCGGCACCCATCTCAAACAACATTTACGGAGAGAAAGGTGGTCGTGAATTATGGTTTGCATTGCTGCTGATCCAATTCCCTGTTCTCGCTCCAGCTCTACATACATAATTCGTTGGTTTTCGCGAATAAGTTTTTCGACTGCACGAACGTTTTCTTCTGTGACCGCGGTTAACAGCCAACCTGTCTTCGCTTCATCTTTGAGACATCCCCGTCCTCTTTTAAACTCAGCAAACCAATTAAATACTGTTGTTCGTGAGCAACCAGACTCACCAAAAGTAGTAGCCAAAAGTTCAAAACATTCTTGAGGCTTAAAACTTTTTTATAGTCATAATAAATTATAGCGCGACAATCACTTCGACTGAGTTCCATTGTTGCAAGCAAATTCCCGCCAGATTCTCGGAAAAATGATACTCATCCAAATAAAAAAAAAAAGAAATGATGTGCGTTCTATTTTCAGATATATCAACAAACAACCAGCCTATAAGGTGATGTATAACTTGCCAGTGTCAACCAAAGGAGTAAAGAGTATCTAACTTCTTTTGGCATGCCCCTCGTACCTACATTACATAAATAAATATATTTAATTTAGGTTATCTACCACTTATCATTGGATTGATTCACATCAGATTCAAGAGCTTGTGTATACTACGTAGTAGCAGACAGTTTTATTGACCCCAATAATCTATATGGTTTTACTACTGCGTACAATAAAATATAGGTTTTGCAAGTACTTCTTATAATTACTAAATCTAACGGCTACTCTCGACTGGTTTCACTGTAATCGTACAGTTTCTTCAGAAACAAACAGGATTACGCGACGGTTCCCCGTCTGGCACTAACTCAAAAAAAAAAACTACTTAAAAAAACCAAGAAAATTTAAGCTATTGAAGTTTTAGCGCATCACACAGCAGGCCCGTAGCCAGGATACCTGTTAATAACATCACACACGAGTAGTTCATTAGGATATCACGGGGGTAGTGGTAATTCTTCTAGTGATAAACAGGTGGTAGAGCTGATGCCGGACTCGACTGTGGAGGTACCACCATCTTACTTGGAGACCCCCTCGAAGTAATTCGGGGGAGAGTAAGAGGACAGCTCATAGGCAAAAAACCAGGAGCCCCACCATGCCTGGGACCGATGGATGGCGGTATATCCATCCCTAATAGCCGGGTCTTATATGGAACAGACGGTGACGGGCAGCGGCGTCACTGGTGCGAGGGTTCCGGCACCGTGCTCACCAACCTGTCTGCCCAGCGTGTGTGAGTATGGGCAATTCTTCCAGGATGACCGCCGGGAGTGGCAAAGTCCTGGAAAGGCTTATGTCCAGTGGACGAACTAGGCTGATGGATGGATGATAGAATGTCGTTGGATGGATGGATCATTATGATAACTGGACCAAAAATATAAAAACTATTTTTGGATCATTAGAGGTAGGCTCTTTCAAACGATATACCTACTTGTTGATTAAACTTTTTTTTTTCTTTGGACTTGAAAACATTAAAAACAAATTTATACGTAACATTTATTCCATGAAATACCGTTATATGTCTTCTATGATATGTCAACTACCTGTGCATATACCATGGACTTAGTGTATCCTAAGTCTATGGTATATACATTAGCGGCGGAAGGGGGGGCTTTGGGACTCAAGTCTCCACCCCCTGGTTTAGCTTCAAGCCCCTCCAAAAATAATAGAAAATAAGATGACGTAAGGAATTACATATTTAATAGAGTTAGCAGATATTGAGTCATAGGCTCCCAGAAAATTGCAAGTTTTTTCGACAATGCAATAGTTGCAAAAAAATATATGTAAAAACGTTTTGTTTGGTCTATTTACTGGTACATATGGGTAGTATATACAGGGCGTCCCATCTCAATGGGCCTTGGACGAAAAGTAATTTAAATATTGGATATTGGCGATTTCGCTTCATGGTGACATCATTTTTACCTGGACCCTGTTACTAAGACTCCGCTGTTCGTCTGTCTGTCTGTCCGTCTGTCCTGGCTGTATCTAATGAACCGTGATAGTTAGACAGTTGAAATTTTCACAGATGATGTAGGTATATCTGTTGCCGCTATAACAAGAAATAATAAAAAACAGAATAAAATAAATATTTAAGGGGGCTCCCATACAACAGACATGTTTTTTTTGCCGTTTTTCTAGATAATGGAATGGAATCCTTCGTGCGCGAGTCCGACGCGCACTTGGGCGGCTTTTTTTTTCTAATGGGCCTTGACCGCGAACCAAAAGCGTAGCATATAATAGCGTACCGCACTTACTAACAGCTGTGCTAACAGACTGACAGGTTATTAACCGCACAGATGAAGAAAATAAAGAAAATTTGTTTACAAATTGTGGTTCGATAAAATATTTTTGTTTATTTAGGATGACGTACCTACTGAGCATACATAAGTGAGTGTTGGGTCCCATACAACAGACATGTTTTTTTGCCGTTTTTATAGATAATGGTACGGAACCCTTCGTGCGCGAGTCCAACTCGCACTTGGCCGGTTTTTATTTTATTTATTACGTATATTCATACGTAATAAATAAATATTCATACATTCAAAGACTTTTGGAAAATTGCCTAGTATTTGAAGCGAAAATCGAACCGGCTGAATAAATAAAAATAACCTCCTGTATTTTATGATACTGATTGAAAGGATCAATTATCAAACACTGTGCTGTCACAACCAAGTAGGCTTTACAAGTTATCGAGTATTAGTCGACCAACTTAAGGCGATATGTAAAAATAGAGGTGCTTCTTTTTTGTGTATTTCATGAAATCCATCTATCATCAGCCCGTATTCGTCCACTGCTGGACATAGGCCTCCCCAATATTACGCCACTCTTGGCGGTCCTCAGTCATCCTCATCCAGCCGCCACCCGCAACGTCCTTCAGATCGTCAGTCCAGCGGGCACGAGGGCGGCCTACGCTGCGCTTTGCTCTACGTGGTCATATTTCATACACGGAAAATTTTAATTAATTTCTGGTATATGCATTTTGACAACATAATCTAGGGTTTTAAAATTGGAAAACATATTTGGATAAATTTTCCTCCATAAAAATAATTATTGAAATGAGGTCTTCAAACACACTTTTTCTCCTCGTTTGACGAATAGGAACCATATACAGAACTCAAACATATTTTATTAGGAGTGTTTCACAATATCAAGAGATTTGATATTTGAAATTTTGTTAGCTATTTTAGAATTTTTATAAAAATTATAAAACTAACATTTTTCGCTTTCGTCCTGAATCCGCCCCTCTCGCACTAAGCGTGTTTTCGCTTAGAGCGACAGTGGCAAAAATAAAATTCGCATAGCCTCTTAAAATGATTACTTACATGAAGTTGTTACTTGTGATGTCATACATGTAGCAAATATAAGTTTATGAACCTTCTAAGTCCGCATACTGTGACGAGCAACTACGGAACCCTACCCTGCGAGTAGCCCGACACGCACGTGTCCGTTTTTTTTAATAAAACACAGTTTATGTAACATAATATTATTATTTTATATCCTTAAATCCTTAACCGATTATGTACAGTAAACATCAAAACTGAGAACAACACCTACCCATACAGTACACAAGAGCCCAACAGTTTTATATAATATATTATATTAATAAATATTCTATACATATAATTTATTTTATTATTAACATTATGTTTATTCAAAGTAACAGACTTTGATAGTTTTGAATGGTATCGTGGTTGGCAATGTCAAGAAATTTTGTAGGAACTAGGTAGGTACTTAAAGGTTACATTATAATTCTGTAAAAAAAAAACCTTGCGTTCATCACACATGCAGAGCATCAAGCGCTGCAGGTTTTGACAGCTCGTTGACCAATCAAAACCGTTTAATTTAAAGCCCAGTACCAAGCTTAAATTCAGTCCTGCCCAACGCTTTTGTTTCTTAATTATCTATCCTCTAATCAACTATCGAGCAAACTTCAGTTATTTTGAATTTGCGGCTACATTAGGACATGTTATTAAAAATCCTTCTCCTAATATACAGGGTGGAAAAAATTTAAGGGCCCTGGAGGGGAGCTACCTTAAATCGTTTAGTTAGCTCATTTTACTGAAAGGAAACATTCCTTTATTTTTTTAAAGAAACAAAACTGCATTCAAAGATATTCTGAAATTCGCTTGTCTCACCCGGGAATCGAACCAACTAAAAATTAAAAAAATAAACCCTCGCTATTTTATTATACGAATCGGTAGGATTATTGTTCAGAATAAAATTTGTCTAATAAACATTTGGTCTTACACTCATCTGTTGTATGAGATACTCATGAAATTAAATATTTATTACAAGTTCTTTGTTAACAATACCTAGTACTGTTCACTTGTAACAAGTAAATGAAACGTTCTAATTTTCTTATCTCTCTTACATCCAAAGACATCGTATGAAGTACAAGCTTGCTAATGTTATTTATCTTAAGTACCTTGTTGAAGACTTCAATAAGAAAATCGGTAAATGGTAATAATAAATGTATGCAGAGCACAATTACTTCTTGCACTAGGCGTACTGACGAAAAGTTTAAAAAAGGAATGTATTTTTTTTGCAACGCGGAGCAACAAATTTGAAGTTCGAACCATAAATTTCGTTCGAAATTCAAATTTCGTTTTGTTTTGCTTTCATTCCGTGCTGTCATTGTGTAATAATAGCGTATAATTATTACTTTACAAGTGAACAGTACTAGGTATTGTTAATAAAGAACTTGTAATAAATATTCAATTTTATGGGTATCTCGTACAACAGATGAGTGTAAGACTGTTTAGTAGACAAATTTTATCCTGAACAATAATCCTACCGATTCGTATAATAAAATAGCGAGGGTTAATTTTTTTAATTTTTAGTTGGTTCAGTTCCCGGGTGAGACAAGCAAATTTTAGAACATCTTTGAATGCAGTTTTGTTTCTTTTAAAAAATAAAGGAATGTTTCCTTTCAGTAAAATGAGCTAACTAAAGGATTTAAGGTAGTTCCCCTCCAGGGCCCTTTCATTTTTTCCACCCTGTATAAAGTAATATATATGTAGGAAATTCTCGCGAATTTTGCGATTTATAACTTTAAAAATACATGTCGTTAAAGCTATTTTGAGATTTTTTAGAGCTGACTTTGCGTGTTGCGTCCATATTATATTATAAAATATATATTATTTTGTATTCTAAATATGATAATTAACTGACAATGGTGTCGATTCGGTGTAACACGTTTTATCTTATTTGACAGGACTAATCTTATTTTAAGCGTCCTGTCTTTTTCTTTCTTTATCGGAAAGACAAGGACAGAATGCTTAAATTAAGTTTAGTCTTGTCAAATAAGTTAGAATGTGCTACACCAAATCGACATCATTATGAATAAATTGTTAATTTAGCTACGGGCATTCAAACTCGAGCGCTCGACGTGCTGAATATGCGATGAGTTGTAATATAACAATTTATAGCAGGTTGCACGTGGTTTTAGGGAAATAATTATTAAATATATTAATAATATATTACTAATTATGGTTGCAAAATATTTATAAGTTTCAATCTGATTAATAGTTTGCTATGTTCCTTAATGCACTTTAAGAGCAAACGACAAAAAACTGAAATGTGCTTCTTTCGTAGCCCATCAATTTTGAAAACTTTTTCAACAAAACACAAGTAATACGGAACCACTTATGTTAACATATATTTTGGCCTGTATTCTACACAAATTGTTAAGATACAGTCATAATAACAAGTGATTTAAAACCCGTTTAGTAGCCGGATTGTGAAAAACCCGCCTTTTTCTAATTAATCGAAACAGAACACTTTCAAAATTTACTCAATAGTTCCTCAATAAATTGGAAATTTAAAAAACTTTTAAATTATAATTTACAGAAACCAATGGAAACTTTGCGAGGACAGTTCATTTAAAACATAGGTTTTGTTAAGGAACTATTGAGCAAATTTTGAATATTTAATTGTTCCGTTCCTATTAATTAGAAAAAGGCGGGTTTTTCACAATCCGGCTGCTAAACCGCCCTTAATATACTCATAGTTATAAATATTTTCAAGGTAATAACAATTTCAAGAATTTCACAATTTTTTATAGCGACTACGGTGTATAGAGACAAGTGAGTACATTTGGTCAATTTGTCATTTACGTTGTTTATAAATAAATAAATTATAATTAATTTATTATTTATAAACCTGCACATTTTATTATGGATTCCAGATTAATATTAGGCCGAATATATTGATCAAATGTAGTTACGGCAAATCGACATTATATTTATTGTTAATATTTTGACAGGAGAATATACAAACATAGGGTGTAAATAAACTTATATCTTTAAATTAATCCACATACGAGGGTGAATCCAAAAGTTCTAAGCCCGACCTACAAAGAGGTATCAAATCTTTGTAAATCTACCGTCATTTGTTAGTATTTTTTTTCGTGATTGATTGTGTGAAGTTGAAGTTCGATACTGCAAGCTATTATTTTTTTGTGATATTTTGTATAACGCAGTCTGACGGGATTTTTCACAATGGAGAAAATTGAACACCGTGCTGTGATTAAGTACCTCAATAAAAAAGGTCTTTCACCTAAAGAGATTCATGAAGATATGGAAACAACATTAGGGGAATCTGCTCCATCGTATTCCACTGTCAAAAAGTGGGTAGCTGAATTTAAACGCGGTCGGGAGACCATTGAAGATGACCCAAGGAGCGGAAGGCCTTCAACGTCTACCACTAAAGAAAACACTGACAAAATTTGTGATCTCATCCTAGGTGACCGACGATTGACCATTAGTAGGATAGCTGAGATCACAGGCATCAGTTATGGCCGAGTGCAAAACATTATAACTGTAGAATTGGGGTTCCGTAAGGTTTCTGCTCGCTGGGTCCCAAGATTGCTTTCAGCTGACCAAAAACGAGTCCGATTCACAATTTCGCGTGACTGTTTGGAACTTTTTGAGGCAGATGCTGAGGATTTTATGTCTCGTTTTGTTACCATGGATGAAAGCTGGGTTCATCACCATACTCCTGAAACAAAACAGCAATCCAAACAGTGGAAAATATCTGGCTCACCCACGCCGAAAAAGGCAAAGTGCGTTTTGTCATCCAACAAAGTCATGGCATCTGTTTTTTGGGATTCGAAGGGAGTTATTTTATTGGATTATTTACCTAAAGGTGAAACTATAAATTCACGCTATCATTGTAACCTATTACGAAAACTCCGCGAAGAAATAAAAGAAAAACGGCCGGGGATGTTGCGTAAGAGAGTTTTGTTTCATCAAGACAATGCACGAGTTCACACTTCGGTTGAAACGATGGCTGTGATCCATGAATGTGGTTACGAGTTGCTGTCCCACCCACCTTATTCGCCGGATTTAGCCCCCTCTGACTATCATCTCTTTCCAAATTTAAAAAAACACTTGGGGGATCTAAATATTCGACTAGAGAAGAAGTGATAGTCGCAGTTAATGACTATTTTGACGACCTTCCGGAATCATTTTTTTTCGAGGGTATAAACAAGTTGCAGGTCAGGTGGAAGAAGTGTGTTGATCTAGATGGAGACTATGTCGAAAAATAAAAATAATTTTGAACCCACTTTTCTTTCATTTTCACGGTCGGGCTTAGAACTTTTGGATTCACCCTCGTATTTTACTGAACAAGTTTCCCAAAGAAAAATACCAAAATGAAAAAATGCAGTGGCTTGTATCAGAGATCAACCCGAAATTATTTCAATGGATACTTCTTACGTATCCATAATTATCACAATAATATATCGGTGAAATTTTCAAATGTTCATATTCATCCTTTAAAAAAATATGCGTTAACTTGTCATGAATAATGAAATAACTAAGTAATCAATATACAAAATAACTAATAAAAACGTTAAATCAGAAATCAAATTATCCTTCGTTAAAAAGTCTCACCCGAAGAGATGTTGATGGACAAGCTCTGGAGAGCAATTCCCAGTCTTGTCGAATTAGCCTTCTCGACCGTAAAAACCTGTTTTATCTGTTGAACTCCATACATTTTTAGCTTGAGTTTTAGAAGTCTCGTTTCGAATGTTTCTTTGGAATAGCCCCCCTGAACAGACCTAGGTCTCCCTGGACGAGATGCGAACAAAGAAGAACCCACTTAAAGAATCCTTTGTAAGTCAACTTTATTTTCTCTTTTGAGGGTTTTTTCTTTAGCCAAGTCGTTCAATATGATCAGTATATGTAGTATTATTAGAAGACAGCAGTCCATTTACACCCCGTATACAGAAGAAATACGTTAAAATTGGATTGAATTCGAAAATACTCTTTTTAATTTTTTACACTTTTACACTTTTAATATAAAATTATAATCCACATACGACGAACTATACACAACAATCATCCTACAAAATGATACACCAATACATGATATTTTTATATAGTTTGAATAATATATGTATGTGTATTTTAATAATTTAAGACACGTATTTGTCGATAAGTACATAGTATTCGTTAATTTTATTTAACAAGGCGAACCATGAACGTTGAAACGTTGAGATGTCTTTTACACGCTCGTCTAATCCTTATGGCCGCTGTACACTCTCGCAAAACCCTCGTCTTAAGGCGAAGGGGGCGTTAGGAAGTTCAACTTAATACAAGTTTTTTTAGAAAAGAAGAAATAAATACAGAACTGAAAAAAATACGTATTGTTTTCCAAGACATGAGAAATCTTAAAAACATGAATCTTTCACATAATGGAAAAAAAATCTTAAGAGACATCTGAAAATGTTATTTATCAAGTTTTAAGTCTATAATGTGGATCATACCTTACAAAGCTTTATACGAATATTTTTTGGCTTATTGTCTATCTTTTGACATTTTTCAATATTAGGTAAGATTTTTTTTTTATTATGTTGCAAACAGTTTATCGCTTACACTACATTGTCATTAGATTAGTTCGTCCTCCACTCTCACAGCGCGTTTTCCCAATACCCTCTTCACCTTAAGGTTAAACGCCAGTCGATTAGAGCAAAGTGCATAACTTAACTTTATTATTCTTTATTATTCTTGTTTCACCTTTACTCATATCATATATTTTGGTCCCGTTTAAAGTTAAACGTCAGTCGCTTAGCACAAAGTGCATAACTAAACTTTGTTTTTCTTTTTAGGAATAAAAATTTAAAAGCATTTTGGTCTGTAGCAAATTGACGCCAATTGTTCAGTATTAGAGAGGCTTATAAAGCATGAGTTTGAAATTTAATGCACAATTAGTCATGATCTTGTCCAAACAAAGTTAAAACAGCATTTAAAGTTTGTTTTGAAAAGATCATTACTAATTGTGTACACAATTTCAAACCCTTGCTTTATAAACCTCACTAATACTGAACTATTGGCGTCAATTTGCTACAGACCAAAATGCTTTTCAATTTTTATTTCTTAACAAGAAAAACAAAGTTCAGTTATGCACTTTGTGCTAACCGACAGACGTTTAAATTTAAAGGGGACCAAGATATATGATATCAGTAAAGGTGATGGACTCTATGGCCTTTCTCTTTACTCATATAGCTTTATCCTCTTCAATTCGCGAGTGTACTTCCGCGATTAAACTTTGTAATTTATAATAACAATTGATTTAGGTACCATAATTGGATTTAAGTTACATGTGTTACTAATTGCACATTTTGGAAATTTAATATCTAAATGCTATCAAAGATTTTAATGAAAAAATCTTGTTAAATCCCAATTTTAACGTACAAAAATGTCGTATTGAGGTTACTGAAACGTATAAATTATTTACATGCCTATGGATAGAGTGAACACATATACTTACTGATTCATTTTAACGCCGCAATATGTGGCAATTTCTCTTTATTTATCCACACCTACTCCCATAGACAACATGAACCTAATCCCCCATTTTTTATACGTAACCAACACGGCGAACGATTGAATAGCATAGACCAATGGTAAAAAAGAGACAAAATTATTCGTTACATTAAATGGAATAACTTTTTGGAACATGCTGTAAAAATATTTTCACAGCATGTTCCAAAACGTTATTCCTATAAATAGAACTTTTCTTTCGAAAATAAATGTAATATTCATACTTATTATACTGGGTGTTAAGACGATGTAGCGGAAGCCGGAATATGGCGATAGTACCCGTCCAAACAAACAATTCTGAACAATAAAACGGTGGCTTAGTTGTCAGCTGTCATAAGAGCGACGCCATCTTTGACAATAGATAAAGGAAAACTGGATAAATCAGTATTCGTCGGCGTCGTTACAGGGACGCGGGGGGTGACGACAAAATCTCGCGGAGAGCGGGCGGCAGGGTTGTGGGAAAGAGTGAGAGCAACATAAGCCCGCCCCCGCGCCCCTGTACCGTCTCGGGCGAAGACTGACTAATCAGGCCGGTTTATACAACCTGCGAACTCATTTGACGCAAATTGTACCTCTAAATATATTTTGTGTCTATGCTTTTTTTCGTTCACCGAAATGATGGAAAAATACATTCAAAATATAACGAAACCATCACAGACAAAGTTACTTAACTGACAATAGCACTATATTTAATAATATAAAAATCGTATGGTAACAGTTTATAAAGCAATTTTAAATTAAAGACTAGTGTTGCCCCATTTACGACAAAAATATGTAAGTCCAGTACCCCTAACATGTGTCAAAGATACACCTTCTATCGAACTTACTACAAGTGTCACAACGGTTTATGAGCGATGACCTTGAATGCGCCAGTCATTTTTTATCTATAGCACTTAGTAATTTTGTGCGCGAATGAACACATGCGCTTAGTCCCTCATCACTTTTGCGCTCATAAACCGTTGCGACACTTGTATTACGTTCGTAAACGTGCAAGAGCTAATATAATCGAAAGATGCTGTATCTATGACGCATGCTAAGGGTACTAGAGGAGAACTCAAAAATGACACTGTCGTTACGTTTGTCGTTCAGTAGTGTATCTATCTCTGTTACACTTTAAGTGTGCGTGTAAGAGATGGACGTACATATATTTTGAACGTTAACGACACGACCGAATCTTTTCGGAATCACCTCCTGTACAGTTGTTAACTGTTACAGTATCCTCTCTTCTTTTTCTCGGTGATATTCCGAGAATTCGCAACGCCATCTTTCCCTAACATCAGGCGCACCGCCCAGGTCTAGCACGCACCGTCGATACAATGTCTTTCCCATAATACTTGCTCTCTCGCAGGCCGACAAACGCGGTATGTGTGAGAGCGCAAGTAAGATAGATAGATGCTGTATGTCTGGCACGTGGTAGCCACACTGGGCCGGCAGTCTCGACAAAAGATAGCGATCGCCATTTCGATTTTTTACAGTCAAGCCCTTCAAAATATCGACTAAAATGGGAAGCGAATTCGATCGACTCTTTCGATTTCAGCCGCTGGTTTTGACGGTAGATATTTCGATTAGTCGACAATTCTGCACCTTAGCTCTTGCATGCTCCATCGATACAGTCTATGCGCATCGCTATTCTCGACTTACGATAGAGCACTGTAAGCAATTTGGCGCATGTTAGTTTCAGAAGTTTTACTAGCGTTTGCAATATACATTTAATAGGTACAGTGATTTTTAACATTATAACAAGTTATTTTACATGAATTTATTAAACATGAAATGCTCGTACATGAATGGACGGGTTTCATAAAACACATATCTAAAGTTTACTCCAAGAGCAGCTGGAAAATCGGTCAATGACCTTTGCGCATTTTGTACTGGACCCCGTACCACGAAACGCAGGAATTAGCGTCAAGCGATTAAGATTGTATGGCGAGATTGATATATCGTTTTATTTTTGACGCTTACAGTTTTTCTAGCTGCCCTCGGACTTACAAAAAAGGGACACATATACATACATTAATTAATACCTATAAATACAATAGTGTCTTTTCCAATTAAATATTGTCACAAGAGTTTAAGATATCTAAAGACAATAATTTATAATATAATATTGCGAAAATCTTAAAATAAGATATATTTATTACTAAAGTTAGTTATTATACATAGTAAAGGTAACATTAATTTTAATAAGGAATAGGTACATACATAGGTATACATATATACTTCACATCCGATGGAATTGCTGTTATATATTTTTTTATACAGGACATTCACTTGATAACCGTTTTTTCTACCGTAAAACTAGTGAATGTTTCACAAATCATAGAAAAAAATTTTACAGTTCGCGACATGAAAAAAAAAATGTGTTCAAAGTAGTTTAGACCTGCCAGTTAATAATTATACGTAGGCCTTATATTCTGTGTATCAAAATATAGAAAAAAAAAACAATTAGGAAAAACTATTTGAGAATATGCAGAGTTCCCCAACCGATGGATTTAGCTATGAGTCAAATAATTTTATATTTAAATGTATGGCATATCCCTAAAGGAACGTTTAAAAACCAAAAAAATAGGTAACTGATATTTAAACACAATAAATTATTAATTATATTACAAATAAATATGCCTAAAATGAAAACTAAATAATCCTATAAATACTAAAAACTTAAACTTAAGATCTAAACATTTATTTAATAAATAAAAAAATTGGTTGGAAATATATTTTTTTTGACAAAAGTATAAATTTTAATACATTTTTAATAGTAAGTTCACTTAATAAAAGACCAACAAACCAAATTGATTTTTTTCAATATAAGGAGCGACCTAATTTCTTCCAAAGAACCTTCGACAGTCAGGCGCTTTTAATGTTCTAGACTCAAATTCAGTCTTAAAGTTGTTTGTAAGTATGTGCTATCACTAGTTAGAGGTGAAACGGTTATCAAATTAACACCCCACATTAAAGTGCTAATACATATTATTATTATGTATCAATGCTAATAAAGAATGGTGTTTTGGGGCCCGTTACATACAGATATTAATTATAATATTATCTACATCAAACAGTCAAAATATCTAAAATGCATCTAAAACCGTTTACAAGATATCTACAAAAGTACAACGTGGTCACAAGCGTTTCCACTATTTTGATTTTAAATTAAATTTTAATATAAAGTTTTATCTGTTTCTGTAGTTGTTTCATTTCCCAAAGAGACTTTAATATATCTTCAAAAAGCTTTTTTTCTTTGCTTGGTTTTATACCCAAACCCGTTTGATTGGCATCTGCAGTATGAGAAGCGGAAGGAGGCAATGGTCTACCGAGGTATA
Organism: Ypsolopha sequella; assembly: GCA_934047225.1. Classification (NCBI taxonomy): domain Eukaryota; kingdom Metazoa; phylum Arthropoda; class Insecta; order Lepidoptera; family Ypsolophidae; genus Ypsolopha; species Ypsolopha sequella. The sequence goes on from OW203997.1 coordinate 24,006,724, forward strand.
GTCAGTGGCGGCGTTAGGGTAGGGCGCGGTTGGGCGACCGTCCAGGGCGCCAGACATCAAGGGGCGCCAGCGCCCCCTCGTCAGTTTGGATCACGGGATGGCGCGGCGAGCGTAGTTGCAAATAGATTGGGTCAGTCCAGGCCCCCAGCTTGAAGTTAGTTTCACTTTGGGAAGAATTTCAACACTCGCGCCCTCGTGAGTTTTGACATTATCTCAATCTAGATTGACAAACTTGGCAACTCTATCAATCGAAAATGAAATAGCAGAAAACATCGATTTCGGTGTCTTAATAAAGGAGTTTGCTAATAGAAAGGCAAGAAAAGTAAGATTTTGTTAAATTATGTTGAAATAGACATAAGAGACATAAGACATAATTTATTTTCACACCAAAAACATTTTTACATACACTCAACAAATCAACAGACTTAAACAAACAAAATTAATATTAATAAATAGTCATGATTGAAGATTGAAATAATCTTTCCCTTGTTTTTTTTCCGTTTTTGCACATGAATAATTTAGGAAACAGATAGGGGGCGCCGTAGAATTCTCGCCCAGGGCGCCGTCAATGCTAAAACCGGCACTGGGTATAGTGTTATACCCCCGCGCATCTACATTCTACAGAAGTCAATAGATACATTTATCACTCAAGAAACGTTGTAAGGCATATGCGGTCATCGAACAGAAATAACATCTAGGCACATGCTTAATATGGTTCCGCTCCAATGGCGTTCAATGCCGCTATAGGTCGGCCAATCACAGCTGGCCCAGTATCGCATGACACGCAGTACGAACCAATTATGAACCTTTTGCCCTTTTTAGAGGCGTCGTTACGCGCAAACCTCCACACAAACGCTCTCAACACATTATAGGGTGTCTATGGGATGTTATTATAATATTTTAGGCTGAGTTCTAAACATTATCTAGATCAATGTTTAAGTCGAACTTAAAATTTTGAAATGTGAGTAATATTATTCTTATCGATTCTTTATGAAATGAAAATATGAAATGATAGATACTAGATAGACAGGTGACATATTTGTTAAGTTTACTGCGTGCTTGTTTTTGTTTGATTTTTTAATTTTGTTTTCTTCTTTAATGTTTATGATATTTAAGTAAGTAATGTGATTTGTTCATCATCAGTGATTATGTCTACAAGTCAAAGTTGCATGTGGGACCTCTGATTATATTTCTTTGTTTTCTTTGCTTTATTTACTATTTATCTTGATGTTGTGTATTTGTATATTTGTACACCCTGCAGGGTAGAACTGAGAGGAGACTAATTAATATTGTAATCTACACCTTCAATACCCTTGGTTCAACAAATAAAGTATCTTGAATCTTGAATATTTTAACAACAAACCCCTAAAATACGTAAACGTAACTTAACTTAACTCCTAAAACTAGTTTTCAATTTTGCGCCCGCGACGAAATCGGCACGATTGAATTGTTCTCGCAAGTTTCATGGAGCGTGCACCTTATAGCGAAATGAAACAGCATGACATTGGACCACGCCCACAACTGAATTGGTCGCGTCATGATATCTGTTCTTAAGTGTCCGGTACCATTTTCGAATGACCATTTGTTACGAACACGTCTTCTGTTTTTTCCGTTCTCTTCTACAGTAGTAATCCTAATCTACAGACCTACCGTTTAACTGAGTCGGTCCATGCGGTAGGGAGCGGTGCGAGAGGGGTAACATCGTCTCTCTCTCTCTCAGTCTCGCGTCAATTGACGATGTCACCAAACCCCTCTCGCACCGCGCAGCTACCTCAGGGACCAACTTAGTTATACGGTACGCCTGTAGTAAGAATGGGTCACAAGTCATAGAGAAATGAATCAACTATAGGAACAGTTGTACAATAGTTTAGCAGTTTGGACAGAACGATTACAATCAAAGCTTTTCGGCTACGTCATTGCATTTCTTTTTAAAGGATTTAAGTATCATTAATGTGAAATATTAGAACCAACATACTTAACAAGAAACACAAGGAACACAATTAAAAAAAAACTCATACAAAAATAAAAGCTATAAAAATATAAAGGTTGACATTTTTTATTTGCTTTCTAGGTGAATGTTATATACAGGTGTTAATAGACTGCGACATTTTAATAAAACCACATACTTTACTGATCATACTGAACAGCTCTCTGAAGGAAAATACTCGCGCAACCCTGAAAGAAGTAGGTTTTCAACTGAAACTTAAAGACTTTGTCTCGATGGAGAAAGGTCTATTTTAGAACGCTACGTGTGAACAGCTGTTTCTCGTACAACGCTGCCTCAAAAACCACCCATCTGTCGTTGCGCTAGGGTTCACGCATTTTCGTTTGAAACTCAAATATTACCTAAACTAATGGTTCACGCGGACATGTTTCTTGGGAAAGATGGTTCGGTATGATCGGTAGAATACAGCTTGTCAAGAAAGTCATGAAATGGAACTAAAATTGTTTTTACTGGTAACACCATACAAAAGATCTCAGGTGTTGCCATATTTAAACTGTTTTGGCAAAGAAAATGGCGCCCCTATTTATTTCACGACTTTCTTGACAATCTGTATGTGGTTTCATTTAAAGTTAACAGTCTGTTTACACACGGTATAGTATGACGTATTAAATTCTAAATGGGTACGTAGAAGAAGTTCGGTTCCGCGAAAGATATGGAATGATAAGCCGAACAGCGGTTGACTGTAATCGAAATGCACGCTCAATTCCGAGGCCTAAGTGATTTGATTATACAGTGTACTCAGTCGTTAATATAGATACAGGTACTAAGATCTAGTGTGACTTTGTAAAAGCCATGATTATGAATGTTATCGTATCAGCTTCTACCGATTGCAAATAAATTAGAACATTGGGGTTTTGATAATAGAAAATTACACTAATTATAAAATTGCGACAATAAAACATAATTTTAATCTAAATAATAATTAATTCGTCTTAGATGTTGCAATTACTCAAGATGGATACCTGAATCACATAGACAATACAGCCCAGAAAGACGTCTATTGTTCAATATCTTGCGTACAAAAAATTCTGTTAACAAGCCGAGGCATGAAGAACGGGATACTGAAATCCTATTGGCTCTTCCAAGCTCATTCTATCGTACGTATCGCGTCACAAACTTATCTTTCCCGAAGACGAAGACTCTAACGTAATGAATATAGAAGCCATTTTGGTTTGGCCTACCGAAACAGATAATTTTTGAGTGGCGAATTATATCTGCTCGTTCAGTCAGATGTGTTGACAGAAATCGGTCGCCTGTTATGAGGAGTCTATGTGGGCTGTATTCATCTATGCTGAATCATGTCTATAGATAGCACCAACGCAACTATAATGGCCCAAAACCTTATTTCACTTAATATTTGTACCACACCATGAGACAGTATTCATATTGACAAAGAAACTTTGTTAGAACCTTAAAGACCAAGATAAAACCCCATTTTGAATTTGCCAAAAACGATTCAATACCATATAGCCAAAATTACGTATGAAATGCTTTATTAAAAAATTTCAATATATCTATTGCGCTCTCGACAAATTGTTATTGATCTATTAATTCGCTTGTAGTATATCGTAGGATACTTAAGGTATTATAATAATCATTTAACGCCTATAAATATAATGAAACTTTATGAATAAAGCATATACCTTGATAAGTTTACTGCTGCGCGATACGCTCAAGGTTTTTTAGACAAAGTGGGGGTAAGAGACGCGCGGGGGACGCAATTAACACGCAGTTACATATACAGGGTGTAAATGAAACCATATTATATACTGATTGTACTGGACACCTTCCAAATAAAACCTGCGGAAATGAAAAGCTTTGTATTCCTATATTTACCTCACTAATTTTGAAAACCTATTGCGATTTTTTTATGGAAATTCCCATTTTTTAATTTGCTTATAGATGTTTGTTTGGAGAAGTTGTTCAGTATGATCAGTGGATTATGTGGTTTCATTTAAAGATACCTAGGCTTTGTAGTCTAACTTCAACATTTATCGCTAAAGCTTTCAAAGGTCAACGTGATTGGTTAGAAATTGTGTGTCACGTAATTTCTAGCCAATCACGTTACCTTTGAAAGCAATAGCGATAGATGTTGAAAATAAGGTTTCGGTAAATTGCCTGCCCCCCGTGCCCCGCAGAAAGTGGGTGCATCGCGCACAAACTCGTCAAGCTGTTAAAGTTACAAACAAAAAAGTAACTAGCAATGATGTCTAAACACTAGCTTGGTCTACCGCAACAGCTCGACATGCAACATCCATCTGAAGACGATGATAACCCCGTGCTACACGTCCAATGCTGGCTCGTTTCCACAGTTTAATCATCGTCGTCGTGTCACAGCGGCAATGTAAGGGTTTGTTGTGGTTGTAACGCGACGGCGGCTGCGGCGGCGTCGGCCGCTGCGTGGTGCTCGCCTCGCGCTGAGAGAACTAATAAAATAAAATTAGCTCGCTTGATTTTCAGAACAAATAATACTGCGGTAGTCTGTCAAAATAGACGCGGTCTACAGTTTAACTTAAAGTTAAAAAAAAAAAAAAACTTTTATTTACGTGACAAAAAGACAACAAAAAAAAAACACACTTATCTTATTTAACTTACGGTACGACAAGACTCAGAGGCACAAAATAAGGCACAAAATAGATAATACTACTATACCAGAAGGTCGACTCGACGACGGAGCGAAAACAGACGCACACAAGCATAGACGCGTACGTATGATGATCTCGGCAGAATTTCGTATTGGCATTCGACCGACGTCGTCCGAGATCGTAGTACGTACGCGTCTATGTGTGCGTGCGCCTGTTTTCGCTAGTTATGCGGAGTAAACCTTCTGTATGTGGTTATTTTGTGCTCAGAGGTTCCAACGGTGTACCTCCTCGTTCGACCAATAGAAATAATCACATTTCCTTCCTCAGCGTCTATTCGTTGCTACTTCGAGCGCGTCAGTTGTTTTTATTATTGCGTTGGTATGTGATTGGTTATAGTCGCTTTTAATTCGTTAAAGTTCAGTTTACGAACAAAGACGATGGAACCTTTGAGTCTTGTCGTACTATAAAGACACTGCAAGTTTAAAAGTAACGCAATTGGGCTAAAGCTGGGAGCCACTTTGCCACAGAGTTAGCTTTACAGTAGAGCCACTGAGTGATGGCGCCTATGACGTTTAAATGCCTACAAAGTACCGTAATTATTTATAAGCAAGTGTGAATTAAAAAATGTAATACTTCATTGTTGATAGTGATGTACTACTTATTTCGGTTATTATTTTTCGATTTGAATGTTGCTTTATTGTGCAATAGAATTCGTATAAAAACAAAGATTTTTTTTTAAAAAGTTTTTCATTTTTTATAGGTCGTGTTTGAGGTCGCCAAGTTACGCAATAATATTTAATTAAAAACAAAACAATGACGAAGCAAAACTAAATGAAAATAAATGATAGTAAAATACTTTTTTCGATTTAGATATTTAAACATCTCTTGGGGGCCCCGGGGCACTACACCGCATAGCCCTCCGATAGCTACGCCACTGGTTTTGGCACATTTTCCTTTTGTATCATTATGTTGAATGTTGAATGACGTGTCTAATGTTGAGTATACTCACACTTGATTTTTATTTTTAACCGAAATTTTAAATATACCTTATCACTTAATGCAGCTGTAATAAGTGCCATCACTCAGTGGCCCTACTTTAGTCATCAAACAAAAACGGACTTACTAACAAACAGAAAAATTCAGAGTTATCTCACTCGCTCGCATAGGTTTTCCTCTTTTGTTGTTAGTCGGAGGTGGGGCCGATAAGATTTTTCAATAAATTTAATAACCTTTGACTTTTTTTGCTGTAGGTATATCTAATTTTGAATTATAGGTTGTCAACTTCGTGCCTACCGCACCCACGGGGCGGGATCTCAGAGGGGATGGTGTGGCGGGAGGGTGAGCGAGCACGACGCGTGTGGCGGACCAAGGCGGATGACCAGTCGCCGGGGAGGTCGCTCCATAGATAAGGGCAGTATAAACCGATGTATAATGGATCTCTTTTGTAGACTCTATAATATTTTAAAGTTGTCAATGTCATACTTGTGTACTATGTGTACTTGGAATGCCTTGCGCACGCCCCTAAGTCGCGTGTTACCTCGTAACCGCCAGCCCCTGTACCCCGTGGACACGGTAAGCACGAAGTTGACAACCTATAGTTATCAATACATATAATCAAACAGTAGAAACCGATGTGTCTGTACATTGAAGAAAAGTAATAAAAATAGAGAGGGTGTGACTTAAAAGTAAAAGAACACACATAAGCGATTTTTAGAATTCTTTTCTGTCTGTTTTTTTTTATGTATGTCAGTCTGTCTGATGCACCCAGCCCGTCTCGTAGTGAGTGTTACAATTCCCATAGCTTTTCCCATAGTTTTTTTAAATTTTTTTTCTGAGAATATACGCCATTTTAGGACATACTTTTCATTATTTTGGTATATAAATTAACCTTTATCTTTTGATGATTTTTTAAAGAATTGTCCGATATGACGTCACCTGAGAATTTGAGACATTGTACGGATTGTGATGTGTGATTGCTTATAAAAAAGTGGTCTGTCTCTGTCTGTCTACTCATCTGTCAAATCAGTCTGAAGCAAATTATTATAAATTTGTCTTGATAGCAAAGGACACATTTCTAAACAGACATTTCTGAAGTGACATCACACGAGGCCAAATGGAAGTTGCAGCTTTTTCGTAAAAATATTTATCATCATGATGTTTTTATACTGAAAATTCGGCTTATTAAACCTAAATCTCGAAATGGTTTTGGAATTAACACACCTTAACATAATTTAATATATGCCAATTACCTAATGAGAGTCGTCGCCAGGTGTCCGCACGTTGCGGCTCTAGAGTGGCCGCAGATCTGAGCACGCTCTCGGCGAGCCGCACCCAGCCGGTCTCGTAGTATGCTGTGCCTGGGAAGGAGTGAATATGAAAATCGATATCGGATTTACAAAGGCCGTTGTGAATCTTGTGAATTGAGGATACATCTATATTTATCCTCGTCACCAATTACCCCACTGTTGGGTATTCTCTATGGTCTAACAGCAGCTTCAATCATCAATCATTATAGATATACAATGACTATGACTATCCGATCTTTCCATTAACAAAGTCACTTTTATATATAATAAAATAGTAGGAATATTGGGTAAATGAGTGAATTTATTTCTAAGTAATAGTTGCAGGGATGAATAAGCCATTGACTTATACACTGCAACGAATATATAAAACTGAATGTTTTTTAAACAAACATGATTAAATCGTATATAAATATGTAGCTTAAACAACAGGTGACTGTATGTACATACTCTTTTGCCTCAGTTGATTGTGAAAACGATTTTGGGTCACAATACACACTTGGTGCACTCGCTTTTCAATGACAAAATGATAAACATGTAAATAATTGATGGGACGTCAAAATCGTCGGTGTAATGAGGGTGTACGAGTGTTGACTGTTTCAGTGATAGGTTAACACTTGGAAATTGAAACAGTCAATACTGATAACAGTCAACAGTATGTGTTTTCTATACTAAAAATGAAGTAATAAAAAAGTCAAAATAGGTTAAAAAAAGTAGTAAAAAAGTCCTAAATTGAATTTTTTTATTTATTAAATCGGTGATTACGTAGTTATAAGTATTTTAATAAATTAAAAATGACAATTGTTGAATTTTTATGCGTCTATCTGTTCCGTTTTAAATCGAGAAGCCCTCAACAGATTTGGATGCGGTTTTCGTTATTATCATCATAGTGACCCTGGTCAACATATAGGTTATACGGGGTGTTAATAATATAACGCTCGAGCTGAAAACGGGGCAGTGATTGAATAGACGCAGGCAGAGACATGACAGACAGAGTGAAAGTTTAGTAGTATGTTAATAAAATTTAAAATGTACCTATAAACTTACCCAAGTGTATCAAGCTGTCCAACTGCACTTATAGACTTACCCAAGTGCATCAAGCTGTCCTACTATACCTATAGACTTACCCAAGTGCATCAAGCTGTCCAACTGTACTTATAGACTTACCCAAGTGCATCAAGCTGTCCAACTGCACTTATAGACTTACCCAAGTGCATCAAGCTGTCCTACTATACCTATAGACTTACCCAAGTGCATCAAGCTGTCCAACTGTACCTATAGACTTACCCAAGTGTATCAAGCTGTCCTACTATACCTATAGACTTACCCAAGTGCATCAAGCTGTCCAACTGTACCTATAGACTTACCCAAGTGCATCAAGCTGTCCAACTGCACTTATAGACTTACCCAAGTGCATCAAGCTGTCCTACTATACCTATAGACTTACCCAAGTGCATCAAGCTGTCCAACTGTACCTATAGACTTACCCAAGTGCATCAAGCTGTCCAACTGTACCTATAGACTTACCCAAGTGCATCAAGCTGTCCAACTGTACTTATAGACTTACCCAAGTGTATCAAGCTGTCCAACTTCACTTATAGACTTACCCAAGTGCATCAAGCTGTCCTACTATACCTATAGACTTACCCAAGTGCATCAAGCTGTCCAACTGCACTTATAGACTTACCCAAGTGCATCAAGCTGTCCTACTATACCTATAGACTTACCCAAGTGCATCAAGCTGTCCAACTGTACCTATAGACTTACCCAAGTGCATCAAGCTGTCCAACTGTACCTATAGACTTACCCAAGTGCATCAAGCTGTCCAACTGTACTTATAGACTTACCCAAGTGTATCAAGCTGTCCAACTTCACTTATAGACTTACCCAAGTGCATCAAGCTGTCCTACTATACCTATAGACTTACCCAAGTGCATCAAGCTGTCCAACTGTACCTATAGACTTACCCAAGTGCATCAAGCTGTCCAACTGTACCTATATACTTACCCAAGTGCATCAAGCTGTCCAACTGTACCTGTAGACTTACGTACCCAAGTGCATCAAGCTGTCCAACTGTACTTATAGACTTACCCAAGTGTATCAAGCTGTCCAACTGTACCTATAGACTTACCCAAGTGCATCAAGCTGTCCAACTGTACTTATAGACTTACCCAAGTGCATCAAGCTGTCCAACTTAATAAAGTAATATAATCTTAAGATTTGAAGATTGAAACTTTAGATTTAAGTAAACATATTGTTGTTATTTTTTTTCCTGAAATAAACAGTTCTATTATTATTATTATATTATTAAAAACTGTACTTATAGACTTACCCAAGTGCATCAAGCTGTCCAACTGTACTTATAGACTTACCCAAGTGCATCAAGCTGTCCAACTTTACTTATAGACTTACCCAAGTGCATCAAGCTGTCCAACTGTACCTATAGACTTACCCAAGTGTATCAAGCTGTCCAACTGTACCTATAGACTTACCCAAGTGTATCAAGCTGTCCAACTGTACTTATAGACTTACCCAAGTGCATCAAGCTGTCCAACTTTACTTATAGACTTACCCAAGTGCATCAAGCTGTCCAACTGTACCTATAGACTTACCCAAGTGTATCAAGCTGTCCAACTGTACCTATAGACTTACCCAAGTGTATCAAGCTGTCTAAATGCGTTGGATGAAGCGCCACCGCATTTCTGTAGCATTCTCTAGCCTCCTCCCATTCACCGCTCGCCTCGTGAACTAAGCCACGCTGTAGAAAATAATATACATTTTGATTATCTCCAGTGGCGTATTTACCCTAGGGCCAAAAGGGCCATGGCCCGGGGCGTCAGGCTGCGAGGGGCAGCGCAAGCTGCACCATGCGTTCAGCTTTGGGCGCCTTTCATAATCAATCGTTACCTATCTTTTATTTTATATTGCTTTGACTTTATGCTTTTATAAAAGAAAAAATCGTCCATCAAAAAACATAATTAAATATTGAATAAATTGTGTTTATTTCTTTGTATGCCCTTTAGAGTTTTTTTTATTAATAATCATCATTCTCAGCCCAAAACAACACACTGCTGGATTTTATTTTATTTTATTATTAAAATATGTTTGCTTTTTTTCTCGTTCATTTATAGGGCGGCAAAGCTTACAGACCCAGGGCGCCGAATCTTAAAATACGCCACTGATTATCTCCATCACAACATAATCTATATTTGTTACAAAATTTAAAATAGAGATTTGTCCGTACAAGGAAAAAACATATAAGATATTAAAGTATATGAAAAATATATAAAAATCAGCCAGCACAACTCTGCAAGGCTCAGCCGTCTCGTCTTCGTCAAACGACGAAAGGGACAAGTATAGACGAGTAAGCGAGATTATAACATTTATCCTCCTCACTCGCGTAGGTTTGGCCCTCTTGTCGTTTGCCAAGACGTGACGAGTTAGCCCTGAACGGCTTTGCTTCTAGATGCGCTGGCTATGGCGTCACAAACAGGTAAGGTTTAGCCCGCCGATTCGAAGTCACTCAGTATCTAGCGGGCCATGGTCGGAGTCTCTTTGATTTGACGTGAAAATTGAAAGTTGAAATTGACGTGACGTTAGAACACCAAGGTCATCAACATAGCTGAAATTGTAAAATGGGCCAAACGAATATCCATCCATCAATCTGGTTCGACCATTTCTGGACATAGGCCTTTCCAAGTTTTACCCACTTTTGGCGGTCCTCTTGGAAGAAATGCCCAAACTCACACACGCTGGGCAGGTACCGAAATCCTCGTACCAGTGACGCCGCTGCTCATCAACAGTCTGGTTTAAATAAAGGCCAGCAATTGGGGATGGATATACCGCCATCAGTCGGTCCCACGCAAGGTGGACCACCTGGTTGTGCCTGTTTGAGAGCTATCCTCTTACCAGTGGCGTATTCACCCTAGGGCCAAAAGGGCCATTGCCCGGGGCGGCAGGCTGCAAGGGGCGGCACAAACAATCAAGCTATTCTTATTACCTATAGAAGCTGACTTGACAAAATCCGTTAATTATAACAGTGTCGTTGAAGAATTTTGTAACCAATTTGGCCATCAGAAAAATGTAAATATTGATTAAATGGTGTTTGCATGGCCTTTTTAGTTTTTTCATTCATTATCACCATTCTTAGCCCACATCAACACACTGTTGGATTTCATTTTATTTTATGATGGAATTATTTTTGGTTTTTTCTCGTTATTTTATGAGGCGACAAACCTTACAGGCCCAGGGCAGCTATTCTCGCAACATTTTTCACACACTTTTCGTTTCATACGACTTTGTTATTTGCGTGATAAATGCCCTATGATGATAATTCTACTAAGTGAAACTTTTTAAAAGACATCTAAAACCTGTAATGAATCCGGTCAAAAGGTTTTTATTTTAACATCTTTATACGTTTCTGTACAATTAGCTTCTAAAAATCACCCGTATTCTGCCTTCGCAAATGGTCGCATGTGCCAGAATCACCGCCCAGGGCGCTAAATCTTAAAATACGCCACTGCCTCTTACTCTCCCCCGGATAACTTCGGCGGTGTTTGCGAATAAGATGGTGGCACCTCCACAGTCGAGCGCGGCACCAGCTCTACCACCTAATCATGAACTAAGTATAACTTACGGTATATAATACTAGATGGCTGTATGGCGTGAGTGCCGCTGCCTCGGACACGCAGCCCGCCGCCGCACTTATTCTGTTTAACCTGCAACGACGATAAAATAAAAATAAATTAAATAAACACAAGGTAACGAAATCTCTTAAAATAGGGTTAGAGTAGTTAAAAAAGTTATTGAAGATTAAAACGTTTTTCGATGGATTCCAAACTGAACTTGAAATGCGGGGTCCAATACAAGAGGCTAGCAAAATAGAATAGAATAGAGTATGCTTTTATTTATCTAAAAATTGCACAATAATAGGATAGTATTACCTTGACGCCTACAAGGGTATATGTACCGATGCTATAGGCGCCAAGCTGTTCACTTACAGAGTTTTTACATTAAAAATATAAAAAGAGAATACAAAAAATAAACAACAAGAGCATGTAGCTTCACTTATAATAAATAAATAAATCAAGGGCATGTGAGAGGGTGCGTATGTGCGAAGAGTGAGGATGAGAATGAGAGAGTGTGTGTAGGAAGAGGGGTGTATGTTAGTGTGTGTGTTTCCCTAGCCCTACGACCAAGGTCTTAGGATCCGTATATTTACTACTAAGGAGTATGTGTAGTATGAGGGTGTGTATGTCTGTCAATAATTTTATCAAAAACATTGAACAGCAAGTGTTTACTAAATTTTACATTTAGTATTTAAAAGGAGAGCATCCTTAAAATACATATTTTAAGGTGTATCATTTTTCATTTAATTATACGATTATATTTAAAGTGTAACATTTGTATGTAACATATAATGAAATAAAGTTACTTTATAATAACTAGCGTGAAAAAATATCGTTAAATAAGGACCCTAAATAAGCAATTGTATCGGTACAAATATTGACGGAATTGATAAAATAATTTTAAAATAAGGATTTTTTTTATTTCCAGTATAGATAAAAATTAAACAACTTGCTGAACTTGAACTTGCGTAAAAAAGAGGCAATATTCGCGATATCCTGACAGCTATTATGTTGCTGTTTTACAAAATTTTGCTTTTTGGGCTGTATAGAGATGTAGTTAGATGTCGCAAGACAATAATATTTATGAAAAAAAAATTAAGAAAATAAGGTGTTGAATTCAAATTCAGTTTTTAGCTTTTGTATGAATCTTGAGAAAAATCCAGGCGTAAAGTGGCCTCTTAAGTCGTCTCTTTGCTCAATCAAGTAGGAAGGAATTAACCGCAACCATAGATACTATAATAATCATAGACTTAGGATTCCTAATATTAATATATCAATGATGAGTGATAACAGCGCAATCGCTTACGAGGTAATTTAATATTTTTTTATGGGACACATTTAAACTTACTTTAAAATGAATGGTAAAAACAATAAGAAAAGTATAAGACACCACAAAAAATAGTACACCTATAAATAAATATTACCACATAAGGTGGATGGTCCAAGGTAGTTTTTATAAAAAACTTGTGAGATTCAATAACGACGACAAAAGTAGTACAGTTTCGTTCTGTTACTTTTCTCTACACGTTCAAATAATTTTACACTCGCGAATATTCAGTTTTTCAATTTTTCAGTTTTTCAGTTAACAAAATTAGATTCTAAAAAAGTTTGTTTGTAAAAAAAACTGATTATTCGCGGATGTAAAGTTGATGGAACGTGTGGAAAAAGGAAACAGATTTAATAGTAGTTTATGCTACAAGGGCGAAAAGGAATAAATTACGAGGTCGTGTTTTAAACGTAACCGAGTAATTTATTGTTCTTACGCCTGTGTGTATCATACTACGTTTTTCAATGCATAGTGTGAGGAAATAAAACAAATATAATCTTGTGAACTTTAAATATATGATTGGCTCAAAAAGACTGTATCCAGAGCCGTTAAACAGTGGAAAAAAGTATACTATTTATGGTACACAGGAAAGGCTGCAGGTTAGCCAACCATAGTAAATAAATAAAAAAAAAATAATAATAATAAAGCCCTACGGCAAAATTATCGACTTTCTGTTCGGTTTTGATGCATAAAAAGTGGGCCTTTTCGAGCACTTGCATTGAAAATAATAATACTTTTGTCATCGTTATTGGTTCCCACAAGTTTGTATGAAGGTTGCCTTGGACCATCCACCTTAAATATATTTTCAATGCATGTGCTCGTAAAAGCCCACTTTTTATGCATCAAAACCGAACAGAAAGTCGATTATTTTGCCCTAGGGCTTTATTATTATTATTTTTTTAATTTGTTTGCAATAGTTGGCTAACCTGCAGCCTTTCCTGTGTACTGTAGCATTGCAAATTTCGTAGTTGCGGTTATCACAACTTGATGGTAAATTTCGGTTTACCCTCTTTTCTAGACATGAAGATAATCGCGTGTTTGCTGCAATTCCGAGGAGTTTTTCTCGTTCATTTGCCAACCGGAGTTTATGCCGACAGCTCGTGTTGAGTTATTTTTTTACAATAATGGCGGATTTTGCCAACACGACTTCGTGATAGTTCTAAGGTTTGTTTTGAGTTTAAATTTGGGTTATTCATTTGTGTGGAATGGTTCTATATTATTGTTTTTGTATTTCAGATAAATTTTACATATGCGTTGGATTGATTTTTGAAAAGCAATTTTTTTCGTCGGGTTGGAGGGAGTTCTGACTATCGTCAGATCATGGTATGTATTGCTTTCTTTGTATTTTGAGTCACCGGAATTTTGTTCTCATTGTTCCGTGTGGTAAAGGTTTTAATATTGTCTTTTCTCTTCTAATTCCAGGGTGTTTTTTCAAGATCTTCGTGTTTTGTTTTCAAGATCTTCGTGTTTACAAGATCTTCTTGTTCCGAGTTTACCAGTTTCGTGATTTACCAGCTGGCAGAGTAATGACCGCCGCGTGGTGTACGCAGTAAGCAGTTCTTTTTGTCTGCGTGGACGTGGATCGTTGACCTTGAAGGGGGCAGCGGACGGCGTGTCATTTCCGTGGAGTTTAATGGAATAATACAAGTAGGTGTTGGAATTTTTACTTTTATCCACACACAATGGAGATACCTAGGACGGTATTGTTTTCTGGACACTTAGTTATGTGTCCTATTAGTATTCAAGGTTAAATTCTTCTTCCTGTTTCACCGAATAACCCAAACTGTAAAATTTAATGTTCTGTAATATTTTTCTTTCCTGGTAGAACTGATTGGTGTACCAGACGATTTGGTTTAAGAGTATGTTCGACAAAAATTATTGTTTGTAGGATCTACGGCTCCCCTGAGCTAGATTTTATTTAGAAAATTATTTCCCTTGTTTGTTTACAAGTTTTGTTACTTTTAAAGTTTTTTTATTTAATGTAATTTTCACAAGATTCCATGTAATCTAGTTACCTGTGGATAAGGCGGTAACAATTCCACCTAGTTATCACTTAAATGTTCATTTATGTCTTGGCTATACTAATTCCAATGTAATATTACTACCAGATGTTAAGGCGGTACCTATCACAACTATATTAAGGTACTTAAGGTCTTAGTAATGTCTTGGCAGGAACTTGCCAAATGAAGGTCTTGGCTTAACACTTGTAACTAAGATAAATTTTTCCGTTAACACCTTTCCTTAACTTGTGAATGTTAGATTTTAGTTTTGATAAAATTAAATAAACTTAATTGTATAGTACCTCGAAGTTTTCTTCAGAACCTTTTTACAACTATTAGGTTACAATTAGGTCACAGTTTAGTTTTATCTTGTCCAGTTGCACGACTGGTGGAAAGACCGGGTACCCTCCGGTCGTGTACCTGACAGTACCATAGATGTTATACTTTTTTTTTCACTGTTTAACGGCTCTGGATACAATCTTTTTGAGCCAATCATAATTGAAAGTTCACAAGATTATATTTGTATTCATTTCCTCACACTATGCATTGAAAAACGTAGTATGATACACGGGCGTAAAAGCAATAAATTACTCGGTTACGTTTAAAACACTCGCTACGCTCGTGTTTTAAATCGTCCTCGTAATTTATTCCTTTTCGACCTAGTAGCATAAACTACTATTAAATAAACGTTTGCACGATAAAGTAATGTTAACGGCTACAAAATATATGAAACTCTTTAAAAATAATGCTCTTCACAACAAAATTAATATTTTACACTACAATCAAACCAACAAAAATATATACATAATATTTTTTATTCACCTGTTTTACGGCTTTGGATACTAGTCCATTCAGCAAAAACGATATCTTTGACGAGCGTCTCTAGACAGGAATATAAAGCAGCAGAAAGCTGATAGAAAGAGAGAAATGTTGTATATCATGAATTCTGTTAAAACTCGGGACGTCGCTTCGCTCGGCTCCTTATTTTATCTTACATGTAAACCTAAAAGGCTCTTCCTCGCTTTGCTCGTCGTCGCACATATTTTTGACTTTTGGTAAAAGATTTTCGTAAATTTCCTAATGCCGATAAAAATTAAAGAGTACCTACCTATTTAAAATAATTAATAGTATGAGCAACTATCAGTTTAGAGTTAAATAATGCACTACATTTGTAATAGGTACTTGATTATTGTACAAAATTATTTTTAAGGAAGAGAAATTTTAAATCTGAAGTACATAAACTGAGAAATTTTTACTTATTTTTTTAACAAGTCATGTAACACTAATATTTTAAGTTTTATGTTTTATTTTTAGTTCTATTTTTATATTTTTTTGTAAAAATCTAAATATTGTGTTACATAGTTAATGTACTTTACCAGTGATAATAATAAGTCATTGATTCATTCTTTCAGTATTTTTTTTTCAAAAATGTGGTGGTACGGAACCCTTTGTGCGCGAGTCCGACTCGCACTTAACCAAGTTATTGTCTTTCTTCCCAGTGACTGTGGTGTCATGCTGGTACTTGATGAGATAGGGTTACCGACTATGCCCACCCGGTCCTATTATATTAATATCTAAATTCTGTTTTTTTTATTTTTTAAGTATTTTCTTACTTTCAAAAATCTTAACCTAGTTACAAAAATGCACAATCCACAAAAACCCATAGGGTTTATCAGTGATTGCGGCGTTCGGTACTTAATATATTAAATTATAGTAGCAATAGGTAAGCAACTCACAACAATAGCTGGGTGGTGATCGCGGTCGGTCCGCACACACAACACGCTTACACGTTACAACACGTTAATGTCGTGAATATGATATTTATTAGCTTACATTACTGATGTGGGGCGGGGAACGTCGATTTGTTGAAAAGGGGTTCCGGTACAGTACAGCGACATCTTGCAGCTCATCTTAGCTGCAAGCTTAACATCTTAGAAGATAGTTTACGCGCCCGCTGAAAGATGTCGCTCTACCCCTTTTCAACCAATCCTACATCTCGGTATTGAGTTTTTTTTTGCCACTATTACCATCGCGCACTGTTATGTGCAATACAAGTGTGTTTGCGTTAGTGTTCTGAGTCGGATGCCCACAGAGCAATACATACACATGTCTATTGCACTGCGGACATGGTATGATGCCCTTGGGTATATCGCATTAATTTTTGGAAGTGGGGATCGCGGACGCGCTGTCCCCTTTGTCTTATCTAAGATACAATGTACACCAGGTTTTCTAAAGAGTAGTGTTGCTTAAACATCGATAGTTTGATTTTTCGATAGTATCGATAGTTTACAAATCTGCAATCGATAAATCGATAGTTTTTTATATACTTATCTCAAATTGAACATGTGTTTTTTTTTTGTAGTTAAACTTAATTTAGTAATTACCAATAACTAAACAAGTAAATAAATAATAATAAATGCAAAATTTCAATTAAAAATCATAAAAAAGAACTTGTTATTAAAAAAAAGCACTTTGCAAAGATAAAGTACTTGTCAATGACTTAGTACGAAAATTCCTTAATCTGTGGGACTTACTGTGAGAAGATTCAGGCACAAAATATATAAATATGCCACCACAGACTATTAAAATCGCGTTCCAAAATCAATAATGAGGGACGTCCGGACTATCGATTGTTTTTACTAGACTATCGACAGTGCCGATAGTGAATATACTATCGATTAATCGATTAACTATCGATGTTTTACCAACACTACTAAAGAGAGCGAGCGGTGCCGCTGTAATGTAGCGGCGTCGCGTCGTAACGTAAAGAGAGCAAACCTTTTTCACCAACACAATATAGTTACACAACTTAATTGATAAACTTGAAATAAATATTTATATTTGGCTATAATATGTAAGCTTTTCATTTAATTTGATACTATTAGACACAGGAAAAATTACAATTAGAGTATTTTCGAGATATATTTCGGTCCACTTTGGGGCCGGCAATCATTCCAGTGATGCCGGCCCCAAAGTGGGCCAAAATATGACTAAACAATGAGGGCTACTATCGACGTCAGGTGGCGCCACTGAGGCGACAGGTATAGAGAAACGTCAAATGCCCGCGAAACGGCGAAAGCTATGGCTTTTTATTAGTTATTTGTGTATTAGTCGACATAAATTCATAGTTTCAGGTTTATTATTCAAGGTACGGTGCAATGAAAGTAAATGAATTAAGATTAGAGCTAAAGAAAAGAGGGACTAAAACAAAACTTAAGTCCTCCTTTCGTTTTGGAACATAACGGAACTGCACATCATTTCGGCATTGTTTATTCGCATTTAAGAAAGAAAAAAAAAAATTATATGGATAAGCAAAACAAAAAATCGAACTTCTATGTAAATCTAACCTAACAAACCTTTGACATATACCTTACGTGCCAGTGGCGCCAACTGGTGGCCTTTATAAAAGTAGACCCCATTGATAAGGTTGAGTACATTATTACTAGCTAGAGAAATGCTTATTGACCTCTTTTTAAACTTTAACATTTGATAATGAATATAAATAATTTAAATCTGTCATAAATTACATTAATTCATTTATTGTGCATCGTTTTTAGGATTCCGTAGTCAACAACAAGGACCCCTTATAGTTTCGCCATGTCCGTCTGTCTGTCTGTTTGTCTGTCCGCGGCTTAGCTTGGAGACTATTAGTATATATCACGCCGATAAAGTGGTACAGTAAAATTTTGAAAAAGATTTTTTTGGGGTACCTCCCCTACACGTAAAGTGGGGATGATTATTTTTTTTCTTGTCTATCCCCTAGTGTGGGGTGTCGTTGGATAGGTAATTTAAAAATATTAGGGATGTGAGAAGATCATTTTTCGATCCAGGGTTCCATTTGCGAAATATTAAACATAAAAGTGTTAATTTTTGTTAGAGTCAAGTGTCCCCCCCTCCTGCCAGCGAAATGGTTGTATTTGGAGACGTGAAAAAAATCACGGCGGTAGTATACATAACGAAATTAAAAGGAAAACTATCACAGCTAAGTGGGCTTTACAAGTTAACGAGTACAGATCGCGCCAAACTTTTTGGGCGACAATCTCTAAACATGGGGCGATTCGCATCAGCAGAAACAAAATGTGGGCCGTTCTTGGGAAGAGCAACTTCCGAGCGGACTAGAAGTTTGGCGCGATCTGTATTATTATAGATAATGGTACGGAACCCTTCGTGCGCGAGTCCGACTCGCACTTGGCCGTTTTTTTCTGATTTAAATCTGAATCTAACGATTATTAATTCGCAAAATAAATTTATCCTGAATCGTATTTGATACAATGTCTAACAAATCTTAACCAAGATCGCTATCGCTTGGGAAACTTATTTAGAAACAGATAAACTGTATACTTATTTTTTAAACAAAAGAAAATGCATTCCTCTTATGAGTGGCTTATTTACCGTAGGGCCAAAAGGGCCATGGCCTCCCTATACGAGATGCGAACATAGTAGTATCCACTTGAAAAAATCAGGTGTCCTACAGAAATGGTACATACCTACTTGATAAACATTAAAAGGCTATTCACATAGACGAATACAATATTAACTTTGCGGATATTCTGCGAGTAAAATAAAAGTGCAGGTTGTATATGCTTGGCTGAACAAAAAAAAACGGTCAAGTGCGAGTCGGACTCGCGCACGAAGGGTTCCGTAGCATTATCTATAATAATACAGATCGCGCCAAATTTCTAGTCCGCTCGGAAGTTGCTCTTCCCAAGAACGGCCCATACATTTTGTTCCTGCTGATGCGAATCGCCCCGTGTTTAGAGGGGACAAAAAGTTTGGCGCGATCTGCACTTGTAAAGCCTACTTAACTGTGATAGTTTTCTTTTTAATTTCGTTATATATACTACTGCCGTGATATTTTTACGTCTCCAAATACAACCGTTTCGCCGGCAGGGGGGGGGGGGACACTTGACTCTAACAAAAATTAACACTTTTAAGTTTAATATTTCGCAAACGGAACCCTGGATCGAAAAATTATCTTCTCACACCCCTAATATTTTTAAATTACCTATCCAACGACACCCCACACTAGGGGATAGACTAGAAAAAAAAATCATCCCCACTTTACGCGTAAGGGAGGTACCCTAAAAAAAATCTTTTTCAAAATTTTACTGTACCACTTTATCGGCGTAATAAATACTTATACCCATGTCAAATTACAGCTTTCTAGTACTAATAGTCTCTAAGCTAAGCCGCGGACAGACAGACAGACAGACGCACGGACATGGCGAAACTATAAGGGTTCCTGGTTGTTGACTACGGAACCCTAAAAAACAAATAATACGATATATTTCTACTCCTTCTACTTCCTCCTCAAGATCTGACTGATAACGACTCCACAGGAGTCGAAATACATCGTATTTTTTTTTTTATTAATGTTACACACATAAGATACACGTGACACATACCTAAGACACAGTTCTGCAACTAGCAGCCACGCCTGCGCTCTGCGAGCCGCGAGCTGCGACTTGGCACGAGGTGTAGATATCGACGACGCGCCTTCAGACAACGCACGCTCCATTCTATACACGCCCGTCGACTCCGCTCGCAAAGACGCTGGGGGGGTGTTTTTATTTATTAGAATACACGGTGTAAAAGCAAAGGCAAGAATCATTTAAGAGGGTATATCGTCAAAATCGACACTCTTTGAAGTTTATCTGCTGTTCAAACCAAGTCCTAAATTAAATAAATTAGGATAACAATTTTGGGACCTCTTTCTAGATTCTGGACTATTGTAATATAGATCGAGGCGATAAGTAAAAGATGGTATTATTGTCAAGATGTTATTTATCTGAGGTGCTACATGTTCGTTTTGAATTTGAATTTGAAATTTGAATTCGTCTTAATGTACGAAAGTGCGCGCTTAATTACCCGTGCATTGTCTTATATATTAATTGGTGCTTACATCACTACACTATCAGAAACGCGATTGGAGGAATTTCACTCGATAGAAATAATTAATGAAATGAGGTCTAAATTTACACTTTTTTTGATATTCTGACAAATCGGGATAGCGTACAGACTTCAAAAATATTTATTTAGATGGGTTTTAACAATACCTAAATTACAGGTTATTGAAATTTTTATAGCTATTTTAGTTAATTTTGTATTAATTTAAAACCGACTTTTAGTCAATTTTCCCCGATTCCGTCCCTCTCGTTTCCGCTTGGAGTAACGGGGACCTTTGCACGGACGATAAATCACCTTAAGGGTATGTTAGTATGACTCATGTTATTATAGTATGAGGACCGTTCTGGATGAAGGCTCACTGTTCAAAAGAAGGTGTTTGAATTTGAAGAAGAACGAGAAGCTGTTCTCGACGCCAAAAGTGATGATATCCACGCAAGACCATCTGCGGCCATGCCATATCATTAGGAAGATGAGCTTTTGACATGTAGCCTGTGCAATCGCACTTTCAAGGCCAAAATAGGCTATTTCAGCCATTGGAGGGCTCACCAGCGAAGCTCTGAGCCTTCATCAGTCACTATGACCGAAAACGGCCAGGCGGCATCATCATCATCAGTATGACTCATACAGTGTTTAAAAAAAATAGCGGCAACTTTATTTAATATACCAGTACCACACAATACAAACGATTTGTTACACTTAAAATACACTAATCTCGTGGACATCCTCGCTGGTCGTTGACCTCTGATAGTGTCAGTAGCATAGAACACAATTACTCAATGTGATCTGTCGGCACCGCGCTTCGGTGTCAATAAACTGTGTGGATAAGAGTACGTAGCCATAGCTCAGAAAAATTACAAGATTTTTAATGTGACAATAAATATTTTTACTTAATAAAAGCTTTGTTTAATTATATATATGTTTATTATATACAAGGTGACTTTTTGATCATCGTCCAAATTCATACTGGTGGCTTGGTAAGTGATCAGTATCATGGATCAATAACAATTTTGGTGAAATACGTAAAATGAAATTTCGACTCCCCATAGTGATTCACTCGGGACTGGAAGTGAATTTCTATGGGAAGCCGAAATTTCATTTTAGGAATTTCACAAAAATTGTTATTGATTTAAGATACTGATCACTTATCAAACCTCCAGTATGAATTTGGACGATGATCAAAAAGTCACCTTGTATAAATATACAGACTTTTATGAATATTGTAGTATAAATTAAATAAAAAAGGAAACTTTCGATACATATTTCGACCCACTAGGGATCGTCGTCAGTCGAATATCTGATTAATTATTAAATTAAATATTATTAAATTCGACTGACGACGATCCCAAGTGGGTCGAAATAAATATCGAAAGTTTTCTTTTTTATTTAATTTATACTATGATATTCATAAAAGTCTGTAAGATTTTTAATGAAAATTTAAGGGATTTTTTTTATCGAAATCGTATCAGTTTCTTGTATACTTTCTTAACTACTCTAAAGGGATTATTGGGTATGCATTTACAGCTTGTATTAAAAAAAAAATTACACTAAAAAGAAAGACAAATCAATCGGATGTCCCGCAATGTTGCTTGAGTGGATCCCATTTCTCTCGATCTACGAGTAGTAGTATTCCTAGTGGGGACTCGCTAAGTATTCAGGAACAAGGTTCAATTACCTGTTTTGTGAAAAACGTAAAATAAAAATTGGGCTTCCTATACTAAATTTGACTCTGAGTTGTTTGTAAATTAGTATAGGGGCAGAAAGTTTATTTTTTCGTTTTTCACCAAAATAGTCATTGAACCTTGGTCCTGACTACTCACCGAGTCTCCAGTATGAATTTGGTTTTATAAACAAAAGTCACCTTGTATATGAAAGAATATCCTGATAAACAGCAGGACCTAGAAACATGAAATTTGGACAGTACCTTTGTTGACTGACGTATAGATTCGCTAAGGGATTTTATAATCCCAAGAGATCGGGAGGAACGGGGTCCACGCACGCGACACGGCTGGACAACCGTTTTTTTTGTATTTTTTTTTTTTTTTTGCTTGTAAATTAACCCAACACGCGTCACTCACACAAACTTTGCGTGAGTTAACAAAGTACTCACAGTGTTTCTCACACAAAGAATGTGTGCGTTAATAGCGGCTATGTTCCGAGTTGTATTTTTCTTAAGTTGCATACCGGTAGTGCCACTAAAAAAAAACTAAAATGATCGTTGATTGGTTGGCTTCTATTCAAAGTATCATTTCATTGGTCTAGAATGAACCAATCTCCTTTAAAATAAATAAATAAATTTCGTCTAGTAAACAGAACATGGCGAACGGGTAGGCCGCCATTGTTTTTACGTTTGTAATTATTTGCTCTTGTTGAACAATAAACGTATAGTTATAACATATTAATTAACAAAATGGCCGCGTAATATTGTTGTGGATGTTCTAGTGATATTTTAGTGCTCGTGTAATGTGTGTAATTGTATAAAGTGCTGTGAAGAAAAATGTGTCATGGTTTTGTGAAAAATTCATTAAACTTGGATTTCAAACCACGAAAATGCTTACATATTTTTATTATCGAGGTAAGTGGTATAAATAAGCATTTAGTAAATTTGATTGCGCTTCTTGTGATATAGAACACTATGCCTAAAATATAACCTACATAACGAAATACATGGATTTCTAAATCCGTTCCGCGGGAATTTTCTGGCACCATTTTTAGTGTGACATTCTGTGCGCGGCAAAACTGATAGAGCCTGACGCTGGTTGGGTTAATCAAGGTCTGGTTACCGGTATCTCTAACACTGTGCACGTCGTCGTGTTGCGAGTCCGAAAGCGCGTCGAGGTCGAGGTATCCGTTGTGTTCCATCTCCGCGTCTCCCGCACTATTCAACAGCATTAGCAGCTCCTTCGCTGTGGCTAGAGCCGCCTGCGGATACGAGAACATTGTGTTCGTATCAATTTGTATGTGGAAGCCGGAAGGGTATTTGGCTTTTATTAAAGTACATTACCAAAAGGCAACCATCCATCCATCCATCAGCCCGTATTCGTCCTCTGCTAGACATAGGCCTCCCCAATATTACGCCATTCTTGGCGGTCCTCAGTCATCCTCATCCAGCCGCAACCCGCAACGTCCTTCAGATCGTCAGTCCAAAGGCAACGCTTTTAGCAATACTAGTGAACTAATAAAATTGTTACCACAATGAGAGCTAGATGGCGCTATTTTGCAATAGGGTACTGCTGCGGCTTCAACTGCTCACTAGCAGCCCAGCGGCCCACTGAGCCCGTCCCGAACATTATTCACTCTTTAAATGAAGAGTGTTGTAACTAACTCACCACTCTCCCAGTGCAGTTGTAGCGCTGACTGCGCCGCTATGGGCCACTGAGCGCGAGGGTAATACTTTCTAGCTAGCGCTGCAGCTTGTAGCGCTCTCTGGCCGCGGGGTGCTAGAACTAATCCTTATAGAGATCCTCAGGGTTTAACCTACCTAACCACTCTCCCAGTGCAGTTGCAGCGCTGCCTGCGCCGCTATAGGCCACTGAGCACGCGGATAGTACTCTCTAGCTAGCGCTGCAGCTTGTAGCGCTCTCTGGCCGCGGGTCCTAGTACTAATCCTTGTAGAGATCCTTAGAGAAGGAGGGTTTAACCTACCTCACCACTCTCCCAGTGCAGTTGCAGCGCTGCCTGCGCCGCTATAGGCCACTGAGCGCGCGGATAGTTCTCTCTAGCTAGCGCTGCAGCTTGTAGCGCTCTCTGGCCGCGGGTCCTAGTACTAATCCTTATAGAGATCCTCAGAGTTTAACCTACCTCACCACTCTCCCAGTGCAGTTGCAGCGCTGCCTGCGCCGCTATAGGCCACTGAGCGCGCGGGTAGTACTCTCTAGCTAGCGCTGCAGCTTGTAGCGCTCTCTGGCCGCGGGTCCTAGTACTAATCCTTATAGAGATCCTCAGAGTTTAACCTACCTCACCACTCTCCCAGTGCAGTTGCAGCGCTGCCTGCGCCGCTATAGGCCACTGAGCGCGCGGGTAGTACTCTCTAGCTAGCGCTGCAGCTTGTAGCGCTCTCTGGCCGCGGGTCCTAGTACTAATCCTTATAGAGATCCTCAGAGTTTAACCTACCTCACCACTCTCCCAGTGCAGTTGCAGCGCTGCCTGCGCCGCTATAGGCCACTGAGCGCGTGGATAGTACTCTCTAGCTAGCGCTGCAGCTTGTAGCGCTCTCTGGCCGCGGGTCCCAGCAGCTCCGCACGCCCACAACGCCGTCACCAATCGGAGCCCGCCGGAACATTCAGCTCTCGCGTGAAGGCAACATCGTGCTGCGTCCTAAAAGGAAACATATGAGATAGATATAGATTAGTTTATCGATTTAATTATCAGTTTAAATATTAGTTTAATTGATATATCATCACGACATGAATCCCAGGGTGTCACACAGGGGTATCAGAGGTGTTCTCAAGTGTGAACTGTAAAATGACTGTGGATATGTGGAAGGCAAATAGTAAAATTCGGCATTTTACAAACGGCAAACACGTCGATATTTCAAAAATTACAAAATAAAAAAGTAGGATAGTACAAGTGATTTTCTGTTCATTATATAAAATAAAAAAGGTTTTCTTTCCACTTAAGGGTCGGTGTTCGGGGTTATGGCTTTTTAAGACGGTAAAAATTCAAATTTCTGAACAAAATAAATACCACTTGTTACCTTACAAGATGAAGTGCAGGTTCATTAAAAAAAATCACGGCAATAATGTATAGTAACTTCAGAAAAAAAACAGGAATTTCAAGAAAATCTCTTGAATAGCATTGCAGCGCTACGGGTGTAACCTGAACTTGAAAATCCTGTTTTTTATTCTGAAGTTACTATACATTAGTGCCAAGATTTTTTTAATGAACCTGTACTTCATCTTGTAAGGTAACAAGTTGTATTTATTTTGTTCAGAAATTAATATTTTACTATCTTAACAAGCCATAACCCCGAACCCTGTTTTGCCCAATCTCGGAACTCCGACTCTTAAGACCTTTTAATTCTGAGATTATGGGAATTCAGGGCACGTATTTTTTTTTATAAATGATCAGTCATCTATCATTGATCAGAAATATAATAAATAAGAGCTGAGAAAGGGAATAGTTATTTTGAAATTAAATATTGAAGATAACTTATTTGTTTTTTTTATTCAGTTTATATTATATATTTATATAAAAACACTTATTAAAATAATAGTTTCCAGATATATTTCGACATTATGTCGGCTTCAGTGGAATTTGATACAATTTATTTATTATTTTTAAATTATTTATTTTAGGTTATTAGTCTGAAAGTTCAAAAAATAATACAAAAACCTTCGTAACTCGGAGACCATTCATTTTCGACACCTAGTTGATAGGACTTAATTCGTTGGAAATGATCTCTAGTATAACCCCTTTCAAGGAATAGGTCGAATTACCAAGCAGCCTGTATAATAACGATATAAAGATCTACTCACCATGGCTTCGTTCAGCATCCCTTGATTCATGTGCTGCAGCGCTAGATGATAAAACGCTAAATGATCGTTATTGTCTATTTGTACCGCTTTTAGTAGCATTTTAAGGCAAGTTTCGTTCGAACATTCCTTTTCTATTCGGGAGTTAGTTTTCTGGAAACAAATAAACGGTTTAAACATGAGTTTTATTGAGAATATCATATATTTTTTTATTCAGCAATTCGCTTAGATTAAATTATAGTAAGGCGTGTTAATTCGAAAACCATTTCGAGATTTAGGTTTAATAAGCCATATTTTGGAACTTGTGGTCTAAAAAATCTCATGATGATGAATATTTTTACGAAAAAGCTACCACTTCCATTTGCTTTCTAGTGACGTCGCTTGAGAAATGGCTGTTTAGAAATGTGTCCTTTGCTATCAAGATACATTTATAAAAATTAGCTACCGACTAATTTGACAGATGGATGACAGATGAGTAGACAGACAGAGACAGAACACCTTTTTTATTAGCAATTACACATCACAATCAGTATATAATGTCTAAAATTCTCAAGGGACGTCATAACCGACAATTCTTTAAAAAATTATTGTTAATTTATGTACCAAAATAATGAAAACTATATCCTAAAATGGCATATATTCCCTGAAAAACAATTTAAGAATAGTACATTGTTCACCGAGGGAAGAAAGGGGAAGATTACCAACGAGGGTGTAGTTTGAGGCCCGAGGCGAAGCCAAGGGCCTCAATACACACGGGTTGGGAATCGCACTTTCTCCCGAGTGATACATAGTGCTTTATACTACACCTGCGAGGAAATAGTATAATTTTACTTTTAATCAAGATACAATAAAAGAAACCGACTGACTCGCGTGCGATTGTCACTTTTTATTTCCTTCTTATTTTTTATTATGTACAGGAAAAGCAAGTGGCCAGTATCATTTTCTGAGTTTTATGTACCAGTTTGCAAAATAATACTGGCCATTTGGCCACTTGCTCATTCTTTATGTTATTTAAAAAAAAAACAGCACGTTAACAATGGATTTGCATATACTTTTTCTGCCCGCTCAAGCACGTTAACAATGAATTTTCATACACTTTTTCCGCCCGCATATTTGTATGACAGTAATGACGTATTTTCTGCATCGTTTTCAAAAAAGTAAGAAGGTACTTTCCGAGCAGGTGTAGTATAAAAAATCTTTTTAGTTGTTCTTTTAGCGGAATATTAGATTGTTTGTTTACCTGAGCTCTCATCTGGTAGCCAATACCAGTATAAAGATAACACCGCGCCAGCATGGGGCCATTTTGTTTTTGTTCTATCGATAATGCTTCTTCTGCCAATTTTATACCTTCTTCTAGCTGCGAACAATCAAGTTATTAATTTGATATACAGTTGAATTCCTGCTGTCTTGTATTTTCTTATCCCTTGGTTAAAGTAGATATAAGTCATATATTGTATAGTATAAGTTTTATGTTGAAAAAAAAGACATGATCTTGCTAAGTTTCTTGCCCTTCTTCTTAGCAAGACTAATCGAATGGGCGGAGGTAGGCATGTATTTATATATGTAACCTATTAGTATGTAGTATATAGGATGGGATTTGGTCGGCCGCCTGGATTCGTGCTGGGGGCTCGGTTGGTGATCATTGAACCTTGTTCCTGGTCCCTGGCCGGGTCTCCGGTATGGGTTCGGGCGGCTGATTGGATTTTACCTTGTATAATATATATTTTAATCGTAAATATATTGCTACATAAATTAAATAAACCTTTAATTTAGTTCATGTACATTTATTATTTTATTACATATATTTTCTTTATTAGATTAAATTTGACGTGTAAAAAGTGTATATATCTATACCTGCTTTGCAAAATAAACTATTTGAATTTGAATTTGTAATACCGTGTTTTTGAGAAATAAGTGTTATATACATATACAAGGTGACTTTTTGATCATCGTCCAAATTCATACTGGAGGCTTAATAAGTGATCAGTATCTTGGATCAGTAACAATTTTTGTGAAATTCGTAAATTGAAATTTCGGCTTCTCATAGAAATTCAGTTCCACTCCCGAGTGAATCACTATGGGGAGTCGAAATTTCATTTTACATATTTCACAAAATTTGTTATTGATCCATGATACTGATCACTTACCAAGTCACCAGTATGAATTTGGACGATGATGAAAAATTCACCTTTTATACAACGTGTATTCCCTGCATCTCGAAAAAAAAAAATTTACTTTTTCATGGAAAAATGCAATGCCGCTCGGCTGAAATGTATGGAAGGGCAGATTTTTTTTCGAGATTTCAGGGTTGGCTCCATAGTAAAAGTTGTTCTATACCATTGATTAATTAAGCTCTTCAAATATGGTTACACCTTTCTGTTACACCTTGTATACAACGTGTAACAGAATGGTGTAACCATATTTGAAGAGCTTATTCAGTCAATGGTATAGAACAACTTTTACTATGGAGCCAACCCTGAAATCTCGAAAAAAAATCTGCCCTTCCATACATTTCAGCCGAGCGGCATTGCATTTTTCCATGAAAAAGTAAATTATTTTTTTTTCGAGATGCAGGGTTTGTTCCATAGTAAAAGTTGTTCTATACCATTGACTGAATAAGCTCTTCAAATATGGTTACACCTTTCTGTTACACGTTGTATATCTATCTATCTGTCACGATACATTTTATTCTATTTAGGGTTCCGTTTCGAAACGTGTGATCGCCGTGCAAATTTTTACTCGTTTATAAGAAAGAGACATAGCTATATACTAGAAAGATAAAGAAAAATCTGGTTTTGAAACGCTTGCGAGTGATTTTCGTGAAACGTCAAATTCAAATTAATCTCAAATGAAATTCAAGGGCGAGAAACTGAAAGTGCTTTTTGTAGTTGCTTGGAAAGGAAATAAGTACTTTAAACTAAAAATATGACATTACAGCCCTACTTCATGTTGAATAAATTCTTCTAAGTTTCGAATTTTGTCGAAAAACCGGGATAACACCGAAGTTTCAACTGTCAGACGAATTTAACGGTACCCAGACAGCGTTAGAAATTTTAAAACACTTTCATGCAACTATTAGGTAATAGCTCGTTTACTCTCGGATTCACTCGTGCCGATTTCTGAATGCTGTAGGGTGAAATTCGCATTGCTCAAAGTGAAAACACTCGTTTTGAAACGGAACCTTGATGTTATATACTTAAAAAAGATTTAACGATATCGAAGATTTACTCCTATTTTTTCTTATTCATCTTTATCTGTAATTGATTTATTATATTGCAATGAAAGTTTCTCATTTTCGAAACTATGATAGAAATAAATTTCTATGTTTGAACACTTGGCGATTTATCCATCGCAAGGAGATAAAAATTCACGAGTTGGTAGAGCAATCGCCCGGTAAGCTAGAGGTCCCGGGTTCGAATCCCGGTTCAGAGCTCCTCACATCCAGATTTACTTTTCTTTCTGCGTTTCTACACTGCAATGATATAATGTTAATTTATTTCTCATTTTTATTTTCATCAAACATACAAGTCTTAATTAAGGTCAATCTACCAAGTAATTTCTGAGTTTTGGACTTTACTGAGGCAATATCACAGGGACTAAGTGCATTTACAAAAATTACCTCCCCCATCCTATAACAAGTTTTGGCCCCACGACTCACCTGCCCTGCCTAGTAAGTGTTAGCTCCACTAGACTTTCCTCCTTCATCTAATTGCAAGTGATTTCTCAACTAGACTTACCTCCCCCATCTTATAGCAAGTGTTGGCCTCACTAGACTCACCTCTCCCATCCTATAGCAAGTGGTTGCCTCACTAGATTCACCTCCCCCATCTTATAACAAGTGTTGGCCTCACTAGACTCCCCTCTCCTATCCTATAGCAAGTGTTGGCCTCACTAGACTCACCTCCCCCATCTTATAGCAAGTGTTTGCCTCACTAGACTCACCTCCCCCATCTTATAACAAGTGTTGGCCTCACTAGACTCCCCTCTCCCATCCTATAGCAAGTGTTGGCCTCACTAGACTCACCTCCCCCATCTTATAGCAAGTGTTGGAGTCATTAGACTCACCTCTCCCATCCTATAGCAAGTGTTTGCTTCACTAGACTCACCTCCCCCATGTTATAGCAAGTGTTGGCCTCACTAGACTCACCTCCCCCATCTTATAGCAAGTGTTGGCCTCACTAGACTCACCTCTCCCATCCTATAGCAAGTGTTTGCCTCACTAGACTCACCTCCCCCATCTTATAGCAAGTGTTGGCCTCACTAGACTCACCTCCCCCATCTTATAGCAAGTGTTGGCCTCACTAGACTCACCTCTCCCATCCTATAGCAAGTGTTGGCCTCACTAGACTCACCTCCCCCATCTTATAGCAAGTGTTGGCCTCACTAGACTCACCTCCCCCATCCTATAGCAAGTGTCTGCCTCACTAGACTCACCTCCCTCATCTTATAGCAAGTGTTGGCCTCACTAGACTCACCTCTCCCATCTTATAGCAAGTGTTGGCCTCACTAGACTCACCTCTCCCATCCTATAGCAAGTGTTGGCCTCACTAGACTCACCTCTCCCATCCTATAGCAAGTGTTGGCCCCCACCAGCCTGAGTGGCGCGTCATCCGGAGCGAGGTTCACAGAATGCTGCATCACAGACATGGCTCGCACGCCGGCGTTCCACGCGGGGCTGCCTGCGAATTAATGTCTATTACGAGGATTCTCAGGAAGATACTCACAAAGTGTACATATATCATTTAATGAAATCAGATGATCTACTATAATTTGACCAGCCAACACAAAATTCATTGTAGGTTTTGAAAATTAGTAACGAAACAAATAGTATTTTTTGCAACTGCGATATAATGTTAGACAATTGTGTCGATTCGATGTAGCACATCTTAACTTATTTGACAGAACGAAACTTAATTTAAGCGTTCTGTCTTTGTCTTTTCGATAAAGAAAGAAAAAGACAGGACGCTCAAAATAAGGTTAGTCCTGTCAAATAAGTTAAGTCGTCTTACACCGAATCGACACAATTGGGACAAAATGCTTGTTTACGAAACGAACTAAGTGTGTTTCGTAATAGATTTGCACGAGTTTCCCAATGTCTAATTATGATGTACGTCGGTTTGGCGGACCCTAAGCTCTTAAAAGATATTCACTTATATCATGATTTAGCTCGGAATTTGCCAATACTGTACGCCAAAGCAAAATTTAGGTGGCGCAGTTGGAGCGGCTGTGGCTGGGCTTCTTTATGTGCCGCTAGATAGCTTCTTTCAGCGGCTGTCTAATCTGTCAAGACCCCATTAATATTTTGGAGTTCAATTTTGTATAATATAAGTTTTTGTTCACCTCAGTCACCAACTAGATGGCGTTATGGGTATTCTGCATCGCGATATCGATTGTTCTGTAACATTACCATTAGTCATTCCGAGAATCATTAAATTTGTAAGGCAACCCATACAACCTATTCGTACACTAGGTATTATATACGGTTCAATATCACATTTCATTTGGGACAATTGTTCAGCGGCCAAGTGCTTTTAACTCAAAAACTAAAGCAAATACGGATTTTACATTCTCGGTAAAAAATTTCATCTTAATAGTAGTTTATGCTACAAGGCAAGGGCGCAAAGGAATAAATTACGAGGACGATTTAAAACACGAGCGGAGAGAGTGTTTTAAACGTAACCGAGTAATTTATTGTTCTTATGCCCGTGTATCATACTACGTTTTTCAATGCATAGTGTGAGGAAATAAAACAAATATGAACTTTAAATTACGATTGGCTCAAAAGGACTGTATCCAGAGCCGTTAAACAGTAGAAAAAAAAAAGTATAACATTTATGGTACACAGGGAAGGCTGCAGGTTAGCTAATCATTGTAAATAAATTAAAAAAAATAATAATAATAAAGCCCTAAGACAAAATAATCGACTTTCTGTTCGGTTTTGATGCATAAAAAGTGGGTTTTTACGAGCACTTGCATTGAAAAATATATTACCATTCTTCAGCTACGGCGCAAAATATGTGGGTCTGCTAGAAAGATGACCGTTCAGCGGCCCCGGCTAAAACTACATAACTAACATAGTTGGATCCAAAGTGAGTATACCAAAGTAAGAACCTCGCGACAGTAATAATAATTCTTTATTTCTTTTCAAAAATATCATTAAAATTAGGTACAAGACTTGCATATTTTATTCTATGTCTTTAGTAACCTAGGGAGTTATTCTGTTCCCTAGTTTAGGTAATCCTGAATCTTAGGGTCACAGTGTCATATCCCCTCGTAGAAATACATACTTCAAAGTATTTAGGCACAAAAAAGTATAGTATTTCAATGAAGATTCACAAAGTTATAAGCTTTGAAAGATTTACAGTTTAATTTTACGGGGCATTCTGGATTTTCATAAGTACTGTACCTACAGCCTAGATTTTTGCAGGAGTACTTGGCTCCGAATTTCCCGAATAAGGGACAAAAATATCGGCATCATAAGTATATTTGTCGTGAAGGAATAATCGATTTAGTGTCTACCTGAAAAATATTTTAACTTAACGAAAACATGGCGACGTTGCCGCTCTGTACATTTGTTGAGTCGTATCAGTCTGCCATTAATTCAATGGTTCTTAGACTTTATGGCATATGGAATATGAACAAGGTAGGTACTTATAAAACCGCTTTTGATGTTGTAATTTCCTTATCGCAGTATGGGAGTAGATAAAATAGTAGTTTATGCTACAAGGGCGCAAAGGAATAAATTACGACGACGATTTAAAACACGAGCGTAGCGAGTGTTTTAAACGTAACCGAGTAATGTATTGCTTTTACGCCCGTGTATCATACTACATTTTTCAATGCATAGTGTGAGGAAATGAAAACAAATATAATCTTGTGAACTTTAAATTATAATTGGCTCAAAAGAACTGTATCCATAGCCGTTAAACGGTGTAAAAAAAGTATAACGTCTATGGTACACAGGAAAGGCTGCAGGGTAGCCAACCATTGTAAATAAATTAAAAAAAATAATAATAATAAAGCCCTAGGGCAAAATAATCGACTTTCTGTTAGGTTTTGATGCATAAAAAGTGGGCCTTTACGAGCACATGCATTGAAATAATATTTTTTCATTTCCGCCGGTACGTTTCTTTGGGACGTGTCTATTTACATCCGGTATAGCGAACGAGCAGACACTGAAACCTTGCTAAAAGTTTTATTTCTGCCTCCAACCACTCTCACTTCGTACCACGCTTCTTATGAAGACGAGTCACTTGTGGGCATGATTTCGTCACGCTTGTTGTGACAACTTCGTGCCTACCGCGCCCATGGGGTATAGGGGTTCGCGGGCGGGGTCTCGGGAGGGGATGCGGATGGTGTGGCGGGAGGGTGAGCGAGCACGACGCGTGAGGCGGACCAAGGCGGATGACCAGTCGCCGGGGAGGTCGCTCCATAGATAAAGGTAGTATAAACCGATGCATAATGGATCTCTTTTGTAGACTCTACGATATTTTAAAGTTGTCAATGTTATACTTGTGTACTTGGAATGTCTTGCGCACGGCCCTGCACACTAAGTCGCGTGCTACCTCATACCTGCCAACCCCTGTACCCCGTGGGCGCGGTAGGCACGAAGTTGACAACGGGTCCTGGTCTACTGTACTGGTTGAATCTTAGTTTACGCCACTTTTTCGTAAATTTCAAAACTCTTTTAAGTGTCGACGCTCCGTGAATATTTTGTAACTGTCTATCTCGCTCTAGTCAACAGTCGCGCATGGAAAACCTCAGTAATATTGACATTTTTGCAACATTTTTGGGTTGTGTGGAAAAACTATAAATCGTATCTGAAAACTGTTTTTTTTATAACATTGTTTGATGTTTTATTATGATTCTAAAATATGTTTTGTTATTGCTGTGTCTCTAATTAAATCACAATAGTGATGATACGATAATGCTATGCGAGAGTTTATCTTCAAATTTCTGATTTTATTTTGAAGTTACTATAAAAATTTACAGCAATTTGTTTTAATTACCTTATTCTTCTGTGTAAAACTATGATGTAATTAAGTCGTATGTATCTTTGTATAAAATTCACATGTTATTTATTATTATCGTTTAAGCTAACTAGATGTTTCTACATCGCGATATAGCTTGTCCGATTCAGAGTGGTAGATACTTTGAGTTGATTTTTGTCGTTACTGCAAATAAATTATATAGAAGTCAATATGTTCTCTTCACTCAAAACTTACCCATAGGAATTTAAACACTTCATTTAAAAGAGTGTGTATTAATTTGGTTTAGAAATGTTAAGAGGCTATGCGAATTTTATTTTTGTCACTGTCACTCCAAGCGAAAAATCGCGCAGTGCGAGAGGGGCAGATTCAGGGCAAAAGAGAAAAAAGTTGGTTATATATTTTTATTAAAAAAGCTAGCAAAATTTCAAATATTAAATCTCTAGATATTGTTAAAACACACCTAATAAAATATGTTTGAGTTCTGTATATGATTCCTATTCGTCAAACGAGGAGAAAAAGTGTGTTTGAAGACCTCATTTCAACAATAATTATAATTTCTATCGCGGAAAATTTATCCAAACATGTTTTCCAATTTCAAAACACTAGATAATGTTATCGATTCGGCATAACACGTCTTAACTTATTTGACCGGACTAACCTTATTTTAAGCGTCCTGTCTTTTTCTGTCTTTATCGAAAAAACAAGGACAGAACGCGTAAATTAAGTTTAGTCCTGTCAAATAAGTTAAGATGTGCTTCACCGAATCGGTATCAATGTAGTCAAAATGCATATACCAGAAATTTATTATAATTTTCCGTGTATTTTATGAAATACACAGAAAAGAAACACCCGTATTTTTTTCGCATATCGCCTTAATATTTATTACTTTAGAAAGTGATGATGCCGGATCCTGTTTTTGCCCGATTTCCGAACTCCGCCCCTCAAGGCAATCCTAAAAAGGTGTATTTACCGGGAGTGACTTCGACGACGCCCGCAGTAGAGACGGCGGGTGGCGGCGCGGCGGCTGCGGTGGCAAGCGCCCGTTGTCGCCACACGTGCACGCAGCCGAATGAGAACTTCATCGCTCGTTCCAACGACTAGAACATATAATAGAAGATTGTTAAAAAAAAACGGTCAAGTGCGAGTCGTACTCGCGCACGAAGGGTTCCGTACCATTATTATCTATAATAATACAGATCGCGCCAAACTTCTAGTCCGCTCGGAAGTCGCTCTTCCCAAGAACGGCCCATACATTTTGTTCCTGCTGATGCGAATCGCCCCGTGTTTAGAGGGGACAAAAAGTTTGGCGCGATCTGCACTCGTTAACTTGTAAAGCCTACTTAGCTGTGATAGTTTTCTTTTTAATTTCGTTATATATACTACTGCCGTGATTTTTTTTTTACGTCTCTAAATACAACCGTTTCACCGGCAGGGGGGGGACACTTGACTCTAACAAATTTAACACTTTTAAGTTTAATATTTTGCAAACGGAACCCTGGATCGAAAAATGATCTTCTCACACCCCTAATATTTTTAAATTACCTATCTAACGACACCCCACACTAGGGGATAAACGAGAAAAAAATAATCATCCCCACTTTACGTGTAAGGGAGGTACCCTAAAAAAAATCTTTTTCATAATTTTACTGTACCACTTTATCGGCGTGATAAATACGTATACCCATGCCAAATTGCAGCTTTCTAGTACTAATAGTCTCTAAGCTAAGCCGCGGACAGACAGACGGACATGGCGAAACTATAAGGGTTCCTTGTTGTTGACTACGGAACCCTAAAAACTGTGTACAGATATGATGGGAAAATTCGTCGTTCCAGATACGAACCTCGGTAGCGCAGTCGGTAGCGCGCCTGTCATGTAAGCAGGAGGTCGCAGGTTCAAATCCTGGCCCGAGAAATTTCGAAAATATTTGTGCTTTTAAATTTGTTTCTGATTGATTTCTAGTTTGTAATGCACTCTAATAATAATTGGATTGTTATCATTTAAAATGACGTTCAATCCTGCAACCAAGAGCACACCACATTTTTCTTTCCTCAGCCATCCTCATTCAGCCACAACTGACAATATGTTATAGATCGAAATGCCAAACCGCTGACGGGTGTCCTACACTGCATCTATTGGTTCGCGGTCCCCAATTTAGAACTTAAAAAGACGTTATAAGAAATAGATATGCTATATATTTATTTAATATTTGGGAGTCTTACAACTATACAACGTGTAACAGAAAGGTGTAACCATATTTGAAGAACTTATTCAGTCAATGGTATAGAACAAGGCTGGCCAATATATTTTCCAGGTGAGCAAAATTTCTTAGACTGTGGCGGCGCCGGGCCACCACTACTACCATATTCATAAGGTAATTTATACACAAAAAAGACAAAATATGCTTGTAGTTACTTTCTTTGTAAATAAAATGAAATAACATATTTTTTTTTATTTAATGTAAGCTGTAAAGTGGTTTTCCTGATAGTAATTTGTCGGCTAGCCAGCCGACCGAAGTGCTGGCGGGCAAATTCAAATGCCTTGGTGGGCCACTACGTGGCCCGCGTGACTGGGTTTGACCAGCCTTGGTATAGAACAACTTTTACTATGGAGCCAAAGCTGAAATCTCAAAAAAAAAATCAGTCCTTCGATACGTTTCGGCCGAGCGGCAATGCATTTTTCTATGAAACAAGTAAATTTTTTTTAGAGATACAGTGTTTGTTTCATAGTAAAAGTTGTTCTATACCATTGACTGAATAAGCTCTTCAAATATGGTTACACCTTTCTGTTACACGTTGTATAGTTGTAAGACTCCCAAATATTAAATAAATATATAGCATATCTATTTCTTATAACGTCTTTTTAAGTTCTAAATTGGGGACCGCGAACCAATAGATGCAGTGTAGGACACCCGTCAGCGGTTTGGCATTTCGATCTATAACATATTGTCAGTTGTGGCTGAATGAGGATGGCTGAGGAAAGAAAAATGTGGTGTGCTCTTGGTTGCAGGATTGAACGTCATTTTAAATGATAACAATCCAATTATTATTAGAGTGCATTACAAACTAGAAATCAATCAGAAACAAATTTAAAAGCACAAATATTTTCGAAATTTCTCGGGCCAGGATTTGAACCTGCGACCTCCTGCTTACATGACAGGCGCGCTACCGACTGCGCTACCGAGGTTCGTATCTGGAACGACGAATTTTCCCATCATATCTGTACACAGTTTTTAGGGTTCCGTAGTCAACAACAAGGAACCCTTATAGTTTCGCCATGTCCGTCTGTCTGTCCGCGGCTTAGCTTAGAGACTATTAGTACTAGAAAGCTGCAATTTGGCATGGGTATACGTATTTATCACGCCGATAAAGTGGTACAGTAAAATTATGAAAAAGATTTTTTTTAGGGTACCTCCCTTACACGTAAAGTGGGGATGATTATTTTTTTCTCGTTTATCCCCTAGTGTGGGGTGTCGTTAGATAGGTAATTTAAAAATATTAGGGGTGTGAGAAGATCATTTTTCGATCCAGGGTTCCGTTTGCAAAATATTAAACTTAAAAGTGTTAAATTTGTTAGAGTCAAGTGTCCCCCCCCTGCCGGTGAAACGGTTGTATTTAGAGACGTAAAAAAAAAATCACGGCAGTAGTATATATAACGAAATTAAAAAGAAAACTATCACAGCTAAGTAGGCTTTACAAGTTAACGAGTGCAGATCGCGCCAAACTTTTTGTCCCCTCTAAACACGGGGCGATTCGCATCAGCAGGAACAAAATGTATGGGCCGTTCTTGGGAAGAGCGACTTCCGAGCGGACTAGAAGTTTGGCGCGATCTGTATTATTATAGATAACACTGGTAAACAAAATTCAACTTTTTTTTTGTTTTATGAAGTTTCTTAACTGTTTCTTAGTAATATGGGTTTGCTGATTTCATATCTACCCTCAGTTTTTTTCTAGCAGCTCTAGTTTTTGTGATACAGGTACTTCTTAAAATTTCGTTACGCGACTTACTAATAATTTTTTTTAGTGCAAATTTTTTTTAAATTTCATAAATAAATCGATATGTCTAGATTAAGAAGAACTTGCTTAAACGATCCAAATAGTTTTTGTGCTGTTTGTGGTGAATATATGTTTCGAGAATGCCGTTTAAGTGCGTCTGACTTTATAAAAAAGGCCTAATTGGACTTTTTTGGGACGCCATTACAAGTGTTTAGTAAGCCATGGATCCCAAATTTCAACAAAAGTTCAAGAGGAATATCCCCTTGGTTATGGAGGAAATAAAATACCTAGAACATAACTGGCTGATATGCTTTGATATTAAAATGGTCAATTTTCTTTTGGGTCAGCAAGGAGGATATACCAAATACCCCTGTTTTATGTGCTTGTGGGGTAGCCGAGCCAAAACAGAACACTGGACTAAAAAAGTTTGGCCTTCGAGAGTGGATTTAGTGCCGGGTAGTATGAATGTGATAAATGTACCTCTAGTAGCCAGAGACCGGATTATATTACCCCCTATTCATATAAAATTAGGTCTGATAAAACAATTTGTAAAAGCTCTCAACAAGGATGGGGAATGTTTTAAATATATCAGTAAAATATTCCTGAAATCGAGCACAGAAAAAATAAAAGCTGGTATTTTTGACGGTCCTTAAATCAGGGAACTAATTAAGGATCAAAATTTTTCTGACTGTATGACAGATAAAGAGTAATCTAGACATGGATTGAATTTGTTTGGTTTGTTCAATCCTGCAACCAAGAGCACACCACATTTTTCTTTCCTCAGCCATCCTCATTCAGCCACAACTGACAATATGTTATAGATCGAAATGCCAAACCGCTGACGGGTGTCCTACACTGCATCTATTGGTTCGCGGTCCCCAATTTAGAACTTAAAAAGACGTTATAAGAAATAGATATGCTATATATTTATTTAATATTTGGGAGTCTTACAACTATACAACGTGTAACAGAAAGGTGTAACCATATTTGAAGAACTTATTCAGTCAATGGTATAGAACAAGGCTGGCCAATATATTTTCCAGGTGAGCAAAATTTCTTAGACTGTGGCGGCGCCGGGCCACCACTACTACCATATTCATAAGGTAATTTATACACAAAAAAGACAAAATATGCTTGTAGTTACTTTCTTTGTAAATAAAATGAAATAACATATTTTTTTTTATTTAATGTAAGCTGTAAAGTGGTTTTCCTGATAGTAATTTGTCGGCTAGCCAGCCGACCGAAGTGCTGGCGGGCAAATTCAAATGCCTTGGTGGGCCACTACGTGGCCCGCGTGACTGGGTTTGACCAGCCTTGGTATAGAACAACTTTTACTATGGAGCCAAAGCTGAAATCTCAAAAAAAAAATCAGTCCTTCGATACGTTTCGGCCGAGCGGCAATGCATTTTTCTATGAAACAAGTAAATTTTTTTTAGAGATACAGTGTTTGTTTCATAGTAAAAGTTGTTCTATACCATTGACTGAATAAGCTCTTCAAATATGGTTACACCTTTCTGTTACACGTTGTATAACCCACATGTAATATATACGTAACTATTGTAAGTTGAATTCACAATTAAGTATAAAGACGGATCGACTTACATTAATTTATTTCGCGATACGCGACAAGTTTCGAATTTCATCCGAATTCGTTGTCAAGCGAGCGAAGGTCTGTCGTCAGCGGACGAAGTCACCCTCGCTCGCTTGACAACGAATTCGGGAGAAATTCGAAACATGACGCGTATCTCGAAATAAATTCATGTAAGTCGATCCGTCTTTATAATTAATTATGTAATAGATACATTGGTAAACCTATGCCATTGCAAGTCTATGAACGCTCTAGACTCTATGAGAACACCGCGTCTCGCTTCCACTAGAGGGATTATCTACGAACCAGCCATACCCCCGGTTTCTGAAAGGCCAATCAATGTTAACAGTAGATTGAAAAATAAATAATTATCTGCGGATTAAGCCAGAAAAAGTGGGAATTTTACATTGAAATCAAAAATTAACTAAGTTAATTATTGATTCATCACTATTCAGACTTCATATATGCTTTATTTTCACCGTTATTTGCGGTTAAAGCTTTTTTA
The DNA here is from genome assembly GCA_934047225.1 of Ypsolopha sequella. Classification (NCBI taxonomy): domain Eukaryota; kingdom Metazoa; phylum Arthropoda; class Insecta; order Lepidoptera; family Ypsolophidae; genus Ypsolopha; species Ypsolopha sequella. The sequence continues at coordinate 24,047,027 of OW203997.1, forward strand.
ATCTACTGTTAACTTTGATTGGCCTTTCAGAAACCGGGGGATAGAGTCACGTACCTCCAACAATAGAGGCAGCTGCCCCCACCTAGTAGCTCTCGGCGCTAACAGATCTATCACCGCTACCGCGTTCTGTAAGCTGTGAGCGCGAGCCGCCTCGAACTCGACACTCTGTGAGAGCACCGCGTCTCGGACTGCCATCGCCTCTCCCACCAGCAGGAGAAGGATTATCTCTTCGTACTCGCTTTGTGGAATGAACTGTGGAAGAAATTTATTTTATTATTACAATGTACAACGTAATGTTAAAATAACACTCTTCAGAGCATTTTGTACAACTTTTTACACGTGCAGCCTGTGGGCTAACTATACTCAAAAGTCTTATAACGTCCTTCGAGTACAGTATAATAATACCTTCAGGGTGCTGATGGGGTTACTTCGCTTCTGCAGCGCATCAGGGATGTTCGCGGAGGCGCGAGTAGATTGTTTCTATGCAACAATACGCAAAAGGTGCGCTTCCCTGGTGCGCAGGGTGCGGGGTGGCAACAATACCATCCTGGATATGATTGCAAGCAGACTGGACTGCTTGCAATATTTTTGTTATATATTAGTGTATATATTTATTTTAATAAATATATATAGTATGCCTTAATTAGCTTTTTATTTATAATTACACAATATAACTTGAAATATATACAATAAATAAAAGAAAATTATAACTTGAAATATATTTCGGCCCTTAGTGGGCCGTCATATATTGTAAGTTATAATTTTCTTTTATTTATTGTATATATTTCAAGTTATATTGTGTAATTATAAATAAAAAGCTGTATATATTTATCGTATTATATGTATTTGTATGTACAATGTTATACTTGTGTATTTATTTTTAGGTATTTTGCTATCCATTTGATTATTATTATTTATTTTGTGCACCTGCTTCGCGTTATTTTTTCCAACGATTAATTTCCACCCAAAGGTTGTCTGGAAGAAATCGCTATAAGTGATAAGGCCGCCATTTGTTACCTTCTCTCATAAGTTTGTTCTTTTACCTTATTTTATTAACTTTGGTGTACAATAAAGAGTATTTGTCTTGTCTTGTCTTGTCTTGTGTAAGTCATTGCTGCGAAACATGGTGCGAAAATGACTACACCATCTTCCCAAATTATCAAATATATATTTTATTTTAATTTTTTTTTATTATACAATTTTCTTACTAACACAGTTTTACTAAGAAAGTGGGCCTTATTATTCAATTTTAATGAGTATGGTTCATGACATCCATAAAAGTGAAACAATTTTACTTGCAATACAAGGCAATATTTAAAATTTAAATTACATTAATCCTAATAATAATACGTAATAAATATTACTTTATTTTAATCTTACTTGCATTCTGAAATATCTACCTTATTAGTAATTTCATTAACAGGTACATAAATATTCCTTAATGAAAGATAATAATTAATACAAAAATAATCCTAAAGAAATAATTTATTTTATTTATAGGTATATCTTATTAATATTTATGTTAAGTAGCACGTAAATTTATTGTATCGTAGCATGTTTTCTATTTATTATTCATCTATCTTCAGAGATTCAAATGTATGTATGAATATGTATTCTCCATGTATGAATAGAATAGGTCACGGCCATAGGTAAATTGTATAGCGTAAACATTTAAAATAACTTTCATTAGGCAATAGCACATTTTAAAAATACTAAAGAGAAGTGTAAAGGTGATTATGATACGTTATTTTCAGTTTGTAAGATCCTTTCTGGTCCTCTAAAAAGGCCGCTTTGGATGAATCATATTATGATTCCATTCTAATACCGTCTCTTTTGCACATGTGAAAAAACTCTGACTCCATCCTACTTTCAAATCATTTTTTAATTCACCCAAGTCGGCCTTTTTAGATCCCCTGTTCACTGTAAAGTTAAATACTTAATTGCTTTAGATTCATATTTCACTCAAGATTATAAAACCCCAGTAGTACGCCGCCAGTACACTAGATCTGTTAAGAAAGGTACATTGACACAGCCATCAGCAAAAAATTATTACGGGGAAAGAACTTGACTCCGAAGTTATGTAACAGCTACCCTCTCTTGCTGGATAAAAACAATCTAAAAATAGTCACCATAAAACCTAAACTCAAAAGAATATTATTAAAATTAAAATAATAAACAAGGTATAAACAGATATATAAACGTAGATTGTTAAATTGCGATTTTGCTGTATTAGTAGATACATTAGTTACATAAGTAAATGCACGGAATTATATAAACGCTTCGCCAACAAACTGTTTTGCAGTTTGGCGATCTTTGTAAAACTTTATAAATATATTATTATAGAAACAAATAAATTAAAAAAGAGTTGTAATTATAATATGTATTTTTGGAATAGTAGTTTATGCTACAAGGGTGCAAAGGAATAAATTACGAGGACGATTTAAAACACGAGCGTAGCGAGTGTTTTAAACGTAACGGAGTAATTTATTGCTTTTACGCCCGTGTATCATACTACGTTTTTCAATGCATAGTGTGAGGAAATGAAAACAAATATAATCTTGTGAACTTTAAATTTTGATTGGCTCAAAAGGATTGTATCCAGAGCCGTTAAACAGTGGAAAAAAAATTATAACATCTATGGTACACAGGAAAGGCTACAGGTTAGCCAACCATTGCAAACAAATAAAAAAATAAATAATAATAAAGCCCTAGGGCAAAATAATCGACTTTCTGTTCGGTTTTAATGCATAAAAAATGGGCCTTTACGAGCATATGCATTGAAAAATAAATTACTTGTATTTGTATAAACAACAGGATTGTTCACCTGATTGAGCGCGGTATACTTCTTCGGCTTCCAGGGTCCCTCCGCGACATGTTCACCGCCGCGCCGCGTCATCGTGCTACTCGTTGGGACTGAAGTTTTTTCGGGGGGACGATACACCTGCAAGTTATTACAGAATAGATGAGTGACTCCGCATGATATCGTCAAATTCATACTGGAGGCTCGGTAAGTGGATAGGACCAAGGTTCCATTCAGGGTTGCCAACTCTATACCACGTTTGGTGCTAAATGTGCTATGAATTTTCAAAAACAGTGCGAAATTGGTCATTAGATAAAAAAAAAATCTAATCAAAATCATTTATTTATACCAGAAATAGCTTAACCTAAAAATGTACAATTAATAGAACATAATTAATAAATATAACTTTCCTTACAATATATTGGTAGGTATGCACAGCAATATACATATATTCACATAGGAGTATGTATATACATTAGTGTAGTATAGGTACTATACATTACAGGTATAATAATATAGCGGATTTTTAAGTACCTACTAGTTGCAAGTGTTAAGCCTTGTTAATATGAGCCCTGAGACCTAAGCTAGTTTGAGAACAAACTGTATTTTAGGTGTCAGTTTCTCCCCATTTATGTTTATTGATATTGTATCAAATGAAATAGTACATTACGATACGAGAGCGATGAAACGTTGTGTGACGAGTGTGAGTTTGCGGCACGAGCCGAAGGCGAGTGCTGCAATCACACGAGTCGAGAAAAAGTTTCTCGCACGAGTTTCGTATAATTTTTTATAGCACAAGTGCGGAAAACGCCGACTTTACGCACGCGTGCGTAAAGTGGTCATTTTACGCACGGTGTGCTATAAATATTTTTATATGATTTATAGTGAAATCCATCGCTTTGGATACTCTAAACATTATTAAGAGTTTATTACGAACTAGAAAACATCAATTAGAAACAAATTTCAACTAAAACAAATATTTTGATGTAGATTATGTATCATGTTTCCCTATTTTTAAAGAATATCTTGAGGAATTTCGTATGTGAGGCAGTTCTTACATGACTGCTAAATAAATAGTGCTAGATTTTGTGCTAGATGCTGTACGTAATTTTTCAATGCTAAGTATATGAAAATCCGTAAGAGCTAAGTTGGCAACACTGGTTCCATTACCCTTCCTGTTAAAAATGCAAAATAAAATTTACTATATCTACTAATTGACTCGGAGTTGTTCGCAAATTCAGTGGTCCTTGTCACTTACCGAGTCTCCGGTATGAATTTGGCTATGTCATGCAAAGTCACCTTATACATTTACAGATATTTATTCATATAGCCAAATTCATCTTGAAGAATCGGTAAGTGCTCAGTATGAAGGTTCGATGACCGTTTTTGTAAAATCATATATATACAGGGTGGAAAAAATTTAAGGGCCCTGGAGGGGAGCTACCTTAAATCGTTTAGTTAGCTCATTTTACTGAAAGGAAACATTCCTTTATTTTTTAAGAGAAACAAAACTGCATTCAAAGATATTCTGAAATTCGCTTGTCTCACCCGGGAATCAAACCAACTAAAAATGAAAAAAATAAACCCTCGATATTTTATTATACGAATCGGTAGGATTATTGTTCAGAATAAAATTTGTCTAATAAACATTTGGTCTTACACTCATCTGTTGTACGAGATACTCGTGAAATTAAATATTTATTACAAGTTCTTTGTTAACAATACCTAGTACTGTTCACTTGTAACAAGTAAATGAAACGTTCTAATTTTCTTATCTCTCTTACATCCAAAGACATCGTATGAAGTACAAGCTTGCTAATGTTATTTATCTTAAGTACCTTGTTGAAGACTTCAATAAGAAAATCGTTAAATGGTAATAATAAATGTATGCAGAGCACAATTACTTCTTGCACTAGGCGTACTGACGAAAAGTTTAAAAAAGGAACGTATTTTTTTTGCAATGCATTTTTTGCAAATAAACAAATTTGAAGTTCGAACCATAAATTTCGTTCGAAATTAAAATTTTGTTTTGTTTTGCTTTCATTCTGTGCTGTTATTGTGTAATAATGTCGTATAATTATTACTTTACAAGTGAACAGTACTAGGTATTGTTAATAAAGAACTTGTAATAAATATTCAATTTCATGGGTATCTCGTACAACAGATGAGTGTAAGACTTTAGTTTAGTAGACAAATTTTATCCTGAACAATAATCCTACCGATTCAATTTCATGAAATATTCAATTTCATGGGTATCTCGTACAACAGATGAGTGTAAGACTTTAGTTTAGTAGACAAATTTTATCCTGAACAATAATCCTACCGATTCGTATAATAAAATAGCGAGGGTTTATTTTTTTTATTTTTAGTTGGTTCAGTTCCCGAGTGAGACAAGCAAATTTTAGAAAATCTTTGAATGCAGTTTTGTTTCTTTTAAAAAATAAAGGAATGTTTCCTTTCAGTAAAATGAGCTAACTAAAGGATTTAAGGTAGTTCCCCTCCAGGGCCCTTTCATTTTTTCCACCCTGTATAAAGAGAAGTCCTGACTGGCTCACTCATTCACTGACTCATCAACGCACAGCCCAAACCCTTGGACCTAAAAAGCTGAAATTTTGCACAGAGCTTTCCTTTATAATGTAGACAAGGAATAAGAAAGGATTTTTCGAAATTCTATCTCTAAGGGGGTGAAAGTGGGTCCCAAGTTTGTATGGGGAAACAAGATTAGTTAGACTATTTTATTCGAGACTTCACAGGAGTACTCCTACACTACACCTTGACTCCCTGAGGGAGTGACAGCACTTAAAATGTTTGTTTCTGAAAAAACTGTCATTTGTTTCCTGTAGGCCACGCGGGCTAAGCCGCGGGCAGAAGCTAGTTCGTTAATAACAACAGTCCGTGTTTTCTACAAACGCAAGCCTAGCCTCTATTCATTTACTGTGGGAGCCTTCTACGTCCTTCTAGGGCGGGCAGGCGGCGCCGCGGACCTATTATGTATCTTTAACTAGGGCGGGCAGGCGGCGCTGCGGACCTATTATGTTTATTTAACTAGGGCGGGCAGGCGGCGCTGCGGACCTATTATGTATCTTTAACTAGGGCGGGCAGGCGGCGCTGCGGACCTATTATGTATCTTTAACTAGGGCGGGCAGGCGGCGCTGCGGACCTATTATGTATCTTTAACTAGGGCGGGCAGGCGGCGCTGCGGACCTATTATGTATCTTTAACTCGGTTACCAACTGGGTGCCTATCATCAAAAATAAAAACTGAACTTTTAAAATTGCCTTCAGTGGATATTGAACTATTTACGAACTCTAATTATTATTAGAGTGCATTACAAACTCGAAATCAATCAGAAACAAATTTAAAAGCACAAATATTTTTGAAAAATTTTCTCGAATTTGAACCTGCGACCTATTGCTTACATGAGCAGGAAAGCCTTCTACTCAGTAGCAAACTATTTTAATGACAAGAATCTATTTTTGATTTCTTAAAAATTATTGTACATATATTTTTGTTGACTTTGTATACTAATGTATCTTTGTGTTTTATGTTTAATTTAAGTTTAGTTTTAAGTTTTGACTAGGTATAACTGAGGAGCGTCATTTCAAAAGGACTTATTTCCACCTTATCAGATTTTTAAATAAATGCCAAAAACTTCTACGTTATTACTTTGTGTTACATACATTTTTTTTTCATGTCACCATGAAAGAAGATCGTATTTAAGTAATTCTGACACTAGCACATTAATTCTAAAAAATATGTATAATAGTAAAACCTTACTCAATAATTTGGAAATAAGTCACTTTGTTCAGGACTACAGGAAAACAACTTTTTTTTTGTTCTTTGGTCTTGGGTTACAGGCTTTTTTAGCATAGACAAAGAATTTTAGATTAGTCTGTGCCTTTTCCGCCGCTTTTCTTAATCTATGAAATGTGTGGAATGGAAATAAATCTGTTTGCTAGAGACAAACGACTAGACTCGAATTATGTATTGGAAATAAGTCGGTTTGTAAAAGAATATTTGTGTCTTGAATACTGTTAGCAAATGACGTGGAAATAAGCGCAATTGTTTTAGATACGTGAATTGAAAGTCAAATTTAGAGAGGAATTAAGCGTTTCTGTAATACACAATTTGTTATAGTGGTGTAATCGTATGCTAAAAATCGATTCCCATCATTAGTTAATTTATTTTCAAAAGTGGAAATAAGTCACTTTGAAATGACACTCCTCAACTATGCTAGACATAGTTATTAAAACTGAACAGGTATACTAAATATTTATACAATATTGTTAAAATGACGTGTAAGTGTGCAATATTATTCCTATTTACTGAATAAATGTTTTGACTTTGACTTTGACAATGACAGGCGCGCTACCGACTGCGCTACCGAGGTTCGTATCTGGAACGACGAATTTTTCCACCATATCTGTGCACCGAATATTTTTGTAACTACTTATATAGGTAAATACACGTAAATGAGACAGATAACACAATAGCGTCCAAGATATATTTCGCGGCATCAGTTGGAGTAATAATGCCAGGCCCAGTGGGGCCCGAAATATATCTTGGACTCTATTGTATTATCTTATAATAATTGTGTCTCATTTACGTGTATTTACCTATATATTTACATATACAAAACAAAAGAGACAAGCTGATAAAGGCAATATATAATGCACATACTGAACGCTCAAGAGGGCGTTTCTAGTTTGTAATACACTCTAATAATAGTTAGAGTATTCAAAGCGATGGATTTCGCAATAACAAACATATAATCTTATTTACAAAATGTGACGTCACTTCAAGTGCGAACATATCCATAGACAATCGGAAATCGATAGTATATCTATATTTTTGGTGATAGACACCCAGTCGGAAACCGATTCAAAGTTACATAATGTAGAGGCTGGTCGAGCTGTACAGTAAAAAGTATGAGAAGATACCTGTCCCGCTGCTCCCCTCATCAGCACTTCTGCCAGCTGTCTCGTCAGCGTGAGCCGCAGCGCCTGCGTCCACTGACACTCCACCGCACACAGCATCTCGCGGTACCTGTCAACCAGCATCATTGTCATTATCATCATCTGACGTCACATCTAAAACTGGTCCTGACCACATGCTGTGTTTCTAGATAATTTATAAAGTCATCAAATCTGTGGGTCTACCGCGTAATTCTCATTTTCATCAACATCAACTTGAGATTGAAATTTGACGTGTGTGCGACGACGCCCGCCTAACATGCCATCTCTCTTGCACGCGTTGTATTTCGCATGCATTTGCTTGAATTTGATACAAATGAGAATTACGCGGTAGAGTCCCTGGTTCCAAAATGTTTTTGGAATAAAGTTATCGCACGTTACACGCTAGAAGCTTGGCGAATGAGAGCAGGCCGAAAAAGTGTAAGACTTCAACCGTCACGACACTTTTGCTATAGTATGTGTGTTTAAAAGCGTATACTGCATCTATTACTGCAGTATAGACGTGCGGCGTACGCATCAGTAGCGAAAGGAACTTCGTTAAGGATCAAATTGCATACAACTGATAACCAGTTTTAAGTTGGAGATTACATGTATTTTTAAGTGACTTTTTCGTTGTTTTTATTTTTTATTTTTTCAACTCGGCCGGGAAAAAAGGAGGGTACCGAGAACGTTAACTTCCAGTAAATTTTTAATGGGCGTTGACGATTTGTCAATCGGAGAGAGACGTTATATACATACGAGTACTATACTATACAGCGTCGGACCTAAAGGGCCCGGATAGCAAAATATTATTTTTTCGAAATTCCTAGTCAAGCTTTCATTCGGCCGGGAGATTAACAGTTTTCTGTTTTTAATACGCATAATTAAACAATAATATGAAAATGTTCATCACCTCTGCAACTAATATTAATTGCAAAAAAAATATTGTTTTTCACTCTAATATCTAGAAAACACGCTTCATTTATTGGTATGATATGATTTAGATAGGTAGTTTTGCAATTTTTTTTACACAATATTGAAAATACAAAGAAATTCAAAACTTTGAAAATTTCTCTTCGTATATGTGTATGTGATCTATTTTGCGTGTAGATAGTATAGTAAGGCGAGGTCCCGGATGGCAAACGCCACCCTGACTCTATGGTCAGTCGGACCCTGGTACTGTAATGTTTCGTCTTATCACCACACTACATACACTTTGCAGCCCAAAGACGGTCTACGTATTGGTCACCAAAGTCCGTCAATGTATCTCGTCACCACACCCGTCGTATTCAGCAGGATGTGTGATTTAGTTTTAATAAAAAAACCAAACTACCCGCTCTAGATGTAATATTTAGTGAGAACAGGGACAGCTGAAAATCAGCGCTGTGCAGATGTACGCACTCACAGCATTTTGCTGAGCTGCGTCTTAAATTTAATTTTCTTTCTTTCTTTCTTTTTTGTCTGTTTAATGTTCAGTTTTTGTGTAATTAGTTGTTTATTGACAAATAAATATATTTTCTTTCTTTCTTTCTTTCATATACATATAACGTAACATTACCAGATGAGGTATTATGTATACTGTATTTAATAGTAGATGTTACGTTATTAGGTCGTGTCTCGAGTACTGAATAAAAAATTGAAGTAGTTAAATACTATTATTCACTAAAGGTGAATCACAAGACTGCAGTGGCAAGGGGCTAAATTCTAGCACGGAGATGACAAGCTTTATTTAAACTCATGGCGCGCCACCTAAGTATTACAGCGCTGTTACCTATCTATAGCATTTTGTAGTCGTCCAGCGCGCAAGTGCAGCAGCGGCGCTCGCTGAAGCGCTGCTTCTAGCGTTGGCCCACAGCGCACCGACATAGCATTACAGCGCTGAAGGTATAGCAGTGTGAGGTCTGACGCTAGCTCAAAACTGCGAATCTGAAATGAAACAATTGAATTTGATAAGATAAAGAAAATAATATCATATATGCATAATAATATTACATTAAAATAATATTGAGGAGCCTGTTGTTCTATTTTGATGTCTTGATTTGTAGACTTAGGCAGTAAAAATGTTGAGCAGACATACCATCTCAGCTTCCCTCTCAGCTTGCTTATACCGACTGGTGGATCCAGTACCAGTGTGCTCCAAACATAGACCTTTGATGGCATATGACTCAGCTACGATGCGGAGACTGCGGCTGTAACATGCAGATTGGTTTAGTTTCAGAACTAAACCTGTGGACCTGGCCAGAAGAACGTATCTAGAGGAAGGGACTTAGACCTAACTAAAGTGAGTAAGTAAGCATTCCGAACTTTGTGTCGGTCTTAAGACAAGATTTAGTGCTATGACTTTATATCGCATGGTTTTTATTACGCGATAAACAAAGAACAACTTATATAGCAATTGAAAAAAAATGCCAGACTAGCCTCCATTAAAGGTCCATATAAGATCAGATGCGCAACTTCAAATGTCCATTTCACATTGTATAACTTGGTCAATCGGTTTAATAAAAATAATATTAGACTATACGGCTCATTTCGGATAAAATGCAAAAGCATTAAGTTCACTCGATAGAAACAAATTACGATGCTACCTCTAAATTTAATGTTTTTTGAGTATTAAAGGGCCTTCCTTAAATTATACAGCCTTGAAGTTTGTATTAACACTAAGACTCATTTGTTTGTTTTAGAATAGGTATTTTAATAATTTCATCTAGAAGCCGCGTTATTTAATAAAAAGTCCGTTTTTCGTGAGTGCATATTTTTTTGTGGTTGTAACGGCTACGGCTCAGAGTGTGCTAGTTTAAACTAAAAGGAAACCTCACAGAGTTCATTTCGGATTGATGCAATATGAGGTGCTCAATCTGACCTTATATGCACCCTTAAGGGTTGATTCTCTAGGTTTGTAACAAAATATTAAGAATTTTCTCTAAGAGCAATGTATACCAATAGCTTACTATATGCATGAACGTATTTATAATAAATAGTAGTTTCAAAATAATTTGGATTTTCCACAAGAGTGAAAAATTTATATTAGTAATTTTTTCAAGGGATAGTGTACTGGGTGTACTAATAATACAAATATCAATTTTTTGTCAGTGTTTAGAAGACTAAACATGCTGAAAAGTAGCTGGGACAATTAAGTTAGGAGATGGTGTCGATTCAATGTAACACAACTTAACTTATTTGACAGGACTAATTTTATTTTAAATGAAGTTAATAGTCGTGATTGTCGGCACTTGGTGGAACTAATGACACATTGTGATTAAAATATACTTCTACTTGTCCACTTTATATGATTATTATTACTTTAAACCTGACCAGTTATTTTAAATGTCCTGTTTTTGTCTTTTCGAAAAATAGATTACAGTTGTAATGTACGTATACATTAGACAATCTGTCTGACTGCCTCTGACTCAGACACATCGCTATTTGTTCTTAAGCTTATCACGATTGAAACATTTGCACACACTCAAGATATTCAAGGTTAAATTAGACTCATTATTATTGTTAATGAAGACTATACTTACATAGGCAACTCCTTCTCTGTCAAGGTATTCAACTCAGCTAATTTATAGTTCTTTGTTGCATCATCATAAGCTCCACAAGCATAGTTCAACTTGCCGAGCAGAAGGTGCGAGTCTAGGGCCACTCCGGCCTTCTTACCAGCCTCGTCCGTGGCCAGGGTGAGGTACCCGCGGGCTTCAGAGAGCTCCCGTTGTGCACGCTCAATGTTCTCCTTAATGGGAGGCCATTCATCCAGGTGTGCCTCCAGCTTGCCTTCACCAATGAGGAAGTGTGCCAGGCTTTCTGTAAGTTCAAAGACTTTTTAATATAGAAGCCATGATGTTAAAAAGTATCAGTAATTTTAGAAGTGTTAAAATCAGTAAACAAATTATGTACACACTGACTGTATCTTCCATGATAGTGAACTAAATGTATCAGTGATAAAATTATAATTTATAGTTTACATTTAAAGCTAAATAAAATATGAGGAAATGTAATACTAAGCTCTGCAAGATAAGGAAACCTTGGGTGACTCTTTGACATTCTCTCCATACTTCAGACGGTGTAACACGAGTGGTAACGTTGTCACTAGTAGTTTATTGACTCACCATGCTGGGGGGACCTGGATTTGAGCTGTTGAGCCAAATCTATTGCCTTCTTCCAGTTGGATTCTTCGCGACACTTTTCGATCTCTGTCTCGTAGCTTCTGACAGCGTTCTTGTTGCTCTTTGTCGTCATCTTGCCAGCTCGAGAACTCACTCACACCTCAAACCATTGATCCTACTTGGATTCTCACTCAATCATTACAAAATTCTTTGGAAATTTATCAAGGAAACCCACGAAAGTCAAAGATCTAATTTGACATTGACAGCTGACAACATCTTACGTTCCGTATTCGATCGGATTGTAGCTCAGAACACATTTTCCAGATAATCATTCATAAACTCACACTGGGTTACAACACTGGCCCGTTCAAAATAAAACTCGCGTCTCAACACCCCGACCGTTTAAAAATGACAGCAACACTACTGATAGCCGTTCATAAATTATTAACACTTTTGTCAGGTTCCAACACTAACAGCAGACCCCCGTTCATAAATTAACACTTTCGTCAGGTTCCAACACTGACAGCAGGATGCCGTATACAGTTTTCAACGCGTGCGACAGAGATGGTAATAGAATCCGTGTCGCGACCCCTAGTTTATGAACGCGCCCCAGGATAGCGTATACGATATCAACTGCGACAGAGATAGTATTAGGACCCGTGTCGCAACCCTAATTTATGAACGCGCGCGGCCCTGGTTAGTGGTGTCGACTTTTTCAATATCAGATAGTCGTTCATAAACTCACACCGAGTTACATAGGTTTCCTACCCAGGTCACAACACTAACCCGTTCAAAAATCAACTCGCCGCGTCTCAACACCTTTCTCTAAGCTCAACAACGACCGTTCAAGAAAGACAGGGGCGCGTTCATAAACTAGGGGTCGCGACACGGGTTCTAATGCCATCTCTGTCGAACGCGTTGAAAATTGTATACGCTATCCTGGTGTCAGTGTTGGAACCTAATGAAAATGTCAATTAATGAACGGGTGTCAGTGTCGTTACACAACAACATTCAAAATCATCTCTGAGCAGGGTTTGCGAAATTTGCATAGGCTCCAAACGTCAGTTGACATTTTTACGAATTTGCAATACTCGTATTCCGCTAAACACTCTTACCATGCTATTCAAAATGCAGACTCAAGCACCGCCCAAACTCCCGCTTTTTGCTGTCAAGCGGTCGGGTGGACAACACATCCCGAGGATGCCTTGTATAGAGGCGAAACACGTGTCAATAAGTTTTCTTGCTTGTTATTTAAGATTGCTTTATTTTGTGCTCGTACTGCTTGCTTTGCTTGTGCATGTTTTATGTGCATGTTTTAAGCATTTTGAAGGTTTTAGTTTTAGTTTGACGTATTTAAATTTACACTAAGTTGTGATTAAAACGAAGAGCCATTTTCAAGTCACGTATTTATAAACGTTGGTTTTACTTATACTCCTTGATTCACAGCAGCGCCTCCCTACCACTGCCATCCACGCGCTGTCAGATCCTTGTAGCACTATACAGACAGTGCCAAACTTAAATGGCCCTAAATACATGACAGAGATAAACGAAGAGCCATTTTCAAGTCACGTATTTATAAACGTTGGTTTTACTTATACTCCTTGATTCACAGCAGCGCCTCCCTATCACTGCCATCCACGCGCTGTCAGATCCTTGTAGCACTATACAGACAGTGCCAAACTTAAATGGCCCTAAATATATGACAGAGATAAATGAAAGAGAGAAATAGACAGACTTTGTCTGACAGAGACATAGTTGAACTTCAGAGGTGCCATAAAAGTTTGGCACTCATTATTATACACTTGTCTTAAATTTATAAACACATGCATAATTTCATAACAATTTTTCTTAATATGCAATATGATTTTGAAATCATACTGGCCAACCTAAAGTAAAATAGAAAGCTTTTATGAAGGGTGTATTTCGGGTTATGTGTTATTAAAAAATAAAAAAGGTCTACAGAAAAGTTCGCAATAGTATATTATGTCTATCTCTTAAGGATAACCCACAATAACCATTTTTTATCCTTTACTTTTTACGAGAAGTAATGGCTTATTTACGAAGCGATTTTAAGCAATACAGCATTAATCCTTATCCAATTAAGTACCTTAAATACTGTAGTATATTTAGTATTAGCAAGGCACCCGTGCGAAGCTTGGGCGGGTCGCTAGTTAAATATATTTCAATTGATTTAATTTCATATAATTTGATAACATTTGTGTAAACTGTCAAAAATTGTAACATTAATTCGTGTTATAACTTTACACAATCCTTTACAATGTAGTTTTAAAAATAGGTATTAGTATAAAGTTGCATGGTTCGATGTAAACCATCTTCACTATATCATTTAGTTTTAAGTATCTACTTAATACGTAAAACGAAATGTAGTAAACTGGGTTAAACGTTAAACGCCAAGTCAGTAGCTTAGCGCAAAGTGCATAACTTAACTTTGTTTTTCTTGTTTAGAAATTAAAAATTTCTCAAAACCAACTTAAAATGCTGTTTTAACTTCTTTTGGGCAAGATTATGACTAATTGTGCTTTAAATTTTAAACTCATGCTGTAAAAACCTCACTTATACTGAACTATTGGCGTCAACTACCACATACCAAAATGTTTTTCAATTTTTAACTTCTAAACAAGAAATACAACGTTGAGTTATGCACTTTGCGCTAAGCAGCGTTGCCAACTTAACCGTTATATCTAACGGATTAAGATGAGCGAATATGGAAAAAAAAATGTTTTAACGGCTGACGGAATTTTTAACGGAATTATACTTATACAGATTCTGTCGTTTGTTTAAGAATTTTTGTTAGTTATGGCTATATGAACGCATTTTTTTTTTGTCTTTTTGTTAGCGGCAACACTAATGGATGGGATTCCCGGCCCCGTCTCTCTTGAAACATTGAACGAAAGAAGTACGGCGGGCGCAGGGTTGGATTTCGTAGTATAATTATACTATTTGTACTATATTTTCATGACATGTAGTATGTAGTATTGTAATGGAACTATACTACGTAAAAATACCATAATTTTATATTCAGGCCGACCTACTTGTTTTATTGGTTGAGACGTTTCGCTTTTTAACATTTACCCATTTACCCTACAATATAGGGAATTTCTGTGCGTGATGAATATTTTCAGTAATTTTTTTAAAAATTTCACAAACAAGTAAGTAACTAAATAAACAAATATTTTATTAAATTATGAATATTTTAAGTAATTTTTTTTTAAATTTCACTAACAATTAGGCAATTTTACTTCAATTCAAAACAAAAATCGACGAGAAACGAAATGTAGTAGATAGCCAAGTAGTATATTTTTAATTCCCATAAACAATAATTTTCCGAGGGCCTGAATCCAACCCTGGTGTGTAAGTATGGGCGTCACTTCCAAGAGGACCGCCGAGAGTAGCGAAATCTCGGAAAGGCTAATTGTCCAGCAGTGGACGAAGACAGGCCAATGGATTGATGGATGGAACGTTCATAGGTTTGCGTTGAATTAGAAAGAGGCCTCTTTGTGGGCTAATATGAAATTATTTGACACGACTAAATAGAAAAGCTGCCCAACCCTGCCGTAGACGTAGAGTCGTCTATTACACCTACGAGTAATAAGTATAGTGATTGAGGCAGAACACGCGATCACGCACATGGTAGTATCTGACGTAAGTAATCTACTTATGTTATTTACAATTCATTAATTTATGTTGTGCGTATGTCGTCATCATATCGTAGAATTCGGCATTTTACAATTTGCCTAGGCAAATCGTAATTCTGTTAGAACTACTGAGGGTCGCCTCGCTCCGCTACTTTTCACTCCGCTCGTCGTTGCACCCATTTTTTACTTTTTGGTAAAAATAAAATCGGTTTCATACTTTATAAAATGACGATCGCAGGTATATAAGGTGAATGCAGCCAAATTCATACTGGAGGTTTGAAAAGTGGTGAGTATCACGGATCGATAACACTTATTGCTAATTTCGTAAAATAAAATGTTGAGCTCCCATAGTAATATACTCGGACGGAGCTACAAACTTGCGTTTGTAGGGAAATAATTTACGAACTTCACAAAAAGGGTCATCGAACCTTGATACTGTGCTTATAGGTATATATACCGAGCCTTCAGGCTATATAAAACTAGTTTGGTTAACTAGTTTAACATCTAAGTATCTCTATATAAAGGCAAAAATTAACTGTCACCTGTTCCACAACCACCCGAGTGAAAACGAAAAGCTCGAAGTCTTATGATAAACGTTGTAAAATTCACTTTGACATTTAAATTTTACATTTACACGGGAGTTTAGGAACGCAACCTAAATGTGTTATTCGAACGCATGCGAATAGGTGTAGATTAAATTATGTTAAGGTGTGTTAATTCGAAAACCATTTCGAGATTTAGGTTTAATAAGCCGTATTTTCGAACTTTTATTCTAAAAAATCTCATGATTATGGATATTTTCGTGTGACGTCACTTGAGAAATGGCTGTTTAGAAATGTGTCCTTTGCTATAAAGATAAATTTATAATAATTTACTTCCGACTAATTTGACAGCTGGATGACAGATGAGTGGACAGACAGAGACAGACCACTTTTTTATAAGCAATCACACACTACAATCAGTGTAATGTCTAAAATTATCAAGTGGCGTCATATCGGACAATTCTTTAATAAATCATAAAAAAATAATGGTTAATTTATATACCAAAATAATGAAAACCGTCTCCTAAAATTACGTAAATTCTCTGAAAAAAATTAAAAATAACATATCTTAAAAAATAATCCATGGGATGGTTTTGTTCAGTATCCGTAGCATAACTGAAAACTATAGATGAAAAAAAAATTTTTTCAACCCTAGCGAGGCCGAAAAACGAGCATGCGAGGTCGTCCACGATACTAACCAACTAAACGACCCCAAAACCATCCTGCAGTCTAAAAATAATCATTCAAACCATTAATTATCTTCGACTGTATCGTCAGGAGTCGGCGCCACATGGTGTCAGCGCGCGACGTCGCCGGCTGCCACGTCTTCGTCATTCGAGGATTATCACGTGAAGGTCGGACCTTGGACTCGGCTTAGCACCACCTAGCCAAAGAATAGCTATTACTACGTAAAGAAGCGACATTCCTTCACTTAGCCAGTTTAACGTCCCCCAAGTACGACTGGGGCAGAGAAAATATGAAATGAAATGAAATATAAATACGACTGATGACGGCCCCATACCGTGGGCCGAAATATATCGAGTGAAATCTTATTTTTATTGTTTTAATATTAAGAAATAAACAAAAGAAAGAAATATAAATACATATGAAATGAAATAATGAAATATATTTATTTATGTGATGTAGGTATATCAGATACACTTATTACAGGTCGGTTTTAATGTACGCAATATAATTAAATAATCTACATTATGTCTTTAGGTAATACTTTTATATAAGGTCTTTCAATTTAAATGGAAAGTAATTTAGGAGGTGATTCAGTATCGTTAATACATCACATTCCACTGCAAAGAATTTTTTTTTTGCGCGAACTTTTTTTCACTTCTCAGTACAAAGTGGTTCGATCAGCTGACCCAGTTTGTATGGGCAAGTGAAGAAAAAGTTCGCGCAAAAAATAGTACTTTGTAGTGGAATGTGATGTATTAACGATAATGAATCACCTCCTAAATTACTTTCCATTTAAATTGAAAGACCTTATATAATAAATAATCATATGGTGAAATACACAAGGAAAGTTTAGGTTTACTTAAATTTAATAAAAAAATACACTTGAATAAAATAAAAAATACTGTTTTTCACGAAGAAGCAGTTTAGGCCAGTAACCTTAAACTTCAGACCTTGCGTCAAATATGTTAGTTCTGATTTTTTGCTGACTGGTTTATGTTGTTAGCCCAATCAATAATCCAAGTTTGTGACCTCGAGCGCCGAACGCAACCTTGTCATAAATCGAAAAAACAGCAAAATATTCGCTTTGTTTCAGTTTTTCGCCATTTTAAGCCTAAAGGACTAGTTTTTTTAAATACTTACGCAGTACGTTTTTTTTAAAAAGACAAAATTTTCTACAAAATGAAACTAAAACTGTCTCTATAGACTTAATAATTTCTGAGATAAAGCCTTTCAAAATTTATAATTTTTTTCGAAGTTCGCAATTCTTAGCAATATATTGTCGTTCTGAATGTATTTTGCCCCTGTTTCGGAACCGCCCCTCCTCCTAACATATTTTAGTAGATCCTTAAGAGGTTTGAGGGGCCCGCAGATAC
The DNA here is from genome assembly GCA_934047225.1 of Ypsolopha sequella. Taxonomy (NCBI): domain Eukaryota; kingdom Metazoa; phylum Arthropoda; class Insecta; order Lepidoptera; family Ypsolophidae; genus Ypsolopha; species Ypsolopha sequella. Next base: position 24,065,140 of record OW203997.1, read on the forward strand.
CTCCCCACTCTCCCTTTATCATTTTTCACATTTTTCATTTCTAAACCTGTTATATTATCGAAGCCCTCTACGTTTAATGATGGGATTATAAAACAGAAAATAAGAAGAGCGAACGATGATATATTAATCGTCACGACATGAATCCCTGAAGGGGTGTCAAAGATGTTCCAGGTGTGAACTGTGAAATGCAAGTCACAATCCACACTTGGTATACCCGCGTTTCATCGACCTTTATTACATCCCAACGTGATAGGTGGTGAGCCCTATCAACGTTCTTCGGGCACAAATACATGCTTTTTAGGACATGCATGTTTCCTTATGATGCTCACCTTCACCATTTAGCCAGTGGTACATATTATATAAAGCGAACGATGATGTGTAATGATAAGCTACGAATATTGAAATAAAAAAGGTGATACGAAAATTTATGGGTAAATCAATAAAGTTAATATTTTAATTAGTTATTCAATTGAGTGATTCACGATAATCAATAGATTAAGTTAATTTAGCCCTCTTGGAAGGTCTTGGTTGTGGTTCGTCCGTATCTGAATCGTCGTATTGGGATGGCATATCCCTTTCAGGGGATGGTGATGCATCGTCGATGTCTTGTGCCCACAAAACATCCTCCGTGTCGACATTGGGCAGACTGGGGAATTGAAGTATATTTCTTCTGCAACATCCGGTACATTATCACAGTGCCTGCAGACTGATGAGCATTTCATCCCTGCCTTCCAGCAGCTGCACACGTTCCCACAACCCTTTTTGCAGCCGCAAGAAATCATCCGCAAGAGGTGTTGTGGGGCAGCGACTCTGACCATCGTTTTTGGGCTGAGGCCTTGTGACGTGGATATCCACCCCCAAGAGAGAGAGCTTAGTGTGACTCCAAACCACGCCTGTACCTGTAAGAACTATCACATGAGTAGTTGAATAGAAAATGATGAATATGAAGTTATATTGTGTATTCATGCAGTGGTTATAATATAATATAGTAAAATAATTTGTACCTAATGGTATGTCCGCAAGGCGTGAAATCGAGCAGCGTCTCGTGTAGGAGGTAACCTGGCCAGATTGAAGCTGGTTTTCGTCGCAGATCTCGCGAATAGTTGGAACCGCAGCTCGTCAAGGTTGTGGGTGTTGGGATTGCCTCCATATAGAGCGATTATGACTCGCTCTCCTGCTGCTGCAATCTCGTCTGGTGTAGCGTTGGTGTCGAGAAAAATTGCAGCTTCCTTTTCAACGTCCCGATTTGTTTCGACCATTGAGATCATTTTCTTTTTCCCTGAGCCAAAAAAGCAGGATGTCGAGTCACAACCACTAAATGCATAATTGAAAAGGAAAAGCTCCGGTTTCAATGAGGATTTTGAAGAGGCAATGCTGGAATACATGACTTCTGATGCTTTGCCTCTTCCACATTTCTTGAAAAAAATTTCACGGTTTGAGATCGCAGTGAGGATGATCAGCAAGTCAATGTCTTCACCAACGACTACCACTATATCATAGGTAGAGGCAACAGTTACAGCTGTAGTGATGATGAGCCTATCAGCATCTCCCTCTGCTTGGAGTACTTGAATGTTGTGATTTTCCATTTTAGATATCAGCAGGTTGGTTGATGAAACTAATTTAGTTTTTGTCATTTGACAAGAATTTCTCTTGAATAACCTGCGCTATGGTTTGCTCATCAAAGATTATTTCTGGCGATGAGTGTGACTTGGCTCTTCGAAGACGCTCAGAGCTATTTGTGCTTTTCTGTGCAGCATCTGAGGGGTAGCTATCGAAAACTACTGCCACGTTTGAGCCATATTGAGCAGTAATGTACTGCGTATATCTGCCAGCTATCGCACAAAATGATGCGCTTCGTGGCCACACAACTTTGTGAAGTAGATGCCCTCCATCTGCCATGGCAAACTTCGTTGACCCTTGCTTCTCATCTAAGTTTATGGGTTGAAATACTGCATACAAGGTGGATTTCGTGCCCTTTCTCATTCCCTCTTCAGTGAATATTGACATTGGGATTGGTGACAGCTCGTATGTTGTTTTAACTTGTTTAGTTCCAAGAACCTCTGATAGAGCGCGCTAGTGTTGCTCGAGTGACGTCTGAGATATTGATAAAATGGGCAAGTTCGAAACAATCAATACATTCTAAAAGGCATTATCTCGGAAACCATTAAGCCTACAGAAAAAGTTTTAATCTCATATTGTAGAAAATTTAGTCTACTTTAAACGCGTATTGCGTAAATATTTGAAAAATTAGTCTTTTAAGCTTAAAATTGACAAAAACTGATAAAAAGGCGAAAATTTCGCAGTTTTTTCGATTTATGACAAGGTTGCGTTCGGTGCTCGAGGCCACAAACTTGGATTATTGATTGTGCCAACATCATAAACAAGTCAGCAAAAAATCAGAACTAACATATTTGACGCAAGGTACCTACCCTTTCAGACGACAAGGTTACTGGAGTAGTTTTAAAAAGTAGTTTTCGCTATCATACGGCGACATATACATACATGCATAAGCTTTGGTTGCGTTCTCTCTACTTATGCCTTTCTGCTTAGCCACGAATACATAGTGAGCTATCAGTCGATCCAGCAGTTTTCACTTACTTAACCTTTCGTGCCAGTGAGCCGTGAATTGATGCGGATTAGCAATGCATTTTACTTATAGACTTATACTTTGGAACATACCATATATTTTGGTTCAAGGGTTAAGAGATTTCCACACTTATGCCAATACAGGTAAGGCCTCCAGTTGGGAAATATTTTCCATCACTTCTTCTAGACTGTGCCATCAAAGAATTCTCGAGTATTAAGGGATTTTGTTTCATGTTTCAATGAAAATAAGGACTTCGCCGCGAGACTACTGTAGTCGCGCGAACTATAAGAGCACTTTCAAGTGTCTATAGGTCGTTCGAAGGGCATCCATTGAGCTATTAATAGGCTTGATGAATGGTTGTATGAGAACTATTTATTGCCCAATTATTGTGTCATAAAAGTAAGTATTTTTGGGTTGAATTTATGGCTCATGAAACTTTGTCCTTCCAATATAATATTAAGAGGACAACCAAACAACTATAAATATGTAGGTAGAGTCAAGGGTCACGCAAAAACGTCAACAATGAATATTAAAATGATTACCACTGAAAATTACTTCCTTATCCCCTTTTAACCTCTATGCTGTAGAACAGGGTTTCTCATACTTTATAGCCCTACTTACCCCTATTAAATTTACAACTCGACACTCCATTAAAAATACTCGCCTTAGAAGGATTTTATTTAAATATAAAAGTAATGTAAATAATTAGTTAATGTGATAGGTAATCTTGTTTTTTGTCGCAAATTGAGTCGTTTTTAAGGAGCAATTTTGCTCAATTTTAATCTGCCCACGCGCGCTAGAGTCAGCTGCCATTATGTAAATCACAAACCCCCTACGATCACCTGGCAAACCCCTGGGGGTTCGCATATTACACTTTGAGAAACCTTGCCATAGAACTATAGAGTCTATGGTCTAGTAGTTGATTCTTGTTTTATTGTAATAATCCGAAGGTCGCAGATCTCGGTTGAAACTGAGTGCCACTCTGGCCATTATTGAAAGATAGGTAGAGATTGACAAGAAAAGAGCTATAAGGCCGGGGTCAACTGTGGAGGTACCACCATCTTACTTGGAGACCCCCTCGAAGTAATTCGGGGGAGAGTAAGAGGACAGATCACAGGCAAAAAACCAGGAAGCCAACCATGCCTGGGACCGATGGACGGTGGTATATCCATCCCTAATAGCCGGGCCTTATACGGAACAGACTGGTGACGGGCAGCGGCGTCACTGGTGCGAGGGTTCCGGCACCGCGCTCACTAACCCGCCTGCCCAGCGTGTGTGAGTATGGGCAATTCTTCCAGGATGACCGCCGGGAGTGGCAAAGTCCTGGAAAGGCTTATGGATGGATGGATGGATGAATGGATATGGTACCTGTAGTTCATAAAAAAAAATATTCTCACTCTCGTTCACATGCTCTTTAATTCGTGAACATAATTATTTAAAAGAGATACCCAAATCTGCTACGAGACGTTAGAAAATCCTGTTTCGCACAACTGCTACGGTGCTACGCCGTAGCATTAAAATATTCATATTCATGCCTGTACGCACATTTACATATCTCAGCGACTGTACAGATAAAAGAAAATAAAATTACGATATGTGTGGAAACGTGTATTTGGTCTTCAATAATTTATTTACAGAGTTTCAGGTTATTTATTTATTTATATATTTATTTATTTAACTTATTAATTACAACGGTTGAACCTTTTACAGTAATTAATAAAGAATATAATAATAAAATGACAACATTAAATATATCATCCACAATACGGAACCCTAGGTACGCGAGTCTGACTCGCACTTGGCCGGTTTTTTTTTCTTCAAAAATCAGAAATTGGGGACCGTCAAAGTTGTCAATTTTACACATCTCGAAAACTTAACTAAGTAGTTACGAATTTGGAATTTCTGTTTATTATGTACCATATAATATTATTAAAAAACAAATACTTACTGAAATTTAATGAAAAATTGTGAAAGAAGTAAATACTGACAAACTTAATTTAACAGTTTTGTTTCATACATTTTGTAGGTCAATATATGAAATCAAACAGCAAATTTTATTTTGTAACTTTTGTTGAAATTGTATTGAAGTATTCTTGAACTCAAAGTGCGCGAGACTTACTCGCACTTGACCTTTTTCTTTTCGTTTAGTCTGTTATTTTAGGACAATAATCGTCTTAACAAGCAATGAACTAATTGTGAGTTCAAGAGACTTTGATCTTTCGCCACTCGCAATAAGCACTTTATCCAGTAAACGCTATTTCCTTGAAATTGTACTGCAGTGCAGTATTGTAGAGATGGCGCTAGTAGTGCGCATCACGAAACTAGGTTTAGGAGCCAATAATATAAACGCAAACTGGTTGCGGGCTGATTATAGATGTGCCTAGTATAAAAGTACCCGGAAACAGTCATATTTCCTAGGAGTTTTAAGTGGGATTATTTCCGGATTTCTTTATTCTTTATTCTTTAATATACACAGAAAAGCGGTTAAAACATATAATACATTAAAAGATATGTACATAGGCGAGCTTATCTCTAAAAAGAGATTTCTTTTAGCAAACCTAAGCGGGAAAGGGAAATTTTATTAATATTAGTAATCATACATACTATTACGTGTACTACAAAATATATATCCTAAATAATATATTTATATAATGTCGTTCGAAATGTTGGAAGAACGTTTGTCGATCGAGCGTCGAGTCGATTCACGAGCTTTTTTTTTTAAAAACCATGTTTTCTATGGAAACGTTTTAAATTGTGTTCCAAAAACAAGATATCTCGGAGTCGGATCTCTTGTTCTAATCCTTAGCTGACAAAAGAGATACACAATAATTGGACACGTTTTTCAAAGTTTATATATAACGCAACCCAACCAAATAATCAACGAAACGAACGCCAGGCAGTGTTGCCAATTTTGCATATTATATGCTAAATTTGGCATATATTCTTATTTAGCATAACTTTTAAGCTTTTTAACTAGCATATTTTTATGAAACATGAAAAGAATATAAATAAAAATCGATATCGTTAACTCCATCAATTCCCCACCTCACTAGTATGTTATAGAATGAATTCATGCAATATAAATATGCAGCTGATAATAACCCCTTTGCAGGTTTATGTGAGTTTGCAATGTCTCTTTTAACATTGCCGTATTTAAACGCGGATATTGAACGTGTATTTAGCCAAATGAGCCTGGTCAAAACAAAACTTCGAAATCGTTTGGCGGTGAGAACCCTGAATGCCATTTTAATGTGGGAAAATAAATGCTATTTCTGTGCTAAATTTTTTGTCTTTGTCTTTACCGGTGCTAAAGTTATGAGGCTGTGACATACGGACGGGCGGATGGACAACGAAGTCTCACCATAATGGTTCCTTTTGTACTTTTTAGGTACGGAACCCCAAAAACACAAAAATATTATTTATTATTTATGTTTCGGATTGGATTTGAACTCGGGACCATCGGAGCGTCACAAGTCTGTTGTTACAGAAAGCAATGATCTACACACCGCGCACTAAACAGTTGGATACGTAACATGGCAAAAATGTTGATAACTAATTTGCAGAGTTGATTATTTTAGAGATAACATAAGTTTCTTTGTTCTACAAAATGCTCGTTGAGTCGCACACAAGTTCACACAACACAGATGAGGCACTAAATTTATAGATTTATAACGTAAATGTTGACTATTTGTTAAAACTACGCGAAAAGTAATGCCTATTTTCGCTGTACACATACACTGTCAGATGGCTCTGGTTATTAGCTTTACGAGGGTGCATGAATCACCCTTGAACTTTAATTTTAGACACAAAATTTAAAATAATACGTTGGAGGACGTAAACATCAACCTTCCCATTCAAACTCGGACTCTCTTTAGACAGAGACAGATAACTTTTTCTAAAATTCTCAAGGGACGTCATACAGGACAATTCATTAAAAAATAATAGTTAATTTATATACTAAAATAATGCAACTTATGTCCAAAAATAGCGCATATTATCTAAATAAAAGATAAATGAGAAAAATCTTTTAGAAAGAAGGGCTTTTTACAAAAACAACGCAACTAACAATATTATCGATTTTTTGTTACTGGTATCACTAAAATCCTTATCAAATATTCTAAAGAATAGTAAAATCCTCTTTTTACAAAAACAACGCTAACAACATAAAAACGCTGTAAAAAATATCAGGGCTTTTACAAAAACCACGTAAGTTTAAACTATTTTTACAAAAATCACGCATCTGTTGAATTTACGTTGTTTTTGCAAAAGCCAAACGTACGGTTAACTACAGTTCTGACTTAACGCATAATACTTTTTTACAAAAATCATGTATCTGATGCATTAACGTCGTTTTTGCAATAACTAAACGAACATTTGACAAGTGAAACGTTTTTCATTTTTGAATTTTACTGGCAGAGCTGATGCAATTTGCTTTGCATTAATATGGAGAACGAGGTGGATATTAATAAAAACAAGAAAAGAGCTAAGAAGCAGAAGAAAGAAGACATAATAAAAGCAAAAAAAGCGAAGGGTGAAGAACATATCAACCATAGAAACCAGTTGGTTTTAGCACGCCAAACCGGTGATGATTGCAGGTTAGTGCTTGTTGGTTTAAATCTGGATATTTTTAGTGATATTGTCTTGATTATTGTTTTTTCTTCTTCAGATGCAGCCGTCTACAGTGCTTTTCAAAAATATCTGCAGCTGAGAAACAAACAATTTTAGACCTTTTCAACAGTTTTGGAAATAAAAATGATCAAGACGCGTATTTGATGGGCTTGATTTCATCGTCACCTGCCCAACGACATACCAACGACAATCCTAAGGTATTCCGTATGTCAACTTTTAAGTACAAGATACGCATTGGGTTGCAAGAAGTTCCGACGTGTTTTACCGCATTCTGTAGTATTCATGGAGTTGGCAAAAACCGTATTCGTCGCCTGCAACGATTGTTATTGGCAAATGAGCTAGTACCTAAGGATCTGAGAGGAAAACACACGGTGAACAGAGCAAAAAAAACACCTGAGGCTATTTTGATTTTGATAAGGTATCACATATCCTCATTCAAGGCAAGGCAATCACATTACTCGCGAAGGGATAATCCTCACTGTTTTTATTTGCCAGAAGATTTGACAGTGAATAAGATGCATAACATGTTTTTAAGATCACACTGGATTAATGTTAGCTACATGGTTTACTGGACTGTTTTTACAAAAGAATATAAGCTTAAGTTTGGCTTGCCTCGCACCGACACTTGTGCAGTTTGTGATTCATACAAGCTTAAGATTAAATGTGCAGCGCTTCCAGAGACTGCCAACATTCTACAAACAGAACACAACTTACATCTTGCTAAGGCAGAAAAATTTAGACAAATAAAAAAAGAGCTGAAACGAAGAGCACAGAGAGGTGAAATCATGTGCCTAAGTTTTGATTATATGCAAAATCTCCCTCTGCCACACATTCGAACTGGTGATGTTTTCTACAGCCGACAACTATGGAATTTTGTTTTCGGTATTCATGATTTGGGAAGGAATAAAGTATGTATGAATAGTTACTTGGAAACAGAAGGAAAGAAAGGTCAAAATGATGTGACATCCCTTCTACTAAAGTATTTCAATGAGCATGAGATACATTGTGAAAACCTTGTACTCATTAGTGATGGGTGTTCTGGTCAAAATAAAAATTATGTCATGATTAATTTTCTATATGCATTAATCCATATTTTTGGTTTGTTTCAATCCATAAAGTACATATTTCCAATAAGAGGCCATACTTACCTCCCAAATGATCAAGATTTTTCACTGATTGGTAATTTAAAAAAGACAAGTACTGTGGAAACTGATGAAGAATGGAATGACATCATTGAATCAGCACGAAAAAATCCTTCACCCTTTGAGGTGAAGCGTGTGAAACATGACATGTTTTATGACATAAAAAAAGCTTTGGAACCATTCTTTTTAAAACAGAGTAAGCCACCAATGCGTATAAAAAATGTACGTATGGTGAAAATAAAGAAGGATTCAGCGTATGTATACGTAAAGTACAACTTTACAGGAGAATGGACGACAATAAACATCAGGAATAAGAAACGTTTGCCCACTGAAGTTACCTTCAACTCTCTGTATACTTCTACGATTCCGCTGAACGAACACAAAGCGCAAGACTTGTATAAGCTAAAAAGCTTTTTGTCTTCACCAACAAAGTGTGAATTTTATGAGAAGATTTTGAATGGCAATGTAGATTCTAGTTTGTTAGATGTAGATATTGATTCAGAAGACAATAGTAGCGGAGGAGAGTAATTAAAATTAAAATAAAGTTTATTTTCTATAAGTAAATTGAGAATAAACATAAATAATGACATAACATTTTTCTTTTATTTTTCTTTTCCAACATTTTTTTTTACAAAAACAAGTTATATGCTTTGTTTTCACAAAAACAACATATGTACTACTTATACATTTCTATTTATTTCAAAAACTATGAATAATACAAATTATTACAATATGTACAAATATCACATACAAACTTTAAAATGTTACCAAAATACATTCAGTCCCTCTAAATTAAATGTATTAATCTCAGATCATTTTTTGTTTCTCCTGTAAAACAAGGCTCCATAAAATTACGTTATTTTTGTAAAAAACCCTTCATTTAGCTATGGGATTTCATTCGAGAGGGTCTTATCATTGTCGATTGTTAGATTTAGAAGCTCCTTGTTACGACAGACTCCATGAACTACAAAAATCAAAATCATGCAAAGTCATTCTTCTTTCCGTGGGAGATGCACTTTCATCCTCCCCCCTAACACCTATCTCAGAGGGGTCACCTCAGGTCAATCGGGCTAGATCAGCTCAGAACAACCCAAGGATCAATTGTGCCAAGCGGCGTCTTCTTACACAAAGTCGCAAGGGGTCCTATATACGCAAGCAGTAGGCTAAGTACTATACTCCCGTTTGTCATCCTTCGGGTACGGAACCATAAAATACTTTTGACAATGTACCTACTAGACCGTAGTCGTTCGTTTGCTACTAAATAACTAGATGGCGCTACTTGTATATTACATCGCGATATCGTTTGATCCAAAATACATATATGTGTAATATATGTACACATATATGGACTTACGTACGGGAATGACAAAACTTATGAAAATTTTGGAAGGATTTCTCCATTAAGAGGATCCTGAGAATTCAGAGTCGGTGATAATCAACCTATGAGGTACATAAGGGAACCTTTGGTTAGGTTATGGTGAGACTCCGTTGTCCGTCTGTCCGTCATAAACTCATAAATTTACCACCGTTCATTTAAAATTTGAAATTCTTCAAAATACCTACTTCCAAAACAAAAGTGAGAAAATTAAAAACTGTTATCCTAAAATTACAATATGGGTATAACATTTTAGATATTAAAAAGCTGATTGTAAAAATATATACTTTTACTAAATTTACTGGCATTGGTTTCGAGAAATCTTTAAAAAACCACAAAAATATGTATGTCCCCCCTTATCTCCGAAATTGGTGGACCGAAAAACAGGCCAAGTGCGAGTCAGACTCGCGTACCTAGGGTTCCGTATTGTGGATGATAAATTTAATGTTGTAATTTTTTTTAAGTGAATTTCTCAACCGCTTTATTTTTCCTGTGATCTTTACGTAAACACATGATTTTTTTCATATTTTTTGGTCCACCAGTTTTGGAGATAAAAGGGTTTTTTAAATATTTCTCGAAACCAGTGCCAGTAAGTATAGTAAAAGGATATCCCATCAAAAACATTTCATGTAAACTATCGCCAAGACACAAGCTCAAAACGCTTTTACTGTTAAAAAGTTATCAGATCTCATGTAGAGCCAAGCCCTTAACTCTACAAGGCCTAACTCTACAAGCCCTAACTCTACAAACCCTACATCTTGATCATAAAGTATGGCTTGGCCGTTTCATGGCACTATTGCATGAGACAAATGGGAGTGTCTGTTTGACGACCGCAAAACGGCCAAGCCAAACTTTTTGATCAAGATGTAGGATTTGTAGAGTTAGGGCTTGTAAAGTTAGGCCTTGTAGAGTTAAGGGCTTGGCTCTACATGAGATCTGATAACTTTTTAACAGTAAAAGCGTTTTGAGCTTGTGTCTTGGCGATAGTTTACATGAAATGTTTTTGATGGGATTTCATTTCTTTTTGTAAGATGCTCTTCTTCTTTTATTTTTTCAGGCTGCATTTCTTGCGCCTGTGCTATAACTTTTTATATCCCACTCCCTATCTTTGCTTCTTTTTCTTGTTGTTTTATTATTTGCAATAAGCGATAGATCAGGGTGGTACTTAGTTATTAAGCGATTATATTAATTTATGTCTGACTGTTGCAAAGTCAATATTAATAAGGTGAACCCCTATCAAACCAGTCACCCTCAAAAGTGCTACATAAGTATGCCCAGAAGAAAACGTCGATGACCCGATATCAATGAGAGTATTATTTAAACTTAGCCCTTGGCTTTTATGGATAGTGATGGCATACGCGATACAGATCGTAAATGCTCACGGTGTACGAATGCTCTATTAAATATTTCAAATTTCGTTTTTTCAGGCGCAAGTTCATGTTTAAGACCGTTATTAAAAATAATTATAGCTCTGATTGCCTTATTTTTATCTTTAGCTCAAGAATAAGACTCGGAATCATGATAGGTTTCTCCGTCCTCAGCACAAGAATACAGTTGCAGTAGTATACTCGTTAATATTTATCTGCGTGCGCAATAACATGAGCAATTCTAGCTGTCAATTCACGTACAAGTAACCGGACCTTAGTTTTCGACGACGATATCTAACTAACTAAACTTTACTTTCAATAATAGAACAGAAATCAGTCAGCTACCAGAGAGTACCTATCAAGAGTATAACTAATATTAGTAACGATTTCAACATGTAGGGAAAAGTTATATCGTGCTGTAAACGACACGTAGTGCCTTCTACATTAGTCTGAAAGAATTAAAAACTTGTCTTTCCGCGCTGACCTACCTACCTGTTTGTTACTATGGCCTCTAACACGGCAAATAATAAAATTAAAATTTCTAGGACTTGGTAGTTGGGTATATATTTTTAATATTACAGAACCGGACTCCCCTTAAGTGGGGTTGGCGGGTAAACGTTACAGATTTCTTATTTTTTTTGTTGTTTGTGTGCTAATCCTAGCTTGCATACAAAATTTCAGCTTTCTAGGACTTCAGGAAGTTTGGAATTAAAATTTTCATTTAATACAGAACGACCCCCCCTTAAGAGGGGTTGCAGATTAAAAGTTACAGATTTCTTAATTTTTTCGTCGTTTGTGTGCTAATCCTAGCCTGCGTACCAAATTTCAGCTTTCTAGGACTCCAGGAAGTTTGGAACAGAAATTTTTATTTAATACAGAACCAGACCCCTCTTTAGAGGGGTTGGAGGGTGAAAGTTAGAGATTTATTAATTTTCTTGTTGTTTGTGTGCTAGTCCTAGCCTGCATACAAAATGTCAGCTTTCTAGGACTTAAGGAAGTTTGGAATTGAAATTTTTATTTAATGCAGAACCAGACCCCCCTTAAGAGAGGTTGGAGGGTGAAAGTTACAGATTTCTTAATTTTATTGTTTTTTGTGTGCTAATCCTAGCCTGCATACCAAATTTCAGCTTTCTAGGACTTCAAGAAGTTTGGAATTTAAATTTTTAATTAATACAGAACCAGACCCCCCTTAAGAGGGGTTGGAGGGTGAAAGTTACAAATTTCTTAATTTTCTTGTTGTTTGTGTGCTAGTCCTAGCCTGCATACCAAATTTCAGCTTTCTAGGACTTCAGGAAGTACCCTAGATTTTTGATGATCATCAGTGAGTGAGTGAGTGACAAAATCGACGTATTTTAGGTATTAATAATATACCTAAAATATTTTTTTTTCGACCACTCGTTCTTGTACTAGTCAGACGTGTAGCAAATTTTCTCCGCATTTTTATTCCAAACTAGTGTTAAAAGCTGTTGTTTTCACAAAGAGATTTATACAGTGTGTAGCTCATAAAAAGAGCTTTAAAGTAACGTAATTTCCATCAGTATTTGAAAGTGATTGGTGCAAAAACTAGCAAAAAAGTGCAAAATTTTGACCGTTAAGTTGTGTGCCTAGTGTGCTGACCTTTGGACTTCCTTTGTGTTCTTGCTTAGCAAAATACATACAAAACTGCCGTGCAATTTATGAGCGCACAATATCAAAGCATACATATCACTATTTCGCCACACATTCTAAGAACTGTTTAGCCTTAGCGGTTAAGACTTTTGCCGATTAAAACGCCTGCCGCATCAACCGCAGGTTCAAACCCCGCCCGGCAAATAATTTTTCCAATTTTATTATCTTTGTAAATTGTCACCAAGACTGTTAAGAGTGAAGCGACATCAAAACGGTCAAATTAAAATATAAAAAAAAAGCACTCGCCACATGTATATTGAACACAGCTGGTATTTGCGGGATATTGTTGGGGATATTACGTTTATCTCAGAAAGGTCGTTAGTGTCCATATTAGCCGCGGGTGTATAATAAAAACACACGATGACGAGCAAGTGCAAAATATGTAATAGTCCGATTACGCCAAATGAAAAAGTTCAGTGCTTGGTATGTAAAGATACGTATCATTACAAATGCGCTAATATAACAACCGCGCATTACATGGGCAACATGTTCAAATTGAAAAAGCACTGGCAATGTACATCGTGCGTGAACGTAACACAGAGAAAAAATACCGGCCAACGGAACTATGATACTTCTAGTAATGCACAGTCTAAAGCTTCTAATAGCATAAATACTAATAATACAACGAAAAATGTTTCACGCAGACAAAACAAAGAAAATAGTAAGACACAAAAGTCCAATTCACTTGATAATCTTTCTGAGCTAAATGTTGACAAAAGCTCTTCCTTGCTTGATGTAACAACTAGAAGCTTGCCCCCCACAGAACTCTTAAATTTATCAACATTTAATGAATTAAGAGATCAATTAAACAAGGTTGAAGTCGAGTTAGAAAGCGCTCATGAAGAAATTATCAACCTCAACAACGATAATTTCGAATTAAAACAACAAATAAAAGAGATGAACAAAAAAATCGATGTCCTCGTTAAATTAACTAAACAGCAAACACCATGCAGCTCCACCCCAATAAGAAAAACTTTTTGTACACCAAAACGTCGTAATAGAGGTAGTATCACCAGAATAGAGAAGATAACAAAGGAAACTAACGTGCAAACTAGTAGCAATGGAAATGGGGACCAACAACAATTATTACCAACGAATAACCAAGATTCATTGGGTGATCTTCTACTAAATTCGAATCCTGAGACGAAAAGCAAAGAGATTCATAAATCACCAGAATCCCGAAAAACTGCATCACTTCAATCACCTTTAAAAGACAAGAAATACGTAAAAACAAACAGTGCAACAGCCGAGAAATCACAAAAAATTCATATTCTAGGGGACCAAAGATGTAAAGGGCTAGCACAAAAACTGATTGACAGCAGAAAAGGAAAATGGAACGACAAATACGCTGTCAGTGGCTATAGTAAAACTGAAGCCACTTCTTTAGATATCTTAAGCAGTTGTGATGATTTGATAAAAAATTTAGACAGTAATGATATTGTGATCCTCATTCTAGGCTCCAATGACAGAAACCCGTATCAATTTGTGTTTGAGTTATGTAATGCGTTAAACAAACTTCAGAATTATAAAGTATATGTCGTCAAAGTAGCTGATAATTATTACATAAATCCGGACATACAAAATCGCTACGCTAAAGTGTTGTGTAATTACTATAAGGATACGAAATTCATTGAGACAAATGCGAATGATCAAAAAGCTGTATGTGATAAACTAAATTTAGAAATAGATAGTATAGATTACGAGAAACAGTTCTTACGCATCTTAAGTAAAAGAAAAACAACAATAAATACCCCGGCAAAAACTTATAAAAGAGGTACAATACCGTACTTATTTCAAAACCAACGTAAACTTCAATTAGAAATAAATAAATGTGTAACAGTCCCAAGCAAAGATTTACTGAAACCTACAGAGACAAAAAATCCCAAGAAAGGAACCTTGCCTTACTATTTTAACAAACAAGAAAAAAAAGAAAAATCCGTACATCATGGTCATGACAGTCAGGGTTTTCACAAAGTGAAAGAATTCATTGCAAAAGCGTAGTAAACAACGGTCAGAATAACACAAGCAAAGTAAGCCATATAAACATTCAAAGTCTTAACCAAACTAAGTTACTCCAGCTTGAGGTTTGGCTAAATAGTCCAGAAGGTGTGAACGTTGATGTTTTATGTATAACCGAACATCATAGAGTTGAAGAGGATCTAGTACGTATTAATATACCAAATTTTAAATTAGCCGCAAGTTTCTGTCGCAAAAATAGAAATAGTAAAGGAGGGGTCTGTATTTTTGTCCGAAAAAACATTGAGTTTAAGGACTTGCCAAAAATAAAAAAAAAATGACGATTCCATACATTTTTGAAATTTGTGCCTTAAACGTCAATGAAACTTACTTTCTATGTATCTATAGACCTAAACAGGTAACAAATGATAATTTTATAAAAAATCTTGACTTAGCATTAAATTTTGTACAAAAACACAAAGAGCGGAAAATTATTATCTGTGGCGACTTCAATGTAGACCTACTGGCTAACAATTCAGAATCAAAAGATTTCATATCCCTTTTGCAGTCCTACAATATAAAGAGATACATATATGAACCTACTCGTATAACAAGTCATAGTCGTACATGTATTGACAATATATTATCCAATACTGAACTTGATGATGCTCTTGTAGTAGAAGTCGGCCTTTCGGATCACACTCTTCAATGCGCGACCTTTAACCTTCCGTTAAAAAAGAAAACAGTATTTTTTCGACTAGTTAGAAATTTAAAACAGAAAAATCTTACATCTCTTAGGAACTATTTACTCTCTCTATCTTGGAATGAAGTTTACACTGCCTCAAATTGCGAAAACGGATTTAATAGCTTCCACAAAGTTCTTGCTGAGGCGTTCGATGACCACTGTCCCCAGATCAGAGTTAGAGATGATAGATACGTTAAAAGCGATTCGGGATGGATCACGCCAGGAATTAAGAATTCATGTAAGAAAAAAAGAGAAATGTTTTTGGAGACTAAGAGATCGAAAAATGATGTTCTACTAGAAAATTACAAATCATACTGTAGTGTATTAAGTAAGGTAATTTCCCACGCTAAAAAAGTTCACAACGAACGGAAAATTACAAATTCTCAGAATAAAATTAGGTCAACCTGGAAATTAATAAACAGCAACATTAAAGGTACAGGTTCATTGGAGGTAAACAGCTACGTTGGTCTGTCAGATGGAAAAAACAAAATAAAATCTGACTCTGAAGCTCCTGATTTATTTAACAATTTTTTTACAAGCACCAATGAGATCCAAAATATTACGAAACCAATCAATAATAATAAAAAAAATGTCTTACCACCCTTCGCTCCGCATTCAATGTTTCTTAAGCCGGTTACTATGGACGAGTTGTATGAAACCATAAAATCAATAAAAAATAAAAAAAGTTGTGGTTACGATAATATACCAATAGATGTTTTAAAGTTTATTATGGAAGCTATCGCTGATCCCTTACTTTACTTAATTAACTTGTCTCTTACTGAAGGTATATTTCCGACTAAACTAAAGAAGGCTCAAATAAAACCGATACATAAAAAAGATGACAAATTGAATGTTAACAATTATCGCCCCATATCATTACTCATAACCTTGTCAAAGATTTTTGAAAAAATAATAGCAAACAGATTACGTAAATTCCTAACATCTTATAATATACTGTCTAAAGAACAATTTGGTTTCCGAAAAGGAGCCTCTGCAACAGACGCTATATTTGATATGACAGATTTTGTGACAAAGGCTGTGGATGACAAAGAAATTGTTGGAACGGTTCTACTTGACCTTTCCAAGGCTTTTGATTACGTAAATCATAATATTTTACTTGAAATTTTGGAGCGGTATGGAATCAGAGGGATTGCAAACGCTTGGTTTAGGTCTTATTTAGAAGACAGAAGTCAAAGTGTCATTCTGCCAATTCTCAATAAATCGAATACCCTAATAAACGCTGAGTCAAATGTTTCAAATATACATAAGGGAGTACCACAGGGAAGTATATTGGGGCCCATACTTTTCCTTTTGTACGTCAACGAGCTCCCTCGTGAAGTAAAGGAAAAAACTATTATGTTTGCAGACGATATATCTGTGTTTTTTAAAATTAAAAGACACGATAGATGTCATGATTTTAATAATATTGTTGAATCTGTCAAATCATTAATTCATTGGTTAAAAACCATCGATCTTAATACAAACGTCACTAAAACTAAATTAATATGCTTCAGAAATTACAACACGGAAGAGTTAAAACTTGAAATGTGTATCGATGATAGCCAAATTGAATGTGTGCAAAATGCGAAGTTTTTAGGTATATATATTGATGATCACATGAATTGGAAAAAGCACATAGAGGTATTAGTGAATAAACTAAGCAGTTTTTGCTACGCTCTAAGAGGTTTGTCGAAGTTAGCTACAAAAAAAGCAGCACTTCAGTCATATTTTGCCTTCTTTCATTCGAGAGTTTTGTATGGAATAGCTGAATGGGGTGGTAGTGTAGATATTCAAAAAATCTTTGTTCTTCAAAAGAGATGTATACGCATTTTGGACGGACATAAATCGAGCAGAGAAACTTGCCGAACATCTTTTGTTGAACTCGGAATACACACCATCACCGCTTTATACATTATTGAGCTCTGTAAATTAGTAAGGCGCTACCCAGAAAAATTCCCACTGAGAACTCCAGGTTTTAGTGACCGGCTCAACGAACGCTTCAAATATGACTTAAATGTGCCTCCTAGTAGAACTGTTACTTATACTCGTACTACAAAACTGGCTGCCATTAAGGCTTACAATCATTTGCCTGACGAAATTAAGTCCTTACCGGGAAATAAGTTTTTCATTAAATTAAAACAGTATTTGATCACGGTTTGTCCATACAGTTACAAAGAATTTCTTGAAACTACACCATAAAAATGTATAAAAAGGTAAAATTGTTAAAATAAAAGTTAAGTAAAATTATTAACCACTGCATGAATTAATAAACTTAATTAAATATAGAAATTAAAATTTACGATATACCTATTAGAATAAGTTTTATGCATGGAAATAGCAAAGATTAGATTATTTGTACATACCTTATTTAATAATTATTATAGTTAAAGTTATATTTTAATACTAAAATTAAGAATATTGTTACACCCAATGGGTAAAATTACATTGAGCCAAAATTATGTACATATTTATAACATCTACAACTGACATGTAATTTAATGCAATAAATATATTGATTGATTGATTGATTGATAATAACATTCAAAGTATAAAAGCTAGACAATTGAAACTTATCGTGTTTAATAAGACTGCTTCCTACATGTTACCTTGAGAATTTGGTATCTCTAGTATTATCTAGACCGAAGCTATGAGGGTTCGAAAATATGACGAAACGCTTCGAGAAAAGGTACGTAGTGCCCCGCTTCCTTTGGCTCGTCTTGGCGGGGGGCACTATCGTGCCCCCAGATATTTTTACAATCAGCTTTTTAATACCTACAATTTGATACCCATATTGTATTTTTATAATTTATTTTGCTTCTTTTTTATATTTCTCATTAGTGCTGCATTTTTTTTTATTCGCTATAGTTTTACTATAAAATTGGCTAGTTATGATCTATAATAGACATTTTTTTCATATTTTTCGGTTTACTAGTTTCGGAGATAAGGGGGGGGACATATATATTTTTGTTTTTTTTTTAAGATTTCTCGAAACCAGTGTCAGCAAATATAATAAAAGTATATATTTTTACAATCAGCTTTTTAAGACCTACACTTTGATACCCATATTGTATTAGTGGGCAAATTAATGCTATTTTTGTGCCAAATTTTATATCTTTATCTTTAACGGTGCTAAAGTTAGGTTCCTTTGTACCTTTTAGGTACTACGGAACCCTAAAAAAGTGGTCTGGCTCTGTCCAGATTTGTTTTCTCATCTCTCATCTGACAGATGGCTGTCAAATCAGTCGGAAGCAAATTATTAAAAATTTATCTTGATAGCAAAGGACACATTTCTAAACAGCCTTCAGAAGGCAAATGGAAGTTGCAGCTTTTTCGTTATAATAATCATTATCATGAGGTTTTTTAAAGCACAAGTTCTAAAATACGGCTTATAAAACCAAAATAAAAAAAAAACATCTCGAAATGGTTTTCGAATTAAGCGGCCTGCGGAGCAATCCTAGATCATACAAACGAAATACCAAAACCATTTGTAAGTCATAATAGATACTTTAAGGATAGTGTGTGTTTATTTCGATTGGATTACAGAATATCTAGGTTCCCAAATATATAGTTTGGAAGGAAACTGATTTAAAGACTATATTACTAGATCCTGAATGCTGAATGAAATGCTGAAATTTATTTAGATTTTTTACGAAACCAGCTCCCTATGCTTTTGGAAGAAGTCCCGATAAACTTACGCCAACAAATGTGGCTGCAAAACAAAGGCTGTCCTGCACACTATGCTCTGCGTGTAAGAGATTTTCAAAACGAACACTACCCAGGAAGATGGATTGGACGTCTAGGGCCCATTCTGTGGCCTGCACGGTCACCTGACCTAAATCCTCTAGATTTCTTTTATTGGGGATGCATAAAAGAAAAAGTCTACAAGAGACCTATTAATAACATAGCAGATTTACGACAGCGCAACCAGACAGCTTCTCAAGAAATTTCACACGCTGGCTACGCACGAAGAATCAAGCGTTCTTTTGTTAGGAGATGCAGAGCCTGTATCAGGGCAGCTGGTGGGCATTTCGAACACCTTTTGTAAAATTTAAGTTTTTTTTAAATAAACGAATGATCATTATTTTTTTAGTATTATCTGTCTTATTTTTCATATTTCTATGCAAGTTTGCACCAGATGCAAGGCCTACAATTTAAATAAATATTGAATTTGGAAGATGAAATTTTTCACAAAATGTCCCCGTCGGTTTTAAAATACCAACAACTTTTTATTTGCTAATATATTCATAATTTTTTTTTCAGTTTTTCAATTGATATAAGACATAAAACTTTTCAAGCTGATGGGCATTTAGGTCTCCATACTTTTTTTTCACACCACAGACCTTTAAAGGCTGTTGAAACAATTTTATGGTAACTTTTTTTACTTTCAAAAATTTGTTCTTGGCAAACTATGACCATTTTTGAAAAACAGTGCTATACGTATTATAGAAAAACTTGTTAACAAAATATATCATAACAAAAAAAGTCAAATTTGCTTCAGTTTTACTAATTAAATAAAAAAATGAACTAAGGCTAGCAAATACTAGAAATTTCATAAAAGTTCAAAAATCTCGAAAACCATGCGACATTTGTTAGACCTATGTTGAGTTATTTTGACAGGGCATGGTCTCAGCTATCTATGGTTTTCGTTTGGAGCACTACTTACGGGACACCGTATATTTATACTTACCTATATATTACGATACCCTAACAAAATATACATACATAATTATAATATTCTTACTTACACTTACTTACCTATAATACGTATAAAGTATACATAAACTTATCTATTTACTATGATAGTGAGACTAGTGGCGTGCATTGAACTTTTTTCCGGGAAAGCAATCAGAAAGTCAAGTTTGACCATAAAAAAATATGAAAAAAATTAAATAACTTTTTGAAAAAAATATTTTTGTATGACGCCAGAGTAGGCACTGCCTACCCTAGAGCAGAGCTGTCATATGGACCAAATAAAAAGTCCGTAAAAGACCGAAAACGTATAAAAAGTCCTAAATCATCAAATAGGACTTTTTCAACCGTGAGCGAGTCCGCGGACCACGGACCGATCGGACTTTTTCGGGCTTCGGGTTAGTCCGTTCAGTCCGTTGTGTGTAACGAAATGATTATGGATTATCAATAAAATACACGAAATTTTTTCGACTATTTATCAAATTGTAGCACAGCATTTATTGCATAACTCTATTGAAGTAATCTAACGGACTGTTTCGGACCAACTCGGACCGGACCGGCTTTTTACCGAAATAGGGCTAGTCCGTTCGGTCCGCTGGAGTTTAGGGCTCACCATAAAAGTCCATCGGACCAGATCCGAGTCCTATTTGAACGGACCAACTTAGGGCTTATATTTGGTCCATGTGACAGCTCTGCACTAGAGTGAATATTTTCATGCAAACTTTTTTTTTAAAGTCTTATTTATTTATTTTTCATATTTTTTTTATTGTCAAACTTGACCTTCTGGTTGCTTTTCCGGAAAAATGTTCAATGCACGCCACTAAGTGAGAGTTAGTGCTCTTTTAGCTTTTTCTTGAAAAGGCTCTTGGTAGGACAGTTACAAATACTGTGCGGTAATGAGTTCCACAGTCCAATTACTGTTACATTATATGATTTGCTGTAAGCCCCAGATTTCTGTGCTGTTCAAAATGAAAGCACTCGGAAACATTCCCATTCACTAGTAATTTTAAGTAGGATTATTTCTGGACTGCTCATCTGTGCTGTTCAAAATGAAAGTACTCTGGCGGAACCCTACTACCACCAGTTGAAGTGATTTTGTCAGTTGGTTGGGTCATAGTCTAACGAGTACGGGCGCACTGTGGGTAACCCTATGTATCGAGTAACGAGATGTAAACAATTTGGAGATGTGTAAAAAAAAATTACATCAAAATAATTAGGATTTATTTCGGCGCAATCTGGATCATTTTCTAAAGTCTGCAAAACATTTTTTACTTTTCTGATAAAAAGGCACGTCTATAAGTAATAAGTACGAGCGCGAAGCGCGAGCGTGCGCAGTTCCTAGAGATGTCCCCTGCCACTAGGGATGTACTTTTGACATTTTTTGACTTTGACACAAGGGATGGGCTTCTACGTTCGATAGAACGTATCAAAAGGTGCTTGGTAAAATGAAGTTTGCGCGTCCTATGTTGGTACTAACGTGAGTCAGCCTGATCTTATCAAAGATCGATTTACTAAAAAAAAATCGACTCAGCTTCGTTTTCAGCAAGATGTGACCAATTTGTAGCTGCGTAGAAACAAAAACTACATCAAAATAAACAGGGTTGGCTGCCCGCAACCTGGAGCATTTTGTACGGTCAGCAAAAATAAAATGCTAGGTTGCGCTCAGCTAACTCTATTTATATTGATGTAGTTTTTTTTTCTACACAACTACAAATTGGACCCATCTTGTTACTCGATACATAGGGTTACCGACTATACGCTCCTAGTCTACAGGGTGCGCAAGGCTTATTTGGAGGGGTGGAACGCCAATTAACAATTTAGCGGTACAAGTTTGCGGACCGGCCGACGCAGCACGCCCCCTTTAGTCACAACATTCACAACGCGGACAATCTTGTCCCTACCCGGGAATAACTTGGTGACTCGTCCAATAGGCCAGCAGTTTCTCGGTAGATTTCCATCCGCGAACAGTACCACATCAACCGATTTGGTTGTATCTCAGCTTACGTCTCTCGGGGTGGCTCCATTCATTCATTCATTCCTTTCAAAAATAGCATGAAACTTACTTTGACATTCATTGTGTACGGCCTTTTTTATTGAAAGTACAAATTTTAAATTGACCACTTTACAACAAATTTTTCACGAAAGAAAATTACTTATAAACAGCCCTAAGTAAGTTCGAGTTTTTGTGTACCTATTAGGCACCTACGTAACAACACTTGTCAAACTTCCTTCATTCTTTTCAGAAAGTTAGATTGCGTGTTCGAGTAAATACTGAGCGTTTCAAAAAAGTTAAAAAGTGATTTTATTTTTTCGTTCATGAAACGCTTAAAAGGTCCTCTAGTAATTTCCAAGTTTAACTTGTAAGCGTATAGATGGCGTTGGGTGTAGTGACGCAACACCTGGCAGGGGCGAGGGTTGTCAGCCGGGACGAGGGGCGCAGGGGGCAGGGCGCTGCGCGGCAGGTCAATGTCGGGTCGCACCTACCCGCAACCCTCCCCCTTCACCTGCCGAAATACACCTGACAAACCGTACCACTCCACGGCAAAACGAGCTATTATTAGAGCAAAAGCTGAATGGCTCATTTTGTGATTCTGAGGTAAATAGAATCTCACAAGACTGAACGGAAGGTAATTAAGGGTGATATATCGCCATACTGGATCCAAGTACTTGTATGCCAATCTGTAATCAATTATATCTTAAATTTCAATTGATAATTCGTCAAGTTGTTCATTTCCGATTTGCTTAACGTTTATGCAGTGACCATAAATATGAAGCAAAGGTTCTGTAATTAATAGATAGGGTAATAATAAATAATACCTTCTACACTTCAAAATAAATGATTCTAGCAATGACATCTACATGATTTTTCTTCTGCTTTCATATAAACAGATATTTAATTTAAGAAGTAAAGAAATAATATATGTATGTACTTTTATATACATAATATCAACAAGAATCCGAAGCCAGAATCAAAATCACAAATCCACAACCAAAATCACAAAATCACATCCATCATCATCCACTTATCAGCTTAGTTCGTCCATTGCTGGACATAAAAGCCTTTCCAGGACTTTGCCACTCCCGGCGGTCATCCTGGAAGAATTGCCCATACTCACACACGCTGGGCAGGCGGGTTGGTGAGCGCGGTGCCGGAACCCTCGCACCAGTGACGCCACTGGCCATCACCAGTCTGTTCTATATAAGGCCCGGCTATTAGCGATGGATATACCGCCATCCATCGGTCCCAGGCATGGTGGGACTCCTGGTTTTTTGCCCGTGATCTGTCGTGTTACTCTCCCTCGAATTACTTCGAGGGGGTCTCCAAGTAATATGGTGGTACCTCCACAGTCGAGCCTGGCATCAGCTGTACCACCTGATCACAAAATCACAATCATTACTTATTACATCACAGCGTGATGGGTGGTGAGCTTAGGGTTACCAGATTACAGGAATTTGGGCCTCTGTCAGGAAAACAGGAAAAAATAGAATTTGTCAGGAATATTTAAGAGACATACATAAATACTTTTAAGAGTATGACATAGCCAAAACAAAAACCAGTTCCGGGCGTGGCTTATTCATTTTACGTTTGCGCGCGGGGGGAAATTCGTCCCGGTCTCAAAGCTCGCGCCTTCCATAGCAAAATTATGTGAATAGAGTGGACGAGGTAGGGTCAAAAGTAATACGTATTTTATTTTATCTAATTTATTAATGTTTTTCGATCATCGTCATATGGCATTGATCCTACGTGCTATCACGTCGGGACGTCAATTTATTATGGTCGGCTAAAAGTGGTTTTATGAGTGTTTGATTTATCAGTTGACACTCGGAACATTTCAGACACTCCTTTAGAGATACATAATAATATCGTGACGGTTAATTGTCACCATTACCCATGCTTTAAATATTTTTCGCCCGTTGAGCTGGTTTTACACTTGCGGGAAAATAAATTTGACCAATTATTTCTTTACAAAAAATTGTTACTAAAGTTGTTATTACAAAAAGTGGAAACTAACAAATACTCTCAGAAGGAATGCACCACGTCACTATCTATCTCACTGTAGCCTATCTAAATTATGTCGCTATCTCTCTCATTTAACTGCACCACGTCACTATCTATCTCACTGTAGCCTATCTCAATTATGTCGCTATCTCTCTCATTTAACTGCACTGTTGAATATATCAGACTCTGGAATTCTCTTCCGCATAGCATTCGATACTCACGTACTATAATTGCCTTTAAGAAAAAGCTGAAAGAACATTACCTCTCACTGTCTTAATAGGTAAATATAATATTATGTATATCAATATTTATGTATTCTATAATAATATATATATATATATATATTTGTATTTTATAGTGTGTATTTATAGTAAGTATTTGAATACTATATTATTGCTATTTATATGTAATATATATTTATATTTTTAATTTGCATCAATCTCCTTGTACACTTGTAAGATTACTCGTTTAAATTATTATTTTTTTGTTTGTTATTTTCTGTTGGTTTTGCTGGAAGAAATCTCTTCTTAGAGATAAGCACGCCAATGTGCATATTGTTTAAATGTAAAAATTACATGTATCCCTGTTTCTCTATATGTGTGTGTACAATAAAGAATAAATATAATATTATTAAAACTCGCGTGAGCTGACATACTAAATTATTATTACATACGGCTTGAACACTCACGTGTGATTGTTGTTGACTATATGCCAACCGTTTCACCGATACAATTTCGGCATTATCAAGGCGAGTGTCGTTCTTAGGACGACGACGCGGCGTTCACCGTCGTTGTCAAACGGGCACTGGCAGCCGCCGATCGGCGAGCCGATCACGTGAGTGTTCAAGCCGTATGTAATAATAATTTAAAGAATAAATACTTAAAATTATTATATTTATTGAGTGACGTTGTGTTTTTAACGAAAACTGTTGAATTTTTTTTTTTACCAAGCATTTCTGGTGTCTTAGTTTAGAATTCATTGAGAAGAGTAAGTATAAATGTATTTTTTTTTTATATTTTTAAACTTTTTAACTCTCAATTGTCATTTTTAGACCATTTTTGTTACGGGCTCTAATAGACCAAAGTAGTTAGCAATTTGTAATTTCTGTATATTATGTACTATATGCTATATTTAAACAACAAATACTGAAAACGCCGATTTATTATTGCAGTTTTGTTACATAAAATTTGTAGGAAGTGGTAGAAATTATATAAATTTTAACCTATTTAAATGGTACGGAACCCTTAGGGCGCGAGTCCTACTCTCATTTGACCGGTTTTAATTAAACCTCAATATGCTATGTTTGTCTGCGTTTTGGAATTAATTTGCCAATAAAAAAATATATTTAGGAATATAATTTCAATTATAAATTTGTTAGTTCTTTTAAACCGATTTTATAAGTATTTTAGTATTTACAGGAAGTGATTTTTTTTTTAGTTTTATTAGTCAGAACCTTGTCAACTTAAGTATGCGTTAAAAAAACGGAAGTGTGTGGTAATGACGGGAATGAAGGTCAAATGGAAGAAAAACGCTTTTTTCCATTTAATAAAGGATATGCATGCTTATTTTAAAATCCGTGTACTAATAAACAGTTCACATAGTAAATATTGGCGAAAACAAAAGGCCAAGAGTCAATTTCGTCAAAGCTCTCCGTCTTGGGCACAGAACATTTAAATCAAATAGAAAGGCTAAGTGGGCGTGTCACGCGCGCCACAACTACTGTTGAACATCAATACTTAAACCGAAACACGCGATCGCTGCCCATAGTCGCACGCGAACCGTGACTCTGTGAACAGCTCTGCCTAATCTAAAGAGAAATGCCGTCTTGTGCAATAATTACTTGCAGAATCACGAATAAGAAAGCAAACCGGAAAAATTGAGATATTTCCTTTCACCTGTAATTATAAAAACTTTGTATAATATGAGAATTTTAGATAAATAACTAATTTACTCATGGTGACAACAAAAATATACATTACCGGCAATGTACGCTCACAATTTTGGCTAAGATGTAGTAAACAAGTAATGTATGCTCTCCCTACTTGTCAAACTTGCTCGCTAGTGTTGTGCCGTATCGCGGTGTCACACAATCGATAGACGTTTTTTATTCCTTGAGCGATATTCTTAAATTAAGATTTAAGCTAATAGTATATTACGATACGAGAGCGATGAAACGTTTTCTGACGAGTGTGAGTTTGCGGCACGAGCCGAAGGCGAGTGCTGCAATCACACGAGTCGAGAAAAAGTTTCTCGCACGAGTTTCGTATAATTTTTTATAGCACAAGTGCGGAAAATGCCGACTTTACGCACGCGCAGCGTGCGTAAAGCGGTCATTTTACGCACAGTGTGCTATAAAAACTTTTATAACATTCGAGAAACCGTTGTCAGTTACCCCAAAATCGACCGGATAACTGTACAAGCAAGGAGAAAAGTTTTTATATAAAATGTATGAGAAAATATTTAAAAGTGAATAAGTGTGCGTTTATTTCCTCTACGGTGTAATTCTTGGCTATGCATAAATACATATTTTTCAAAATACATGAGATATTTGTACAGTCGAGAACAAAAGTATTCGTGTGAACTGTATGAAAAAAAAATGAAAAGTGTTAAAGCGTGTTTTAATTACTCTACAATGTAATTCTTAGCTACGTATATGTATGTCTGAAAACATTTATCAAAATATATAGGTTAAAATGTACAGTCGAGGTCAAAAGCTTTGGGATAAAATATTTAAAAATGTATGAGTGTGTGATTATTTAATCTATAGGGTAATTCTAAGCTATGCACATGTTCAATTGATTATTTATCAAGATATAGGGAATCTGTATAGTCGAGGAAAAAAGTTTTTGCTAAAATATTTAAAAGTATATAAATGTGTGTTTAATTATCAAACAGGGTAATTCTAAGCTATGCATGCATATCTTGAATATATATTTACAGTAGTTACAGTATGAGAGTTGGTATAACATACTAAAGGTTTTTACAAAATATATAGAAAAAAAGAGCTTGAAATTACACTGAAGAGTAAATAAACACACACTTCCTTGACTGTGCAGATGCCCCTTATATGTTGATAAATAAGTATTTAATCATATGCATAGCTTAGAATTACCATATAGAGTAAATAAACAGACACTTATACACTTTTTAGACATACATATGCATAGCTTAGAATTACGTTGTAGAGTAAATAAAATACACTTTTACACTTTCAAATGTTTTTTCATACATTTCACCCGAAAACTTTGTTCTCTACTGTACAAATATATCATAGATATTTAAAAATAAGTATTTATACTTATGCATAGCTTAGAATTACACCGTAGAGTAAATAAACACACTTGTACGGTTTTAAATATTTTCTCATACATTTTCTATGAAAACTTTTCTCCTTGATTGTATAGTTATCCGGCCGATTTTGGAGTAACTGTTAACGGTTTCTCGAATGTTATTATAACACCTATTTTATGTCACCTAACACAAGTGTATTGGTGGTATGGACCAAAACGCCCATTCTCCTTTGAAATGGGATTTTCCATAAGAGTGTTTATGAAAAATCCAATTATTTTGAAGCTACCATAATATAATTTAAAATACGTTAAATCTATATATATTCTTCGGTGAAACGCGGGTGTACCGAGTGTGGACTGTAACTTGCATTTCACAGTTCACACTCGGAATACCTCTGATACCCCCTCGGGGATTCATGTGGTGACCATATATTATCATTATTACTGATCACCTACAAAGTTTTAAGTATGAATTTGGCCATATCAATGAAATCAGCTTGTATACACCTAATACACGTTAAAACAATTTTACTAAAATATGTAAAACAAGATAATAAAAATAGAAAAAAAAACAACACACAAATTGTCTCAGAGGAAATTGGTTTCTCGATTGATTATAAAAATTTAGTCGAAGTTATACGTTAAGAAAATACATATGTTCCCTCCCATCCCTAGCAATAAATCATCACGTCATATAATCAGACTGTGTTTAATATTAAGTTCGCAATACCGCTCCGGTCAAGTTATCAACCACCTAAAGCCGGTAGGTTTATAATGGTCACATGGTATCAAAACTAAAACGTCGTAAATGAAATCTTTTGTTTGAAAAATACACCGTTTTACACAGAGATACGGTAGTTTTTTCATTTGATAAGTTTTCTATATAAGTCATTTGTTGTGCGTAGAAAGAACAACCATTTGGATTAAAGTTTTGATAGTATTTCAATTACGACAAGGTGTGTGCCTGTGGGTGTGAGGCGACAAAGGTTCTGGTACGCATACAGCTCCAAGGCCTTTCTAACTATTTAAATGTTCTGAGGTCTTGGGTATACAATATAAGCACCATGTATCTGTGCAGCGCTGTGCAGCATCGATCGCCGCCGCGTCGCAGGACGCTCGCGCGACCTTGCTGGAGCCTTCCTGCTGCAATGCTAAATGCAGCTACATTGTACCGCTATATTTACATTTAAAAATATTGTCTTTTTTATTTTTTATTTTTTTATTACTATGGTATATTGGTAATTTTTTTAATACTTGACTGATGACGGCCCACTAAGGGCCGAAATATATTTCAAGTTTTCAATTTTCTTTTATTTATTCTATATATTTCAAGTTATATTGTGTAATTATAAATAAAAAGCTAATTAAGGCATAATATATATATTTATTATATTTACATTCTGTATACAACCTTTAACTTTCACTTTGAGACATTTATTCATTGTTCCATTTTTGAAGTTTTTATTTAACTTAAGGTGATATATCGTCCGTGCAAAGGTCTTCGTTACTCCAGGCGGAAAAACCCGCAGTGAAAGAGGGACGGAATCGGGGAAAATTGACAAAAAATCGGTTTTAAATTAATAAAAAATCAACTAAAGTAGCTATGAAAATTTCCATAACTAGTAATTTAGGTATTGTTAAAACCCAAGATAAATATTTTTGAAGTCTTGTGTCCCAGTATGTCAGGATATCAAAAAAAGTGTAAATTTAGACCCCATTTCAATTATTATTTCGATAGAATGAAATTTCTCCAGTCACGTTTCTGATGGTCCAAAATCTAGAAAAAGGTTCCAAAATTGTTGTTATATAACTTAGGACTTCTTTTGAACAGCAGATAAATAACTTCAAAAAGTGTCAATTTTGACGATATAGCCCGTTAACTTACGTCTGGGTCAAATATTGTAACATTATTTTTACCCACTTCTACTTATATGTGATTATTATGTTTCCAACCTAATGGTGGACCTAGGGGAAGAGAAGTAGGTAAGGAAACTCTCTGAGGAATTGTGTGCAGCAGTTGTGTTTGAACTACAAGTAATATTGGTAAGAATGGTGAGATGCGCCCGTAGCACAGTGTTTAATACACGCGACTTAATTGAATCACAGTATAAAGAAGTAGATAGTAGTTTAACTGGGCGGTGTCCTTGAAATCAATACCTACGGCCGCTCGGTGCCTAAACACGCGCTAGGGCTGCCAACTGAATGTTTACGTATTCGATAATGCTATATTAAATTATCGCACTATTTAATTTAAACAGCCATACAATGCACAACAGATTCTATAACTTCGTGCCATAGTTTACGAAAATGCGCGGAAGCGGCTTTACTTACAGTGTCAACGCGGCAACGTGCGTACGTAACTGCTGCGGTGCGACCGCGACTGTCGTAAACTGAGTTGAACCGAGTATTGGGAGGGATTCGTTTCGGCCCGTTTGTATGAAGATAGAATACTGTCTACTTTCTTATACTGTGGTTGAAACTCAGGTTTGAGGAGCGTGACATACTATTTAATCGCAAAAGCATAATACGGGTGCAATTTCGCAAACTTGGTGTCGTGGGCTGGTGGAGGAAAGATACGGATATGGAGACTGTATGGTGGAACTAACCAAATTCCTTTATACTCTTAAAACAGTTCTAATTTTTAGGTTAGTTATTTCGGTAGACGAACTATTTAGCTTAGTTTAACAGAATTCGTTAGCTACAAAGTAAAATATTGTTATGATAACGTTTTTTTCTTTTTTGATCGACTTCCTTTATCGCAAGTTACACTCTAGATGCTAGGCCGAAAAAAGTGTAAGACTTAGACCGTCACGACACTTTTGCTGTAATTTGTGTGTTTATAAGCGTATGTCTATGTTTATTACTGCAGTACAGACGTGCGGCAGAGAATATAAAGTATTACTACGCACGTGCGGCGTGCGCGTCAGGAGTGAAAGAAACTTAGCTCCAACTGGATGTGCACGACAACACTGGTATTTTTTACTTATAATTTACATTCAAGATAAATAACGGCACGATTTGCCTAAAAACAGCTTATCTCAAATTCAAATTCAAATAGTTTATTTTGCAAAGTAGGTATATAAAATACACGTTTCACAAGTCAAAATTTAATCTTATAAAAAAAATATATGTAATGAAATAATAAATGTACATGAACTAGATTAAAGGTTTATTTAATTTATGTAGCAATATATATACAATTAAAATTATAGATAAAATATATATTATACAAGGTGAAATCCAATCAACCGCCCGAACCCATACCGGAGACCCGGCCAGGGACCAGGAGCAAGGTTCAATGATCACCAACCGAGCCCATTTTATTCTGTGCCCCCAGCACGAATCTTTAGTGATGTATTTGCAGAGAATGTTTTATCTGAATTCCAAAACACTAGGCTTACTTACATAATTCTGTAAGTATTTGTCGTTCTACAGCTGCTTCTAGTATAACGTTCCATTTGTCATACATATAAGTAAAACAGGGCGAATTTAATAAAAATTGGAAAAGCCAAAAAGCGAAACCTAGAAAATAAGATAAAATATCATACAATTAATTATATTCGTAGATAAGACAATCTGGCAGTTTATTTGATGATAAAGAGACCACCTTTTTTATTCTAAGAAATACGAGTAATAAATAATACAACTGACTTGACAGATGAATAAGCCATAAGATTTTCAGGTTTTTGCTAAATGCGCGTAGCGAACGTCTACGACGTAGCAAACTTCGTAGCAGATTTATAAGATCATTGTATTTTGTTGCTATTTATCTTATTATTTCGGTGCATCAAAAGGGCCTAAGGAGGAGTTCTAAACTGAGACACAACCACTGAATACTCCAAATACGCTTGGCGTACACTGAACTAACTGATACATTTGTGGATATATTAATCAGATGTCATTTGTCATAAACAAAAAGTTTTTTTATTTTGTTTATGATATTATTCCATATTCGACAGACGATGACCCCAAGTGGATCGAAATATATAACGAAAGTTTTCTTTTTGTTTAATTTCTACCATAATATTCATAAAAATCTGTATATACTTACAATAAAACAGTAAAAAAAGCTTTTATTAAGTAAAAATAATTATTATCATATTCAAAACAGGTATTTTTAAATAAATACCTAATTTAATGTAGATTACACTGCAGAAAGCACAATTAAGTCATTTAATATCAAAATGTAGGTTTAAAAAAAACAGTTCTAACCCTAGCCTAATATCATCCTTAGTTTCATTAAACAAATAATTGTTTTAACTTGAAAAAGTTCGTTAAAAGACTAAGCTTGTAAAACTCTTTACGCCACAATACTAATTCAGCAGATTATTCTACTTTGAAGCTTATTACAACACGATAAGGAATGATAAGGAAGATTTTTGGACGGCCTATTTAGTGCCGGTATTTGGAAAGGCCACCCAGGGCGTGTGGCAATGTGCCCAATAGGTCAGTTCTAGGTTGCCAGAGCCGTGCAGCCAGCCTGCCAAGGTGTTACGTATTCATGCGACACGGATGTGGATACTCACCTACTATTTATATATTGTAGTTTTATATAATATATATTCAATACTTAAGGCACTACGGAAAAGAAATCGACACCTTTCGAACTTGCATATCTATAGTTTTTACAACAGCAAACGATATCCCAGTAGCTTAAAAGCCTTTTCCCGTAACATAGAATTCGACAAAAAAAGCATTCTCGGGATGGCAACGAGCATTTATAATAAACTTCCCAACCATATCAGAAATATTGTAAATTTGTATTCATTTAAAACTAAATTAATAATAATAATAATCTTTATTGATAATTACACACAGAGATAAAACAATGACACACAAGAAAATACAACAAAAATATAAAATGTTGCTTATTGCTAAATACAGTGCTTGTCTTATCTAAATTACGCTTGACTGGCGGTCCTCACAACTAAGCCGAGCTTGTCTCGGGAGGGCCTTTGTTAGTGTACACACATGTTAATTTGTACAGAATTACGTCGATGGATTGGTTATTTGTTGTTTAGTGCGCTTTTGGGATGTTACTATTACACTTCATCAGTTTATTAACAAATAAGAAGTTATATTTATGAAAATATGTACACACACTGAGATATTATATAAAAAAAAAAAGTGTGCAAATTATAAATCTAAGATTGCTTATTGCATGCTAAACTACAAACTTTAAAAGAAAATAAAATATATAATATATAATATAAAAATATATATCAGGTAAGAAAAAAAAAAAATATATACATAAAATACATAACGTAAAATAGTGACAATATACATAATTCGATAAAGTTACATACTACGTTGGTATATGGAGTAAATTTTCAGTATTATCATA
Organism: Ypsolopha sequella; assembly: GCA_934047225.1. Classification (NCBI taxonomy): domain Eukaryota; kingdom Metazoa; phylum Arthropoda; class Insecta; order Lepidoptera; family Ypsolophidae; genus Ypsolopha; species Ypsolopha sequella. Next base: position 24,097,932 of record OW203997.1, read on the forward strand.
ATTTAACGAAAGAAGATACTTTGTTACAATTTTTTTAACATGAAAGCGAGTCAACCCAGAAAATTTAAAAAGAGTATTAATTTGATTGTACAAATAAGGAAAGATGAAATGGGGGAAACGTTGTGCAAATTTGGTTTTACATGTCCGTGTCGGGATTCTTGGCTCACGTCTCGAAGGTGCCAAATTCTGGTAAAGGGACAGTGTTTTATGCGCTGTAAGAACAGCTTTAAGTATAAAGAGTTGTCTTACGCGAAGGACGTCACTTACTTCATATAGCTTGTTGGTAGAATATTGGAAAGGTTTTTTAAACATTACCTTAAGGACCGATCGCTGTGCCCTTTCGACCTCAATTAGGTAAGTTTTGGCAGCGCTGCCCCAGACTGCGATGCAATAGTTAAGTAAAGATTGACTAAGAGCCCGGTAAACATTAATTAGGAGTGGTTTGGAAACTGAATTTCTTAAAAGTTTCATAATATAGGCTGTTTTACGTACACGGCTAGTGAGTGCGGATATATGAGGAGAGAAAGACAGATTGTCGTCTAAGAGTAGTCCCAAGTATTTAATGTTTGCTACCTTTTCAATTGATGGACAGGTGCAAGCTTCATCATTGCAGCAACCGTAGTGAACTATGATCGGCGAAGACAACGGTGGCCGAGTTGCTTTGGTAATATGAAAGTTGAGATACTTGGACTTTGCCACATTGAGGGTAAGCAAATTGTTGTCAAGCCAGTTGGCAACAGTCGCAAGGCCGGACCTGGCCAGAGAGAACGCATCATCCCACGTGGCCCCATAAAACAGGAGAGCGGTATCATCTGCATAACAAATGGTGTCGGAGTTTGTGAAAGAGAGGTTCAGCAAGCCATTTATGTATATGGTGAACAATGTAGGACCTAAAATGCTACCTTGTGGGACTCCAAATTTGATAGCAAGTGGTTCACTACTATGAGAATCAATTTTTACACACTGTCTCCGTCCTGAGAGGTAACTTTTAAACCAGTCGAGGGATATTCCTCTCACCCCAATGGCTTCAAGTTTTTTTAGCATGATAGGAACGGAGACAGTGTCAAACGCCTTTGCTAGGTCCAAAAATACACCGATACATTTGTTACCACTATCTAGTTGCGAGGAAACGAGGTTGACTAGGAGTGTTGCAGCGTCTTCTGTTGACTTGTTATGCCGAAAGCCGAATTGTTTGTCCGATAGCAGTCCGTGGGTTTCTAAGTACTTGACCAGACGCGTGTTAACCAGTCGCTCCAAAAGCTTAGAAAATACACAAAGTAGAGAAATGGGTCTATAATTACCTGGTACATTTTTAGGTCCACCTTTATGTATAGGCGTAACGAATGATAATTTCCAGGACTCTGGAAAGACACCTGATGAAAGACTTAAGTTAAAGATGTGTGTAAGTGGATCAACGAGAACATGAATAAGATACTTGATAAAAGAGTTTTTGATGCCATCAGGACCTGGTGCGCACTCGTTTTTGAGTAGTTTGATATTATTTCCTACCTCCAAGTGGTCTGTAGGGTAAAGAAAAAACGAGTGCACACAGTCCGAGGTAACACCTATTCTTGACGCTAATTCCTCTTCTGAAACACCGAGCCTGTTCAAAATGTTAGAAGCTAGTTCATTACCAACATTCGAAAAGAATTTATTAGCATCATTTAATCCTCGAAGAGTGTCCGTTGATGAGTATAACAATTCTTCGGCTGAGTTAAGTTTGGGTGACGTGTGGGTTTTATACTTCGGATACTTTGCCAAAGTTTTTTTGGGTTATTCATGTTGCTGTCAAGTAAATTGTTCTCGTATGCTATTTTTAGCCTGTGTAATAGATCATTGCAGAAATTACGGTACCGTCTATATGTTATTTTTAGCACTGCATCGTTGGGTTTTTTACGAGATTCGGAATGGAGTTTGTCTCTCTGTTTCATGCAACGAATCAATCCCGGAGTAATCCAAGGCTTGATAGCATACTTGGATCGACTCAAGCGAACATAAGAGCTGTTTTTAGAAATGACAGGGTTGATTATTGACTCTAGAGCGACAACAGCTGAAGAAACATCCATCTGTTCAGTAACCAGAGACCAGTCAGATTTTTCAAGTTCATTGGCAACACTTAAAAAATCGATTTTCAACTTTACACGGTCATGTCTTTTAGGTAAAGCTGAGTTTAGTCCTAAACCTGTCATTGCAATATCATGATCCGTCAGTGAAGTTTCACAGACTATAGATTTAATTTTTGATTTGGATCTGACAAATATATGATCAAGACAAGTGTTGATACGCGTTGGCTTAGTAATGGTTGGAACAAGACCGTATTCAGACATCATACACAAGTACTCGGCACTATTTCGATCGGAGCTATCAGGCATAATATTAATGTTTAAATCCCCGGCAAGAATAATAAAAGAATGAGTACCGAGGGAATCAAGTAGAGAATCTAATGATTGAAGGAAGATTGCAGCATTATTAAAGGAGGGGGATCTATATACACCTATTATAGTTGGACCATTATGTACGTCCACGACTATGCAGTCAGCTTCATTGACTTGTGGTTCGTAAGCGGTCGCTGACCAATTATCCCTGACATACACCACCACACCACTATTTTGGTTAATATGAGATCGGGACTGAAATACGTTATATCCAGTTATTTGAGCTACAATTGAATTTTCGTTTAACCTACATTCAGTAAGGACAATGAAATCGAAGGACAAGTCTAAGCGAGTGAGCATCACTGTAAAATCATCAATGTTTTTTTGCATGCTTCTCAGGTTAAAGGTTACTATTTTGATATTGAATTCGGGTGTTAAAATATCTTTGCAGCTTTCAAGTTTTATGAGCTTGTGGCAGTCAACGACTTGGTAGCGATCGATTTCGTCTGCGATATCAAAGAAGAGAAGTTTTAACAATGAAAAAGTGAGGAAAATTGGATATGACCACCAATGTCGACAACATATTATTTTTGGTTGCTGCATAATACAGATTAACGGAGAGTGTAAAATGATAGTTTGAAGAATGTCTTGAAATACCGGTTGATATCAAATGGCAATTGTTTGATATAATATACATAATAGGATATGGGTTAATAAGATATACATCAAAGCAAATTAAAATTAAAACATGCAGATAAAATCTAACAATGACATTCTCAGACAAGTTAAAAATCAAGAGACTACTTATTTTAGATTTGGCTAGTGTGGTTTTCGGGAGTCGGGTCTGCTGAGCCACCCAGGGCGTGTTTATTGTTGTGCGTGTTTAAATTAAAGGAGTTTTTGATTTAGAAATCTTATTATGGTACTAACGAATATTTAGATGACATGGATATTTAATTTAATTTTTTTATTTAATTTTGTACTTATTTTGACTCATATTGGGATTGTGACTATACATATACAAAATGTTGGAGGACTGTAAATATCTAATCAATGTAATAATATATTTATGATATATTTAGTTTTAAGATTTAATTTTGTACGACATTAGGCAGATCATATGGGACATGACAAAAATTGTAATATCATTCTTATCCATGTATCGACAAACAAAGAATTTTGATTGATTGATTGATTGATACTTCAGTAAATTATTATTCAGTAAATGTATTATTTTGATAAAATAGTATATTATTTTTGGAATCTTTTCCTACAGAAACGTGATTGGAGAAATTCAGCTCAATCAGAAATTGGTTTGACAATTTAGAACGGTATCTGGACCTGGTTAAACGAAATTCTGATAGCAACTTTAGTACATTTTATATTAATAAAAAACCGACTTTTTGCTACTTTTCATTGAATCCGTCCCTTTTGCACTGAGGGTTTTTTCGCATAAATAAAATACCATTTTAATAAAGAAAGATTTGTGAGATATATTTCGAGCCCTATCCTGGGCATCAGCAACAATTCATTTATGAGCCATCTTCGGGCTCATCAAGCGTTTTCTGACTATATAGGAGTCGAAGTGGTTGCCATGACCAAAAAGCTTGGAGCAGGTCGTCATCATCATCAGTGTCGTCATAAATTGCAAATAATGGGGGTAGGATTAAGTACAATAGGATACGATGACCATTGGTGATTTAAATTTCGAAAGCTACTGTACCGATCCCCTGACTCTCTCCGTCTCACTCTAAAATGCAGTTTTTCGTCATCTAGTTTAAGAACAAACTATTGTTTAAGATTAAATGTTTTATTGCGAAATCCATCGCCAAGGCGTGAAATCACATAACGCCCTCGTGATCATTCGGTATGTGCATTACAAGCTGGTATATCAAGTAGTTACAAAAATTCGGTGTACAGGTATGGTGGAAAAATTTGTCGTTCTAGATACGAACCTCGGTAGCGCAGTCAGTAGCGGGCCTAACCTGTTCCGAGAAAATTTTTCAAAAATATTTGTGATTTTAAATTTGTTTCTGATTGATTTCTACGTGGTAATGCACTCTAATAAGAAAACTATTAATAAGTCCAAATTCAAGCTATTTGTTATTCAACGTGCGCAACAAAACCTGTTCTAGAAAACTGTTTTCTTATACCCTAATCTTGCTAGTAGCTTCTTCTAGTAAACTAATCCATCCATCCATCAGCCTAGTTCGTCCACTGCTGGACATAAGCCTTTCCAGGACTTTGTTACTCCCAGCGGTTATCCTGGAAGAATTGCTCATACTCACACACGCTGGGCAGGCGGGTTGGTGAGCGCGGTGCCGGAACCCTCGCACCAGTGACGCCGCTGCCCGTCACCAGTCTGTTGCATAAAAGGACCGGCTATTAGGGATGGATATACCACCATCCATCGGTCCCAGGCATTGTGGACCTCCTGGTTTTTTGCCTGTGAGCTGTCCTCTTACTCTCCCCCGAATTACTTCGAGGGGGTCTCCAAGTAAGATGGATAAACTAATGTGCTGACCTATTTGTAAACTATATCTTAAAGAAAAGTAAAAAAAACAACATTATTTATTTAATTAAAATTACTTTATGTCAATTTAAGACACCTACAACTTATTTAAACCTAGTAACGGACGTTATTCGTTTCTAAATAACTTTGTTTTGTTGCCCCTTTCAATTCTAAAGATCAAATATCTCCTTTCTTCCAAAAAGGGCTGCGTGCCGCTATAAATTCTTAATAAATTATTCAAAATAATTCCTAAAATAATTTTCGGCAAAGCGTAATGCCGCACAAAAACAAAGGCCCTCCTGTAGAAGTTTCCTACTTATTTTAAACAAGCTTTTGCCCGCATTGGTTTTGATTTTCTCTTAAGAACTTTAATATTTAAATTGAATTAAATATTTAAATATAAAGTTGTCCCACAATAAAAGTTTAAAAGCAACTGTTAGCAACGTTACAAGATTAAAAACTAACTAACAGTTTATAGACCAGACAATTTGTTAAGGGGAACGAAAATACAAACAGAAATAAAATGTCAGTAATAATTAGGTTACGTATAGCCATAAAAAAAAATACATGTTTTTGGTTGAACTTTAAGGTATTCATTTTCCACAAACCACCTTAATCGATTCATATTTGTACTGTCAATGAATTTTTTTGTAACCCTCTATTGCACACTTCTTATCGATTTTGTTTCAGGTATCGCTTTCGTGATTTTGTTGGTTTTTTTTTAATAAAATTAGTGTGAATGATATCTATTCATTTTCCAAATACCACGTTATTCGGGTCAAAAAAAGCACCCCCTTTTTCCAAAAATACGTAAATCCACTGATGCAGTCAGCGGCAGCAAGATATTGTCAGTCTACGCCTAGCGTTGGCGCCCGTAAGACGTGGAACCTGTGCCCTTTTTTGCAAGCTATAAATATCTCCCAAAACTACTTCAAAACACATTGAAATTAATTTTATAAAGTAATATTTCGAGGAGCATCATATTCCTGCCGTTAAAAACTCAACAAAATATGCGTATGAGTGATTTAGCTACATCGTGCCATAGTCATAACAACAAAACTGAATGAATTTGGAATGAATTCATACTTTTATGCGGGAAAATAATATATGTTACTCTAAAAGAATAATTTTGTGATCGTTATTGAAACCCAAATTAATTTACTTATACTTACTGAAATCTGTAACAAAGGTAAATGACCTTTTCGTGAAATTACCCTCTAGTATTGGCTCACCATTTCAGGTCCAATAAGTGAAGTTTTTTGCAAATTATATAGGTACACTTACTTGGGATAAATCGCCAAGCATTTAAAATATAGAAATTTATTTTGAAATATTTACAGTGCATGGCAAAATTATTAGATCGTAGATAATCCTGTCGGTACATGTTCAGGTTCTGTTACGCAAAATGAAAACAATGAAACTCTTTTAGGATTAATTTGTTATCCCTATGTTTGTCTGTCTGTCCGTTTGTCTAGACAATTTTTTCTGGGTAAAATTAATAAATACCAATATAAACGGCCCTCTATAGAGCTGTAAAAACATACTTTTGACGTTTTTATTTATATTACGTTTTAGGTTTTTACGTTTTTTTTTTTTACGTTTTTCATACAAATTTTCTCACTATGAAAATGTAGGGATGAACACTTGAGATAATATTTTGCATTCAAAAGTCAACACAGAAAGGAATTGTTGAACAAATAATGTAAAAAATATGAAAACCATGTTGTTCTATTCTAAATGGATTAATTATCTACTGTTCAATGTGGGGATAGCTTTGTTTATTTTTTTCCTTGAATTATTTTTTACTAAGATAACAAATAGTTTAATACAAGGTTTTCCTTAAGAGGTCACTTTACCCCTGTATTTTTCTTAAAATTCATACAATAGGTATAAACCGAATGTGAAGTCTACAGCTTATTTTCTTCATATCTTTTTTCATGAGTATATTCTAGTGACATCTAACTACGTTTCTATACAGCCCAAAAAGCAAAATTTGATAAAACACCATCATAATAGCTGTCAGGATATCGTCAATATTGCCTCGTTTTTACACAAAGTTTAACAAGTTTGTATATTTTTATCTATACTGGAAATAAAAAAGAGAGAAATACAGGCATCGTTCATGTTAAGATGACTAAGTTTACACACTTTGCTAAGTATAAACAATTACCGTTTCATGGAAAACTGTTTTGACCTGAAACCATTTCACAAATTCAATTAACTTATTTTGAATATCTTGTCATCTTGCACTTCTTGATGAGAAATACAATTTCAATAAGTAAAAATACAACTTTTAGTTACGAAAACTTATAGTTAAAAGTCTGCTGTATGCATTAACATATTTTTAATTATATTAAAATAGTAATAAAATAATTGGCTTATCCGTCGTCGTAATACCAGCCGTAAATTTCTTAAATAATCTGATATCACGCTTATGGAAAACCCAATTATTTTGAAGATACCATAATATCATTAAAATATGTTTATGCATATAGCAAACTTTTAACAATAAATTGTCTTAGCTAAAAGTTGTACTTTAGCGTTATAATTATTTCTTAATATTTTGTTACAAATTCGGAGAAATAGCCCTTAACCTTAACCTTGTATGAAAATATTTGTTATCTTTGTAACAAAGAAAAAAAATAAACAGAGCTATCGCCACATTGAACAAACAGTAAATTATTAATCCCTTTAGAATAGAAAGATATGGTTTTATATTTTTTACATTATTTGTTCTACAGTTCCTTTCTGTGCTTTCTTTCAAATGCAAAATATTATGTCAAGTGTTGATCTCTATATTTTCATAAGGAGAAAATTTGTATGAAAAAGTTAAACAAAAGGCCATAAAAACGTTATAATATGTATATTTTACAGGGCTGTAAATATTAGCATTTATTGATTTTACCCAGAAAAATTGCCTAGACAAACGGACAAACAGACAAACATAGGGACAACAAATTAATCCTAAAAGAGTTTTGTTTTTTCATTTGGCGTAAAGGGACCTGAACATTTCAAAGGCCAGCTCATGACTGACCAGAATATCAAATTATGACCTCAGCAAAAAGTAGATAGTCTTCGAGTTGATGGTACTTTTATAAATTCGAATAGATTTTTGAGAGTCAAAGCTAACCAGTTCTAAATTCTAAGAATAAAATTTTTGTTGCGCAACTCTGAATAGTCATGCTATTGATAAAGTCAAAAATAAACCTTGGAATGCTGTTACATCAGGAAGAAAAATAAAAACCCAATTTATGAGCAATTTTTTGTAATTAGGTTAGTTCGATACCACACCCTGAAAAAAAATGTCCTATGTTAGTTTTGCAAATTGTCTTAAATAACGGCTCATTAAATATTGTTTTTCAAATGATCTGGCAATTTCTGTGTACCTATTACTTTTGAAAAAAAAGTTATTGCTATTTTACTACCAAAGGAGCTGTGTATTTTTTAAAATAATTAGAATTTAGAATGAAAGAGTGGCGGGCAGTAAAAATATTTGACGTTCATTAGAAATGCCATTTAACACGCGTTAGAGTGAGATAAATAGTGACGCTATTTAAAATGAGTTGGAATGAGATAGTAACGCAGTTAAACGTGGTTGAATGAGAGAGGCATAATTGATATAGGCTACAGTGAGATAGATAGTGACGTGGTGCATTCCTTCTGAGAATATTTTTTAGTTTCCACTTTTTGTAATAACAACTTTAGTAAAAAATTTTTGTAAAGAAATTTTTGGTCCAATTTATGTTCCCGCAAGTGTAAAACCAGCTCAACGGGCGAAAAATATTTAAAGAATGGGTTATGGTGACAATTAACCGTCACAATATTATTATGTATCTCTAAAGGAGTGTCTGAAATGTTCCGAGGGTCAACTGATAAATCAAACACTCAAAAAACCACTTTTAGCCGACCATAATAAATTTACATCCCGACGTGATAGCAAGTAGGATCAATGCCGTGTGACGATGATCGAAATACACTAATAAATTAGATAAAATAAAATACGTATTAATTTTGACCCTGCCTCGTCCACTCTATTCGTATTTTTGCTATGGTGACGCGAGCTTAGAGACCGGGACGAATTTCCCCCCGCGCGCTATCGTAATATAGAATAAGCCACGCCCGGAACTGGTTTTTGTTTTGGCTATGTCATACTCTTAACAGGAGTTACTTTTTCTTTTTATGGTTTCGTATCTCAAAATTAAAGAAAATGAAACTTTATAAGTCCACTTTGTTGTCCGTCTGTCCGTCTGTCAATACCCTTTTGCACGGACCTCGTATGAGATATCAAGTTGAAACTGATACCTCCTACAGAATTCTACAACCCAATAATGATGTAAAAAAATCAGGCTCCTAACTCAACGCAAAAAAAAGTTATAGCCCGTCACATAATCAATTTCGTACAAATTTGCTCACCATGAAAACCTATAGGGCACTTCCAGTTGACTTAGAAACATGAAATTTCGGTCACAAGTAGGTATTATGGCACACGTATAGGAAAATATAAAAATCACCAATATTTAATTATTCGGGAACTTGTGTATAACCAACTTAATTAGACCATAGAGTTGAATAGATCGTAATTTGGATCTTCATTATTGCAAGTGAAATGAATTACCAATTTTACCATTATATTTTTAGGGTTTCAAATCCGTATTATGCAGTGGCGTGCGGTCCATACAGACAAAAAGACACTGTCTGTCTACCCTGACAAATACGCATTTTTACGCATAACGTAATAATTTTTTTGCTAAAATGTAGCGACACCGACCGCCATCTATTGTCATTAGCGGCAACTGCGAGTCTCAGTTCGCAGCTGCGAGTCGTTCGCTCACTTGATGCCAAAAGACATCGCGGAATGGTGTCTGCCGGTTTATATGTGTGGGTCATATTCTAACAGTGTCTTTGTTGTATGCGTTACTGTAATTACATGGCACACAAAGCAAACGTTTTTGCTTGTTTGCGTGCAAGATGTAGGCAAAAACTCTGCAAAAAGCCGATGGCTTTTTAGTTTTACAACATTCACCGAAAATTACCGAAGTCTTACGAAGCCACCTTCGCCTTGGCGGCTTGGCCGGCGCCATCCATTGTTGTTTTTCGTTCGTTCGTTACGCAAATTGATGAGAAGCAGTATAAAAAAAATAAAATTGGGTCTAAAAATTGCAAAAAAGACTAGTGGTAGTACCCAACTAACACACAAGCTGCTTTATTCGCTTCTGTAAATCCTCTTGGACGCAAAAGAGGGTTATAAAAGCGGTGAAATTTACTTGTAGACATAGAAAAACGTTAGCTAATGCTCTCAGGAATTGTTGAAGCTTTGAGGTGCAGAAAAGAGTTAGTAAATGCTATTTTAGCGATTTACAACTCCAATAGGCAGTAATAGTATGCTTAGGAAATATAAAAGTGTAATCATAACGCCAATGTATGGCAGCCGTATATCCGATATTACTAACTCCGATACAAGAATTAAGCACGTACAGTTGAGTTAAAATACTCTCGTAGAGTTACATAATGCTTAAATAGAGTCTATTAGAGTTTATGTTCTCCTAATTCAGTTAGAATTTGCCATTTTAGACCAGTGACACAAGAGCGATTTATATTTCTATTATACGTGACATCGCCGTATAGGTGCGAGTAGGACTCGTGCCTTGAGTGTTATGTACACACTTTATCAATGAAATTCATGTTTTTTGTTAAATTAGCTTTTCAAATAATTTATAATAATTTAAAATAATAATAATAATAATATGATGATGATGATGATACGATACGATACGATACGATACGATACGATACGATACGATACGGTACGATACGGTACGATACGATACGATACGACACGGTACGATACGATACGATACGATACAGTACGGTACGGTACGGTTCGGTACGGTACGGTACGATACGATACGATACGGTACGATAAGATGCGGTACGGTACGGTACGGTTCGGTATGGTACGGTACGGTACGGTACGATAAGATACGGTACGGTACGGTACGGTTCGGCACGGTACGATATGATACGATACGATACGACATGGTACGGTACGGTACGGTACGAAGAAGTACGGTACGGATACGGTATGGTACGGTACGGTTCGGTACGACATGGTACGGTACGAAGAAGTACGGTACGGTACGGTACGATACGGTACGATATGATACGATACGGTACGGTACAAAGAGGTACGGTACGGATACGGTACGGTACGGTACGGTACGGTACGGTACGGTACGGTACGATACGGTACGATATGATACGATAAGATATGACATGGTACGGTACGGTACGAAGAAGTACGGTATGGTACGATACGGTACGGTACGATACGGTACAGTACGGTACGATACGATACGTAATATAACCGACACCGACCCGAAATATATAGATGAGATAACAGTATTTATATTTAAATTATCATGTCTATCAGTACCTATTATTTATATTTATAAAACAAAAAACATTAAAAGCTTTTACAGTGTATTTCATTTTAAACCATTATATATTTGCTACCGTACCCTAAAATTTTATGATCGATCGCTATCAAGGCCATGATTTGGCTTTATACACCGCTATCATATCGCTCTAAAACTTAGTCACCTACTTTCTACGTCCTAACGACGTATGAAATGCTCAGAGAAGTTACATACTCCTAAGAAATATTCCGCCATTGTTATTTTTATTTTGTTGAATTGGTTCATCGAAATTATTGTTTCGTTACAGATATTGACGACTGTTATGAATGAAATGTATATTTTTAGAACGCATCTGTCGAGTGTTCGGTCGACGATTCTGTTTTTTGTGTGTGGTAACACTTCTCGGACTTGGAGCTGTCGAAAACCTCGGATAGGACGGAATTTTGGGAAAGGGTCGCGGTCGACCACATTTTTAAGGATATTAACGATTTAATACAAGGGAAATCGATGTGGACATCGTAAAAAACATTATTGGGTCAGGGTCTGACAAAATTTTGGCGTGAAGGCCACTTTCAGTGTATTTCCTGTGTGTGTGACATAACCTTTATACACGCGGTGTGCAACAAGTGGACTTGTCAATTACCATTTCTTCTGGGTTTGGATGCATCCAGGGGTAGGTGGGTTGTGTGTAGATTCTTCGTGACGGTGAGCAGCGTGTCACAGCACCGGAACGCCTTGAAGTCCACGTGCGAAAGGAATTCGTGCGAGGACTAGCTGATGAGGTCATCATACAATTGTCTGGTAGGACATTTTGTACTATATTTTGTAGAATATAAGATATTTGTAGAATATAAATCTGGGACAGCTTATGGGCCCCTGTTCCAGCTGCTAATATCGCCCTTTAACATACAATTAGTGGTGTCTGAGCGTGGTTATGGAACCCTCGCACCAGCGACGCCGATGCCCGTCACTAGTCAGAAACATTACCACTTTTTTACCAAAAAAGAATGAAAGAATTTTTAAAAAGAATGAAGGAGTACTACATTGCTGCAGTTGCAGCCGATAATTTAGAAAATAAACGAAATATCTAACCTAACCTCTTTGCACATTTCTCTAATTTTCAATCTTCTATCACATTATTAGGAAGGCGTATTAAAAACGAAGTGGAAAGCTATATATAGAATACCAGTAAAATTATTTTCGTAAGGAAATTTCACTCACAACACACATAATACTATACCATGGAAAAAATAACATCCAATTTATTTGCGTCGCATATCGTTCACTTTATTTGTATCTTACACCATTTTAGGTTAAGTTTTTAAATGAAAGAGTTCGCAAATTAAACGTTTCAAGGAAAAAAAGAGATGGAACATGACTCAAATCGCAAATAGAAATTCAAGGAAGACGTATTATTCGCTCTTGTATCGTTTTTTAGACTCCTCAGTGGGTATAAATCGCTTTTGTAACCCTCTTGTATGGACAAAATCGCAAATAGAAATACAAGGTAGTTAGTGGACTCCCAATGACGTATAAATCGCTCTTGTATTGCGTTTTGGACTCCTCAGTGGGTATAAATCGCTATTGTAACCCTCTTATATTGACGAAATCGCAAATAGAAATTAAAGGTAGTTAGTGGACCCCGAATGAAGTATGAATCGCTCTTGTATCGCTTTTTAAGCCCCTCGGTGTGTATGAATCGCTATTGTAACCCTCTTGTATAGACGAATGCCGCTTAATTTGTGCCCAAATGGACATACAGCGAAGGTATAGCGGGAATATATCCGGATATAAAGCCAGTTCGTATTTCATCAATACTTAACGGCTTACGCTCTATCGCTCATGTATTTCTCAGTTTTGTTAGTTGGGTAGTAACCACTGTGAAAGTTGTGCTGGGAATATGTGTGTGCAAAAATTAAGGAATGGTACGTTTTCAAAACTGTGTTTTGGTGAAAAAAAAAAGTAATCGAGAAAGGCCGCTTCGTACCGGAAATTGAATTAGTTCAAATAAAAAGTAAAGCAACTAGAAAAATCAATCCAAAACAATATGAAACATTTAACTGGCTGACGGGTTGTAAACACACTAATCGATTATTTTGTGTTAAATGTTAAGGCTTTTATATTTTTTGTCTAGCCTGTGTTAAAAGTCTGTGCACGCTACTGGTATTATGTGGTGTTACGGAACCCTTTGTGCGTGAGTTCGACTTACACTTGGCCAGGTTTTCTTTTTATCATTACACTTTTTGTTTTTTGCAATAATTTTGTATTCCAATTATTTTCATAGCAAAATCATTTGACTTTGGAAAATCCTTTCAATCGGGTGCCGGTGTGGCATAAACATAGAAGAAAACAATGGCTGTCTCCTCTATGGGCATAAAGAACCTATCTACCATTTTAACTTTGTTGGTTCTAGATTTTGTCAGATTTCGTAATGAGAGGAAGTGGTATTTCTCTTCTAAATACACAGTAACTTTTAATTTAACCTAATCAAAATAATGTTAGGGTATATTCAGAAACATTATTAGAACGTTAATTACTTGCTATTGTCGGCTCTTGGTGAAACATTATCATGGATTAATAAAACACTTGTACTACTGTTTCACTACTTGATCATTTGGGATATATTCATCCCCGCTGGACTGACGATCTGAAGAACGTTGCGGGTGGCGGCTGGATGAGGATGACTGAGGACCGCCAAGAGTGGCGTAATATTGGGGAGGTCTATGTCCAGCAGTTGACGAATACGTGGATGACGTGGACTGATGGATGGATGATATTTATCCATTGGTAGAACGTGTTCTAGACGACAAGACAATTGAAATCTGTAGTAAAAATTAAGAAAATTGTAAAGATAACTTAACCATGATTATGGGCCCGTTATCCCTGACATTAAGCACCTCATTTTGCATCAAGTAAAACTGAACTCTATGATCTTTTATTATAGTTGAAAATAGCGTGCTCTTAGCCGTGGCTACAACGTGGCGACAACCGAAACATCGCACGCTCTTAAAAAACACGTTTTTAGGGTGAAATTTTCAGAAAACTATCCGCATAAGAACTTACTAAATTAAATTTTCCTTAATTTCCTGTTTTTTCCTACGATTTGGTAATGTAAATTTTATATAAAATGAAAAAAACATGAAAAATCGACCAAGTTTCGGATTTGTTTCGATCGAGCAAAGTATAACGTACCGCGTTTTGAACTGCAAAAAAATCTGCAAAAAGTACGTACCTATCTAAGATAAATATTTTTTTCAGACACAAAGTACCACAATTTCATGGTTTAAAATTAATCAGAAAAGAGGCAAAATTGGGATAAGGGGGCTTAAGCTGAAATGTTACTCACGTAGTTTAAAACGGCTAAGACATGAACTAATTACATTTCATTACAATAGAAAACAGCGCAACATCTACGATAAGCCTCCACAAATTAGCCAGAGTTTCCTATAGGTAGACAGAAAGGCAATGTAAGTAATATAATATACATAATTTTTCACAAAATTATACAATGGGAAAGAAAACCAAAAGCTTTTACGGTAGAGGGCGCTGAGTGTTTGTGTATTGTCACTGTGCTGATAGATTTTATTTTTGGTAGTAATTTGGTGAAAAATGTAAATAATACTTAAAATATGGGTAAGATATTTACGAAACAAAATGTTTGAAAAGTTGTTTGTTGTACCTGTTGTCTTTGAAGTTGTTTCTCACATAACCTAGAAGAATACGATTTATTGTTCAGTATCCTAAATGCCTTTTCCTACTTTTTTCTCAACTTTACATCACTAGGAAATTTTAAAGTTCCTTTTCCTTTACATACAAAAGCCACACAAAACACCCATTGCTTAAACTTTTCAATGAAAATAGGCAATTAGTCAATTATTTTTATGAGAACTGACAAGCTGACAGACACGGACACACAGTGCCCTCTATGCGGAATTAATTTAACAGTAAGTATCCCCATTCGAGTATTAATTTATGTTCAACCGCTAACAGTTCAGGCCCCCTATCTGTATACGATTTTAACGCCTATGGTTTCGCAATAAGGACTATCACTAGATAGCCTATACTGTCATGCAGACTTCTACGTAGCCAACCAAGCCTTGGGGATCAGAAGGGAAATTCAAACTTATATAAGAGGAAATTACGAGCACAAGGAGGAAATTACGAGTTAATTAGTTAAATGATTTACAAATACAAAATACAAAAGACAAAAATATTTATTTCGGTAAAAAACACTTTATAACAAAAACATTGTTGAGGACTTCTTGTAAGTATAAAAATACTTGTGACAGAAGACCCCACTCTTCCATCGACATAATTTTCTTTTTTTTTTCTTGGCGACAGCTGCTATTTTAAGCGCCACTTTTTGCCAATGTCAAATATAAATGTTTTAAGGATATAATTTTTTTTCAAGCGAATGCTTCTTTGATCTCGTCTCAGATAGATAGGGGTCCAATTCAAAACTTGTACGTCACTGATGTGATCGACTTCAGGAAAAAAAACCGCAGATTAAGGCATCTTCGTATTAAGTGCTTCACAATAAGAGTATTTTGTTTGACTTCTTTCGTGAAAAGAAAATTATGATAACCTTTTTTTTTTTGACGAAGGATAAATTAATTTCTTATTACAGGTTATTATGTTTTGAATAGTTCATTATTTGTTATCTTGTTAAAAATTTAAAATTTAAATGTAAAGTTAAAATTTAAAAAGATATTGGTCTGTGGCAGACGAACAGACAGATGGACAGCGGAGTCTTAGTAATAGGATCTCGTTGGTTACCCTTTGGGTACGAAACCCTAATAAAAATGCAGTTTTTCGTCAGCACGTGTTTCTTGTTGGACGTGACAGCCACGGCTGAGAGCGCGCTATTTGAAACTAAAAGGAAACGTCATAGAGTTAATTTGTGACTGATGCAAAATGAGGTGGCTTTATATGCAGCCTTAAGGCGATATGTAAAAGTTTTAGCATCACTGTTACTCCATATGCGAAAACACCCTCAGTGCGAGAGGGACGCATTCGTGGAAAAGTAGCAAAAAGTCGGTTTTTTATTAATATAAAATTTACTAAAGTTGCTATAAAAATTTCGTTTAACCAGGTTCTAGATACCGTTAAAACCTTTCTAATAGAATATAATTGCAGTCTATATGTCATTCTAAATTGTCAGACCAGGAGAATTGGTGTTCAAAAAGACCTCATTTCAATAAATATTTCTATCGAGCCGAATTTCTTTAATCGCGTTTCTGTTTTAACAGATCCCTAGAAAAATATTCCAAAAATAATAAATTATTTTATCAAAATAACACATTATTTACTGAAGTATCGAAAGTGTCGATTTTTTTCCGTAGCACCTTAAAAGCCATGAAAAATAGGTGGAAGGAGTAACTATACGCAACATTTTCAGTTCCGTCTCATTACATTTACGAAGTAGATACCCTTGTCAAAAGTAATAGAAATTTTCTCTGTAATTTTCGCAGTTAGAGATGTTAAGATAAAAATGGTAGTATCATTTAAATCTAAGAAAACACTTCTTAGTAAAAGTATTTTGGGCATGGTTCCCGCGTGTATTTAATTATCTACGAGATACAATTTGACAGATATTCTTACGCTCTGAAAGAGTTTCTTCCAAACGGCTGATTTAGTGATCGGACCGACATTGTTTTCTAGTTCACAAGATATTATTATTTTCATTTATTTTGTTGTATGTACCTGATTTTTATTATTTTGTTTATTTCAAAAAACTTTTGGTCTGATTGTCCCAATTTGTCTTGTCCTGTACTTTCTATCTTTTACAAAAACACTGTAATTATATTATAGCACTAATAGACAAAAAATAAAATTACAAAAAAGGCATGTTCTTGCAAAGTTTCTTGCCTTGGAAGTACAAGACTAATCGAACTTAAGGGGGGCTTATCCCAATTTGGTCTCTATTTTGATTCATTTTAAACTATGAAATTGTGATATTTTGTGTCTGAAAAAAATATATATCTTAGATACATTCGATACGTTATATTATACTTTTTGCTCGATCTAAAAAAAACGAAACTTGGTCGATTTTTCATGTTTTTGTCGTTTTATATAAAATTTACATTACCAAATCGTAGGAAAATTACAGGAAAATAATATGCGTAAGTACGTAGCAAAAAAAGTGTTTTTTAAGAGCGCGCGATGTTTCGGTTGTCGTAACATAATAATAAGCTTATATATAATATCTATAATAAGCTTTTCGTTTACAGAGAAATAACAAGTAAAATATTTTCGAGATACATTTCAGCCCACTTTCGTCTGATATCGATTTCGTCAATATTTTACTTGTTATTTCTCTTATTAACAGCTGCAAAACCATTGCGCTTCTTAGCATATCTGCCAAAAACATTTTGCCTCATAAAGTCATTAGAGGGCGCCACACTTTAGCCAGAGGCACAGCTAAAGATATAAAAAACTATGAAAAAACTATACTTTTTTTGTCTTTTATAATGTCACATTTTCTATTGTCAATCAATGCAACTGATGCCGAGTCCAAGAGGACTCGAAATATATCTTGCTTTTATTAATTAAGGTATATAATAAAATAAAAAAACACTATATATATCAATATTTCTTAAAAATCATATAATTTTTAGAGATTGTATATACCCAATTCCACTTGGTATACGCTGAACTGATTTATGTATATAGATATAATAATATTACGTTGTCAGAATTAATAAAACACAAGACTAAATAGAAAACCCTTTCTTCAAAAACACTTTAAGCAAGCGACCTATAAAATAATTCCATTTTCTGAAAAAATAAGACAAAGCAATGAATCAGCTTCTCAAAAATTATGTCCAACATTAACAACTCAAGTAAAAACATTGTAAAACTCTTGACAGTAGACCGTAAGCTTTTAGGCTGCCACTACAACTAAGCTTAGCGTAAAAATAGATACCTATATTTTTTCACGATTCCCTAAAAAAAGGAGCATCATTATTTTCGTTTCGTCAAAAAATATTCAGCTTTACGTAAAGCTTACATTGTTTTTTAACATAAAAATAATTTATTGACAGTAAAGAAAATTCACAATATAAGACTTAAGCAGCGGGCCCCATACTAGAGATAAGTCTGAACTGCGGGCTACCAAATAACACATAACACAAAAACACATTTTCCTTTACAGCTACTATTATTATATCCTTTATTGTACACATACACAAAAAACTTAAAATAAAATTACAAAATTGAAAATAATATGCACAAAGGCGAGTTTACCTCTGCAAGAGGTTTCTTCCAGCCAACCAGTGTTGTGGTGAAAGTTAAAATCAAAGAGGTTGGCAGCAAGCGTACAACTTAAACATAATTGTCAACTAAATAAATAATCTACCTTAGTTAACACAGCACAATATTGTGTATAAACAACGAATAAAATAAATAAGATAACAAATATAATGAACATAATACTACTAGATAAATGACTAAATTGAATTACACATATTTAGACTAAATCTGAACAATTTTCACTTACAAACTAAAATTACACAATAAACCTGTTATTTAATCTACTTCAAGCTTAGTAAAAGTATTTAATGTAATCGTCGTCGTCAATTACGACTATTACGTCACGCGAGGGATTGTCAAAGATGTTTCCGAGTAAGGAATGTTACAGAAACTGTCAACACTCGTACAGTCTCTTTTCACTGACGATTTCGACTTCCTAATGTGATAATTAAGTGGGAACGATTCGTATCCTCTACGAAACGCACAACTTAAGATGGTTCTTCATATTTTTGAATTACAGAGATATTAAAGAAATGATTTATGGCATTTCGCGAACATAGTTTAATGCCAGTTACGCTTTTCCGGCAAAATTTCATTTTTTATGCATTGCGTTGTAAATGTATGCCCCCCCCTCCTTATCTCCAAAACTGGTGGACCAAAAAATATGAAAAAAAATCATGGTAATATGTGTTTACCTAAAGATTACAGAGAAAATAAAACGGTTTGAGAAATTCACAAAAAAAAATTGACAAAATTATATTTATCCTCCACAATATGGAACCCTAGGTACTTGGCCGGTTTTTTATTTTGCCTCACGAATTTTGACCGTTTTACCCTCGTTTTAAGAATTGTTTAGCAGCCGGATTGTGAAAATCCCGCCTTTTATTGTTAGTTTGATAAGTAAAATTATATGTTCAAAAACAGAAACAGAAAAAAAAAAACAGAAACGTCCTAAATGCCATCCATTTCCATGATAAGATTCGTAATGTTTCTTTACAGCTTTTCAAACTTCTCAAAAATTAATTTAATGTTGCTGTTAGCTTAATATTGTCTCATTCATACCCAAAAAATTTATAAAATTTGTATTTGTCATTCCTATATAAAAAAAATGCAGAAATGTTAGTACCTAAAATTTTGTTTTTTTCAAAATCTCCATACAAAACGGACATATCATAGGTTTGCACCTAATATTTTAAATGTTTGTACTGAAAATTGAATTTTCTTTAAATTTTCCATACAAAATGGACATTTCATAAGTTTGAACCTCATATTTGGCTTTGCTCCACTTCGCTTCGCTCGTGGCACTCGCCCCCCGCCCCGCCTTCTCGGCTCGCGCGTTTAACCATTTAATTCCCTAATGGCTGAACAAAGCCCACTTTTTATTGATTCACTAAACAAATTACCTTCTCTTGTGGCCTGTTATTTTATTTATTTTCTTATTGACCAATTTATTGCATTGCTGTAATGACCATTGCGTATTTATTTTATTAGAAATACTTTGATGGAAGTTAATTGCTCTAATAAAACGTTTACTGACAGATCGTATTATTTCGGTTTTATTAAAGAGTTGTGTTTTTATTTAATTACAGTAGCAATTACAGCGATGGAAGGTAATTGTCACATTTAAGCTCTTCCTGACAAAACGTTTGACCTATTTTCTACGTACTTTGAGCAGTTTACTCACAAATGTCAATAACAATTTTTAAGGCAGAAAATTCTTGTAACAAAAGCTTTTGTAGCAAAGAAAGTTCGGCAGGAAAGATTGTTTCTTTATTAACTTCGAAATTACACCGAAATTGTTACCAGGTTCTTTGTTCATGTTCGCAGTTTTGGTTATTCAGTAAGATTGTGAATTAATTTTGTTAGCTGTTCTCCATTACTAACTAGTATTATTAATTTTGTTAGCTGTTCTCCATTACTAACTAGTATTATTAATTTTGTTAGCTGTTCTCCATTACTAACTAGTATTATTAATTTTGTTAGGTGTTTTTCAAATTCAAATTCAATTTCAAATAGTTTATTTTGCAAAGCAGGTATAAATATATACACTTTTTACACGTCAAATTTAATCTAATAAAAAAATATATGTAATAAAATAATAAATATACATGAACAAAATTAATGGTTTATTTAATTTATGTAGCAATATATATACGATTAAAATGATAGGTAAAATATATATTATACAAGGTAAAATCGAATCAACCGCCCGAACCCATACCGGAGACCCGGCCAGGGACCAGGAACAAGGTTCAATGATCACCAACCGAGCCCCCAGCACGAATCCAGGCGGCCGACCAAATACCATCCTATATACTACATACTAATAGGTTACATATATAAATACATGCCTAGCTCCGCCCATTCGATTAGTCTTGCTAAGAAGAAGGGCAAGAAACTTAGCAAGATCATATCTTTTTTTTTTCAACATAAAACTTATACTATACACATTACTTATATCTACTTTAACCAAGGGATAAGAAGATACAAGACAGCAGGAATTCAGGTTGATGAAAAAAAGAAAAACAAATATATCTTTGTCTACATGTCTCATATAGTCTTTTTTCTTTTACAGTCTGTAATTAACTAATAAGAGGAATCATAAATTAGGAAATTATACTACTTAATTAAATTATAACCTGCTATCATTATCACTGTAACACCATTCATTACTAATTAGTATTATTAATTTTGTTAGCTGTTCTCCATTACTAACTAGTATTATTTATTTTGTTAGGTGTTTTTCATTACTAATTAGTATTATTAATTTTGTTAGGCGTTCTCCTTTACTAACTAGTATTATTAATTTTGTTAGGTGTTCTCCATTACTAATTAGTATTATTAATTTTGTTAGCTGTTCTCCATTACTAATTAGTACTATTAATTTTTTTAACTATTCTCCATTACTAAAACTATGTACGCATTCCATAAATGTAACTTGCCTCGGAGTTATCTGGTAATTATTTTTTCCGGTGTCATAAAAAATTACAACGAAGGATATAATATGGCGAGTCGCAAAAAGTAGTGGAGCCTAACCCACGTGCTCGATTCTGCCCTGTAGGATTTTCGAATAACTAGTTTGGTCTAAAATCGTGTTTGGCTGGTAAACAATTATACATGACAGAATAAGGCGGACAGGCGTGATGGGCACGTGCCCGTCTTCATCCATATTTCCGAAGATGGGTTGGTAATTTAGCAGAAATGATCACTCGCCAATGTAGATAGGTAGTGTTTATAATCAAATAGGAAAGTTTCTAACTGAATTACAATAAGATGGCTTGAATAATAAGATATTGAAATGCGGTGATCTCACAGAAGCGTGCGGTCGCTCAAACCAAAGACAATATAACCACTTCGTTTTAAGACGCGGCACTTCTATACAAAACGTCGATTGAAGTTTTTACTTTTTAATTGTAAACCAGGAGAGTTTAACTACCAACCTGAGAATCAAAATTACATTTGGCGGGCAGGTTTGCCAATATGATAAAATACGTAGTGAGGTAATTAGTGGTTGCTTATCGATATCGATATATAGATTTTATCGATGTCGATAGATTTTTGCTATCGATATTATCAAATCCACTGGGCCTGGCATTAAAATTTTTGAATTAGTGTCTATTCTCAGTTTCTGTTAGAAAATATTAAGAAATAATTATAACGTCAAAAATACAAATTTTAACTAAAAATTGTTTACTATATGTATAAACATATGTTTAATGATATTATGGTAGCTTTAAAACAATTAGATTTTCCATAAACGTGGTAGCCGATTATTTTAAGAATTCACGGCTGTTACCACGACTATGGAAAAGCCAATTGTTTTATAGCTATTGAAATATCATTAAAAATATGTTTATGCATATAGCAAAATTTTAACAACGAGGTTTTTTTTTCCAAAAGTTGTATTTTGGCCGTTACAATTATTTCTTCATATTTTGTTACAAATCCGGAGAAACGAACCCTAAAACCAATAAGAACGAAATGAGTAAGTATGACAATAATTATTGGTAATAATTAGCAAAATAAATTAAGAAAATTAACACATAATTTTATTATTTTTCCTCACAACTATTTTATAATCACAAGCATAACCTAAATATTCAATTACTTATGTTAATTTTCATTTTAAGGATTCCGTAGTACCTAAAAGGTACAAAAGGAATCTTTATGGTGAGACTCCGTTGCCCGTCCGTCCGTATGTACAGCTTCATACCATTAGCACCATACGCACCATTAACGCATTACCATGCCAATGGTATATTCTTTTGACTTAGAAGACAAGTTTTTAGAAGAATGTCTCCATTTTCGTGCTCACTGCAATATAAAAAAAACTGGTCAAGTGCGAGTTAGTCTTGCATACCCAGGGTTCCGTAATACGAGTTTTGGGAAAAGAAAATTTTATCTTGTCTTTTTGATTTCGGAAATTTCTCAAACGCTATATTTTTCCTGTAATCTTTACTGACTTATATTCTGTTCACGCACGACATAAACATAACTAAACAGAATCTATAAAAGTTGACAAGAAAGTAAATTCATATGTAGTACAGTACCTAAATGATGGGAGCTAATAAAGGGGCGGGTTGTACTACATGGCCTAGGGTGACCAAGAAAGCAAATCCACCACCGTGTATGAATCTTGAGAAAAATCCAGGTGTAATGGGGCCTCTTAAGGTCAACATGGCTCCCCTTCGTAAAATAGTCTGAGGGTTCAGAGGATTCACTCTGCCAAAGGAAATATTTTTATCATCAAACGCCGTATCATTGCATTTTTATGTTGTGAGCACCAGCAACTATATAAAAACGGCAATTTCATAGTTAATGACCTAATATTTAACTATAGGTAGGATGCTAATTTCTTCTTGCTAAGAAACTCAGTACCTACATGGTAACCAAGTTGTCTTTTTAGATGGATTTCGCAACCGAAATTTGCCCAAGGTAAAAAAGTACCTAGCCCCATTTTCCTAACTTGAACCAAACTCTGGGAAAGTCTTAAATTAGTAAGCGATATGTCCCTACCCTTCGAAGTATCTCAAACAAACAATTTTTCATATCTGCGAAGATACGAAAGTATTTGTAGAGGTTTGTTTACTTACCGTTCCAGGTGAAGAGAGAATCTAAAGAATATTTTGTCGCTAGTTCCTTTCTTTGTGCCACAGACTTCACATGTTTTATATCTACTTTAACTCATTTTAACAATAAATTCAATTTGTACATAAAAATTCTGTGGGTCCGGTGAATAACGATATAATTAAAGTTATATCCAAAACAATTTTCTTAGCTTAAGATAAAGTATTTTTTTTTCTCTATCGAATGGTGTATCAGGATCTAAGATATCTCAATAAACAACTGAGATAGGGCTTTGTAATAATGGTTTATGTGCTAAAATAATACGTGCAGCATGATATAACTTCAGTTAAGTCCCATATTAAATTAATTATCAACTACATGTTTCGTTTATAAGGGTATAATATACTTAAATCAGTATTCAATTTTGTAATCTTGGTGAAAGACGATTTAATTGGAAATACAACTTTTATCCCGAAATTAGATGCGTTTTTTTTTTCGGTGAAAAGAGGATTAATTTTATTTGTATCCTTATTTACTACAAAAAATTAGTTGCAATCGTGACAACAGACATAAGTCCGACAGGCGAGTGGGTGAAGAAGGATATATTTGAAATTATACCTATTATCACGAAATTGGATGAGTATTTTTTTTCGGTGAAAAGAGGTTTAATTTGATTTGTATCCCTATTTACCAAATAAAATAAGTCACATTTGTGAAAACAGATATAAGTCCGACAGGCGAGCGGGTGTTTGAGGGGCAAGAGCGGGTGTTTTTGTGCGTACGCGCTCCAGTGCCAATGGTTACTTTAGGAGGGGAAGACGTGTCGCAGCTCTGCATAAATTCGTATTTATGCTCTCTTCTCAAGTGAGTTATACCATTAATCACAAATATTTTTTGCCGTACCATAATGTAGCTATTAAATATAATTAGATCGTTTTTCTCATAACATTGAAATTATATCACTTTTCACATAGAATAAACTGATGCATACTGTACTGTAAAACCTAACCGCATTCTATAAAATTTCGCGCGCGCTTTGCCTATAGTTTTCAAGCATTTAGTATTATTAATTAATAAAATCGAGTTGAAACTATCTACATAACTCTGCTACTAAAACCTAGCATGAGTATTAAAAGGTATCTTTGTACTCGTATGAAATATATTTTATATATATTATTTATTTTTTGACAGAATGAAACCAACAAGAAGCTCAAAAATGATTCAGATGCTAAATAAAAACACGGAGGATGTTAAAAATAATCCGATAATATTGTATAACGCTGAAATCAATTTAAAAGATCCTGATATCACAATAATATGTAGAGATTTGTTAATAGAAATAATATCAAATATTAACATTGTTACCGACCAAATATTATCTGAACAAGGTGATTCTGACTACTCATTGCCAAGTTCAGACGACTATATTCCCAATAGCTATGAAGAAACTTCTTCATCTGATAATGATGCCAATAGAAAACACTTCAAAAGTAGACCCATATGTGCTTCCCCAGACAGCAGCATCAGTAATATATTCTCACCATCTCCTCAGCACTAAGACCAGGATTCAAGTGATGATCATATTGAATTTCAAAGTTTCACAACCAATGCACTGATTCACAATACAACCGGTAATCGAAAAAAATCACAACCGGTTTTAGAAGAAGAAGATTTACATAATTTTAAAAACAGGCAGGAAAATTTAGAAAATGAAGATATGATAGAAGTTGTAAATATGCTCTTGGATACAACCAAAGACGCTAATAATACAACCGGAAACTGTCACAATTCACAATCCATTTAAGATGTCATTCCTAGTGGTGCTATCGATTTAAACAATTTTCAAGACATACAGGAAAACTTACACAATCAGGATATGGCAGAAGTTGAATTGGGTATTACTGCAGAGCAGTTCTGGGAAAAAGAAGGAATGTCTTCAGGGAAGAAAAGGAAACCTAGACAAGTGTTAAAAGAAACTAGAGCAGACAGGAAAAAGAGAAGCAATTTGAGGAACACGGGAATAGCGTACACAACTTTCACTGGCAAATATGTAAAAGAAAGAACGATGAAACCATTGGAAACGTGTAAAAGGAAGTGTGGTGAGAGAATATCGGAAAGCTTCCGTAAAAACGTATTTAATTACTACTGGACATTAGGAAGTTACAACGAAAGAGTAAATAATGCGTCTAAATTTGTTATAGTACAGAAAAAAAATTCTACTAGGCTTTATACCACAGGATAGAGACAAAGAGAGTTTGCAAATAAATACGAACTTTCCTTCGCGAATGAACATCATCCTATTTGCAAGGGATGTTTATTGAAAACTCTTGATGAAACTGACAAATTTTTGCAAATACTGTGCAAAAAGATGCAAGAGACAGATGGTCTTATCCAGAATTCAGTCAGAGGATGTACACCGTGTCTGAACAAACTCGACGCAAACCAACTTGAAGAAGCTAAACAACACATATTGTCTTTTCCATCATACGAAAGTCATTACGGTAGAAGTAAAACTACCAAGAAATTTTTGGCCAACGGTTTGAATATTGATAAAATGTATAAAGAGTTCATCGACGGTCTACAAAAAAATTTATAAAACCACATACACACAGGTTTTTGAAGCGCAAAACTTATCATTTAAGATTCCGAAACTAGACACTTGTGAAAAATGTGATACCTTGAAAATGAAAATAGACATAGCTAAATCTGAAGAAGACAAATTGGCGTTCTCTCTATTGCTAAGAGACCACCACGAACAAGCAGAAATTGCATATGACATGAAAACACTTGACAAATACGTTTCTTGTACAGTGAATGACAATATGGTACTGACTTTTGATCTTCAGCAATTCCTTCCTACACCAAACTTAACAGCTGGCCCAACATTTTATAAGAGACAGTTGTACACATACAACCTTACAATAAACAACCTAACAAACACAAAATCTTATTGCTACATGTGGCATGAAGCGATAGCTGCTCGTGGAGCCAACCAAATAGCGTCGTGTATCTACAATTTTATACATAATTTCGTGCCAGCATCTATTAAACATCTGATTTTTTACTCGGATTCTTGTCCTGGGCAGAATAAAAATTCCCATGTAATGGCAATGTTCCTGTTAGCAATACACGAGTTTCCAGAAATTACCATTGATCATAAATTTTTGATCTCTGGCCATACGCGCATGGAATGCGATAATGTTCATGCTGCCATCGAAAAAGCGAAAAAGCATACGACATTACGTATTCATCATCCAAGAGATTGGTACCAACTTGTGAGAACAACCTCGAAAAAATATGAGGTGATTGAGATGAACCGAAATATGTTTTATGAGTTCTCAGCATTTCTGAAATCTTGTTACAACATAAGAAAATATTATGAAAACAAAGAAAGATTTTATTTCAAAGATGTTAAGTGGATGAGATATACCAAAAGGTCATATCCACGCGTGGAATATAAACAGGAATTAGGTGACAATTCTTACAAGACACTTGATTGCAAAAAACATAGACATAAATATGACGAGCCAATCCACAAGGAAATGTCATATAATGATTTCTTACCTATTTCCAATGAAAAAAAGAAGGACCTCATGTCTCTTTTAGACCTTATAGATGAAAGTGTAAGAGACTTCTACCTGAATTTGAAATCGTGTGCTGATGTCGCAAACGTAGATCCAGATTTGGAGGAGCAATTATTTAACGATGAGTCCGAAATGTGATGAGTATACTATAGTATGTCTTCATTCAGGGGTCTTTATTATTTCACATTAGAATTTATTGTTTATGTTATGTACCTTGTTATTTCATAATTATAATTTAACGGGGCATTAAGCATGTTGGATTTAGTTTTATGAAGGCAAACTTACTTAAAACTGATGATAATCCTATGTTGATTGCATATTGTCGTACTAAGATAAGTTTATTATTTCAGATTCGAATTGTTTATATCTCGTTATTTCATTCTTCTTTAACGGGGCAATTAATTGCGTATTGTCGTATTTGAATTTGATAAGTTTAGTATTTTAGGTTCGAATTGTTTTTTTACGTATCTCGCATGAAAATTTTGTTTTTAACAGGGTGTTTAAGCATGTTAAATTAGTTTTTTTTTAATTTTTATGAAGGCGAATGGTATTTAAGACTGATAACACGTAACAATTTTTCGCAAGAATTATGTGTTAAGTGATTTAATTTAATAAATACTTGTTAATTTACCAATATTTGTTTTTATTTCACAAATGACATACTTATTTAATTACCTGATGATACAATATAATACACGTCTTGTCAAAAGTTTATGTTTTAATTTATCAGACTTGTAATAATGATTTCAAATAGTTAACAAAGACATTTTGCATAAAAAAAATCGCATTTTTATGTAGTGTAAAATGATTTATCTATTTTAATGCGATATTCACAATAATCACATAAAATTTGTTTTGTGAGTAAGGGCTTAATTCAAATTCAAACGCAGATATTATTGAAATTAATAAAGCTAAAACAGTAAGATAAACAAAATAAAATAGTTTAATATGCAAAGTTTTCTGCTGCAGTAACTTTGGTGCTATAAACTAAACTAATTCTTTTTAATGATTTTTTTACCGCCAAAACTTTTTTATTTATGCTCTCCTGTAAAATCAGTATTTTACACTTAAACCGTTATTCACCGGACCCACAGAATTATTGCAGAAGAATTCAAATTTTTCCACCATTGACAATTTTATTTTAATTGCTGCCACCATGGCAACAAAATACAGAGTAATAAAAAACCTCAATCATGATATGATCACAGAACACATTACATAAATCTGTTACGTTGGTAGCAAGTTTTCCTCTCGTCCATACAAAATGAAGATTTATTAGGAGTGTCGAGGGCCTGGCTCAAACGACTCCAACCAGTCTGCCACTTTCCCACTGACAGCTATCAAACGCAACTGACAACGTCAACTCAACGGATACCATCGTTGCGATGACCGATGCCAAACTACACGGTAACTTAACATCGCTAACAGCCGACCGCAACGCCATCTTTGATTCCTCCCAGGTACTAAACCTGACATTTCAATCAGTGACGTAATTAACTAACTAATGAGGGCTTTTCAGACTGCATTAAAAAAAAAAAAATAGTTCAGAGTGCGATCAATAGACGGCGCTGACGCGTGCTCTCATGTCAAAAATATACAGTCTACTCTATGGTTCCTGATTCAGTGTTGCCAACTTAGGGAATTTGCACTAAAACTGGTGGTTTAGAAACCCATTTTAGCGGAGAAATATTGTTTTTAGTGGCTGGTTTTTTTTTGTGGATTAGACTTTAGTTGGTGAAAAAAGACACTCTAGCACCAAAACATTTAAAGTTTAATTTAAGTTACATTATCCAAAGAATTAGGTAATTAATGCTATTTCATTATTGATTTTTCCACATTCTAACGCTTATGTGGAAAATAGTACTATATAATATTAAATATATTAAAATCTTTATTATAATATATAAGGTTAGGTCTTGTCATAGAGTAGATTTTGTTACGTCGTACATTTTTGAAATTAGAGCATACGTCAGCGCCATCTAGTTCATTTTGGTGAAACTTGACTAAGAGCTGTCATGAAAAGCCCTCATTGAAAAGAATTGAATGAATTTGCCCGCTGCTCCGACATACATATGATGTTTACGAGCAAACGCTTTTGTTTTAGAATCGTTTTGTGTTTCTTGCGTTCCGAAATGTCGTGAAATTTCATTAATTAATTAATTTATTTAAAAAAATACATTTATTTTATAATGCAAGGGTGTATTAGAAACCTAGAAGGGTTTATACATACACCTTCATTTTTGTCTTATCCAAAAACATAACAAAGAAAATGAGGTATACTAGATATTTAAATTACGAAGTAATTTTGTAGGAACCGTAAATATAACCGGAAGTGCTTTTAAGCATGCTATAAGTCGATAAAATCAAATTGAATACACATAATAGCAGTTATAAGCAATAGGAAAATATATAGTCACTTTTCGCAACCACGCAATGAAGAAAAAATAATAAGTACATAACGCCAAATTAAGTGGAAAATTTAAATAGGTAAGGTTTTCCGAATTTGTTAGAAAAACACGGTGACTACTCTTTGTCCTTTGCACATCAAGTGCATTCCAGATGTCCTTGTCTCTTTTCCCCCAACCCTTAGATTGCTGATTCGTGATAGCAGTGCACCTGCGATTCCTGGATGGAAATCGAGAAGAAAAATGGACATTACTTCCGCTCCGCGCGCGCGCATAAAATCGAATGCGAAGAAATTACCTTTAACAAGTTTGAAAGTTTTATTTTTGTTGTGTCTATAAAATTAAACTAAATGAAAAGCTTATTATAAATATCTATATAAATAGAGGTGCAATTATTTATAATTGTTGTGGGCGGCCACACCCGCCTCCAATCCCATAGCTTAATTTCTAAAAGATTTTTTTCATTTTGTTTTGGGAGAATATACGTCTTTTTAGGATATAGTTTTCATTATTTTGGTTTATAAATTAACCATTCATTTTTATGATTTTTTAAACAATTGTCCGATATGACGTCACTTGAGAATTTTAGATATTATACCGATTGTGATGTGTAATTGCATATAAAAAAGTGGTCTGTCTCTGTCTGTCTACTCATCTATCATCCAGCTGTCAAATTAGTCTGAAGCAAATTATTATAAATTTATCTTGATAACAAAGGACACATTTCTAAACAGCCATTTCTCAAGTGACGTCAAACGAAGGCAAATGAAAGTTGCAGCTTTTTCGTAAAAATATTTATCATCATGAAGTTGTTTAAATCACAAGTTCTAAATTACGGCTGATTAAACCTAAATCTCGAAATAGTTTTCGAATTAACATACCTTAACATAATTTAATCTAAGCGAATTGGGCGATATTTTGACCGAAAATCGGATCACTGGTGAGCTTCATCAATTGCCCAACTCCTTGATGTATTACCGTGTTATTCTGGGGCAAAACACAAAAATTTATCATCATACCTATCTAAATTATGTAGTTTTCAAAACCCAGCCGTAATAAGGTACTTAGTTAAAATGTGCTTAGCCGTTATGAACTTATCTATAGGTTTTCGCACGAGAATATAGGATAATTACAAAGCCATAAAAACAATTTTACATAACCAAGGCAAATGAGTTAGTTAACAACAAAAGCACTAACTCTTTTGTTGTTAACTAACTCATTTGCCTTGGTTATGTAAAATTGTTTTTAACAACAAAAGAGTTAGTGAACCAAGTTAGTAAATAACATATACTCTTAAAGTAAAAAAAAACAGACAATTGTGTCGATTCGGTGTAACACGTTTTAAGTTATTATAATTTATTCTGTAATAACAATATATCGTCGTAAATAATGAAATTTAACCTAATGAACAATTATATATGTAAACTAAGCAATCATAAGAAAAAAAAATAATAGAAAAAGCCCTAAAACCCTATACTAAATAAAATATTATCCTAAATAAACCATTATATTAAATAAAAAATATTATCAAAACCGATATTTGACAGTACTAAACTTAATTGAAGCGTTCTGTCTTTTTCTTTCTGTATCGAAAAGACAAAGACAGAACGCATAAAATAAGCTTAGTCCTGTCAAATAAGTTAAGTCGTGTTTCACCGAATCGACACAATAAAGCCAATTCTGAAGGCTTTAATTTTAGTTTTAGTGCTGTCAAAGCTTAAAATTTTCCAAAGAAATTTAGCTCCTAATCCTAACGCTTAAGGACTATTTCGTATCAAAGAAAATTTAGTTTTGACAGCACTAAATCTAAAATTAAAGCCTTCAGAATCGGCTTTATTATGATCACTAAGCGTGATGTTGTTTTATGTCCCATTTTTAAATATGAATAAAGGATGGCTTATACATACTTATATCTAGTTCCATACTCTTGTGGACGTTTTACCATCTAATAGCCCATTATGTAGGCCACCATAGTGCTCGCTACATACGCCCTTAGTTAATATACAACTAAGAGCACTTTGACCTCTTCATCCCATATTCAAACATATTTTGTGCCCGTTATAGTTGACTAACACTGGACAACTAAATTTAAACCTTGTGGTTCTAGGATTTAAGTTCATTCCAGGTTGGTTGCTTTAGTGTGAAGGTAAGTGAAAATGTGTGAATAGTGTATAAAACAACAGCGTCATTAGTAGGGCCCATTAGTCGAGGTCCCAGAAGTGTTTGTAAAAAATATGACGTAAGCAACTGTACCAGAGTATAAAAAGACATGTAACATTGACTTTCTCCGAGATATATTTCCGTGCTGATGAAATATCTAATATGGCATGGTTTATTATTGTTCTGAGAGCTATTGGCTTCGCTCTGAATTCAAAATAACGCCCTCGACTAACAAAACATAACTTGGGCGAACGAATTGATATCGTTGACTTTGGCCCCTTGTAATACAAATAACTATTAATCCCACTTTAAGAACAAGCTCACTTTATGTTAAGAGCGCACCGAGCTTTTTACAATCACGAACACGTTGTTATAACCCTGGTTTGAAGTAGTAAACAATTAAACTAAAATCTGGGGAGATATATTGGTATTACTGGGGATATATACTAGACAGTATACACAATGGAAACACGAATTGATAAAATTGTCTCGATAGAATAAATTCGCAAAGTTACCTCTTACGAGTAATTTTTTCCTCTATTTCCCCACTTTTTTATATAAATAAGTTATTTGATATTAAGATTCAGTTACTAAAATAAATATATATAGATACTTGACTGATGACGGCCCACTAAGGGCCGAAATATATTTCAAGTTATAATTTTCTTTTATTTATTGTATATATTTCAAGTTATATTGTGTAATTATAAATATTTACTAAAATAAAATTCATAGACGACTGGAGCGTTTATACACGATAGTTTTATATTTAAGAACAATATGATGAAAATAACAACGAAAAGCATTGAAAAAGTGCATAAGTTTGGTTATTTTCTTTACCCTTTACACGTAAAGAAAAAGATAGAGACAAAGGAAAACGCTCGGTGCACCTTTAAGTCCCATAGACGCTCTCAATCAGGCGCAGTTATGACCAAACGTATATAATTTAGAGAAAAAAAATCGGCCAAGTGCAAGTCAGACCCGCGCACCTAAGGTTCCGCATTTTGTCAGTTTTGGAGTTATGGATCTTACCCATCACTTGTTATTATGATTAAAAAGGAAGTGATTGCACCAAATAAATACAAAAAGTGGTAATATACGTCGTGGAAAATATATATTTTTTTGTAAATGTCATTTGTTTCCCACAGAGAGCAAGTTTCCCATATTGGTTTCTTAGAAAAAAAAAATGTATCCATCTTGTATAATGTTAACATATTGAGTAACTTCGAATTTTTCAAACTTTTTATCATACCATAATATTATGAAAACAAATAAATGAAATTTTTGTGCCTGATTTCAAGTTTATATCTTTTACGGTTCAAAGTTCATGTTATGAGGCTGTGATGGACAGACGGACAAAGGATTCTCAACATATTCGTTCTTTTTTTATCCTTTAGGTACGAAACCCTATAAAAGGTAATTGTTTTCACTGGAAAAGGATGAAAACGACGAGAAATATGATATAATAATGAAATATGATATTTTCTGCAATTGTTCACGTGCTACGTGATGAGATTATTACTTACTAGTCTTTTCACCCGCGGCTCCACCCGTGTTAATTCTATTTTTGCCCCGTTTCCAGCTTGTTTTGTCGATACCTGTAAGTTGACCAAGGTTACGACGGTGAAAAACATGAAAAACCACATCCTAATCCGCTGTGTGGTTCTCGAGTTAAAATAGAACACACATACACACAGACAGACAGACACAAATTGTAGTTTTTGCCTCGATACTAACAAAATATTCTTGTATTTGTCGGCGCTTGGTGAAACTTGGAAAGAATCTTGAAGAAAACACTCTTGTACACATTTTCACTAATATTTTGACTTTATTAACACTACACCCAACCGGTTTCGAATATTAGGTCTTTACATATGAAATTGCCGTTTTCTATAGAAAATTTGAAGGAAACTCAATTTTCAGTAAGTACTAACACTTTTGCATTTTTTTAGGAATGAAAAATACAAATTATGAAATTTCTGATGTGTGTAAATGAGACAACATGAAGCTAAAAGCAACATTAATTTAATTTTTGAAAAGTGTCCGCTGTAAAAAATTATTACGAATCTTATCATGGAAATGGATGGCATTTAGGACGAACTGTTTTTGAAGACTTAATTTATATAATCAAAGAGAAAAATAAAAGAAATTGAATACTTAGATGTAAAACCTTGAAATCAGCTTTCAAACGAAAAACAAACTATTGAATTACAGGAATTATGAACTCATGAATCTGTAAGAAACTTTCGGCAATTTCATATTTAAAGACCTGCTACGTGCGTGGACGTGCTATAAACAAATAATAAACTATGTATAAGAGTGTTTCTGCAAGATCATTTGGTTGGTGATCATTGAACCTTGTTCCTGGTCCCTGGTCGGGTCTCCGGTATGGGTTCGGGCGGTTGATTGGATTTCACCTTGTATAATATATATTTTACCTATCATTTTAAACATATATATAGCTATATAAATTTAATAAACCTTTAATTTAGTTCATGTACATTTATTATTTTATTGCATATATTTTTATTAGATTAAATTTGACGTGTAAGAAGTGTATTATATATACCTACTTTGCAAAATTAACTATTTGAATTTTAAATTTGAATTTGCATTTTGATCAAAGATTCAAGATCAGTACCCATTTCATTTAAAATTTCGCAATAGAATGTCAATGTGCAGACACGACGTTTTTAAGACATACTTTATTATTTGTACAGATTAATTGTATCAAGTGTCAGCCGAATTGTATTCTTTCTTGCATCATAAAGTTTATATTTGTGTCCATTCGGCTAACTAATTTGACAGAACTAAACTTAATTTGAGCCTTCTGTCTTGTTTTTTCCGTATCGAAAAGACAAAGACAGAACGTTTAAAATAAGGTTAGTCCTGTCAAATTAGTTAAATTGTTTTTAGCCGAATCGATACCATTGTGATACCTATGAAAAAAAAAAAATAGGACTTAGTTCAAAAACACCCATCAATCAATCAGTCGCAAAATTATCTCACAAAATAAAAGTTTTCAACATAAAATTGACACTTGGAGTTGGTGCCATCAGCACCGTAGACAAATGGAACTTTCTTATATCCTGACAGACTGGAGATAATGGTATCTTCCTTGAAGGAGGCACGTAGTACTAGGTACTATCGGAGAATATTCCACAGACTTTTCGCTCTTATTACAAAAGCAATAAGGTCAATATGGTTAGTGGATTTTCTTCATTTGTACGTCACGTTGAGGCTTTAGGAGTTTCTTTGAGCTTTTCAAGTTACATTATTTGACAAGCGACGATAAACTGACAAGAAAGAATCGTTGTTTGCGTCGCAAATAATCTGAACAGTCTATCCACAACATCCACTTTTCACGGACGTATTTTTTGTCCCATCATACTTATGGGTTAGTTCACAGTTTGACCACCTTATTTAGTTTTGGATACTAAACAAACAAAGAAAAAGAGAATTACATGAAACAGTCCTGCAAATCCTCTTTTTTCCATATGTCTGTGTCATTTTTCGGTGTAATTTTTCACTATTCTATTGCAGGGGTCTCCAAACATTTTACTCTAAGGGCCACACTGATTCCCCCAATAGCTCCAAGGGCCATGACCTAAATAGCTCATTATTCCAAAATACGGTAGTATCTTTTGCACAGGGCACAGGATTGTACTCCGCTTGGCACTTCGGGAAAATTCCATTAAAACCATTGCGACTGAGTTAGCACAAGCGTCTTCTGTGCACCTTAAAATAGGGTTGTAATAGCATTCTCATAATAATGCTACTTTTAGCTATTAAACTATAGCGGCGGGTCTACCGCGTAATTCTGATTTTCATCATCAATGCGTGCAAAAGAGATGGCATGTTAGGCGGGCGTCGTCGCACGCACGTCAAATTTCAATCTCAAGTTGATGTTGATGAAAATCAGAATTACGCGGTAGACCCGCGGGCTAGAAAACGGGCATGTACGGCCAGAGACCGCGGGCCGGATTGGTGGTGCTCTCGGGCCTGTCTTAGCCCGCAGGCCGTTGTTTGGAGACCCCTGTTCTATTGTAATCTACTCTGCCCAACCGTTCCGCTATCATAGCATTATCAAGGGCTTTATCTTAAGAGCGGTTTCGCAGCCGTATTGTGAAAAACTTGCCTTTTTCTAATTAATCGAAACAGAACACTTACATTCAAAATTCACTCAATAGTTATTCAACAAAACTTTATTATCTATGTATTGTGTACTTTGCCATCGCAAAGTGTCCATTGGATTCTGTAAATTAGAATTTCAAAAGCTTTGAACTTACATTTTTTCATACAAACATTTTTGAAATCCTAATTTATGGAAACCAATGGAAACTTTGCGATAGAAACATATACAATACGTAGGTAATAAGGTTTTGTTGAATAACTATTGAGTGAAATTTGAATTTAAGTGTTCTGTTTCGATTAATTAAAAAAAAAGGGCGGGTTTTTCACAATCCGGCTGCGAAACTGCTCTTAAGCCTGTACCTGAGCCTAGAGCATGACCAACTCCAGTCTATCTAGAATTCGTTTGAAGAAATTCGGACTCTCCTTGTATTGAAAAAGATATGTTTGGTTTATTAATCTTTTCTCTAGGGATGTTATGTATAAACAATGTACTAAGATTTATACTTTTGTCAAAAAAAAATGTTTTGCACCCTCTCTTTTTTTGGTTATCAAACGTTCGCTTCAAGAACGCGGTTAAGAGATCAACTTGTTTTTTTTTTTCATAAAATAGGTAATAGAAATATGAAGGTATATCACTTAAATTCAATATTTTTTTCCCTACAAAATTCTTTAGTATTAGCTAAAAACACACCAATTTGTTGTTTCGCTGCGTGATCACTAGTATTACGCGTTCAAGAAAAAGAGGCCAAAGAGCCAACATATAATCGCCTCTATGACAAGCAAATAGAGTCTTTGCGTAGGACTTATTGTGCTGGACGGGTAATAAAAAAAGTTGCTAGGGTATGCCATCTTCTTAAGGCGACGAATTGGTAAACCTTTAATCTCAAATCGGCACCTTAGGCGGGTGGACTGAGGGGGACAGAATACATACAAATATACGCTCGCGAATTAGCTTATGCTGAAAGGTCGTATGCGCCAAAACAGTATTTCTCGTTTAAATTAAAAACTATCGCTAATGTTACAAAATCCAACTACCATTTTGAAGTGGGTAATGAGACAAACCTGTACAGGGAATTTTAAGGCTTAAATCAGTCTCGTGTCCCTGTAAAATGGAAATCTCTGGTTTTAACGAGCAGTTTTTGACATTTATTTCTCTACTGTAAAAGTAATTCAATCAAGAAAAGCAATTACAGAGATGATGTCAAACACATAATAAATGAAATACATAATTATCAGTTCCCAAACGTTTTGTAATGGCTGAGAAATATTAGGATCCGTGCCGCCAACATTTTTAAGGCGTCGTCTTAAAAATACAATTTAATTATTGATATGTACATAGGTGTACGCGCAATGTCCCAGTTGGCTCAGCCGTTCTTTAGTTCTTTTAGCCCGATACGTTATAATAATATAACATAATAAATATTTAAATCAAGTTACTTGAAAACTAAAACGTAATCGTACATAACTTATTTCCAAACTCCTTCTGTCATTGATTTGCTGGTTGGTTTTTGTCAAACGATTTGTCACCTCACCGATCGCCAGGCCCGTGCCCTTCTCTTGTATATGTCCCACTTGTCCCGTCTGTCCCAGCTCGTGGCAAAACTTTGTTTAGGCCATTTTCAGCCTTTGAACTCTGAACAGAGGAAATTGACTCCCAATTTAATTAAAATTCTCCGACTTTGTGAGTTTTTTTTTGCTTTTATTAAAAGTTAGTTTACATTTTTGTAACCTTTAATCTAGCCTTTACTGCTCGCTTTATCACAGTTGAATTTAATAAAGCCTCTGTGCCCGAGTGGCCCCGAGAGGTCGTGGGTTCAATCCTCGCGGAGCACAATAATTTGTGTTCGGTGTGCGTGTCTCGGAAGGCACGCAAAGTACGACGATGGAGCATCATATTTGGGACGTAATAATCGTCGGTGAAAAGATCACAGTTCACACTTGAAACAACTGTGACACACCCTCGGGAATACATGTTGTGACGATATGTTTGTTAGAATAAAAAAGTGGCGGTGGTAAAACTTTCACTATTAAGATCTTAGTTTGACATCTACAAGTTGAGCATGCATCAATGAGTTTTTCTAAAACTATATGAATAGTTTATGATTCATACTTGCGATTGTCAGCACTTGGTGAAACTTGAATAACAACATGATGAATAATCACAACAGTGTACTTGTTTCACTGTGTATTAACTTATTTTACCCAACCGGTTTGTTGTTATGACTATGGCACGATGTAGCTAAATCACTCATACGCATATTTTGTTGAGTTTTTAACGGCAGGAATATGATGCTCCTCGAAATATTACTTTATAAAATTAATTTCAAAGTGTTTTGAAGTAGTTTTGGGAGATATTTATAGCTTGCAAAAAAGGGCACAAGTTCCACGTCTTACGGGCGCCAACGCTAGGCGTAGACTGACAATATCTTGCTGCCGCTGACTGCATCAGTGGATTTACGTATTTTTGGAAAAAGGGGGTGCTTTTTTTGACCCGAATAACGTGGTATTTGGAAAATGAATAGATATCATTCACACTAATTTTATTAAAAAAAAACCAACAAAATCGCGAAAGCGATACCTGAAACAAAATCGATAAGAAGTGTGCAATAGAGGGTTACAAAAAAATTCATTGACAGTACGAATATGAATCGATTAACGTGGTTTGTGGAAAATGAATACCTTAAAGTTCAACCAAAAACATGTTATTTTTTTTATGGCTATACGTAACCTAATTATTGCAACAAAATCATCCGAAAGCTGACATTTTATTTCTGTTTGTATTTTCGTTCCCCTTAAAGGCTAATTCTATGTTATTCCGTGCAATAAATGATAGTAAACAGTAAAGTATGTATGTGGTTAATCAATTGTACTCAAAAATAACTTAATATACGGTGAAACGAGTACAAGGGTTTTGGTTATTCATCATGTTATATGAATAGTGTTTTTAAAACGTTTTGAATGATTCGTTACCACCTGCTGATCGGTTAAAGAAAACACTAAGTATGAAGTGAACTTACGCCTATCCGACCTCATCATCGGCTCTTTAAGGCCCTTAATACCGCCAAATGGGTACTTTCTAAAGCTAACTCCTCTTTTATGGCCAAACCAAAAATATTGAATAAATGTTTTATGGATTATCAACTCTAGGACAACATATGCAACATTTTTCTTTTTCGTACCACCAAAACTTCTATATGAAAAATTGTTTCAACTGAATGGTGTTTTTTGGATTGAATTTCCTACTGCTCCTAAGCGGCTTAGGTGATTGAATTCATTTATGCTTTGATAAATAGATAAACTTGATAGCTATAAATATAACATAGAATTATTCAATCGAACAATGACGCCAGAAACAACCAGAAATAAGTATAAACTGGCTTTTCCAAAAATCAGACTTGCCAAAGTGAGTACCTCTTTCGTAGGACATGGTATAAGATTTTACAATAAACTTCCAAAAGAGGTCCTTACTTTGTCAGAGAATAAGTTTAAACAGTATATTAAGCAGGGCCTACTGAAAAAGGCATATTATAAAATAAATGAATATTTGGATGATGGTGAAGCATGGTGTTATAGTGATACTGATTTTGATGATAGTAGGTAATAATTTAATTAATTAATATAATTTCCTAACTTTTGATTCCTCTTAAGAGTTAACATTAATTAATTACAGACTGTAAAAGGAAATAGACTGTATGAGACAGGTAGGCAAAGATATATATGTTTTTCTTTTTTCATTAACCTGAATTCCTGCTGTCTTGTATTTTCTTATCCCTTGGTTAAAGTAGATATAAGTAATTCAATGTATAGTTTAAGTTTATGTTAAAAAAAAGACATGATCTTGCCAAGTTTCTTGCCCGTTCTTCTTAGCAAGACTAATCGAATGGGCGGAGGTAGGCATGTATTTATATACGTAACCTATTACTATGTAGTATATAGGATGGGATTTGGTCGGCCGCCTGGATTCGTGCTGGGGGCTCGGTTGGTGATCATTGAACCTTGTTCCTGGTCCCTGGCCGGGTCTCCGGTATGGGTTCGGGCGGTTGATTGGATTTCACCTTGTATAATAATATTTTACCTATAATTTTAATTGTATATATATTGCTACATAAATTAAATAAACATTTAATCTAAGTAGTTCATGTACATTTATTATTTTATTACATATATTTTTATAAGATTAAAATTTGACTTGTGAAACGTGTATTATATATACCTACTTTGCAAAATAAACTTTTTGAATTTTGAATTTGAATTTTGAATTGACGCCCATGTGAAAAGTATTATTTTCTCCAATTTTGCCCTTTCAAGGACGCAGCGAGCGTCGTAACAGCCACCACGCATTGTGCACTGATTTGAACGTTATTTCAATGTCGTTTTCGTCGATATTCATACAGACAAACATCGAGCTGCTAATTTGGCGACGGTAATCGCCTTAAGGTGATACGTAAAAAATAAATCATAGCTCGAGAGGCGTGGTTTTGATTTTGGGCCCATTCATATCAATCAATCAATCAATCAAATCATTTATTTGTTTTAAAGCACGTAACATAATGTATGTCTTATAAAATATACTAGGTATATAACTTTTTAACTGAATTCTAATGTTACATTTAGACTTAAAACTATGAGAGTTACAATTTTATAATTTAATTAAAAAAACCTAATAAAATACAAAGTAAGATGTCTATTAAATTGTCAGTGTTACTTAATACCACATGATCAGAATAAACATTAATTTTAATTTTTAACCATAATATTGCCAAATTTATTATTATATTAATTTTAAGTCACACAATTTATTACTAATAAATAACCTATGACAGAGAGACACAGCTTCGTACCTAACAAGTTTTTTTGACATAAAAATAATTATCATCTAAATATTCACCTACTTTATAATAACATTTTTCTTGTAATATTTTATAAATAGTTAATTTAAATTTATTTAATGGTAATGATTTGATCTCTTCACACTTTTACACTGCTTAACCTATGTACTTATATGAAATGGATCTGTAACTTACCTCATTATTTTCTTGTGTTGCGATTGGCTGTAAAGAATAATGCTGCCAAAACTCGCGCCCCTAAAGACCCGTAGCGAAGTCTTTATGTGCTTTCGTATATGAACCAAAATGCCTTAATCCAATGGATTTCTTTCGCGAATCATACTCTACTTAGTATCCAATTATTTTTCCAAACAAGTCCTTCCTCTTATTCTTTATCTTAGGGTGCCTCTCAAAGATTGACAGTCAGCTTGGCATATTGAGTGTCTTGTCTTGTGTGAGGTAAATTCCTGTCCAATCTCAGATGATGTGCAGCCAGGACTTCTTTCCCGCGTTTTTAGCCATCATTATAAGTTGTAGTAGTTGGTACCCATAATTATATGTTGGTGTAGTTGGTACCTATAATTATAAGTTGGAGTAATTAGTACCCATAATTATATGTTGGTGTAGTTGGTACCTATAATTATAAGTTGGAGTAATTAGTACCCATAATTATATGTTGGTGTAGTTGGTACCTATAATTATAAGTTGGAGTAATTAGTACCCATAATTATAAGTTGGTGTAGTTGGTACCTTTAATTATAAGTTGGAGTAATTGGTACCCATAATTATAAATTGGAGTAGTTGGTACCTATCATTATAAGTTGGGGTGTTTGGTACCTATCATTATAAGTTGGGGTAGTTGGTACCTATCATTATAAGTTGGAGTAGTCGGTACCTATAATTATAAGTTGTAGTAGTTGGTACCTTTAATTATAAGTTGGAGTAATTGGTACCCATAACTATAAATTGGAGTAGTTGGTACCTATCATTATAAGTTGGGGTGTTTGGTACCTATCATTATAAGTTGGGGTAGTTGGTATAGTACATTTCAAATACCATGGCCCGATTCCACTTAAGACGGTCATTAGGTGTTAACAATAGGATTAGTGATAACAAAAGATACCTGGCCAGACCCTTTTGCGGTGTTGCTTTTAGTTACATACAGATTGCACCGACGCGTGCCAATTTGAAGTGCTCCAAATTAGATAACAAAAGGCAAACATTATGAGCCCCATTGTTAAGTTTCAAGTGGAATCGGGCCATGGTATTTGAAATGTACTATACCTATCATTATAAGTTGGAGTAGTTGGTACATATAATTATAAGTTGGAGTAGTTGGTACATATCATTATAAATTGGGGTAGTTGGTACCTATCATTATAAGTTGGAGTAGTTGGTACCTATAATTATAAGTTGGAGTAGTTGGTACCTATAATTATAAGTTGGGGTAGTTGGTACATATAATTATAAGTTGGAGTAGTTGGTACATATCATTATAAATTGGGGTAGTTGGTACCTATCATTATAAGTTGGAGTAGTTGGTACCTATAATTATAAGTTGGAGTAGTTGGTACCTATAATTATAAGTTGGGGTAGTTGGTACATATAATTATAAGTTGGAGTAGTTGGTACATATCATTATAAATTGGGGTAGTTGGTACCTATAATTATAAGTTGGAGTAGTTGGTACCTATAATTATAAGTTGGGGTAGTTGGTACCTATAATTATAAGTTGGAGTAGTTGGTACCTATAATTATAAGTTGGGGTAGTTGGTACATATAATTATAAGTTGGAGTAGTTGGTACATATCATTATAAATTGGGGTAGTTGGTACCTATCATTATAAGTTGGAGTAGTTGGTACCTATAATTATAAGTTGGAGTAGTTGGTACCTATAATTATAAGTTGGGGTAGTTGGTACATATAATTATAAGTTGGAGTAGTTGGTACATATCATTATAAATTGGGGTAGTTGGTACCTATCATTATAAGTTGGAGTAGTTGGTACCTATAATTATAAGTTGGAGTAGTTGGTACCTATAATTATAAGTTGGGGTAGTTGGTACATATAATTATAAGTTGGAGTAGTTGGTACATATCATTAAAAATTGGGGTAGTTGGTACATATCATTATAAGTTGGAGTAGTTGGTACCTATCATTATAAGTTGGAGTAGTTGGTACCTATCATTATAAGCTGGGGTAGTTGGTGCCTGTAATTATAGGTTGGATTAGTTGGTACCTCTAATTGTAAGTTGGAGTAGTTGGTACCTATCATTATAAGTTGGAGTAGTTGGTACCTATCATTCTCAGCACGTGGCTTATGCCACTTTCTCGTTTTAACGTTGTCAATCACAAGTAAATATTTAAGAAATATATTGACTTTAAAACATTCCAAGAGACGTTTAATTTCTGTTTTGTTTTCCTCCAGGAGATTCTTAGCTCCCTTGTCTTATTTATGGTAGATGCGAAGGATTGCGTTCCTAAACGCAAAACTTATCATTGTGCTCTTATTTTTGAATAAAGATATGAAATAAATGTGATTTACGGCATTAGGCGAAGATAATCAATTAGGCTTTTCTAGCAATGCTGTGTTATTTTATGATTTACGATTTAAATGATCCAG
This sequence comes from Ypsolopha sequella, assembly GCA_934047225.1. Taxonomy (NCBI): domain Eukaryota; kingdom Metazoa; phylum Arthropoda; class Insecta; order Lepidoptera; family Ypsolophidae; genus Ypsolopha; species Ypsolopha sequella. The sequence goes on from OW203997.1 coordinate 24,141,287, forward strand.
GATCACAACTTTAAAATTCTTGTACAGGATAATTTACAAAGTGATGCATTAAATAACACAACTTTGCTAGAAAAGCCTAATTGACATTAAGGTTAAACACTAGTGCCTGATTCTAAGTTTCCTGTCAATAGATGGCGCTGCGGTACTATAATTACTATAATTTGGTTTTTGTATTTAAAAATAGTAAACAAACAAAATATTTCGCTCCGTTTTAATGCGACAGTTTTAATGTGTTAATTATTTTATAAAGGCAGAATTGTGTCATTTTCTGTTGTATGTTTCTACATCGGGCCCAAACAATCTTAAAATTTGCTGTTTTGTCGTAGCTATGCACGCACACATACACAATGAATTTATATATAAAATAATTGTTAATTTCAAGACGCGGTGTAGAGATTGATTGGTCTAATGGTTACACCTGTGGAATTTCGATCTGCTCGGGCAAGGATCGATCCCACATCACTACAAACGTTTTCTTTTTCTATTTTTGTGAAATATTTCAAAATTACCTACTTATTTTTTTATTTGATCCATCAAAATGATTATTTTCCATCAAATTCAAGAAAATTATTCGATGATGTGACTTTCTGAAGAATCATGTAAGGTGTACTTACAATTACATCCTTTCAAGCAAACTACTTTTAGATTGGAAAAAACATTGAATTATGGGAGAAACCCGCGAATTGAGAGAGATGATGTACCAAACTTTTTTTTTTAAATTCATAATATTTACAGGTAATAAACAAATTATTTTACATAAATAATGCTGTTGATATATGCAATGATATAAGCATAATAAGAGTATAATCACATTTTTATCCATTATAAAATCATACAAAAATAAAAAAGCTCTAATGAAGCTCTAATAAATTTTACGAACGAATGCTGCAATTTTTTAAAAAATACTAAATAAACTAGCGCCATCTGTTAGAACCTAACATAAATTCGTCGTAACTGGGACGACTCCATCTCGCTAAATAAGGTGACTGATTGATATTTGAGTAGCCAAATTCATACTGGAGACTCTCGGGGTTGTTCTTGAACAACATAAACATAACATAATGCACTCTAATTTTCATAATACAATGCGTAAAAGTACATAGACCGGATTGTAAGTAATCAGTATTACGGATCAATAACATATGCGAAATTTAAAAAAAAAGTTCGTGGCGGTATCTAGGGGCAGAAAGAACGCTGTCCTCTCAGTCTTCCTTGAGATCAATAATCCGTCCAAGACAATTAGACAAATGGGCCAACTAATAATCGCCTCTGTCAAAAGGTAATAAAGTCTTCGCCATTCGTCTAATTAGTTTAGACGTTAGTAGATTCAATCCCCGGTCGGGCGACATATATGTATGTGCATAGTATTTGTTCTTACTTACCACTTGCTGAACGGTGAAGGAAAACACTGTAAGGTAAACCGGCATGCCCTAAAACATGTGTTTTTGTCCCCGAAATACGGCAATATCTTTAAACTGCCCAAGCTAATGAGACGAATAGACTTTATTGCCTTGTTACAGAGGTGATTATTGGTTGGCCCGTCCATCTAATTGTTTTGGAATTTATAGAGATGAAACGGATAGTGATTTGGCCGGATACCGGATACCGGATATCCGGCGAGGCACTAGGCCGGATAGCCGGATATCCGGCGGCCGGATATCCGGCTCAAGATATGCGTTTCGCACTAATTGAGCAAGTCTAAATATTACGCACCAAGGTGCGTGCGGGTGCAAGTGGGCGAGATTATTCGTGCATTTTTTAAATGAAGATCATTTGTAAATGATCATTTCTAAATGATCGTATCATAATCATACAAATGCTGGTTTGCAAACGCGAAACAATTTCCGATCCTAACGAAATTTGTAAATATGTATCTTTTGTCTCCTTGGAGTGGTGTATGTGTATACTGTATATAAATGGACAGGTATCTTTAAATGAAACCGCGTTATATACTGTTCATACTGAACAAATTTTCCAAAGTAACATATTGAAAAAACAAAATTGAACCTGCCCACCCAGTGCCCTTTCAAAATTTAAAGTAGGTTTTCAAAATGAGTATGGAAACATGAAAATATTTTTTCATTTCCACAAGTATGTTTCTTTGGATAAGTTGTTTAATATGATTTCAGTATGACCATGTGTTTTTATTAAAAGATACCTGTTGAGTTACATTCGGTATATTGTGAGAGCAAAAGAAGCTGGTGTAATGTATGAAGAAAAGCATAAACGTTTATTCCCAACAATTGATGTAAAGCTTGTCTTTATCTACCATAGCTCAATTCTTATTCACTTTATGTATTAGAATTTAGATTATTCAATCATTGATACAACTATTTTGTGATTTAAACGACTTTTTGTATGTTGAGTTAAGTATCCGGTATCCGGCCGGATACTGACTACTATCCGGCCGGATACCGGATACCAAAAATATGGCCGGATAGGCCGGATACCGGATAGTAACCGGATATCCGTTTCATCTCTCTTAAAAGTATCAAATAATGTTCGATGAAATGCGGGTATACCGAGTGTGTTCTGTGATTTGCAATTCATAGTTCACACTCGGGAACACCTCTGACACCCCCTCGGGGATTCATGTCGTGACGATATGTTGTTGTTGTATTTATCGCTGAAGTTACCGGGTCTTCATTATGAATTTGCCTGTATAATAAGGTGAATAGGTGACTTTGTTTTATATGACCAAATGCATACTGGAGACTTTATAAGTGATCAGATCAGTAACAAGGTTCGATTACTTACCCTACTTTCTGTGAAATACAGAAAATACAATTTAGGCTTTCTATATTGAGTCGGGGACTCGGGGTAGACCATGAATTTGTATAGGAAAACAAAAAATATTTTTCGTATTTCGTAAAACGGGTCATTGAACCACGGACGTCCATGCATTGAACCTTGATCTTGACGACTTATCGTGTCTCCAACAGCGATATGAATAAAAAAAAAAAATTATGATAGGTACTTTACATCACTGGTCTCCAATATGAATTTGGTCATATAAATCATAGTTACTTTATATATATTTATAATATAAAATAATATATAAATTAATACTCGAGGCTTGGTAAGTAATCAGTATGACGAATTTCGAAAAATAAAATGTTAGTAGGGATTCGGTCTGTGTAGGGTCCGTGCTGAAAGATAGTAACTAACTACCTACCTACTTACTTACTAGCCAAAATGTGGTACCTAAAATCTTTGCAATCGGAAACAAAAACGAACAAACGTAGCGAAAGCGTACGAAGTTAGTGTTGCCATACTCATACTCATTTATTGGTAAAAAACAAACTTATTAATCGAAAAACTTATTAATCTGACTGACCTAAAAATTCTGTACCATAGAAACAATATTTATACGAGTAAATAACTATGAAATCTATCAAGATTAGCGATTATTTTTAACAAAAAACTGAAAATAATGTTGAAAATTCTACATTTAGGTACAAAAAGGATAATTAAAGTCCCTACCTCTATGAAGCGTCCGAATCTCTTCCAAAACTTTTAGCGCTAAATAAAAGAACCTCCGTACAAACTCGTTTCTCCGTACATAACTGGTCCAATCTGTTTTCTGTAAATGTTCCTAAATCCCTACAAGTACAGATAAATCTATGTTTATGGCAACACAGAGTCGTCGCCGACCGCGCGTGCCGTCCCTTTGATATTTGCCGACATTGCTCAATAATGGCGGCTTGAATGAAAGACGATTGTCCCTGCTGCATGTAACCAGGCTCACCGCTACCTATTTGAACACCCGTGTGGATACCGATTTGCCGCCCTGTTTATCTGCGAATACCTTTCTCCCTGTTACGATATACCTAGGATATAAATGCGAAATAAAGCGTGATAAGTAAGTATTTATCCTGATGAGAGAATACCTACCCCGCGTTCCGAAATAGAATTATTTCGCTAAAATCGATTACGAAAGTATGAAGTGAATGGCTTATGATCCATTGTAATTCTATTACGGACCGCAGGGCTAGTGAACGTTATTTTCAGCTAGGAACGAAAAGCGTTCGTTTAGGACGCAAGAAGCCGGAAGTTCTAATCTCCGAGGACAACGTCACTTTTTGTGTTTTTTTTATTTTATTTTATTTATTTATAAAATAACGCCAAAGCCGAAAACGGGGAAGAGTTGAATAAACGTGGGCGGAGCTACGGGCAAAAGGCTAGTGATAAAATAAAATATAAATCACAATAATAGATTATTTTGCAAAGATTGCAGGAAAAATGTAGCGGTAAAGAAATTCACAAAAAAATTTTTTTTCTTTTATTACCTATATTTTTTTTATTATTTAAAAACTTAGCCGCGGTTTTTTTTCTTTTGTAAATATAATTGGTACGTATGTACTTGCAATCAATTCTTTTTTTTTGTCTTCATAATCAGTTACTGGCAAAACTTTAACTACCTACCTACTATTTTCAATACGGAACCCTAGGTACACGAGTCTGACCTGCACATGACCGTTTTTTTAAGGTTCATTATTTCATCACGAAAAACTGAACCCTTATATGTAAAATCACTTTGTTGTTCATCTGTCGGTTTTTAATTAGGTCCGAACAGCGCCTGGGCACGAAGGAATTTATTTTGGCACAAGTGAAGGAATAAATCCAATAAATAATTTTTATTTATATTTACAATTCTGGAATCAATAATAATAGACAAAACAAAAACAAAATAAATGCATGTGACAGGAATCGAACTCTGAACCTTATGATTTGTAGTCAGACAGTATATCACTTATGCTATTGAAGTATTTTTTATTGGTGTGAAATTTAAGTACAATTTAGTACGCAATCTAATCATGCGAAACCGCCATGTAGTTAAACCGCACACACGTAAAGCATATTCACACACATCTAACAGTTAAATAGTATGACATCCACAACTACACACGTAAAATGATGGACATTTGACTGAACTTTAAAAGCTAAAATAACCCAATTATTGTTGTAAAATATAACTTTTATTTAAATTCGCGACATTCTTGTATTAAAATGTAATAAAATACAGTGATAAATACAAGCTAAAATTTGTACTTCAGCTGATCTTGGTTAATTAATTTTGTATGGAAATTGGCACTACCGTTTAACCTTAAACTATGGTCGCACAGTGCCATGAATAAAGAAGAAAGAACAAAGAAAAAAAGCTTATTTATTATCAAGGTAAAAAAAACAAGACACGACAAAGAACAATGATATTAAAGGATGTAAAAACTATGTAACCAAAAAAATATAAGTACCTAATAGAATTACCCTGATAAATGGACGTAGCTCAACTAAGTGCTACCAAAAAAAAAATAGATTTTAGATAGCGTTGATTTTTAGCTAAATCACACTTATTTTATACTTTTTATTCAAAAATTATAATAACGATCATAATATTGCGTTAGGGGTTACGATATGTCTCATCCACCTTAAAAAAGAGGGCACTCGGAGCAGTGGCTATCAAACTTTTTTATAAAGTTCACTTGAAAGTGTATTTTAGCTGCCGGAAAAGGGAAATAAAATAGCGGTAGTATTTTATTGCTTTCAGGGGATCTAAAAAGGCCGACTTGGGTGAATCATAAAACGATTTGAAAGTAGGATAGAGTCAGAGTTTTTTCACGAGTGCAAAAGAGACGGCTTTAGAACAGAATCATAATGTGATTCATGCAAAACGGCCTTTTCAGAGGACTTGCTATTAAGGCGAATGATTACGCTAACTGCAATTTGGACCTGTCTTTGAAGGCCTACTTGTCCCACACGGGTGGTCCAAAAACTTTCATAAAATATATGATAGGCATTATAGAGTCAAAAATAAATTTCCTTTAAGTTTCATAAACTGTTTTTCTATTGTTAGTTTTGACAAAAAAAATCGAAAGTCATCGAAAATTTCACATGATTAACACAAGAATTCTCTTACTCCTTCCAAACGCTTAAAGCGATTTGAATTGTTATTTCACCAAATTATAGGAAATTTTTAGATCTAAAAAATTTAAGTTCAAATATTTTTTTCCGTTCATGGCGTCCATGTGAAAAGTATTATTTTCTCCTATTTTGCGCTAGCCGGAGACGCAGTGGTTGTCGTAACAGCCACTTTTCAAGGCACGCTGAAATGAACATTGTTTCAATGTCGTTTCTGTTGATATTTGTACCGACACCCATCGAGTTGCTTATTTAGCGTGGTCATACGCCTTAACGTGAAGCTTATTATCTCTTTAAATCTAGACACTAACAATTTATGTGGACAACTGGCATTCGTGGTCACGGAGAACTTATCTCATTACCATACGTGAAGCTAGCACTGTACAGCATTTACTTATCTCTACATTAGTATTTCAGATCACGTTTAATGTTTTATCTCGTGAAAGTTACACAAATTACAACGCGACCAAAATATCAGTGTACCTAGTCACCCCATTTTTAGACAAGAATATCCCTTTCGAGAACAGGGTCAGAAGTCGTTACATATATTGGTTGAGGGATGAGAGTGTGAGCCAACGGTTTCCACCCCCACACCATCTCTCATGTTTATCACAGCCCTTGCTTCATGTCCTACACAGCCTGAATACACACTGAATGAACCTCATCATAAAGAAATAAGGTTTATTTCAGCTTGGTGCAGGAGAAAATTTATAGTGGTTGGTTATATTTACGAGGCATTCTTCAACTTTGCACAGTTTATGGTTTAGACTGGTTCATAAACACAAAACATGAAGTGTGTTAAGCTTACCTCGTTTATGATATACGGGTTCCGTCAATAAACACGCACCTAATGTGAAAGACAATAATATTCCCATAGGGATGTCGTGCTAGACATGTTACCGAATACTTGTGACCCCATGTTCCACCCTTAAAAAGTACCTATAATCACATATATAAATATAGCCAAAGAAACGTCACTGTATCAAAATGGATTGCCTGTTCGTGAAATCTGATTTGTTGCACATTCGAGCACACAATAAGCAAACATTAAGAAATAAATAACATACGTGGTTTTACATAATACTCGGAAAATATGCATATATTGTTGTAAATTTTGCGTTAGCTACATTTTTGAGATTTAAACGAGACGAGACTAAACGAAGCGAACGACGCATTGGTGTATCAAAACGAAGTGAACGACGCATTAGTGCATCAAAACGAAGCGAACGACGCATTAGTGCATCAAAACGAAGTGAACGACGCATTAGTGCATCAAAACGAAGCAAACGACACATAAGTGCATCAAAACGAAGTGAACGACGCATTAGTGCATCAAAACGAAGTGAACGACGCATTGGTGCATCAAAACGAAGTGAACGACGTATTAGTGCATCAAAACGAAGCGAACGACGCATTGGTGCATCAAAACGCACTATTTGTGACATTTATATGAGTTTGCATCCCAGTCTTTTCCTTCACCGTTCAGCAAACTGAATAAAACGTAGGGGCCCATTTGTGTTGGATCTGCATGCTTCGATGCAACTCACCCATCACGTTTGGGACGTAGGAATCATCGGTGAAAAGTGGGTGTGTGGTCTGTGGCTTGCATTTCACAATTCACACTGGAGAACACCTCTGATACCCCCTTTGGGGATTCACTTCATGTCGATATGTGTTTTTGTATGTTTTATACTATATATTTAAAAAAAATGCTCCAAATAGAGAAGCTTATTTACTGAACCCTAAAAGCAGCAACGTTTGTTTGAAACTTTATTCCAGTCCCACGATAGCTTGACGACCGTTGCCTACTTCGTTCAGTTTATGTCAATGCGAGCAATCAGTGGATAGCTACTAAATTGAAACGGTCGTATGTAAAACAGGCTTCAGGTTGTTCCATGGTAGAGACTGGGTCATTGATATGGACAGCTACAACGTTAGTTCGTCCAATAAAACCTTCCCTAAGGCCGCAGGAAATTGCGCAGTTTACAATGTTGTATAGAGAATTCCGTATAATGTAACATACAAGTTTTGATGTGGAGGATGTTGCGAAGGATTGAAATATAGCCCAAAATGTATAGAATTTTCGCAAGTAATAATAAGAAAGTAAAGGTATGCTCATTCGGCTCTTGTATCAGAGTAAAATCGAAAAGTGCACAAACTAAACCTTTCATGATAGTACTTTACGGATACTACAGGGATGACTTAGTACACAGGAAGTGAATTTATTAAATGTAAGAGTATGACATAGCCAAAACAAAAACCAGTTCCGGGCGTGGCTTATTCTATTTTACGTTAGCGCGCGGGGGGAAATTCGTCCCGGTCTCTAAGCTCGCGTCACCATAGCAAAAATACGAATAGAGTGGACGAGGCAGGGTCAAAAGTAATACGTATTTTATTTTATCTAATTTATTAGTGTATTTCGATCATCGTCACACGGCATTGATCCTACTTGCTATCACGTCGGGACGTAAATTTATTATGGTCGGCTAAAAGTGGTTTTTTGACTGTTTGATTTATCAGTTGACCCTCGGAACATTTCAGACACTCCTTTAGAGATACATAATAATATTCTGACGGTTAATTGTCACCATTACCCATTCTTTAAATATTTTTCGCCCGTTGAGCTGGTTTTACACTTGCGGGAAAATAAATTGGACCAAAAATTTCTTTACAAAAAATTTTTACTAAAGTTGTTATTACAAAAAGTGGAAACTAACAAATATTCTCAGAAGGAATGCACCACGTCACTATCTATCTCACTGTAGCCTATATCAATTATGCCTCTCTCATTCAACCACGTTTAACTGCGTTACTATCTCATTCCAACTCATTTTAAATAGCGTAACTATTTATCTCACTCTAACGCGTGTCAAATGGCATTTCTAATGAACGTCAAATATTTTTACTGCCCGCTACTCTTTCATTCTAAATTCTAATTATTTAAAAAAATACGCAGCTCCTTTGGGAGTAAAATAGCAATAACTTTTTTTTCAAAAGTAATACACAGAAATTGCCAGTTCATTTGAAAAACAATATTTGATGAGCCGTTATTTAAGACAATTTGCAAAACTAACATAGGACATTTTTTTTCAGGGTGTGGTATCGAACTAACCTAATTACAAAAAATTGCTCATAAATTGGGTTTTTATTTTTCTTCCTGATGTAACAGCATTCCAAGGTTTATTTTTGACTTTATCAATAGCATGACTATTCAGAGTTGCGCAACAAAAATTTTATTCTTAGAATTTAGAACTGGTTAGCTTTGACTCTCAAAAATCTATTCGAATTTATAAAAGTACCATCAACTCGAAGACTATCTACTTTATGCTGAGGTCATAATTTGATATTCTGGTCAGTCATGAGCTGGCCTACCAGCCTTCCAAGGGAAAGCGTTGACTTTTGGGACACCTGTTTACCCTTGGGATAAATCGCCAAGTGTTTAAAATATAGAAATTTATTTGAATCATAGTTTGAAATGTTCAGGTCCCTTTACGCAAAATGAAAAAACAAAACTCTTTTAGGATTAATTTGTTGTCCCTATGTTTGTCTGTTTGTCCGTTTGTCTAGGCAATTTTTCTGGGTAAAATCAATAAATGCTAATATTTACAGCCCTGTAAAATATACATATTATAACGTTTTTATGGCCTTTTGTTTAACTTTTTCATACAAATTTTCTCCTTATGAAAATATAGAGATCAACACTTCAGATAATATTATGCATTTGAAAGAAAGCACAGAAAGGAACTGTAGAACAAATAATGTAAAAAATATAAAACCATATCTTTCTATTCTAAAGGGATTAATAATTTACTGTTTGTTCAATGTGGTGATAGCTTTGTTTTTTTTTTTTTTTTTCTTTGTCACAAAGATAACAAATATTTTCATACAAGGTTTTCCTTAAGGGCTATTTCTCCGAATTTGTAACAAAATATTAAGAAATAATTATAACGGTAAAGTACAACTTTTAGCTAAGACAATTTATTGTTAAAAGTTTGCTAAATGCATAAACATATTTTAATGATATTATGGTATCTTCAAAATAATTGGGTTTTCCATAAGCGTGATATCAGATTATTTTAGAAATTTACGGCTGGTATCACGACGACGGATAAGCCAATTATTTTATTACTATTGTAATATAATTAAAAATATGTTAATGCATACAGCAGACTTTTAACTATAAGTTTTCTTAACTAAAAGTTGTATTTTTACTTATTGAAATTGTATTTCTCATCAAGAAATGCAAGATGACAAGATATTCAAAATAAGTTAATTGAATTTGTGAAATGGTTTCAGGTCAAAACAGTTTTCCATGAAACGGTAATTGTTTATACTTAGCAAAGTGTGTAAACTTAGTCATCTTAACATGAACGACGCCTGTATTTCTCTCTTTTTTATTTCCAGTATAGATAAAAATATACGAACTTGTTAAACTTTGTGAAAAAACGAGGCAATATTGACGATATCCTGACAGCTATTATGATGTTGTTTTATCAAATTTTGCTTTTTGGGCTTTATAGAAACGTAGTTAGATGTCACTAGAATATACTCATGAAAAAAGATATGAAGAAAATAAGCTGTAGACTTCACATTCGGTTTATACCTATTGTATGAATTTTAAGAAAAATACAGGGTTAAAGGGACTTCTTAAGGAAAACCTTGTATTAAACTATTTGTTACCTTAGTAAAAAATAATTCAAGGAAAAAAATAAACAAAGCTATCGCCACATTGAACAGTAGATAATTAATCCCTTTAGAATAGAACAACATGGTTTTCATATTTTTTACATTATTTGTTCAACAATTCCTTTCTGTGTTGACTTTTAAATGCAAAATATTATCTCAAGTGTTCATCCCTACATTTTCATACTGAGAAAATTTGTATGAAAAACGTAAAAAAAAACGTAAAAACCTAAAACGTAATATAAATAAAAACGTCAAAAGTATGTTTTTACAGCTCTATAGAGGGCCGTTTATATTGGTATTTATTAATTTTACCCAGAAAAAATTGTCTAGACAAACGGACAGACAGACAAACATAGGGATAACAAATTAATACTAAAAGAGTTTCATTGTTTTCATTTTGCGTAACAGAACCTGAACATGTACCGACAGGATTATCTACGATCTAATAATTTTGCCATGCACTGTAAATATTTCAAAATAAATTTCTTTATTTTAAATGCTTGGCGATTTATCCCAAGTAAGTGTACCTATATAATTTGCAAAAAACTTCACTTATTGGACCTGAAATGGTGAGCCAATACTAGAGGGTAATTTGACGAAAAGGTCATTGACTTTTGTTACAGATCTCAGTAAGTATAAGTAAATTAATTTGGGTTTCAATAACGATCACAAAATTATTCTTTTAGAGTAACATATATTATTTTCCCGCATAAAAGTATGAATTCATTCCAAATTCATTCAGTTTTGTTGTTATGTCTATGGCACGATGTAGCTAAATCACTCATACGCATATTTTGTTGAGTTTTAACGGCAGGAATATGATGCTCCTCGAAATATTACTTTATAAAATTAATTTCAATGTGTTTTGAAGTAGTTTTGGGAGATATTTATAGCTTGCAAAAAAAGGCACAGGTTCCACGTCTTACGGGCGCCAACGCTAGGCGTAGACTGACAATATCTTGCTGCCGCTGACTGCATCAGTGGATTTACGTATTTTTGGAAAAAGGGGGTGCTTTTTTTGACCCGAATAACGTGGTATTTGGAAAATTAATAGATATCATTCACACTAATTTTATTAAAAAAAAAACAACAAAATCGCGAAAGCGATACCTGAAACAAAATCGATAAGAAGTGTGCAATAGAGGGTTACAAAAAAATTCATTGACAGTACAAATATGAATCGATTAACGTGGTTTGTGGAAAATGAATACCTTAAAGTTCAACCAAAAACATGTATTTTTTTTATGGCTATACGTAACCTAATTATTGCAACAAAATCATCCGAAAGCTGACATTTTATTTCTGTTTGTATTTTCGTTCCCCGTAACTCTACATTGTTGAATTAATTTAATTTTTTAACACCGAATAATAGCTGTTCAAAAATCTACTGGCAATTTTTCGTAGGAGTTTATAATATAATTTTTTTTATATTGTTTTTTAATATTTTATTTTTCAAAGTATACTTTCAAAGAAAAGTATCATTTACCTGGTTCTTGGGTACGCACTGTTTTTACGGTAGATAATTTTTAACACTTTATATTTTTTTCAATTCATAGTTTTGTTATACTTACGCATACTCTCGCAAATGAACGTTCGTTCATTGTTCACGAAAGCGCTAAAAGTCAGCCGTTTATATTGTATATTGAGATTTTTTCATAAATAAAATGCTCTGAAGATATCCGTCAGAGATCGAAGGTGACCAACATAGCCTACCGAATCAGTAAGTTGAAGTGGCAGTAGACTGGACCATATTTGTCGCCGACGTGATAGCCGTTGGGGCCGTAAGGCATTGGAATGGAGACCACGTACAGCAAAGCACAGCGTAGGCCGCCCTCGTGCCCGCTGGACTGACGATTTGGAGCTGTATTTTTGAATCACTCGCCGTGAATCATATATTCACGCACGAAAAAAAATCACGTGCAAAATTCAATTCGATTGGTCACGATTTTACGTATTTTTGAGTCAGTAGAAATCATTGTAAACGATTTTTGTTTCACGCAGAAAAAATTAAAACCGGAAAGCAATATTTCGTTGATTTTAAAAACCGGTAATGAATGGAGGTGAACGGAACGTAAATTAAAAAGTTATAATGTCATGTCAGTGTCATCGATGCTCAGAAATCAGAATAATTCCTTATTCTGAGCATCGATGCATCGACATCGACAGTTTCTTCTTGTCATTCTTGCATAGTTTCGGAAAACGAGTGGGTCAGACCACTCGTTGCAGAAGTCACGGAGAGAATTTTCAAAAATACTGATTTCAAGTATTCGTATGCGAATCATGCGGATTCATATGCGAATTGAAATTCGAATGATTCAAAAATACAGCTCCTGAAGGACGTTGCGGGTGGCGGCTGAATGAGGATGACTGAGGACCGCCAAGAGTGACGTAATATTGGGGAGACAGAAAATGCTCTGTGTTATGGATGATTATTAAGCATACAAAGACAAATACTCCTTTCACAAACTCGGAATGGCTCTATTTATCATTCGAAATCTACGTGCAAAAGTGCATTTTATCCGCTAGCGTGGAAAAGGTTTTTAAAATTCGAATATTTCTATTCAAAAAAAGTTTGCCAGCCAGCCCACTGAAATGCATTAATACCATAGAGGAAAAAAGCGAGGGTGCTAACACCTACTTTGTTCACTTTAACGTCCGTCTGTCCATCTACCTGTCCATCTGCCAAGACTATAATAGGGTTTCCAACTCTTGGAGGAACCAACCCGGGAGATTTGAACAAATCGGTGGGCATTGATTGAAAGTCGGTAATATTTGTTATTTTTTATTTGCTTTGTTTTGTAAAAGCATCATTCATATTGGATATGAAAAATCAAAATTTATTTCGTAAATAAATTATTTATATCGCGTGATTTATCTATTTTGTTAATGACAATTATTTTATTTTTAAAAATCCGGAGAATTGACTGCATCCTGGGAGTTCGAGAGGTTGAACAATATTCCCGGAGTCTCCCGGGCATTCCGGGAGGGTTGGGAACCCTAGCCAAGACCCTTTTGCTCGGGCTCCATTTGAGATATCAAGTTGAAACTGATACCTCCTACAGAAGTCTAGGGCCTCATGGTGCTGTATAAAATCAGGGTTCTAACTCTAACGCAAAACAAAAAGTTATAGCCCTTTACATAATCAATTTCTTACAAATTTACTCACCATGAAAACCTATAGGGCAACCTTATATTAAATACTAGTGACCCGTTTCGGCTTTGCACGAACATGTTTTATACATATAAACCTTCCGCTTGAGTCACTCTATCTATTAAAAAAAACCATCAAAATCCGTTGCGTAGTTTTAAAGATCTAAGCGTACATAGGGACAGACAGAGGAAAGCGACTTCCTTTTATACTATGTAGTGATAGTGATTAAACCTAATAGACTCAGAAACTTGAAATTTCATTCAAAAGCAGATCTAAGCAAACAACACACGTAAAAGGAACAATCTAAAAGTTACCAATATTTAATCATACCAAATTTCAACTCGATTGGCCTAGCCGTTATTGAGTTATGCACAGCTGGAGACACCACAGTTTTGCTCTAAGATATACTATAACATCGTCACGACATGGCCGCTGAAGGGGTGTCAGAGGTGTTTCCGAGTATGGACTGTGAAATGCAAGTCACAATCCACACACGAGTGTACGAACACCTACCTTTCACCGACGCGACGGTTTTAGATCTCAGCGTGATTGGACCAACAGTTTAAAGTGTCTTCCGAAGAACTCAGGCCGAACACAACTGTGCCTCTACGGTATTTAAACCCGCCACCTCCAGATTAGTGAGACGTTAAAACCACTAGGCTACAGTGGCGGCCAAAAGTTTCGGTCTAAGAGATCTACTTTATTTGTCAGAACCTAATAAAAGCGCCATCTCTACTCAGCAAAAATTCTCAGAGAAGCTCAAGCTAAAGAGGTAAGTTTAGCTTAAACGGCATTTTATCCTGCACACACATCACATCTGGTCCAAGGATTAAGCCATTTTTACGCTTACTACAACGTAATACAGACGTTGATAGGGGACTTTAGTGATGTCGCCATCTTTAGAACAAAGTTGGACAACACCCCGCCTCCCCTTGTCAGGGTAATCAGCCCCTCGACCCAGCTTCGTTGGAAAGGTTCGAGTACTCTTTACTTGAGTGCGGCCCTGGGCTCTGTGACGTCATGCCATTGTTTTAGTATTAAGTCATTGATGGTGATGCAGATCAACATTTTTTATTCAGGCACGAACAGATTTTTAAAAAGTTTTAGGTAATAAATTATAGATAAACTTATTTAATTCACTTTAAAATCTGTGTTTACACAGGCTTAAGCTTTTAAGTAGAGTTTTTAGTAATGAAAGGATCTTTGCACTTACTTTTATATATTATTTACTATAAAACAAATTGATGTGGCCATTCTATTCTGTAGCGTAAAAACAAATGACATAGATTAAAAAAAAAAAACGGGTAAAAATGTGGTTTTGGCCAAAGATTTCAAAAGTTTTGATGAGCCCTGGCACCTAAAATCTATTCCATTGTTTTTGAATGCGTGCGTTAACATAATGCCGACGCGCGCACACTTATGAGTGCGCAATCTGTCTACCTACGGTCAGCAAACTGATTAGACTACTAAAGTTGTTAAAATGATTAACTCTAAGTGCACTTGAAGCGTCCAACTATCACTGTGTTCAGATCAGCACTGATTCTAAACGTGTGATCTTCACCCATTTAAAGTTGGAAATATTTTGGTGCTGTCATAGTACGGTAAGGGCTTATCTTTACTTTTGAAATCTTTGGTTTTGGTAGAGATTCTGGTGAGCACAAGCGGGCGGAGCCGCGGGCAACTTTGACATACAATTACGGTCATTATTTGACGTCGGATCGCAACGGGGCGGACTAATTTACAAAGGAACCTTGTTTCGTGAACACAGAACATTGAATATTAATAACAGAGGGTTCATTCCCACTAAGTATCAGTGGCGTGCAGTCCATACAGACAAAAAGACACTGTCTACCCTGACAAATACACATCATTTACGCATTTTTACGTATATCGTAAAAAAAAAAGTGTAGCCACACCGACTGCCATCTATTGTCATTAGCGGGAACTGCGAGTCTCAGTTCACAGCTGCGATTCGCTCGCTCACTCCAGCCATAGATAAAGTATCTATGCTCGAGCATTCCGAAATAGAATTACATCGCTAAAATCGATTACGAAAGACTATGAAGTGAATGGCTTATGATTCGTTGTAATTCAATTTCGGACCAGCCATCGCGGAATGGTGGCTACCGGCCAGTACCGGCTTTTATGTGTGGGTCATTATTCCAACAGTATCTTTGTTGTGTGCGTTACTGTAAGTACATGGCACACAAATGCAAAAGCTTTTGCTTGTTTGCGTGCGACATGATGCGAAAACTCTGCAAAAAGACGACGTCTTTTTAGTTTTACGACATTCACCGAAAATTACCGAAGTCTTACGAAGCCGCCTTAGCAGCTGAGCCGGCGCCATCCATTATCGTTTTGCGTTCGTTCGTTACGCAAATTGATGACAAGCAGTATAAATAAAATAAAATTGGGTCTAAAAATTGCAAAAAATGGCTAGTGGTGGTAGTAACTACTGTGAAAGTTGTGCTAGGAATGTGTGTGTGCAAAAATTAAGAAATGGTACGTTTTCAAAACTGTGTTATGCTGAAAAAAAAAGAAGTAATCGAGAAAAGCCGCTTCGTACCGGATTCAAATAAAAGGTAAAGCAACTAGAAAATTCAATCCAAAACAATATGAAACATTTAACTGGCTGACAGGTTGTAAACATACTAATCGACTGTTTTGTTTCTCCTGCTTGGTATGTTCAAATAACCAAACTGTTTGGAACGATGCCGCTTAGCTATATTTACTTGCCTCTATTTTGGGAAATCCTCGAAAAACTACAAAAAAAAATTGATGTCCCTCAACTTATCTCTAAAATTGGTTGATCGAAAAATAAAAAAAAATCATGGTAATATGTGCTTACGTAAAGATTACAGGAATAATATAGCAGTTTAGAAATTCACGAAAACAAAATTACATTTTTCATCCACGATACGGAACCTTAGGTACGCGAGTCTGACTCGCACTTGACCGGTTTTTATGTCTACCCTGTGTAAAAACTCTGTGCACGCCACTGCTAAGTATAGAATCATTGTTTGAGAAAACGGTTCGGAACCCTCAAGCCACTAGTCCTACTCGCACTTGATCGATTTTTTAAGGAGGAAACAGTACGTATTTTGCGGATCTATGCTTATAAGGAAGGAAAATGTTGTTTTACTAACGCGTCCATAGACAAATGGCGAAGACTTTGTTACATTGAGACAGAGGCGATTATTGGTTGACCTATTTGTGTAATTGTTTTGGATGCGAAGTACCAGTTATTATAAAACTTTCCTAAGTAACCGGAAATATTTTTAGGTTGATATAATATAACTTGAAAAAGCCACCAAAATCCATACCGAAAACTCGGATTATATCATAAATCAGTATAAAAAACCGGGCAAGTGCGAATTCGATCCGCGCGCCGAGAGTTCCGTACCTACTTATATCTTGTTTTATAGAAGCTTTTTAGATTAGGTGGCATACATTTAGAAATAAAGTGAAGAGAATATGGTTTTTACGTACAACTTCCCAGATTACTCGAAAAATATGTATTTTAAAACCAGTTTTTGAATCCATCAGCCATCAGCAACAACAACAATAATAACCCTGCTGGGATAATAAATTTCTTTTTTGCATTCTTCAACTTTGGCCCACTGATTTTTAGAGTTCCGTACCTCAAAATGATAAAACGGAACCCTTATCCTTAACTGTCCGTCCGTCCGTCTGTAAGAGCAATAAATTACTCGGTTACGTTTAAAACACTCGCGCCCTTGTAGCATAAACTACTATAATAGACTCAACGAACTATTTTTCTAAATAGATACTTATATAATATGTGTTACAAAAAATAACTGCCACATGATATGCATAAATAACTAATTAAATAAAAAACCATGAAATGATTCTTGCGTGCAGTTTTGTTCACCAAGGCATTAATTAACCTAATTACTGACCACACAATGATTTATGCGTATTTATTTAGCCCGGACAACTTTGCTCACCAAACCATGTTTCACTGACTACAGAAAAGGCAGTTGCCAATTCGTCGCGTGTGTGTATTTCAGTTTATTAAATACTTTCAATCGCTACATATTTTTACACTATTCGTATATTATGACCAAATTGGGTCTCCGTCATCTATCCATTCATCAACCTAGTTCGTCCACAAACCTTTCAAGGATTTCGCCACCCTTGGCGGTCCTCCTGAAGAAATACCCATGTGGCAGGCAAATTCCGCCATTTACAAACGGCGTAAGTTTCTAAACGCTCGCTATTTTTCATTTTGTCGTTCGGCAAATATAAAAATCCCCGCCGTTTGTAAAATGTCTTTCACCAAAAAAGTCTTTTACCAAAAATTTAAAAATTGTGCGACTACGAGCGGAGCGAGGAGGAGCGTGTTAGCTTTACATGTAAGTATATATTAGGAGCCGAGCGAAGCAGAGCGGAGCGGAGCGGAGCGAGGTGACCCTCAATACGTGTAACAGAGTTACTATATGCCGAAGCAAATTAGAAAATGCCGAATTCTAAAATTTGGCGAAGATTCGTCAAATAGCAAAATGGCGAGTGTTTAGAAACTGACGATGACATTTGTAAACGGCGGAATTTTACTATTTGCCTGTGACACCCATACTCACACACGCTGTGCCGCGTTCATAAACTGTTGCATCCTTAGAACAAATATTTGTCGCACGCGTGGAAAATTGTATTTAATTTGTAATTTGTACAAATAATGTACTGTGTTATATGCAAACAAAGTTTTTATGGCTTTATAGTATAAAAACATGCTGTATCACTGTTTTTGCATACAGTATACATTATTATATTATGTACACAGTATCGTAACTTGAGGTTTAATAAACACTTGAACTCTACGTAGATTCATTATGCAATTGTATAATTTTTTAAATCATAAAATATTTTATTAAGGTCCTTTAAAGATGGTTTAATACCCGAAACCGTCTGGGAAGTACAAAATTATACAATTAATTAAACAACTTTACTGGTGTTTTACTTATCACAAATACGCCATTAAAGAAATAAGGAATATTTCATTTTATTTTGTTTTGAAAGTCGGTGTAGTTTTTTAAAACTTTAATGAACATTGCGGCCGTATAAGTACCATGTAATCACAAAA
Source organism: Ypsolopha sequella (assembly GCA_934047225.1). NCBI lineage: Eukaryota > Metazoa > Arthropoda > Insecta > Lepidoptera > Ypsolophidae > Ypsolopha > Ypsolopha sequella. The sequence goes on from OW203997.1 coordinate 24,160,144, forward strand.
CCCGTCACGAAATCGTGTCACAACGGATTTGCGCGTCAACAGAGTTCCATTTTGTTTGTGTCCAACCAATAAACGTCACGGAGGAAAACCGCATGGTTTAATTATCATGCTTGTTTGGTAGCTTTGCTTATTTTGTTGCCTAAAATCTTTGCTCAATTGCGTTGCTAGGCCTTTTATGAAGATTTTAAAATGAACACTCGTTGGGATGTGGGTTTTTTGCTTCAATATTGGATCACGTTCGAATTTTGCTGATTGAACACGCAATTTTGAGTTATTGTGAATTCTAAGGAGTTGAAATGATCCTCCCCGAAAAACACCATTGTTCCATTCTGATTGTCAACGGTAACCATGAACTTATTTTTAATAAATGGCCTAGAAATATAATTTGATATTGATCTATATAACTTTATAATTCATGACGTATACAATAATTTCGCCTAAATGTCGGGTGCTCAAACAGTAGCAACGTTATACTAATTTTACGTACCTAACCATGATTTCTTAAGTTTTAAAATTAATATCGTATTGACTTAAGGCGAGGTATTCTTGTTTGCCCATATGAACCCCGTATTCTTTTGTGTTTTGTTTGTAAATAAAACGGATTTAAAAAATTACATATTTCACTCCATGATCTTAATATTTCAGCCACTCGATATGAATACTTTTTTTTTTTTTTTTACTAATAACCCATATCTCATTTAATATTTCGCAAAAATATTCGATGCACAAATACGACTTTTTAATAAAAATTAGACTAAACCTATAAATATAAATACAGTAAATTTAATCTTAAAATTATTAAAATAAATAAAAAATGCTGGCCAGATCACCACCGTCGTTCGGTAGTGTACCCAGAAGGCTGGCAGCATTGCCTCGCTGAATAGCGAGGCTAATTCTTTGACCGAAATAGGCTCCAGCCCTCGGGTCACTGGAAGCGTCGATCAGGCGCGATGATATGTTTCTGTAGAGACGTCGCGCATCCTGTCCCCACGGTCCGAGTGTCTCCACTCCAAAGGGCACAAACATGTAGCCCTCACCTAGGGCTGCATATTTGCGCCGTTTGTCTGATTCCGCCGACGTTGCCGCCGCGCCCGCTCTGGAAGCGGTCGCTGAAAGGTGGGATGGCGCCATCGTATCGACGCAAGTTGCATCCCACACCAACGGCCGCCCATTTTTCCATGGGATGAGCGTCATACCATCCGGCCTCTTGCCATCGTCACGTGCTAAACCATTAGGCTCTAAAATAGCCGGCACGCTGACGCTGGCAAGGGCCCGACGGATGACGTCATTTAGAGCGGCGTGACGCGGCAACCGGCCGGCACTGCGCTGACATGTCAGACCGTGGTGACCAAGCTGATCGACGCTTCTACCGCAACGACAGCGATGTGGCTCATTTATTTTAGCACCGAGTCTCAGACTGATGGCCAAAGAAAATGTTGTTTTGTCCAAATGAGTCCCTAAATTTGTCGAAGGCAACGCATTCAACCAATATCCTGACTCCGGTTCCTCAGTCGCCAAAAGACGAGCTCGCTCTGCGGGGTTTTCTGATGTGTCCAAAAGGTTCTTTTGAACCTGAACACAGAGCGGCTCGTCCCACAGTCTCTGTGAAAACGGAATTGTCGGGACACTTTGACCTGGTCCAGCAACATCTATCCAGGCACTCCTGGCCTCAGCCAAAATACTTGCATTTTGCTGCACCCAGTAAAATCGTAAAGTTAGGGCCTGTTCAGAATAAAATGTATATTTCGGAACGCATCCATCAATGGTCTATATATTTTGTCTATGGACTTGGAGCTGTCAAAAAAAACGAGGGACGTGGATATTGGTACAGATCGCGGACGATTTTAATATGTGTTATATTAAGGGATATTAACGGGAAATCGGTGCGGACACCGTAAAGAACATAAGTGAATCAAGGGCTAAAGATATTTTGGCGTGAAGGCCACTTTTGAGTGAATTTCCTGTGTGTGTGTGACATAACCTGTGTCCACGCGGCTTCCGACAAGTGGACTTGTTAATCTTTCTTCTGGGTTGGATGCATCCTGGGGTAGGAGGTTTGTGTTTAGATTCATCGTGGAAGGTGATCAACGTGTCACGGCACCGACACGCCTTGGAGTCCATGTGGAGAGTCTTCGAGCGATGATCAGTGGATGACGTCATCATACAACTATCTGGTAGGATATTTTATATTATCTACTGTAGAATGTAAGATACTTGTAGACTATAAACTGGGACAGCTAATGGGCCCCTGTTCCAGCTGCAAGTATCGCCCTTTAGCATACAATTAGTGGTGTCTGAGCGTGGTTATGGAATCCTCGCACTAGTGACGCTGATGCCCGTCACTAGTCAGTATTACCACTTTTTGTAAGCTACAATTTATGGTAGCAACGAGCGTTTTTATCAAACAAGTGTTGGTAGCCAGTCCGTGGTTAATCCCAACTTTGGTTTATATACATATAAACAGCGGAACTGGGCGGCCCCAGTGTCATTGAACTGTTAACATAGCTAGGCTATTTACATGTACATGTAGCAATTACAAATTGGATTTGTTTAGTGCTTTGAGTAGATAATTGATTACCGGAGGGTACCACATTGATGTGGTTCAGTAATATCAGTATAAATTGTTAATTTAGTACATATCAAGTGTTCTTGTATTGCAATAACATTATATCATATAACGGTTTATATTATAGATTGGAAATCAACTTGTTAGCTAATATACGGTTATCTTGGCTTGAATTTATGTACTTACAAGCATGTATACAAGTGCATAGTGGAATGTGCATTCGGGTTTGTGTGTATTGTATACACCAAATATAATTTAAATTTGGTAATATAGAATTAGGTAGGAACCTATTTGTTTGTTTAGTATTGACGGACAGTACATACATTGGTAATTGGGAATTAATTTTGCTAATTAAATTCTATTTATAGGTAGGGTACCTATTGAGCAGTGCTTCTGTATTTTGTGCCGTGTCAGGGTGTTTGCTAAATAGTTTTTATTTATACATTTCCCGGTTCATTGCGGCATGATGTCCAAGTCTCACAAGGCTGCGTTGGCGAAAGAGCTCCGCTGGTTTACAACCGTCCAGGGATTGCTTTCTCGTTCGGATCGCGACAATGCAATCCTGGAGAGAGCCGAGCGGATGCATCAGCGGCTGGCTGATGCAGAGGCGGCTGTGGCAGCACTGCAGGAAAGTGACGAGCCTTTGAAGAGGTATGTTACGGATTTAGCTCAGATAATGGAAATTTATGATGATGTAACTGAGGCGGCCTCCATGATCAAAAAGCGACAATCGGGCAGCCCGGTTGTTAGCGCACCTAGACCAACAGATGGCGCCACTGGTAAGATGCTGGTTATAAAGTCAAATATTGTTGCTGATCTAAAGAGGCAAAATTCAGGAGGTCCTGTAGTTGTCACGCCTCAACCGGTAGATGGCGTGTCTAGTAGTTTGGCTAATTTAAAACTAAATAAATTCAATGGGAAAATGGAAGAATGGGTTTCATATAGGAATATGTTTACGTCATTAATAAATTCTAGGGTAGATTTATCAAAGGGGCAAAAGATGGCATATTTGATGTCAACATTGGAGGGCGAAGCAAGGTTGCTCATCCAGCACCTCAGGGTAGAGGATGATCATTATGATATAGCGTGGGGCTTATTAAATGATAGGTATCAGAACATGCGCTTATTGGCGGATGCGCATGCGTCTCAATTGTTGACGTTACCTAGGGTAACCGACTGGGCACAGCTGAGGCAGCAATTACTAACTCCGGTCACTGTGGCGTGTAATGCCCTTAGAACATTAGGTTTACCGGTGGACGAGTGGTCGTTTTTACTCGTTCACATTATTTTAGGTAGGTTGCCTAATGACGTGAGGTCACGTTTTGAGCGGGTGTCCGCAGAAAAAGATGGCAGCACTGTGCCTAAATTTACGGACTTAATTAAGTTTATTGAATATGAAGCTAGGGTAGCAGAAACATCACAAGCGGACTTGGCGCCATCTGGGGCGCAATCACTTTCGTCTGCTGGCTCATTGGAATGTGGGGAGCCCAGACAACTGCAGCAGTCGCGGGGACGCGATATGACGCGTTTAGCGGCGGTATCCGTGATCGAGAGGTCATTGACCTGTTATCAGTGTGGCCATACGGGGCATGACCTGCTGAGATGTCAGCAGTGGCGAAACCTGCACGTCACCGAGCGGCGACGCATAGTGAAGCGTAAGAGCCTATGTTTCGGTTGCTTGGGCAATCACTTCGAACGTGATTGTCCCGAGCCACGACGTTGCAGTGAGTGTGAGGGGCCTCACCATTTATTGTTGTGTGCCAACAGATCTGAAGCGGCTTCACCGGTCCCGCAGCGACGGAGCCCTACGGGCGGGGGTGCTTCAGGGAGAACTCCCCCCCCCTTGGACAACGGGGGTGCGTCAGGGAGAACTTTTTCCCCCTCGGTCCAGGGAAGGCATGCTGTCGGGCAGAGCTCCCCTCCGTCGGAACGGAGGACTGCGGCGCGCGGCGCGCCCCCTCACCGGGAGTTGAGTTATGTATTTGCGCGTGGACCCGTAGGGGGCTTGCCTACGGGCTATCACACATATGGCCATGTAGTGAATTGGGCCCCTACGGGCGGGGGCCAATTGGAGTTGGCAAGGGCTAGGCCCCCCCTCCCCGCGCCGGTTTTGGTGCCAGCTGGCATGGAGCACCGTGCTCAGACGGAGTCAAGGGGTTACTCACCGCCGTACCGCGAGTACCCGCGGTTAGAGTACCACCCGCCGTACTCAGGGAGAGTTGGAGGCTACGCTCCCCCCATGGTGGGGATGTGCACGCGCCAGCCATATTATTGCCAGTGGACTGGTCCTGCGCTCCACAGGTGGGGTAGCCTGTAACTAGCTTGTTCAAGCTATGAGTACGGAACCGCGGACGGTTCTGTTGCCTACCGCGATGGCTCGCGTCTAGGGCCCCAGGGGGGATTAAGTTAGGGTAAGGGCCCTCCTCGACTTGGAAAGTCAAGTGGCACACCGATTGGTTTTGAACCTGGAGGTTTCGTCGGTGCCGCTCCTAGGTATTGGTGGACTGGAGTTGAATCAGCGGCTGCAGCCATGGTTATAGACAATATTGTCGGCTGGCAGCCTTCTTTGGACCTTCCTCCGTCCATAATCTCATGCACGTCAGGTCTGCATCTGGCAGACCCACGTTTTGTCATCCGGCCCCAGTCGATGTTTTCCTGGGCGCGGATTTGTTAGGATGGATCCTATTTGGTTTTTAAAAGACTCTGGGTTCTTCTTCATTGGTGGAGGTATCCACAATTTTGGATATTCGATATTTGATTCGATACTTGGATTATTATGTTCGAACTTAGGAAATGGCTTTCAAATGAACATATACTGTTTGCAGATTTGGAGGATCCCAATATGATGGTGGTATTATGTTGAAATACCAACCAGTCAATGATATTCATATATTTTGTCCCCAGCCGTGAGTGCAGAGGAGCGTTAGAGCGCATTGGTACACTGGGTTCGTGTACTTCAGGCGGACCTCATCAAGTTTAGACTTCGAGTTCTGCGCGAGGATCACGCCAGGCTGAAGTGAGCGGTTGCTCGTTTGAATCCTTTCACGGATTATGAAGGACTTCTGCGTTTCGGAGGCTGATTTTGGAGAGCTGACCTGCCATACGGAAGTCTTCATTCTTTGCTTCTACCCAAGGATCTTTGGTAAATTTGTTGGTGTCGGATTTGACACATACGTAACGCGCACGGGGGTTTTCAGCAATCGCAACGCTCGGGTTGTGAAAGCGTACCTTGTGTATTTGTGTGCTTGGCCACCAAGGCCGTTCACTTGGCAGTGGTATCAGCTTTGACTACGGAGGCCTTCGTCGCCGCGTTGGATCGTTTCGTGTCGCGTAAGGGTTTACCTTCACTTATTCGCTCCGACAATGGCACAAACTACAAAGGTACTGCTAACTATCTAAAAGATATTGATAATTTTTTGTTTTGTAAATAACTATGCTAGTTTAAGTTAAATCTTCGCCCGGAAAGGGGTAACTTGGCGGTACAGTCCCCCAAATTGCCCTCACTGGGGAGGGAATTTTTTTGAAGCTGCCGTCAAGTCGGCGAAGACCCACCTCCGCTGCGTTATTGGGGAAACTGTCCTAATTTTTGAGGAGCTTGCCACTGTATATTGTTAAGTGGAAGCGGTCCTCAACTCTCGTCCTCTCTGTGGTCAGACAGGACTGAGCATCCTAGGGAAGGAAATTTAATTCTTTGGAAGGATATGAACTTGCTATCCTTGTTTGGCGCCGGGGTCGTATATTAAAGTTGTTTTGGCGGAGACGGAACTCCACGCGTCGCAGAGGTGTTGGTCGAAGGTTCGATTTTGTGACGAGCCATGACAACTCTCTCCCGTCTCCCGGTTGTATGAGCTAGTGGACTGATTGCTCAGCCCAGAGCGGGGGACTGTTCAGAATAAAATGTATATTTCGGAACGCATCCATCAATGGTCTATATATTTTGTCTATGGACTTGGAGCTGTCAAAAAAAACGAGGGACGTGGATATTGGTACAGATCGCGGACGATTTTAATATGTGTTATATTAAGGGATATTAACGGGAAATCGGTGCGGACACCGTAAAGAACATAAGTGAATCAAGGGCTAAAGATATTTTGGCGTGAAGGCCACTTTTGAGTGAATTTCCTGTGTGTGTGTGACATAACCTGTGTCCACGCGGCTTCCGACAAGTGGACTTGTTAATCTTTCTTCTGGGTTGGATGCATCCTGGGGTAGGAGGTTTGTGTTTAGATTCATCGTGGAAGGTGATCAACGTGTCACGGCACCGACACGCCTTGGAGTCCATGTGGAGAGTCTTCGAGCGATGATCAGTGGATGACGTCATCATACAACTATCTGGTAGGATATTTTATATTATCTACTGTAGAATGTAAGATACTTGTAGACTATAAACTGGGACAGCTAATGGGCCCCTGTTCCAGCTGCAAGTATCGCCCTTTAGCATACAATTAGTGGTGTCTGAGCGTGGTTATGGAATCCTCGCACTAGTGACGCTGATGCCCGTCACTAGTCAGTATTACCACTTTTTGTAAGCTACAATTTATGGTAGCAACGAGCGTTTTTATCAAACAGGGCCTATGTCATTTTATTTGAGTTAATTAGGTTTTGGAAAATAAAACTGAAAGGCTGTCATATTAAAAACGGGTCGTAATAAAAGCCCCGAAAACTAAATTAAAAATGAGGATGTTCAATTTATGAATGTTACTGCTTTAAACACTAATCAACCAAAAACTTCTGTGCTAATAAATATACGAAAACTATTGAATGAAATATTGAAAATTCCGAAAACTGCTGTCAGCTATTTTTATCGTAGATCTCAGAATAAAAATGGACGGACCTTTCAGATAATCCTTAACAAAAGAGGATAGTGCATATAAACAGATAATAACTATAACCTCAGACATGGCTGTATGGGCTAAGGTCCCTTTGCGTTTTTTTTTTCTTTTTTCGAAATTAATAAATGGGCTTTCATAAAAATAAACTTTCTTTTCCCGGCTAGTCTATTGACAGTGTCAATTAGAATATTTAACACAACTCTGACAGCACAGCCATTATTAAAAATTGTTTAAATAACCCTCCATCACAATTATTCCTTTTACACAAATTCCTTTATCACTTACACATACTCAACATACAACTACACTCACTCATCCAAAGCTTACTAAGTTTAAAACATATTTAATTTAATTTTGATTAACTATTGTTTTTTTTTTTCTCTTAACATCTCTAACTTTTAGCTTTATAATGTACACACTAGTTTATATTTGTAACTTGACTGGGTTGAGTCTAGCTCTCACACAACAATGCAAATTAGGGTGGGAGCTATTTTGTGAATAAATTTTATTTTATTTTTATTTTTATTTATTATCCATCAAATTGCTTAATCCATGACTGTGTAGTATAATTCCAACAAAATGGTTCACTCGTGTCCACACCATAGAACAAGTCACACAGTCGAGATGCCGCGGGGGGAGACAGCAGGGGAGGAGGGATCAAACCTTCATCTGCATACTCAATGAACAAGGATGGTAAAGGACAGTGAGTCCATTACTAAGTGTTTTTTTTTATCAAATTCAGTGGCATGATAATATGATTATAGAATTAAATGAGACTTGAGGATAATTCATGATTTATATAAAAACGGCTCACCTCAATACGTGTTATGATCGGGAAAGCCGACCAGATTCAGCAGATTTAGACTGCCTTCATCTGGGCGAGTGAAGGGAGTCTAAATCTGCTGAAACTGGTCGGCTTTCCCGATCATAACACGTATTGAGTTGAGCCGTTTTTATACACCGTGTAACAGAAAGCTGTAACCATATTTGAAGAGCTTATTCAGTCAATGGTATAGAACAACTTTTACTATGGAACAAACACAGAGATTTCAGGTATGTCTCCATAGTAAAAGTTGTTCTTTACCATTGACTGCATAAGCTCTTCAAATATGGCTACACCTTTCGGTTACACCTTGTATAAATCATGATTATATGATTATTGCAAAGCGGCTCACCTCAATAAGTATTTTTGATCGGGATAGCAGACCAGTTTCAGCAGATTCAGACTGCCTTCTTCAAGGCGAATGAAGACGCTTCCGCGACGACGTTGCGTCTCGCACACTGCGGGCTAGCGCCCACGCTGCTCGGGTGGTCATCGGTACAGTTGGGGTGGGTGGTCGGATATGTTGGGCGTCCGTACAATTTATTACTTATCTACATAAGACATCTTGACATTTCATTTCATTTATTCACCAACAATATACAATGTATTTGAATTTTTAAACTAAATTACAACTTTAAGCTAAACATAATAATAATAATAGTATATGAAACTGGCACATAAAGTGGTTTTAATACCTAGTTATGTACAGTTTCATACACTACTTTTTCTACACTCATGATATAGGTAGATAATATTAATAGATTTGATGATGGTTCTTGATGAAACTCCATTATAACAATGAACTATCTTTTTTGTACTTTAGTTCCATTTTTTTTCGTTATTCCTCTTAGCGACCGGTTTCGTTTAACACATTGTAGGCATTCTATATTTTTAACGGGACACCTGACGCTAGAACATCAGATATGCACGACCGGCGGGTACCCGGTCTTTCCACCAGTCGTACTACTGAACAAGATAAAATTAAAAAGTGACCTAATTGTAACCTAATAGTTGGTAAAAGGTTCTGAAGAAAACTTCGAGGTACTTTACAATTAAGTGTATTTAATTTTATTTAAAAAAAAGTCTAATTTCACAAGTCAAAGGTGTTACGGAAAATATTACTTAGTTACAAACTTTTGGCCAAGACCTTCATTTGGCAAATATTCTACCAAGACATTACTAAAACCTTTAGAACCTCTAAATAGTTGTGTCAGGTACCGCCTTAACATCAGGTAGTAATATTACATTGGAATTAGTATTGCCAAGACATAAATAAAACATTTAAGTGAATAACTAGATGGGTTAGTTACCGCCTTAACCACAGGTAACTAGATTACATGGAATCTTGTGAAATTACATTTAAAAAAAAACTTTAAGAGTAACAAAACTTGTAAACAAACAAGGGAAATAATTTCCAAAATAAAATCTAGCTCAGTGGAGCCGTGAATCCAACTACATAATACCTATTTGTCGATCATACTCTTTAAACTAAATCGTCTGGTACACCATTCAGTTCTACCAGGAAAAATATTACGGAACATTAAATTTTACAGTTTGGGTTATTCAGTGAAACAGGAAGAAGAATTTACACTTGGTTAACAATAAGACACATAACTAAGTGTCCTGAAAACATACCGTCCTAGGTCCGTTATTGTGTGAGGTTAAAAATAAAAATTCCAACACATACTTGAATTCTCCAATATTTTCAACAGGAAATGGCACGCCGACCGCTGCCCCCTCTCAAGGTCAACGATCTCCGTCCTCGCAGACAAAGGAACTGCTTGACTATGTACACCACGCGGCGGTCATTTCCCTGCCAGCTGGATAAAATCACCAAAGAGGCAATACAGCAAAAACTCGAACTTGAAAACTTGAAACTTGAAAAACCCTGGAATTAGAAGAGAATAGACAATATTAAAACCTTTACCACACGGAACGATGAGAACAAAATTTCGGTGACTCAAAATACATAGAAAGCAATACGTACCATGATCCAACAATAAATTAGATCTCCCACCAACCCGGCGAAAAAAAATCCTTTTAAAACCATCCGAAGAATGTAAATATTTTCCTGAAATACAAAAACAATATTATAGAACTATTCCACACAAGATATATTAACCAAATTTAATTCGAAACCCACCTATTTTATTAAAGACACAACTCCTGTTGGCACATCCGCCATTATCATCAATATAAAAAAATAAAAAAATGATGATACACACAACACGAGTTGACAGCAAAAGACCTGGCCGACAAATGACCGAGAAACAACCTCGGCAATCGCAACAGACAAGCGAGCGAACTTCATGTCTAGAAAAGAGGGTAAACCGAGATTTCCCGTCAAGCAAAACAACGACGCGAAAACTTTGTGATAACCACCTTACAAATTTGCTATGCTACAAACAACACCAGGTTTTCAAGGGTTCATTGGAAGAAACTAGGTCTCTTCTCATATTGAAGAAAATATATTTGATTTATCGATCTTTTATCTAGGGATTCCACCTATAAATAATGTATTAAAACTTATACTTTTGTCAAAAAAAAATGTTTTCCATCCTCTTTTTTTTTGGTTTTCAAACGTTCGTTTCAAAAACGCGGTTAAGAGATCAACTTGATTTTTTTTTATAAAATAGGCAATAGAAATATGAAGGGATTTTACCTAAATGTAATATTTTTTTCCCTACAAAATATTTCAGTATTAGCTAAAAACACACCAATTTGTTGTTTCGCTGCGTGATCACTAGTATTAAGGGACCAAGAAAAAAAGGCCAAGGAGCCAACATATAATCGCCTCTAAGAAAAGCAAATAAGGCCTTTGCCGTTAGACTTATTGTGCTGGACGGGTAATAAAAAAAGTTGCTAGGGTATGCCATACTCTTAAGGATTTGGTTTGTTTAAAATTTGGTTGCAACTACATCTTTTAATATTTAAATTATGTAGGTGCAATAAATGACCATCCATCGCGCATGCGTGCTGCAGACAATTTGGCTGCGTTCAGTTTGATCGCCGGATAACTTATCTTTTAATAAAAAAAAATCTGTATAAAAACGTCCGTAAAAAAATTATCTTTGATTTCATAATCACGATTTTACGATATGAGTGTAAATAAATTAAATAACTTATCCTAAAAAAAAACACAAAGCCAAATAAGGTGACTTTTATTTTTTATGTATAGTCAAATTCATCTTGTAGACGACTCGGTAAGTGGTCAGGACCAAGGTACAATGACCGTTTTTGCAGAATACAAAAAAAACTCCCAGTCATTGAACCTTGGTCCTGACCACTTACCACAATTTGGCTATATAAACAAAAGTTACCTTATATTGACCTATTTTATTTTGCATTTATTGCATACGAGGTTGAATTTTATTGGTGATGTTCGGCTGAAATAAAAAAAAGACTAAATGCACGATCAAGGAAAATTACCCAGCAGACCCAGACTCTTTTGCCCATATTACTATTGTAATAAAAGCGAAAAGTGTCCCAAAAGAACTTTTCCCGATGGTACGTCAGCATAGTCGTATACAATGTACGATACAAGTTCTAGTTCGCTCGGAGTAATTTACGCATACAGCATACAGCATACAGCAGACTCCAATATGGAATAGTCCTTTGAGGTAATAGCACAGACTTTGATAAACTTTTTATTTTACAAAAAAGATGTATTAGAATACCCGCAAACATAGACCAAATGCAGACTTGTAGAACCTTTTTTATAAAATACCAAATACTTAGCTTACCATGCATATATATCTTAGAAGCTTTTAAATTCACCATAACACACAAATAACTATTCCCAATTTTACTATTCCCAATCCCAATCCCACATCTACTCTACAAATAATACATTCAAGCCCCTTTGCAATGTGTGTTAAAATCCATAACAAAATTATAAAAAAAAAATATTGTAACAGCAACCAAAGATAAATCAAATATACATCAGTTAAAACTGTACCTTCTAAAAAAATTTTATTACTCCATCTATGAATTTTCGCAATCTTGATTTGTTAATATATAAATATAAAGATTTAATTAAAAATTCAAATTCTAAATTCAAATAGTTTATTTATTTATTACACTTTTTACACGTCAAATTTAATGTAATAAAAATATATTTAATAAAATAATAAATGTACATGAACTAAATTGAAGGTTTATTTAATTTATGTAGCAATATATATATTAAAGAAATTATATATATATATATATACGAAAACACAAAAAAAAATTTAATTATAGGTGAGTAGTAAAATATATTTCGACCACTAATTGTGGTCGGCATCAGTTACACAATTTAAATAAAACTTAAAAATTAATAATTATAAATTATAGATACTTATGATACTGAATATTTTATTTTTGTAATGATGGCAGTAGCAGTGATTGATAGGAAATGGAAGAAGGTCTATTCGAAAGAACGTAAATCATATGCATATTTAACGGAGAAACAAAGAACTATAGTGATACACTGGATCTGATCTACAAGACTTCCTGATCCTTGCAACGCAGAAATAACAGATTTAACAACAATATTTCTACATAAACTTCGTCTTGAATACCGAGCAAATACCATTTTCGTCTCCACCGGCAACAGATAAACAACTCTGTCACAAAATTATTAATCTTTAGTATTTTATAAAACCATAAATCAATTGTGCTTTCTCCTCAAAGAGTATTCATATCATGAAAGAAATTATAAACAAAATTAAAGTAACCATCAATAAACTACTACAATATTATAAGCATGTTCAGTTTTTAGGTAAATGTTTGGAAGTGGGCGCAGCGCCAAAAGGGCTGATCCCTAAAATACCAATTCACACAATGCCGTCGATAATTAGAAAACATATGATATCAGTAAATCTTGTTAACGCTCTACACACCACACATATGCTCTATATACAGTATTTCTATCTATGTACACATGAAAAAAACAACCTGGACAACATATTAAAAATAACCTTGATAGCATACCCCCACTTATTCCTCGAAGTTCAAAATATTACATCAAATGCTGCCTGCAGACTTGAACATGAACATGTCAGACTTTCTCGAAAATTAAAGAACCTTTTTACTTATTACCACGATAAACATATAACTTTACCCATACAATACCAACATTCCAATGAATTCTCCAATCTAAATCTGACTCCAACAAATCTTTCACACCCGTTTAGCATTCCAGGACCACCAGAAATAAATATAAATAATAATAAAAAAACAAACGAAAATACCATTGTTAATCTATCATCATTACACCTAACCAGAACTGATCAAGAACTCATTAACAAAGGCTTAAGCTTTTGCCCCACAAAAAAACTTGACCGAATTAAATTGCTAAATGATTTCATTGACTTCGGTAGAAATTTACGATGGAAGCTATATTGGAAATCACGCACCGCATCTTCAGAAGACAACATACATGCCGCATTAAAAACCTTTAAACCACCATCATCGAATGAACCACCCCCACTGCCTACTAATCATCCCATTGAAACTTTCATGACCAGCATCCTATCTAAATTATCCGATGACAGATTCATCAACAACCTTCAAGACTCCTCAGATAATTTATCAAAAGAAGAACGATTATCCCTCAAAAAACTTCAAACCAATGAAAACATAATTATACTTCCAGCAGATAAGGGATCAGCCACAGTAATTCTTAATAAAAGCGATTACATAGAAGAAGGGCTGCGCCAGCTTACGGACACGACCTTTTATAGTGTAGCACCGGGTGACCCATGTGACCAGGTCATGAGTATTGTTGAGGATATTGTCCAGGCCAAAGGAACAGCTGAGGGCCTCTCAGAAAAAGACAAGTTACTGATGCTTCCGAGTCATCCGAGAACCCCACACTTTTATATGCTACCTAAAATCCACAAACCAAATCACCCTGGCCGTCCAATAGTTGCTTCATACGATTCACCAACTGAACGCATATCAGCATTTGTGGACCATCATCTCCAACCACTCGTTAAAAATCTTCGATCACACATTAAAGACACGAATCATTTCATCGATATCATTGGAACTCTTCATCTACCCACAAACACACCATTAATACTAGTAACAATAGATGTCACATCATTATACACAAACATCCCACATGCCGCTGGCCTCGACGCGCTACGCGATCATCTAAATAACCGACCACCACCCCACGAACCATCCTCTGACTTTATTACAGAACTTGCCGAAATTATACTAAAACATAACTATTTTACATTCGAAAATGAATTTTATCACCAGAAAAAAGGAACGGCAATGGGTACTCGGATGGCTCCCAGTTATGCCAACATATATATGGCTTCTATCGAAAATAGCTTTTTAGCGACGGAACCTCAGCAGCCCTTGGTCTGGAAAAGATTCATAGATGACATATTCATGATTTGGCCACATGATCAATATTCTCTCGACAACTTTTTGACAAGACTAAACAACCATAGCTCACTCAAATTCACCCATGAAACATCCACTAAGACCATTACATTTTTGGATGTTGACATAACTTTAGAGGCAAACAATAATATCACTACATCTGTTCATTTCAAACCGACCAACAACCTTCAGTATTTACATTTCAATAGCTGCCATCCTCCTCATTTAAAAAAGTCCATACCATATTCATTATCACTCCGTGGCCGTCGGATCTGCAATACACAAAATGCTCTAGATTCCTATCAAAACAAAATACATACTGGTTTACTCAACAGAAACTACCCAAATAACTTCCTGACAAAACACATACATAACCGGCCCAGATTTCACAACCAAAACAACAGAACAAAACGAAACACACAAAATCAACCACGTCTGATCACAACTTACTTCCATGGCAGCTACAAACTACAAAAACTGATCAAAGACTTCCTTCCAATCTTAACACACAATGACGAAACAAAAGATCTCCTACCACACAACACCCAAATATGCTACAGACAAAACCCAAACATCAAATCTCTACTCACTCACACAAAAAGCATCCCTTCTCAAAACACATACATATCTCCTGGCACTTCACCATGCCGACGGCCACGATGCAAAACATGCGCAATTATTAACACAGCCACAGCCATCAACACACACCACACCAGAAACACATACCATGCACAACCTAACAGCACATGCAAAACATCCAACTGCATTTACATACTAGAATGCAGGCACTGTCCTGCATTCTACATCGGCGAAACAAAAAACGCTCTCCACATCCGAATCAACCAACACCGACACACATGCGACTCTATTACAAACAACACTCTGCCAATCCCCACCCACGCTCGACTTCATAACCATCCATTCAATAATTGCTTCACCGCACGAATAATCAAATCATTTTCACCTCCACTGACAGACACTCAACTACGGACATGGGAAGGATCCTATATTTGGTCACTTGGTGCCCACTACGGTCCGGGCCTGAACAAGCAGCATTGATATTTACGAGGAGTCAGCACAAGAAACAATGCAAACTTCTTAATAAGACCTTCTTCCATTTCCTATCAATCACTGCTACTGTCATCATTACAAAAATAAAATATTCAGTATCATAAGTATCTATAATTTATAATTATTAATTTTTAAGTTTTATTTAAATTGTGTAACTGATGCCGACCACAATTAGTGGTCGAAATATATTTTACTACTCACCTATAATTAAATTTTTTTTGTGTTTTCGTATATATATATATAATTTCTTTAATCGAAAAGACAAGAAAAGTCTATTATCATTTAATATATATATTAATAATTTATATTATACACGGTAAAATCCAATTAACCGCTCGAACCCATACCGGAGACCCGGCCAGGGACCAGAAACAAGGTTCAATGATCACCAACCGATAATTAACTTATCTCATAGACTAAGCATACTTAAATATTGTTATAATTTAAATTTAAGAAATTGCTATGCTCTGTCAGGGTTCATGTTTATTACAAAAAAATGTTATTTAAGACCTGTACTGTATTGGACAATTTACAACATGATTGCAATAAAGGAATACTGAATATTGAGTTATTATTTATAAACTTTCCATTCCTTCATGGAACCCTAAAAACGATCTGCAGCAAATCTGTCAAACTGAAGTCTCTGTAGTGCCCGCTTGTGCCAAAAGGCGAGAGACCCGAAAATGTGTAAAAGGAGGAGGAGGGGTGAGGCGGGGAGCGAGGGATGATGTGTGACGTCACGTAAATCATTTAATGCGACCGGAACACTGCTCAAAAATGTACCACGCCCCTAACACTCAACCCAAAAGGTCACTTTTGAATAAAAGCGTGAATCTATAATGAGCTGGCCTAGTAAAGTTGTGCCTAGTCTTTTCACAGGGGCGGATTCAGGATTTGTTGTTCGAATAGCCAACCATTTGAAACAGTTACCTTAATGCCAAACATTAAATGAGCCCGTCTCCTACATGAATATTTTTATTAAAATCAATTGCGTTTAAAAAGCTAAAAACAATAGTAAACTTTTTTCGATATCTCAAAAAATTACGAAGTTATTAGCAATCAAAGTGAGCTTAACGGCATGGCTACAAGTGATGAATATCGCTTTCGCTAACTTCGGTAATATTTCGGTTAAATTCGGGTAAAATTCGAATTTTGCAGAAATTCAAAAAGTTTTGTACATTGTAATTAATCAGTTACTATTATAAAAATATACTGATATTTCACTATTACAGAAGTGTCCATACGTATACAACTGTTGATTGTTTTTGAAAACAAATTCATACAGTTGTGACGTAATAGTGAATTAAGTTGCGGTATTTGATCTAAACTGCACCTTATCTGATAAACGATCCGCTTTGGGCTACAAAATATAAAAATATTTGAACACCAAAAACAGAATAAAGCGACTATTGTTCAAGTAAAAGCAGGTTATTATAATTGGCAGTAATAACACTAAAAAATTACCTTAATTACGTAGCCCTATTATCATAGGGTTGATGAAAAGGTAAATTCTATCTTTTTAAATCTCCAGCATACAAACAAACATTTCAACCACCATTTTAATACATCTGTTGTTCTAATTCCAAATGTTTTATCTTGCAAACTTCATAATTGAACAAGCGAACAAAGTTCTCCGAGTCTACCTGAACAGTCCGGCGTTTGCATGTATGTATGTATGAATGTTCGTCCGACGATAACCCGAGTACCATTGATCGGAACGTCATGAAATTTGGTAGGCGAGTAAATGACCATTCACTAAATTAATGTGTACTATTTTGTTGTTGAATAAATAAACAAAAAAATATGAGATAAAAAGAATTCAAGTAGTAGAGAGCCCAACTTGTTGGTAAGAGTGTTGGCAGGATGAGGCTGTGAGGCTGTTCCCCCCCCTAGATCCGACAAAGTTGTCGCAGCCAAGCGAGGACTTTGCATTTTAAAATGCAGTTTCTTTTGAGTGTAAGTTTTAAGTAATATAAATCTTTTCATAAAGTATGGTGGTGAAAAATCAGAGTGTTACGTTTTATGAATAAATGAAATCAAATTTATTTGTTCAACATGTGGAAATTAATTAATTAAAGGAGACTTAAATTATAAGGACAGTTTGTTGATACCTATGCTAGTGCTAGTAAGTAACACTGTATTGATTGATGATGTAGCGATTCTTATTTCGTAGCAGTTACAAAACGCTACTAGGTTCCTACACAATGCACAGTGCTACGAGGTTTCTCCATAATGCACAGTGCTACGAGGTTCTTAATTAAATCACAGTGCTACGTACGAGGTTTCTCCATAATGCACAGTGCTACGAGGTTCTTAAATAAATCACAGTGCTACGTACGAGGTTTCTCCATAATGCACAGTGCTACGAGGTTCTTAAATAAATCACAGTGCTACGTACGAGGTTTCTCCATAATGCACAGTGCTACGAGGTTCCTAAATAATGCACAGTGCTACGAGGTTTCTCCATAGTGCACAGTGCTACGAGGTTTCTCCATAGTGCACGGTGCTACGAGGTTTCTCCATAGTGCACAGTGCTACGAGCTTCCTAAATAATGCACAGTGCTACGAGGTTACTACATAATGTACCGTGCTACGAGGCTCCTACATAATGCACAGTGCTACGACGTTCCTAAATAAATCACAGTGCTACGAGGTTCCTACATAATGCACAATGCTACGAGCTTCCTAAATAATGCACAGTGCTACGACGTTCCTAAATAAATCACAGTGCTACGAGGTTCCTACATAATGCACAATGCTACGAGCTTCCTAAATAATGCACAGTGCTACGAGGTTCCTACATAATGCACAATGCTACGAGCTTCCTAAATAATGCACAGTGCTACGAGGTTCCTACATAATGCACAGTGCTACGAGGTTACTACATAATGTACCGTGTTACGAGGCTCCTACATAATGCACAGTGCTACGACGTTCCTAAATAAATCACAGTGCTACGAGGTTCCTACATAATGCACAATGCTACGAGCTTCCTAAATAATGCACAGTGCTACGAGGTTCCTAGATAATGCACAATGCTACGAGATTCCTAAATAATGCACAGTGCTACGAGGTTCCTACATAATGCACAGTGCTACGAGGTTCCTACATTATGCACAGTGCTACGAAATAAATATATTTTTACTTGTAGTATCTGCCTAACCCTCTGGGAGACAGACGTGAGTATATATATGTATGTAATTTGAAATTTTAGCAATTTATGTCTAATTAAGATTTTAAGGTTTACACGGTCATTATTTAAACATGAGCTGCATAAAATCACCGTTTAATTTATTTTCTTAATTTTTTGGCTTGTTTTCGACAGAGATTACAAAAAAAAATTAACACGGTGAGTTAAATTCTATACTCTTAAAGTTGTTTCTAATCAAGGATTCCTAACGACGGCAATATTTGCAAAAACTTTTCTTAAAAGGAACAAAATAACATCATGCGATCTCGCGTGGCTCTAGCTGCCAATAAATTACAATGAAAATGAAAATGTGGTAACAAAGAGCCGCAGGCGTGTGAGGGGGTCGGTTAGCTTACGGGGAGCGGGGGTAGCACGCAAATATGATGCAAGCTATTTTATTTATTTTAATACCAGCAGCGCCCGTAGCACAGTGTTAAATATGCGCCGCGACTTGATCCAATCACAAGTGCGAGAAGAGTGCTATAGTGTTTAATCGCAAAAACATCGAGTCACGCTTGTCGCACTTTTGATTCAACTAAGATGCGTCGCGCGCATTAAACATTATGCTACGGGCGCAGATTTACTAAACTTCTGCGTTATCATACCGCAATGATATATTGTTAATTTGTAACTCCTTGCGATGGATAAATCACCAAGTGTTTAAAAATCGAAATTTGTTTCTGTCATCCATCCATCAGCCTAGTTCGTCCACTGCTGGACATAAGCCTTTCCAGGACTTTGCCACTCCCGGCGGTCATTCTGGAAGAATTGCCCATACTCACACACGCCGGGCAGGCGGGTTGGTGAGCGCGGTGCCGGAACCCTCGCACCAGTGACGCCGCTGTCCGTCACCAGTCTGTTTCATATAAGGCCCGGCTATTAGGGATGGATATACCACCATCCATCGGTTCCAGGCATGGTGGGCCTCCTGATTTTATGTCTGTGAGCTGTCTTCTTACTCTCCCCCGAATTACCTCGAGGGGGTCTCCAAGTAAGATGGCGGTACCTCCACAGTCGAGCCCGGCATCAGCTCTACCACCTGTCTGTCATAGTACTCAAATTTTGAAGAAGTCCGATCGTACATAATCGCAAATGGTATGAATACATCAAGCCCTGCCTCGTATACCTAAATAACAAATTCATTGCCATTTTCAATCACAGACTTGTGAATAAATAAACATTTTCCTTCATGCTTGCGATACCAAGAATGCTCAATATGAAAATGCTTCCGCAGTAAATTATGTTTTTTGATTTTGAGCGAAGGAATCTTAAATTACATGTAAATTTTCCTGCCTTCTTCCTTCCGAGCTCGTAAAAAGGGCTGTAAAAAGTCGCCATTTTGAAGAAATTGTTGTCGACATTCGTCAGTCTTTCGTTTTTTTCGGTTTAATGAAAATTTTCACTAATTTATACACAGGGGGAAATTAATGTGCCTTTCAAATTTAAACAGGAATGGAGTAAATAATAAAATTCTTTTTTTTGTAAAGTTTTTACAGTATCATCAAAAATAAACGTCTAAGGTATACCACAAAAACAACAGTTTAGTAATTCAGTGAAGAAATTAATTAGAAAAATCATTGATATATTATTATTATTATTATCTTTATATATTATCATATATTATTATCTTTAACTCATCAAAATTATTGTTTTTCTAAACTGTGTTTTTATATTTGTGTAGTTTTTATTAACATTATTCCTAGAGATTATGAGTACCATAACTTGCAGTTTGTAACGTTTTTAGGGTTCCGTAGTCAACAAGGAACCCTTATAATGAGCCCGTCGCCTACATGAAGATTTTTATGAAAATCAATTGTGTTTAAAAAGCTAAAAACAGCAGCGAAATTATTTTTGAGTACATATGTTGTCAGTAAAGTACACATATGGTTGCCGATTTTTTTAAAGCAGTCCCATTCTCATTCGGTTTGCTAAAAAAATCTCTTAGAGAGATAAGCTCGGCTATGTACTGAATTTTATATATTTAAAATTTGTATTGCCTTTTTTTGTGAACAATAAAGAAGATGAAAAATTAGGGTTCCGTACTCAGAAAACACAAGCAACAGTATTTTACAAGAAAATCCTAACCAATAAATGAACAAAATACGGAGAAACTATGAACATTATTACGAGAATAAAAAATCAGGCGAAAAAAAAAACAAAATCAATAATCTTGATTTTGTATAAAGACCTCTTTATCAAGAACCGCCTCAGTTCCCTTTTCAATATGGTTTCGCTTCGCAAAAACTTTGAATCCGTACGTACGTACAAATTATTAATCAGATCAACTGATTGATACAGCTAGCGGCATGGTTTATGAGGTCTTACCTTGACTGCGCTAATAATTTTTTCTCTATCGCACTTAGTAACTTTGTACGCGAATGAACACATGCGGTAATCCCCCACCACTTTCGCCGAGCGGTCAAACATCGTCCCGTGACCAGTACCTTGTCAAATGTTAAGTTACCATAACTGGGGAAAATCAAATAGACGATATCTTCACATCCATCAGCCTAGTTCGTCTACTGCTGGACATAAGCCTTTTCAGGACTTTGCCACTCCCGGCGGTCATCCTGGAAGAATTGCCCATACTCACACACGCTGGGCAGGCGGGTTGGTGAGCGCGGTGCCGGGACCCTCGCACCAGTGAGGCCGCCGCCCATCACCAGTCTGTTAGATATAAGATATCTTCACATTATCAGTAATACCTGATAACTAAAATCCCTGATTTGCTTCACTGACATCGTGAAAAGTGATAACATAATGCTCATTACGAAAACATAGCGTGTAGATATTCAGATACAAGATAAAATAAAATTTATTATTAAACATTCCCGAGAATATTTACCCCATTATCAAGGCCAATTTAGCCCATTACTACAGAAACATAAATTACATCTTCAGGCACAATGGATTTTAATTAAAAGAGAATTAGGGTTATTTTTGTGTACCTAAAATGCACGGATTCGTATGTACTTTATTTCGCCATAAGGCTACGCAGTCACGCGAATTTTATTACAAAATTCCATGACACAGCCCATCCATGCCATGATGACATGCCATCTTCAGTAGATGGAAATAAAGCAGGTAGCAGGATGTTAACCATTTCGTTATGTAACTCAAAATTTTTGGTTTTACTTGATTTTCGTGATTTGAAGATGGTTTTTTTTTTGTAATCCTTTATTGAAGTGGATACTTCTATTCGCATATCGTATGGGCAGGTCACTTCACAGTTTGTTCGTCACTTTTTACAACGAAAGATAATTCATGGTAAGTTAATGCTTAACTCTTTTTTTGAGATGACCTCGTAAGCGAATACGCCACCATCAATTGGCAAAATAATATATTTTATCTACTTCTGGGCCCACACAAGTGCGAGGAGCGTGACACGATGTTTTTGCGATTAAACAGTACGTCACGCCCCTTGCACTTGTGATTCAACTAGTGGCGTCGCGCGCGATTAAACACTATGCTACGGGCCCTGTACTGCAGTTAGGCAATCGCAACATCGAAAGCAGTTTTATAAGTACCTAGATTGTATTTGCAATGTTATAATATTACGTTATACCACCGCAATTCCGCGCTGCGATTGGCCAAATTTACTATGAAACCACTAGAGACCCAATCAACAACAGAAACGAGAAACAAGTCCCGACCTTATTTCTTAAGCCACGCCTCTTTTATCCTGATTAGCCTTCAAGGCAGCATTATCGGGCAACACACTCAAAGGTTCATGAACGAATGTTCTTCTTCTCATTTTTCTTCAAATTTTTAGTTGAAAATATTATAAATAAAGACGATACTTTTGATGGTCGTAGATAAAGTATTCGTGCAAAATTATCATGAAACTAACTTCGTTCATTTCGTAAACGAGCACTCGTGTCACAATGTCTCAAATTATGTTACAGTTGCACACAATACTAATATAATACTAAACTCAAGCCTCATTGGCCGCCATTGATTCCTTTTCCTCTGTGGTAGAGTAAAGAGGTGGCATAAGGAGTATTCACATAAATAATTTACGGTTGTGTCTCTTAAGCTGCTTATTTTTGTCAATGGTTTTAAATAAAGATGCAGCTCAAAAAACATATGAGAATAAAAACAAGAATATGATATAATACAATCCTACAAAACATATTTTTGTACTAAAGAACATTTAGGTGTTTCATTTAATTAATCATCCACTTCTTTCCTCGTACAAATAAAAACGTTTTCTTTTACCAAATAATACACGCGCTAAAATCTCCTTAACACACACAACTCATACTTGTTTTACAAGCTTTCCGAGAGTGGTTCATTATTTTTTCATGTTCGTGACAAACTGACGCCAACACGAGCATTGAGCATGCAAGCTAGCATGCAAACAGTACCACTACCAACATTAGTAACACCTACATACATATATAGGTGCTACTAGGCTGAATTTTAAGTCACTGAAGAGCTGACACTAGAGATAATAATCTATATGAGTGGTGGTAGCTCAGGGGTAGAACGCTGGCCTCTCAATCTTGAGATCCAGGTTCTATCCTCAGTCGGGCATGCACTAATTACATTTTTATTTCTTAGTTGTAATTTTGACATTTCTTATTGAAAATATCTGACATTGTATTCTTTGAAATTTAATTATGACATTTACTTTTAATTATTTATTATTTTTTTCTTTTTAATTATAATGTTAATTGACCATATCAAATTGATATGTCCTACTATTTATATTAAGGTCTTACTGTATGTAACAAATAATGTTTATGTAAATTAATTTAACCGTTTAAATGTAATTGTAATGTATTTCAAAATGTAATTTGACCTACCAATGTAACGACCACTATTACAATTATGGTTAAAATAAATGAATCTGAATCTAACGAGTTTTTCGAAATTTAAGTGCAAATTATTTTTTCTTACTTACCACTTGCTGAACGGTGATAGAAAATATTGTACAGAAACTGGCATGCCTTGAAAATCGTGTATTTGTGCCCGAAGTACGGCGATAGGACTCGCCACCCATCACGTTGGAAAGCAATAATCGTCGGTAAAACACGGGTGAACCCAGTATGGATTGTGACTTGTATTTCACAGTTCACACTCAGAACACCTCTGATATTCCTTCTGGGATTCATGTCGTGAAAAATTTTTACTACGGAGCCAACCCTGAATTTCAAATGCTCTATTAGAAAAGATATAGATGCCAACATGACAAGCTACCTTTACAGGTTTGGTAGTTTTTATTGCGGAGTCATAGCGTTTGAATAGCAGCCATCTTTATATACCTACTTGATGACTGTGTTTGATGAATGTTTGGCGTTTTGCGAGCGTGATGACTGAAATGGTTTGTTAATTTGTTCAATAAAATTTCTTTTGTTTTTATATTGTTTCTAGTATTGTTAGTAGATTTACTTATTTTTATAATATTATATTGTATAACGAATTAGTTTTTAAACTGTCATGTTATAATTTTTAAATAAATAAATAATAATAATAATAATAAATTGACTATAATGTATGCAGCAGCTGATTTTTTAGGGTTCTGAACCTTGAAATGAAAGAAGAGAACCCTTACAGGATCATATTCTATAAGCACTGGTGCACATTCAGACGTGTGAGAATCAGAAATAGATTCTGGTTCTCACATGGTTGAATTATTTATTAGTATATATATTTTTTCATTAGTATAATTTTAATTTTAATTTTGTTTGTAATTTAAATTTATCGGTTTTACATTGCCTGAAATAAAGACATTTTATTTTTATTTATTTATTTGTATTTGTTGTCCGCCCATCTATCTAACAAAAATTGCTCTTTATTTACGTGATAATTTTCACACAAATTGGCTCACCATGAAAACCTGTAGGGCACTTTCAGTAGCCTTAGAAACTTGAAATTCATCACGAAGGGAAGTGAAGGAAGGAATTAATCTAAAAATTATGAATGTATTATTCTATGTAGTATAGGTATATTAGGTACTTAATCAACTAGTTTTGTTTCTAACATAGTAGGCAAATGTATAAAACAAAAATGCGTAATTATTTAAGTCTATTAATTAATGAGAATGGTGCAGAACCCTCAGGGCGTGAGACCTACTCACACTTGACAGGTCTTTTATGCAATTTTGGAGTTGGCTACAAAGTAAAATTGTTTGTATACAAAATTATTGTCTCTGTAGAGAACTATAGAATTATAGTAGCACTATCTATAAGGCAGAGTCGTAGCAATTGCTACGGTGGGTCTACGAGACAGAGTCGTAGAAATTGCTACGATGGGTCTACGAGACTGAGTTGTAGCTCTTACTACAGTGGGTGTACAATTGCTAGCAATAGTGGAGTCGTAGCAACGTTTTGGCTTCGTAAACCCACGAAGCCTAATCTTAGCACTTACTACGGTGAGTCTATAAAGCAGGGTCGTAGCACATGCTACGTCACCGTAGCAAATGCCATCGAATGGCAATTTTTTTCTGAGCATAAATCACACTTGTATACTAGTGTACACTCTAAATACGCGCCGGATTTAACATACCACAAAATTTATTAAGGGCTATCAATATTTTTGCAAGACTTGTCCTTATTTTTCTAGAAGTTATCGATATTTCCATCCAAACTGTTTCTGATCATGATTCGGACGGACTGCTAAACCGACAGACATATAGGGTTCGGTCTTTATGTTTCCGATTTTTGTCAGAACAATTATAATTAAACTTTTTAATTTGCCTGTGTAAAAACCTATGGAATAACCGGAAATACATATAATATTTTTTTAATATTTAAAGCACCACTTTTTTAAATGATTACCATGAAAAATGTTACACATTTTGAACAATGTGTTAGGTATAAGAGCGAGTTTCGTTCCTGGCTGTACCCACTATTATGATAATTTTGTCGAGATGTTATCTAGACACGGCATTATTTTCCTCGCTAATTAAAACTAGAAACTAAAAGAAAAAATTTTGAATTTTAAATCAGTTGCATGCCTTACAGTTTATGTTGTATACAAAATATTTTTTCAATGCAAATGCTCGTAAAGGTCCACTGTTTATGCATCATCAAAACCAAACAGAAAGTCGATTATTTTGCCCTAGGGCTTTTTTTTATTTTATTTTTTATTTCCAATGGTTGGCTAACCTGCAGCGTTTCCTGTGTACCATAAATGTTATACTTTTTTTTCCACTGTTTAACGGCTCTGGATAAAGTCCTTTTGAGCCAATTATAATTTAAAGTTCACAAGATTATATTTGTTTTATTTCCTCACACTATGCATTGAAAAACGTAGTATGATACACGGGCGTAAGAGCAATAAATTACTCGGTTACGTTTAACGTTATTTATTCCTTTGCGCCCTTGTAGCATAAACTACTATTATACTCGTACCTAAGGCATAACCGATACATTTTCATTTACTAAACGCTTATGTCTACCTGTAATAATACATAATGTTGCCATTTTCAATATACATATAATATTATTAAAACTCGCGTGAGCTGACATACTAAGTTATTATTACATACGGCTTGAACACTCACGTGTCATTGTTGTTGACTATATGCCAACCGTTTCACTGATTTTTTACCGTTTCACTCGCCTTGATAATGCCGAAATTGTATCGGTGAAACGGTTGGCATATAATCAACAACAATCACACGTGAGTGTTCAAGCCGTATGTAATAATAATTCATTATACATGGTTAAACTTTTTATAAAAATCCTCAACCAACGAGTAACTAACCTCAAAGAGACTAAATGACACTTGGTGTGTTCGAAATAAATTCCGCTAACTTGTGACGCGCTTAAGGCGAATGGATACGCAAACTGCAATTTGGACCGGTCTTTGAAGGCCTACTCCTCCCACACGGGTGGTCCAAAAACTTTCATAAAAATATATGATAGGCATTATAGAGTCAAAAATAAATTTAAGTTTCATAAACTGTTTTTCTATTGTAAGTTTTGACAAAAAAAAACGAAAGTCATCGAAAGTTTCACATGATTAACACAAGAATTCTCTTACTCCTTCCAAACGCCTAAAGCGATTTTAATTATTATTTCACTTAATTATAGGATATTTTTAGATCTAAAAAAATTAAGTTCAAATTTTTTTTCCGTTCATGGCGTCCATGTGAAAAGTATTTTCGTATTTTCACCTATTTTGCGCTAGCCGGGGACGCAGTGGTTGTCGTAACAGCCACTTTTCAAGGCACGCTGAAATGAACATTATTTCAATGTCGTTTCCGTTGATATTTGTACCGACACACATCGAGTTGCTTATTTAGCGTGGTCATACGCCTTAAACGCGCTCTGATTAACTAAGTTAACACCACTCCGTGATAGAGATAGAGAATTCCCGAACTAGAAGCGGGAGTAAGGTGCATATAGTCAAGTCCCTTCAAAAACACCGATTAATTAGTGAAATCAGATGGACCGCTATTTACTTTCTCGGAGCTAGTTGCTCGATGCCCTGATAAAGTGATAGATTATCCAGCGCCTTTACCGCTTAAGGTGCTACGGGAAAAAAACGATCCCATCAAAAACATAAAATGTACAAAAATGGCAAGTCTCGCAACGCAATCCTTCCACCGTAAAAAGTTGTGAGATCTTATGTAAAGCCAAGTCTGCTCTTTTAGTTTTTATGGAAGCACCTTTTCATTTAAGTTAGTATGGGAGCACCTTTTTAACAAATTTATCATTAATTGTTTCCTATTTAGTTACCTACCAACATTAAGTGACTGTATTAATATTAGTCATCTTTATTTCTCTAATAAAATATAGTGACTTCGCAATCGCACAGCAACACATACAACATATCAGCTACCTAATACCAATTTATTAGCGATTTGAGAAGATATTTCTACGCATCAGTGCTTTATTTGTGCTCTGCGATTGCAAAGTCACCATATTTTATTAGGAAATAAAGATGACTAATATTAATACAGTCACTTAATGTTGGTAGGTAACTAAATAGGAAACAATTAATGATAAATTTGTTAAATAGGTGCTCCCATACTAACTTAAATGAAAAGGTGCTTCCATAAAAACTAAAATAGCAGACTTGGCTTTACATAAGATCTCACAACTTTTTACGGTGGAAGGATTGCGTTGCGAGACTTGCCATTTTTGTAAATTTTATGTTTTTGATGGGATCTCATTTCTTTTTGTAGGTAGTCGTCCTTTTTTTCTTCTCGGGTAATATTTCTTGCACGTCAGCTGCGGATTTTCTTAAAACCCACTCCCTTTAACTGATCATTAGGACATACTCCTGAGAAACTAGTATCGGGAAGGAGCATTTCATAATTACCACCTATGAAACTACCAGAGAATCGTAAACGTTTCACTGGCATCCCAGGATCGCCACCGTATGATCCTCTCAAACGGCCATTTTCGTAAACCTCGAACGTAAATGGATACAAAGCGGTGGCTGCCATAAGTTCGGATACGGAACCATAGGTGGTAGTTTTCATCATTGCTGTCGAGTACATGTTTCTCCACGCTCGTCACACGTATAAAGTTGCATTTCATCCCAATGCGCTACCACATACTCGACTACCGCACACCTAATGTCATATGACGACTCAATGTTCCCATACATAGAGAATGACAAAGAATGGAACAAACATGAACCATCTCCAGGTATAGGGACAACTAGGTGTGGACAAGGATTTTCATTTATGTACAATATTTCAGGTTCCATTGCAATATTAATTTTTACGGTAAGTTATTATTACTATTACCCACAATTAGATGCAACAGGCAGGTTAAAATTTCTTTTGACCATGAAGTGAAAGGCAGGCTTGTCAGTCTAAACCACAGAGTACATTATTATGTCTAAACCTCTCAGAATAATGAGGTAAACCTGCGGGCCTATTGTGTATCTCTAGTTGCCTTCTGGACTGGGTGTCTATCATCAAAAACATAGATATACTATCGAATTCCGATGTCCTAAGGATATTTTCGCACTTGAAGTGACGACACAGATTGTTAATAATTCAATACCCACTAAAGGCAATTTTGAAATTTCAGTTTTTAGCTATGTTTTTGATGATAGGCACATCGTTCAGTTGGCAACTAAAGATACAGAATAGGGGGGCTGGTCTTTTTTGAATGGTGTGTCATTCAAAAAAGACCAGGTTTAGTAATAGACATTTCAATATACTTACATCATAGAGGATGCATATACAAATAAAACAACATTAGCCGCTTTATTTTTCCTTTAATATATTTAAAGCTTTACTTGATAAATAACCTTTTACCTTGATTTTTAGGGTTCCGTATCATTAGGTTCCGTGACCCTATTACTAATCCTCCGCTGTCTATCCATCTATCACAGGGGTCTACAGCTTCAACCGTTATAGGTAGCGCGTAAATATTTTCACATATGTTACATTGTCCTCTATCACGGCAAATAATAATATGGCCCCTTTCACAGCATAAAAAGTTCAATAAATGGAAATCCAAGGGGGATCCAATTATTCGATGTTATTTGTTTCAGCTCTATCTTTATAAAACAACAATTTTGGACATATAAATATTAGAGTTCCGTATTCAAAAGGTGCTGATTTGTTTGTCAGGCACTACCATTTTAGCGCCTTGTTTTTTGTCGCCTTGATGTTGCTATGTCATCTTTATTGTTGGTATTTACCATAATGATTTGGGGTTTCGTACCCATATTTTGTGATGGTAGTACGGAACCCTTCGTGAGCGAGTCTGACTTGCACTTAGCCGGTTTATAGCGACTTAATTACGAAATGTTGATATTTATCTTCTTAAATAGACTAAATGTGTTTTAGGGTTCCTTACCCAAAGCACAAATTATTATAACAAAGGCTCTATCGTTAGAACGGTTATACATACAAGTACCTACAAGTTGAAAATTTAGGCAGACTAGTTTAAAGTAAAATAAGAAATAATAAAAATTAGGGTTCCTTCCTAAAAAGGTACCGAATTGTTTGTTAGGCGCTACCGTTTTATCGCTTTGTTTTTTGTCGCCTTGATGGTGCTATGGCATCTATGTTGTTGCAATTTACTTTTAAGGTTCCATACCCGTATTGTGTAGGGGTACGGAACCCTTTATGCGCGAGTCGGATTCGCACACTACCGTTTTTTTAGTGACTTAATTACGAAATGTTGATATTTTCTTCTTAAATAGACTAATATTGTGAATATGTGGAACATTATAAACCACCCTTTTTAGGGTGCCTTACCCAAGGAACAGATTATTATAACAAAGGCTCTATCTTTAGAACGGTAATACAACATACAAGTAAAAGTTTAAACTTTGGGCAGTCTGTAGTAAATACTTTAAAGTAAAATAATGAAAATTTGGGTTCCGTACTAAAAAGGTACCGAATTGTTTGTCAGGCGCTACCGTTTTATCGCTTTGTTTTTGTCGCCTTAATGTTGCTATGGCATCTATATTGTTGTTATTTACTTTTAGGGTTCCGTACCCGTATTGTGTAGGGGTACGGAACTCTTTATGGACGAGTCAGATTCGCACTTTACCGGTTTTATTTTTTAGTTTTCGCACTTTAACTTTAACGTAGAATTTTTCGTTTTAGGCGTCTTTAATGCAAAGCAGCATACCACCAACGTCATCTAGTGTCATACAAATTTATAGATGCAGCTGGAAACATACATTTTATATAGACTTTGTATGGAAATATTAAATTACCAACCGCAAATAACATTTTTATATTTTTTTGTTGCAATGTACACTTAACACTTGCCGCATACAAAATTTCAAGTTTGTAGGCCTGCTAGAACACCTTTAGACTTTTGATGATGTGTCAGTCAGTCAGTGACAAAATAAGGGAAATTTGACTTGAGATATTTCGTAATCAAATATAGGTACAAAGTTGTAATTTGGGGTCAGAAGTAGGATCAGTAAGTACTCTTGGTTCCTGAAATTTCAGACTTCTAGCTTCACCCACAACGAAGATACAGGGGGGTTGAAAGTGCCGTGAGTTGCTTCGAGAAAAGGATGGTACGGCCGTTCCGCGTTTTTTCTGCGAGACTTTGCGGGGGCACTGCCGTGCCCCCAGATACTTTTAGAACTTGCATATCTATATATAACTTTAAACTCTCGCGTTTCGTACACATTATAATAAATAATAAATGATATATAATTTTGATAAAATAGTATATTATTTTTGAAATCTTTTTCTATGGATCTGTTAAACAGAAACGCAATTGGATAAATTCGATAGAAATATTTATTGAAATGAGTTCTTTTTTTTCCTGGTTTGATTATTTAGAATGACATGCAATTATATTTTATTAGATGGGTTTTAACGGTATTTAAAGAATTTTGTAAACGAAATTTTGATAGCAACATTTTAAAACGGCTTTTTGCTACTTTTCCACGAATCTGTCCCTCTCACACTGAGGGTTTTTTCTTATAAGGAGTAACAAGGACGCTAAAACTTTTACATATCGCCTTAACTGTAGTGGTAAAGAACTTAATTCGAAATTCAACGCGTGCAAAAGAGCATCCCGCACGTCAAACTAACCTGAATGAACTTCATCCATTATGAACGCCACCAAGTTACACGGTAGACCACCAGGACCATTGACGTACTAATAAGTAGACATCGGATCTGAGCTCAAAAGTGTCCGAACTAAAAGAGTGTCAAAATCATTGAAAACTAAAAAAGCGTGTCAATCGCACGTCAATCAAAATTGAGCCATGCAGCAATGACATACGATTCAAATTAAAATGTTTTGTTTCTTAATATTTTGACACTTCACTCAGGACACTTTTTTCGTAAATCTTGTACTAGACCCGAGGTCCATGGTTTGTATGTCAATGGCAGGACGGCTATTCTGGCATCACTTTTAACTAGCAATATTTGTCTTTTGACTTTTATTTACAAAAAACTATGGAATATAAATGGCATTTCAATTAAAAAAACAAACAATACATATATATAAAAATACCCTTTTAAAAATCACCTTGACAAAATCACCTTTTAAAAATCTGCCGTAGTAATTGTTACGCACGTGCCAGAATAGGCGTCCAGGCCGACCTATAACGACATACTGGAGGAAAGCCAAGCCGAAGTTGAAGAGTTTATATGGCAAGATCGATGGATGTGGAATAAGCGAGATCAGGTTCTTAGCGGATAAAAATTTCCAGTCTCTGCCTACTCCCCTGGAAGACAGGCGACTTCATCAGTGTAGATTTGGAATATAATCAGCCCGTTGTACCCATCGGTAACTCATTTACAATGAAAAAAAATCACCTCGTTCCACCTCTGTATGGGGTGAATTTTATAAAACCTTTCTTTGTACAACTCTATGTTCCAAGTTTTGTATAAATCCCAAAAAGTAACGTTAAACGACTTCTCGAGGGAGATTTTTGTCTATAACCTAGTTTGCTCTCAATGGCATACAATTATACAGGAACAAAATGATCACTGATCTAAAGTAAAACTTTCACCAAAATATCATCAAAGAATACATTTTTGGACATCTATAGTAATAATATCATCTATAGTATTTTTTTGTTTTTAATGAAGCAGGAAAAGAAGTTGTGTCTTGTACATTGAATATTTTCGCAACTTATTAATTGAAATGGGTTTGGTATTTTACTGAGGCCAAAACTACCATTTTTGGAATTTTGGTCGGTCTGTTCCGTTTTAACTCTAGAACTACTCAACGGATTTGGATGTGGTTTTGAAGCGAATGCTTCTTTGTTCACGCCTCTTATTGATAGATGGTCCAATTCAGAATTACATGATCGACTTCAGGAACGAATTCCGCAGATTAAGGCATTTTCGTATTAAGTGCTTGACAATAAGAGTATTTTGACAGGGGACTCTTTCGTGAAAAGAAATTTATGATACCCTTTTTTTTTGACGAAGGATAAATTTATTTCCCTTTACAGATTATTATGTTTTTTTATAGTTCATTGTTTGTTATTGGTTTTAATTCATAATAAATTAATATTTATTTGACCGGAATAATAATGGTCGTTTATGCTACAAGGGCGAAAAGGAATAAATTACGAGAACGTAACCGAGTAATTTATTTATTACTACGTTTTTCAATGCATAGTGTGAGGAAATAAAACAATATAATCTTTTGAACTTTAAATTATCATTGGCTCAAAAGGACTGTATCCAGAGCCGTTAAACAGTGGGAAAAAAGTATAACATTTATGGTATACAGGAAAGGTTGCAGGTTAGCCAACTTATCGTAAATAAATAAATAATAATAACAAAGCCCTAGGGCAAAATAATCGACTTTCTCTTCAGCTTTGATGCATAAAAAGTGGGCCTTTACGAGCACTTGCGTGAGAAAAACATTTAAACGTAAGCGAATGCGTGCGCCGCCGCCGGCATCGTTAACAGGAAGTTTATTTTTTTATTTTCAATGTAATTATCAAATTTAATAATTATTTTGTGACTCGATGGTTGATTAGGAGTTAAAAACGCAACCGGGCCCTCGCCTGGACAGCGGGTGCCCTACAAAAAGACTGCAGATGTCCGTAATCATCCACTGTACCACCGCAAAAGCATCTTGTCCCCTTGCAACACTATGCTCGGTAAACTCGAAGAGGAGTGCAGTTGAACAAGTTTTTTGCAAAAGATACTGGTCCAAAACGGTAATATCCCCTACCCCACCCCTCAAAGCTTGCAACTAGATTCTAAGTAAATCCCACACCCGAATGATTACATACCAAACGCTCAGAACAAAATACCCAAACGTGATAGGTGGTGAGCCCTATCACCGTACTTCAACCAACAGCTTGACGTATGCCTTACGAAGCACCTATATCAAACACAAATTAATGTGCTATGCGCGGGATTTGAACCTGTGAGTTAGCATAGGTGAACTACACGGCCACAGAGGCAGTCAACTCGGACGGACTAAACTAAAATAATTATTAGAACGTTATAAGCTGTGTTTGCGTATTTTAAACCTCAAACTCTAGCTAAGAACTTCAAGAAAACTTAGATGTAATCCTAGTCTATTTCAGTTTTCAGCAATGATTAATCAATATAGGTATATCCCAAAGATGCTTGCAAACAAATGATAATTATATTTAAGTGATGATCATTTTGGCAGATAGTACAAGGGCATATCCGAGACTAAAAGTGAATGCTGTCCCAAAGCTGAGCATTATGGCAACATACCACGTAACCCGCTACTCTTTTTGCAAATTTACTGGTCCAAAACGGTAAGTAAGTAAGTAAGTAAATCGTTTATTTGTGAGAATTCGGGTTTACAATGGATGTTACATATAATTACAGTCCCAACAAATTCAACCATGTCATGGCGTACAAATATTTGGTTGTATATTTAAATCATGCACTAACAAAAAACAAATTGAGAATAATTATAATTATAAAAAATGAATGTCAATTAAATAAGAACAAATGTCAATATATAATATGTAAAAAAAAAATTGAAGTTGGAACAAAACAATCGTAGGAATATCAAACTAGTTACAATGAAAAAATGTCTGAATATCAAGAAACAACAATGCTTTCCTAAAGCTGAACATGATGAAAAGAAGTATTCGCTGAGATAATATACGGTTGTATGTCCGACAAAACCTGCTGCTTTCATTTTATTATCAGCGTAGTAACCCTGGGCAACATATAGGGTACAAGCGGTGTTTATAAAGTCATCGCCACGTTGAAAACGGGGCAAAGATTGAATAAACGTGAGCGTATTCGCAGGCGAAAGGCTAATAGTACTATATGCAAAAACTTTGCATAGAAAGAGACGAAACTTCAACCAAATCTAGATATGTACGAGTGAAGGCATATTTGATACTCGGTACTATCGTTTTCCAGTCTAAAGTGAAAGTAATCTGACAGACCGGCTGGATGACGTGCCGTGGCATCGCGTGCTACCCTCCACTAAACAAAGTTGCAGTAAGCACAATCAATCTAGTTCTTATCGAACGGATTATCTTGTCGGTCGGTTTGTCAATCCTTCCAACCCCCACCCTGCATGCTGTCACTGATAAATCATCCATTCGGCAGAACATGATTTATTCGAGAACTGGGTAATTGCCAGGTAACATATTACACGAAGATGATTGCAGACAAGTTGTAATACCCAGCTGTCAATGTCCATCATCAAAGCTTACAAGTCGACTTATGTTATACGAGTTAGGGTCATTAATTTCACCTTGAATGGAAATTCCATCGCGGCAATTTACCCAACGATATTCAATTTCAGGCAACTATTAGCCATCGATCGGTGTTATTACGTCGTAACTATTGACTATTGATCAACTAATATTATTATGTGAGCTATGAAGTCGCATTTCATTTCGTTTTTATTTTACGAGGTCTGAGAAATGGGCAATAACTGTTACACTGGGAGCAAGTCCACTCACAACTATTATGTTACCGCTTTTAAAAGAATGGAAAGAGGCGTGGCCGAGGGCGAAGCGGAAATGGAAGATAATCACTTGAAAATCTCGTCCATTCCAGGGTACAGGGTAGTGGATGAAGCGCACGTGGCTGGAGACTACGCGATCGATAACTACGTGCGACAACTGTTGCGCATAGTCTTGCATCCTTCTTTTACCTTCCCAGAAGCCTACTCCTGAAAGAGATGGAAAGCAGGATTCAACCGTTTGCCCGTTGCGCAAAACTTACGCACCGTTATTTCTGTTTCGCGCGACGCGGTGTGGGTTGTTGTGGGAGGGATAAAGAGGGGTGATGCGGCATCGCACGCTCCTAAAACGTCATAAAGGAGGTCGCCCGGTGAATAACAATGCGGACTGCGGAATGATGTCCTTAGGAGCAGAATGCGCGCTCAAAACCGCGGATGAGACACATAAAAATAAGGCTTCGGGCCATTGTAGCATCGTTTATTGCGTTTTAGCACATTATTTCATTAGCAGTACATTAAAGATGTTAGCAGAGAACAACCTTTGTTTAAAAATGAACTGCAAATGTTGTAAAAACTGCTTTTATGCTTTATTCACAAGGACATTTAACATTTATAGAGTTAAATGAAACTTGATGTTAAATCATGATTTAAACTAGTCATAATGTACATATATCGAGGTGAGACGTTTTTTTAAATCAATTAAGTTCTTTTATTTTTTTATTTTTTATTACACTTTTTGTACCTTTACAAACATAATTTACAACACATTTACACATAAAAGACAGCCATTGTGTACAAAGGCGGCACTTATTGCTAATAGCAATATCTTCCAGGCAACCTTTGGGTGGAATGAGAAAGATGTTAAGGCGCTACGGAAAAAAAAATCGACACTTTACGGACTTGCATATCTACTTCAGTAAATAATGTATTATTTTGATAAAATAGTTTATTATTTTTGGATAATTTTTCTAGGGATCTGTTAAAACAGAAACGCGATTGAAGAAATTCGGCTCGATAGAAATATTTATTGAAATTAGGTCCTTTTCGACACCAATTCTCCTGGTTTGACAATTTGGAATGACATATAGACTGCAACTATATTTTATTAGATGGGTTTTAACGGTATCTAGGATTTGGTTAAACAAAATTTTGATAGCAACTTTAGTACATTTTTTGTTAATATAAAACCGACTTTTTGCTACTTTTCCACGAATCCGTCCCTATCGTACTGAAGATTTTTTCGCATATGGAGTAACAGGGACGCTAAAACTTTTATATATCGCCTTGACCATTAAAAGGGTAGCGTTAATGTTAACAAAAAAGCAACGTGCAAATTTTAACCAAAATGTAATATTAATTAACATAATAATTTAATATATATTTTATATTTAACATAAAAAAAAATACATAATATGTATACAAAAACTTAAATAAATAAAATAAACGTAAATAAATAAATACGTATACATACCTAAATATTAGGGAGGGGATATTTAGATTGAGTTCTATTTTGACGGGTATTCAGAATTAAAAAAGTGCTCTACTTTGATCTTAAATGAGTTAAAATTTTTAAACTTTTGGATAGAAAGGGGCAAACGGTTCTTGAATGTTTTAATTGGGACTACTAAGTTAATTCAAAGAAGTAATCATGATATAAATTTTGCTTTTTTGTTTGCTTAAATCAGTACTTGTACAAAAATAAAGAGTAAAATTAATTGAATAAATATTATTTAAAAGTCTTTTTTGGCTTTTAATTATTTAGAAAAATATTTTTCTAATTCGACTGACGACGACCACAATTTGGTAGAAATAAATCTCGAAAATAATTATTGCTTTTTTATTTATATTTATAATCTGTCTAAAATGAGTAAAATTAATGGTGTATGAAATATAAGCAAAATGGAAATTTTGTCTGTAGTCTGTAATAGTTCTGGAAACCCGCCCACATTACATAACTTATCTACATTAGGTATACAGTGGGTATCCAAATCAATAGGGACAATGCACATTTTTTGTAATTTATGTACCAAAAATGGTAGCGCCTGACAAACATTTCGCCGTCATTTGAGTACGAAACTCAAGTTTTTATTATGTACATTATTTGTCTTTTGTATAATGTACATTAATTTAAAATAAATATTGATATTTGCCTTTTTAAGGCTTTTCATTTAATTTAATAATTATAAACAACAAAAATAAGAGTTTTGAGTATTTTTGAAATATATTTCGGCCCACTTTGGATCCGGCTTCAGTCGAATGGTGAAAGATTTGAATACAGAATGACATGAAATGAAAAAATATATATATATTTATATAACCTTATTACTAATATATATAACCTTATTTCATGTCATTCTGTATTCAAATCTTTTACCATTCGACTGATGCCGGCCCCAAAGTGGGCCGAAATATATTTCGAAAATACTCAAAACTCTTATTTTTGTTGTTTGTACATTAATTTTTCATTATTATTAATTTATATGTCGGAATAACGCGACGCCAGCCCATCTACCGGAAGGTTTTTGAAACGGGACGCCAGCGCCACCAAGCGGCGGCGTTTGACAGAGTCTACGGCGTAGCAGCACGTGGCGCGAGCCTGAGTCTTGCTCCGGCCGCCAAACAGCGAACACGCTTAGAAACTGTCGCGTACCGTTTACTTCGAGTGAATTAATTTTGATTGTAAATTATTATCCCATCAAAAACATAAAATGTACAAAAATGTCGAGTCTCGCAATGCAATCCTTCCACCGTAAAAAGTTGTGAGATCTTATGTAAAGCCAAGTCTGTTATTTTAGTTTGTATGGAAGCACCTTTTCATTTTAGTTAGTATGGGAGCACCTATTGAACAAATGTATCATTAATTGTTTCCTAATTAGTTACCTACCAACATTAAGTGACTGTATTAATATTAGTCATCTTTATTTCTATAATAAAATATAGTGACTTCGCAATCGCACAGCAACATATACAACATATCTACATACCTAATACCAATTTGTTAGCGATTTGAGAAGATATTTCTACGCATCAGCGCTTTATTTGTGCTCTGTGATTGCCAAGTCACTAAATTTTATTAGAGAAATAAAGATGACTAATATTAATACAGTCACTTAATGTTGGTAGGTAACTAATTAGGAAACAATTAATGATACATTTGTTCAATAGGTGCTCCCATACTAACTAAAATGAAAAGGTGCTTCCATACAAACTAAAATAACAGACTTGGCTTTACATAAGATCTCACAACTTTTTACGGTGGAAGGATTGCATTGCGAGACTCGACATTTTTGTACATTTTATGTTTTTGATGGGATTTCATTTCTTTTTGTAGGTAGTCCTCCTTTTTTTCTTCTCGGGTAATATTTCTTGCACGTCAGCTACGGATTTTCTTAAAGCCCACTCCTTTTACTGATCATTTGGACATACTCAAGAGAAACTAGTATCGGGAAGGAGCACTTCATAATGACCACCTAAGAAACTACTAGAGAATTGTAAACGTTTCACTGGCGTCCCAGGATCGCCACTAAATGATTCATTTTTGTAAACCTCGAAAGTAAATGGATACAAAGAATTGGCTCCCATAAGTTCGGATACGGAACCGTAGGTGGTAGTTTTCATCATTGCTGTCGAGTACAGGTCAGCGTTAATGTGTCTCCACGTTCGTCACACGTATAAAGCATCCCAATGCGCTTCCACATACTCGACTACCGCAAACCTAATGTCATACGACGACTCAATGTTGTCATACATAGAGAATGATAAAGAATGGAACCAACATAAACCATCTCCAGGTATAGGGACAACTAGGTGTGGACAATATCTCAGGCTACATTGCAATATTCATTTTTACGGTAAGTTATTATTATTATTATCCACAATTAGATGCAACAGGCAGGTTAATATTTCTTTTGACCATGAAGTGAAAGGCAGGCTTGTCAGTCTAAACCACAGAGTACATTATTATGTCTAAACCTGGTCTTTATTCAATGACTAACGAGAACAAAGACATTTCATTATACCTACATCATAGAGGATGCATATACAAATAATACAACATTAGCAGCTTTATTTTTCCTGTAAGCTTTACTGGATAAATAACCTTTTACCTTGATTTTTAGGGTTCCGTATCCTAAGATTCCGTGACCCTATTACTAAGCCTCCGCTGTCTATCCATCTATCACAGGGGTCTACAGCTTCAGCCGTTATAGGTGAATATAGCGCATAAATATTTTCACATAATATAATGTTACTTTGTCCTCTATCACGGCAAATAATAATATGAAATGGAAATCCAAGGGGGGGTCCAATTATTCGACGTTATTTGTTTCAGCTCTATCTTTATAATATAACAATTTTGGGCAGATAAATGTTAGAGTTCCTTATTCAAAAGGTGCTGATTTGTTTGTCAGGCGCTACCATTTTAGCGCCTTGTTTTTTGTCGCCTTTATGTTGCTATGTCATCTTTATTGTTGGTATTTACCAAAATGGTTTGGGGTTTCGTACCCATATTGTGTGATGGTAGTACGGAACCCTTCGTGAGCGAGTCCGACTTGCACTTATCCGGTTTAATAGCGACTTATTTACCAAATGTTGATATTTCTCTTCTTAAATAGACTAAATGTGTTTTAGGGTTCCTTACCCAAAGCACAGATTATTATAACAAAGGCTCTATCGTTAGAACGGTTATACATACAAGTACCTACAAGTTGAAAATTTAGGCAGACTACTTTAAAGTAAAATAAAAAATAATAAAAAATGAGGGTTCCTTCCTAAAAAGGTACCGAATTTTTGTCAGGCGCTACCGTTTTATCCCGTTTTATCGCTTTGTTTTTTGTCGCCTTGATGGTGCTATGGCATAGATCTATGTTGTTGCAATTTACTTTTAGGGTTCCATACCCGTATTGTGTGGGGGTACGGAACCCTTTTAAGTGCGAGTCGGATTCGCACTTTACCGTTTTTTTAGTGACTTAATTACGAAATGTTGATATTCTCTTCTTAAATTGACTAAGGGTACGTTTCGTAACGTGTGATTATCACTCAGAGCGATGCGAATTTTACCCTGCATCGTTCAAAAATCGACCCGAGTGAAACCGAGGGTAAACGAACTGTTACCTGACAGTTGCGCTAAGTGTTTAGAAACGCTTTCGGGAAATGTGAATATCGCACTGACAAGTGCGATTTCTAACTCTGTTTGGGTAGCGTTAAAATGCGCCTGACAGTTGTCATTTCGGAGTTTTCTCGGGATTCGGACAATTTTTGAAAATAGAATTCAACATTTCCGTACGAATACGGGAAAATGTTTCGAAACTGCTTCGACAGGATTATGGCTTGCAAATGCAAAGGTTGCAA
This sequence comes from Ypsolopha sequella, assembly GCA_934047225.1. Classification (NCBI taxonomy): domain Eukaryota; kingdom Metazoa; phylum Arthropoda; class Insecta; order Lepidoptera; family Ypsolophidae; genus Ypsolopha; species Ypsolopha sequella. The sequence continues at coordinate 24,200,687 of OW203997.1, forward strand.
TGCCATCCATATTAAAAGCAATAGGTATTTAGGTACTTTACTTAATTTATTTATTTTGATTTGAGGTTATGTATTTACTTGACGTGTGTCACTCCAGACTGTTTCAAAACGCTTTTCTCACGGGAATCACTCGCAAGCGTTTCAAAACCAGATCTTTCATTCTCTTTCTAGTATATAGCTTTGTCTCTTTCTTAAAAACGAGTGAAATTTCGCAAGAAGATCACACGTTTTGAAACGTAGCCTAGTTGTGAATGTATCAAACATTATAAACCACCCTTTTTAGGGTTCCTTACCCAAGGAACAGATTATTATAACAAAGGCTCTATCTTTAGAACGGTAATACATACAAGTACAAGTTTAAACTTTGGGTAGTCTGTAGTAAATACTTTAAAGTAAACTAATGAAAATTAGGGTTCCGTACTAAAAAGGTACCAAATTGTTCGTCAGGCGCTACCGTTTTATCGCTTTGTTTTCGTCGCCTTAATGTTGCTATGGCATCTATATGGTTGTTATTTACTTTTAGGGTTCCGTACCCGTATTGTGTAGGGGTACCGAACCCTTTATGCGCGAGTTCGATTCACACTTTACCGGTTTTTTTTTTTCGCACTTTAACGGTTTTATTTTTTATTTTTACTACTTGCTCTATTTTCGGAAATAACGGTATACATTTTTCTACACTTTTTACCATCTAGCGTCACGAGGTAGAATTTTTCGTGGTAGATGTCTTTAATGCAAAGCAGCATACCACCAACGTCATCTAGTGTCATACAAATTTATAGATGCAGCTGGAAACATACATTTTGTATAGACTTTGTAAGGAAATATTAAATTACCAACCGCAAATAACATTTTTATATTTTTTTGTTGCAATGTACACTTAACACTAACCGCATGCAAAATTTCAAGTTTGTAGGCCTGCTAGAACACCTTTAGACTTTTGATGATGTGTCAGTCAGTCAGTGACAAAATAAGGGAACTCTGACTTGAGATATTTCGTAATCAAATATAGGAACAAAGTTGTAATGTGGGGTCAGAAGTAGGATCAGTAAGTACTCTTGGTTACTGAAATTTCAGACTTCTAGCTTTACCCACAACGAAGATACAGGGGGGTTGAAAGTGCCGTGAGTTGCTTCGAGAAAAGGATGGTACGGCCGTTCCGCGAGACTCGGCGGGGGCACTGCCGTGCCCCCAGATCCAGTGCATTAAAAATCACTTACCGAAGTTAGTGTTATAATTTGAACCAACATTACCCATCGAAACGCCCACTGCGCATATTAACTATGGCTGATGATAACGAGCCAAACGAACCCAATCCGTTATATATATTATTTATTATGTACTTTATGAACTTTATCTGACTTAATAACTTGTATGTATTACCATTATTAAGATAGGGCTGAAACGAAAAAGTAAAAAGAAATATGTTCAAAATATATCAATTGGCTATTTATTATGGCTGAAGCAGTTACAGTGCACCTATTGCATTGTTACCGTAACGGGTAGCCAGTTGATAATTTTTGAAAAAAAAAAAACTTCTTCTGTGACAGACGGACAGACAGGCAAATGGACGGAAAGACAGACAGTGGAGGGTTAGCGTTTGGTACCCTACCCTACGGAACCCTAAACTATAATCAGAGCTAAATACTGAAGAATTCATAAGAACCAAGTTATTACAAGAATCACAAAAAATGTTCACTGACCCTATTCATTTGGCCACCCACGGTACTGTTTTCAAATACTTAATTAAACACAATCCCATACCATACATAGGTAGGTGGTAGAGCTGATGCCGGACTCGACTGTGGAGGTACCACCATCTTACTGGGAGACCCTCGAAGTAATTCGGGGGAGAGTAAGAGGACAGCTCACAGGCAAAAAACCAGGAGGCCCACCATGCCTGGGACCGATAGATGGCGGTATATCCATCCCTAATAGCCGGGCCTTGTATGGAACAGACTGGTGATGGGCAGCGGCATCACAGGTGCGAGGGTTTCGGAACCGCGCTCACCAACCCGCCTGCCCAGCGTGTGTGAGTATGGGCAATTCTTCCAGGACGAACGCCGAGAGTGGCAAAGTTCTGGAAAGGCTTATGTTCAGCAGTGGACGAACTAGGCTGATGGATGATGGATGATATGATCCCAAAGTTTTCCAGCTTTGTGGAACCGCTACGTCGTAGTCTTAACGCAAACATACGTCAGAGGCAAGGTACAAGTATGTCTGTACGCCTAAATCTATGGTCTGTACTTATACCTGATGCCTTATTGTCTAACTTCAACATCAATCGCTATTGCTTTCAAAAGTACGCGTGATTGGCTAGAAGTGATGAGTCACGTAATTTCTAGCCAATCACGTTACCTTTAAAGCAATAGTTGGGCTCGGTTGGTGATCATTGAACCTTGTTCCTGGTCCCTGGCCGGGTCTCCGGTATGGGTTCGGGCGGCTGATTGGATTTTACCTTGTATAATATATATTTTACCTATCATTTTAATCGTAAATATATTGCTACATAAATTAAATAAACCTTTAATTTAGTTCATGTACATTTATTATTTTATTACATATATTTTCTTTATTAGATTAAATTTGACGTGTAAAAAGTGTATATTTACCTGCTTTGCAAAATAAACTACTTGAATTTTGAATTTGAATTGAATAGCGATAGACGATTTCATGACTATTTCCTTACACAATCGCTCTACTGCTTTACCTATGAAATTGCCGAAATTTTCTTACAGATTCATGAGTTCATAATTCCTGTAATTCAATAGCTATTTACATTATTTGTCTTTTGTTTGAAAGTTGATTTCAAGGTTTTACATCTACGTGTTAAATTTTGTTTTTATTTTCAGTTTGATTATAAAAACTAAATATTTAAAAACAGTTCGTCCTAAATGCCATCCATTTCAATGATAAGATTCGTAAAACTTTTTTACAGTTGACACTTTTCAAAAATTTAATTAATTTAGCTGTTAACTGTCTCATGTTAATGTTGTCTCATTCATACCCATAACAAATGACAAAAATTGGATTTATTATTCCTAAAAACAATGCAAAAATTTTGGTACTGAAATTTGAGTTTCCTTCAAATTCTTTATAGGAAACAGCTATTTCATATGTAAAGACCTAATATATTCATGACTGAAATTTCTACGGTTGTAAGCTTGTTTTAGGGTTACGTCCCCGAATACTCGACCAACTTAATTTTGCAGTTTTGTTTCTTACATTTAGCAGGTACCTACCTAATGTTTGTAATTTTTTTTTAAATTATATAAGTTTATTAATTTATTTAAATGGTACGGAACCCTTAGGGCGCGAGTCCTAATTTTATTTATAGATTACGTTTTTTAATAATTCATAAGTTTTCATTAATAATTAATTATGAATTCAACTTACAGTAGTTACAAATCTAAAATAACTTTTTAGATAGTTTTTAGATTATATTTTTTAGATTATAATCTTTGATTCATGAAAAAAAAACACTAAAGATGAATCACATGACCATTGATAAGGGATAGGTTGTGCAATGTTGTGGGATTTTATCAGGAACATGACAAATTTAAAAAGAAATGCTTACATTCCAGTAGTAAGATATATTTAAAATATTAATTTATGAGTACATCCGTATTTATGTATAACATAAATATTACATTTTAAACTCTCGCGTTTTGTACACATTATAATATATATAATCGGGTCTACCGCGATCAATTTTTACCCTTTTACGAAAAGGGGACACCCGACGTTTCGAGACAGTTGCATGTCTCGTGGTCTACGGGAAACGTGAAACCACGAGACATGCAACTGTCTCGAAACGTCGGGTGTCCCCTTTCCGTAAAAAGGTAAAAATTGATCGCGGTAGACCCGATTATATATATTAAAATAAATATTACATATTGATAATAATGTTTTTACTGATCTGAAATTTTTCCCGCTGTAAATAATTTTGTAATATATTAAAAATATGCATATAATTGTGTCGTTTCGGCGTAATACGACCTAACCTTATTTTAAGCGTCCTGTCTTTTTCTTTTTTATCGAAAAGACAACGACAGAACGCTTAAATTGAGTTAAGTCCTGTCAAATAAGTTAAGATGTGCTACACCGAATCGATACCATTATGCATTAAAGTTATTGAAAACATGTAGTTATCCCATTAAAAGAAAATATATTTTTATATGTATAGAACAATCCCGCTGAATTAACCATACTAACATAAAGTTTAAAATTGCACTACCTATTCCTTTCACTGCTATGACTCATGAATTTTTAATTTGGCACGCGCTTTATATTTTACTCATTCTTGCACCTGTCCCAACATATGAAAGAATGGGTGACGGAATCACACAGACAAAATATGTAAATGTATGGAAAATGGCCATTCCGTCGCTGGCTGTCTTCAGTATCGAGCGCAAGTTATAGACAGGTGTCAACACTTGGGTAATACTCACTTATTTATTATATAGAAGTACTCGTACATTGGAGGTGGTAGAGCTGATGCCGGGCTCGACTGTGGAGGTACCACCATCTTACTTGGAGACCCCCTCGAAGTAATTCGGGGAAGAGTAAGAGGACAGTTCACAGGCAAAAAACCAGGAGGCCCACCATGCCTGGGACCGATGGATGGCGGTATATCCATCCCTAATAGCCGGGCCTTATATGAAACAGACTGGTGACGGGCAGCGGCGTCACTGGTGTGAGGGTTCCGGCACCGCGCTCACCAACCCGCCTGCCCAGCGTGTGTGAGTATGGGCAATTCTTCCAGGATGACCACCGGGAGTGGCAAAGTCCTGGAAAGGCTTATGTCCAGCAGTGGATGTACTAGGTTGATGAATGATGATGACACGTACATACAGTAGGTCTAGCATGAGTTTTTGACTCGATACACGTTAACGTGCTATCTTCCTGCGTAACATCTGCACGGTTTACGTAGTACCATACCCATTTTTTTTTTGTTCTAAAGTCTGTAAAAAAAGAAACAGGCAAAAGAGATCCACTATACCGAATTATAAGAGTTACAATGAAAATTTCTTGAATATCGACTTCAATAATTGTTCATATATGTGAAAGACAAGTAAAAGACAAGTGAAGAAAGCGCTTTCTGACAATTATTTAATCTTTATAATTTTCTGTGTGCATGTTAGTTTTAAGATTGGTTGTGGGTATTAGCTTTGTAGTATAATGCTTTAAGGCGATATGCGAAAAAAATACGGGTGTTTCTTTTCTGTGTATTTCCTGAAATACACGGAAAATTTTAATAAATTTCTGGTACATGAATTTTGACTATATAATCTAGGGTTTTGAAATTAGAAAACATGTTTGGATAAATTTTCCTCGATAGAAATAATTGTTGAAATGAGGTCTTCAAACACACTTATCACCTAAACTGCTAAACCAAAAAGTATGAAAAAATTCATGATAATATGTGTTTACGTAAAGATTACAGGAAAAATAAAGCGGTTGAGAAATTCACAAAAAAAAATACAAAATTAAATTTATCATCCACAGTATATGGAACCCTAGGTACGCGAGTCTGACTCGCACTTGGCTGGATTACGCTTGTTGGTGTTTGTGACCGCATCTTAAATGTTTAAGGCGATTACCATCGCCAAATTAGCAGCTCGATATTTGTCACTACAAATATCGACGGAAACGACATTGAAATAACGTTCATATCAGCGCGCAATGCATAGTGGCTGTTACGACGCTCGCTACGTCCTTGATAGAGCGAAATAGGGGAAAATTATACTTTTCACTTGGACGTGATTACTCGATTGAATAATCTTATGTTATGTTTATAGCTATAAAGTTTATCTATTTATCAAAGCATAGATGAATTCAATCGGCCAAGCAACTCAGGAGCAGTAGGGAATTTGAGGTCAAAAAACAATATTCAGTAAAAAAAAAAATCATGTAGAAGTTTTGGTGGTATGAAAAAGAAAACTGTTGCATATGTTGTCTAAGAGTTGATTATTCATAATAGATTTTTTCATTATTTTTGGTTTGGCCATAAACGAGGAGTAGGCTTTAGAAAGTACCCATTTGGCAATGGTAAGGGCCTTAAGGTGAAGAATAATGGTTTGAATGATATCATGACCGCCCCAATAGGTAAATCATTATAGAAATGGCAAAAGTACAAGTGGAGCAAGGTTGGCTGGAGGGAGAGCAGATTGAGCTGGTCACCAAGGACGGCAGCTACTTCAGCTTCAAGGGGATCCCTTACGCAGCGCCACCACTCGGGAAACTCAGGTTTAAGGTATGAATTAACTATGAGACACGTAACTGGAGCCGTATTTTTGAATCGTTCGTTTTCAATTCACGTGCGAAAGTATATGCCCATCTCACGTAGCACATCTGAACTTGTCATATCAAGATGAGACAGGTATATATTTTCGCACGTAAATTGAATACGAACGATTCAAAAATACGGCTTCTGGTGGTATTTATTGCATACTTAATCAATTTTAAATGTTTAATTTGTGCAATGGATTTAATGAACATGATTTCATTTGGAAGTACCTGCAGGAACAACCAGATTTTCCACCTTTTTTCACCTTGCAACATTGGCGTAAAATTTACGTCAATGCCTTGCAAGAATAGAGGAAAACATCCCCAGTTCTCTATGCTCGCAAGTTAATGTTTTGTTTATTATTACCTAAACTCCGGCCGTTCATTCGAGAGAATGGTGACGTTTGCAAATGTCAGGGGATAAAACCTTTTTTTTACTGTTTTGCATTTCAATATTTTATATTTATCATGATGATTTTAGGGTAGATTGTATATCGTTAAAAGGTCCCATTTGTTAATAAAAAGTATTTTTGTCGTATATATTTTCCACTTCCTAGTACAAAACTTAATGAATCAGCTGACTCAATTTCTACGTAAAAGTTAAAAAAAAAGCGCAAAAAATACTATTTTTGGCGAAAAGTTGTCGATTAGCGATACTGTGTTCACTTGAATTTAAGAACCTTATATAGAGGTTGTCATTTTATTTATTTATTTTATTATTATACAAAGATAGAAGCCGAATGAAGTTATTTGTTTAATCAATAAAATGTGTCAAGTTATTTCTGTCAAATCAGCAATCATAATGCCTGCAGTATGAATCCTCAACTTTTTGAATCGACATTTCAGAAAAAGGTTTATAATATCTGCGGTGTAAGGCAGTGTTGTCGTATTATAAAACTGATATACCTTACATAATAATAAAATCGTATATATTTTCTATTCCAGGGTTTTTATTTATAAAAAAAGTTTAAATAATCATGATTTGGATTTATTTCGTCCCATTTGTTGTACCGTTGATATTTTTTTAACGTGCCTTTACTTATTTTTGTCGTGAAGAAGCTCTTGTTGACTTGTAGTATTTTTTCGAGATATCGCCACACTCCATCTGTCATCATTCTCTCGAATTAACGGCAGCATTAACATTTACCACTTACTGAACGGTACAGGAAAACTTCGTGAGGAAACCTGCACGCCCTAAAAAGCGTGTATTTGTGCCCGAAGAACGTCGATAAGGCTCACTACCCATCACGTCGGGACGTAATAATCGTCGGCAAAACGCGGTTGTACCGAGTATGGCCTATGACTTAGTTCACAGTTCACAATTGGGAACACCTCTGACACTCCCTCGGGAATTCATGTCATGACGGTATATATATCTATTGTAAATAGTCGAAAATGTATAACACTCCTCCAAATTCTAGCAGACTAGAGATGTAGAGAGTCATTGTGGCAGGTAGTATCATACAATACGCAAAAAAAAATACAACAAAGATATTGTCATTGTAATTTTTTTTTTTTTTTTTTTAATTTTTAAGTTGGTTTTATTTGTTATGATACAAAAAAAATGGTTAAAACTATCCTATAAATAAAATAAATCTATGAATTAAACAAAATTAAACTAATCTTAATCAATATTAACTAAAATGACAAAAATTAAAGATAAAAAACCCGGTCCAGGTCGCTGTCCCCCGGTAGGGTGCCCAGAATGCTGGCAACGTTTCCTCTTTGGATGGCCAGACTGATTCTCTGGCCAAGGTAAGGGCCAGCCCTCCGGTCACCCGAGACATCGACCAGGCGCGACGAAAGTTCTTTAAACAGTCGCCGCGCCTCCGGACCCCACGGACCCAGCGTCTCCACCCCAAACGGCGCAAACATATAGCACCTGTCCAGTGCAGAATACTTGCTCCGTTTGTTGCTTTCAGCAGTGCTCGCCGCTGCACCAGCATTGTAATTGAACAATTATATTATTATATTGACACAGATATTGTGATTTTAATTGAACAATCCAGTGATGCTGAATTAAAGGGTCAAGTAGCAGCATTGAAATGGGTCCATAAAATAACGCATTGTTGGAGATGATCTTATTAATGTCACTATTTTTGGACTTATACTGGAAGTTCCTCAACGGCGTTACCCGTTTTAAGTTTCACTTAAGTATAACATCACAGATATTGTCTGTATTGATATCTAGCATGCTCTTTATTTATAAAGCAAAGTATCTTCGAGCGAAAAGCAACTACCTACTTATAATAATACCTATGGTATACGAACATGGGAATACGTGCTTCCTTTGTTACTAAATGAATTACCTACCAGTACATTGGATAGCCTATAAACTTTAAAAATAACAAAATGCGAAGAAGTGCAATACAGCATTATTTTCTTGAACATAGGCAGCCTGTAACATATTTAAGTTTGTTTATCATAAGTTATACCGTATTTAAACCACGTGGTTTTAATCGTATGGCTTTTTATTAATTAAAACTGTACATAATTGTTTATTATTTAATTTGTGTCATACAGGATAATAGTTAATAAATAAATACTTGATTATTGCGAAACTGCTCATCTCAATAACTATTTTTTATTGGGATAGCGTCGTCGCGTAAGCGTCTTCACTCGCCCAGAAGAAGAATCTGCTGAAACTGGTTGGCTATGCCGATCAAAAATAGTTATTGAGGTGAGCAGTTTTGCAATAATCATGTTTTATCCTCAAGTTTCATTCAATTCGATAATAATTTGTGTCATTGAAAAACAAACAATAGAAATATGAAAAAAATACTCGTGTCAATACACAGCAATACGGAGCCCGGTCACTTTAATATTGTGAATGGTTATTGTCATATAATATGATCAATGTCATTATTCTGCCCAGTAGGTGAAAGATAATGTTTACAAAGCTCAGTCAATTTCATATTTTAATTAATTATTGTCATATGTATCAGTCGATACTAACTTGCTAACTTTGACAGATTATATCTCAACCTGTTTGGACCGTGGCAGTCAAGTCGATGTCCTTTACTTTGATATGCGTAAAGCATTTGACAGAGTGGATAATGATGTTCTTCTCTCGAGGTTGCAGGCCATTGGTTTCGCTCCTGGACTGCTTCGATTTTTTGCTGATTATTTGAAGGACTGACAGCAGTTCGTTAGCTGTGGCTGCTACACATCAAGCCCTTATTTCACGCGCTCAGGCGTCAGCCAAGGTTCGGTGCTGGGACCGTTGATGTTTCTTATTATGGTTAACGATGTCGTAAAAGTCATCAATCATGCTAAATGTTTGCTGTATGCTGATGATATCAAATTATATATGGAAATAAGCAGCGGTTGTGATTGTGCCTTACTTCAGAGAGATGTTGAGGCTCTAGAAGAATGGTGTCACACAAATAAATTTGAATTTAATATCTCAAAATGCTACAACATGTATTTTACTCGTAGAGTTCAGCCAGTCCGCCATGATTATAAGCTAGGCAGAAAAGATATCCCACGAACCACATCCATGAAGGACCTTGGTGTCTTATTCGATCCGAAACTCACATTTAATGATCATATCAGTCGTATCGCAGCTGAGTCCTTTAAGCGTCTTGGATTTGTGTTGCGCAATATGAGAGATTTCAAAGACCCTCTGGCTATAATGCTGGTATTCTATGCCTTGGTTCGGTCGAAACTGGAATGTAGCTCTCTTGTATGGAATCCTCATGAAGCATTTTACATGTTAATGCTTGAGAAGGTACAAAAAGCATTTTTAAGGTTTATGTACAAAAAATATTTTGGCTATTATCCATTTCTCTATCCGTCAAAATTCTTACTCGGCATGTTAGGTATGACCTCTTTGGAATCTAAGCGTAGTAGTTGTGAGTTAATTTTCGCACTAAAGGTTTTGAGAGGTGAAATCGACTGTCCTGAGTTGTCCTGGGCTGTCCTGCCTGCTTCGGCTGTTTGCACCGGCTAATTACGTGCAATGGCGATTGAGTCGAGAGTGCAAGTTGTTTGCCGTGCCCACCAGCCGCACGCACGCTCACGCTTATTCACCAATGTGTAAAATGACGACAGCTCTCAATGCATTCTTAGAGTCCGAACCGTCTGCTGACGTGTTCTTCGATAGTAAAAGTAAATTAATTTGTAAGTTGATTAGTTACTTTTTGGCTTAAAGTTATTTAAAATTTTATGTTTATTTTATGTTATTTTAAATTATTTTAAATTTTATTTTTTTAATTTTATGTTTTAATACTAAATCTAATAATTATTGTAATTGGGTTCACACGTAATAATTACAATAAATAAATAAATAAATATGCTCTGTAATATTGGGGATTTTTTAAACTGCCCGAACATTATAGATATTGTCCTTTTAATCATTAGGTGCATCACATAATATCATGGTAAGTAAAAAGGCTAATGTGAAAAATATGAGTGGGCGTACTGCAGTTACTTCCAAATTAAAACCACCAGCCATTCGTTACCATTCGTTACCATTGTACCTAATAAATACACCCATCTGTTGCTACTTTTTAGTCTCCACAACCTCCACTTTCATGGCCAGAAGTCAGAAAAGCGACGGACCATGGACCAATATGTCCACAATATCAAACATACACCAACGAGTGGATTCCTGGTGATGAAGACTGCTTGTACCTCAACGTTTACACTTCAGACCTCAATCCACAACGACTCTTACCGGTGATGGTGTTTATTCATGGAGGTGGATACAAGTTCGGCAGTGGTAATGTTACTACTTATGGACCAGACTTCCTCGTGCAGCATGGAGTGGTGTTAGTCACCATCAACTTCAGACTTGAAGTACTTGGGTTCCTTTGTTTGGATACCAAAGAAGTTCCAGGTAATGCTGGATTAAAGGATCAAGTAGCAGCTTTGAAATGGGTCCAAAAAAATATTCCATATTTCGGAGGTGATCCTGATAATGTCACTATTTTTGGGCAAAGTTCTGGAAGTTCCTCAGCGGCGTTACACGTTCTGTCACCAATGTCAAAGGGTTTGTTTAAAAGAGCCATTCTAATGAGTGGAGTTCCTTTTTGTGACTGGTCTATCCCATTCGAACCTCGGAGACGGGCTTTTCTTCTTGGTCAAGAGTTGGGTTGTCAAACCGACGATCCTAAAAAACTTCTAGAGTTTCTGCAAAGTCTTCCAGTAGAGAAACTTGTTAATATTAGCACTGCAGTTCTTGCGTTTGAATCAGTTGGGAAACATCTTAATGGAAAAATGTATCAATTTACGCCAGTGGTTGAAAAAGATTTTGGAAATGAGAATTTTCTGACGGAAGAACCAGAAAATTGTTTAAAGAAGGGAAATATAAATAAAGCTGACATTATGATTGGACACACAGATCTAGAAAATATATACATTATCTCTTTAATTCCACAATATTTTGAGATTCTTCGTAAATATGCTGAATTTATCGTGCCGAGGGACTTGATGCTAAGATGTACTCCAACTAAAATATTGAAATTATCGGATACAATTCGGCAGCGTTATTTTGGTAATAAGCAATTTTCATCAGGGACAGATAAAGAACTAATAACGTATCTGTCGGAATCAATTTTCTCCTATCATATTCAAAGATTCTTGAAATTGTTGCCAACATTTTGTAAAAGCAGAAGATATTTCTACAGATTTTCAGGAAGATCCGAAAGAAATGTCTTAGGGACCCGAGGAGCAGAACATGGAATCATTGGTGCAGCCCACTCTGATGACCTGTTCTACTTGTTTAATCCAAAAAAACCAAAACTACCAATTGACAAATCCAGTAAGAGCTACAAGATGATCTTGCAGATTTGCCAACTTTATACCAACTTCGCTAAATGTGGGTAAGTTACCTTTCAGTTCTAATAAAAAAAGGTTTCAAGAAGAAAGGAAAAAAAACACCGCAGCATGACTAAAATCATGCTGGCCTTACCTTTTACAGGTAACATTGTAACTATTTGCGAAATCACCATATCACTTGTACTTGGCTGCTGCAGCGCGTTTACAGTACCTGCGCCAACATACTGACCCACATTTCCCAGCGTTATGATTTTCCGATTGTGATGATTTTTCTACAATCAATAACTCCTTCCTAACTTTTGACATCTGTTGTATTTACACATTTGTAATTTTTGAAATTTCTATTACTTTTGACATATCTGTCACTTTTGAAATTTGTCACTTTGACAGATATGTCACTTTTGACATATGTGTCATTTTTTACATATTTTTCCTCGCCGTTTGAGCTGAGAGAGTGAGTTAAAAAGAAATATCTTCTATCGCTCACAACTTATTCACATGTGATACATTTATAACTTTTCACAATCAATTATCTTTGACTTTTGACATTTCTTTCTTACATTTCTGAGATAAGGTAGTCAGTTAAAATTTTTCAACTTCCAACGCTATGTAACCATGTGACATTTGAAACATCTGTCACTTTTAATAGTGAAGTATCATCGACTTTGACATTTCTCTCATCTTTCACATTTCTGTCACTTTTGACACTTATTCCTCAACATATTATAAGATTTTTAAACTTCCGACTTGTAAACGCTAATTTATAATATAGTTTTATGGTTACGTCCCCTAATACTCAACCAACCTTATTTAAGTATGTTAAATGATTTAAATAGTACGGAACCCTCAAGACACGAGTCGTACTCACACTTTATATTATCACCAATGACATTATCTCACTTTCTACAGCAACCCAACCCCAGACACCTCGCTGGGCGTCACCTGGCCGGAATATGACCTTGTCACTGAGCGGTACCTGGACATCGGTGAACATCTCACTCCAGGGGCGAACATGAACGCTGACGTCATGGCTTTCTGGCAGAGCATCTATGACGAAGCAGCGAAATAATATACTACAGTCACAGATATAAGATTAAATAATAAATCTAAGCTTTTAAGATATAACTGCTACATATTGATTCTTAAGGCTAAATCAATATTTTGATTAAAATATACAAGTTTGTTTCACCTCATTTATTTAACTTAGGGCAGTTGTTATATAAGGTGACTTTTATTTATATATCCACATTCATACTGGAGACTCGATAAGTGGTCAGGACCGAAGTTCAATTACCGTTTTTGTAAAAAACGCAAAATAAAAGTAGTACTACATCAATAGGTAGCTATAGTCGCGAACACTCCCCCTACCTTGCATGTACATGCCGGAAATATGCTTGTTCGTAGCACAACACAAAGATTATTTTATTAAAAATGCAGATGCATACAAACATCAAACAAGACAAAAACACAAGTTAACTATATCTGCCTCAGTGTAAATGTTTTCAAAAACAATGTTTTTATTGTGGCAATAAAAATATTTAATAAACTGCCAGAAGAATTTAAACGCATACCAATCAAAATTATGAAAAGGAAATTAAATATATGGCTTTTAAGTAAATGTTTTTATAATGTCAAGGAATATTTAGAATCTGACATAATATGAATAACAATATTTTTGAATCATATGTAAGTCATGACCACTGACATTTCAATTTAATGTTTATAATTTAATTAGGTTTATTTTTTAGGCATTTTAATCTTATAGTAGTTTTAGTTTCACTTATTAATATTTTTAAGTTGCTTAGATGAATAATGTTATTGAAGTCGTTTTTTGTTACATTGTTAACCAAAATAAACATCGCACTAGTGATGGGTTTTACTGTGTTTTATTAGAAAATAATATACCTTTTATTAAATAATATAAAATTGTTACCACAAGAATGTACACAATGAAATAAATTGTAGCTGCATGTGTTCCTAACAATATATGCATATGTAAAATATGTGGTTATTTTTATTTATTTTATTTATTATATTGTTTTATTTAGTATAATATTTTATTTAGTATAAGGTTTTAGGGTTTTTTTTTCTTAGTATTACTTTGTTTACATATATAATTGTTCATTAGGTTAAATTTCATTATAAACGACTAAATATGTGGTCTATGAATTGAGATATATAATAAAATAAGAACTGTATCTGCTACTCATATTGAAGCAAATTAATTTTACTTTCTTTCGAAAAGTTGTACAACTTTAAACAAAATAAACTGTTGTTTCATACATTTTGGTCTGGTTTTCTATGGAAAGCTGTTTCTTTTTTCGCGGTTCGAGCGTTGCCGTTGTCTCCATAGTAAAAGTTGTTCGTATGTACGAGTACTATTGCCAGTTTCCGGCTTCCACAACTTCATCTTAACACTCTTTAAAAAATTTAAAACACTTCTAAAGTTTTAAGTAATTTGCTGTATACACATACACTGGCCTGCAAAACTAAGTACTACACTTTTTAAATTTGATTTTTTTCTAAACTATAGAAGTTAGAGATTTAAAATAATCACATAGTGAAGTTGTCCTTATAGTTCCCTATAGTTTCAAAGAAAGCTGATAAAATTTTCTATAAAACTTCTATAGTTTAGAAAAAAATCAAATTTAAAAAGTGTAGTACTTAGTTTTGCAGGCCAGTGTATTATAACAATATTTTACTATGTATCCTGATTTTATTGCATGCTGTGTTCACCTTTAATTGTCTAGGCATTTAACTAAATATGTATATTTAATTTTACAATGTATTTACTTATGTACTTACTAGATGTTGGTGTTCCTAATAAATAAAAATCTAAAATCTCTGTATAAATCACGCATTAATATATCTAGAGAACAAGCATAGTCCAGTCAAAAAAGACGAGAACAAATAATTTGAGCAAGTGCGAGTCGGACTCGCGCACTGAGGATTCCGTACCACATCACGGGTACCAATACGGTTACGGAACCCTAAAAATATTATGGAAAATAGGAACGATATAGATAAATCAACATTAAGGTGACAAAAACAACCCGCTAAAATGGTAGCGCCTGGAAAACAATTCACAGCTTCCGCTAAGTAGGAAACCCTATTTTTCCATTCATATTATAATTAATCACTCATTATCATGGTCTTTTTCATTATATAAAAAATGCAAAATTTTCGTAGTTTTTTGTTATATATTTTTTATTTTATTTTATTTTTATATAACTATTCTGTGAAAATTTCAACCACTATTACGGTCGAGCTGTAGAGTTGTAGACCCCTATTACAGAATAAAATACTCCTATGACAGACGGACGAACGGACGGACAGACAGGCAGACAGCGAAGGCTTCATAATTGGGTCCCGTTTGGCACCCTTCGAGTACGGAACCCTAAAAAGGACTCGCATTTCAGAAGAAAATCGGTTCTTTGTTCAATCAACGATCCGAGTTCGTGTCCGATAGGTATTTCATTCGTTCGCCTCGCATGGTTAACCGGCGTGATAAAAATCTTTTGATAGCTAATAATTTTACAATTTGTCCGACGATAAAATTAATTTTACAGCAACGAATCGATACCATCTACATGTAGATATCTAGAGTTAAATAAAATGGAAATTGTTTGTCTATACTGAGAAAAAATTCTGGTTCCGTTAACCTGAATATAGTTCATTTAGGGCCTGTTTCACCACTTCCAGATAAGTGCCTGATATTTATATGTGACATATAACGCATACAAAATGAGTTCCATTTTTAAACTTATCTTCTGGATATCACTTATCTGGACGTGATGAAACAGGCCCTTAAACAGAAAACATTGTACTATATGTGACATATTTATTGTTCAGTTTACTTGAACAATCTAATGTAGACAATAATTCAAGTAAATATAACATAATTCTGTTTTTGTTTACAAGGTTTTTTTTACAAAACGATCTGGTAGTATTGTAAAAATATTTTTTCTCCGTGTACATCAATTAAGGGTTCCGTACCCAAAGGGTAACTAACGGGACCCTGTTACTAAGACTCCGCTGTCCGTCTGTCTGTCCGACTGTGTGTCCATCTGTCACCAGGCTGTATCTCATGAACCGTGATAGTTAGACAGTTTAAATTTTCACAGATGACGTATTTCTGTTGCCACTATAACAACAAATACAAAAAAACAGAATAAAATAAACATTTAAGGGGGCAGACGTGTTTTTTGCCGTTTTTATAGATAATGGTACGGAACCCTTCGTGCGCGAGTCCGACTCGCACTTGGTCCGTTTTTAGTACACAGTTTTAACTTAAGAGCAGACATCATGAAACGACCAACTCAGTTGTGGGCGCAGCCAAATGCCATGCTGTTTCATTTCGCTATAATGCACGCCCCATGAAACTTGTGAAGACAATACAATCGTGCCGATTTCGTCGCGGGCGCAAAATTGAATTTTTTTTTTTCAGTAGTCTCATTGTTTTGGCAAGATCGTGGACGTTTTGAAATATATTTTTGGTTATTATAAATTAAGATAACATTTTCGATGTATGACTTGCATGTTTTTTTTTTTTTTTCATTTTTTGTTATTTTACATGAAATTTTGCTTAAATCTACTACAATAAACACCACATAAATTTTTGATTTTATCCTTAAACAATAAAAGCACATTCGTTTGCGCTTTTGGTAAAAAAAAATTAAATTTTAATTTGAATTTGAAAACGTAAATTTTTACGTATTTTAGGGGTTTGTTGTTAATATATTACTCAAACTTCACGATTTTTAATTCCTCTTTAACATAGATCTAGATAATGTAGGACTCAGATTAAAATATTATAATATATACCATTCCATAGACAACTCACAGTTTTGTAATAGCGTTTGTATGGAGGTTTGCGCGTGATGACGCCTCTTAAATGTGAATAGCAATTATTAATTGTAATAAATTTACGCACCAGGATAAGTACAAAGAATTTAGAACAAAAAATCTTATTGTTTTACCCATAAGGTCTAAAAATAAACCGATTTCTTACATCTAAAATTTGGCGAACTCTTTTTCCACAAACAGGAGAAGCCAGGCGGCTCCGCTAGTGTACAACGTCACAATCGCATGCAAATCGAAAAAGCTGATTAAAATTTGATTTACGAGTTTGCATGTTCTGTTCATAATGGACCAAGAAATTTACTTAAACTTCCAACGTTACAATGACTGAGTTATATTACAAATAAAAATCTGTCAAAATAAATGTTAGCAACACAAGACGACGGAGCGCCCCTGCCGGACGAGCGTGGCAACAGTTCGAGTCATCGACGGCTGCGCGCGCACGGTGGATATAACAGGCTGTATATGAGCGGCGCGCGCCATTGTGTTTTGCAACTTTGTGTGGTTTACATTTATTTCGCGACTTCTGACCAAAGACCTGCTGCAGACCATCAGCCAGCCGCCTGTAGCTAACATAAATTCCATAATTTTTTTTTTTTTCCAGGATGTTACGTCGCATATTTAAGTCACCAATAATCAGGGCGTCCTTTCTATGATGAGGTTGATCCACCGGTTCAAGGTCGCTCAACGACCTATGGAGCGGACTATCTCTGATGAATAAAATCTGAAACGAGGAGATCTGTCGGAGATCGAAAGTGACCGAAATAACCTACTGAATCAGTAAGTTGAAGTGGCAGTGGACAGGCCATATCTATTGCCGACATGGTGACCAAAATGGAGACCACGTACAGCAAAGCGTAGCGTAGGCCGACCCCGTGCCCTCTGGACCGACGACCTGAAAGACGTTGCGGGTAGCGGCTGGATGAAGACGACGCAGGACCGCCAAGAGAAGCCAAATCTTGGAAATTCGATGGATGAATTTTTTTAATATTACTTTATATAATGACCTATCCCGGGCATGTAGGCAAATTCAAAATTGAAACATACTGAAAAGGGCAATTTCGAATGAGCGTTTTTTCTACTGTCAAATTTAGTGTTAAATAAGATTTCTAGATGGCGCTGTCGTATACTTTAGCAACAGAATCAAAGACAAAATTGGCACAGATTCCAAACAGTTCCAAACAAACTAAAAACCACTTTGACAGTGATTGCTACGAAACATATTTTGTCTATGGTGACATGGACACCGCCATCTGGACGAAAGCTAAGAACTAAGAAAAAAAAAACAACGAGAAAAACCCTCATTCAGCCGGAATAGAAGAACTTGTATGAGATTGTAGATTGATGAATGTGGAAGAGGCAGAAGACATGTTTCAGGATCGTAGCAGATCGAAATCTTTGATCTCTGCCTAGCCCTCTGAGAGATGGGCGTAAGTATTGTATGTATGTGTTTTAGTAAATACTTTTATAAAAAACACAGTGGAGTCGTTACAAAAAATATTAAATAAATTTGACTTAGAGCTGAAACATTTTTATTTACCGATTGACGATTAAAAAATTATAATGTGGTCTATGTAGCCTCACAAAGTCTGATTTTGATCAAAGCAAAATTTCAATGGAAAAATATTTAACAGTAACGAAATAGAACCTTCCTCATTAGTGCATTGAATAGAACGTGTTCTTTTCCTTCTGCTAACTTAATTGTCAAAATTTCACGAATAAATAATTATTAATAATTTTATTTTATTCACTATTTCCAGCAGAAAGTGCGTTTAATAGTAGTTTATGCTACAAGGGCGAAAAGGAATAAGTCACGAGGACGATTTAAAACAAGAGCGTAGCGAGTTTACTACGTTTTTCAATGCATAGTGTGAGGAAATAAAACAAATATAATCATGGGAACTTTAAATTATGATTGGCTCAAAAGGACTGTATCCAGAGCCGTTAAACAGTGGAAAAAATATAACATTTATGGTAACCAGGAAAGGCAGCAGGTTAGCCAACCATTGTAAATAAATTTAAGAAAATAATAATAATAAAGCCCTAGGGCAAAATAATCGACTTTCTGTTCAGTTTTGATGCATAAAAAGTCGGCCTTTACGAGCACTTGCATTGAAAAATTTCTCAACAGTCAAATATCCATCTGCTATGTCCAGAGATACCTGCAAGTAAATATATGTAAATATATGTCTGCAACATTAGCTAGGCAAGGCACAGACGCTCGCAATTAACTGATTACACTCTACTGATAAGCTGATAGCGCCGCGCCTAGCGTACCCCCCCCCCCTGCCCCTCATGTACCCTTCGCCGTTACGTAGTTTGTTGTGATGGGCAGGAATATTATGGACCTGACATTATGCTTCTTTTGCTTTGGTAGGCAATGGTATCTCTGCCACACAGTCTTGAATACTCCCACAAAACACCTTCAGTAAGGTTTATCCGTAAATTATCTCCTGTCTCCTTAAATCTGTCTCTTGCTTTCTTTTTCTCATATTCCGTGAAATAATTTAAAATATCAAAATAACATCACTTGAAGAAGATATTTTTGAAGGTCGTAGATTATGTATTTTGTCAAACTCACACATGCAAATGCCACATGCAAGAAATCGACATGCAGCGAAATTATAAATTTTAAATTTTACAGTCCGGAATTTTCTGCAGTGATCCGAAATTTACTCGGGCTTTTCTTTTTTTATTAAGGCGTGTGTAAGCTACATTTGTCATATAATACCTCAACCGTATTGTGCCCGCGGCGCTATCTCTGCATGAGTTTATAAATATGCTGACGCACGCTCAAATCAGTTGAAATTTAGGGTAAGTCCAGGATGGATGCCCCACTTTTGAAATTTCATTTGTGCTCGTATTTCTTTTAATAAGAAGCAATGTGGTTAATTCGTTACATACTTGTAGATAGCTCCTATGGTCCTTTGTGTATGTTCACTTGGTATTTTTTACAAGAAAACATTTTAATTTTTACTTTATTTTATTTTTATACCTTATATTTTGGGGTAGACGCTTCGTGTATGGTATTGGTGCTTCGTTTATGAAAGAAGTAAAAATAGTTTTAAAATACACAAAGCGTTCTTGAATGGGAATTTCCCATGACTTAAATTAATTTTTAAAAGATTTTTTTTCTCGGAATTTACGTCATTTTAGGACACAGTTTTCTTTATTTTGGTATATAAATTAACCATTATTATGTTTATGATTTTTAAAGAACTTTCCGATATGAGAATTTTAGACATTACACTGATTGTGATGTGCGGTTGCTTATTAAAAAAAATAGTGGTCTGTCTCTGTCTGTTTACTCATCTGTCATTCAGCTGTCAAATTAGTTGGAAAAAAATTATTGTTTTATCTTGATAGCAAAGTACACATTTCTAAACAGCCATTTCTCAAGTGACGTCACACGAAGGCAAATTGAAGTTGCAGCTTTTTCGTAAAAATATCCATCATCATGAGGTTTCTTAGACGGTTTATTACACCTAAATTTTGAAATTAATTATAATTTCATCTAAGCGAATTAGTATTGTATTGGTTGGCACGATACTTATTATTTTTTGAGGCGATGCTCTAAGGTGGGAAAGGGGTGCGCTTTCAAATTACTATGTCAAAGGTTTCTCTACTCTTGGAAGTGCAATATTTCGAAAATGGGGCAACCATCCCGCTGTGGCATATATCCTGGACTTACCCTAACTTGACTTGATCTCCGTGCAATTCCATTCTGAACCTTTACGGTTTTTTTGTGATAGGACCTCGTGTGTTTCGGCGGTGTTAAATATCCATTCTAATTAAGGTAACACACTTGTTAAAATATTGCGTCGTGTTTGCTTTATTAGATACATTGAAATTACATTTGGGGTGTATGAAAGGAGCCTACAACGAGACCCACTAACTGACAAACTTGACTTCAACTAGTGGGTAGGCATCACCTGTAGCTTGTCACCACCTTCAAGACTCGGTGGTAACAAGCTTACCATAGTGACTCATCGTGCTGCAGCATGATGTCACGAGAAGTCATACCGAGAGTACACCCCTGACACTCGATCCATTCCCGCCAATTTAATTACCTACAAGTCTCACGCGCGTAATTAGCATGTCCATACACGCTTGTACACCCACACACGCGTAGCGAACAAGCGATACTGAGCCTTACTGAGTACTGCAAGCACACGATTGTGCACCTGATTTGCTGACGACGATAAACTCGCGGGGGGAGGTTGGTGTCGCTTCTTTACGGAGTATTACTTTTTATTCATATATTCAGTCATTCACTGTTACGATTTCCGCAGATTTTGCGGAAGTTCCTAAGCTTCGCCTGCTTTCTCTCCTAGTTCCAGGGTGAGTGCCCCTCATCCTAGGTCTCAGCGACACTTTCCATCAGGTGCGATGATGGTCAAGTGTAATGGACGTGGATTTGCTCCACGCACGGGGAGAGTCAGCAGAACGAAAGGTCTACCGCGTGTTGTATTTCCTGATTCTTTTGCTGACGCACTTACTTTTTAGGATTCCGTACCCAAAGGGTAACCAACGGGACCCTATTACTAAGACTCCGCTATCCGTCTGTCTGTCCGTCTGTCCGTCTGTCACCAGGGGCTCTACCGCGTAATTCTCATCTGTATCAACTTCAAGCAAATGCATGCGAAATTCAACGCGTGCAAAAGAGATGGCATGTTAGGCGGGCGTCGTCGCACGCACGACAAATTTCAATCTCAAGTTGATGTTGATGAAAATGAGAACTACGCGGTAGACCCACAGGCTGTATCTCATGAACCGTGATAGTTAGTCAGTTGAAATTTTCACAGATGATTTATTTCTGTTGCCGCTATAACCACAAATACTAAAAAAACAGAATAAAACAAATATTTAAGGGGGCTATTCAAATTCAAATTCAATATTATAGTATATATATAAACACGTATATATACTTCTATATTATTTATTTATGTCCATTATATTTGTTATCTTATTTATTTTATTCATTGTTTATACACAATATTGCGTTGTGTAAATTAAAGTAGATTATTTATTTAGTTGACAATTATGTTTAAGTTGTAAGCTTGCTGCCAACCTCTTTAATTTTTACTTTCACCACAATACTGGTTGGCTGGAAGAAACATCTTGCAGAGGTAAGCTCGCCTTTGTGCATTGTGCATATTATTTTCGATTTTGTAATTTTATTTTAAGTTTTTATATGTGTATAATAAAGGATTTAATGTGGCCGATTCTGAAAGCTTTAATTTAAGTTTTAGTGCTGTCAAAGCTTAATTTTCTTCATTGTAAAATAGTTCTTAAATGCAAGGGACAGAAGCTAAATTCCTTTTGAAAAATTTAGGTTTTGACAGCACTAAAACTAAAATTAAAGCCTTCAGAATCAGCTTTAATGTAGCCGATTCTGAAGGCTTTAGTTTTAGTTTAAGCTCTGTCAAACATTAAATTATCTAAAGTAATTTAGATTCTGTTTCTAACTTTCAAGGACTATTTAGCAATGAATGAAATTTAGTTTTGACAGCACTAAAACTAAAATTAGAGCCTTTAGAATCGGCTATTGTAGTAGGTTAAATTTACCTTAGTTTCGATTAGTGCAATCAGATCCTCGCGTGACCACCTAATAGGAAGATTGTGAATAAGTTAGTGGCTGACCTGACCTTTGAATGAAGACATTTCACCTACCATTCATCCTCCTTCTATTAGATTTTACTATTCATACGTTATCGGCTAAGTGCCATTTTAAGTTTTAGTGTCTCTGTTACTCCGTATGCAAAAAAACCCTTAGTGTGAGAGGGACGGACTCGTGGAAAAGTAGCAAAAAGTCGGTTTTTTACTGATATAAAATGTACTAAAGTTGCTATCAAAATTTCATTTAATTAGGCCCTAGATATAGATATAGCACATCTAATAAAATATAATTGCAGTCCATATGTCATTCTAAATTGTTAAACCCGAAGAATTGGTGTCGAAAAAGACCTCATTTCAATAAATATTTCTATCGAGCCGAGTTTCTCCAATCGCGTTTCTGTGAAACAAATCCCTAGAAAAAGATTCCAAAAATAATATACAATTTTTTATAAATAATACCTTCTTTACTGACGTTTATATGCAAGTTCTGAAAGTGTCAATTTTTTTTCCGTAGCGCCTTAACAATGAAAGAAAGAAAAAAAGAAAATATATTTAACTGTCAATAAACAACCAATTACACAAAAACTTAACATTAAACTGACAAAAAGCACGCAGCTCAGAAAAATGCTGTGAGTGCGTACATCTGCACAGCGCTGTTTTTCAGCTGTCCCTGTTCTCACTAAATATTACATGTAGAGCGGGTAGATTGATTTTTTAATTAAGCTAAATATTAAAAATGTGATGCATTATAAAATTCAGATTCTCAACTGATGCCGGGCCCAGTGGGGCCCGAAATATATCTTGAGTAAAATTTTCATTTTTGCCTTTATATTATTAAGTTTTAATTAACTAAAACTACATTAAAAATCTTATAAAAAAGAGACAAATATATATTTATCAAAAAATGCATTATAAAAAAAATACTCACAAATAACAAAAAATGTGATAAAACAAATCACAATAAAATATTTAGATACAACAATATAGATGTAACAATATATACATATAACAATATATACAATGACAATTTGTTGTAAGTACATCTTCAAGAGGATCTTCACTTCATGTCAATAGATGTTTCCGAGTGTGTTGACTGTGAAGTCCACGCTGGTGTACCCATGTTTTACCGACGATTGTTATGTCCAAGTGTAAAGTGATGAGCCCCATCGCCGTACTTCGGGCACAAATTTGACCCACAGCAGACCTAACACAAATGTACCCCTACGGGATTTGAAACCGTGACGTCCGGTTGAGTGGTCGAGTATTCGAACCACTAGACGATAGAGACCATCTTGGATTAGGAAAGGGAGTCTTGTATTTATTGTTCAGCTTTTAATTTAATTCTGTAATAAAATAATTATTTAATGAGGCTTGACTAAAAAATTTTAATCGCACTCTCTTTTTTTTTCAAGGGTTTCTGCTGCATATTTTTTGAAAGCTGCCCTTTTTTATTTATAAGAATAAGTGTTTATAAAACAAAAAACCGGTCAAGTGCAAGTAGAACTCGTGCCCCGGGGGGTCCCGTAGCATCAAAATAAGTTAATAGATTTAAATAATGTTACAAACTTATCACTACCTACAAAATTTAAGAAACAAAACTA
The DNA here is from genome assembly GCA_934047225.1 of Ypsolopha sequella. Classification (NCBI taxonomy): domain Eukaryota; kingdom Metazoa; phylum Arthropoda; class Insecta; order Lepidoptera; family Ypsolophidae; genus Ypsolopha; species Ypsolopha sequella. The sequence goes on from OW203997.1 coordinate 24,224,833, forward strand.
CAAAATTATGTTGGTCAAGTATTTGGAGACGTATTATAAAACTTTATAAAAAATCAGCGTTTTCAGTATTTATTGTTTAAATACAGCATAATGGTGCATTATGCACAGAAATTTTAAATTCTGCTATGCAAAAACCAATTTTGAGATTGACATAAACCCCGTAACAAAAATGGTCTAAAACTGACAAATATGACGGCGTCCCATTACTTAATATTTGATTATAAATAAATATCTATATTCTACTAAGTAGTAAAGTCTATTTACCCACAACGAAGATATAGGGGGGTTGAAATTGCCGTGAGTTGCTTCGAGAAAAGGATGGTACGGCCGTTCCGCGTTTTTTTTGCGAGACTCGGCGGGGCACTGCCGTGCCCCTAGACTTAAATAACTCTAGATAATGACACCCCACATGCCAGGGTGAAAAAAAAGATTTTTTTCGCCCATGTTTTCATAATTCAAAATTTGGTTTAAGATCAATGTTCTACATAACATTAAAATTTCAGGCCTCTATCTTATTCCGTCTAAGAGCTAGACAACTGTGAATTACGAACGGGTAGACAGACGGACAGCAGAGTGACATTAATAGGGCTCCGTTTTGCCCTTCGAGTCGGGAACCCTAAAAACGTAATTTTCATGAAATCTAAAGAAATAAACCAGTTTTTTTTAAATACCTAATGAAATACAAATAATCTTCTTTATATACAAGGTGAATCAGAAAGGTGTAACCATATTTGAAGAGCTTATTCAGTCAATGGTATAGAATAACTTTTACTATTGAGCCAACACTGAAATCTCAAAAAAAAAAATCTGCCCTTCCATACATTTCAGCCGAGCGGCATTGCATTTTTCTATGAACCAGTTCATTTTTTTTTCGAGGTACAGGGTTTATTCCATAGTAAAAGTTGTTCTATACCATCGACTGAATAAGCTCTTCAAATATGGTTACACCTTTCTGTTACACGTTGTATATATATCCGTAAAAAAAAAAACCTTTTTACCACTTTTTTTTCTCAATAGAGAAATGCTCTGCTTTTGATATCGCGCGCTGGCCGCCTGGTGTGAACAACATTGTAGTAAATTATGATGAGAACTAAACGGTAAATACCTTATATTATTGATATTGAAATGTGCATACAGACGGTGTTCTTAACGCTTTTAATTCTCATTATCGCTACATCAATATTACAGTGGATGTAGCTCAAGGGTAGAACGCTGGCCTCTCAATCTTGAGATCCAGGTTAGATCCCTAGTCGGACATGCACCAATGAGTTTTTCGGAACTTAAATATGTGCATAGTATTTGTTCTTACTTACCACTTGCTGAACGGTCAAGGAAAAAATCGTAAGGAAACCTGCATGCCCTAAAAAGTGTGTATTTGTGCCCAAAATACGGCGATAGAGCTCACCACTCATCAAGTTGGGAGGTAATAATTGTTAGTGAAATGCTGGTGTACCGAGTGTGGATTGCGACTTGCATTTCACATTTTACACTCGGAACACCACTGACACACTCTCGACGATTTATATTTATTTATATTTTATCACAGTTCAGATCGTGAATCGGCTCCATCTCACAGATGAATACTGAAGCTTCAAAGGTTTCCGTTTTTTGAAGGAACACCAAAAATTAGCAAAAAGAATCCATTATCTATCCTGTAAACTACCCCAACACCCTCCCAACCCAACCTCCCTCAGGCGATTCTGAAGTGTTCTCTGTACAACTACCGTAACTTATTCGAAGAAAGTATCGATATAGTCGGACTTGGGACATATGCCGATGGACTTGGAGATCGAAGTCCGAAGTCAGTCGGTCCGAACACAAAAGTTAGTTCCGGCACAAGTTGGTCAAAGCGAAGCCGAGCTACATACGGGGTGTACATGGACAGGTATCTATAAATAAAACCATATAATCTACTGATCATTGTAAGCTGAGATCTCGGAATAAATATGGAACATTTTAGACGTCACGTGTCGTCGCGTCGCGTCGGTCGTTGCATTTTTTTTACGTACAAATTGATTCGGACAAAAGCAACGAGTGAAAATAATGAGAGAGAAGAATAATGCCACAGCATCTTAAGCTCTCCTGCTGTAAACAAGGGCGAATCCAGGATTTGATTTTTTGGGGGGTATCATCTTACAAGGTTTATCACTAAGTAAAAAAACCGGCCAAGTGCGAGTCAGACTCGCGTACCTTGGGTTCCGTATTGTGGATGATAAATTTAATTTTAACTTTTTTTTTTATATTTAACATAATATTTTTATGTTTTTTCAAGGATTTCTCGAAATAGAGGCAATTATATTACAAATTATATAATTTTAATACCTACAATTTGATACCCACATTGTATTTTTATAAAATATATATATATATTTTTTTTTGTTTTTTTTCATTTGTGCTAATGTTTTTTTTAATCACTTTACTTTTTCTGTATTAGACCAGTTATGATCTATAATCGACATTTTTTTCATACTTTTCGGTATACCAGTTTAGGGAGATAACATACATATTTTTGTGTTTTTTTTAAATATTTCTCGAAACCAGTGCCAGTATATTTTTACAATCAGCTTTTTAATAGCGACAATTTAATACCTATATTGTATCTTTAGGACAATATTTTTTATTTTTCTCACTTTTGTTTTGGAAATTTTTTGAACAATTTAAAAATTTTCATATTTTTTTTACACCGTGATATGTGGCCAAATGAATGCTATTTTTGTGCCAAATTTCATGTCTTTATCTTTAACGGTGCTAAAGTTATGAGGCTGTGACATACTAACGGACGGACGGACAACGAAGTCTCACCATAAAAGTTCCTTTCCTTCCTCCCATAATGATTCCGGGTTCGAAAAATTTTGTGTCCTGACAATAGAATCGAATGAAACCCAAAGGTGTTCAGGTGTTGGCTAACATAAAATGCATTTTTGTATCATAAAAATCCCTAGCCGCTTCCATACTTTCCCAGTAAAACCTAACTTTAGTAAACTCCAGTAAACCTAACCTAACCTAACCTAATCCCGGGACTATTTTTGTCAAATAAGTTATTTTAAAAAGCCGCTTAAGAGGCTATGCGAATTTTATTTTTATCACTGTCACTCCAAGCGGAGAGACGGATTCAAGGCGAAAGCGAAAAATGTTAGTTTTATAATATTTATAAAAAACTAAAATAGCTAGCAAAATTTCAAATATCAAATCTCTAGATATTGTTAAACCACACCTAATAAAATATGTTTGAGTTCTGTATATGGTTCCTATTCATCAAACGAGGAGAAAAAATGTGTTTGAAGACCTCATTTCAACAATTATTTCTATCGAGGAAAATTTATCCAAACATGTTTTCCAATTTCAAAACCCTAGATTATATAGTCAAAATGCAGTCAGAAACTGATTAAAATTTTCCGTGTATTTCAGGAAATACACGAAAAGAAACACCCGTATTTTTTTCGCATATCGCCTTAATCGGAAAATCCTTTCGCTGGATATGATTGTAAGCACGAAGCTTACATAACAAGGGTGCTTCAAGAGTGTTAAAGAGGAAACGTGAACTTTGCTTAGTAACTGAGAATAAAATAATAACATTACGAAGACACTCCTTAGTGCATATTTGTATGTAGAGAGCCCTGGAATTCCAATATTGGAGGGAAAATGCTGACTATGTAGGCGGAGAAATATGAGCATCTTGTATTGTGATTCTTATTGCGTGCCAGTTAAAGTTTATTTTTGTGTGTGCAAAGTGCTAGTGTGGTGTGGAATAAACAAGGAGTATTGTTTTATGGTTATATTGCATTTTGTTGTGTTTTTAGGGTTGCGTTATAAAATGGAAAATCTAATAGCATAGTATTGTAAAATCCATCTCTTTGAATCTAATTATTATTAGAGTGCATTTAAACTTGAAATCAATCAGAAACAAATTTAAAAACACAAATATTGTGAAAAAATTCCTCGGACCAGGGTTTGAACCTGCGACCTCCTGCTTACATGACAGGCACACTACCGCCTGCGCTACCGGGGTTCGTATCTGGAACGACGTATTTTTCTAACATACCTGTACACCGATTATTTTTTTGTAATGCACATACTAAACGCTCACGATGTCGTGTGCTTTTCAATTCGTTTATGATTGATTTCAAGTTTGAAATATGCACTCTAATAATAATTAGATTCAAAGCGAAGGATTTTACAATAAAATCATATAATCCTTACAGCATAGCTTCGTTATTTAATCGTTTGCTTATTTATTTTTTATGAAGATAAAAATATGATTTATATAAAAACGGCTCACCTCAATACGTGTAATGATCGGGAAAGCCGACCAGTTTCAGCAGATTTAGACTGCCTTCATCTGAGCGAGTAAAGACGTTTACGCGACGACTTGTAAAAATACTTGTATGAATCTTCTCCGTCCGCCTAGTTCACCTACTGCTTATTAAAAACGTAGATTATTTACAACAATATTGTGCATGTATCCATAACTCATAGCTTAAAATATTTTTGTTGTTATGAAATCAAACGAGATGTTTAGTTGCTTTCAACTGGAGATGTGGGTATGCGCTTATAAAACAGAGTTAAGTGATAATAACTCGCATGAATGACTAGGTACCTACCCGCACTAATATTGTTTGATCGGTGTTATTAATATAATGTTAATTAGTCTTATTTTAAGCTAGCCATAAGCATATGTAGCAAAACCTACTTACTGTACGAAAGAAGCCTGGCTACCCATTGGACAGAGAATTCTAGCTTGGGAGCCAGGGACCAACAAATGTAACATTTATTTTTCATTAAACATTTTTTCATTTTTCATTTTCATTTTCATTTTTCATTGCTAGACGTCTTTTCAAGATTTCGCCACTCTTGGCAGTCCTCCTAGAAGAAATTCCCATACCCACAGACGGTGGGCTGGTGTGTTTGTGAGCGCGGTGCTGTTTTATAAAAAGGCCAACAATTGCGGATGGATATACCGCCATCAGTCGTTCCCAGGCAAGGTGGACCACCTGGTTGTGCCTGTTTGAGAGCTGTCCTCTAACTCTACCCCGAATAACTTCGGATGGGTTTGCAAGTAGGACTGGTACCTCTACAGTCGAGCCTGGCATCAGCTCTATCTACCACCTTGAATTATATATGCATAGTTTACATGAATTAATATCGAATATTCAACTGATGAGTCATCCCGAATTATATATCGGAAATTTACTGTTATTTTTCATTGTAATTATAATGTTTTGTATGTATTCATACAAAATAAACAGAAAAGCTTATAAAAAGTTAAAGTATTTGTTATCTATTCGTTAGTATAACTCAAATATACAACGTGTAACAGAAAGGTGTAACCATATTTGAAGAGCTTATTCAGTCAATGGTATAGAAGAACTTTTACTATGAAACAAACCCTGTATCTCGACGAAAAAAATAACTTTTTCATAGAAAAATACAATGCCGCTCGGCTCAAATGTATAGAAGGGCAGATTTTTTTTGAGATTTCAGGGTTGGCTCTATAGTAAAAGTTGTTCTATACCATTGACTGAATAAGCTCTTCAAATATGGTTACGCCTTTCTGTTACACCTTGTATAGCTGCGATGATTGAGTTCATATTTTGATATTAAGTAGTTGTAGACTGATTGTGTAGGGAAGACACTGTACATGGCTTCCCGCGCGTGGACCTATAAATACATGCCCATGGACCTGTATTTACTCGCTTCGTCTCACTCTGGCTACTGTAGAAGATCGTCGCTCTATCTCTTTCGTTCGGTAGCGCTCGTTCAAAAAAGAGGTAAATTTTTCGAGTTGACGATCTAAGAACGTACCGCATCTTCGTCTTTATTTACAGCAATGGGCATCCCGGGAAAAATACGGAAAATCCGTAACATTGTCACATTAAAAAATATATTAAAGATTCATGTCAAATAAAGGCATTTAGGTAGGTTGACGGAACCTGCACATTAAGTGCGACGTACACTTTACACACTTTTCACCCACCACCCTAACAGCACTGAAGTGGGGACTGCTCCACTATTTCTGTGACATTTTTACTTAAGGTGAGCCTTCCGCTCAGCTGCCATATAAATGCTTTAGGTGTTTGTGACGTTGTGATGGCTTTGATCTCAATGAGCCTTTGCTCACATCTTTATATATGTTTCTCTTCCCCTCGACACCGCACTTCGACCGATCTCTCATCAAGAGGCGCAAGATATCCAAAAAGCGCCGAATTTGTGAAATGGTTTTAGGTAAAACCTGCTTTCCATGAAACGATAACTATTTATTTATAGAAAAGTGTATAAACTTAGTCTTCTTTACTTAAACGACGTCTGTATTTCTCTCTTTTTTTATTTCCAGTACAGATAAAAATGATACAACTTGGTAAAATTTACGTAAAACCAAGTCAATATTCACGATATCTTGACAGCTATTATGATGGTGTTTCATGGAATTTTGCTTTTTCGGCTGTATAGAGACGTAGTAAGATGTAGCTAGATAATACTTATGACAAAAAATATAAAGAAAGTAAGATGTTGACTTCACGATCAGTTTTTACCATTTGTAAGAATCTTGAGAAAAATCCAGGTGTAAAGGGGCCTCTTAAAAAATGGTTGCTCAATCGGTAGAACGCGAGACTTTCAATCATGAGACTCAGGTTTAAATCCTGTCAGTCGTTGAGACGTTAAATTCGTCGGTGAAAAGAGTTGACTGTTCTATTTAACCACTCCCGGAAATACTTCTGACAACCCCTTGTTGTATGATAGTTCTGTGGTTGTATGTATGATTCTTTACCTTTTATTGGTCATTGCTCAGCTCCCATTTATTCATAGGGTAATACTACGTAATTTAAAACTTAACTGAATTTAAGTCGTTTCTTAAGATTAAACGCCAGTCGCTTAGCACGAAGTGCATAACATAACTTTGTATTTCTTGTTTAGAGGTTAAAAATTGAAAAACATGTTGGTATGTGGCAGTTAACACCAGTATTAATTAAAGTATTAATGAGGATTATAAAGCATGAGTTTGAAATTTAATGCACATTTAGTCATCTTGTCCAAACAAAGTTAAAACAGCATTTTAAGTTGGTTTTGAGAAGATCACAACTAATTGTGTATACAATTTCAAACTCTTGCTTTATAAGCCTTACTAATACTGAACTTTTGGCGTCAAATGGCACAAATCAAAATGCTTTTCTATTTTAAATTTCTAAACCAGAAAAACAAAGTTAAGTTATGCATTTTGAGCTAATCTACTGACGTTTAACGTTAACCACCAGAAGAATATTATCGTGCTATAAACTAACACATTGTGATCATTTGAATGACTTTAGTGTATTCGGTGTAACACATCTTATTTTATTTATTTACAACACTTTTTGCACATTTACACAAATAACTTAAAAGACAAAAGAAACAATTAAACATGGTGTAAAAGGGCAGGACTTATTGCTAATAGCAGAAAGATGAACAAATTAACATGTGGAGGTAATCAGATAAATACTAATCAGAAAATAATAGGGAGATCAAGATTAAAATATAAACCTAAATATCTAAGACATAAACTTACATATGAAAATACATGAACATACTTAAATAAATGAATACATACCTATAAAATATACACATACATATAAAAATAATAAATAAACATACAACAATTATAATATTAATGGATATTTGAGTTCTAAGATGGGCACTCTTCTTCTTCTATCTTAACTTATTTGACTTATTTGACATTTCTATCTTAACTTATTTTAAAACTTAATTTAAGCGTTCTGTCCTGTATTTTCTATAAAGAAAGAAAAAGACAGGACGCTTAAAATAAGGTAAGACCTGTCAAATAAGTTAAGTCGTGTTACGCTAATTTGACGCAATCATTTTTTAACTAAATGATAATTAAATAATTAAAATATGGGCCAGCGGTTCTTTCTTCGAGAGTACTGTGCGCATTAAAAATGTTTCACTATCTCTCTTAATTAATCACTTGAATGTTAAGATCAATTATGCAATAAACGTATAATAAAATATTTCATTTAAATGACCACAACTTATTTGATCAGTGCAGAAATTTATCAAATGTGCAGTTTGAATTAACTGCTACGCAGAGGTGCTACGATATATCTACGAGCCTCGTTATGACTACGGCGTAGTCAATTATGGCAAATAGGGTAAGCTCGTTTTCCTGTCTGAGAAATAGCGGAACCTTGTTAATTAAGGAGTTTTCTCTTGTAATTTAATGTCCCTTCAAATTTTGATTGTTTTATTTCAATATCTTTTAACAGACTCGCGCCCACGTTTTGCTACGCAAATGCGCGTCAGAGGCAACATTATGTGTGTCAAAATATATAAAAAGTTTTCTTGGGATAAAAGTTAATAATTAAATATATGATTACTGCAAAACTACTCACCACAATAACTATTTTTGATCGGGATGGCGTCATGGCGTAAGCGTCTTCACTCGCCCTGAAGAAGGCAGTCTGAATCTGCTGAAAGTGATCGGCTATCCCGATCAAAATAGTTATTGAGGTGAACCGTTTTGCAATAGTCATGTTTTATCCTCAAGTTTCATTGAATTCGATAATTAAATATGTCTTTATTTAACTGTAAGAAATTTGAATAAAAAAAAATACTTAATTTAAAATTAATTAAACCTTTAGAATGCTAAAATCTTAAACAAACCAAAGACCCAAAAATAAATACACCTATAACAAACTAAACCAAATAAAAAACAGGTAAATAAATTTCTCTGATAAATTATTTTTATTATATTTAAATTCAAATTCATTATTTGTTCAACACAAGTATGTACGAGTGAAGCTACAATATTTAAAAGACCTTATACCATGATGGGCCACATTTGGCCACCAAAAATTTAGATTATATGTATAATTTTTTTACAAAAATTTAAGTTAGTTGATAAAATAAATAAGAAATTATAATTAAATTTTTATTCGCATATCGCCTTAAAGCTATTATTCTTTCAAAATTCATCGACTGTGTTCTGTGTAGTATGCCTAAAAAATAAGAAACCCTCTTAAGGGGGTATACCGTCAAAATAGACACTTTTTGAAGTTAATTATTTGCTGTTCAAAATACATCTGAAGTTAAATAAATTACTATAACAATTTTGGAACCTTCTTCTAGATTTTGGTTTATCAGAAACGCGATTGGAGGAATTTCACTCGATAGAAATAATTATTAAAATGTGGTCTAAATTTACACTTTTTTTGATATTCTGACAAATTATTAGATTATACAGACTTTAAAAATACTTATTTAGATGGGTTTTAACAATACCTAAATTACTGGTTATGGAAATGTTTATAGCTATTTTAGTTAATTTTGTATTAATTTAAAACCGACTTTTTGTCAATTTTCTCCGATTCCGTCACTCTCGCACTGCGGGTCTTTCCGCCTGGGGTAACGGGGACCTTTGCACGGACGATATATCACCTTAATTAGCATCTTGGAGGGCATTGTTGATCGTTGGTGGGACAGTCCCGTTCTGTGATTCTGGAACAGGGTTCACGTGGAGTCACAGTGCTTCACCAGGAGGATGTTGTTTTAGGCATCACTCTATTTAGTTGTGTGATGTCTGCAACAGCGACTTCGGCGGCCTTTCTGTGTTTTTATTTTTGTGTGTAGATAATGATACTAAAGTAGGGCCACTGCAATGAGTGATGGCACTTATGACAGCTGCATTTAGTGATGAGGTACATTTCAAATTTCGGTTAAAAATAAAATCAAGTGTGTGTTTACTCAACATTAGACACGTCATTCAACATTCAACATAATGATACAAAAGGAAAATGTGCCAAAACCAGTGGCGTAGCTATCGGAGGGCTATGCGGTGTAGTGCCCCGGGGCCCCAAGAGATGTTTAAATATCTAAATCGAAAAAAGTATTTTACTATCATTTATTTTCGTTTAGTTTAACTTCGTCATTGTTTTGTTTTTAATTAAATATTATTGCGTAATTTGGCGACCTCAAACACGACCTATAAAAAATGAGAAACTTTTAAAAAAAAAATTTTTGTTTATGTACGAATTCTATTGCACAATAAAGCAACATTCAAATCGAAAAATAATAACCGAAACAAGTAGTACATCACTATCAACAATGAAGTATTGCATTTTTTAATTCACACTTGCTTATAAATAATTACGATACTTTGTAGGCATTTAAACGGCATAGGCGCCATCACTCAGTGGCTCTACTGTAACATAGTTTTTAAGCATATAGTGTTACTAACTAAGATATGGATTTCGGTTTGAAATAAAAAAAATCTTTCTTTCTTTCTTAATTTATTTTTAAACATCTGTGTGTACCCAATTTCTCTGATTGAGCTTGGTAATTAATTACATATAACTAACTTTTGACATTACAGAGTGTGTGAGTATGGGCCTTTTTTGAGGACCACCAAGTGTGGCGAAATCTTGGAAAAGCCTATGTCGAGCAGTAGACGAACCAGGCTTATGGATGGATGGATATATAACTAAGGTTGCTCAATATTTCGTTCTCTTTAACTTATCAAAACGCCATCAACTGATAGTCAGTTCCAATTTAACTAATTACTTATTCATAAAGTTTCAAAATGGCCTTTTTTGTCCCTTCCTAGGGCCATTATTATTATCGTGGTATTAATTATAGGGCGTATTAATTAATATTCAGAGCTTGCTTGCGGTCGCGTGTTTCGCTTGTAATTATGAATGTAGGTACGTAAGTTTGTACATTATTTAGCTTTTCGTTACTGTACAAGTTGTCTTAAAAAGCCCTGATAGAGGAGTAAGTGGTATTTAAAAAAAACTTGTTGATAAAACAATCTTGATAAATGAAGTTTCAAAGACCAGTTTTGTTTCATACATTTTGTAGGTAATGAATGATAAGTTTGTTATTTTTTGTTCAAATTATTTGTCTATCAACTTATTTAAATGAGACATGAAAATTTGTCTGTCCGTCAATCACAATCTCGTGGGCAGATCGTAGAATTGGGCAGATCGTTAACTATGAAATCGAAAATCTTTCACCTAATATCAAAAATAAGTGCGACGGCGAGCGGAGTGAAGCGCAGCGAGAAGGAGCGTGTTAGGTTTACATGTAATTATACATTTGGGGAGCCGAGCGAAGCGGAGCGGAGCGAGACAGATCATGATTTGCCCAATTCTACGATGTGTCGACGACATCTATATGGTACTGCATTTTAATCAGATACTGGAGACATTGTAAGTGGGTGATTTGCATACTTACTAGGACGTTACCAGGCTGTAGACGCTGTGAGCCAATGATTTAAGGTTTTCATAATACGGTCACCGACCTTTGAACTCTGCTCTCTATTTCAGTGTCCTAAGAGTTTATTCACATTTTTTCGATATTCGTCTCTATTGCAAGTAAACAAGAGTCGTCCCGTCCCATGGTTTCGAACTGTCTTGGTGTAGTGCCACAAACCTATTTCTGCCTATTCCAGGGCAAGTAGGATTGCCAGATGGAAAAATTGAAACGGAGAGCAGTTTAGAAAAAACGGGGAAAATGTAGAATATTCGCAAATAAAATAAAAGTTTGTATGTTTTAAAGCGTGTTTATAGTTGTTATGTAGGATCATTTACAACGTAAAGCATTAAGGAACAAAACATTGCTAAAAAAAACTAATTTACATTAAACTATTGTCGCGTAATGCCATAAATCACATTTATTTAATGCTTTTTATTCAAAAATAAGGAAAACAATAATAAGTTGTACGTTTGGGAACGAGCCCTAACGTTTTTCCGAACAAGCCACATAATTCAGGCCATATACAATGTGTAACAGAAACGTCTAACCATATTTGATGAGCTTTTTCAGTCAATGGTATAGAACATCTTTTACCATGGAACAAATAATGTACGACAAAAAAAATAACTGTTTCATAAAAAAATGCAAATTCTTTGCCAAGGCTTGGTGAGCAACAATGTAAAAAAACCAGATATAAACATAAACTGGCTTTTCCAAAAATCAGACTCGCCAAGGTGGTTACCTCTTTCGTAGGACATGGTATAAGGTTTTACAACAAAGTTCCAAAGGAGGTACTTACTTTGTCGGAGAATAAGCTTAAACTGTTTATTAAGCAGGGCCTATTTAAAAAGGCATATTATAAAATAAATAATTACTTATATGATACTAAAACATGGGGTTATGATAGTGATCTTTGTCATAATGATATTAGTTAGTATAATTTCCTAACTTATGTTATGATTCCTCTAGAATTAACATTTATTAGTTAATAGATGAAATGACTGTAAAAGCGAGTGGACTATATGGGACAGGTAAACAAAGGTACCTACTATATTTCTTTTTTGCCTTCATGACATAATTTTCTCCTGTCTTGTATTTTTATCTCTTTATTCAATTAAATTATAGGCTTACTTTTTACAATAAGTTGTTGTAAATAATATTATGAAAAAAAAGACATGAACTTACTAAGTTTCTTGCCCTTCTTCTTAGCAAGACTAATCGAATGGGCGGAGTTAGGCATATATATTATATGTATTGCATATATTTATAATGATAATAAATATTTTTACTTAATAAAAGCTTTTTTTACTGTTTTATTTTTATGAATGTTACAGTTGAAATTAAATAAAAAATAAAACTTTCGATATATATTTCGACCCACTTGGGGCCGTCGTCAGTCGAATATGGAATAAATAGATAAAATAGAGTTAACAATAAAATTAAAAAAGAAAAAAAGAAAAACTTAACCTATTTTCTTAACCTATTTCATTCACCTTTTTGCTCTCATCTGGTGAAGGTAGAGAAGGGTGTGTCTGTCGGTCAGTGTTGTCTAGAACCGGACTAAACAGACAACACTGACCGACAGACACACCCTTCTCTACCTTCACCAGATGAGAGCAAAAAGGTGAATGAAATAGGTTAAGTTTTTCTTTTTTTCTTTTTTAATTTTATTGTTAACTCTATTTTATCTATTTATTCCATATTCGACTGACGACGGCCCCAAGTGGGTCGAAATATATATCGAAAGTTTTATTTTTTATTTAATTTCAACTGTAACATTCATAAAAATATATTTATAATATTATTTATTCCTTATTCCTATATTTTTATTTTATTCAAGTGTAAATTTAAGTAAACCCAACCTTTATTATTTCCCTTTGTATTTCCCCATATTATTACCTCTACATTACATAAATAAATATATTACATTTTATTTCAAAATGTATGGAAGAGCAGTTTTTTTTTTGTGATTTCAGCGTTGTTTCCATAGTAAAAGTTCTACAAGAAACTATACCAGCTAGCACTATAACTATTGTTTAGCAGCCGGATTGTGAAAAATCCGGCGCCTTTTTTTAACTAATCAAAACAGAACACTTAAATTCAAAATTATCTCAATAGTTATTCAATAAAACCTTAATAATATGTATTGTGTAAAATTTAAATCTTTAAAATTCTAATTTACAGAAACCAACAGAAATTTAGCGCTTGCTGCAAAACGGCTCTTTAACGGCTCTTTGATACCCAAATCTGTAAATATCTTCACACATCACCTATACCCTCTAAAACTCAACTTCAAAAGACGGTGTCCTACCATGATTCTCAATCTGCATACGTCACCCAGGATCCCCCTAATCACCTGTAAGCAAACGATGAAGATGCTCTGACGTCACAACGCCCGGGAGCTTTATGCTAATGTAGATGCACTGCGTCTTACGTAAGCCCCACCCCGCAAAACTGCAGTTTTATCTTCTTTGTTTCTGTTATTATAACCTACAAATACATGTTACAGAAGCAGAAGTATCCCTGTGACAGAAGTTGCGAACCAAAAACAACGCACTGTATTCCCTGGATTCTGGCAAAAATTAGGCAAACTCAATTAGTTTATTTTATAAAGTAGGTACACATAATACACTTTTTACTTTGAGTGGCAAATTTTAATCTCATAAAAATATATTTAATAAAAAAATAAACGTACATGAACCGAATTAAAGGTTTATTTAATTTATGCAGGCGGTGTCGGTCTATGTTGATTTTGTTCATGGAATCCGTACGGTCTGTTTATCCTTACTTGAACCAAGTAGTAATTTGGAAAATAATTTAACCGTCTTGTTTTTATATCTTAAAAATACAATATAGAACACCACAGTAAATTATAGACTTATAGACACTTTCCAAATTACTACTTGGGCCAAGTAAGGAAAAACATACCTTGGGCCAGTTGCAGAAAGGTTGTTTAAGTTGATGATTAGTGTTTTAGACAAATAAAGGACAACATTCATTTTAAAGTTTCATCATTCGTAGGTTTCATCAAACTTAAAAACCTATCTTCTGCCAATCTGCATTTGGGCGTTGTGTGCGACGTAATTTGACAGACATTTAGCACATAAAGACGAGACACGTTTTAGGAAAAGTCACTTCAAGCCATAGAGACATTTCCCTCTATGCGTCAAGCAGCTAGCTAGACACAGTCACGTGACACTTCCCGATTTCGAATTTTGAGTTATTATTACTGAGGCCCCAGTCTAAAGAAAACTTATTATTTTTGTTAAGATTAATTATTTTTTTTTGTTTATATGTGCCTAGGAAATTTATGGAAATTTGGTATCAAACGAAAGGATTTCTTTTGATACACGATTGTTATCATTTTTATGAATGAATTTGGTAATTTACTCAATTAAAACAGGCATCGAACATGTCCCTGTTTTTGATTATGACGCTGATTGTCATGTTTGAACACTCAGTACGCGAAACATAATGAAAATCTGAAATATTCCTCACGGTCATATTTATCTACTTTCCAAATCTCCTCGAATTTTACTACAAACAAACGTATTGTTTTAGGACAAAACTGGATCAAAGTAAATAATACTTATGTGACAATAGAAAAAGAGTATTACAATCATAAAACTAAATGAAAAATACTTTATTTGCTTTTAATTTTAACCAATAAGTAATAGCCTCAATAAATGACGATTTATTATGTTTGTAATAGAAAACACGACGCCATTTTCTTTTCTTCAATGCTTGTCAGACGGGCAAAGTGATTGGACGCGTGCATGTAGTTAATTTTTATGTAACCTCCCTTTCTAACACCCTTATCTATCCTTTTTCCTCTCACCCCGCTGACAGCTCAAAAATTCAAACTCAATGTTTTGCACAGCAGAACTTCAGCCCTGCTACTTTAGCTATTTTTGAGTTTGACTCCAAGTTAAACCCTTACCACATCCGATGCCCCTTCTAGGATAATTTCATGACGATATACACAATCAATGAATACGCTACAGATAAGTGTATCTAAATCGTACATAAGTTATTCAAGTAGCATTGTAGCTAGGGTTCCCAACTCTCCCGGAATAATCGGGAGACTCCGGGAATGTTGTTCAACCTCCCGAGCGCCCGGGATGCAATAAATTCTCCGCATTTTCTAAAATAAAATAATTAATGTCATTAACGAAATAGATAAATCACGCGAAATAAATTTTGATTTTTCATGTAAATCTTTTATGATTATGTGCTCAAAAACTGACAAATATTAGAAGCTTCTACAAAACAATGCATATTAAAAAATTAACAAATATTACCGACTTTCAATCAATTTCTCACCGATTTGTTCAAATATCCCGGGTTGGTTCCTTCAAGAGTTGGCAACCCTAATTGTAGCATTAGCCCGGCAGCGGGTGCCAGGCCCTGCCGCTCGCCAAATAGCGCGGCAGTACCGCTGCCAACTCCGGCCGACATATTTGGGCGCTTGCTTCAGTGTAAATTAAGCACTAGATTCCGCTAGAAGCTAGATTATACTAAACGTTCGTAGGTAAATCCACTAAAAAAACAGAAAGTTAAAAGGCGATACGTAAAAGTGTTAGCGTCCCTGTTACTCCATTTGCGAAAAAACCCTCAGTGCAAGTGGGACGGACTCGTGGGAAAGTAGCAAAAAGTCGGTTTTTTTATAATATAAAACGTACTAAGCTATTTTCTCAAAAAGATTTTCAAGCAGACTTTACAAATACATAATATCCACATTTTTAATGCAATTTCACAATGAAATTAGTTAGGATTTCAGAATTACAGGAAAAATTATAACAAATTTAGAGGTCTTTTCGGAATTAAATTCTATCGAGAAAATTTCATCCAATCGCGTTTTCCTTCAGTGAGAATCTTAATCAAATACTCAATAAACATTTACCTTGAAATTAAATACGTAAATGACGTTATAGTGGAGTAAAGGGATTAAAAATAACCCCATTTTTTTTGGTATCGCCTTAATCAAATACTTTACTGATCAATGACCAAATCAACGTTTCATGACAATTAACAATGGTGACGGGGCGAGCACCAAATAAAGTCACTGCTTTTGAATTTGATTCATTCTTCTTCTTTGCCCGGCCCTTTCCCGGTTCTTTGCCGGCTTTGGGGTCCGTATCATGCGTCAGTTTGAATTTGGTTCTAAGGAAAATAAAACAAATAAAATAAAAAATAACCAAAATCGTTTTCAAAACAATTCGAAGAAATGGGGATGTTAAAGTAAGTAGAAACAGAAATATTATGTAAAAATTGTATAAAAAATATGTACTCCGTAAAAGAGTCTTATAGCGATTTCCTTTTTTTGGATGTAGATAGATAGATTATTGTTATGAAGAAGAAAATGGATAATATTTTTTGGTAAGCTACCCGAGGATAAAACTTATTTTCAGTGACCTTATGAGATGAGGCAGTTGTCACGACGAGTACACTAGTGTTGCCAGTAAATGCTGGCAACACTAGAGAAAAAATAATAATCTAGATTGTCTATGGTTAGAAGTCAAGAGCCTTTTTGTCCGCAAGAACTTGTATTAGCTTGGTAAAAATGTGAAAAGAAACGCGTGTTTGGCAGAATAAAATAAGAAGAAAACAAAAGACAAAATAGAATAAGTTCCTGCGCCGGGACACAAGACTATAGGAGCAGTGGTTGGTAAGGACATCAGAACAAGAAGAACTTGCCACGTAAATCCTTAATATAACACACAAAGAAAAGGCATAACGGAGGACTGGGATGGTTAAGAGGGGAGGCAGAAAGAAAGAAGGAGACCATTCTTAGGGACAAGAAGTTCCGCCTAACTAATAGGGACAAGAAGTCCTACCTGATACATAAGGGCAAGAAGCCACACCTGATACATAAGGGCAAGAAGCCTCACCTGATACCTACATAATGATAAGAAGCTAAGATAGAAATGTGGGGACAAGAAGTTCCAATAACAGTTGAGAATCCAACACACTAAGATGTGACTAATGTCACCCTACAATTAAGGTTATATTGTAGAGTTAAATCCACAGAATCTAGGCTAGAAAAACTCGCAAAACGTATTTTGCGACAGCAATATGGGGAAAATCTTAACTTTATGACATAGATAAATTTTCTCAAAGAACTCGTCAATGACATTCGAGAAATAAAAAACTGCACTCAACAATTTTGGAAAAAGTGCATCACTTTTTGAAAAAAACTTTGCGGGGAATTGAACCTGCTTACTTTGCAAAAATAATAATGTCCTGTATTATAGCATCAATCATAAGAACTTTCTTGCAAAGAAATATTTTTGGTCAAATCAATGAAAATGCCTTATTCTTGTATATTTGTGGAAAAAACATTAAAACCCAAGGGGGTTCCCCATACAAAATGTCCTTCCCCCGTATCTCCAAAACAAGAGGGCCGAAAAATATGAAAAACATCATGATAATAGCATAGACTAAGTATTACTACGTATGTACTTTTTGGTATAGACCGACAACTCCCATACATCAAGGCGCAGCAAACTTTTTAACGCGCCCTTACTACACTAGGTTTTGCCAAGTGTTGCAAATAAGCATAATTTGTTTAATTGGCTGCAAGTAAACTCTCATGGTTACCAAGTAAACATGTGGCTGTAGTAGCTTTGCTTATAAAAACTAGATGGCGCTATGTTGAGCAGCAATCTGTAGATGCTAACAATAAAACATGAAGTCTATAGTTTGTGTGTTTGCATCGTCCGTCCGATAACAAAGTTGTGCGACTCGAAACTAGCTTCCACTGTACAGGACATAGATCATATTGTCGTATGCCAATAAAAAATTACCAGTTGCTGCTAAAGAAAAAGTTTTCCTAACTACCTACCGTACATTTAAATTTGTTGCCGAGTTATATTTTATTTAACGTTGTTAAGGAAAATATTTTTTTTTTTTTTATTTTTTTTTTTAATTTATTTAAGTAACAAATTGCAAACCATTACAGTGTATAACCAATTCAGCAAGCAATGAAGAAATAATTACATAATAAGAAATACATGTCATACATAAAAAAAAATGTTAAGTAAGTAGGTAAAATGATTATTACTGTACAAAAATACGTAGATTAAGTATTGTTCATAAAAACCAATAGGAAAGAGCGGTCTCCCCTAATACAGGTTCTGCGAACATATATACAATAATACAGGGGTGTCCAATAACCTGTACTTTCAACTTGATACTTAATAAAGAATATATGTTTTTTTTTTATTTTTGAACACTAACCATGAATAGTTCAGCGCCATCTATTATCGAAGTGGGAATTTTTGTTCATGTTACGTGACATCGCTGTACTACTAGCGTCACCAATCGGTCTTTTTTAGCATCATGTTCATTAGAGGATTTAGCAACGCCATCTAGATTTCGTTAGAATTTTACTCCTTTTTTGTGGCTACAAACTAGTACAAACTAATGTATGGGAACGTAGTGATACTAAATACTTAGTCTATGATAATTGGTGATTGATTACGTAAAGATTACAGGAAAAGTACAGCGGTTAAGATAATATTAGAGTTCGAGGGTGGCGAATTAATTTTCAAGCACTACCATTTTAGCGCCTTATTTTTTGTTGATTTGGCATCTATATTGTTGTTATTTACCATGATGTTTTTAGGGTTCTGTACCCGTATGGATTCCTTTGTAAACGAGTCCATCTCGCACTTGGACAAATTATTTGTTTCTTATCTTTCAATTATTAATTTGCTTATTTAAAATCTGGCGAAAATGGAATCTGGTGAATTTGAAAAATTAATCAAGAAAGCGCTAGATAAACGTAGCTTAGCGCCACAATGGTTGGCAGCAAAAGCGGCGCGGTGCCGGTGTCGCGTGCCAAAGTGACTCCCAGCGCTGCATCAACTTGATGGCTTAAATGGACCGCGCATTTTATCTGTATTTAGGTTGTTAAGTGGGAAAGGATTTATTCCTACCCTTTAGGGTTCTTCAGTACACAGAAATTCCAAAGTGTTTGTTTCAGATTTATCAATATGTTTTTCTTTACTAAAATATGTTAATAAAATATTATTCATAAAATACCGTTAAAGTGCCTTTTTATTTTTAATATGTTGTTCACGCTAGACCGTGACGCATGATTCGCACCCGCATGCGGGGATGACCCCCCCCCCCCCCCCCCCGCCGCGCGCCGGTCGAGGCGCGCGCGGGCTCTGGTCTCGCCCTGTTCGGATCGATAAGCCTCTCAAGGCGCACGCGCGCGCGCCCGCGCAGCCGACAGCTCTAAACAATAGACATTCGCGTCAGCACAAACAATATCGCGTACCTAAAGTGTAGTGTAATTACAAGTGCTGTGTACATCACTACAACCAGGACATTCAATACATCCCTGCACAGACGCCAGCTCAACTAGCCCAACAAGAAGGTTCAGCACGTCACCGCATCTCCCGTCGGCCCGTCCACAGACATTCCAACAAAGGTCAGTTTACCCACAATCTTTTTCTTATCCTGTCTGCTCTCCCACTCAAATTTCATCAGCCCTGCATCCTGTAGCCAGCGGCTACATTTTTGGTCCTTCGGCCGGATCGAATTCTGGTCCTTACAGTCCATTTTCACAATTTTGGCCCTTCAAACCGCTACTGAACCAGCCCCCGTCGATTTATTACAGTCCATTTTCAATCCAGGAAAATTTTTGGTTTATATCACCCCCCGACTATCCCCCGCCGGCCCATAACTTTGTTTTGAACCAGCCCCCGTCGATTTACTACAGTCCATTTTCACCCGGTTACATATTTTGCCCCCTTTCCCGGCAAAAAATATTTTGTGGTCTCGAATACCTATCGCGGGTAGATAATTAGAACCGCCGCCTGGAACATTCCATTTATCGGTTAGAACCGGCCCCCCCCCACGCCCCTTTACAGAATAACTCATTTTCATCACGGTTGTAATTATTGTTCAGCTCAGATAATATAATTATATCCATTCGGCCCAATTGTTTATTACAGTCCACTATATTTCTTTATTAAACCCCCCCCGTCACTTCCAGGGATTAATTATCAGCCCTTATAAACCCCATACGTAAAATTAATTAAACTCAAAGTCAGCATTTTGCTCAACATTTTTTACATGTAATTCCCGACCCAATCTTTTCAAATGTTCTCGAAGTGATTCAACTTTGCTCGTAAATACATAGTTCACATTTTAGTTTCATATCGTGTTACAACGTTTTGAGTACCTACACTTCACTTTGTTTTCTATCGCGCGAAGAGGTGCAAATCTACCCACTGTCAAAGATAGTTCTCGTATCTTGCGAGATATTCTTTGTGAGAACATAGCCTTTGTTTTTTTTTTCGGCCCGCGCAAGTTACAAGCTATCCGCACGTTGGAGTTGGTAGCGCTCAAGTTTTAATAACTCATTTTCACATATAGTCACACTCATCACACATTCAATCAGCACATACACACTCAGCTCATTTTCACTCACACATTCAATCAGCACATACACACTCAGCTCATTTTCACTCACACATTCACTCATCACATACACATTCAGCTCATTTTCACTCAATGAAACCAGCACTCAACGCACTCAGCACACTTATCACACACACACTCATCACATACACACTCATTTCATTTTCACTCAATGACTTCAACTCCAACAGAGAATTCTTGTAACCCCGCACAACGTGTAGTGAACGCCACTAACACACCAATTTTGTTGCCAACCGTATCACTTGAAATAGCAGACGTACATTCACTCAATCACACTCAATTTCACTCAGCACGAGCCCTGTTAGGTTTTATCTCACGTCGCGGTACTCTAGTTCTCATTCGCTCAGAGTCGGCACAAGCTGTGTAGGTGCTAGGGATCAACTCATTGAAGTTCAGAACTTCCTCGGGTCAAACAATGATGCAATCACTCACCAGCTCGCGAATCAGCACATAACTTGGTTCGGCGCTCTGCACGAAATAATACTCAACTCAAGACCCCTCTGCCCGATTTTATCCGATCCTACGGACTTTGACCCTCTCACGGCCGGACATTTCATTATTGGTCGTCCGCTCACCGCTCTACCTGAGCAGTCTTTTTACGACAGACCCATATCTGTTCTTAAACGCTTTCAGCTCATTCAAGCGCTCTCTCAGCGCTTTTGGATTCTCTGGTCCAGATCCTACCTCCATACCCTGCAAACCCGCTCCAATCAGCTCTCCCCTTCCTCCCCTCCTCAAGTGGGTGAACTGGTCCTCATCAAAGAGGATGACCTGCCTCCGCTCCAATGGAAGTTGGGGAGAATTCTCCGCACAATGCCTGGCAAGGATGGAGTGATCCAAGTTGTGGATCTGGACACAGCCCATGGAGCCGCAGCCCCGGCCCCCCCAGGATGTTCACGCTAGACCGTGACGCATGATTCGCACCCGCATGCGGGGATGACCCCCCCCCCCCGCCGCGCGCCGGTCGAGGCGCGCGCGGGCTCTGGTCTCGCCCTGTTCGGATCGATAAGCCTCTCAAGGCGCACGCGCGCGCGCCCGCGCAGCCGACAGCTCTAAACAATAGACATTCGCGTCAGCACAAACAATATCGCGTACCTAAAGTGTAGTGTAATTACAAGTGCTGTGTACATCACTACAACCAGGACATTCAATACATCCCTGCACAGACGCCAGCTCAACTAGCCCAACAAGAAGGTTCAGCACGTCACCGCATCTCCCGTCGGCCCGTCCACAGACATTCCAACAAAGGTCAGTTTACCCACAATCTTTTTCTTATCCTGTCTGCTCTCCCACTCAAATTTCATCAGCCCTGCATCCTGTAGCCAGCGGCTACATATGTTATATTCCACATAAATATAAATACTTAATTAAATGGCTTTAGGCGCTATATTTCGTACAGTGGCGTGCATAGAACTTTTTTCCGGAAAAGCATCCAGAAGGTCAAGTTTGACAATAAAAATAATATGAAAAAATTTAAATAACACTTTGAAAAGAAAAGTTGATACGAAAATGTTCACTCTAGGGTAGACAATGGTATCGATTCGGCATAACACGTCTTAACTTATTTGACAGGACTAACCTTATTTTAAGCGTCCTGTCTTTTTCTTTCTTTATCGAAAAGACAAGGACAGAACGCGTAAATTAAGTTTAGTCCTGTCAAATAAGTTAAGATGTGCTTCACCGAATCGGTACCAGTGTCTGTCTACCCTGGCGTCATACAAACTTTTTTTTTTCAAAGTGTTATTTAAATTTTTTCACATTTCTTTTATTGTCAAACTTGGCCTTCTGATTGCTTTTCCGGAAAAAAGTTCTATGCACGCCACTGCGACCCCTCAGTGTGGTCATCATCAGACGAAAAGAAAAATATTATATGACATAAATACAAAAATATACACACGAATTGATTCGGACAAAAGCAATGAGTCAAGATACTAAGAAAAAAAAGTAATGCCACAGCATCTTAAGCTCTCCTGCTGTAAACAAGGGTGGATCCAGGATTTGATACCCCATGAACCCCCCTCTATACACCAATACTACCATGCTATCTCCTCCTCCTAACATCTCTTTATTTACCATATCGCTCATATTAAAATAAAACTTATTTGTTTTTCGAAACCGGTTACTAAAAAAATATCATTGAACAAAAGGTTTTTATCTGATTTCAGGCCTTGCTCTACCTAGCTATATATCAGGGGTCTCCAAACTTTTTTGACTGAGGGCCACACTGATTCCTCCACTACGTCCCAAGAGTCAAGACTTGAATAGCTCATACTCATCATACTTATACAGAGTGTTTGGGACATCGATTTAAATATTTTCAGGGATGATAAAGGAAGTGATTTTGAACATTTCTGACTGAATTTGCCATAGTGCAAAGTTTTGTAGTTTTCGAGATACAGACATTTTTCAGTTTTGTCTACTTCATATTAGGTAACTGCATTTAAAAAGAATACAACACTATTTTTGGCTTAAATATTAATTTAAGATTTAACAAAAATTTACAAAAAAGTCTGTTTCTACGTAAAGTATTTAGCTTTATGTCTATTTTCACTTGTTTTCGAACACATTTATATTGTTTTTTGTTTAATTGAAGTGAATTAAGAAATAATTTAAAATAAAAACATATTTTTAGACATCAATAGTGTTTTATTCAAGTTTTAAGTAGATAAAACTGAAAAATGTCTATAATTCGAAAACTACTAAACTTTGCAATATAGTACATTCAGTCAGAAATGTTCAAAATCACTTTCTTTATCATCCTTGAAAATATTCACATCGATGTCCCAAACACCCTGTATACTGTGGTTTTAACTCGCCAATTTTCGTATCGAGGCTAGCCTGCGAAAGAGATATACTTAAACGTATCCAAACAAAGGGGCTCGTTGAAAATCAGCGCTGTAGGAATTCTCGACAAGTTTCCGACAGCAAATACTGAGCGGGCCACCTTTTGCCAAACAGAACCTGTTTAATGTATGCTAGCTTAATTTATAAGTTATTCATTTTGTTAGTTACTTGCCTTCTTGTTTAATTTGTTAGAATTTAAGTTAGTATTATAATATCTTAGTTTTATTTTTATTTTTTTCTGTATTTTTTTTGGCAATAAATTCCGTTTTCTTTCTTTCTTTCTAGATATCATTGGTCGACTTTGGCGCAGGGCGCAGGGAAGGAATCCGCTTCGTTCGTAATTTCTATTGGTCTTTAAGGGCAAGTGTTAATGTTAAACGTCAGTCGCTTAGAACAAAGTGCATATCTTAACTTTGTATTTCTTGTTTAGAAGTTAAAAATCTAAAAACATTTTGGTATGTGCCAGTTAACACCAACAGTTCAGTATTAGTGAGGTTTATAAAGCATGAGTTTGAAATTTAATGCACAATCAGTCATGATCTTGTCCAAAGAAAGTTAAAATGGCATTTAAGTTGGTTTTGAGAAGATCATGGCTATTTGTGTATACAATTTCAAACCCTTGCTTTATAAACCAAACTAATACTGAACTATTGATATCAAATGCCGCAGATCAAATATGCTTTTCAATTTTAATTTCTAAACAAGAAAAACAAAGTTAAGTTATGCACTTTGCACTGAGCTACTATTAAAATGATGTTAATTTTTTGTTAATTAATGATATGCTAGCCACTAGCTTTCCTGTCATTATAAGAATAATAGTAACAAAATTTACTTTACATCCTGAAACACGGAAAACAAACTAAACAACGAGTAAGTACAAAGTATAATTCAATTTGAAAATATATGTTCCAAGAAAATGTTTCTTTAGTAACCCAGCTTTTAGGCTACCAGAGGGATATTTGTTAGAAAATGTCGGGGCTTCAATGTGGAGTAGCATGCCCTAGGGGCGGAGGGTCGAGCTCCAGCCCCCAATAACGGGGAATGGCTGCTAGTTTACCCTGGCCATTTCTCGGAAAACGGCCATTTTGGAAAAGATACTCCGAATTCGTGCGCTATTTTGAAGAATCGCAGGTTTTACTTGTGTTAACGTAATACACTTAATCTTGATAGTATAATTTGACTTTCAAGTTACTTTGTTTGTATCGTTGAAGGTATAGTTCGCGACATGGCGGGATTGTGGCCGAGAACATACACGCCGCTGTGAAATCGCTTGCACTCCCGCATGTTGCGTGATAATAGGTATTTTCGTATGAAGTTGGCGAAATTTTTTTACAGATTCATGAGCTCATAATTCCTGTAAATCCATAGCTATTTCAATCGTTTGTTTTTTGTTTGATAGTTTATTTCAATTAAATTTTGCTTTTATAATCAGTTCGATTATAAAAATTAAATCTTCAAAAACAGTACGTCCTAAATGCCATTCATTTCCATGATAAGATTCGTAATAACTTTTTACAGCTGACACTTTTCAAAAATAAATTAATGTTGCTGTTAGCTTAATGTGGTCTCATTCATGTACAAAAAAAATTGCGTAATTCAGATTTGTAATTCCTAAAAAAAATGCAAAAATCTTAGTACTCAAAATTGAGTTCCATCAAATTCTATAAAGAAAACGGCAATTTCATATGTAAAGGCCTAATATTATTTATTTACACATGAATTATTCAGATATATATTATACGTGTGATCCCACATTACGGTAACGTGACACGTGACCCGCTTTAAAAGGATATACAAAATAACAAAATGAATAAATAAAAGTCTAATACTAAAATACTAAAAAAACTTTTAAAAATTGATTGAATTATATCATGTGGCAGTAAACATCATTTTTTCAGGAAAAAAATTGTATAAAAGAAAGATCAAGACGAGAATATAATAAAATAAATATTGAATTGAAAAGTAATTTCATTCAACACAGATTGTAATTACTATAATCTGCTACTATAACAAATTATCACACAATTATCCAAAGAGTAAGCATGTTACAGCAGAAGCTATATGTGTGGATAGCAATAGATATGTTTAAGGCGATATGCGAAAAAAATACGGGTGTTTCTTTCCTGTTTATTTGCATTTTGCATTTTGACTATATAATCTAGGGTTTTGAAATTGGAAAGCATATTTGGATAAATTTTCCTTGATAGAAATAATTGTTGAAATGAGGTCTTCAAACACACTTTTTCTCCTCGTTTGACGAATAGGAACCATATACGGAACTCAAACATATTTTATTAGGTGTGTTTCAACAAAGCCTAGAGATTTGAAATTTGAAATTTTGCTAGCTATTTTAGTTTTTTTATAAAAATTATAAAACTAACATTTTTCGCTTTCGCCCTGAATCCACTCCTCTCGCACTGAGCGTGTTTTCGCTTGGAGTGACAGTGACAAAAACAAAATTCGCATAGCCTCCTAACTAATAGATTCTACATGCAAATTCAATTTAAAGTTCCCGTACAAGATTCATATTTGCTGCCTACGTAAGTGCACGGAAACTCATCAGCTCGAGCCATCGATGTTTCCATCCCCAGCTCATACAAGATTAGGTGGTTCTGAACCAAAGTAGCTGAGCAATTGGAGCAAACGAATATAGACCTTGTTTCATCGCAGTATACGTTTTGTAATATGTGATGGCTTGAAACTGGTTGGTGGAATAAATTGCAACCCCAACGCGCCTTTAGGGAAACTTTTTATTAGATTTTTTATTACTTACGGATTGTGTTGTCTTTTTAGGGTTCCCTAGACAACAAGGAACACTTATAGTTTGTCTGTCTGTCCGTGGCTTAGCTCGGAGACTCTTAGTACTAGAAAGCTGTAATTCGGCATACATACAAGGTGACTTTTTGATCATCGTCGAAATTCAAACTAGAGGCTTGATAAGTGATCAGCATTATGATTCGATAACAATTTTTGTGGAATTCGTATAATGAAATTTCGACTTCCCATAGTAATTCACTCCCAGTCCTGAGTGAATCACTATGGGGAGTCGAAATTTCATTCTATGAATTTTACAAAAATCGATATTGATTCATGATGCTGATCACTTACCAAGGCTCAAGTATGAATTTGGACGATGTTCACAAATTCACCGTGTATACAGTACTCCCAAAGTAATAATGCGCATACAAATCTATAGCCGAGCGACCGGACGTACCACGTGACCTTATTGATTGCATAGAAAGTGTAAGGAAATACGAACTTTGCCGAACATTGGCGAAGATTTGTATGCGCATTATTACGTTGGGAGTACTATACATATTAATCACGTCGACAAAATGGTAAAATAAAATCATGTAAAAAAGATTTTTTTTAGATTACCCCCCCTACACGTAAAGCGGAGATGATTTTTTTGACCTTGGGTTGTCGTAAGATGGATTTTCCAAAAATATTGTGGGTGTGTGAAAAGATTCAGGGATCCGTTTGCAAAATATTAAGCTTTAAAATGCTATTTTTTGTTAGTCCCATGCCCGCTAAACGGTTGTTTTTAGATATGTGAAAAAATTCACGACAGTAGTATATATAACGAAGTTAAAAAGGAAGACTATCACAACTATGTAGGCTTTATAAGTTTACGAGTAATAGTCAACCAACTTAAAATGAAAATTTCGTACAGATTTCATTGAAAATAACTTAGATGAAGTTGTTAGTTGTGTAAAACAGGTAGTAAATATAACTTTACGAACCTTCTAAGTCCGCATATTGTGACGGGCAACTACGGTACCCTACAATACCGGCCGGTTTTTTGTATTTATCATCAAATTCTAAAGGTTTTGTATTTGGGTGTAAATTTAAACATATACCTACTTCCTATGAATTCTTCTATTGTATCCTTATACGACAACATCCCAATAAAATATAATTTTAATCGTTGACTTCACTATTCACTTATAAAAAAACAGCCAAGTGCAAGTCAGACTCGCGTACCTAGGGTTTCATTTTGTGGATGATCCATTTAATTTTGTCGTTTTTTTTCGTGAATTTCTCAACCGCTTCATTTTTTCTGTAATCTTTACGTAAACACATATTACCATGATCTTTTTAATATTTTTCGGCCCCCCAGTTTTGGAGAAAATTGTTTATATGGTTTTTCAAGGATTTCTCGAAATAGATGCAATTAAATATAGCCAAACTATATATTTTTACAATCAGCTTAATACCTACAATTTGATACCCATATTGTATTTTTATAAAATATTTTTATATTTATTTTACTTATTTTTTTATATTTCACGTTTGCACTCAACTTTTTTTAAACGCTATAGTTTTCTTGTAATTGGCCAGTTATGATTTAAAATTGAAATTTTTTTCATATTTTTCGGTCGACCAGTTTCGGAGATAAGGGGGGGGGGATATCTCTCGAAACATAAATATAAGTAGTAAAGTATATATTTTTACAATCAGCTTTTTAATATCTAAAATTTGATACCCATATTGTATTTTTTTAATATTATTAGAGAGCATTACAAACTAGAAAAGATCAATCAGAAACAAACCCAAAGACAAGAATTTGAAAAAATTCCCCGGGCCAGGATTCGAACCTGCGACCTCTTGTTATCAAGACAAGCGCGCTACCTATTGCGCCACCGAGGTTCCACGAGGTCGCAGGTTTGAATCCTGGCCTGGGGAATTTTTTAAGGGAAGGTTTTAGGTATTACGGAACCCTAAAAATCAGTAGACATGACCAAATGAAAAAATATTCTTACAATGTGTGGTCCTTTATAAAAACAGGATACGCCTTTAAAAGGAAAATTTATAATTAAGTGAACAGTCTGTATAAGAGATTTCGTTGAAATGGATACTGTATTTTGAATTTCCCTTAAAGTATTAATCAAAGTTTCTGTTGTAATAAGGATTAACTTTAGCTCTTTGTGCCGGGAGGTAAGTAACTTGATATCTAAAGGTTTTGCCTTGAACAAACTCTTGTTCTGTAAGACGGCTTACTTTTGTACCTTTCTTTAGATACATTTTGTGAGAGCTTACTGGTAAACCGTTTCTAGCTTATTGTATTTATTTATAGTGACTTATAGCAGCGGTGGTTCAGTCGTTAGGACGACAGACTCTCAATCTGTAGATCCTGCGCGTCTAGTAATGAGTTTTTTTTGGAATTTATGTGAATAATGCACGTTGCACCGCAATAATCCTGTCACGTTGGGAAGTAAAAACTGACAATTTGTGAAAAGACAGTTGGGGACACCTATACCCCTCAGCACAAAACTTTTGTTACGAGCGGTTTAGCAGCCAGATTGTGAAAAACCCGTCTTTTTATAATTAATTGAAACTGAACACTTACATTCAAAATTGACTCAATAGTTCCTCAACACAACCTTATATATTATAACACAATATTATTATTACATATATTGTGGATGCTGCCGTGGTAAAGTTTCCATTAGTTTCTGCAATGTTATTGGAATTTTAGTATTTTAAACATTAAAATTCTAATGTACAGAAACCAATGAAAACTTTGCAATGACAATATAGTCAATTTTGAATATAAGTGTTCTATTTCGGTTAATTAGAAAAAGGCGGGTTTTTCACAATCCGGCTGCTCAACCGATCTTGATGTTTTTGTGGATATTTAAACATAGTATTAGCTTTTTTTTAACTTAAAATATCTGTAATGCATTCCATTGCATCCACATCGACAACGTCGACCCTCCATTACCTTTAGAAAATGTGTGCATATTTGCCGACACCTCAGCAAATATCGCAGGCGACGTAAGCGCCAATATTAGCGGTGACCGGATTTTAAAACCTCCCTCCGGAATATAGTTGTTAACATTTTGTGCAAACATCCCGCCCGCCCGCAGCCAGGTCACGGCGGGGCTGAGACGCGGGGCATGGGGTGAGGCAGAGCCCCTTTATTTTATTACTGCCTTCCTTCCCTTCCCTCTGACCGCAACACCCCGCATGCGCAGTCCTCTCTCTACATTGACACTACACATTGCAACTTTATCTCGGATATGTTCGTAGCAAACTATAACTTATCCCGTGTCACTATAGGTCATTCAATTGCAACGTATATCTGGTTTGCCTGAGTGAGTTGTAGTCCGCATAGTCAATGGATATGACTCGGAACCGTGAAACAGCAGACCGCTTTGTCAGACTGTTTTATAGAACCTTGAAACTAATTTTCACTGGTTGTATGGACGAGCTCACTTCACTGGGAAATTATGACTTCTACGACTACCATTGAGCTCACATTTTATAAATACTTTATTTCCCCTGTCTCCACAAGCAGCGATAGATGGAGCAAGGAGTCAGAATGAAAATGCTTTCATATATTTTTCTGCCAATTTCATCCCAGATGTCTGTCTAAAATTTAATCAAAATGTTCTTTAATTGTACTTTGTAATTTGTAACTGAATTGGCAAAAGCTTATTGACATACTTATTTCACAATTTCTTCACGAGGGACCTATAAGATCCTAAAATTCAAAGTGAAACTAATACAAACGATGATAGAGTATCATCACATCACAATACAACAAAAATAAAATGAAAGAAAAAAAATTCCACCGGAAAGTAAATGAATAGTGTCAGTCAATAATACACAATCTACCCTTGAATAATTTTCACTTAACTGTAAATAACATGATTGTCGGCACTTGGTGCAACATCATCAGTATTTTGATAAAACACGTGTACCGTTTCACAATATCACTATAATAGTTCCAACCAGTTTCGCCTTACGGAATTATTATGGAATCACAAGAAAACTATTAAATATAACAATGCAATGCAAACCAATATAGGCAATCATATACGAGTATATCTGTTATTCATTGTTATATGTAATAAACTTATTGTATAACGAAATAGATAACACAGCTAAGACTCACTATTATTTATGCGAGAAAAACTCGACGTTTCGGTCAACTTAAGAGTGACCTTCATCAGGCTTCGCGAGCTGCTACGGCGTGTGCGACACCCTCACGAGGACTGACATATCCCCGCTACCCATCACCACCGCGCCCGCGCCCCCGCCGCCGCTGCTGCCGCGGCCGCATCCGCTCGTCTCTGAGCCCGCTGCGCCCGCGCCGTCGCCGGTGAAGCCGGCACGATTTGTTCGGGTTGGGTGTGAACTTGAGGTCGAACTATTTGGGCGACTTCTTGTGTATCTTCAGACCACACTGACGATGTCCTCTACTACTGTAGGAGCTTTTTCTTTAAAAGCTGCATCGAGAACCGGTTTCCAAGTTGTAGGCAGTAGGCACTTGCCAGTCACAGTCTCTGTTGAAATTCGGATTTCGAGAAAGCGCGGGCGCGGTGGTGATGGGTAGCGGGGATATGTCAGTCTTTGTGAGGGTGTTACACACGCCGGAGCACCTCACGAAGCCTGATGAAGGTCACTCTTAAGTTGACCGAAACGTCAAGTTTTTCTCACATAAATAATAGTGAGTCTTAGCTGTGTTATCTCTTTCGTTATGATGGACACTTACCCTAATTTTAGTGACATAAGTTTTCTTGTAGTTCCTTGATAATCTGTAAGGCGAAACCGGTTGGATTTATTATAGTGATATTGTGAAACAAACAATACTATGTGTTTTATCTAGATATATGTAGTAACGCGTTTGATTCGAGCATGCCTCTTCCACTGGTCACACTTGCGCGTGTAGAGCGGACACAAGCGGACAAATACACACATAACCACACGAAACGGGCGTAAGCAGAGCGCCGTTCGCGGAAGTGGAACCAGAGGTATGAATATACTTACGAGTGTGTCTGCCAACATTCAGACAATACATATATGTCTACCTGTCTCTTAAATTAAATAAGAACTTTCTTCAGACTCGTAAAATAAAAAAAATCTGTAATAAAACGGGCGCATGATAACGGAGTCTCTAAACTAAACCAATTTCGAAGTTGATCATCGAAGTAAGCGTTGTAGGGGTTCTTTTTATTGTGTTTCCGCTGAACGCTATAAATAGCTGGAGATGGGTCGTCCTTGTCGTGACTCTAACAGTTGCCAGCTGAGGGTTTACAGCCTGGTACTAAACCGTAGAAGGAACAAAGTTTTAAAGATGTTTCAAGTTATTTGTGGAAAGAAACACAAATACCATCGAATAAAGTCTGCCTGTTTCAATTAAAATGCTCTGCATGACTGTACCGCTAGCATGCGCTTTGAAAGTAACTTGAATTTTGTGTCTTAAAAGTATTTGGGGGTGACTTCTTGCGCAATTAATGCAACTACAATTTAAAAGTATACCACTAATGAGTAATCTTAAGGCCCTTAATACCGCCAAATGGGTACTTTCTAAAGCCTACTCCTCTTTTATGGCCAAACCAAAAATATTGAAAAAATGTATTATGGATTATCAACTCTAGGACAACATATGCAACATTTTTCTTTTTCGTACCACCAAAACTTCTGTATGAAAAATTGTTTCAACTGAATGGTGTTTTTTGGCTTGAATTTCCTACTGCTCCTAAGCC
Source organism: Ypsolopha sequella (assembly GCA_934047225.1). NCBI lineage: Eukaryota > Metazoa > Arthropoda > Insecta > Lepidoptera > Ypsolophidae > Ypsolopha > Ypsolopha sequella. The sequence continues at coordinate 24,256,869 of OW203997.1, forward strand.
GCTTAGGTGATTTAATTCATTTATGCTTTGATAAATAGATAAACTTGATAGCTATAAATAAAACATAGAATTATTCAATCGAACAACGACGCCCATGTGAAAAGTATTATTTTCTCCTATTTTGCCCTTTCAAGGACGCAGCGAGCGTCGTAACAGCCACCACGCATTGTGCACTGATTTGAACGTTATTTCAATGTCGTTTCCGTCGATATTCATACAGACAAACATAGAGCTGCTAATTTGGCGACGGTAATCGCCTTAAGAGGCGTCTTCACGCGCAAACCTCCATAGAAATGCTGTCACCAAATTGTGGGGTGTCTATGGAATGTTATTATAATATTTTAGGCTGAGTTCATTAACATTATCTAGATCTGTGCTTAAGTCGAACTAAAAATCGTGAAATTTGAGTAATATCTTAGATAACAACAAACCCCTAAAATACGTAAACCCAAAAACGTAGACGTTTACTTTTATTATTTTAGATAAAATAAAAAAAATAATACAAGTCAAACATCGAAAATGTTATCTAGATTAATAATAACCAAACGTAATATTTCAAAACGTCCACAGTGTTGCCAAAATCACGTTTTCTCCTGAAACATGCTTTCAATTTTGCTCCCATGGCGAAATCGGCATGATCGCTTATGTGAGACAATATGACATGAAGATGGTAGAGCTGATGCCGGGCTCGACTGGAGAGGTACCACCACAGAACTAGGTACCACCATCTTACCCGCAAACCCTCCCGAAGTTGTTTGAGGGAGAGTAAAAGGACAGCTCTCAAACAGAATCAGTGGCGGTATATCAGTCGCAGGCAAATAGTAAAAGTAGGCATTTTACAAAAGGCGTCGTCTGTTTTTCTTCGTCATACATATAGTAGAATTCGGCATTTCATAATTTGCCTCGGCACAGGACGCGCGGCAGCGTCAATGGTCTCCTGAACAATATTGCTAACAGGACTGATAGTTCAATCCTGAGACACTGGGTCTCAGTACATATGGACAGAGTCCCAAACTAGTTTATGATAGTACAAAGGTAGATTATTAATACTAACATAGTTAATAAGTTGTTTGTAGTACTAACACCTATATGGCCTAGTCCGAAATAAAAATATTTGAACTGGAAGAACTATTGAGGGTCGCCTCGCACCGCTTCACTTCGCTCGGTTCCCAATATGTATTTACATGTAAACCTAACATGCTCGTCGTCGCACCTATTGTTCACTTTTTGGTGAAAGATTTTAGATTTCGGCTCTTTAGAAAATGACCAAGTCATTTAACAATTTTCCTTCGGCAAAACAGCGAGAGTTGAGAAACTGACGCAGCCGTTTCTTAAGGGGCAGGTAGCCACCAACGACCTGAGTCGACCTGTGTCAGTCGATAGAAACTGTATTGAAATAACGTTCATATCAGCGCGCACTGCATTACGACGTCGCTGGGTCTCCGGAGAGCCCAAAATAGGAGAAAATGATACTTTTCACGTGGAATTGATGAACAGGAAAAAAATCCATAAACAATTTTTCTAAGCAATATTTTCCTTTTATTTTAGTGCAAGAACCATACAAATGCTGTTTCTTATACTCAAGAATAATTTCCTAAAATGCATTTTCTATTTATTGTAATTATTTTAGGTTTATTTTGTAAGATTTTTTATTTTAGGTCATCTTAAGTTAAGTTTTTGAATATTATTTAAGTTTTTAGTTAAGATACTTTAATATATTGTATAGTTTTAAATTTAAATAGAATTGTTTTTGTATTATGTCTTGTTGTATTGAATATAATAAACATAAAAAAAGAAAGAAAAAAATTTGTTCTTTATATAAATATTTTTTTCATAATATTTTAACATATTTTTAAGAGAAATGACTTTAAATGCCGAATTTTACTATATAACTGCCACATAGTAAAATCCCCAATTGTCGAGCCTTAAACAAAACTGGTGACGGGCAGCGGCATCACTAGTGCAAGGGTTTCAGCACCTCGCTCTCCAACCCACCTGCCCAGCGTGTATGAGTATGGGCATCACTTCCAAGACGACCATCAAGAGTGGTAAAATCTTGGAAAGGCCTATACCCAGCAGTGGACTAAAACAGGCTAATGTATTGATGGTTGTCGTTGAACAAAACGTCTTCGATATAACCCTGAAAACATGAAGTTTCTACACTTGTACTCCGACTGTTAAGTCGCTGACAGAAAATATAACACATTGCCGTCTTGACCTTCACCCTACTGCATTAATAAAACGCAGACACACCTTAACATAAACCTGAGTACTACCCTAACTAATAACAACACTAAACTTATCCTTATTCCTATGAAAATAGTGGTGATAATGCAAAAAAACTGAAGTAACCTAGCTGTCGACTATACAACATTGCGTGTGAGCGTTAGTCAAGTGTGTACTAAAGTAGATGCAAGTTCCATGGCTTCACTTGGCTTCGGAGTAAATGCAATTAAATTAGATTCAACACCAGTTTTAAACTGTTTGTGAGGAAAGTCACTAGTTTTGAAGCTAAAAATGTGCAGGGTTTTCTTTCAAATACTACACAGACTACAAATTGTACCTAAAAACTTCTAGGTATCTATTGTGTTTAGGATAAGGGTGATCTCGACGTAAGAATATTCTAGGTCCTAGAATCTAGGTCATTAGAGTGATGTACATTACTACTCGTGCATACTTGTACATCGTAGAATGGTAAAGCCACAACTTATAAAAAAAAAAACATCCATCCATCCATCAGCCTAGTTCGTCCACTGCTGGACATAATCCTTTCCAGGACTTCGCCTCTCTTGGCGGTCATCCTGGAAGAATTGCCCATACTCACACACGCTGGGCAGGCGGGTTGGTGAGCGCGGTGCCGGAACCCTCGCACCAGTGACGCCGCTGCCCGTCACCAGTCTGTTCCATATAAGGCCCGGATATTAGGGATGCATATACCGAAATAAAATTGACCGAATGTAATTCCATCATCCTTAAGAGGCCTCTTTATACCATGATTTTTCTTAGTTTCATACAAAAGGTAAAAACTGACTGTGAGGACAACAGTTTATTTGTTTTTTTTTTATAAGTTTTATCTAGCGGCATCTGACTACGTCTCCATACAGCCCAAAACGCAAAATTTGATGAAACACCAGCATAATAGCTGTCAGAATATCGTAAATACTGCCTCGTTTTTACGCAAAGTATAGAAAGTTGTATAAATTTTAATCCATATATACAGGAATTAGAAAAAGAGAGAAATACAGACGTCGTTCACGTAAATAAGGCTGAGTTTATACACTTTTCCATAAATAAACAGTTACCGTTACATGAAAAACAGTTTTTACCTGAAACCATTTCACAAATTCGGCGCTTTTTGAATATCCCGACATCTTGCACCTCTTGATGAGAGATAGATCGGAGTGCGGTATGGGGAGGAAGGGAAACACATTTTTGTGTGCAACTTTGTGTGCAAAGTTTCATTAAGATCAAACCCATCAGGACGTCACAAGCACCTAAAGCATTTATACGTCAGCTGAGCGGGATGACCGCGATTTTTACGCATTATGAGTATGTATAAGATTCGGGGCTTAGAGGCGTCCAAACGTGAAGCACATCTGTTTAGGTATGAATTAATTTTTACGTGATTAAGGGTATGGCCTACCCTAGCAAAAAATGTGACTATCCGACCTAGACAAAAATGCCAATCGCAATGATTTTATTAGCTTTTAATAGAAGCGATAATTGGTTGGCTCATTAGCCTATTTGTCTTCGACGACTTATGAAAATAATCACGCAGCGAAACAACACAAAGGAGGGTATATTGAAATATTTTATGGCTAAAAATATTTTGATTTTAGTAGATTCGTAACCGCGTTCTTCAAGGGAACACCTGAAAACAAAAAAATAGGGTTGAAATATATGTGTATATCACAAGCTATAATACATTTTTTATTAGTACATTCCCTTAATAAAACACTTTCAAATCAAATGTATTTTTTTTATTTAATATAATTTGAGATTTGTAGCTTTAAGTTGAATTCAAAATTAATTATTTAAAAACGGATAGAATTACATGAATTATCTCAAACATGATTATTATGTTTGAGATAATTCGTTATCAAGCGAGCGAATGTCTATCGTCAGTAGACGCAGTCACTATGTGTTATATGCAGTCACTATGAGTCCTAATTTGATCTAACGAAGCCTCAAACATATGGCGTTGTCCATGTTCTAGGCTCAGGTAGAGCCTTAAAACCCGAATATTGTACGTATAATGTAGAGATAACTGTAATCGCTCACACTCGCTCGCTCAAATTTGCTAAATATTTTCAAAATATAACGCCACCAAAGATTTTTCCTATTTTTCCCGGGTCGAAAGCGAAGGAAGCGAAATTTCAGCTCAATCGGTCTTGAGTTCCGGACAAAGAGACTATACAAAGCTTACTGGATTGCCGATGCTTCATGTAACTCCTAAACAGACACAGACTCACATTCTTACGTAGCAATCCTGTAGTTTAGGCTCTTTCATTCATGTATTATAAAATAAATAATATAGCAGTAACGGTAGCTCAGGGGTAAAACGCTGGCCTCTCAATCTTGTGATGCAGGTTTGATCCCCGGTCGGGCATGCACCAATGAGTTTTCGGAATTTATGTGCATAGTATTTGTTCCTACTTACCACTTGCTGAACGGGGAAGGAAAACATCGTAAGAAAACCTGCATGCCTTAAAAAAACGTGTATTCGTGCCCAAAGTACGGCGATAGGGCTCACCACCCATCACATTGGGACGTAAAAATCGTCAGTGAAACGCGGATTTACCGAGTGTAGACTGTGACTTGCATTTCACAATTCATACTTGGAACAGCCCCGACACCTTGGGGATTCATGTCTTGATGATATATTTATATATTATATAAAATATCTTGGCAAAGAACTGAGTTCCTATTGAAAAACGTTTTGTTAGCCCGCAAATATCGTAAAGCTCGGCCCAGTATAAAATACGCACTTGAAGCTAGGCTGTCACTTGCGCAGTATCCCGTCGCATATCTCTTTCTTGTCGAAGCTCCAATAATGCGCAATGTGACGTCATCTATGTCTTACTTCACGCCTGTCTTCTGTACTAGCCGGAACTTCAAGGAGCCGCATGCGGAATTTTCGTTGCCAACTAAATTCAAGTCGAACAAGAGAATAGCTAAATATATAAAAAATTGGCAAATGCCACCGTGTCATATGCCAGGACGAGAAGCTTTACGTTCTGTGGAACTCTGTGAAGCAACTTTTAAGGGGGAACGATTTGTATCCTCTACGAAACGCACAACTTAAGATGGTTCTGTGTTTTAAGTTTGTGTGCTCATACATTTACAACGTTATGCATAAAATAACAAAATTTTGCCGGAAAAGCCCAACTGACATTAAACTATGTTCATGAAATGCCATAAATCACATTTTTAATATCTGTAATTCAAAAATAAGAATAATCATCTTAAGTTATGCGTTTCGTAGAGGGTACGACTCGTTTCCCCTTAATGAACCTACCTCACATTTCTGGGAATTCGAGACTAGATTTCACTGTTTATAACTGGCTGAGACCACAACCGACTTATGTGATCATAGCACTTGCTACGCCGTAGCAAATCGTGGACACGCGAGTGTGTTAAGGGGGAACGATTCGTATCCTCTACGAAACGCACAACTTAAGATGGTTCTTCTTATTTTTATGATATTAAAGAAATGTAATTTATGGCATTTCGCGAACAAAGTTTAATGTCAGTTGGGCTTTTCAGGCAACGTAATGGATAAAATAATGAAATTTTGCCGGAAAAGCCCAACTGACATTAGACTTTATTCGCAAAATGCCATAAATTACATTTCTTTAACATCTGTAATTAAAAAATAAGAAGAACCATCTTAAGTTGTGCGTTTCGTAGAGGATACAAGTCGTTTCCCCTTAAACGTTTTGATGTTGTAGCAGGCTTACCGACGTAGAATTTCTACGCCATCGTAGCAAGTGCACATTCTCCGTTATCTCAGCAAGCTTACCTTGTACAATTGTTATGTCGTAGCAAGTCCAGCTACATACATTAACCACTACGTCATCGTAGCAAGCTTACTTACGTAGAATTGCTACATCGTGGGAAGTCTACCTACATACATCAACCACTACGTCATCGTAGCAAGCTTACCTACGTAGAATTGCTACGTCGTATAAAATAGCTGACAGTATTTATCAGAATTTTCAGTATTTGATTCGGTAATTTTCGGTAGTTTTCGTATATTTATTAACACAGATGTTTTCGGTAGATTAGTATTTAAAGCAGTAACATTCATAATTTAGTTTTCGGAGCTTTTATTACGAGCCTACGGGAATTATGACACGAAAATGGCCGAACTGATTAAACTGAAAATTAGCATGCAGATGCAAAATTATACTTATGATGGAATCCCAAAAATCCGGAAATCTTATCAAGGATCTTGTCCTATTAATTATTTACCTATGACGTTCTCTGTTTTTAAGGTTTATAGTACATCATAATGGAAAGAACGGAACCCTTATAGGATCACTTTGTTTTTCGTCTGATTGTCCGTGTGTCAAAGGCCTTTTTCTCAGAAACGTATAGTTGAAATTAATATCGATTACGCTTTCGCTTCATACTGCTGTAAAAAAATCAAGTTGGTAGTTTAACGCAATAAAAATACTGTGTTTACACGAGCGCCTGCTTTTTATTTTTTTTTTTGTATTCTGACGACGGCTGCTATTTTAGGCGCCACATTTTGGTAGTGTCAAGTTAGATTCTGACATGTTTAGATATTTAGACTTTCAGACGCCTGCCGTTTGTACAAAAAGGTAAAAAAAAATTAATGTTATTTGACAGGATAAATTTTGCTAGGATACAGATAATCTTTTTAGTAGGATTAGATAATAAATATGACATACTAACAAGAAGGAGGGCATTAGATTCAATTAGACTGGGATAGATAGGTGGACAGTTAACATTTAGGGGACAATTGAAAAATATATAGTCCAAAGAGCCGTTTTCGAGACTGCAGTCATAGAAAAGGGAATCTCTTCGTTTGAATTTATACATCCGAATAGAAGTACAAGTGTGACCATAAGTCTCATTCTAATGAGAACACTTGTAACTCTCTTGTTAAATTTCCTCAATTTAAAGAACCACGGACAGGAAGGGATTTGAGGTTGAATTTGACAGTAACGATATGAGAAGCAATACCACTCATCCTGCCAATCTATTAATAATTTTTGAGGAGGTACAGAAAGATGGTCTTGGCTGTAGTTTTGATAAGTTGTCTTTTCCACTGTGAATGGCTGATTTGGCCAGCTGATCAGCAATTTTGATTACCTCTGATCCCGGAATGCCCAGGAATTCAGACTAATATGATATCTTTACTATTTTGGTGGCAATACAGTAACATTTCTTTAATTCTGGATAAAAAAGGATTAATGTTTGTCACTTAAACAACTTGGGGGATCCAATCGGCTTTGTAATCTGCGTGATTGGTGATTTTTATCGGATAAAACTGATCTCTAATGGCTAATGCAAAGAGTATAGTAAGTGTCCTATACATGTTTGTACGGGGGACGTTCATTGTAAAGTGATAATGAGGTACAAACTCTTTAAGGCAAGTCGTTCCGCCAGAAAGATCATGGGCTCTCTTTTCTGCTAAGAAAAAAGATATTCCAAGTGTTTTATGCTAAAGGCGACTATATCGAAAAATAAAATAACATTTAATAAAAGTTACCGGCAACATACTCACTTTTCATTGAACGCCCTACGTATTATGCAGCATGCATAACATAAATACCTATAGAAAAACTGGCCAAGTGCGAGTCGGACTCCGTACCATTATCTATAAAAACGGCAAAAAAAACATGTCTGTTGTATGGTAGCCCCTTAAATATTTATTTTATTCTGTTGTATATTTATTTGTTGTTATAGCGGCAACAGAAATACATCATCAGTGAAAATTTCAACTGTCTAGCTATCACGGTTCATGAGATACAGCCTGGTGACAGACGGACAGCGGAGTCTAAGTAATAGGGTCCCGTTGGTTACCCTTTGGGTACGGAACCCTAAAAAGGTACGAAATTATGAAAATTTACAATATTATTTCCTGAGCTTTAAATCTCAGGATTGCCAACAGAGAAACGTTTGTTCTCTATTTATTTATTCACAATCTATACCTGACCACTACCGCGCCGGATGAAAAGCTTTGATGAGATTTAGGATGAAGAGCGCTCGTCCAGGAGTTACCTAAAATGGTAGAGTAACACCTCTCCCGGTACGGCTTCTTATGACATCATTTAAGACAAGTAACTTGGCGGCATGAGTTAGCTTAGCCTACTAAATTATAGTATTATTACCATTATCCTATTTACTACGCTGCCAAGTTTTTTGTTTCTTACACAAATTTACGCCATACAGTGTTGATGCAAATTTTTGTTCAGTCAAAGGATGAAGGTGAAGGAACTGTCAATTGTTTTGAATCGTAAGGGAGCATTCTCCATCTATACTTCCGGCGTTCCTTATATACAGGTTGTTAAGATGATGTTGTGGAAGTTGGAAACCAGTATTATTAATCGTCGGTATGAACAACCTTTCGTGAAAGTAAAAGGAGAATTCGTAAAAAAATCAGATGTTTCATGGAACAGCTGTATTTGTTCGCAGTTTGAGGTTTATTTTTATAGTAAAACTCATTCGCTTGGATGAGTACTACCAATCTCCAGTTTCCGGCTTCCGCAACATCATCTTAGCACATCTTAACATGTGTATTTAATCCGACATTCTCACTCAGTCCTCAGTCATGTCGATTTTTCTATATTCTCGGGTGTACAGGGGTTGAAACAAACGATTACCTGCGACATGTTTCCCTTGATGCATTTATACGGATACGAGTATGCGTTCAGACTACGATTTAGCAAATCTACAAAGTGAGAAACCTTGAGTCGTAGAGCTTGCGACCCTGTAGCAAACAGTAGCAGTGTGAATGCTAATGTACTGAAAAACATGAATTATAATATCTAGTAACAAAGAAACTATAAATAAGGATAGTTATAGGTACCCCTTTAGGGCGCGCGAGTTTTGTTGATTCGTTATGGAAATCTTTGGCTTACGGGTTCGTCTTGTTTAGCGTTGGTCACGTACAAGACCAAGACTTAAGGCTTATTTTAAAGATCCCGTTTAATAATATTAATTTGGAATACCTAGTACAAAAAAAAACCTTGGCATCCATCGTATTCATATCGTTTACCCTCCTAGGTGTAGTTTGTTGTTCACAGTTATAGTTTGGCAAAAAGTTCAAAAAAGTAAAGATGTTTAAGGTAGCGTTCCTAAACGCCTGGGTACATATAAGATTTAAACTGTCAAAGTGAATTTTACATTTCTGGGGCCTTACCACAGCCAACTTAAGAAAAGGTACCTTTTTTGCTTTGCTCTAGAAAGAGATCTTCTTACCTTTAAAGCATGGCAAGGTTTATGTACTATACGTTTACTTGTACTGTATTTTACATTTACCCAGGCGTTTAGGAACGGTAGGTACCGTACTATGTGTGTATATACATAATATGTATATATTTGCAATATTTTTGAATTGACGTGTGACTTTGGCGCTGCGTCTAGCAGTGGTAGCGGTCACACTGGCGGGAAGTCTGCGTCGTTTGCTTGCTTTATCTCGTTAGCGCAGGTGGCCACTGCGGCGTATACCCTCGTCTCGGGTTTCGAAGTGGGCCGCCGGAGGCCGGGCCGCCTCGCCCACAACGCAGTGGCCGCACGCGCCAGCCGCCGCCGCCGCTGCTGCAGAGCTACGAGCGAGGCGCCGGCCGCGACCAGCGCTGCGACTTTGACGCATTGCAGGTGCGCGCCGGCCAATCGGCGCGCGCCGCCGCCGTCCCGACGCCCGCCGCACCCACCCGATATAAAACCGACTATCCTTTGCGGATTAAAATTAATCCCGTAGTGTGCGTCCCGAGACATGGACTTGGATGTTGGAATCATTCGCGTCTAAAACAGAGTGCAGTGAGTGCAGTGCAAAACAATACGGAGAACCGGAAATGAAAATTCGACGGTTCGAATAGACGATTCAAATCGGAACGTGGCCGAGTGAACGAATCGCGATCTCGCGAGTTTCACGGCGCAGCCGTTGGCGCGAGAGGGCGGCAGTATCGTTTCAAACGTCGGTTCGTGTGGTCGCTTTAGCGGCGCTGACTGTGATTTTTTAGTGTAGCTCCAGATAATCCAAGTTAATCCACAATGGTGAGTGATATTTTTGCTGAAATGTGCCTATAGTGCGTTCGGGGGATCGTCCCGCGTCGATTCCTACGCGTATTTCAAGGATGTGGTGCATCGGTGTTTATAGTGATGACGGCCTCCATTATTGTGATGGCCGTTTTTTACCGCAATGCGGATCAGCGGCGTCTACGGAGCTGTGGATCCAAAGAATTGGATGCGGTGGATGTTAAAGGATACAGGGCTCACTGTTCTTCGAGTCTGCTCCAATTTTCGGAGCGAAACTGGCTCAAAAAAGCTCGAGAAAGGTCTCTTGACGTAGGTAGTTAGTACCTAGATGTTGCGTCGCCGGCGAAATGACGTTATCGGTCGAGGCTGGGCCGTTGGGAGGACACGCTAAAATGGCGCTAGACAAGATTGTACTACAAAACAAGTGGTTCATTGCGTGATTGTATGCCTGTAAGGCAGCGGCTCGCTCGGGAAGGTGAATCTATCGACCCGGCCACAACTGTCAAACGCCCAATTGACTCATCGCCACTTGGACTACAGCTTTATTTTTCGCATTCATTTGGCAATTTCAAACTGCTCGATCATATTCTTCCTTCTTGGCGAAGAAGGGATACCTCACGATGTCAATTTGATCAGTCGAACCCGAATTTTCTGAGGTTTTTTTATTGCTGTATCTAACGGTTTTCTGCCAAATCGCTCGCCTATTGTTTGTGTCGCAGCTGTTGTTGCCATCATACGTCTTCGCTATTCAGATCGACCCTCAGCTAATAATAATAATAATAGACTGCTATCCGAGACCGTCTCACAATTAGTCACTGCACATGAATACTAACCCCTGCAAGGCAGTCTTGTCAATAACAATTTTTTCTTGTTTGGTAATGGATTAGTCATGTTGCCTGTTTAAAGAAACTGTTTCTAGTCCTAATTAAAATGTTTCCCGCAGAAAAATTACTTAATGAGGCACTTAAAAGTGGAATAAGATTTCTTATTAGAAAACCAAGTTGCTGTCAGTAAGAGCAACTGGTTTGAATATGAACATTGTTCTCCCGATATGTTTGTTAGTGAAGGTCATAATGCTTCACTGGAGATGTGATCATGTAATTTGCATAGATTCCATATCCATTGTTATTGTGAAAACGAGCATGGCAGAGACCATATGAAGTCATTCTGGGTATGTTATGTATGACGCTCTGAAACAAAGGATTTTCTTTCAGCTTGCTTCCTCGAGCGGAATTATAATAACAATGAAGTATTATTACCGTGATAATTTAAGACTAAAAATAACCATGGTTTCTAATGATTACTAGCATAAATTTAAATATATTACTTTGAAAATTTTAGAAATATATACTTGGATCATCTGCAACATTATCGTTTCCATGGTACAAGAAGTCCAATTTTGCATTATTTAAATATTTTCTCAATAGTTAAGAAAGTAACAGTTGCAGAAAGCTTTTGACACAATTAAGTAGCGTTTCTAAACACTGGGGTATATGTAAAATTTAACTGTCAAAATAATTTTTACTTTTCTGACAAGGTTTATGAACAATTTCAAGCTGTTGTTTTTCACTCGAGGGGGCTGTGGAATGGGTGACAGTTAATTTTTACCTTTACCCGGTGTTTATGAACGCTAACTTAGACTGTTTTTTTTTATCTAATTCTTGGAGTAATAAACTCAATTATTTCAAGTTCCAGTACGATTGTGTCTCCTGCCACTGCCACTGAAATAGCAAATAATAGTAAATAATGGAAGAGTTTATAATGGTTTTTATTGCCATAATGCTTTTAACTTTACTTCTAAGAGTGAATTAAACCAACTAAGCTGAATCATTCTAGCCTTTGCCCACCGCTTCACTCGAGTGAAAGTATCAAACAATTTGCAAGTACTTAGTTATTCCCAATCTCTACTGGGGAGCAAAGGGCCAAAACAAAGCATCACCATTCTTCACAATCCTGGGCCAGCTTGGAGACCTCCGCCCCCATTATCCCCGCCTGGTCCAGTTCTGTCTTCACTGCACTGCCTGGTCTCACGTGGTCAGCAAGGTTTACGTTTTCCATCTTCAGGATGCCATGTCAAAGCTACCTTTGAGATGCTTTCGCTACGCCTGAGAACCTTTATGGTCTCTGTTACAGGTTTTTGGTATGAGTTCTGCACCAAAGTTCTTGTTGGAAACGTTTGTACGGAATTTGCAAGTCTGAAAATAAGTATTGAAAATTTTTGGCTTCAGGGTTATTTTATGAACTTCCCTTATAGTCTATACGTTGATGAGCATCACTACAATGATAATAAAGAAAACTGCATCGAAATCTGTTGATTGGTTGTCGAGTTAAAACAGAATAGACAGACAAACATCAAAAAAAAAAATGTCCTCTGGATGATACTAATAAATAAGCCATTTTATTTCAAATTTCGAAAAATATATTCAATGTACAAACACTACTTATTTACTACTTTTAAGAAGGTTTGAACTTTGAATGATGTAGGGTCCCTTCTTCTTCTTGATCTAGGGTCCCATTTACAAGTCTCTTTCAAATTTTATCAACGTTCTTGTAAATTGTTAACATGGTGATAAATAAGTTTCTTGCTATCACAATCTGCCTGATATAATATCTGTTGATAAGGTTTATTATTGCGGTATTTACACATTTGCTACAAACACTGCAGTGTGACGTGGCACTACTCACTTAAATGCCGTAATCATATGCCATACCTACTCGTAATTGAGCAAATAATCTTATCATTTGCTGCTTTTTATCATTAACTAGTGGAAAGAATGTCTGCTGGTAGATGTCAATTCAGTCGGATTACATTGCCCGCCTCACCTAGTCTTCCTCATCAAACTAAATCGCTACAATGGTTGTACGTATTTTATTTATACTGCCTACTTTCTACAAAAATTATCCCTGACATCATTGTATTCAAAATACATTGTTATCAGCATTTTATATTATACTTGACATTCCTGTGCTTGTTCATGATAAAAATCTCTGCCCTCGTTTTTTTTGTTCCACCGAAATGATCAGTTTCAGTTGCTAAGTTAAATCTTCCCAGAACAATTTGTATGACAACAATGAAAAACTTGTCAATATCCAACCATTGCTTCTTACCTTAGAATCTGACTTTGCATGTTAAACATAAGGATATCTATTAATGATCTCCACCTTTTTTCACCAAAAAAGCTCAGCTCCCTTGAGTCATAGCGCAATAATTTAAAGCTTTCTCTTCGCTAACAAATCCATTCAGTAAAGATCAAGTTATTACCAAATATACAGACAGACAGATAAAGTTGTATTTACACGTGTAATAAAAATAACAATATAATAAAATTTCCATTGCAAATTCCAGGCGGATCAGCTAACAGAAGAACAAATTGCAGAGTTCAAAGAGGCGTTTTCACTTTTCGACAAAGATGGCGACGGCACCATCACAACCAAAGAATTGGGAACCGTCATGAGGTCACTAGGACAAAACCCCACAGAAGCCGAACTTCAAGATATGATCAACGAAGTCGACGCAGACGGTAAGTTACACAATAATAGACCTTAAAATTCCGTTATTTTGAAGTTGTTTTTGGACAAATACAATACGCATGAAACTAACGATACACCTATGATGATGATCCACTGACCGTTTTCGGTCATGGCGATCACTTCGACTCCTAGTCGGTATGACGCTGGTGACACAAAATAACCACTTACAGAAGGTTCACTCCGCATAACTAGCGAAAACAGGCGCGCACACACACATAGACGCGTACGTACGACGATCTCGGATGAAGTCGGTCGAATGCCAATACGAAATTCTGCCGAGATCATCATACGTACGCGTCTATGCATGTGTTCGTCTGTGTTCGCTCCGTCGTCGAGTCTGCCTTCTGGTAGTATCTATTTTGTGCTGGTGAGCCCGAAGATGGCTAATGTAGCCGATCTTAGTAAACCTCGTGCGCACTGAGTGCACGTGAGTATACCGTCCACATATTTAAAGGGAATGGCCGCGGGTGGTTGGGCTTTTAGCTCTACGCAGTTCCTCAAAATCTCGTACCTGTTTGTTATTATCACAGAACCTATTATGTTTGCCGGCGGGATTGCAGGCGATTTAATACTGATTACTGACATATACATATATACTCACCCGCACTCCCGCCATGACATGACGCTTAATAGTTACTAGCGTTTGCCCGCGTCTTCTGTCGCGTGGATGTGTCCTTCAAATATTGACAGTTTTCAGTTAGCCTGTATTTGTATTGTGGCCACTGCGATGATAATTAAGAAAACCGCATCCAAATCCGTTGAGTGGTTCTCGAGTTAAAACGGAATATACAGACAGACGAACAAAATTTGTAGTTTTTGCCTCGGTCAATAATAATAACAATTCAATGTCACCAAAACACAAAAAAAAATGTTTGGATCAAAGCAAAGCCTGTCAGCCTCATGATGAATGATAACTAGTTGTGAAGAAATATCTATGCCTAAAAATGGTAAAGTAATGCACGAAATGTATTTTTGTATAGGCGGACCCGAGCCAAAACGGAGACACTATTAAGAAGATGGCATACCCTAGCAACTTTTTTTTTACCCGTCCAGCACAATAAGTCTAATGGCAAAGTTTATTTGCCTTTCATAGAGGCGATTATATGTTGGCTCTTTGGCCTCTTTTTCTTGGACGCGTAATACTAGTGATCACGCAGCGAAACAACAAATTAGTGTGTTTTTAGCTAATACTGAAATATTTTGTACGGAAAAAAATATTGAATTTAGGTGATATACCTTCATATTTCTATTACCTATTTTATGAAAAAAAAAACAAGTTGTTTTCTTAACCGCGTTCTTGAAGCGAACGTTTGAAAACAAAAAAAAGAGGGTGCAAAACATTTTTTTTTGACAAAAGTATAAATCTTAGTACATTGTTTATACGTAAGATCCCTAGAGAAAAGACTAATAAACCAAATATATTTTTTGCAATACTAGGGGAGTCCGAATTTCTTCAAACGAATCAAAGATAGACTCTAGTTGGTCATGCTCTAGGCTCAGGTACAGTCTTAATCTTTACAAATTAGATAAAATACGGCCTTAGATAGGGCCGCTTCACGTTCCCGGCGAGACTCGTCTGAAAGCTATACGAGTAAGGCGAAACGCAATAGAGTCTGTCTCCTTTATTCATGTAGCTTTGTCTCCTTCATGGCGAGAGTCTCGCCGAGAATGCGGAGCGGTTGATGTGCGAGCAGAACACAAAATGTGCAAAATTTTTGAAATTCGAATTTACAGAAAAACCAATGGAGACTTTGCGATGGCAACATACACAATACCATATGTATGTAATAAAATGAGGTTTTGTTGAATAGCTATTGAATGAATTTTGAATTTAAGTGTTTTGTTTCGATTAATTAGAAAAAGGTGGGTTTTCACAATCCGGCTGCGCTGTAAAAATAGAGGTGCTTCTTTTTTGTGTATTTCATGAAATACACGGAAAATATCAATAAATTTCTGGTATATGCATTTTGACTATATAATCTAGGGTTTTGAAATTGGAAAACATGTTTGGATAAATTTTCCTCGATAGAAATAATTGTTGAAACGAGGTCTTCAAATACACTTTTTCTCCTCGTTTGACGAATAAGAACAGGTGTGTTTCAACAATATCTAGAGTTTTGATATTTGAAATTTTGCTAGCTATTTTAGTTTTTTTATTAAAATAACATTTTTCGATTTCGCCCCTCTCGCACTGAGCGTGTTTTCGCTTGGAGTGACAGTGACAAAAATAAAATTTGCATAGCCTCTTAAACGCTAAATTAAAATAAAACGCCAATCGATAAAGCAGTCTGCCGTTATAATAGTACCTTGCCAGCGGTTCCCCCGCGTCAGTGTTGATTTTCACTACGATCCTGCTTGACATTGGGAAACTGTCTGGGATAAAGAGTAGCCCTTGTTGATCAAACGAAGTGTTTTGGCTGCAATTTCCTCATGTGTGGAACTAGGGTTATACACGAGAGATCTTTCGAATCGGTTCTGTAGTAGACCTGTCTTAGGAAACGTCTAATATACATATGCCGTCTAAATCAATTGCTGTAAAAACCTATCAAAATCCATTCAGTAGTTCAAACTTAATTTTGAAGATGGCACCCAGCGATGATGATATCTGCATACATACACGCAGACAGACAGTGTATTTTATATGTTAACCAGCAACCCGCCCCGGCTTCGCACGGGCGTGTATTATACATATAAACCTTCCTCTTGAATCACTATCTATTAAAAAAATCGCATCAAAATCCGTTGCGTAGTTTTAAAGATCTAAGCATACATAGGGACAGACAGCGGGAAGCTACTTTGTTTTATACTATGTAGTGAACAATAACCTAAATGACAACCTGCGGCCCTACCACGTAATTCTGATTTGTATCAACTGCAAAAATAAATGTATGCACGTTAACGTCTTTAATGAAAATTGAACTATAAATATTTTCGAAGTTAGCGCCATTGATGGGTAGCGCTATAAGTAAATAAATAACACAGCACGCGTGTTTAAATGGATTCATTATAGATCCAGTGGAATCTAGTAAATGTATGTTGTATCTTGTAAGTGTCATTGCTGGCATAGCTAGCCATGTTTGTACCGAGATAACTAAACTCTATTGTTTGTTAAATAGGCGACAACTGCATCGTTTTCAACTTAAGGGGCTATACCGTGAAAATTGACACTTTTTGAAGTTATTTATCTGCTCTTTTAATGAAGTTCCAAGTAAAATAAATCAGTATAACAATTTTGGGACCTTTTACTAGATTTTGGTCTATAAGAAACGCGATAGGAGGAATTTCATTCGATAGAAATAATTATTGAAATCAGGTCTAAATTTACACTTTTTTTGATATTCTGACAAATTAGGATAGCATATAGACTTGAAAAATATTTATTTAGATGGATTTTAACTACACCTAAATTACTGGTTATGGAATTTTTTGTAGCTATTTTAGTTAATTTTGCATTAATTTAAAACCGACTATTTGACAATTTTCCCCGATTCCGTCCCTTTCGCACTGCGAGTCTTTCTGCCTGGAGTAACGGGGACCTTTGCTAGCACGGTATATCACCTTAACCTGAACCGTCTGTGGCAAGCTGCGGGTCTCCCACGTAATTCTGATTTTCATCAACATCAACTTGAGATTGAAATTTGACGTGCGTGCGACGACGCCCGCCTAACACGCCATCTCTTTTGCACGCGTTGAATTTCGCATGCATTTGCTTGAAGTTGATACAAATGAGAATTACTTGGTAGGGCCGCAGGTTGTCATTTAGGTTATTGTTCACTACATAGTATAAAACAAAGTCGCTTCCCGCTGTCTGTCCCTATGTATGCTTAGATCTTTCTTAAAAGTGACTAGAAATAGCTATGATGAACTCATAAATCTGTAAGAAAATTTCGCCAATTTCATAGGTAAGCAGTTAAGCACCCTATATATTGATTCGGTAAATGTATGATAGTTCTCCTTAGCGTTCTAATAAATATTTATACAATGCTATTTGATGCTGTCACAACTTCCTTCTCATGTGTCTGTTCTTTGGTCTACCTGTTGATTAATGTTACAAATATTCTTATTAGTATCAGTGTTGAAATTTAATTATCACTTGATATATTTAGTGTAGCCGCATTCGTTCATGGTGTTTACATTATAATAGCACCGAAATATAGAGAACCCATACAAAATCGTAGTAATAGCATGGTTATTCATACAAATATAAAAACGAAGTTATTTAAATCAGAGCAAAAACAATAAACTATACAGTCTTCATCCATCCATCCATTAGCCTAGTTCGTTCACTGCTAGACATAAGCATTTCCAGGACTTTGCCACTCCCAGCCTTCATCCTGGAAGAATTGCCCATACTCACACACGCCGGGCAGGTGGGTTGGTGAGCGCGGTGCCGGAACCCTCGCACCAGTGACGCCGCTGCCCGTCACCAGTCTGTTTCATATAAGGCCCAGCTATTAGGGATGGATGTACCGCCATCCATCGGTCTCAGGCATGGTGGGCCTCCTGTTTTTTGCCTTTGAGCTGTCCTGTTACTCTCCCCCGAATTACTTCGAGGGGGTCTCCAAGTAAGATGGTGGTACCACCACAGTCGAGCCCGGCATCAGCTCTACCACTTGCCGGTATACTGTCTACCCACACGCAACTTTCTAACGATTTTCTAAACAGTCAACACCAATCAGTTCTTATTACGCCTTCGGAAAAGTTATTATCAAACGAAAAAGTAAGTGTAGTCTAAAGTTTTGAAAATGTGAGGGGCCTACAATCTACAATGTGACATTTAAAAAATATATATATGAGTCTTTAATGAACAAGTCCAAGTATTGAGTATTAAAGTCAAGTTTTAAGAGCTTACTATGACTCGAATAACATATTTACGAGATTATTATTTTTACTGTACCATTTTCGCTACCGTCCTTTGTCGTCGTTCGAAAGTAAAAAGTGGGAAAGAATTTAAGGCGCTCTTATCCCAAAATCAGTAATTTCAAAGTCAAATAGAACTTTCAAATATCGTCTGAAACTTCCAAAAAAAAATACGCAATATAGTTCGAACCTTTATCTAGGTCTTCCACGCATGTTACACGATCAGATAAACTTTGCTCGATAGAAATAATTCACGAACACAGCATGTAATAAGACCTTTCAAATCATGCCATTTCCATAATTCCACTCTTTTATTAACGAAACATATCTGGTAATATTGCTCTTTAAATTTTCTAGGTCGACCACGTAAGTGGGTTTTGATAAACATATCCCTTATTTTTAAACAACTTAAAAACCGATAAAAACAACGAAAAAGTACAAAAGTGTGGTTATTTTCTTTACTCCTTACACGTAAAGAAAAAGACAGAGAGTCACTCTCCTGGGATAAGAGCGCCTTAAGACTTATTGAGTTGCTCAGATTCCCAACATTTACTAATCAAATGTTTTATGCGTGATCTGTTCCTAAATCTTGCGTTTTATCAACACACCTTGAAAAGTGTTTACATCATCGTGTATTGTAAACAGTTTCCATGGTCTCTCTGTTCTTTATTCAGAGATAAAAGAATTAAATTTATTGTTTACTGCCTTAGAATTTACTGCCCTCAGCAGTTTTCACTATATTTGGTTATTTCCACTTGTATGGGTGACAGTACAGTGTGAAATTTATGTATGTGTGTAAATTCTTGATTGCACAAAAATATACAACGCACAATAGCGAACTTAATGTTAATTAGCATTATCTGCCAGTTAACCTTTGCTGATGTGGAGATTACAAGGGTAGTGCCAAATAAGTTGATTAATTAATTTTCAATGCATGTGCTCGTAAAGGCCCACTTTTTATGCATCAAAACCGAACAAAAAGTCGATTATTTTGCCCTAGGGTTTTATTATTATTTTTTTTTTATTTTTTTACAACGGTTGGCTAACCTGCAGCCTTTCCTGTATACCATAGATGTTATACTTTTTTTTCCACTGTTT
Source organism: Ypsolopha sequella (assembly GCA_934047225.1). NCBI lineage: Eukaryota > Metazoa > Arthropoda > Insecta > Lepidoptera > Ypsolophidae > Ypsolopha > Ypsolopha sequella. The sequence continues at coordinate 24,276,591 of OW203997.1, forward strand.
AACGGCTCTGGATACAGTCCTTTTGAGCCAATTATAATTTAAAGTTCACAAGATTATATTTATTTTCATTTCCTCACACTATGCATTGAAAAACGTAGTATGATACACGGGCGTAAAAGCAATAAATTACTCGGTTACGTTTAAAACACTCGCTACGCTCGTGTTTTAAATCGTCCTCCTAATTTATTCCTTTTCGCCCTAGTAGCATAAACTACTATTATTTATAAATATTAACTTTTAATAATATCTGCATAATAATATAATCGTGACCGCTGCACTTCAGATTTTTTACATTGTGATAAAATTTTAAGGAAGCATACTAGATATACGAGGTGAATTTGTAAACATCGTCCAAATTCATACTTGAGCCTTGGTAAGTGATCAGCATCATGAACCAGTAACGATTTTTATGAAATTCATAAAATGAAGTTTCGACTTCCCACAGTGATTCACTTAGGACTGGGAGTGAATTACTATGGGAAGTCAAAATTTCGTTATACGAATTTCACAAAAATCGTTATCGGTTCATGATGCCGATCACTTACCTTAAAAGTCACCTTGTATATCAGAATAATGAGTCTTTGTAGTTCTGCTCTCAATATAAACTAAATAAAAGCATATTTTATTCTATTCTATCGTCTGGGGTAAAGACAATGCTCTATCCGTGTTTATTCAGAATTTAGTTTCTGGTTAGTTTTGCCCAGATGTGAATGTTTATTCAGCGAATGTATCCAAATAAATGCCTCCATTAACAAGGGCGCCAGACCTGTGTCAATATTTACACGCTGATATTTTATGCGCAAAATAACCAGAGTGTATCTCTGCAAACTTTCCGCGTCCCACGTTCGAGTAAATCCTACACAAACTTGATAAAATTATTGTTTTTGTAACGGAGTTCTTTAACGCACACACTCTAAACACTTTGCGAATGAGAGCTGGCCGAAAAAAGAGCTGGGGCTCTACCGCGTAATTCCCATTTGTATCAACTTCAAGCAAATGCATGCGAAATTCAACGCGTGCAAAAGAGATGGCATGTTAGGCGGGCGTCGTCGCACGCACGTCAAATTTCAATCTCAAGTTGATGTTGATGAAAATGAGAATTACGCGGTAGACCCGCTGGCCCGTCTCGACACTTTTGCTATAGTATGTGTGTTTATAGGTATATATTCACAAGCGTATATTTATGTATAGGTGTATTACTACAATATAGACATTGTAAAATATATATATTTACTGGATCTGGTTTCGAGAAATCTTTGAAAACCACAAAAAATTGACCGAAAAAAATGTCGATTATAGATCATAACTGGCCAATTACAGGAAAACTGAAGCGATTTAAAAAAAAATTGAACACAAATGATAAATACAAAAAAAAGTAAAATATTTTATAAAAATACACTATGGATATCAAATTGTAGGTATTATAAAGCTGATTGTAAATATATATAGCTTTGCTATATTTACTTGCATCTATTTCGAGAAATCCTCGAAGAACCACAAATAAATGTATGTCTCCCCCCTTATCTCCAAAACTGGTGGACCGAAAAATATGAAAAAAATCATGGTAATATGTGTTAACGTAAAGATTACAGGAAAATATAGCGGTTGAGAAATACACGAAAAAAAACTACAAAATTGAATTTTTCAACCACTTTACGGCACTCTATGTACGCGAGTCTGACTCGCACTCGACCGCTTTTTTTCCGACAAAACCTTTTCCATCGCTTCAGTCCTTTTTGATGCTTAGTCGCCTTAGTTTGAGTAACTGTTAATTAATTAAAGTTTATTATATACAACATTTATTTTTTAGTTTTTTAGACGATTTTATTGAACGTATTTTCAAGCTGACAACAAAGTTTATTATTGCGGAGGAACCTGCACCAATGACAGACTGCTGAGTGTATGCGAAACGTTAAATCACATTTGGTCTATCGTACGAGAAGATCGAGTGTACATCTCATGCGGCCTCCTCCAGCCGGTATCCGTGACGCTCGCAGATGTTGATGTCCATGGCGAAACCGGTCTGCCGACGTTAAAGAAATAATAATTTGTAGATGTTTTGTGCGTCGTGACCTTGAAGGTAATATAGACCTATAGAAAAAACCCCGTCCAATCATGTTTAGCAGGTTTTATGTTAGGGTCACTTTGTTAACATAGAATAGAAAAAGCTTTATTTGTGTCACACAACTAAAATACAATATAAGCAATAATAAACAAAACAGAAGTGACACCCAAAAGGCCTCCACTCAGCATGTGTCATGGCACTATTCAGTACCACGACGCTGGTCTTCCGTGGACACCTCGCAGGGTAACGTTATTTAACATGCAACATAAGTAGCACCTAATATCTTAATTATCTTAAGGTTTTTTTAGTTTTGGGTACTAGCTTTTATCCGCGACTTCGATCGCTTTTGTTTAATTTTTCGGACCAATTATTGTAATTCGTATTTGATCTGACTGCTTTGGAGTATTTTTGATTTTCATTAAAATTATTTTATGTAGCGAATGCCCGCGTCTTCTTGTCCTAGGAGTAACCGCCATTCCTGTCTATCTTCTGCTGATGATTTGACCTCTTGATATGACATTACATCAACCCACTCTTTCACTTGAGTAAAGTAGGTGCGTTCAGGGCCCATAGCATGGTGTTTAATCGCGCGCGATGCGACTTGGTTAAGGCGATATGCGAAAAAAATACGGATGTTTCTTTTCTGTGTATTTCATGAAATACACAGAAAATTTTAATAAATTTCTGGTATATGCATTTTGAGTTGTTGACTATATAATCTAGGGTTTTGAAATTGGAAAACATGTTGGATAAATTTTCCTCGATAGAAATAATTGTTGAAATGAGGTCTTCAAACGCACTTTTTCTCCTCGTTTGACAAATAGAAACCATAATATAAAACTCAAAACGTATTTTATTGGGTGTGTTTCAACAATATCTAGAGATTTGATATTTGAAATTTTGCTAGCTATTTTAGTTTTTTTAATAAGAATATAAAACCAACTTTTTTCCCTTACGCCCTGAATCCGCCCCTCGCACTGCGCTATTTTTCGCTTGGAGTGACAGTGACAAAAAGAAAACTCGCATAGCCTCTTAAATCACAAGTGCAAGGAGCGTGACACGATGTGTTTGCGATTAAACAGTACGTCACGCTCCTTGCACTTGTGATTTTTGCGTCGCGCGCGATTAAACACTATGCTACGGGCCCAGGTCTTCCTCTAACTTTTCCCCCCGCGACTTACATAACCTTAATGAATCTTCGTCTATCGAAGATGCCATCAGCTGATGATCTCTATTTCTATAATTATTCACGTCATCAGCAAATCTTGGCCCTGACTTGAGTCGATATCAAACGGTTTCCCACATACATATTTATTACTTAGCTGCTTACTGTAATTAACCGCTACTATCTACGTGAAATTACTTCAATGCGGCCAATATTTTAACTGTAGATCAACTTTTTAACCTTGACGTTAATCATTACGTTTTTCTGCGATTCATTAAAATAATTGACAACAATCTTGCGATGAAAATTCTCAATAATTATCGTCTCCGTCATTTAGTTGATCATAAGTAATCAAGGTTTTTGGGTTACGTCAAAAAAATGAACTCTTTGGTAGGGATTCGTTTACAAGCATTTGCTTAATAGCCGTTTAGCAGCCGGATTGTGAAAAACCCGCCTCTTTCTAAATAATCGAAATCGAAAACTTAAATTCAAAATTTGCTCCATAGTTATTCAACAAAACCTTACTAGTTTACTACCTATGTAAGTATGTATTTATCACGAATTTTACAGAAACCAATGGAAAATTTGCGATGACAGCATAGACTATACATAGGTAATAAAGTTTAGTTGAATAACTATTCAGTGAATTTTGAATTTTAAGTGTTCTGTTTCGATTAATCAGAAAAAGGCGAGTTTTTCACAATATGGCTGCTAAACGGCTCTTAAAAAACGTCCTCAAAAACGGTTGAGCCGTGTTCCGGCATGACGTCATGAGAATCCGTACCGGAAGAGTGGTTACAGGCAGTTTGGTAGTATTAGTCCAGAACCGGATTCCGTAGATTTTGCATAAGTTCCTGGACAGACCGACTAAGGCGCTACGGAAAAAAAATCGACACTTTTAGAACTTGCCTATAATTAGTAAATAATGTATTATGCTGGTAAAATAGTATATTATTTTTGGAATCTTTTTCTAGGGACCTGTTAAACAGAAACGCGATTGGAGCAATTCGGCTCGATACAAACATTTATTGAAATGAGGTCTTTTTCGACACCAATTCTCCTGGTTTGACTATTTGGAATGACATATGGACTGCGACTATATTTTATTATATGGGTTTTAACAGTATCTAGGACCAGAGGGCCTATTATGTATATTTAGTTGCCATCTGGACTTGGTGTCTATCATCAAAAACATAGATATACTATCGAATTCCGATTGTCTAAGGATATGTTCGTACTTGAAGTGACGACACAGTTCGTAAATAGTTCAATACCCACTAATGACAATTTTGAAAGTTCCGTTTTTAGCTATGATTTTAATGATAGGCACCTAGTCTGTATCTTTAGTTGGCAACTAAAGATACAGAATAGAGGGGCTGGTTAAACGAAATTTTGATAGCAACTTCAGTACATTTTATATTAATAAAAAACCGACTTGGCTACTTTTCCTCGAATCCGTCCCTCTCGCTCTAAGGGTTTTTTCGCATATGGAGTAATAGGGACGCTAAAACTTTTACATATCACCTTAATACCTCGCCTGTATCAACTCTCATATTTTAAGTGAGATCATCCCAGGTGTCATCGGCGCTTTCAATGAGGCGTGTGGTGGCCAAGCGTAAGACGAAGGCGCATTTTTAAAAAATGGCTTGTGAATTACACCGTGACGGGCTTATTAAGGAAAAACACAAAGTATTTTCACGGAGATTATATATACATTAACAAAACCCGGACATAGTGCACGAGCCTAACGCCTGACGGACTTCACATTATACCTAATGGTAATATAACAAGGATGAAACAGGGTGCGATACTGTACGGCGATCAACAAGGCAATTATGTCGGCCCAGTGACCACGTCGCGTGTAACACAACGCTGACTGTAGATTAATATGTGCATCGGACACCAGGCGGCCTGACTGCATACTGTCGTCCGCAATTAACGCTACGACTGACTCGGAGATGAACGTGTTAATTAAACCTGAACGCCAATGCATGCACTTCAACAGGTACTAACCAGAAACGACGATTTTAGCTCTTATTGCCATCAGCGGACCTATTATGTATCTCTAGTTTCCAACTGGACTGGGTGCCTATCATCAAAAACATAAATATACTATCGAATTCTGATTGTCTAAGGATATGTTGGCACTTGAAGTGACGACACAGATTGTTAATAGTCCATTACCCACAAAAGACAATTTTGAAATTTCAGTTTTTTTTTATCCATGTTTCCCAATAAAGAAAATGAAATGAAATCCATGTTTTTGATGATAGGCACCCAGTTCAGTTGGCAACCAAAGATACAGAATAGGGGGACTGGAAAGTTCAACAGTTTAGTGGAACTCGGGTTGATTTGTAAGAGATATGAAATTCACGTGCAAACTGCACTTGTTTAAATATCGAGCAAATTAGTAAATATCTGATAAATATCAGCAGGTGTCTTTTGTTTTGTATAATTCAAATGGTGGAGTTTGCGATCGTTCACTTACGCTATAAATTTTAATGCTCCAAAGCATGCTATGATAACATGATTATAACCCATAATCACATAATGCTTGCAAGATTAAGTCGACTCTAAGCCTTACACTGCTGTTTGCGTCGATAATTTTGTATGGAAATCAGCAATTACAGTATGATAAGGTGAAAATGCTCTTATCGCCTGCCAAACCCGTGACCAGTTGCATTAGAATAAATATTAAACAAGTTAACCGTGCCTTTATGTTGGAGGATATTATAAATTGTTTTCAGTTTCCATTATACGTATAACTGGAAACATTGTTATAATGTAACTTTGGATAACCAGTGAATTGAAAATTACTTCCCTATAAGAAACACGAGTAACTTTTTTCACACATCAAAATGTATATTTTGGTTATCCAATACCAGGATAGGAGTTTCCTGTGTGACCAGCTAGACTTCTAATTATTCGTCGTACAACGGAAACGACTATCGACAAACATGACCGTTTCCTGTGGAACTTAAATCAATGATTGACTAAGGGTTCCGCATCATCGAGCTTTCAATATCTGTACCCTTTCTGTTATTATGTCATTATTAGACATCGGATTTTATGCATTTGCATATTTGCATATGCAAATGCATATAACTCTCTAATTACGGCGTTAATGCATATTTTAGCCTTTTTTCCCAATCGTGTATATTTCGTTTCGACCTAGGTGACGAAGACGTGTAGGGCGCGAGCGCAAACTGACTGACCAGTGCGTGCGTTTTGTACAATGACGCCAGTTGATGTAGAGACGTCGTTTTCGGCGTACAAATTGCTACTGGATGACAAACATCACAAAATTGCACTCGAAAATTTAGAAAAATACTTAATTGTATATTGTCACAAAAACTATGCATAATTTTAATTATATTCCGCTGTTTTTGTACCGTCTTTAATTAAAATGTATAAAAGTAATAACGGTTTTTTGATTTTGCATTGTGCATATTTTGGGCATATCAACTGTTTTTAGTGCATATAATCCAAGTTGCCAAGTCTCCAATTAATAAATATTAATTGGAGACTTGGCAACGTTTATCATTGGTTCTTAAAACTGCCTTTGCTTATGACGAAAAAAAAAAATCGTTTTCGTAGTATATCGATCGCTATTACCTCGTGTATGTCAGGTCTATTTTATTAAAAGTGCAAGCTATATATCGTAAATGAATATCTCAACGGAACAGCTTATTTCTTACTATATATTACCAGACCTAAGCGGCTTATAGCCAAGTGATGATCACAAGTGCTATAATATTAGAAATTGGGCAAATTTCCATCACCAATGAACGTCGATTGCCCGAGTGGCAGGAATTAGTTAATGTTCCCAAATAAATTCTCTTTGTTTACAATAGGTCACACTTTGGCTGTGGTATACGGTCGAAACTCGAATGCGTCTAAGGGCTTATCTTTCGTGAACACCAGTGATCGAATATGATTTCCAAATTGAATAAAACCATCCATTGTCTCGCCCCGTCTTATGCCAAACTAATAAAAATTGTGCTGTAAGTACATCGAAACCAATGTAATCTATTTATATTGAAACGAAATTAGCGTCATATAAAAAATGTCGAGAGATTGGCGCTTATGTCTCGCATACGACACGGCTGAAGACTTGACATTCACTGTACTACAAGACGCTAGGTACGCCCGTCTATTTTCGTCGGAGAAACAACGAGTGTATTGACAATCCGCGTGTTATAATTTGTGGCTGGATTTCAAGATTTGCTCGTGATGATTGGTGGCGCTGCGCGGGCGGAGGCGTCCCGTCGTGACCGAATTTGTAGAGATACTGCACTTCACCAACCAAGATCCATTGAACCCGAAGCCTTTGAAGGTCGTTTTATTGCTTTTCAATAACTCCCTTTGTACCGGAATGAGTACATTTCTGTATAACGGACAGAATAATATTGATGCATATGTTTATCGAGAGTTATTCCATATTCTAGAAATGGCATTCTTTAGCTTGATATTGTTTCTATTCTCTCACTTTAATGAAAAGAACTGCTAAACAATAGTTACTGTGAATGATGGTGGCGGCTAACTGTTTATTAGTTAAGGATAAATAATACGGTAAGTCAGTTGCTAAAATTACCTGGTTCTAGTTGGCATGATTTTTGTCTGATGTCATGGACCTTACATGAGAACGATAGGCAGTCATTGGCACGTTTTCCTGCAGACTGTATATTTTGGCTACTGAAACAGGAATGACCTATTTGTAATCTAATTTACGCAGAAAGTGACAAGCGATAAAATAATTGAGGTCCGTGAGGTCACCAACAGTTGTAGTGGTAACGCAATGACTAAGAAAAAGACTTCGCCCCGACGACGTCATAAATTCGACACCGAGCGGTTCTATGTGAAACGAGGATTTGTGGACAATAGTGCTTAAGTAAGTGTGTTTTTCGTCAGCTGACGAGAGGGGTAGGTACAGGGGGTAAGTGCGAGGGACGGGGCGCCTACTGGATCAATACTGGGGCACGTGTCGTGGGGGTAATTGGGCGGCAGGCTACACGGCGCGCTAGTCGATGCAGCGCTGAAAAATATCGCGGTACCCATCCATCGAAGCCGGCGTCGGTTGCGCTTATTGGATAGACTGGATTGCCCGGCTCCCGACGGATTACACCGCCGTCCCTGAATACTGAGATATTGGGTGACCTAGATTATGCAGATTGACTTTATTATGCTAATCCCACCGGAAAAGTTTGTACTACGGCATAAACAACACTGGCTTGAAATTTAAATATTAATAGGTTTGCCATGAAGTTTCACCGTTACCTCGACATAAAAATGCAAATACGTTACTAGAATGTAGGTTGCCCTTTATGTGGACTGCGATTAATATAATATACTAATAGCTTAGTAAATGTAGACCAATAAGGTCTCGATTCGAAGGCGTCTCTTGACTCGTTGACTCCGTTCGACCCTAATTTTTCTAGTACTATGTGCCCACAATATGGATCGTTAATCACCTGAATAGCACATAATGATTTTGATATTGCTATCATTGTTCTGTAGTGTTTATTAAAGATTGTGGATCAAACGACTACTACTGAATAGTGATAACTCAATCGTGAATGAGGTCTCCGCAATCCGAGAGCAAGAGCACACTAATTGACCCTAGCCGCAATCAGTTATGCAGAAACGATCAATCTAGACGTCAATAGTATCGCGGGCTATCACGGCCATACATTACTCTCAGACGAATACCACAAATTGATTGATTGACGACTAAGTAGCTCAGACGATTTTTTTATACGGCGCACTGAAATCTACACTTTATGGCATGTCGTATTATTTAGCAATGTGATCGCCTGCGCATCGCTCTGTCTCTGTGAAATAAATCGATTACGTTACGCAAATACACAAGGAATGCGAAAGCAAACGATAAAATTAGATAAGTTTTATAAAAAGAAACCAGATAGAATCGGATAATTAGTTTTGTTACATGTTTCCCGGGTAGATTATTTGTATTTCGGCGTCAAGTGAAAGGTGTCCGTTATTCAAAACGTGCGCCAATTCATGTTTCTAATCCGGTATCACAATGTACACAAATAGGTTAGATGCCGCCAGTGCCGGTCAAAGAAACTCCCGTCGGTTTCTCTTGAATCGATGTGAAGTCGATAGCATAATTTTTTTAACTTCTTGGTATGAAGTTCCTACCTACCCAATATTCTTTTAAGTTTCTGGAAAACATTTCTGGCGTAATTAAATCGAAAAACACATAGCGATGTTGTTTTTTTTTCTGTCCATAATCGACTCGTAACTTTTAAAATAATTGTCAAAATGTTATCAAAGGATGGACCACTTAAATCAAATCATCGACGTACTTTTTTATTTCTAACGTAATGAAACCCTAATGTATGATTTTAACTGCCTTATTCCACGCAAGATTGTCAAATTGGTTAACTACGGAATCAAGATTCGTTCATAACATATCTGCTGGAAAATAATCCTAAAAAAATTCAGCCTTGAATTGAATTGAACCTTGAATTTTAAATAAAAACTTTAAACTGCTACGCAGCGGATGACATCTCCAAGACACGAAATTGTTTTTTTAACCAAATAAAGATGGAATTACTTTCTAACGCGCCTGATGGAATAATCCCCCAACTTCTGACCTTTCCTGTCCATTAGCCACTCGGACACGGCTCAGGCCCCGATGTCGTCATTTATTGTCCTTTTTCGGCAGTTTCCATCACGCCATTTATTATCCTCGTCGGCTGTACGTGTTGCGGTTATGTTATTTTTAGCTTCACTGATACTGATAAATTGTTGTTTTCCGTTAGCCGCTATGGTTATTGTTACCAGAATTACCTACGCTTTGTGAAAAATAATTTATGTAACGGATCTGTGTAAAATATTAAAATTATTAAATAGAAGATTATTATCTGAAGCGGAAACTGATTCGCTGTTTCAAAGAGCGTTAATTGAGGTTTTTCGGTTTTATTTTTAAACTGCACATGCAAAACATAAATAAATTAAAGAACTTCTCTGTTAGACTGAGAGTATCTGTAGTTTTTAAATCAACCGGAAGTCATCATATCTATGATTCATCACATCTGATTCATCATGTCCTAATAAATTTCCCCTTTAAATGTCTACTCATTATTAGATGTAATTTTAAACGAGTTACTTATTCTACAATATAAAATACCAAGTATCAAGGTTTTCATATGAAATCGATATCGTACGCGCATCCGAAAATGACACAATTTCAAGCGCTATGTCAGCTATTTAGTAGAAGAGACAGTGGACATGTCACAACAAGGTTCAACTACGATACATTGCCACGTGCCATCCGTCCTTGAGTCGAGCCCTGTTGACGGTCGCCGACGCCATTCGTTATTGTATAAATCCAACCAAACTTCGTTTAACTATTTAGTGATTTGTTTATTTGCTGCAGAGCATGTTCAACTATCTAATGGTGTTTCGTCCGGGTGGTCACCAGCGTTTTTGTTTTTGGGTAACTAACTGATTAAGTTGTAAGAGGCAGACCGAGGATCAAGTTCAGTGACCATCTTAAAGCAAAGGCAGGAGTCACACCTTACCAAGAACTAAAGGATTTGGCTCTGGACAGAGAGCGATGGAAGATGCAACACCGATGCATTATGATTTGCCGGGATAAACAAAGCCTGTGTTTATGTCCGGATTACAATCTACTTAGCTGCCAAAAATCTCTACTTATTGAAACTGAAGATTATTAATTTTAGTAATAGGGATGTGGCATGAATTAAAGACTAAACACTTGAAAAAATACTAAATGTTGTAAATGCTTCCAAGGATTAATTTCAATGCGATTGCCAGAACAATATGTTACATTGTTATACTAGGCAGCACTTGAGTTACTCCCAACGTAGATGACGGAAATCGGATACAAAAGAATAGGGTTAATGGGTCCGCTTGGTAGCTAGCCAAGCTATCTACTGATCTGTCCGAACACCGCCACCACCGCCCCCGAACATTATCTGCATACCTGACCCATTGTCGTCCTAATTGTACTCTCGTACAGCCGATCGTGATTCATAGACTGAATTAGCCGAATCTTACTAGGCAACTGTTCTTAAGAACAGTAACGCCTTGGAAACTACACACAAAACAAAAGGAATTACCGCTATCATCAAACTTATACGCGCAGACACAATAGTAGTAAATAAATATGAACTCCAGTTACGATCGCTGGAAGTGTCTGGAGACGCATCAGACTGCAAAGGAGTTCGCATATTCGCTTCTGGCGCTGTGCCAGCGTGTTTGTCGCGATTTACTTGCAATATCTCTCGCGGGAGGAGCATCGGCCGATATCTTTTGATGCCGTATTATAAAACCGCATTCCGCTTTGATCCTGAACCTTTTCGGGTTCGATTGCTCGCGTTCTGGGTAGGGCCTTTTACGACCATTCTCAGAGAGCCATAAACGTCTGGAATATGTAACCCCATAACCCGTGCACTCACTCTGTGCGTGCCCGTCTATTTGTTCTTTAGAATATGAAACTTCCGCGTGCATCGTCCGAGCCAATTCCTGTAACGCCAATAACTAAGATTCATTACATTTGGCCGCTATTATAATTGGCACCTGCAGTTGCTTTTTTAATTAAATGACAATTAAATAATATGGTATAATAATGACGTATTTCATACTCATGGAAGTCTCTGTGCTATTCTTGTGTTAATCAAAGTGTTCAGTTGTTCACGTATCGTATCGAGACTTGGCATCGGCGCGAGTTATTTATCAGAGCTGCTAAGTGCACGCAAGATACAATAATTACGCATCATTTAAGGATCTATTCGCTGTACGCCAACCGCGTACCTAACGCTTACGTGATCTTCAGTTGACTCACATGACCTTGCCTGCTTTAATATTTTCTGCTTGGTTTCGTTTACAAAGCGAACGTTATATCTTGAGTTTTAGAGAACACATTTTAAATTGGTAACAGAGGATCTCGGCGCAAAATGCACCTCATAATATTGTATTCCTTACTTTTGAATAAAAAGTATGCAATAAACGCATTTTATGGCAATTCTCACAAAATTGCACAATTTTCTTAATACAAAGTATACGTGAGTATATCGCGTGAGATAATCCTTTACAGGGCAGAAAAGTCATTGGATTGGAACGTAAATGATAAATTTTTAAGTTTTCAATCACCTTTGATTTGTATGTTTGCAAAGTAGCAAATTATTGCTTCCAGCATTATTCAAAAAATCAGCAACTCCACAATGATACAGTTTGAGGTCATCACTAATTTTACTCTTATTTCGTGTTACACGACCGTGTATCACGAGGCTCTACGGGTTTTTTTTTTCGCCCTTTGTTTGCTTTAGTGATTAAGTTTTAATTGTACCTACTTAATTGGGTACTGTTGTCATTAAGAAAAGCGGATGCATTGAGTCATTGAGTCAGCACTTCTTTGAGTATACAATATATGATTTATTTTTAGCGACACTTGGTACTTGCTTTTGTTTTTCCGTCCGATATGATAAGGCTTACATGGCTTTAACAGAGTTTGTAATTTTTGAGGTGGCCGTCAAAAATGGAATTATCGCGAAGCTGCGTGTCTGACCATCATCGGTATATTAAGAATTAAATACGGAATATTTGAATCTTTTATCTTGACAGATTTCCAGTCTCGAAAACCCTTATTGGTACATTGTACATACTCTCCTGTATTACAAGTCTGCTGTTTCATTGTAAGACTTCACAACAATGAGAGTTAAAGCTTTCCACGAGGATCATTAAGTTGATGATAACTGTTGCGTGTAAATTAATAATAGCGATGAATAATCTAGGACCAGGATGACTAAACAAAGCCATTTATCAGGGCGTAGCTATTTCTTATTCATACAAGATTACGAAACGATAATCACATAGATAAAAGATTAAGAAACGTTTGAAACTAATCACCGAATTACCAAGAACCACACGACATAATCCTTTAAACGTTTCTTTAAAGAAAAGGCTTAAAACATCTAGTTACAACACAAAAACAACTCTTAAATGGGGCTAATTGCTATTCAGATTATGTGTCGTACGTGTTGGTGCATAAATGTAGACTTGTCATGTGGTTACTAACAAATCTTATTAAAACAAGGACGGGTGTGAAACTATAAACTATACTCCAATGTCGCTTGTCAAGTTGATTGTAAAAACAACAAACGATCAGAAGCTGCCGCCACCATATTTGTCTCTATGCATGAACCAACACAGCTGGTTCAAGGAGACGCAATACCATTGTCTCGTCAAGTCTCATGTACTTAGACGATATATTGCTCGGCAGGCAAACGCTAGAACTGGGAGCACTGTGCTGTGCACCGCCCAATTTAAAAATGTATATGTCGCTTTCCAGGATGGTTATTCTAGCACGTGCGGAAACATTGCGATGACGGGTGATTTTATAAGGGATTCCCTGATATGTATTGATTTTTTTGTTAAAAACTTTAGTTAGCATCACTTATATTCCATAGTTTTTATTTGATGGATTTGGTCACTTCACTTTCAAAGCATGTCATTTATCATACTGTAAACAAAAGTCGAACTACTGATATTCCGAGTGAAATATATTGCCAGAATAGCCGCACTGGTAAAAAGATTTTTCCATATACAAATTACAGTGTTTTTCCATAAAATAATGGTAGTCGCGATGTTTTTATGAAAGCTAAGTCTAGCTTTTGAGGGCGACTGAGTTCGCGCTAGATACCGATTTTAGTTTAAAGTTAATAAGATGTAAGATGTGTTAACCCATGTCCATTTACGAATACTTTGGTTCGTACCATATCTGTCACTCAAATTAAAAAGAAGTTATGCTTCTATAAATAGTATCCTAACAAAACGCGTGTATAATAAAGTTTCTCATCAAAGCACAACTGACCGGCCACCAGGTGCTCTCTCCTAGACAGGCACTGCTGCAACTATGCGATTTGCATTCTCGAAAGTTCAGCTTTTCGCCGCGCGCTAGCTTCGCACCGGCTCACGCGGTTAAAAATAGCACGACAACCACCTCGCAAAGGTTAAACTCGAATTAGACGTGCCAAACTTAACTCTCACTTATTTTTGCAACACGGAGCGTTCACCCCCTGACAACTGCGGAACACCTGGACATCCGAGATAAGGAAATGATGCAGTTAATGGTGTCAATGCCAGAGAAATACGAATTTCATCCTCTTGAATTGCGTTTTTGGCTAATAATCTGAAATTCTGTAGGTATTAAATACGATGTCGCAATTGTTAAGGATACGTGGAAAGCTGAAAATAAATTGAACATAAATATACTGTACAAACAATGTCTTCGGGTAATAAACTGCTGTCTAAAGCTCCTTTATTTAAGGAGATTCGTCAACATTCGTAAGCGGAGGTCATGGGTGCATCAAAAATAAGTGCTCTGCTGTTTGCCTTTTCAATTACAGGCCTTGAAAATAAAGACGTAGGCACATCTAGAGACTTCTTTTAATTGAATAATATAGCTCAGAATAAACTTCATTGTGATTCTAAACTCTTTGAATTTCTTGGAAACGACCGACTTCCCACCGTAATGAAATCGCGTTCTCTTATAGCTATTTTAGTCTCTATAATATTAGCAGCACGACGCGTATTTACGACTCGTTATTATAGGGTAATTAAAGCTTGCCCGTTGCATTGTATTTCTTTCCTTTTATATGCCATAAATTTAAAAGCGTAACGTTTCTTGACAGAAATTATTCGCCATTTACCCTGACACCGCTTTACAGACTTTATAATATACTGATTTGCTATTAAGCTGAACAGGAGACGATGGGAATCATCTGCGTACAATATGTTCTATATTTGTTTATACACTAACATGTGAAGTTATTGATTTGCTATTGTTATCAAGAACACTATGAAATAACAAGGACGCAATCAATGTTTTGTTTATCTCGGCTGTTTAATCCCCTCCATCGTTTGTTCTATCTCGATTAGAAGCGATGTAACGCATTATTATTATGACAAAATTGTTTAAAAAAACTATGAATTAGGACTAGGATGATCGAACGGTTTATATGTCGCTAATACGTTAATATTGGCGGCATCCACTCCGCTATTTTACAATCTATTAAAACATTACTAACATTATGTCGTATTCTTAATTCCAGGTAACGGCACGATAGACTTCCCCGAGTTCCTCACGATGATGGCGCGCAAGATGAAGGACACCGACAGCGAAGAGGAGATCCGCGAAGCGTTCCGCGTCTTCGACAAGGACGGCAACGGGTTCATCTCCGCGGCAGAGCTGCGCCACGTCATGACCAACCTCGGGGAGAAGCTCACCGATGAGGAGGTCGACGAGATGATCCGTGAGGCCGATATCGATGGCGACGGTCAGGTCAATTACGAGGGTGAGTAACGCTTTACTTGTGATACGACAGCACCGAGGCTTCGGTTGGATACGTCTGTATCGTGCATTTTTTGGAATAAAAACCCATTTGGAACACTGATCATCAGATCACTGGTGGTCTGAGTTCATTAACGCTTAACTACCTGACGTGTTTTTCAATTACACAACTACCTGACGTCGGTCCTGAAGACCGCTTATAAAAAGTCAAAAATATTAATGACTAGATAAAACAAATATTATTTTTATGCATGTACGTATTTCAAGATCCATATCGCTCAATTAAAAACAATAAAGTACAATATTACTTGGAATAATTGAGTAACAATAAAGAAAGACGAAACAAAAATCACTTCTAAATTGTAACCTCAATGCGAGGTAAAAACCCATGAAACTCACATAGAGAACTTTTTTAATTACCTACAGTGGATTCACGCACGTGTAAGACGCACAGATTCCTTTGGCTTACGTTGGCCGAAGAATGGAAAACAAAAGCCGCTGAAGTCTCTGAGACCGACGTCAGGTAGTGAAGGATTAAATGCACGATATAGATTAAACCTTTAGAGAATTACTAGAATGATTTTTATATTGTGATATACCACCCTATGAAATGTTACACGTGTTAAGAATATTACCGCAAGTGGTCAGCAAATGCATGAAATGTTGCTCCGAACTAACCACAATCCAGGGTATGGTTTCCAACCTTTCCGATTTATATTTAAACGCATTATGTACGTCGACGCTGTTTATCTCATTTATGATTTATGTGGACCATTATTCTTAATCTCGTGATGAATAGATAAACAATCATTAAATCACACTGTTGAATATCATAGACCGTGTAGTTGACCATAAAGATTCGTATGAAGGGCGATATTAATCACAGGCTTTTCCGGCAGTATACCTGTAGAATAGTCCCATTGTGATGCTCTGTACGAGACACCCAGTAGCGTATCATACATGGCTTCCTCTATTAAACGCTTCCTGCCCACCGCATGAGTTCTGTCTTTACTTACAAGTATGAAAAAAAATGCATTTTGGAGATCTGCCAGCGTCGGCTCACGTGGCCAGCACTTGCCTGGCCAATCGCGGCGTTACACAACACAGTCCTACATAGTTGTTGACAACAGGCGACGCCTTCGCTGCCCTACTGTTTACATACCTCCATCTCATTAGATTGCAACTCTTCGCAGTATCGCAGAACGTCATCATCCCAGTCACGAGTTAAAGAAATGCTCATTAAAATTCATACGAACATGGCACGGATTGCGGAACATCGTTCGCGCGAGGCTAAATAAACACTTGCGCGACTCGACTGGTTTATTTGACAGGTTCCGCGATCCGTGCTATGGCTCGAGGAAGATCAGAGACTATTCGAACAGACACTAACGCCTGTGCGACCGGTGCTGACTGTCTGATTGGAGCGAGCGTTCTCTCTCTTGCAGACTTCCATGCGCTCGCCAAATACATATTCTCGATCGGCGACGGCAGCCGTTAGCGGCCCCCGGGCTGACGCCGCCACACTTGTGATATTAGAACGCTAACTCTAGATAAGAAAAGACTCTACGATAAAGCTGTGATCTCGAAACGATTTCCTCTCTTAGTGCGTAGTACATCAACGGCCTACTTCGAGCGCGGTGCGACTGTAGGTACTTACATGTCACAGTTCCTCTGGATGGTTTGCTGCTCGTTATTAACTGTTCCTACCTTGGATATGTTAGCTGCCCTCTCCCTTCCACTCGACCCGGTGACCCTCCACTTCTCGTTGGGATCTCACAACTCTTTCGAATTGTCTCTGTTTACTCACTACTTCGACATCTGTAACTTTGTTACGTATTACAACACGGTAACAAACTTTCAGATGCTTACCTGCTTTAGATTTACGGGGACTTTTCCCTGTAGATTGGTGCATGTGTCTAATATTTGTATAGCAGTTTTCTTATCGAAATACCACCTCGATTCCCTCGTCAGAGCTTGAGGAGTTTGGTGGCACCCTGCTTGCCTGTTTACTGTACATAGCTTGCGAACACCTCAACTCGAATAACGAGCAGCAACCGTTCCGACCGATTATAGGCTTTGTTACACACATAACACGGACTATTCTCACAGCACTCGTTCAACAGCGTACAATTTTTCATTAATAAATACATTTTAAACTATCGATACTCAGAGGGTGGTATTTCACATAATCCTTGTAGTGGCATGTGGGGATACAATGTCATTTCTTATTGGTAATTTTTCGTTCGTTAATTGAAATACCAAACACATGTCTAGCACAAACCTTTTTGTTTTCTTGAAGCACACGCGAAGTCATTTGTTTGGATTTTATTTCTGTTTTTTTATAAAATGTCTAATAGCGATTATTTCTTTCTTAGTGCATCTCTATTAGATGTTGTTAAAATGACACGATGTTGAACATCTTGCCAGCTTATAATATTTTTGTTTATTGTATCTATTTAAATGTGTATGCTTTCGACTTAATCTTGGTATTAGTTAAATGTTGAATATTGTTTGTCAATAACATTTTATCTTAGACATGGTATGCAGGGATCTATGTTATTTATTTTTTTTTATTAAATCTGGTGCCATTTTTGGCTGTAATCCTTAAAATTTATCACGGAACTCGTGAATAAATTTTAGAGGTCACAGTCGGGTAGATATGATGTAAAACTGTATACTAACGCATTGTGTCTTCTCTTTCCAGAATTCGTCACCATGATGACGTCGAAGTGAGCCGGCTAGTGTGTGTGTAAAAAGCAGAGTATTTAAATATACATTTTGTTTCATGACACACAATATTACCATCGTATTGGACCTGCATTTCTCTAGTGTTTGGATAAATTAATGTCATCGTTTCAGTTTAATTAATTAATTATGATGTAATTGTATGATTACGAAGCGTGGTCGGGTCCGCGGACCGCGGCGTCGGGCGGCGCGACGCGATTAGTCGCCTCGCCTCGCGACTCGGTACGCCGCGCGTCCGTCCGCGACTTCCGCCTTCCTGTTTATTTAGATTTTAAAGTATTCCGTTAATTTTACTATATTAAGAAATTTTTAACCGTAGCGGTACAAAAGGGAACGAATAGGTGTGCGTCGCAATGTGATGGTATAGCTCTTGGGATCGTGTCGCCGGCTCATAATTTATATTTGTGTATATTTCTAATGTTTCCGCGAGAGGGCGCGGCGGGCCCTTGGGCGCGCGGGGCGCTCGCATCGAGCCCGCGCACCCACAAACATTTTAAATGTAAATTTTTTTCAAGTATGAGATATTTATAAAAGTACGTGATGAATAAAAGTTAAAAAAATCCTAAAAAAAATATACAAAGCCTATTAGTGTCGTGACGTCATCGCGCGTCGACTGTCTACATCTAGTTACTATAGCGCTGTACGCCCACTCTGTACATTAATGATCATAATAAATGTTTAAATTTAACTAACTCAGTAAACGAAATGACTAGATTTGTCGGTAACTGCATTTGTATCTGTAAATGAATCGATGAAATATATTTCTATTGTTGGTGAATATTCTATCGAAACTGGAAGTAATCCGCTCTGTTATTATCTTACCACACTCGATTGACATTCTGTTATTAAATTATACAAAAGACATACTGAAAATAAATGTTTCTTCATTTTTAGGTCAATAAGCATTAGTGTTTCATTTACCTTGTTTTTGTTATGTTAGTTCACTTGTTCATTTTGTTTATATTCCGTCACCTAAATATGCCAGTTGTAGCATTCCCTATCATATCAGTATCATGTATGTTCATCCAATACCTACTTGTATCATCTCATTGTCAATTTAATATTCTACTTCCTAACTAAATGCCATTTCACGCTCACTGTAAGAAAGCTACTGAACCATCTCTACGATCTTTAATTTCGCAATCTACGGTTAATCTTATAAGAAATAAAGTCGAAAATTACTGAACTATTTTTATTTCGTACTTCCCTTTCTCTTCTGGCAATAGATGAACATTCATGATGATAAATAAATTAAGGTAGCGTTCCGAAACAAAACCCTATCATCGAGCAATTCTAGTCTGATGAGCAATACGTTTTGGAACCGGTCATAATGGAACAGTCTTCGAACTAACTTTGGTGAGATTCGGAACGGACATAGAGTAATATGTCAAAAGGAAAGTTTGGAGGGAAGACGAAAATGTTTAAATGATGGATGAGATTTTATCTACGATATTTTTTATTTTTCGCTTAAAACAAGTTATTGGTGAAACTAATGTTCGAAGACACGTTTAAAGAAGCCAGATAAAACGGTTTTGAATTGAATTGAGATTTTATCTACAGGTTTTATAATTATAGAGAAAGCTTGCTCATTATCAAGTTTCAGACTTGTAGGAAATAAAAATGTCGTTCTAGGCGAGAAAATAGGAATAGTTCTCATCTGTGGATTGAGACGTGTTCAAACGTTTAACACTCTTCATTCAGTTCATGTTTTGTAATTTTTGATACCATGTTAACGTATAAAAATCATACGTCAAGAATCAATCATGCTTTTGACAGAAGCAATATATTCCCGGCGATTTTCGCAGAGCAAAATATTGGTCGCGTCAGTAGAAAAAGTTGCTCGGGTTTGATCGTTCCAAAACGATCTCATTTGTGGTTTTGGAACCAGCATTGAGCTACCTTTATCTGACAGATAGTAATATCTTCTACTTCATCGGACAACCTAAGGTGTTTCGGAACGCTACCAAAGTCTAAACATAATTTAGAGTGCATTACAAACTAAAAAATAATATAAAGTAAGACAAATATTTTGAAAAAATTCCAAGCAGGGAGTCGCGGGTTAGAATCCTGGCCCTATATTTTCAATTTGTTTCTATGTATTTGCATTCCAAATAATTTCGCTACAAATCATATTACTGAAGTCGTTATTAACAAGGCTTGAATTAACGGACTTTATAAGTATGAAGGGCACAAGGCTTGAACGATGTATGTCCAAAATTAGTTTGTTTATCTTTGTTAGCATCTCCGGATCTTTATAATTTCGTCTATGTATCATTAACTATCATTAACCCCAAGTTAAGAGATAAGTTAAAAATAAATTTTCCTATCCGATACTACTGATTACAACTCCTATGAGTTGACAAAATTCGTAGTTCCAGATACGAACCTCGGTAGCGCGCCTGCCATGTAAGCAGGAGGTCGTAGGTTCAAATCCTGACGCGAGGAATTTTTTTTCAAAATATTCGTGCTTTTAAATTTGTTTCTGAGATTACAAGTTGTAATGCACTCTAGGGAGCAGTGATTTTTAATCGCGCTGCCAGCTCTTAGATGTCAAAGTTGCATAGAAATAGATTATTCCCAATGATGACCAAAACGACACCGCTTCTCTGAATACTAATGGACAGATTTTGATCCGGTTTTATCAGAATAACATATATTGCCTATAGCTGTAGTAGTGACTAGTACAGATAAGCGCATTTTGCGTGCGTTGCGCGTTTTGTACCGTTCCCTAGGTCATGCACGCTAGAAAAGAGCGTGTGCACGCACAATTACAACCATAGACAAATGAACTTCGTGAGATAGAACATCTGTAATGGAAGCTGAACAACGCGTTTCTGACCTACGGACTAAATTTGGTCCGTGGGGAAAATTCAGTCCGGTGATAACATAGACCACTTGGTCTATCAGAGCCCTGTTATCGCCTGTGTCCCCTGAACTAGTTGGTTGGTCTGTGGGTCAGAAACCGAACGATTTATTTTAGTGAAACCAGTCCGGTAACACCACGAATTTGGAATCAAACGTCGATTAGCAAAGGTATATTTCTGTGGTGTGGTAGGGTAAACTTTCTGCAGGGCTGAAAGATATGAAAATAGGCACAAGTTTTGGCTGCGGTCCGAATTGAGATTACGAGTACCGAGCGCATGTCATTCGCGAGATTTCGTGCAAGGTAAATCAGGGGGTCTAACATAGCAGACCATAATTATAAAGCTTTAACCGCTCGATACAACATGTCTACCCCTCTCGAGGTGGATCAACAGAGTGAGAGCACTGTATCACGGGCTGACGAGCTCCATATAGTTTATTGCTATGCTAGACTAGCAGCTATGAAGGAAAGTTCCACCGCACACATCTCTTCCTAGGCATTTCGAAAAAGCGCAAATGTGATGCAAATTGTACACAGCCTACATTTCGGAATGTACCTACATATTTTACAAAATCTCGAATCCGAGTATGAAAAAAGCTCAACAAGTTTTAGGCCAGACATTGTTGTTTTATTTGATTTTGTACGACAAATATATCACAGGTTTTTATAAATTAACGAGACAATTGCTATTTTCATTAGACCGCGTTCCGAATTGAACAAAACATTTGTTTCCTCTAAGCTTTGGTCTTCTTAGCTTTAGCAGGATCCTTTAGACAAGCTTTAGCGACGTCATCAAGGAAGTGAATCAAAGTCCGGGTGGGCCGTCCTGTCATGCGCCGCGGGTCGAGGTAGGGGGGCGCCGGCAAGTGGCCCAGTTTGCCCACACCAGTGATGTCCATATGGACCCAGTCTGCGCAGATGAAGTTCTGGAAGTAGAGGGGTGATGTTAGTCGAAAGCGTAATTCGGACCGATGCGTCTTTGAATCGTCACATAAAGCTATACACATTGGACTTTATACCTATCTTAGTGCTACAAGGATCTGATGGCGCGTGGATGACAGTGCCAGGGGGCGCTGCTATGAAACAAGAAGTATGGTAGTGGCGTTAGTTCTGATTTTGGACTCAACCAATCCACGCGGCATAAGATCCTTGTAGCACTGTATATCCTTCATTGCTAATGTAAATGTAGTACTGCAAGTGTATAGCATGATGTGATCTCCACTGTACCTATCGTACTCTAGTACCTACCTATTTAACGTCCAAGTCCTTGGACGCAAATACGTTTCACAGTGCTCTGGCTTAGGGTATTTTCCCCGGACTTAAAAACGCATTTCATGGCATAGCATTTTTATTATCCTCTAGTATGTGGAGAAGGGATCGCAATGGCGCCCGCTCACTGGGGAACAGTATGTTTCCACCGCACCTTACCTGTGTACAGGTGCGGCGCGGTTAGAGCGCGCGCGAAAGTTTAGACTAATTGTTGAAAATAACAATATATTTGTATAGGAGACTATGTATGTACTCAGCGATTGTTTTTGTTTGCCAGATAACTAATGAATGATGTAGATCAGACTATTATCAGATATATTGTACAGACGTTTGAATAAACCACTTCACTGAATTTGTACCTAGTGTAGGAAATGATAATTCGGCTATTTTATTTGAGTTTGATTATAATCCCATGTGAATTAGCATATAAACTAACTGTTTTTATCAAGAAAGTATACTTACAGAAAGAAAAACATTGAATAAATACACTTTCAATATTGCATGATTGACAAAAGCCGATGAATGAATTTCAAACTAGAATATGACGCTAATAACGGTCGATTGATCGTTCAGTCTCTTTGTATATTATTCTTTACTCTAAAAACCATTTTATTTTCATATGATTAGAATCTAAAATCGCATATGTAATTATATATATTTTGTACAGATCTGCTACTACACACACTCGCATGAGTCTCAGATTTGTGTTAACACATATTCGAGGGAGTCACAGATCTGTGTTTACACATAGGAGAGGGAAACACATAGCACAGAAAATCAGGCCAATATCCGTTTTAGAACGTAACAAAAAGGACCATACCCGGAGAAAAGCGGCGCCGAGGCAAGGCGTGGCTCGACCGGAGCCTTTGTTTCTCAAGTCTACCGACGTGTCGTCTGAAATTATAGATAAAAACACATGATACAATTCGGCATTTCTTTGATTAAAGTAAGATATATTTCAAGCCCTCTTCGGGTCGGCATCAGTTGCACTGGTCGGTTATGCTAGGGCTACACTTGCGTCATAGTGCGCACCCGTAGTAGATTTTAGCGCTATAAGACGCACGTGTAGCCCTAGCAATTGAGTGTCATATAATAATCAGTATCGTCTATATAATCGGCGAGTACAGTCTAAAACTTCTTTTTTAATCTATTTCCATACTACAACAACAAAAGCAGTTTCATAAGTACCTACATTGTTTGACCGTTGTTATAATATTACATTAACACTACAATTCTGCGCTTTGATTGGCCAAATTTATCGTAAGACCGCTAGAGATAAAATATAAGTTCATTGGATATAGATAAGAACAAATCACAAGCGATAACGGTCTGTCTTAATTTCTAAGATTACGCCCTATACTCTCTTGCTTCTAATAATTGAAGAGTGTTTTGGAAAAACAACCAATGTCACTTTTCTGACATTTTACAGGAAGTAAATATCAAAATCAATCAGCCCACATCTACCAACCGTTGGGCATAGGTAAATAAAACCTTATAAAATTAGTTACATTGAAAAATCCTTATTTATGATTTTTTATTCAACATGGATATATGATAATACTTAATTTTGTATATAAAAAGTTTAAAAAAATTTGTTTATTTATTGGCTATTCTTTATAGAAACGGTACTGACGTTGGTGGTTTTCCCGGAAGCACTGTTTTTGTAGCTACATTTTGAATGTATTTTAGGTGTTTTTGCTGATTCTAATATTACCAGATTATTGTATGCACAAGCCCAATAGAGAATCCATAGAGAAAAAAAAAACAACGAAAAAATTGGACATTAATTATTTTTCCAAAACAGTCTTCATGGTCTCAAGCATCCAAAGTTAATCCGGAATGGCTCAAATTATATTTCCTAAACTATATAACTCCCTGTAACGACGGTATGGTACGACTTATAACGTCAACAAGAACAAGATGAGTCGCTTGGCGGCATGGATTCGTCATGAGAGTTGGGTGAACAAAATTGCACGCACATCAAAAGTGAAAACAATTGGCTTCTTTTTTTTCGCCAATATATATGATTCAAAACCCATTTCAAAGACTAGCTTTCCTTAAATGTCAATAAACATATTTAAAAATAAGCGTGCATATCCTTTATTTCATGAAAAAAGCGGTCTTTCGTTTGACCTTCAGCAAAAAATATTTCTTGATCGCATCCTAACTTCTAGCAAGGAACAGACCATTGAACCTCATCATTACGTCACTTCCTGTAACTACTAAAACGCTTATAAAATCGGTTCAAAAGCAAGAAACAATGTATTATGACCCTAAGAAGGGTCAATGATTTCAAATATTTGGGTCATTACTTAAATAATAGATTTATGTGATGACATAGACATTGAAAGGGAGCGCAGGGCTCTCTCGGTTAGGAGCAACATGCTAGCCCGCAGATTGAGCGGGTGTACAGAGGCGTTAAAGTTTCCTTGTTTAAAGCCTTCTGTCAATCTTTTTATACCTGCGTTCTGTGGATTAACCACCTTAAAAAGACCGTGAGAGTTCTGCGCATCCAGTATATTAACGCGTTTAGGATGCTGATGGGACTGAGGCGATGGTGCAGCGCGCATCGGGTATGTTCGCTGTGGCGCGCGAACCTTAGACTTAGGGAATGCAATCTCGGTATACCGAGATCTCGAAATACCGAGATCTCGCACATATATTGCAAGATCAATCACGCATCGTTATCAGTGCGAGATCTCGCAAGATTTGCGAGATCAAGCGGCAGCGCATATTACAGATGCAGGGCATTGACGACACTTGGATTACTTGAAAAAAAGATAAAGCTTTGGATTTGAGGGGTAGAGAAAACAATAACTGCAATAAATTATCAACATCATTTTGTTGAAATTGATTACTATAAACATTGTATTAGAAAGAATCTTGGCTGCGACTGGGCTAGCCTATAGGCTATATAAAGTGAAAACACACGCTAGGATTTTTAAATAACATCATATACTCTACTGTTAACACTAAACAAATTTTCCAAAGAAACATAACAAAGCAAACGGAAAAAAAAACATGCCCATACAACATTTAGAGATGGTTTTTAAAATTATTATGAAAAGGAGAATTTATTTTTTCATTTGCGCTGGTATGTTTCTTTGGGAAAGCTTTTCAGTATGGTCAGTAGAATAATATAACTAGCGATTATAAGTATGTTTAAATACATCGCTTTAATTGGATTGATATCTTGTTTTAATTTTTGTACTAAACAGTAGTTGAAACAAAATTTTTTTGAAAGAATTTTCATTAGTGCAAGATCTCGCTAATACCGAGATCTTGCGAGATTGTTTTTTTTTAACCTTGCAATTTTACCGAGATTGACATTTAGGTGCAAGATTGCATTCCCTACTTAGACTACTTTGGTATCATGAGGGTGCGCGCTGCCTCGCTACTGCGCCGAATGCAAGCCTCAGCAGCATCCTGAGCACGATAGTGGGTTGTATTGACAACCCATTCATTATACATTGGGTGCAGTTGCCAATCCTACCCAATGCGAAATAAGTAATAATAAGAAAATTGTAAATATAATAATTACTAACAATAGCAATTGAGAAAAACTGTTACTAACAACATGGATATAATAAAATTTATTGAAAGAAGTTTTCTTGCTTGTTATTTAAGATTACTTTATTTTGTGCTCGTACTGCTTGCTTTGCTTGTACATGTTTTATGCGGGAGGGCGGGTGGTGCTTGAGTGTGCATTTTGAATAGCATGGTAAGAGTGTTTAGCGGAATATTGCAAATTATTAATATATCCACAAATGTATGGATATAATATCCGAAATAAACGTTTATTATTATATTATTGAAATTACATACATAAATTATATCTATTTACTCCTAAAAGCAGACAAAAAGAGCACATTGAATTAAAAAAAAATAACCGAATTATTAATTACTTAGTTGGGTCTTCGGGTACAGTCACGTCACTCGTGGATACTCCTTTTATGCACCCTAAGTATTGTCTAATTAAGACTGGCAACGACGGTCTACTCACTAGTGAGCTGGTCTCTGTAGTAGTGCCACAGCGGGAACCGCCACGGCCGGTCACCGGAGACCCGCCCCGCCGCCCGCACCCCTCGCCATGCGTCCTCGTTGTTACTGAAGCAACCAAACGCTCCGCCGCCCGTTGCCAGTAACACTCCGTCTGGGAATTAGGAAGTGGAACATCTCGATCAAATAGGCACATTATAGCTCCGTGTTTCGGAAGGCACGTTACAGTGCGCGCCAATCTTTTAGTCGCCTCTGAAGAAAGCCGCAAGAGGCGACGCAATAGCCGTTTTACGGTGTCAGGGGGACGTTACAGGAGCGAGGGCGCGGAGCACACCCGCCTGCGTGCCGCACCACACCCCCCGCTCGCCATTTAGCAGGTGTCAATACTATGCGTTAGCGTTAGTGCTACGTCTGTACACTACACATGCGCGCGTTGCATGACAAGTACCTTCGAGGAAAAAATTCTATGATTCGTTAAGTTTAGCGTTGAATCTGTTTGTTTTTGTTGCCTTTATTTATTGTTTTGTTGATTTAGTTTGTTAAAGTTTATTGTTGTTGTTATGCCTCGCGGACGTTATAGTGTTTTAAGGCGACAATGTAGGAAAATTGTGTTTATATTAATGCGTTTTATTTATATAGTTAAGATTGCACTTAAATATGTAGGTACAACAAGTACACCTTCCCACTTATAGTAAACATTTAATAATCAACCGTTGATATAATTGTTTCCTTGACTGTACCTGCGCAAGCTTGCACTCGTAACACATTCAGAGGCGACTAAAAGATTGGCGCGCACTGTAAGAGGAGTCGTTACGCGCAAACCTCCATACAAATGCTGTCACCACATTGTGGGGTGTATATGGAATGTTATTATAATATTTTAGGCTGAGTCCATTAACATTATCTAAACCGTGAAATTTGAGTAATATCTTAACAACAAACTCCTAAAATACGTAAATTTAACGGAGTTTTACCAAAAGTGTATCCGAATGTGCTTTTATTGTTTTAGATAAGTTCAAAAAATTAATACGAATCAAACATCGAAAATGTTCTATAGATTAATAATAACCAAAAATAATGTTTGAAAACGTCCACAGTCTTGCCAAAATGTGGTTTCTCCTGAAACGAAATTTCAATTCTGCGCTGGCGACTAAATCGGCACGATTGTATTGTCCTCGCAAATTTCAAGGAGCGTGCACCTTATAGCGAAATGAAACAGCACAACGCCTACAACTCAATTGGTCGCATCATGACGACCATTCTTAAGGCCAGGGTATAATCCAGAGAAATTTGTCCAGCTCCAACGCTTTAACTCCAACCCTTTCGACAAGGTAATTGCTTACTATTAAACATAAATAAAAACATAACAGTAGTCGCCATCTATCGGTCACCTTTCGTAAAAAACACTAATATATTCTGCGAATCTCTAGAAAAGCTTGTTCAGTCAATAAAGATGGAAACTGTTGTAATTGTAGGTGATATTAATATTGATATTGGACCAAATCCTAAAGATAATCGCGGAGATGATTACCTTAATATTATATCCCACCATGGGTATTCTCCTTGTCACTTCTTTCCCACGAGAGGAAACAGCTGTCTCGACCATGTACTAGTGAAGACAAAACTGAAATCTAGAACCCTTGTTAACACGTTAGAGCTGACTGACCACGTCACAGTTATAACAGGGATTAATGTGGGTACAAACAAATCAAACCCTGCAAATAGGAAAACAATATCAATTGACTACCAAAGCCTAACAAATGAGCTAGAAAATACAGATTGGTCTGTAATCTACTCTGAAAATGATGTCAGTAAAGCAACAGAAACCTTCGTAGGAACTCTAAGTCACTTAATCGAAAAACATAAATCGGAACGTGTAATGCGTAATTCTGAAATAATAACAAAACCGTGGATCACAAAGGGACTTCTTAAATGCATCAGACGCAGAGACTCATTACACATCAAAGCAAAACGAAATAAAAATGATATTTGCATCCAACTAGAATACAAAAAATATCGTAATTACTGCAACAACGTACTACGAAACCTCAAAAACGAATACAACAAAAATCTGCTTTTAAAAGGTGATGGTAACAGTAAAAAAACATGGGAAGCTGTAAAAAACATATGCAACATTAAGTCTAACAATGCTGGAAATGCAGATCTTCTAGGTGACGATAAAACTGAGTCTCTTAATAAAGTGAATAGTTACTTTACAGGTGTTGGAAACTCCTTGGCGAAAGAGACTCTAACGAAACTAGGAAAAACAGAACAAGAGCTAGCAAATTCAATAACATTATCATACTTAACTGACAAGCCAACAGCATCATTTTTCCTAAGTCCTACAGATGAATTCGAAATAGTTAAGATCATTAATAGTTTAAAAATAGCGTCTGCACCAGGTTGGGACAACATTAATAATGAAACACTAAAGCAGGCCAAACACATCCTTGCACCTCTTATTGCTCATCTGTGTAATCTTAGCATATCTGAAGGTATTGTACCCAAATGTCTTAAAATTGCAAATGTAAGCCCCATTTATAAAGCTGGAGATACTCAAGATCCTTCTAACTACCGCCCTATCTCTCTTTTAAGTACTTTGTCCAAGATACTCGAAAAAGTTGTGAACAAAAGGCTCCTATCATTTTTAGAAAAAGAAAATATACTGTCCGATTCACAGTTCGGGTTTCGACATAATAAGTCCACCGAGGATGCTGTCTCTCTGCTGATCAATTTTGTTACACAAAACCTAGATCAAGGTAACAAATGTGTCGGAGTTTTCCTAGATCTTGCCAAGGCCTTCGACACTGTGTCTAGGCCAATATTGTTAAAGAAATTGGAACTTCTCGGTATTCGGGGTATTGCATTGGATTGGTTTAGGTCTTATCTTTCAAATCGTAGTCAACGCGTCCGGGTAGACGGCTACTTCAGTGAATTTTCTGAAATTTCTTTAGGCGTTCCCCAGGGTAGTGTTTTGGGGCCGACGCTGTTCCTTTTGTACATAAACGACTTATGTCAGCTG
This sequence comes from Ypsolopha sequella, assembly GCA_934047225.1. Taxonomy (NCBI): domain Eukaryota; kingdom Metazoa; phylum Arthropoda; class Insecta; order Lepidoptera; family Ypsolophidae; genus Ypsolopha; species Ypsolopha sequella. The sequence goes on from OW203997.1 coordinate 24,306,062, forward strand.
AACCTAATACAAGCAAAAACGTTTGCATTTGCGGATGATACTGCTCTAGTCTTCTATGATGACTCGTGGGATAGAGTGCAAGAAAGGGTTCAGGATGGTTTAAAGGCCGTAGCGGGCTGGCTCCAAAATAACTTACTGACCTTGAACACGACTAAAACTAAGTACATAGCTTTTAGAATTACAAAGAGAACGGCTCCTAAAATACCGCTTGTAATCAGACTCCACTCATGCCAAAACCTAGCTAGTAAAGATTGCCAATGCCCAGTATTAGAACAAGTTGATTGCATTAAATATTTAGGTATATATGTTGACGAGAGTGTAAGCTGGAAAAAACAGATTGCAACCCTTCGTGGCCGTATTCGCAGGCTTATGTACTTTTTCAAGCGCTTAAGGGTAGTTTCTGACGAAAAAACCGTAAAAATTGTTTATTTTGCCTTATGCCAATCCATTTTAGGATACTGTATCAACTCTTGGGGAACAGCAAACAAAACTGAACTGATTAGCTTGGAGCGCGCGCAACGTGCTGTACTAAAGGTTGCTTACAGTAAACCGAGACGGTTCCCTACTAATGACTTGTATAAGGAGTGTGGGGTTTTGCGCGTGAGACAACTTTTTATCTGGTCAGTCCTGAAAAACTTTCACCGAAATGCTATGTGCTTAACTAAAAACTCATCCAGATCCAGACGCAGTGAAACATGGGATGTGCCAAGACTTAAAACAAAATTTGGAAGAAGGGCAGACTCTTTTATAGGTCCATACTTATACAATAAGTGTAACAGGGCTCTTAGTACACTTGGAGATAGTCACTTCATCTTCAAAAAAAAAACGCAAGAATGGCTCCGGTCAATGGACTATAAAGAGATTGAGAACCTTCTAGAAGCAGTAAAATAATACTTTACATTCTTCGCATTTTTACCTTTTCTTGATAATCCTACCTATTATTATTGAAATAAATGTATTAGTTTTGAAATTGATCTCGATCACAAATTACACACAAACACACACCCTTACACTATTACACACCCACATACACCCTTACACACACACATACACCCTCTTTCAATACCTATCCTATTCCAAATAAATTGTATCAGGGTGAGCTTCAAAATCTTAATTTTAAATTTTCAAATTGTAATTTTATTTTATTTTAATTATTACTTTATTTTTATTTTTATTTTGTAATCCTAATTTTGTATGTTAATAATTTTTTTTTTTATCTCAATTCTGTGATTAATTTATAATTTGATTGACATTTTTAACTTAATTTTTATTTAATTTTAATTCAGTAACATAATTCATATTATATGTAAATTCATATTTTAATCAATTTATTATAATTTTAAATTTAATGTAATTAATGGTAACTGAGTAATTTATTATAGCTTAGATCTGTGTTTTTGATTTTGTATAATGCAGCACACCAAATTTATGAGACGAGTAAAGGAAGCTAGTCCCCACCACCCAGGGAATCCTACTGTGGGGACTAGAGAACGCCAATCTTTGTTTTTAAACTGTAAATAAATAAATTTGAATTTGAATTTTGAATTTGAATTTGAATTTAACTTACACTTGTCTATCCTGCGGGCCGCTCAGAAATCACGCGATTTCAATGTGTTTTTATTTATTATTTTCGAAATGGAGGGACGTGTTTTTAATATGACGGCAGTTTTGACATTTGACATCTGTCAAAGTTTGATATTAGCGAAAATTCGTCCGATTCGCATGAAACTCAGATTCCATTAATTTCACTCTCACAACAGATCGAAAGGAACAGGCGAAGGCGAAGAGTGGTCCAGATAAACATCAGCTCTTTTTAGTAACTATGTGTGTATGGTTAAAAAATTAAGTGTAAATAATTTTAAGTTAAAATAAGGTTGACCTAGGCCCAGGTGGGGATCATGAGCCCCATGACCCCCCCCCCTGGATCCACCCTTGCTCAAATTATATTTCCTAAACTATACGTTGTCCATGGTTTATTTAGATCCAACCGGTGCGATATATCACACGTAAACAGTAACCAACCAAGCAGTAGCAATATTTATGGCGATATGCGAAAAAAATATGGGTGTTTCTTTTCTGTGTATTTCATGAAATACACGGAAAAATTTTATAAATTTCTGGTATATGCATTTTGACTATATAATCTAGGGTTTTGAAATTGGAAAACATGTTTAGATAAAATTTCCTCTATAGAAATAATTGTTGAAATGAGGTCTTCAAACACACGTTTTCTCCTCGTTTGACGAATAGGAACCATTTACAGAACTCAAACATATTTTATTAGGTGTGTTTCAAAAATAAAATTTGCTAGCTATTTTAGTTTTTTTAGTCAAAATATAAAACCAACTTTTTTCCCTTTTACCCTGAATCCGCCCCTCTCGCACTGCGCGATTTTTCGCTTGGAGTGATAGTGACGAAAATAAAATTCGCATAGCCTCTTAAACAATTTCACATTTGGATTGTAAAAATCCTTGAAAATGCTTTTATAGCGAAACCAGTTAAGTGAATATAAGTACCTAATCAAGGCGCTACGGAAAGAAAATCGGCAACTTGCATTCTACTTCAGTAAATAATGTTTTATTTTGATAAAATAGTATTTTATTTTTGGAATCTATTTCTAGGGATCTGTTAAACAGAAATGCGATTGGAGAAATTCGGCTCGATAGAAATATTTATTGAAATGAGGTCTTTTTCCACACTAATTCTCCTGGTTTGACAATTAAGAATGACATATGGACTGCAATTATATTTTATTAGATGGGTTTTAACGGTATGTAGGACCTGGTTAAACGAAATTTTGTTAGCAACTTTAGTACATTTTATATTAATAAAAACCCGACTTTTTGCTACTTTTCCACGAATCCGTCCCTCTCGCATTGAGGGTTTCTTCGCATATGGAGTAACAGGGACGCTAAAACTTTTACATATCGCCTTAAGCAGTGGTCAATTACACGGGAATTTTAATCAGAATGTTTTATAAGTTCCACCAATCAACTATAAGTTAATACATCCAATGAAAGTAATCCAGAATGCGAGTATCTTACGTGTGAAGGTGGCGACATCTATGACGAGCGATGGTTTGTGCACCGACTGACCATAGACCAGCGCATCCGCCATCATCAGTCGACCCTCCATGTCCGTGTCTTCGATCTAAGATATAAACAGGTGATACGTGATTGCTGTACGTGGTTTCCATTCGAATGCCTTACGGCCCCAACGGTTAACACGTCGGCGACAAATATGGCCAGTCCACTGTCCATTGGGGCCGTAAGGTATTGGAATGGAGACCACGTACAGCAAAGCGCAGCGTAGGCCGCCCTCGTGCCCGCTGTACTGACGATCTGAAGGACGTTGCGGGTGGCGGCTGGATGAGGATGACTGAGGACCGCCAAGAGTGGCGTAATATTGGGGAGGCCTATGTCCAGCAGTGGACGAAAACGGTCTTATGGATGATACGTGATTACGTATCGATTACAGGAAATGTTAGGGTTCCGTACTCAGCGGGAGACGCGAATTGTTTTTCTGGCGCTACCATTTTAGCGGCTTGTTTGTGATGTAATGTGACATCTATATTGCTGTAATTTACCATGTTCTTAGGGTTCCTAACCCGTATTGTGTGGTGGTACGGAACCCTTTTTGCGCGAGTCCAACTCGGCTTTAGCCAAATTATTTTACTTATTTTACTGACTGTTGCTGCATACCCTTAAAAAGCTTGTATATGTGGCTAAAATACGTCGATAAGGTTCACCCCCTAGAACGTGACATAAAAATCGTCAGTGAAACGTGGGAGTACAAGAGTTGACTGTCCAGTAACAGTCCATACTAGGTAACACCTCACCCCCTCGTTGATATATGTCGTGACTATATATGTATATAACATACGAGCAGTTTCGTGGGACACTCAGTTGGAACAAAGTTATTTTTCGCTATTGACGCGCACGTCGCACGTCTATACTGCAGTTATATACCTATAGATAGACATATATAAGGTCTTTCAATTTCAAGTCGTCTGATCAGCTGAAAAATAAATGAATAGAAACCGGCCAAGTGCGAGTCGGACTCGCGCTCAAAGGGTTCCGTACCATTATCTATAAAAACAGCAAAAAAAAAGCATGTCTCTTGTATGGGAGCCACCTTAAATATATTTATTTTATTCTGTTTTTTAGTATTTATTGTTATAGCAGCCACAGAAATACATATTCTGTGAAACTTTCAACTGTCTAACTATCACGGTTTATGAGATACAGCCTGGTGACAGACGGACAGCGGAGTCTTAGTAATAGGGTCCCGTTGGGTAACCCTTTGGGTGCGTAACGTTAAAAATTAAAAAATTAAATTAGATACACTGACAATAGTACATTGTTCACCGAGGGAAGAAAGGGGAAGATTACCAACGAGGGTGTAGTTTGAGGCCCGAGGCGAAGCCAAGGGCCTCAATACACACGAGTTGGGAATCGCACTTTCTCCCGGGTGATACATAGTGCTTTATACTACACCTGCGAGGAAATAATATAATTTTACTTTTAATCAAGATACAATAAAAGAAACCGACTGACTCGCGTGCGATTGTCACTTTTTATTTCTTTCTTATTTTTTATTATGTGCAGGAAAAGCAAGTGGCCAGTATCATTTTTTCAGTTTTATGTACGAGTTCGCAAAATAATACTGGCCACTTGGCCACCTGCTCATTCTTTATGTTATTTAAAAAAAAACAGCACGTTAACAATGGATTTGCATATACTTTTTCTGCCCGCTCAAGCACGTTAACAATGAATTTTCATACACTTTTTCCGCCCGCATATTTGTATGACAGTAATGACGTATTTTCTGCATCGTTTTCAACAAAGAAAGAAGGTACTTTCCGAGCAGGTGTAGTATAATAGTACATTGTTCACCGAGGGAAGAAAGGGGAAGATTACCAACGAGGGTGTAGTTTGAGGCCCGAGGCGAAGCCAAGGGCCTCAATACACACGAGTTGGGAATCGCACTTTCTCCCGAGTGATACATAGTGCTTTATACTACACCTGCGAGGAAATAGTATCATTTTACTTTTAATCAAGATACAATAAAAGAAACCGACTGACTCGCGTGCGATTGTCACTTTTTTTTTTTTTTTTTCATTTTCCCACTAAGTGGAAAGGCAAAGGGATCTTAGCCCATACAGCCATGTTTGACGTTATAGTTTTTTATGTTTATATGCACTATCCTCTTCTGTTGAGGATCATCTGAAAGGTCTGTCCTGTCTAAGTCACTGTCCTGTCGTTTCCGCTATAATGATAGCCTTGTAACGCAAATACAACAGGGTTAGAAAAAACACACGAAAAGGCACAGCCCACACTTTTGTTCCATTGAACAACACACTACACAGGTTACGGCGATTTTAATTCACAATATCCTTTTTTCCAACCTTTTATTTCCTTCTTATTTTTTATTATGTGCAGGAAAAGCAAGTGGCCAGTATCATTTTTCGAGTTTTATGTACGAGTTCGCAAAATAATACTGGCCACTTGCTCATTCTTTATGTTATTTAAAAAAAAAAAAAAGCACGTTAACAATGGATTTGCATATACTTTTTCTGCCCGCTCAAGCACGTTAACAATGAATTTTCATACACTTTTGCCGCCCGCATATTTGTATGACAGTAATGACGTACTTTCTGCATCGTTTTCAACAAAGAAAGAAGGTACTTTCCGAGCAGGTGTAGTATAAAATTCATTCTATACCTGTATGGAGAGTCCGTTGAGTGCCCGCACGACATCGCCCACCTTCATGCACTGTCCGCTCACCATGTTCTCACACAGCGGTATAACGCAGCTCACGTTCAGTGGCACCTGGAACCATGAGCGTCCAGTACACTATACTGTATTCAGCTAATAGTATAAAAAACCAGCCAAGTGCGAGTCGGACTCGCGCATGTACCATTATCTATAGGTATAAAAACGGCAAAAAACATGTCTGTTGTATGGGAGCCCCCTTAAATATTTACTTAATTCTGTTTTTTAGTGTATTTTTTGTTATAGCGGCAACAGAAATACATCATCTGTGAAAATTTCAACTGTCTAGCTATCACGGTTCAGGAGATACAGCCTGGTGACAGACGGACAGCGGAGTCTTAGTAATAGGGTCCCGTTGGTTACCCTTTGGGTACGGAACCCTAAAAAGCGGCGGTAGTTCAGAGGTAGAACGGTGGTCTCTCAATGGCAACACTGTAAAGAAACCAGAAATAAGAATAAACTGGCTTTTCCAAAAATCTGACTCGCCAACTCGCCAATGGTACCTCTTTCGTGGGACATGGTATAAGATTTTACAACAAACTTCCAAAGGTCATTACTTTGTCAAAAAATAAGTTTAAACTGTTTATTTAGCAGGCCTATTGAAGAAGGGATATTATAAAATAAATGATTACTTAGACCAGAGGTCTTCAACCTTTTTTTAGCTCGAGGGCCAAAAATTTGGTCCACGTCTGTCGGAGGGCCACATTGCAGCACGTAACAAATAATTGAAATTCTTTATTTGTTTAAAAATTACAAGATACATATGTGAGGATTGAACTTGTTTATTTTACACCAGATTGTCGATATCTGCTTTTATTTTGAACGGCGTTTGATTTTAGAGTCGAAGCGCGTAAATTCAAAACGAATATTTCTTCTAGGCTCTGAGGGCCACAAGAAATGTCCCGGCGGGCCGCATGTGGCCCGAGTGACGCAGGTTGAAGACCCTTGACTTAGACGGTACTAAAGCATGGGATTATGATAGTGATTTTTGTCATAATAGTAGTTAGTATAATTTCCTAACTTACGTTATGATTCCTCTAGAATTAACGTTAATTAGTTAACAGATGAAATGACTGTAAAAGCACATGGACTGTATGGGACACGTAGACAAAGGTATCATATATTTTTTTGCCTTCATGACATTACATTTCTCCTGTCTTGTATTTTTTATCTCTTTATTGAATTAAAGTATAGGCTTACTTTTCACATTTAGTTGTGATAACTAATATTATGTAAAAAAAGACATGATCTTGCTAAGTTTAGCAAGACTAATCGAATGGGCGGAGTTAGGCATATATTTATTATATGTATTGCATATATTTATAATATTATGTATTCCTTATTTCTATATTTTAATTTTATTCAAGTGAAATTAAATAAAATAAAAAAGTTTTTTTTTTTTATTAAATTTGAGTAAAGTACCTTAATTATTTTCCTGTGTATTTCTCCATATTATTATTTATTACTAAAACTATTATTTATACACATATATTATTTAATAACTTATATTACATTAAAACTGACCTGTAATAAGTGTATCTGTTATACCTACATTACATAAATAAATATATTTAATTTCATTTCAATATCTATCGGGCATACACCAATGAGATTTTCGGAATTATTATTTATGTGCATAGTATTTGTAATACCTTATACTTACCAGTTGCTTGAACGATGAAGGAAAACATCATAATAAACCTGCATGCCTTGAAAAATATAAAATAAAAAAATTTAGCTTAAGAACTCATAAATAAATTAGACCTCCGATGTAAGGTTTTAGGGTAAGGAATTTTCCTGACATATCGGGAATTTTGGCCCTCTGTCAGGAAATCAGGAAAACAATAGTATTTTTCAGGATTTTTTCAAGAGAATGCTTAAATGTTAAACATTCTTATATTTGAATTTGTGGATATATTAATAATTTGCAATATCCCGCTAAACACTCTTAATATATCCACAAATTCATGATGGACTTCCGCAAAGTAACGCCTTTTTTCAATTAATTTTATTTTTATATTTATTGAGATTTAAACAAAATTGTGTTTGTAACGCGATGCCCATTCATATTGCTCCGAGATCATGCCTGATAGAAAATGTAGATTAGAACTAGGATGAAAAGCGCTCCCCTGTAAACTGGGAGTGATAGCAGGCGAGACATTAATCAGTCTGTCTAAAACGGCTGAAAAAACTTGCGAAGGCGGAAGGTGGGTGATTTTTAGAAGCTCTAAAAAGCTTTTAAATGAAGCTTTTAAAAATAAAACATTTTGTTATTGTTAGTACAATTATCACCACACGCCATTTGTAACGCGATAAACAAAGTGGTATATCCATTGACATACAAACCGTGGACCTCGGGTCTAGTACAAGATTTACGAAAAAAGTGTCCTTAGTGAAGTGTTAAAATATAAAGAAACAAAACATTTGAATTTGAATCGTATGTCATTGCTGCATGGCTCAATTTTGATTGACGTGCTATTGACACGCTTTTTTAGTTTTCAATTGTTTTGACACTCTTTTGGTTCGGACACTTTTGAGCGCAGATCCGATGTCTACTTGTTATTACGTCAATGGGTATAAAATATAAAGCGTGTGAAAAATGTTGCCAGAATAGCCATCCACAACGACTTATAAAAATCTACGGAAGTCAGTAACAGACGAATGACTGATACTACGCAACTGCCTGTAAACACTGCCGGTTTTCATGACGTCACGAGTCTCTTGGTCGTGACAAATGACGCCCGAACCCTACCGCCTGTAGATCTGACCTTGAGTTCAGCGATGGCCTTCATGGCGGCGAGGGTGACAGCTGCGCCGGCCATACTGCCGCGATTCTCCACCATCTCACTTCGCTGCTTCAGGCATAATCCACCGCTGGAATATAAACAGAAACGTCCCAACATAATTTCAAATTCAAATTCAAATAGTTTATTTTGCAAAGTAGGTATATAAAATACACGTTTCACAAGTCAAAATTTAAACTTATATAAAAAAAATATATGTAATAAAATAATAAATGTACATGAACTAGATTAAACGTTTATTTAATTTATGTAGCAATATATACAGGGTGGAAAAAATGTAAGGGCCCTGGAGGGGACCTACCTTAAATCGTTTAGTTAGCTCATTTTACTGAAAGGAAACATTCCTTTATTTTTTAAAAGAAACAAAACTGCGTTCAAAGATATTCTGAAATTCGCTTGTCTCACCCGGGAATCGAACCAACTAAAAATTAAAAAAATAAACCCTCGCTATTTTATCATACGAATCGGTAAGATTATTGTTCAGGATAAAATTTTTCTACTAAACTAAAGTCTTACACTCCTCTGTTGTACGAGATACTCATGAAATTAAATATTTATTACAAGTTCTTTGTTAACAATACCTAGTACTGTTCACTTGTAACAAGTAAATGAAACATTCTAATTTTCTTATCTCTCTTACATCCAAAGACATTGTATGAAGTACAAGCTTGCTAATGTTATTTATCTTAAGTACCTTGTTGAAGACTTCAATAAGAAAATCGTTAAATGGTAATAATAAATGTATGCAGAGCACAATTACTTCTTGCACTAGGCGTGCTGACGAAAAGTTTAAAAAAAGAACGTATTTTTTTGCAACGCGGAGCAACAAATTTGAAGTTCGAACCATAAATTTCGTTCGAAATTAAAATTTTGTTTTGTTTTGCTTTCATTCCGTGCTGTCATTGTGTAATAATGTCGTATAATTATTACTTTACAAGTGAAAAGTACCTACTAGGTATTGTTAATAAAGAACTTGTAATAAATATTCAATTTCATGGGTATCTCGTACAACAGATGAGTGTAAGACTTTAGTTTAGTAGACAAATTTTATCCTGAACAATAATCCTACCGATTCGTATGATAAAATAGCGAGGGTTTATTTTTTAAATTTTTAGTTGGTTCAGTTCCCGGGTGAGACAAGCAAATTTTAGAAGATCTTTGAATGCAGTTTTGATTCTTTTAAAAAATAAAGGAATGTTTCCTTTCAGTGAAATGAGCTAACTAAAGGATTTAAGGTAGTTCCCCTCCAGGGCCCTTTCATTTTTTCCACCCTGTATATACGATTAAAATTATAGGTAAAATATATATTATACAAGGTGAAATCCAATCAACCGCCCGAACCCACGCCGGAGACCCGACCAGGGACCAGGAGCCGTATTTTTGAATCGTTCGTATTAAATTCACGTGCGAAAATATATACCTGTCTCATCTTGCATATGACAAGTTCTGATGTGCTACGTGAGATGGGTATATACTTTCGCACGTGAATTGGAAACGAACGATTCAAAAATACGGCTCCAGGGACAAGGTTCACAATGATCACCAACCGAGCCCCCAGCACGAATCCAGGCGGCGGCCGTCCAAATCACATCCTATATACTACATACTAATAGGTTACATATATAAATACATCCCTACCTCCGCCTATTCGATTAGTCTTGCTAAGAAGAACGGGCAAGAAACTTAGCAACTTTCTGTTAATTTATTACAGCGTATCTTAAAATAGCCCCCCCCCCCCCCAATCCTTTTCCTACCTTGGGGGCTGCTAATAAACATTTAACTATTATTCCGGCTATTATAATAATAAATAAATAAAATAAAAATCATTTATTTCAGAACTAGGTTCCATAAAAAAAAAACACAACATCATATTACACAGAAAAATACAAAAATGTCACAAACAGTATGTAAATAAAATAAAATAAAATGTCAATAAAATTAAAATTAAAACGCATAAAAAATCAGTATAAAATAATTTTGATGATTAAACATTATTTGACGTGTAGTGTCGTCCAGTGATGGCTGATAGGACACCCGCACCTACCTCCCACTACCTTCAGAATAGTATTGCGGCTGCCGCACACTCTGTGCATAAGAGAGGCAACTTTTTTGCGCATAATTGCGTAAAAATCTATTGTTCGCGCCTCAGCAAACATGCCGGACGCGCTGCAGCGCCACGGCAGCCCCAATAGCATCCTGAAGGCATTATTGTATTGCACCCGTAGAGCGTTGTAGGTCTTCTGCGTGTATCTCACCCACAGTCCGCTCGTGTAAAAAGATTGACAGAACGCCTTGAAGAGAGTAATCTTTACCTGTTCTGTACACCGAGAAAATCTACGAGCGAGCATATTGCTTCTGACCGCCAACGCTCTACGTTCGCGCTCGATGTCCTGGTCATCTTTCAGGTCCTCTGTCACAATGTGACCCAGATACTTGAACTGCTTGACTCTCGTCAATGCAGTCCCGTATAGCTCCACTGGGGTACGTGTTGTGGGGAGCTGCTGCCCGCGGCGAAAACCAAGAGCTCACTCTTTTTGGTGTTGTACTTCAACCCATGAGTTTGTGCATAGGTTTCACACGCGTGCAACAGTTTCCTGAGCGCGCTGACCGACGGGCTCAGCAGCACCATGTCATCCGCGTAACTGATGTTGTTGACTTTGACGCCATCAATTGAACATCCCGCATGCATGCTGCTGAGCCCTCGGATTAGCTGGTCCACATACAGGTTGAAGAGCCTGGGAGAGGCCAATCCCCCCTGCCTCACCCCGCACTCCAACCTGTACTCCTCCGAGCGCTCCTCCCCCCATCGGACGTAGTTCACCTGGTTTTCATACCAGTGCCTGAAGATGCCAGTGAGCTCAGAAGGAAGATTCACTCCATCCATTCCTCCATCCATTATGTTGCGGAAGCCGGAAACTGACGATAGTGCTCGTGCGTACGAACAACTATTACTATAGAACCAATCCTCAAATCGGGAAAAAACCCGCTGTTCCCATAGAAATGTAACAAACCTACTCGACCAAAATGTATGAAACAACAGATCTTTTTTTCACGATTTCCCGAGATTTCGTTCACGAAAAGTTCGTATAAATCTATATTATTTCCGGCTTGCGGAACATCATCTTAACACCCTGTTTTATTGTAAATATTTGATCTCAAAAATCAACATATTTCTACAAATATCTCCGAAAGAGTCATAGGTGTCTCCGAGCGTAGATTGTTAATAGAACAATCAGCACTAGTAACATCCGCTTTACACCGACGGTTTTAACTTCCCAACGTGATAGGGGGTGATGCTTATAGTTACTTTGGGCTCACAGTAGCTTCCTTCACCGTTCAGCAAGTGGTAAGCAAATCCTAAATAATAAAATGAAAAACCGGCCAAAAGAAAATCAGGCTCAATTGTGAGCCTTTGCGAGCAGTTAAAAGACTTGTTTTTTTATTTAAATATTTTTCTAGAGCAAATCCGTGCGAACCGTGAGCAAACAAAATACCAAATTCAGTGATGTCGTTACGCGCAAACCACCATACAAACTCTGTCAACATCTCGGAACATTTGGATTTTATTGTTCTATGGTCAACAAACTATGGGGTGTCCATGGAATGTTATTATAATATTTTAGGCTGAGTCCATTAACATTATCTAGATCTATATTTTAGTCGAACTAAAAATCGTGAAATTTGAGTAATATCTTAACAACAAACCCCTAAAATACGTAAATTTAAAGGTTTTTTACCAAAAGTATGCAGAAAGCGCTTTTATTGTTTTAAATAAAATCAAAAAATTATTATAATACGAGTCAAACATCTAAAATGTTTTCTAGGTTAATATGTATAATAACCAAAAATAATGTGTGAAAACGTCCAAAGTCTTGGCCAAATAAGTTTTCAATTTTGCGCCCGCGACGAAATCGGCACGATTGTATTGTCCTCGCAAGTTTCATGGAGCTGCACGCTTTTAGCGAAATGAAACAGCGTGACATTTGGCCACACCCACAACTGAGTTGGTCGCAACATAACATAATGTCTGTTCTTAAACACGTTTTTCATTATTTTTTTCGTCGTCTGTTACACCCAAAACCTAGTTTCCAACCGAATAAACCGCTGCTGAACTTGGTAAATATATCCAACGAAAATCGGAGCCTTACTGGACAATAAACATGGCTGTTGTCCGGCAACAGGCAGGACCAAATATCCAACCAAACTCACCTATCAAAAGTAACTCCCTTGGCCGCAATGAGCACAGGAGGCCTGGTGTCCGTGCCCCCACTGTAGGTACACTCGAGGAAGATGGGGGTCTCACACGACCCCCGCGCCACGGCCAGGAAGGCCTCCATCTTCTGAGTCTCGATCCAGCTGCGGTCGTGAACTTGGACGTTGATGCCGAGGGGACAGAGCATTTCCAGAGCCGCCTGGAAATATAGTTAGCGAGATGATGCAATGCGAGCCATTTCCCCGTCTCACAACTACCGCCTCGTCAAAGGCAATGCCGCCGTCTCGACTGAAGACACAAAAGCGGCCGCCGGGCTCCGACCGCTCGTGACCTGACTCTGGTACCATGATAATCATGTGTAGTTGCATTTTATAACAGGGGATCTAAAAAGGCCAACTTGGGTGAATCATAAAATGATTTGAAAGTAAGACAGCGTCAGAGTTTTTTCACGCGTGCAAAATAGACGGCATTAGAACAGAATCATAATGTGATTCATGCAAAATGGCTTTTTTAAAGGACCAGAAGTCATACAAAAGAAACCAGAAGTACCATCCTCAAAAATATACTTATATCATAATACTGAGAGGCGAATGAAGCCAGCTTTACGCCAGAGCCACAGCTTCAGGCTTCTGGTGGCGCTTCTTGCTGCGCTTCCAGGCGATTTTTGCGACGGGCTTTGTCCTGCCACGACACCCGTCGGCGCTTTCATGTATAGCGCGCTCACTCGCTCAAAGCGCTCGACACTAGATTCGTTCTGCGCGCTCGATCACTATTTCAACCACTCGCCTCCCCGCACACCGCCGTAGCGAGACTCACTCGAAGCCGGACAAGACGCGCGAGCGGCGACCCATGGCCGGCTCTATACAACTTCATACATTTGTTCTCTCCGCCGGCGCCGTCGCGAGAAGAACCGCTTGGCACGCCTCTCGAAGCCTGAAGCTGTGGCTGAGGGGTGACGTTGTCTCTAGACGTGCGGTTTTGGACCTGACTGCACAGTTGTTTAAACGGCTGTCCAGTCTATAAAATTTTGTAAACCAGACAAATAATTTACAAAGCTAAACACAAATTACCGCCGCATCTCCATAATTCGTACATCACAATGAAGGCAGAACATTGCCTAAATAAGAACAACAATAGAAACTTAACCTTTTTTCACTTCCGAAGCATATCGAAAGGTACCATAGATCGCAGTTCTTATTGCGATATCATAGCCGTTAAATACTTCACAAATAGGGAGCCTGAACTGCAGGCGACTGTACATACGCCCGTGGCAGGCCATCCTACAAACTGCGCCAAAAACAACTTACGGTAGCCAAATCTACAGGCGCCATCTTGTTAGCGGGCATATCGGAAAGAAACCTCGCCCAGTTCTGTGCACGGGCCCGGATGTACCCCACCTTCCACTCGGCACTGTCTCCGCCGTACTGCGCCACGATGGAGATGGGGAATTGATCCTCGCATGACTTGAACTCTTGAAATCTGAGGGGAGGTTTGGTTTTACTGGTTTTTAGGGTTTTGTATCCAAAGGGTAGCTAACGGGACCCTATTACTAAGACTCCGCTGTCCGTCTGTCTGTCCGTCTGTCACCAGGCTGTATCTCATGAACCATGATAGTTAGACAGTTGAAATTTTCACAGATGATGTATTTTTGTTGCCGCTATAACAACAAATACTAAAAAACAGAATAAAATAAATATTTAAGGGGGCTCCCATACAACAGACATATTTTTTTGGCGTTTTTAGGGTTCCGTACCCAAAGGGTAACCAACGGGACCCTATTACTAAAACTCCGCTGTCCGTCTGTCACCAGGCTGTATCTCATGAACCTTGATAGTTAGACAGTTGAAATTTTCACAGATGGTGTATTTCTGTTGCCGCTATAACAACAAATACTAAAAAATAGAATAAAATAAATATTTAAGGGGGCTCCCATACAACAGACATGTTTTTTTTGCCGTTTTTATAGATAATGGTACGGAACCCTTCGTGCGCGAGTCCGACTCGCACTTGACCGGTTTATTATTTATTGTGCCCTATTAAAAATGACAATACATGACAAACGAAACGTAAAATTCAAATTCAAATTCAAAAAAAGAATAAAGTAAAAGAATAAAGTCCGGGCAGCGACTAGCAAACCTTATCCGAGGGAGACCCCCTCGAAGTAATTCGGGGGAGAGTAAGAGGACAGCTCACAGGCAAAAAACCAGGTAGCCCACCATGCCTGGAACCGATGGATGGCGGTATATCCATCCCTAATAGCCGGGCCTTATATAGAACAGACTGGTGACGGGCAGCGGCGTCACTGGTGCGAGGGTTCCGGCACCGCGCTCACCCACCCGCCTGCCCACCGTGTCTGAATATGGGCAATTCTTCCAGGATGACCGCCGGGTGTGGCAAAGTCCTGGAAAGGCTTGTGTCCAGCAGTGGACGAACTAGGCTGATGGATGGATGGATGGATGGATGATATTTGTATTTGTATCTCAGAAGATCGCCAGGAAATACACAAGAAATTTCAACGGACTATGTGCAGTTTGGGATAGTACAGAAAGCGGGCTTGAAATAAGATGGTTCACTTTTCGTTTTTTTTTTTATTCTAGCGGCGTTGTCAGTAGCATTTGACTAATATACTAAATCAGACCTGCTGAGCACGAATTTTGATAAGGGAATGCCCAATATTGTTTTTTTTTTGCAAAATTAACCGTTTGCCGATTATTTTACACACCAAAAACGGCCTAATTACCGTTTAAACAGTCTAACACGATTACTATTGCATTCTATCAACGATCTCCTACAGTGCGCGCCAATCTTTTAGTCGCCTCTGAAGCTAGCCCCAAGAATCGACGCATTAGCAGTTTTATGGTGTCAGGGGGACGTTACAGGAGCGAGGGCGCGGAGCACACCCGCCTGCGTGCCGCACCACACCCCCCGCTCGCCATTCGGCAGGTGTCAACACTATGCGTTAGTGTTAGTGCTACGTCCGTACACTACACATGCGCGCGTTGCATGAAAAGTACGTTCGTGGAAAAAATTATATGATTCGTTTAGTTAATCGTTGAATCTGTTTGTTTGTTGTTTATTTGTTGTTTTGTTGATTTAGTTTGTTAAAGTTTATTGTTGTTGTTATGCCTCGCCGTCGTTATAGCGTTTTCAGGCGACAATGTAGGAAAATGGTGTTTATATTAACTTATTTTAATTAAACAGTTAAGATTGCACTAAAATAATAAATATATATTAAATAGGTAGGTACAACCAGTACACCTTCCCACTTATAATTAGAGATGAAACGGATATCCGGTTACTATCCGGTATCCGGCCTATCCGGCCATATTTTTGGTATCCGGTATCCGGCCGGATAGTAGTCAGTATCCGGCCGGATACCGGATACTTAACTCAACATACAAAAAGTCGTTTAAATCACAAAATAGTTGTATCAATGATTGAATAATCTAAATTCTAATACATAAAGTGAATAAGAATTGAGCTATGGTAGATAAAGACAAGCTTTACATCAATTGTTGGGAATAAACGTTTATGCTTTTCTTCATACATTACACCAGCTTCTTTTGCTCTCACAATATGCCGAATGTAACTCAACATGTATCTTTTAATTAAAACACATGGTCATACTGAAATCATCCAAAGAAAAAAATACTCATTATGAAAACCTACTTTAAATTTTGAAAGGGCACTGGGCGGGCAGGTTCAATTTTGTTTTTTTAATATGTTACTTTGGAAAATTTGTTCAGTATGAACAGTATATTACGCAGTTTCATTTAAAGATACCTGTCCATTTATATACAGTATACAATACACCACTCCAAGGAGACAAAAGATACATATTTACAAATTTCGTTAGGATCGGAAATTGTTTCGCGTTTGCAAACCAGCATTTGTATGATTGTGATACGATCATTTAGAAATGATCTTCATTTAAAAAATGCACGAATAATCTCGCCCACTTGCACCCGCACGCACCTTGGTGCGTAATATTTAGACTTGCTCCATAAGTGCGAAACGCATATCTTGAGCCGGATATCCGGCCGCCGGATATCCGGCTATCCGGCCTAGTGCCTCGCCGGATATCCGGTATCCGGTATCCGGCCAAATCACTATCCGTTTCATCTCTACTTATAATAAACATTTAATAATCAACCGTTCATATTATTGTTTCCTTGACTGTACCTGCGCAAGCTTGCACTCGTAACTCAATCAGAGGCGACTAAAAGATTGGCGCGCACTATACCCTGCGGTCCGTAATAGAATTACAATGGATCATAAGCCATTCACTTCATAATTTCGTAATCGATTTTAGCGATATAAATCTATTTCGGAACGCAGGGCTAGTATCGTTAAACAAAGATGGCTTCGTCACTGTGGGTTATGCAGATGATTTGGTTATCATGACTTTTTAGTATTTTATTTAAAAATCCATTTCTTATCGTAATAAGCTATCCGGGTGTATATTGGTTGCGGATTTTCTTAAACTTATGAGATTAATTTCCCGCCATCCATCATTGTATTTTAATCATATTGATGAATTTGACCTACTGCGTCGTTGATGTTTGCGAGGCGATAAGTCAGTGAAGTAAGTTGCAATGAGTCTTTCTTCTCTTCCCCGGGTGACGTGATGTTGATATTACTTTATGACGTCGCGTTGATGAGCATTGTTCACACTTATCGAAACCAATATGACAATATCACAAACACATTGCCCAGCCCTTCACGGTTATCAGAGTATAGAATCCATGGCATAACGTTAACTCTTAACAAATTTTAGGAAAATATTATATAACATGATCCATAACAATAGTATATTTCGTGACGAGTATAAAATGGCGAATTTTCTTACCCGAGGAATGAAGCTAGTTACGTTAAGCTTACATTCCGAGGGTTAGAAAACCCATTTTTACTCGTTGCGGACGATACTTTTTCTACTACCTGATTTATGTATTTAAATATTTAATTTTTCCTTTCAAATTTAATGTATTTTATGACTTTGCAAAGCGCGGCGCGGTTTTTACCTTTTTTTTCAAGCTTAGGCTTAGGCTTTTATTTGTGGCCAGTAAAATTTTGCGAAAAAAGGGTGTCAGACACGATATGATCGATTATGTCGTGAATCAGAACGCAGGGAATTTCGATTGTAAAGACAAACTAAGGACGTCAAAAAGAACCTAATTTAGCATGAAATGAAGACAAACGTCAAAAAGAACCAAATTTTGCAATAAATTAAATTTCAATACGATATTTCAAACTGACCTGATAGTCATTCCGCAACGGGGCCCGGAAAGTTAGATTTTCAAAACTAATTTCGAGTATTAAATGGAACTTTTTCATAAAGGTAGTAGAAAAAAGTGAAAACACTGTACAGGTGCCGCGCGCGTCAGATCAAAATACTCGGAACGCAGCGATGGCACCCGAGTGCCCCTCCTAAAACCTCTAACCTCCTGAAGCAGCTACAATATCCTTTATCTTTCAATTATTCAATACTTCATCCTACAGAGCAGCAGGCGGTTTCACTTGTTTACACATTGAACTATTTACTGACATCTACGGCCGGAATTCACGTCGCGTAGTGCCAGTTCAGCATCTCACATCTGTGTCGGGTTTAGAGGCTTCGACCGTAATTTTGTAACCAATTTTGATTTGGGCCTGCCAACATCAAAGATCCTAACATCGATATTTTCTCTGACTCGCTCAATTATTACAAACAGAAAATTGCAAAAGTTATGCCATTATGTTAATATTTCTTTTTGTCAAGTTCATATATACAAGGTGACTTTTTGATCATCGTCCAAATTCATACTGGTGGCTTGGTAAGTGATCAGTATCATGGATCAATAACAATTTTTGTGAAATTCGTAAAATGAAATTTCGACTCCCCATAGTGATTCACTTGGAACTGGAAGTGAATTTCTATGGGAAGCCAAAATTTCATTTTACAAATTTCACAAAGATACTGATCACTTATCAAGCCTCCAGTATGAATTTGGACGATGATCAAAAAGTCACCTTGTATATATATATATTTTTTTTTAAGTTCATATTTTATCTTAAGCTCTTCTGTTATATGTAATTTTAGAAGTTACCGATGTTTTCTTTTATATAGTTTTAAATATTATTTGCGAAGGATGTATACATTTTAAAGGAACGTACAACAGAACTGTACCCTTAATCTTGTCCACCATCAATGTTTTTTGTATCTTCTGCAAATGTATCTTAAATAAATAAATAAATGAAAAAAAAAACATCGAATTTCATGTTCAGCAGGTCTAAATTAGTAAAAATAGCAAATTTGACCAAATGTTACCAAAAATGTCTCTAGAATTCATAAAATGGCCATTATAGAGAAAAGTGAACCAATCTAAAATGGCGTCGCTGCGGAGTGTCGACGCGGGAGGGGGGGGCGTATCTTCGGTACTGAGATCTGGTTCTCACTTCCAAGCAGCAAGCAGAGCGGCCTCGGCAGCCGCGTCGGGTGCGTCTGCGGCGTCCACATCGATGGCACCGCAGCCACGCTGCACCAACTTTCTGACCGCCGCGCCAACGCCCCAGCGGACGTTCTCCTGTTGGTTAATACGTCATCATTACCATCATGTTTTCAAAGAAACACAAAGACACCAGGACACCTAATTGTGTGCCACAGGACACCTAATTGAAACGAAGTTCCTTTCGCTATACAGGATGGAAAAAATTTAAGAGCCCTGGAGGGGAGCTACCTTAAATCCTTTAGTTAGCTTATTTAATTCCTTTATTTTTTAAAAGAAACAAAACTGCATTTTATTCTGAACAATAATCCTACCGATTCCTATGATAAAATAGCGAGGGTGTATTTTTTTTTATTTTAAGTTGGTTCGATTCCCGGGTGAGACAAGCGAATTTAAGAAGATCTTTGAATGTAGTTTTGTTTCTTTTAAATAAAAAATAAAGGAATGTTTCCTTTCAGTAAAATGAGCTAACTAAAGGATTTAAGGTAGTTCCTATCCAGGGCCCTTGAATTTTTTCCAGCCTGTATAACAGGCACAATGAAATAAATTAACAACGTTTATACCCATACATGGCATGGACATACGCTTGTAAACAGACATATGACGAATATAACTACCCTGCACCACATGCATGGCTGTAACGTACTATACCAAATATCGTGACGGTCGAAGTCTTGCACTTTTTTCGGCCCAGCTCTCGTTAGCCAAGTGTCTGGAGTGTAAAGTGCGATAAGGAACCTCGTTACAAAAAGAGATACAAACGTTTAAAAAACCGGTCAAGTATAAGTAAGACTCACGTCCTGAGGGTTCTGTACCATTATTAATATAAAGAGGTAAAATTTGCTTGTTTGTAGGGGGTAATCTGGAACTACAGAACCGATTTTGAAAAATCTTTCATTGTTGTTATGGATACTTTTCACTTGGGTCATAGGCTATTGTTTGTACCCTGGGGACAGACAGTTTCCTACGGACATACACATTAATTAGGTTAAACCGCTAGCAAAAGGCTTGTATCCAATAAAGTTAGAAAACAAAAAATAAAAACTTATCATTACATACAAAATGTATGAGAGAAACAGCAAAGTTAAGTTGGTTTAGTGACAGTCCACATACAATACCACCTCTGGAACCCTTTCGGGACACATGTCGAGACTATATGGAATATGGAACAGAAAGCTTATGAATATTATTAGAGTGCAATACAAACTAGAAAATATCAATCTAAAACAAACACAAAGACAAGAATATGAAAAAATTCCCCGGGCCAGGATTCGAACCTGCGACCTCTTGTTATCAAGACAAGCGCACTGCCAATTGCGCCGAGGTTCCTACCCAGACCGGTGAATTCTTCCATCATACTTGTCCACTGTTATTTTTTGCTTCTGCCTGATATATGATGGAATGATGGAAGTATGATGGAAGAATTCACCGGTCTGGGTAGGAACCTCAGTGGCGCAATTGGTAGCGCGCTTGTCTTGATAACAAGAGGTCGCAGGTTCGTATCCTGGCGCGGGGAATTTTTTCATATTCTTGTCCAAAGACCAAAGGTTTGTTTCTGATTGATCTTTTCTAGTTTGTATTGCACTCTAATAATATTTAGAGTATTCATAGCGATGGATTTCGCAAAATAAACATAATCTTAGAAAGCTTATGATTCTGAATCTATAAAAATTGGCCATACATTTGACAAGTCTCTATTCTAGCCCATCAATGCCACTTTTAGAACTACTTATGTAGGTAGTTCGTTGAAATCACTAATATATATAATTCTAGTAAATGATTACTAGCAATAAAAATTTAGGTATAAGCTTCTACACTATGTCTGAAATAGGTATTGGGAGAAGCTTGTGATCCAGTTGTCCGTTTTTCAGTCTCTTTTTCCACAGATGGAAATACAAATGCCACAAACTGACGTATCGCGCTTACGTCAAATGAGAGTTCTCGGTGAAAATAACCGGCAAACAATAAATATTATACAGGGTGCTTGGTAATGCGACCTATTCCTTTAAAGGGGTTATACTAGGGATCATTTCCAACAAATAATGCCCATCAACTAGGGGTCGAAAATGATTTTTTTTTTCATGTAAAACATTTCGATATTTCAAAAATTACAAAATAAAAAAGGTTTTCTTTCCACTTAAGACCTTTTAATTCTGATATTATGGGAATTCAGGGCACGTATTTTTTATAAATGATCACACATCTAGAAAAATCACATTATCTAGAAAATAGAAAACAAATCGTACAAGTGGAATTCTTTAATAACGTATCGAATATAATAGAAAACGTGAGGTCTGAAGAAAGAAACTTAACGTGTTCGATACCCCAGGGCAGCGTCCTCGGATGTATATTATTTCTTATCTACATTAACGATCTACCTAAAATGCTTAACAAAGAAACAACACTTTCAGTGCTTTTTGCAGATGACATATCATTACTAATAAAATGTGAAGACGACTCGAACGCAGAAATGTTGATGAAGCAAAATCTTTTTATTGTTAAAAACTGGTTAGACGATCACAACCTTAGCATAAATTACAACAAAACTAAGACAATGCAATTCCGTCCACATCAGAAACAAAGCCTTAACATTAATTTAGAAATAGAAAACACTAAACTTGAATCTGTAAATAAATTTTGTCTCTTAGGTATAGTTATAGATACGCACCTTAACTGGAAAAGCCATATACAAAAAGTCAAATGTAAACTATCATCATTCATCTATGCATTAAAAAAAATTCACGAAAACACAAACACTGAAACAGCACTGTCAGCATATCACGCTTTCGCTAGCTCCTGGCTCCGTTACGGAGTGATGTTGTGGGGCAACAGCGTGGATGCTGATCAGCTGTTCATACTTCAAAAACGTTGTATTCGAATCCTTGCCCATATAAACTCGACTACAAGCTGTAAAGATTACTTTAAAAAATTCAACCTTTTAACCCTCCCAAGTATATATATACATGAAATCTGTATGTTTGTTTTTAAAAATATTAAGCATTTCAAACAAATCAAAGATATACACAAACTAAATACTCGAAACAAAAACAAATTATACCTACCAATGTCTCGTATTAAAATGCTAAACTGCAGCCCATACTACATGCCAATAAAAATTTATAATAAAATACCCGCCAATTTAAAATCGGAAGAAAAAGAACACATTTTGTCAAACAATATCAAAAAATATCTAATAAAAAAATGTTACTACTCGGTTAAGGGTTTCTTAATAGAATAATTAATGACCCCTTTTAATTGTGTTTTTATTTTTTATTTTACCCAAATGTTGAATGTAGTAGTAGTAATTTATAGTAGTTTATGTTGCATGTAATGTAGTAATGTAGTAAATATTTAATTAATTAATTAATCTAAGATAATTTGTTAGCTTTAAGTTGTGTTCCAAATTTGCAACGTCTATAAAATAGGCATCTAAGTCATAAGTACGAACAAACATTTATAAGATCTGTATACACTTAGATTGCAATAAACGTTTGAGTTTGATCTATCATTGATCAGAAATATAATAAACAAGTGCTGAGAAAGGAATAGTTATTTTTAAATTATTTATTTTTCGTTATTAGTCTGAAAGTTTGAAAAATAATATAAAACCTTCGTAACTTGGAGACCATTCATTTTCGACACCTAGTTGATAGGACTTAATTCGTTAGAAATGATCTCTAGGAATATGAATGATTCAAGGAATAGGTCGAATTACCAAGCAACCTGTATAATATTCCTCCCAGTTCAGAAAACTTTTGCCATACAAAACCTCAGCAAACCTCCTGGTTAATTCGTCCAACCCTTCTTGATTGTGCTCAAATTAAAGAAATTGTATTTTTTTTAACAATACTTTTAACACAATGACTTTTTTACTTTTATTTTTTTAGGATTACGGAGTAAGTACCTAAAAAATACAAAAGAAACCTTTATAGTTAGACTCCGTTGTCCGTCCGTCCGTATGTCACAGCCTCATAACTTAAAGATACAGACTTGAAATTTGGCACAAAAATAGCATTAATATGCCCACATATCACGGTGTAAAAAAAATATGAATATTTTTAAATTGTTCAAAATATTTCCAAAACAAAAGTGAGAAAAATAAAAATATGATCCTAAAAATACAATATGGTTATCGAATTGTAGATATTAATGAATATGTGTTTACGTAAAATTACAGGAAAAATATAACGGCTGAGAAATAAACGAAAAAAAAAATTACAAAATAAAATGTATCATCCACTATACGGACCCTAGGTACGCGAGTCTGACTTGCAATTGACAGCCAGTCATGCATGATGTATAGAACCTTACCCTGTACACATCTAACTCCTCGAGCTGGTTGTACCCCGCCTGCTTGCAGCCGAGTGACGTCACAGCCACTGCGGAGTATTCCGCAACCAGGTCTGTCAATATGAACGCTTTGCCCAGCTTCAGTTGACAGGCCAGTCTGAAAATAATGAAAAATATCTGTCTTATACCTACAATGCGTTTCTGAAATAGTCATAAATCTCCATAAAATTATTAATAAATATATTTATATTGCTTTTATCAGCTTGTTTCTTTTATTTTTGATATATAATTATATAGGTAATGTGGCATATATAATTATACTGTGGCATAGTCTTCTACATTAATAAAACCATACACGCAGCTGACAGCAATTAGGGAATGCAATCTCGGTATACCGAGATCTCGAAATACCGAGATCTCGAAATACCGAGATCTCGAAATACCGAGATCTCGCACATATATTGCAAAATCTATCACGCAACGTTATCAGTGCGAGATCTCGCAAGATTTGCATATTACAGAAGATATAATCCAAAGATTTGCTGGGTTGAGAAGACAATAACTGCATTTTGCATCATAAAATCATCAACATCATTTTCTTGAAATTTATGACTACAAACATGGAATTAGAAAGAACCTTATCTGCGGCTGGGCTAGCCTATAGGCTATATAAAGTGAAAACACACGCTATCTTTAAATAAAATCATATACACTACTCTATTGTTCACACTAAACAAATTTTCCAAATATTAGTGTTGGTGCGGTCATGCGGTGTGATAACAACTCTACGAAATAACTTACTCGTTGAGGTGTTGACAGATCTTGCCTCCAGACTTTTGATTGATCTCCTGCGCCGCCACAGTCAGTTCGAACTTAGTCTCAGTTTCATACACGCCCACCACCAGCCCTTTCTGTAAATATTATATTTCAAGGAGTAACAAATTTAAAACCCCTGTATTTCGAAATCTAGATTTTTTTAGGGGCCAGCCCCCCTTCCTAGACATAAATGCTAGTTACGCCTATGGTTAGCCTGGCAGAATGTTGTGGCTTTTTGCATTTCGGCTTTAAATAGACATTTTGAGGGTAACCAAATGTGCCCGAAATTTAAAATGAGGGCGTCCAACCGTTACAAGGATATTTAGAAACTCGATTCTAATTTGCGTGATGTGAGTGTAAAAGTTGTTATTTGCTGGGAATATTTAAGTCATTTCTGTATGCACATACCACTAAGCCATTAGACGTCATCGTAACGCCAGGGCCACAGCTTCAGGCATCTGGCGGCGCTTCTTGCTGCGCTTCCAGGCGGTTTTTGCGACGGGCTTTACCCTGCCACGACACCCGTCGGACACTACGTTTGTCATGTGCGCTCGATCACTGTTTCAACCACCCGCCTCCCCGCACACCGCCGTCGCGAGAGCACAAGTCACTCGAAGCCGGACAAGACGCGCGAGCGGCGACCCATGGCCGGCTCTATACAACTTCATACATTTGTTTGGCGCGCCTCTCGAAGCCTAAAGCTGTGGCCGAGGGGTAAGGAGGGCAAACCTTTTTCGGCAACACATCAGTGTAATTTCACTACTATCCCATCTCTATTTCCTTACTTAGTACCTTCCCCGCATTACCACGCAACAAACTTTTCAGCTTACAAGCTCGGAAAGGCTTTATCATTCGAAATCAGCGTGCAATAGTAGATTACACAACAAGTGAAAAAAATAAGAATTCCCTTCGAGGCACAAAGTTGGATCCCGAGAGTAGCGAGGGATTCTAAAGTAGAATCCCGACCGTAGCGAGGGATTCTAGAGTAGAATCCTGAGCGGAGCGAGAGATACAATAACCGAGATGGTTTTTTTTTTCAAGAGTTATGTACTGTACTTTTTACCATTGACTACGAGAACATAATAGTAGTTTATGCTACAAGTTTATGCTAATAAATTACGAGGACGATTTAAAACACGAGCGTAGCGAGTGTTTTAAACGTAACCGAGTAATTTATTGCTCTTACGCCCGTGTATCATACTACGTTTTTCAATGCATAGTGTGAGGAAATGAAAACAAATATAATCTTGTGAACTTTAAATTATGATTGGCTCAAAAGGATTGTATCCAGAGCAGTTAATCAGTGGAAAAAAAAGTATCACATCTATGGTACACAGGAAAGGCTGCAGGTTAGCCAACCATTGCAAACAAATAAAAAAATAATAATAATAAAGCCGTAGGGCAAAATAATCGACTTTCTGTTCGGTTTTGATGCATAAAAAGTGGGCCTTTACGAGCACATGCATTGAAAAAATAATAACAATTTGATTCACATTTTATTATGCTTACAAGTGATCAGTAGATAAGAGAACAAAACATTAATTGTAATTATAATATATCATACATAACTTTGCTTTAATAAAATTGCTTTAATCAGGCGGGAACATAAGAACATAAGTTGTGTTTTGATTATTGGATTAAAGTACCAAAAGCGGATTTTGAGTAATTTTAAGAAGGAAGTAACAAGAAATGACAAATATTATAGATGAAGAAATAAATAAAATCAGACTTGGCCATTTGTGCCTTTGAATCTAAAAAAAAGATACTATGTATGGGAGTTAGCTGTATGGTTTCATTATACCTTTGCTTTTCCCAGAAAGTATATGAAAAAATTAAAAAATTGTTTTTTTTCTCTCAGTGAGGGAAAAAGCGTTTAATTCATTGTTATCGGTGAGTCTTTTTTCGAGTGGCAATGCTAAAAAAGTACTTTTTATCTGCTAGCGTGGAAAAGGTTTTTAAAATTCGAACTTTTCTATTTAAAAAAGGTTTCTATACAACCAGCCAACTAAAATGCATTTATACTTAATTATGACGATTGCACGAAAAAGAAAAATGTTTGTTCTTACATCATTAACCTCTAGTAATACAAGTACACTGGACTAGCTATTGGCGACCTGATTAATGAAGCAATTTGATTATCGCTATTTTGATGATCGCTGCAGTGAGTAACGTGAATTTACTCGGAACTAATGATAAAAGTAAGACAATAGCGTTATCTATTATAACAAGTGTCAATGTCAATTTTAGTTCGCGGTACGCTTGGTGGGGGCGCTTTCAATCGGCACAAAAAGAACTGTCATTTTGTATGGCACAACATATCCAGTGTACTTATATTACGACATGTCAGTGTCTTTTACCTAGCATTTTCCTCGCCGTTGTGAGGTGAACATTTGTGTATCGCTCGGCAGCAAAGTTATTTTGCGTCTTGTACCTTTGAAACCTTGGCTACGCTCAGGATTCTATTTTTGAACCAAGAGCGAAGCGAAAATCCTTCGCTTCTTAGAATCCTTCGCTTTTTAAAACCCTTCGCTTCTTAGAATCTTTCGCTTCCTCAGGTTTCAATACAAGTACTCGCGCCAAATAACAACTTTGCAGCCTTGCATAACAAAAAGCTATTCTTGTCACGTGGTTGATAAGATGTCTAATGGCTAAGTGGTCTGTGGCTATAGGTATCTCTTCAATGGCTTGACGCACATTTGTGAAGATTTATACAGATCAGACATATTTTATATAGGAATTTATAAATATACTTGTACATGGTTTACGTTTACCTAATCAAGAATTTGTATTAATATTGGGCACAGTAAAATGTTATGGGGTATATAAAGAAGATTTATAAGCTCTCGCAAAAATAAACAAAGCAAATGAGATCATCTCAAAATGCTGGACCAAGAACAAAGACTAACCTTACTGCCATCCACCTTCTTATCATCAGCTTGACATTCTGCAGCCTCTTTAGCTCTAGCAGCAGAATAGGTTCTGCTCAGAATACGGGTCTGAGACAAACTTCTTGGAACATATCTACAACTGTACAGTAATTTAGATAAACCCATTCTAAAAATAATAAAAATACATTCACTTAAACAAATTCATCATAAAGTTTTTGAAAATTTAGGCCAACTAGATTTTAGAATTTAGTGAATTTTAGTGTTACTGGTTTTGTGAAATATTTAAATATAGAATAGGTATACAGGGTAAATTAGGTACACACCTTTTTTTTGCTATTATATTCTGTTTACAATAAATATGTTAGGCTATTGACATAAACATCCGATTTGTTATCACCTTTTATTGCCAATGTTTATCTTAAATGAAGTTGTCTTTGGTACATGTCTTATAGTTAAAGATATTCTAGTTTCCCTATTTACTTTAGAACCAGGCACATATTTATCTGAACACATGTTTAAATTAGCAATAAAATTATCTATGTAATCTTCGGTTACTTCTTCTATAGAATGAAGATAGAAATCAAACAATCTGTCCTTCAAAACGAGCAGGCTTCTTGGTTCTAAGAGCAGAGAGAACTTTGGATGTAAACTTGTGCTGTCCTTTTCTGTTATGGGTTCTAAAAATTTAAGAATGCTATGTGAGGCCACTGATATAGTAGTAATTGTCGGGTAGAATAACGACCCGTCCAAATGAGGCATTATACCTTGCCCAGGAAGGTACTCATTAACAAGGACGTGGTTAGGCCGGTTTCCGCTCATCACATTCAATTGATGGATTCTGTCTAAGTAGTTGTCGAGCCAGGAGGGTATGGCCTCAGCTATCATGCCTTTGTTGTGCGGAACTCCTCCCCAGTTCTGCAGTCTTCTGTTGGAGAGTTGTGTCCATTTTGGTTTTGGCGCTGCATAAATATTTGACAAGATCCCCTTCTCTTCATCCTGACTGATATATTCTGATATGTAGTATGCAGTCAGAGGAATCTGAAAGCCAAGATTATTTATGGAAGTTGTATTGTTAGTATTATTACACAACATTCAAGTGGCAAAAACTTCTCATTTGTGTCTTAAATTACATTAATTGAAATATCGCATTTAAAAATCAAGAAGCATTAAAGTAGGGATAATGTAGGAGAAATGCATTTATTGCAGTATTATTTTTATATTGTTCATAGTAATTATCGTTGCATCATTTTTTAGGGTTCCGTACCCAAAGGGTAACCAACGGGACCCTATTACTGAGACTCCGCTGTCCGTCTGTCTGTCTGTCACCATGCTGTGTCTCATGAACCGTGATAGTTAGACAGTTGAAATTTTCACAGATGATGTATTTCTGTTGCCGCTATAACAACAAATACTAAAAAACAGAATAATACAATATACCGGATGTAATTCAAGAGGTATCTTTTAATAAAAACACATGGTCTAAGAATCATACTAAATAACTTATCCAAAGAAACATACTTGTAGAAATGAAAAAATATTTTCATGTTTCCTTACTCATTTTGAAAACCTACTGTGAATTTTGATAGGGCACTGGGCAGGCAGGTTAAATTTTTTTTCTAATATGTTACTTTGGGAAATTTGTTCAGTATGGACAGTAGATTACGCGGTTTCATTTAAAGATACCTGTCCATTTATATACAGTTTACACCGCTGCAAGAAGACAAAAATACATATTTACGAATTTCGTTGGGATCTGAAATTGTTTCGTGTTTGCAGACCAGCAATTGTATGATTGTGATACGATCATTTAGAAATAATCGTCATTTATAAAATGAACAAATAATCTCGCCCAGTTCCACCCGCACGCACCTTGTTGCGTAATGTTTAGACATGCTCAATTAGTGCGAAACGCATATCTTGAGCCGGATATCCGGTATCCGGTATCCGGCCAAATCACTATCCGTTTCATCTCTATTTATTTTACTTCTCTTTATATACTTTTCATTTGTGCTCAATTTTTTTTTAATTTCTATATCTTTCCTGTAATTGGCCAGCTATTAACTAACTAAAATGTAAATCTTAATCTAAATTATAAATTCATATTAAAGAGAAAAAGAGTAATAAAAAAATATATAAACATTATGATAAAAAATCAAAGCAACAAAACAAAAGAATGCAATTGAAAGTTTTGATGGTATACACGAAAAACCATAAATTTTGCCACTTGCAGGCTCCGTCGGGCAGCAATTGCTATCATTGTCATGAGCTCAGGACCGGCACTCACATTCGGTCGATCGTTTATCGTTTGAGCATACGTCCATCTTCGACACACACATAGAAAGTGTGGGAGATATGGATATACTGAAATTGATACTTGTCGTTGTTGGTTCTTGATGGAACATTTGAAACATGGGTCATCCATCACATCACAAATGTAAACAAAAGACGAAATACATTTTCGCCTAATACAATAGCCTGACGATGTTAGTATAACGAAACCGGTCGCTAGTGTAATGTAAATATAAAAGTGGAGCAGTTACCAAGTAATGTGTTTTATTGACAAGATATGGATATACGACCAAATGATATTCGATCGAATTTTGTCACATCAGAGTAGGCCCTCAGTTTTGGAATAAGGTCTGTTGATTTGGAATCCATATTTTTTTGGCATGAAGGTATCAATTTATAGAGCTACTACGCGAAATTTCTCATTACGAAATTCGATAGTTTTCCAGATGAATTTGGTTGAATTTAAATTATTTAGTAGAATAGAACATGCTTTTATTTATCTCAAAATTGCACAATAATGGAATAGGATTACCTTGACACTTACAAGGGTGTATGTACCGATGCTATAGGCGCCAAGCTCTTCCCTTACAGAGTTTTTACATTAAAAAATAAAAAGAGAATACAAAAAATAAACAAAAAGAGTGTGCAGCTTAACTTATAATAAATAAATATATCAAGGGCATGTGAGAGGGTGGGTCTGTGTGAAGAATGAGGGTGAGAATGAGAGTATGTGTGTAGGAAGAGGGGTGAGTGTGTGTGTTTCCCTAGCTCTACGACAAACGTCTTGGGATCTGTATATTTACATACTCCCGTATGTGTAGTGTGTGCATGTCTGTCAATTTAGACACATGTTTCTGACATTTTGGCCTATTTTGTTATCTAATGTTCCGTTTTAGGCAACAAACTAACAAAAACATGGACATGTATCTTAGTACATCCCTTCCTAGGATTATGGCCCTACGACACGGAGGTTGTGTGTGATTTTGAATATAGTACAGATACTTAGCTCACTACGAGAATGGCAATATGATTGGCATGATAATCACGAGGCCTAATCTATGTCATATAATATTTTCGCCTGATGACGACCCCACTGAGGGGTCGAAATATAGCGACTAAAGCCATTTAAGTATTGATATTTATGTGGAATATAACATATAACATATTTAATAATTTAACATCTTTATAAGGTTATAATATTTATAATATTTTAACATATTTATAAGGTCTGTAAGGTTACTTGGAAGGACTCTTATATACGTATATGTGCCTATGTATATGTTTAGGGGGGCGATGGGGGGGGGAGGGGGGTATAAGCCCCCCCCTTAGGGGGGGGCTACCGGAAATCAATAGTTTTTTTTTTATAATTTTTTTTCAAAATTAAAAGGTTATTTTATGTTTTATGTAGGATAAAATAACTCGAATATTAAGTATACGTATAGTGGGAGGGGGATCACTGGGGAGAGGGTGTAATGAAACTAGTTTCTTGAAAAAAAAAAAAAAAAACTGAACATAACCTAACTTTAAAGACCCAATATGACTTCTGCAATTGCTTCGGCGTTGCGGAAAGTGCAGCCCCTTCGCCCTTGCGTAACAAAGCACAGTCACCCATGCTCACCTTCGCAGCTTCGGCTTGTTGGTCGCCTTCGGCGACCAGCCTCAGCCGCTACGGCTCGCACGGGTGCCTATGCTTTGTTACAGCAGGCGAGGGCTGCCCTTCCTCCACGCCTACGGCTTTTTATATACACTCTAGGGGTAGTACCCACAAGACTGTATAGAGTCGGGGTGCTCTGATTCGGTTTTGGAACTTATTCAACCTATTTTTTGCATGGAGTCGGGTGCTCTGATTCAAATCACGAAGAAAACAAAATGTCTGCATTGGTTTTTTTTTATATCATACTAGTCCTTTGAGCCAATTTTTAGCGAAATACAAGAAAAAAAATTAAATTACGTCAATTTTAATGCGTCACTCACAGCAGTTTCGGAACACAACCAAAAAAAAAAAAATGAAGTCATAAAATCAATTAAAATTGAACCTCAAGACAATTTTTGAGGTTATTTTACGAAAGTTGAAAATTTTTTTTGAGAAAACTATTGATTTCCGGTAACTCAAATTTCGTGAGATTAATAACAATAACAAGAGCTATTCTGGAAAAAAAAATGAAGGTACCTTTGTATGTATACGCGTATAAGAGACGAGCCGGTTACTTAATTTTTAGAGTTTTTGGTTTTTAATTTATGAATATTTCAAATACTTACGCAAATACATAGTCTAATACAAAAAGGTGTTTAGTGTACCTATAGGTCGAAATATGTTAAGAGAAACTGAGCCCCCCTTCAGGACCATATTCCAAAGCCCTTCCTTGTCGAAAATGCAGGCATACCTACGGAATATGAACAGGAAATAAAGAAATTTTTCGTCAACTTACCTCTCTGACTTTATACCGTTCTAAACCGATTTCGCTATGTGACATCCTTGATCCTTGTGAAATGTACGGACTATGTATTTATAAAGCACACTTTTAGTATTTGTTGTTAGATTAGGTTCAGTTATCTATATAATTCAATAAAAATAACAAACAAAACAACCAAAAACACCGCACTGGCTAAAATCTAAATACACGAAACGAAATGACATTATTTTTTTCAAAAAAAAAAACGAGTTAGAATATTATTTTTGGAACGGCTGATGCTACAGCCTCCAGTGAATGGTTTGACAGGGCGCTACATGACGAAAAAAAAAGGACATTTCGCAGGTTTTGACAGGTTGTGAAAACTGGGCCGATTTGCACGAAAGTCTGTATCGGAGGCTTTTTGTGGTCACCGTTAACAGATTTGACAATTTTTGACATTTGAGAGGTTTTTTGACAGTTCTTTGGCAAACTTTGTTACGGCTGATGCTAGATCACTCATGTTTGGACTGTAAAGAACGGTATTAATTGTGGGTACATTCTGACCGAAGAAATTTTTAGGCATTTGACAACTGTCAGTTTGATACTAGCGAAAATTCGTCCGATTCGCATGAAATTCAGTTTCCACTTGTTATTAACTTCGCAAATAACTCTCGCAAAAGATTGATCAGAACGCGGGCGGGCGCATGCGACATCGAGCGAAGGGTGCAGATAAAAATCAGTTCTTTTAGTAACTAGTTTAAGTGTAATTTTAAGTTTAAAAAAAAGTTGACCTAGGCCCTACGACCCCCATGACACCCCCCTGGATCCGCCCTTGCAGGTAGCCCGCAATGTTTAAAACTGTTATAGTCGGGCGTTAAACCAAACAGACTGGTGACGGGCAGTGGTGTCACTAATGCGAGGGTTTTGGCACCATTCTCACCAAACCGCTTGTCCAGCGCGTGTGAGTATGATAGGCATCACTTCTAAGAGAGGTGAAATCTTGGAAAGGCCTATGTCCAGCAGTGTAAAAATACAGGCTGAGGGATAGATGGACTGCTGCTGATTAACACATAGAATATCATCGTCGTTTTTTCACATAATTTTTTTTTGTCGTACACATTCAAAGAAGAAAATCAAAACAGAAAACGAAATAATTTTCGACTTTCTTTCTATAGTGCGCGCCAATCTTTTATTTAGTCGCCTCTGAGTGAGTTACGAGTGCAAGCTTGCGCAGGTACAGTCAAGGAAACAATAATATCAATGGTTGATTATTAAATGTTTACTATAAGTGGGAAGGTGTACTACTTGTTGTACCTAGCTATTTAATTATTTATTTATTATTTTAGAACAATCTTAAGTATATAAATAAAACGCATTAATATTAAAAATAATTAAATTTATAATGTACAAATATAGGCAAATACGTTATTACTTTATTTAGAGAGGTGAGACACCATCTATAAAAACTGGTTCCCTACTTGAAGAAGGAACATTTTCGTCCGAATCACTATCGTCTGTAGAATTTTGGTCCTCCTCAATGTCGTCGTCGGGTCCATTGTCATTGTCACTGACTTCAATAATTATTTTAATACACCATTTTCCTACATTGTCGCCTTAAGACGCTATAACGTCCGCGAGGCATAACAACAACAATAAACTTTAACAAACTAAATCAACAAAACTTTAACAAAAATAAATCAACAAAACACCAAATAAAGGCAACAGAAACAATAAACTATAACAAACAGATTCAACGATTAACTTAACGAATCATAGATTTTTTTCCTCGTAAACTCCGGCCGTTCATTCGAGAGAATGGTGACGTTTGCAAATGTCAGGGGATAAAACCTTTTTTTTACTGTTTTGCATTTCAATATTTTATATTTATCATGATGATTTTAGGGTAGATTGTATATCGTTAAAATGTCCCATTTGTTAATAAAAAGTATTTTTGTCGTATATATTTTCCACTTCCTAGTAAGTACAAAACTTAATAAATCAGCTGACTCAATTTCTACGTAAAAGTTAAAAAAAAGCGCAAAAAATATTATTTTTGGCGAAAAGTTGTCTATTAGCGATACTGTGTTCACTTGAATTTAAGAACTTTATATAGAGGTTGTCATTTTATTTATTTATTTTATTAATATACAAAGATAGAAGCCGAATGAAGTTATTTGTTTAATCAATAAAATGTTATTTCTGTCAAATCAGCAATCATAATGCATGCATCGACTTTTTGAATCGACATTTCAGAAAAAGGTTTATAATATCTGCGGTGTAAGGCAGTGTTGTCGTATTATAAAACTGATATACCTTACCAAATAATAAGATCGTATATATATTCTATTCCAGGGTTTTTATTTATAAAAAAAGTTTAAATAATCATGATTTGGATTTATTTCGTCCTATTTGTTGTACCGTTGATATTTTTTTAACGTGCCTTTATTTATTTTTGTCGTGAAGAAGCTCTTGTTGACTTGTAGTATTTTTTCGAGATATCGCCACACTCCATCTGTCATCATTCTCTCGAATTAACGGCAGCAGTTTAGGTACTTTTCATGCAACGCGCGCGTGTGTAGTGTACGGACGTAGCACTAACACTAACGTATAGTGTTGACACCTGCTGAACGGCGAGCGGGGGGTGTGGTGCGGCATGCAGTCGGGTGTGCTCCGCGCCCTCGTTCCTGTAACGTCCCCCTGACACCGTAAAACGGCTAATGCGTCGATTCTTGGGGCTAGCTTCAGAGGCGACTAAAAGATTGGCGCGCACTATACGCGGGCATCTGCCTAAACCATTATGCATCCAACGTTAAGCTTCTAAAGCAACGTTTTAAAATAAACCAACAGATTGCATTGAAACCGTTGACTACTCCGAGGTTGACTAATTATTGGCAACTCGATTGTAATATTTTCGTCGAAAATTCCACTGAATTTTTGTTCTTACCTATAAAAAATATGAAAAATATAAAAATATATGTTTCCGAACATAAAATCCGATGGAATAGTGCAAATACATTGTAATTTCTACTAAATAGTTCGTCAATCTTTTAACAAACGTTTGTATAATTTTACATTTGCTGTCAATGTTACAAGCAATGACTTTATTTATTCCTTACAATATCGGGAAAAAATGTGAGGGCAACACTATTTAAAAACAAAATTTAAAAAAAGTGGCATTTTTTTTATCACATCACCAGCCATTTGTCGCGTTTAATGCAACCGCACATGAACGAACGATCACAAAGTACATTATTATCGAACGATGCACAGCGTTGCCACTTTAGTGATTTTGTCACTAGATTTAGTGTATTTTAATACACAGTGATATTCTGAAAAAAAAAACACTAATAACTATTTGATGACTTTTGTGATATTTATCGAATATTGTGTTTTGGACACGGGTTTAAGTAAAATATACACTTTGCCGAGTAAAAATTACCCGTTATAGAACGTAGCTTTAGACGTCTTTCTTTGGTTATGCTTGGGGATTTCCCGACTAATAAAACAAACCTATCACCTATGTAAAGTTTGTACGAATGAGTGCTGCATACTATTGCTTGTATTTAGTTAGTTGCTAGTTTTCGTTCGCAAAAGTATGAGACAATACTTATCGAAATCATTCAAGTCAAGATTTTTATGAAATCACTTAAGAGGCCGGTGCAAAATTAATTGGCCATGCAAACGTAATACCAAAATCATTTGCAATTCGAGCATATTTCAACCAAATTATGCTGTTATTCTGATTTAGACAGTATTTTTATAGGTTCATGAATATGTTTCCTTCCAAAATACTAACCTGAAACGAAATGTCAGCGATTTGCAATTCGCACATTTTTACACCGTAAATTACCCGTTTTCTTCTTATTTGTTTTGTATTAAAAACAACAAAACGTAAGATATTGTTCGAGCGGAAACATAGCCTATGTTATCAAGTTACAGATTATTAAAACGAAATTTAAACCACATTGAGTTTTCATTCAACATTTTTGCTATTACGAAATACGCCCGTATTCAGTACAAATTCTGAACGGCTAGTAGCTGTGTCGCATCTTGTTTGACGCACGCACACATTCACACAGTAGAGACATAGAGAGATGTCGCGTGGATTCGCGCGTCTGGGCCTGGGGCCTCTTTTGGATTAGGGTACAATAGTTTTGCATTATACTTTAGTTGCTCGCTCGATAACTGACATAACTCAGAGATACAGGGTTTGTTCCATAGTAAAAGTTGTTCTATACCGTTGACTGAATAAGCTCTTCAAATATGGTTACACCTTTCTATTACACGTTGTATATGTATCGTCACAACATCAATATTTTTTTCAAGATACAGGGTTTGTTCCATAGTAAAAGTTGTTCTATACCACATAACCATATAAAACATTGCCAAATAAAAATCTATTTTTTGTTTATTTTTTAAATGCCATGAGATTCTGGTAGGCCTATACTCATGAAGTTGGTCGTGACGATACATTTATTAAATGTTATTAAAAGGTCTTGCGCATAAATAAGTATAATGTACCGGGAATGTCATGCGGGTGCTTTTTAATGGACGCGTGATGGCAGAAATAATGTTTGTGTAAAGTTGGAGCATTTATCAATGTTAGACTTTCCAACGATGTTGAAATTTTTGCTCAGAATGGCAAAAAAAAAAATGCAATAACGAAACAAATACAGCTAATCCTCTGACAGAAGATAAAATGTTAAATTTGTTAATTCTTTGTACTTTGTAAATAATTTGTTAAATGTGCAAAAGTAGAATGTGGACATAATGGGTGGGTGTATCGGAATAACTAGAAGCAGAAGCGGGCCCACTGAGGAATCTTCTGGGTCCGTGTCAAGGCCCAACTCCGGTAAGGAAAGATCGCTTGTCGCCGTGGTGACAGAGTGAGTCAAGCCAGTCGCATACAACTAGCTTGTGTGGTCTCACCTCGGCAGTTGTTTGTTTTCTGTTGTAGGCGGGCTGAGGAAGAACCAGTCTCTCTGCCATGAAACGATTAGATGGAAATCTGACGTGCCATTGACGGAAGGACAGCTGCGGAGTAAAAGGGATGAGTTTTGGGACACCGCGCCGGCCTTCGAAGGTCGGAAAGAGATCTGGGACGCGCTACGGGCGGCGGCTGTGGCGGCAGAGGCCATGGACTTCCAACTGGCACAGGCTATTCTTGACGGAGCTAGTGTGTCTGTGCCTAATGGATACTTGACTGAATGCTATGATGAATGGGGTACGAGATATCAGGTAGGTAATTTACTTTGAGAATATCAAAGTGTATGTGGTGCTGTTTTTATGTGTATAAACCAGATGTTTTATGGCACCAACAATGGTTTATTATTTTAGAGATGATGTGAATGGTTGTCATGGCAAATAATTGGTTAGCAATTATTTAGCATTCCTTATAGTGAATGGTTGAATTAGCCAAAATAATTTGACATATAAATCAAAGAATAACATACACTTGGTGGCAGTGGCGTGCACAGAACTTTTTGCTGGAAAAGCAAGCAATTGGTCAAGAATAACAATAAAAAAATATGAAAAAATTTAAATATCAGTTTTAAAAAAAAAAGTTTGTATTGGAAATTTTCACTTTAGGGTAGACATTGTCTACCCTGGTGTCATACAATTTTTTTGTTTTTCAATGTGATGTTTAAATTTTTTCATGATATTTTTTTTTGTTATTATTTGCATTATTTGCATTTATGATTTAACTGTTGAAACTGATATAGCTGTGAAAACTTGCAGAGTTCCACATATTCAATAGAAAGAACCCTAACAAACTTTCTTTTAAAACAAGTAAAAAAACATTGTATATTGCCGCAGTTATGATGACTTAAAGAACCTCCATGGAACTTGGCATGCAATTTTGGTCTCAATTCTTTTTTTAGCGAAGCCGACAATCCTGTACTACCTTTCTATGGAACTCTGAACTCGGCCCCTTTTTCACATTATGTTTTTGGTGGGATTTTGAAATCTCACAAAAACATGACTAAACTTATTGAAGACCATATAATTATTTCTAAACTTATTCAAACCATATATTATAATTATTTCTATAACTATTTCTTAAACCCATGTGTCTGTACATTCAAGAAAAGTTATAAAAATAGAAAGGGGGTGACGAAACAGTGATAGAACACAAATCAGAAATCTTTAGATTTCTTTTCTTTCTTACTTTCTGTTTGTTTGTTTGTTCGTGCACAGCTCCGAAACCACTGAACGGATTTGGATGCGGTTTTAATTTATTACAATTGTAGTGACCCTATTCAACATGTAAGCTATAAGGGGTGTTAATAAAATAACGCCCAAGCCAAAAATGGGGCAGAGTTGAAAAAACGCGGATGGAGCCGTGGATAACAAAATGTATATTTGACCTTGCAAAGTGATAGCATTGTGAAACTAAGGTTGTTATAATCATGGATAACCACTCCGTTCCAGGTGCCAATCTACTGCCTGTCTCCTCCCATCAACATGGTGAAGGAAGCTAGTGGCCGAGACTCGCCGGCCGAGTGGTCGGAGCCTGTGGAAGGTGGTACGGAAGTATCACTCAGGCTCAGACTGTCCCACACATGTAAAGATGTAGACCTCGCTATCTACTCTAGGCATACCATCGCACAGTGCAAGAATAAGTTACATGTGAGTTTTACTCTTTATTTGTTTACTAGATAGATGAGCTTTAGTATCTATTTCAACTCATTATAGAATCAAATGAAACTTGAGGATAATTCATGATTTATATAAAAACGGCTCACCTCAATACAGTGCCGGTTTTAGCATTGACGGCGCCCTGGGCGAGAATTCTACGGCGCCCCCTATCTGTTTCCTAAATTATTCATGTGCAAAAAAGGAAAAAAAACAAGGGAAATATTATTTCAATCTTCGATCATGACTATTTATTTTAACATAATTTAACAAAATCTTACTTTTCTTGCCTTTCTGTTAGCAAACTCCTTTATTAAGACACCGAAATCGATGTTTTCTGCTATTTCATTTTCGATTGATAGAGTTGCCAAGTTTGTCAATCTAGATTGAGATAATGTCAAAACTCACGAGGGCGCGAGTGCTGAAATTCTTCTCAAAGTGAAACTAACTTCAAGCTGGGGGCCTGGACTGACCCAACCTATTTGCAACTACGCTCGCCGCGCCATCCCGTGATCCAAACTGACGAGGGGGCGCTGGCGCCCCTTGACGCCTGACGCCCTGGGCGGTCGCCCAACCGCGCCCTAACCTAACGCCGCCACTGCCTCAATACGTGTTCTGATCGGGAAAGCCGATCTGCCTAGGCGCCTAGGCGTAACGTCGTCGCGTAAACGTCTTCACTCGCCCAGATGAAGGCAGTCTAAATCTGCTGAAACTGGTCGGCTTTCCCGATCATAACACGTATTGAGGTGAGCCGTTTTTATATACCTATAAATAAATAAAAAAAAACTATTTCAACTCCTTGAAATAGAGCCGACTTCAACTTGCCTTAATAAAATCTGGTCCAGAGGTGGAACTTGCTGCGATCTCAGTTCTATGGGTCTGGGTTCGGTTCGTGCGTCGTCATTTTTCGTAAACATGCTAGTTGGGTGCGTTTCGTGCGTTTTCAATTATGTAGAAAAAAAGCCTCCACTGTTGAGTGCGGTTCGGGCGTCCAGTTATTATTACTGATTTCAATGGGCCCAGCATAAGAAAGAGACAAAATTATTGTTATTTCTATTCTTGTTCCTTGGAGTGATAAAAAATAGGTAGGCACTGGAGTGGAGTGACTTAAGTTATCTGTGCGTAGATACTTGCAGTTGCAACTGAATGTTGTAGTTCTTAATTATTATTTTAAGTGCACATATTAACTGTTTTTATTTCCCAATAGATTGTTCAATAGTATCTCACACTATGGTTCCTACGGCATTGTTTATACAAAAGTGCACGAAAAGGGCCCATTGAAATCAGTAATAATAACTGGACACCCGAACCGCACTCGACGGTGAAGGCTTTTTTTTCTACATAATTAAAAACACACGAAATGCACTTTAAATTTGATAATGAAACTTTTCATAATAACTAATATCAATATGAAACACGCCCAAGATGTTTTATCTTTTAAAAACAACTATTATATTCAACGTAAAAAATGTATTTTTGGATGAAAACGCGTTTTTTGAGAGTACGTGGTGCTTCGTTTGTCGTTACAGCCACGGCTCAGAGCGCGCTATTTTAAACAATAATGAAACTCTATAGAGTTCAGTTCTACTTGAAAAATTTAATTGAAATTGAAAAATAGTTTATTTATCATATAAAAAATCAAAAAGAGCAGCACAGGAAAAAGAAAAACATTAAAATCATAATTATTAATAAAAAAAAAAAACATAAATATTCATATGTGATAAAAAGGGGCAGACTCAGCATCTGTTGTGTGAGCTGAAGATCGGCAATACAACGCTGGTTTTCGGCCTGTCCCTTTTCAGACCTCAATTTAATTTTCAAATTGCAGGTAGGTGTCTAGCTTACATCATGCTACATTTTCAGCTAGCCATAATCACACAATTTTTTTTTTATAATAGTTTTAAAATGAAACAAAAAAGGTCAGTTAAAAAATAAGTAATTTCTGTGTAAAATTTCAATTTTAAAATGATACAATATAATAAATAATGTCACAAAATTGAGCGCTACAGTAAAATTTTCGCAAAGTGAGCATTTTCGTCGGCCTAATTCCCAGAATCGGTTCTGGGAATGAAAATCTTTTAACCACCAAAAGTTACATTATTGTCATAATGAAACTTTTACTTACAATTTTGATTTAACTTAAGGAAATATACAGAAAAGGTTGAGAATGCAGTTTTCTTAAATTTTCGCTTTGACGCATAATTTTGAGGCTCT
Source organism: Ypsolopha sequella (assembly GCA_934047225.1). Taxonomy (NCBI): domain Eukaryota; kingdom Metazoa; phylum Arthropoda; class Insecta; order Lepidoptera; family Ypsolophidae; genus Ypsolopha; species Ypsolopha sequella. The sequence continues at coordinate 24,346,864 of OW203997.1, forward strand.
GTTTTTGGAAATGTGTCTACTATTACATGCATAAAAAATAATTATCGTTTGATAGTATGATGCCATTGAAAAACAATTTACTATTTTTTTGTATTTAGGATATATTGATACATTTAAAAAATGTATTAAATTAATACGATCATCGCTAAACACTGCCCAAAAAATAACCCCATTTTAAGAAGAAATAAAGAAAGAACAGCGCCATCTGTAACAACCTGTAGAAACTATAACAAGCGCCAGAATATATGACGCCTCGGAATTTCGTCTATATCTCTCTTTCATATATCTCTATCTTCTATTTCTCTCTGTCGATCTCACCGGTGCCAATTTCACTCAGATTTGGCACGCACGTGTACGCCGCGAACATGGCTGCCATTATGGATTTTGATAATAAAATTATCGCTTTAAAAATGGTTTATTTAATTGTTAAACATGCAACAAACATAATGTAAGGTTACTTACCGATAATACGATATCCCATGTTGCTTTTTAGCTTTTATATCATAATTTTTGCCGCCTTTTACAGTTCAACTACGCATTTTAAATACAGAAAAGGCTTTTACAAAAATACAAAAAGGCTTTTACAGCCCACTTTTACGTGCGGATCACTACCTGTCACTACCATTGTCACTGCCATTTTTAACTGGGGTCATTTACTCGCGCCCTTGGGCCAGTCCTTACACATCCAAGTCAATGTCTATAGCACATTCTTGAAAAACTACAACCCGTGTTGTACCCAACTTGGTGCATCATTTTAATTAACAGATTTTTCTAATTTCAGGCACAAGAAAACATTGAACCTTGGCGCCAGAGGTGGTTCTATGGAGGTAAGCTACTCGGTGACCGACTGCTGGTAGAAGAAGCGAAGATCACTGCCGGTTATGTTGTCCAAGTGATTGTGAGCACGGATCCTCAGCCGCCCAGCTAGTCGCTACGATGTATGTTTCCTGATGGGTACCTTTGTATAAATCAAGCGGCTGAAGTTTCAATTGAAAATGACCCTTATTATGTGTAATATTTGGCCCCTTACCATTTTTGGGCCATAATTAGCTATTTATTTAATTGCTAAGGCTGATTTTGGGCAATTAATTGACAAGATCAAGTGAGACTTTGGCCAAAAGTGTACACAAAATGTGTAAAAGGATTTCGTTGAGCATATTTGTTTAATTTACAAACGATCATAACTAACACTAACACTCGCAAAAATATTTTCCCCATATTTCTTCACTCTGATAAAAGTGCAAACGTTCATCTTTAGAAAAGGGTTGTGTAGCACAGATATTTATTTGAGCTTCAAACGTGTTTTGTCAGAACATAATCCATATAATTTATAGTGTTTAGATAGGTACACCAAAGCTTATGGATTGCATACTGTTCGTTCAATTTCTATGTAATTGCAAATCTAAAAAGGTAATTTAAAGAATATTTGCATAAACTTGATCAATTTAACTCTTTCTTAGTATGTTTAGATCACTTTATATCACAAAGTGTGTTGATGTTTGTGCTCAAAATGGTGTAATATGTTTGTCAGTGTCGGATCCTTCCCTAAATGGAATTTCGATGGCTGTTATCAGGAGATTAAAATTATATTTTTATTGCATGAATGAGAGACTGAAAGGTTTAACTATATTTATTTGTTATTTTTCTTTTAAAATATTATCATACAATTCGTAAATTTACTTGAACATGCTTCTTTTAATTAAATGATTACAAAACGATGTTCATTTCAAAGGTGCCCATCCTCACCTTTGCCTGATCTATGTCTGAAGTAATATATTATTCATTTGTACCATAAATACCACTGGTAACTTCGCATAGAATAGAACCAGTGCAATCTCGCGATAACAACTTGTATAATATATTAATAATAGTTGCACATTATTGTAAAATAATCATGCTGTTAGACAAGTGTGTAAATAATTCGAGATAATTATCTAAAACAATTAACTGAAGCCCCAATATCATCTGGATTTTAAATGTAGAAAAGTGAAATTATTGAATTACAATTATAAACCTAGATATCTATAAAATACATAGTTATATGTAAGTACATTTTTATTATATTTACACTTTTAAGTTTGTGGTCGTTTTTTGGCTTTGTATTTGTGAGGTACGCTTCCTTACGGAGAAAACCGAGCTAGTTAGACCTCTAAGGCAGCGGTTCCCGATTTATTTCGGCTGTGGAACCCCAAATTATCGCCATTGTTTTAGCTGAACCTCAAAAATTAAAGTAAAGACACAGTAGA